>CM057456.1:1567162500-1568412500 GCA_016271365.2 Neoceratodus forsteri | reverse complement strand
GGCTCTAGTGACCGATTGACTTGTAAAACATACCTATGAACCTATAATGTCCTGGTACTAAACTGGCTTCTCAGCGGGCAAACAGATGTGATAATGCTTTATTTAACTTAGATGTCATTAGTTTTGAAATAATTGTAATACCTGTATTGAGACAAATAGGTCTTTCATTCTGTAAATCTGCTTTTGAGTTTAAAAAAAAAATCACTGGTTAATCCATCTTTCCCAGGGAAGTATCATTCTTTAAAGGCCGTATTGCAGCCAATACTTCAGTAGCTGACACTTCTGCTACAAGGCCAGGAAATGAATCAGACGTTTCTTGAGGTAAAGGAAGATGTGAAAAGGAATCTTCTTTACCCACAGTGGACTCAAAACCAGGCCCAAACAAATTTATGAAAATAATCAGAAGCAGAATTTAGCATACCACTTTTGTTTATCTGAACAACCCCATTAATGTCTTTAATTCCTGAAAACAGTTTTTGTTCTATCCATTTTTTACTTGTCTTAAAAGGACACAGAAGTGACATTTTCTCCCTGTGTCCCAAACTTCTGTTCTTTTTCGTAACATCCAAAATCTATTTAAATGGTATATATACATTTGTTTTTTAAGTTGTGAAATTTGAACACTGAAGTTTTCTTGTTTTTTGACTTATGGACACGAGGTGCTGTAACTTTGTCTTATAAGTCAAATATTGGAAGTAAGCCAATTTAGTATTCTTTTTACCCCATTTTTGAAAAATGTACCTTAAATGCATAAACAATCACTCAATCAATATCTTTATTTAGCTAGGTGGAACACCATTGAGCATGACTCATTTACAAGACGGACCTGGAGTAGGTACATATCAACAAGTAGCAATTCAACAATTTGGTACAGATATAAAGTACATTGGCAGGCAGTGTATATACAACTATTTACAAATAACATGGCAAGGCAGTATCGTGTAAGACATTAGTAAGAACACAGTAATGCAGGCATATAATATACGCAAAGTGCAAAGGCAGACAGGATACAACTATATGCTATTTATATACAAGGCAGATACACGTAACACAATGATAGGCCATTCTCAGACTGACCGAGAGTTTCTTCTAGTAAAGCATGGCCCTCATATAGTGTGCTCAGTAAAAACAGTATAAGCTCAGGGTGTGCACAAAGTATAGAGAAGAGTAAATGAGGGTTAATAAAATGAAGTAGTTCTCGGGACGGGGTAAGAAAGAGGTGATGGCAACAACATATAGAGGCACAGTTTACACTGGACAGGCAAGATAAGTTTAAAGTAAATGTGGAGAGAAGGTTTAGATGCTTATAGGCAAGGGTGGGAGACAGGCAGGAGTAAAAATAGAGCCAGGATTAAGGGGTGTCATTGACGGAATCAGTTGCAAGTCTCCTGAAAAGATCATAAGATGAGGTTTTCAGAGAAGGACAACGGCACTGGTTAGACAAGTTGTAGTATTTTGTGTGCATTATTCCAGGGGACAGGTAGGGCATGGCTTATCACTGCATGGCCAAAGCGCATCCTAACTTTGGGGCTGAAAAGGGAAATGCGAGAGAGACTTCTTAGCAGATAGCCACCGGGGTTGCAGGTGGGTAGACAATCCTTGATATATTGAGGCAGCTTATTAGAGATGGCCCTATAGGTCCAGAGCTCAGCATTCTTGTGTCACCTGAGACTAAGTGAGCATCATCCTACACTCTTGTAAAGAGTACAGTGATGTGTTGGGTAGGGGTGCCAGTAATGAACCTAAGCACTTGGTGGTACAGGGTGTCGAATCTGGCGAGGGCCATGCTTGAGCTACGCCTGTACAAGAAGTCTTCAGTCAAGGAGGGGCAGGAACATTGTTTGTACCAACCTTTTTTTCCCTTCATTCGTTAGCAGGTGCCTGATTCTGAAGAAGATCCCAAGTCTCTATTTAAGCTTTTTCAAGATCTCTTCAATATGGTCTTTGAATGAGAGTTTAAAGTCTACCCATACCCCCAGGTATTTAAAAGATTCCACGTAGTCCAACAGTTCGCCGAGCAAGGTGAGGATTGGTGGGACTGCCCCCACAGTGCAGGGATTGGAGTTCACTGATAGGATGAAGATCATGGCCTTCATTTTCTTAGCATTCAACAGAAGATTAGAGTACAGTAGATTAGTCTGAAGGTGGTTAAATTCTGTTTGAAGATCGTTATGTGCTTGTTCTAGAGTAGGTCTGGCTACATACAACACGGAGTCATCAGCAAAGAGGTGGATGTCTGCTGATCTGACTCCGGCATTTAGGTCATTTATGTAGATGGCAAACAAAAGTGGGCCAAGGATGGACCCTTGGGTACCCCTCTTGGTAGAGTTTTGAGGGGGCAGAGGTCTCCCCCTGCCTTGACCTGTTGGTGACAATCAGTGAGGTAGTTGGAAAACCACTAGAGGGTCAGATTACGAATGCCAATATTCCTTAAGGTGGCCAAGTGCAAGGTGTGATCCACCATATCGAAGGTTTTGCTAAGGTCAAGAAACAGTGCGCACACATAATTTCTGGCGTCTAGGGCATTCAACCAATCATTTGTACAAGGGGTGGACAAGAATGAGGGGGTATGATATGAGATTGGAAGGTGGCAGGATAAGGGGAAATATGAGGAAGTTTTTCTTCATGGAAAGAGTGGTGGATGCATGGAATAGTCTACCACAGGAGGTGGTGGGAGCAAGCACAGTGGGGGGATTTAAACATGTATGGACAGGCATAAAGGAACTCTTGAGGTGGGAAGGAGAGGTGAAAGCTGCTGAGTAGGGTCAGAGGCCACTAAAAAGGGTGGGGCTTACGGGCTGACTAGATGGGCCTGGCGGTCCTCATCTGCTGTCAGTTTGTATGTTTCTATGTAAATACTGAAAATGTAGATTCATACCTCTGTCTGTCAATTGTGGGTTATTTCAAAGTGTGCTATTTTAAAGTATTCAAATGAAAAACAAATAAGCAATAATGCACAACAGGGTGTGTGTTGTGCTGGGATAACGTAATGCCTGGGGTGGTTGGGCATGAGGCCACAGGCCGAGTGTGCCCAATGACCCCAGAAGTGATGTTATCGGCGCAGCACACCCTGGAGTGCATAATATTATGCAATGGCACATTTGTAAAACAAACAAATAAATGATGAAAAACTACTTTTAAAGTAATACATAATCACATATACCCCCATAATGCAAAGCATTGTGGGCTGTATATGCAAATCACCACAGAATATTATGCTGTTTGTCTTTTTTTGAATGGTTAGGGTTACTTCATGAAAAGTAGTTCTGATTTAACCAGTAGGTGGAGCTGATGTTTTTTTTGAGTAGCAGTGAAGTCCCCATAGCAACCTTTCAACCTTTGTCAGTGGTGCCACTCTTTGTTAATATGACCAATAGCCTCTTTTGTCCTGGTTTTCAGATTGTGTTTTCTTCTGTCTTTCCATGACTGTTTCCATCGTGGTTCTGCTTGAGAATCAGGATTGCCCCCCCCCCCCAATCTTGCCATGCATGCCGTGCTGTTGTATGACTGTCTATGAAACAGGAGGGAGGGAAGAAGGTAGGGAAGATATTCCTAAAACGGTTTTTGTGGTTCACTGAAAAAAAGGGAAAAAAACAGAAGAAAGTGAGTTGAAGAGTGAGTGAGCGAGGTTTACAGCCACGCGGTCTGTATGAAGACTCACTTGTTCACTGATTCACTGGGCTTGCTCTGTGTTTGCTCTGTGTGAACCTGATGGTAATCATGGGTTTCAGTTACATGTTTTTTGAAATAGGAAAGTGACACGGGGGGGGGGGGGACTGTACAAGGGTTGTTGCTTTTTGTGCTGTTTTTTTTTCTTTTATGGTGAAGGAGTCAGGACACCGAAGGTGGCTGCAAACAACTGAAGCGGGCTGCAGAGTGGGAAGCAGTGAAGTGGGCTGCGAGCACTGATTTGGTTTTACTCAATGCTGTTTTTTTTTTTATGTCTGTTTATGCCCCAGTGTGGCAAAGACTGCTTTAAGTGGGATGGAGGTTTTGACAGTAACAGATTGGGAAAAAGTGACTGCGGCTTGCAACTGCAATTATTGAAGGGTGCAGCCATTGTAGTATGGTTTGCAAGCTGATCGGGGATCACAGAGGCGGGCTGCATGGAGTGATTCCACAAAAACAGTTGATGTGATCATTGGTATGCTGCGACTAGACTCGTGATGTTGTACTGGGATAACATCATGGGTCCAGTCCCAGTCTGACCAATCGGAGGCCAGCATTCTATCTTGCTATTGTATAATTGAAAGTAACAGAGATTTTGTCTGTGTTATCTACATCATCATCAACTGCACAGTACTCGGAACAAACATTTTTTCTTCCACACAGTGTGATATTCATTGCCAGGGACAATGTGCCAACATTCTATAAAGAGAGGGAAGAACAACTAGAGAAGGAAAGGGCAGAGGCACAAGAACAGCAGGCAACCACTCAGGAGGACAGGGCACATCCAGAGGAATGGGTTGCACATGAGGAGTGGCAACATCTAGGTGAGGGGGCGCATCTTGTGGGAAAGGCAGAAGACAAGGCACGGCCACCTGCAGAGGTGAGGGCACAGTCAGAGGAAAAGGCAGAATACACAGAGTGGCCAATGCTGGGAAAAAAGGCTAAAGTAGCAAAGAGAAGTAAAAAGAAGCATGTCTGAGAATCTTGTGAGACGCAGCATCAAACAATCACAGCTGGAAAGCCAACAGATGAGGGGCACACTAGTGCAAATCAGGGTCAGCAAGCTCTAGCTGTGGTCCATGATGCAAGAAATGTGAAATGGAATTGAGGGACATATGACCGCAAATGCAAATGCTATGGACATTGATATCTATGGAGAGACACACACATCTGCTAGTCTTTATGAGGACAAGACAACAGAGGCTGAGGAAATGGCTCTGCAGGCAGAAGAATTTTGCACTGACCCAGTACAGATTAAAGACACAATGATGCAAGTGACAGCAGCAGGTACCCCACCTGTGCCACCCCAGCATGGAGTGCATGGTCTAGTACAAGGAAGACATAGGCACAAAACTTCACACCATGGCCACAACACAAGTACCAAGGTCATTCTACCCAGCATTGACATCATGCCTCTCTCACATGAGAGGGAGAGGGACTTAAGGTATTGGTCCAGTGACAAACTAGAAAGATTTGCAGCTCTGATATTTCATGCCCTTGTGCTGTTTGGTCTACGTTTAGAATGGGCTAATAAAGTAAATTATGATGGTGCCTCGTCTGGGATTTGAACCCAGGCCACCTGGAATACTGCTCCAGTTACACTACAAGCTGCACCACCAAGGCAACAGGAAACTGTTCTGTCCTGGAGCACATCACTCTTTCTCCAGTGCACAACTTGGTGCTACACAGATTATTACATTTTCAATCACAAGAGTGTAGTGGTGTAGCTGCTAGCACAACTGGAACGGTACTCCAGGCAGCCTGGGTTCAACCCCAGTTTAGGGCACTTACTTCTTTCCCTCCTCTATTTGGATGTGTTCCATAAATATGCACATCACACTCTTGTGATTGAAAATGTAATTATCTGTGTAGCAACAGGTTGTGCATTGGAGAAAGAGCAATGTGCTCTGGGATGACTCAGTTTCCAGTTGCCTTGGTGACACAGCTGGTAGCGGAACCAGAATGATATTCTGGAGGGCCTGGGTTCAAGTCCCAGCTGAGGCAAATATTTCTTTCTTTCCTCTGTTTGTATGCGTTCCATAAATATGCACACCGCACTCTTGTGATTGAAATAAATTATGATGGTGCCATGTGTAAAAAAGGGTTGCCCAGGGGACTTGATCAGTGTAATTCTAATGTATGTAAAGCAGCACTTTGATTTGAACCCAGCTGTTACAAGAAAAATAAGAGGCAGGATAAATGAGCAGCTAAGAATGGTGAGCAAAGGTGAAGGGCACCCACTGACATAAAATGCATACTGTATACTGTATGTGTATTAGTGTGTCTGTTTTTTGTATATACGCAGTTTTATTTGCATTTTGTGTTCAACAAAACAGTTTATTTAAATCTAACTTGCAGTGTTTGGGTATTTTGCCAGAATTAGTTTTATTTTACTCATGCCATTATAAACATTATGAAACAGCATTTTTGTTTTTGGAAAATGAAAGCTATTAAAAGAATTTGACTTCTATTTAGTCTAGGTTATGAGCATTTAAAAACCAAAAAATGCCAGATGGAAAATATATATGGGAATGCCATCCACACTATGGTACAGAAAAAATATAAATAAATGCAGCTTTTAGCCAGGAAAAACTTAGTATAAAGGTACTGCATGGTATTAAGGGAATGTGTGAGAGGAGGGTGGGATGGGTTGTGATATTAAGGAAAAATGATAAATGTGATCTGCTCTCTGCTTGGTATGTTTCCTAGATGTATGGGGAGTGTTTCAAATGAATGACCTTTACAAAAATACCAAACTTGGCACAGTTGGACACGTGTGTTGGATGTTGCTTGTAATGTGTATTCAGGGTTACCAGAGTGTCAGCAAGCACACCAAACAGAACAATGGATCAAAAGGGGATGTCCCATTCACAGCCATATAGCGCCACAGTGCACTGAATCAGCTGATACTCATCATGGCAATGACTAGCGCTGCATAAACAGATGTGTTCATACAATACTTTCTTAATACAGTATTAAATATGGTATTTGAAGCAATGTTGCAAAAACCGAATTGTAAATGTCTCCAGTACTTGGTAACTGTAACATTATTGAGGACCAGGGCTCCTCTTTAAACATGAGGAAACAAAGGGGATATTGAAAAAGTATGAAGGCTCAAAATAAAAAGATAAGATGCTTCTATGCATAAATACTTTAGGGGAAATGCTGCACACAGCTGTACCCGGGAAGACAGAAAAAAACATAACAGCCCTCAAAGCTCAGTGAATGCTGGATATTTTATTCAAAGGCCAGTGAGGTTGCATGTAAGGTCTCATTGGCTTTTAAATAAAATAACCAGCTTTCTCTGAGCTTTGGGGCTGTTGATATTTTCTTTGTCTTTCTGAGTCCAGAGTTTTTGCTTTTTACTTCATTTTGACTATACCGGCAGCACTGGGGTTTCCAGCCACAGATTTTCTTTTTCTTATTTTTTAATCATGTCAATGGGGGAGGTGTGAAGCCATTAGGGCGGAAAGCAGCCCAGGCCCCCATATGCTCTCCAAGGTTACCTCGCAACCAATTGCCATTGGTACCGGAGGTCCCTAAGTTCCCCACAACTTAACTCTTGTGTTAGGTCCTTCAGGATGCCACCCCATCTAAAGAATTAATAAATGCTCACCATTGCTGACAGTAGAATGGTACTGTATCTGAGAGTGCCCAGGGCTTCATACTGTCAGGTGGCATGACTTTTTCTATTGCTTTCACCCAACCCTAAGGATGGTGAAGCAAGGATTCCCTGGCATGCACGTTATCGTGTGGCAGAGAGACATTTGGTGTCCACCATTACACATGCTGCACCAGCTACATCACCATTAGGTTAGAAATAGAGCATAGTGGTTAAGAGCACTGAGCTGAGGTGTCAGAAGATGGCCGCCGAGCAGTGAACAGCAGAAGCATGGAGCTCCAATAGAGACTGCCAACTCTGCACCCGCATACCTGCAAATGGAGCAGCCAAACTGGCAAGCAAGAGAAATAAGATGCCTAAACAATCAAAAAGTGTTCAAACAAACTCGAAGGACATAGCAGTATTTTGTAAGTAATTGAGAAGCATGCCGGCAAAAAGTACCACAAGTCAGGCCAATAAGCAGGTGACTCCCTTAGTCTTGGGAGCAGTGGAAGGAACCGGCTCTGTGGGGACATCAGCTACATGTGAGGCACTTCAGCAATCTAGCACAGAGCTTCTGCTAAAAGAAATGAGGCAAGTCTTTGCTGGACTACATGATAAACTCAGCAGTTTGCAGACCAATATTAATAAAATAAATGGTAAACTTACTGACATTTGATAGAAGGATTTCTAATGTCGAACATAGAGTCAGCACTAATGAGGACAGTATGGCTCCAATGGAGTACTAAAGCACTTATTCACCAAGCATGAGAGGACAATAACTTTCCTAAAACAAAAAATGGGCAGACTTGAAAATCAAAATCAAAGCTGTAGAGAAAATGTTAAGGTGCTGGGACTGCCAGAAGCATGCGGAGGAGACAAACCTGAAGAATTTTTCAGCTAGCTTTTTATGAAGTTTTTGGCACCAGGTGGCTAGAAGGAGCAGATTAAGATAGACAGAGCCAACTGGGGTCTCAGTGGCATCCTGCACCTAATGCAAAGCCCAGCCTCATGCTTCTGAAATTTCATCAATTTACTGAAAAGGAACATGTACTGAGAAAGGCAAGAAAAGCGGGTTGGGTGCCCTAAAAAAAATCTGCAACTGCAAATCTATCTGGACATCAGTGCAGAACTCTTCACAAAATGAAGAGTCCTCAGAGGCAAAGGACAAGTTCAGACAGAAAGGGATCCAGTTTGCCCTATTAATGCTGGCCAAGGTTTGTCTGAATTATTCATAATGGCAAGTCTATCTTTTTTACATAGCCCCAGAAAGCTGCAGACTCTCTGAAATGAGGTACTGTACATTGTGATACATGTTTGAGATATATGTAAATATGGCAAGAGCCTGTGGAGGGGTAGTCAGATCTCACACCTCCAGGGAGTGATTTTCAATTAATAAGTCTCTTTTTTTTTGTCTTTTTGGTTGCATGATGACAGAAGTCATGCCGTATGGTGAAGGCAATATTTGATGCAAATTGACTTAGTTCTGGGAGACCATTATATTTAAGTTACCTCTGCCACAGATGCAGACAGCAGAAGGGAAATAGTACCGACAGTGCCTTTGCTTTCCCCCCACCCACTCAAGCTACAGCTTGACTGCGGTTAACTTATACAGAGGGATGTGGAATGTGTATGGACCACGTATGAGGATGCAAGTGGATTTTACTTGGTTGTTGCATCAATATTGTTAAATTGCCTTCCTTTAAATACTACTGTAACCATCCCTTAAAATGCAACTATTAATACTATCTTTTTGTTAGTGTGATGAATACTCGAGCAGCAGGAAGCAGGGGGAAGGGGAGAGCAGAGTACTGCAGCATTGAGGTGGAGCAATTTGGAGCTGTTGAGAAGAGTGAGAGACACAGCATGGCATTGTTATGTACAAACACTGTTCACAGTGACTGGAATACTTTGCAGTCTTAGTTGGAATACAAAATGGTAAATTCTCTCTAATGTTTCTACCACCTTTTTGTAATAGTTTCGCTGCAGACTGGGTGGGCCAAGTGGTCCTTATCTGCCATCAAAGTCTATGTTTCTATGTTAATAGCTTTGTGTCTTAAATGAAGACGTGCTGGGCAAAATCAGGGAAGGAGTGTGTAGCTGGGTGGGGGGATTATTAAATGGATGGCTACTAAAATGTAATGGAGTCACTTCCAATTTGCTTCACTATAGATGTTGGTTGGTGGTGACTCAGAAAAAACATATTTAGATAGATATACTCAAGGGCAACTACCCCTAACTTCATTAACATTAGTGGGGGCTATGGGACTTGTGCTGCCCATAGCCAATGGGTGCATACATAAAAGCTCACAGTTGGTTAAATGTCATAGATAAACACTGAACAAATGTAAGTCCCTCTCCCGGTGTCTAGGGGTTTGTAAAATGTTAAAATGATGGGAGGGGGTGGCTGTACAGCCAGAAAACACAGTCTAAGAAAATTAAAGATGCTCATTACCTGGTTCATCAGAGGTTGAGATGGCTTCACAAGGGGAGAAGGCACTTCACTTAACTTTGATGGGGACAGCTGCCGGGGGCAATGTTCGTTAACAGGCAACGAACATGAAAACAGTCCTTGTTAATTAAATCCAATGTCCACATCAGAATCAAAAGTGCAAATAACTGATTTAATGCAACTGATTAATAATCCACTCCATGAAGTGTGGTGAACATAACCACATTGGGGGCAACTTCGCAGGCACACAACCTGCCATTTGCATCTGTAGCAATCTCCTTTTCCAACAGATTGACTTTCTTCTTGAAGCACTTCTCCTTAAGCCAAAAAGGCTATGTTTACTGGCAGCAACACTGTTACTGTGGGCTGAAAGGCTGCACCAAATTTGTATGTCGAACTTCACAGAAATCCCTTTACTTACTCCTTGCAACTTCCCAAACTTGCATTCCACCAGCCCATTTACTTAAACTCCTTTTTTCTTGGTCAACTATCTACTTCAATTTGAGGTAATAAACCAGGACAGCATGAGAAATTTCTACTGCTGCAGTCCCATTTCTAGTTCAGTACCTTAAAACAGGGAGCACTATGGTCTCAATGAAGGTGTTACTTTAGCATGAACAGTCCCACCAAAAACCCTCCTGCCTTCTAATCACTGATGCCAGATGCCTGCTCCGAGCATCCCAGGGAGTTCCATCTATCCCTGGTGATCCCAAAGACCCAAGGCACTTTCTACTCATGCACCGACTTTAGTCCAGGAATGCCTTCAAACTGGGGCCTGGCCGAAGTACCCCACGGAGCACGCAGGTGGCCTGTCACCCCACCTGCGGTCCCAAGAGGCCGCTCCTCATGCAGAACTCCTCCTGCCTCCACAGGCTGCACTTCCTCGAGAGCTCCATCTCTGCATTAGCACTCGGTCCAGGGAAAGGGGACAGGCTGCCACCACTATCCCACCAATGATCCAGGCTGCCCTTTCGGGATCGTGCCACAGACCCTTGCTGCAGTCCTCACACAGGCTCTCAAGCTGTACTCACCCACAGGTGAGAATTTTACTGTTCAGGACCCCCTCCGGTGCCTATCCCAACCAAGGTGCCAGAGTTCACTTGGCGTGCTCCATTATTTTCCTCCCCCGGCTCCAGCTGTCACCAGAGGGATCCCCTTACTTGCTCCATGGCTCCATCCAACTCTCTACAGCCCGAACGACCTCACTTCACTGGTCTTCAAGGGAGGAGGGCTGGGATGGCGGACAGTCCACCCCAGCTGGCCGCGGCCCTCATGGCCAAACTTACTGGCTGACCCCACGTCTCTCTCTCTCTCTTCTCTTTCAGTCGAATCCCCTTTTTCACACCAAACTACCCCTATTTATACCCCGGGAGAGGCTTCACCTGCCATCCACAGGTAGGCCCACATCCCAGATCTCACAGCACCGCAACTTCCCTAGCTACCTAACCTGAAGGAAAATGAACTAGTAAGCCCCTGAAGGTGTGCTTACACAAGCAATGCAGATGGTGTTACTATAATACCCTTGACAAAGTGCTGGTTTAGGTATGAAACGCCGTTTTTTTTTCAGGCTGTGGGGACACTGCGTTTATATGTCTGGTTATTTTAACTGTTGCTGTGTAAGTAAAATATTTTTACACTTTCTTACACTTGTTTGTGGTATATCTGCTTTATGTTAGACTAGTTTGTGCACACCTTTTTGGCTTTGCGTGTTAATATAATGATCATTAGCACAGTGAAATGAGTGACTTCACCCCCATTACTCCACTGCCATAATGTCAGTATGGGATGGTATGGGTTTGGATTTGTGAAAGGGGGGAGTGAGCCAAAGAGAGTGGTCTTATCCAGGAAGCTGGGTGGAGCATCCTGATGCTCTTGGTAGCTACAATCTTTCATAACCTGGCTGTCATACAGGAGAGTACAGTGGGGTGGTGCACCCACAGGCTAAGCTCAGTGATTAGTGGAGCAAAATACGTCAGTCTTTCTTTTTATCCCTCTATGGAAAAGAGGGGAACAGCAGTCAGAGTGGGCTGGTCCACTGCAGAAGCAGCAAATCTGTTTCTAGCTTTACAGTTACATTAGCCTCTTGAACAGGGAAGAGGTTATTTGAATTTAAGGGTTTGAACCATTGGGATTTGACCCACTGGAACCTCCGGTTATATGAACAAGTTGCTAAATTTGTGTTCTACTGTTGTCTGTTAGAATTCATAGTACCCCAGTTTAGATAACGGTTCGGACAAGATGATGGTACTAGGTTCAACAGATTGTTGTGCTTCACTGTTTTTTATGTTTTTATAATAGGTGTATTGGGTCAGCCCAGTGGTGCTGAGAGTTGAAGTGCTGGACGCCACACCTTGCACCACGCTGGTGACCTGGGTTCGGGAATGAGCCTGGGTTGTCGGGGGTCGGCAGGGAAGAGAGAGGATTGAGCATCCGCAGACTGCTCTCCTGTCTCTGGGGAGGGATCCAGGGACTGCCCAGTGCAACAGCAGCCCCTGGTGGAAGCCGGAGGGATGTGCATATGCATGGGCACAAAGTAGAGGGGGCAGAGGTATAGCAGGCGTCCTGAGATGCCATTGCATGACCGAACTCCGGGGAGGGGGCAGGACGAGGGACGTACAACAAAAGGAAAATCCCCACCTCAGCTCACGGAGATGAAGGGGGGCTCCAGGGATGCAGCCCACATCCCAGCATTGGTCTGATGCCTCAGGGACTCCACATCTGACCAGGCACCCAGGTAGGGCCTCTCTAATCTCAGATAGGCTGTCATGGGAGGATGGGCCCACCCCAGGGGGTGATCCGGGGGCTAGGCCTGCTTGGGTGGCCGGGGGAGTCCAGCCAAGGAAAGCAGGGTTCAGAAACGGAGTAGAGGCTCCAGTCGAGTGAGCACCCCGGAAGGATGCCCAGGCTGAAGGAGGTGCCAAAAATAGAGTTAAAAAGAAAATAGGCATATTAATTGTTTTACACAGACTCCTACAGAAAGGATCAAAAGAATAGGATCAATGAATGATAGATCTACATGCAAATTGCCAAAGCAGAATAGGAATAGCCTATGGTAGTGCAGCAGAGAATCTCACATTACAGTGGGTATCAAAATGAATATTATAGCATTTAACATAAAGGGCATGGACCATCCTGTAAAATGGAAAAAAGTGGGGGGGGAGTAAGAGGGCAGGCAAAGGTATCCAAACAGAGGGGGGGTTTATATTGTTAAAAATGTTTTGCTTAATCTGTGATGGTCCATTGTAAGTGGCACCGCAAGGTTACAGGTTACCACTTGTATAATGTGGTTATTGTCTTTGTGCCTTCATTACTTCAATAAACTTGAATTTAAAAAAAAAATGGACAAAAGTGCTGACATAACTTAAGCAGAGACAAACAGACATAGCTCTAATCAAGGAAACACACCTGGTGGACTTAGAGCATGCTAAATTACATACATGTAGAGTTTGGGTGGGACAGGTTTTTTATGCCTCTTATACATCGCAGGCCAGGGGGTAGCAGTACTTGTGTGTAAGAAAGTACCCCTACAGGTACAGAGCCATAGATATGTAGTGCAGATGGGTGCTAGATCAGGGGACGTTCTACAGCAATCCCATGGCATTGTTGAATGTGTATGCTCCCAACTATGACAATGACACTTTTTTTTCCAAGGTTTGACTTTGAAGGTAGGTCAGATAAGAGGAGATTAACTTGGTTGGGGGAAGGGGTAAATGGCCCTACCAGCTACTCAGGATGGCGAAAGTACTGAAAACACAAATGGGAGATATAGGGTTGCAGAAGGTCGGGGGGTACTGCATCCCTCAGACAGGAATTATTCCTCTTATTCCCATGTCCAACAGTCTCATACTAGGATAGATCTGTTTCTAGTCAATGGGGGAGTGTTGCTGAGGGCGAGCGCCTGTGAATATTTACCAGTCAATTTTGGATCATGCTCCACTACTAATGACATGGGTGTTACAGCAGCAGGAAACTTAACCAAAGAATTTGCAGAGCAGACCCCTTAATACTTCATGTGGTGGTCTCGCTTGATACTGAACAGGCGTTTGATAGGATTAAGTGGGACCACCTCTGGGGCATAATGACCAGCATGGGTTTTGGTCCCAAGTTTGCATCTTGGGTCAGGCGATTTACAAGAAGCCAACAGCAGCTGTGCAAACTAGCGCATGGATCTCAGCGCAGTTTGAGTTAAGTACAGTAGGAGCACTAAGTAGGGGTGCCCCATATTGCCACTGGTGTTTTTCCTTGCTCTTGAACCATGGGCAAAGGCAATAAGAAATCATGAGAGCATACACGGACTCACCTTGGAAGGGGTCACGGCCAAAGTTTCACTTAATATAGATGACCTACAGTACTTGTATGTGTAACCAAACCCTGAGAGTCACTCACTGAATTGGCAGACTTTTGTAATTGTCATGTAACAACTGTTACACAGAGAATAAAAATATATAGTTAGTTTTGGGTTCCTTTAGATGTTGGTTATGGGGACCTGGGTTCAAGTCCTGGGGTAGGATGGTGTTGTCAGACAGAATGAGAGGGTGACCCCTATAAAGAAGAAAAATAGCAATTAATAAATAAATAAGCAGTTCAGTGTGAGCATATTAATACTGTTGCAAGAGGGTGACAGCAAATGGGGGAGGAAGAAAAGAACTGCCTTGCCCTGGCTTTCACACCCACAAGCATATTTTTTATACAATATGCAAGCAATTGGCAAAGTTTTTTTTATAAAATAACAGGTTGCAAATTTAAGAAACACAATGTCTGTAATTGGTGGCCAGTAGGTTAGTAACTGTAAGCCCCTGAGTACTGTAACACACACCCTGGTGGTCCAGTGGTATAATTGGGGCCAGCCTGGGTCTCCATGTAGTTAATTCATTTTTTTGTAATGAATTTTATGGTGAATAAAAGAAAGTAAATAATGCAGTTGTTGCTAGATTGAATAAAATGCAGCGTGGCTGCTGCAGGTGCTGGATGCACCACCATGGAGTCATGGGGACAGTGAGTAGCCGATCGTTGGCTCAACAACAGAGCGCTGGTGCACTAGAGGAAGGAATCTCCAGAGCTGCCTTGGTTGACTGCTCCAAACTGCAACTCTGGTCATGAAACAGGCTTTGGCCTACACCAGAAATCTCAAAGGTACGAGAGTGAGACGTAGGATAGACGCTCCTCTCGCAGGCAGGACAACCAGATATTCATCTATTTAGTTGGACATGCAGCAAGCACCAGGAGGAATTTTAGGGACTGACTCACAAGAAATACAATAAAATGAATAAAGAGGCACAGTCAGAAAATGGAGGTCCTTGGAGTTCCTGTGAAGTAAAGTAAATGCAAGCACATAGAAAAAGCTCAGCAGGGAGCCCTTTTAGAGCAGCAGTAAAGTGTTCACATGCATGGGGGACCTATTGCAATCACTTGTAAACAAAACACATAAAACATACAATTTTTTTTTTTATATTAAAGCCACCAGGGGCTAAAACTGAGTCCTGGGAACCTTAGAAAAATAAAACGGCATTACAGAAATGTACAATTTGAAAAACAGAACTGTTTAAAAGGGGATCCTAGTGCTAAAAGCATGAAACAGTTAGAAAGCTGTATACAGAGAAAGCAGTATTTTCAGAAGTGTGCTGCCAAGCCAATTTATGTTTGTTTTGACTCAGACTTAGCAGGATTGTAGTTTAAAATGTTTCTTATTAACACAGGAGTTGTGCCAGAGGATTGGAGGATTGGAGGAGGGCACATGTGGTCCCTCTACACAAATCCGGCAGTAGGGAGGAGGCAAGGAATTATAGGCTGGTCAGCCTCACCTCAGTAGTGGAGAAGATCATGGAGGCACTGCTTAAATAAAGGATAATGGGACATCTAGAAGTTATTGGTGCCCAGAACCCTAGACACAATGGATTCACAGTGGGTAGGTCGTGTCAGACGAATCTGATAGATTTCTTTGACTGGGTGACAAAGGAAGCAAATCGGGGCAGGAGGGTGGTGGATGTTGCCTACCTCGATTTCAGCAAAGCCTTCGACACCGTCCCACATAAGAAGCTGGTTAACAAGATGGGTAGGCTGGGCATGGCAGACAAGGTGTTAAACTGGGATAGGAACTGGCTAATAGACAGGAGGCAGAGGGTGATGGTAAATGGGGTACAATCTGGGGAGGGGGAGTGACCAGCAAGGTACCTCAGGGATCAGTCCTTGGGCCAGTCCTGTTCAATGTCTTCATTAGTGACATTGCAGAGGGGCTGGAAGAAAAGGTCTGCCTGTTTGCAGATGACACCAAGATTTGTAACAGGGTGGATACTCCAGAAAGAGTGGGGAAAATGGGGAAGGACCTGGGAAAGCTTGAGAAATGGTCTGAGGAGTGACAACTGAGGTTTAATTCAATGAAGTGAAAACAATTATGCACCTGGGGCATAGAAACCCTGGGGAGAGCTACCGGATCGGGGGGGAGTTCCTGACAATCGCAAAGGAAGAAGGGGACCTGGGGGTTATTATTTCAGCTGACCTGAAAATGTCAAATCAGAGTATAAAGGCAGCAGGGAGGGCCAGTGGCATGCTGGAGTGCATAGGCAGTGGTATCACCAGCAGAAGGCAGGAGGTAGTGATACCATTATATAAAACCCTGGTCAGGCCTCACATGAAGAACTGTGTGCAGTTCTAGAGGCCACACCTTCGAAAGGACATTCAGGGTGGGCGTCAGGATTTTGTGGGCCCCAGACAATGGACCTTTAGAAGGCCCCCCTGGCCCCTTCAGACACATACATTAAAAAAAAAATACAATAAAACCACACCACCACCAGCCAGCTTGCCATCACCATCCAACCCTATCCACACAGCAGTACAGCAGCAACTCAGTTATTCAAACAAAAATCTACACCGCAGCAGGCCAAGCCACTCATGCTCAGACTGCGACCCACCTCTAGAAGGACCCACTCAGACGACCCGTCCATCTGGTCTGTAAAAAAAAAAATTCAATAAAACCACAGCTAAACTCAATGTAAAGTCCATGTCCGTCCCGGATGGACTCCTGCACCCCCAATTTGGCAGAATGGCAGAGCAGATTTTGTACAGTGCAACAGGCCACAGCCTGAGCCTCCCCCTCCCTCACGGGGGCTCTACCTCCCTGTCCTTCCTGGTTTGGAGTGGGTAATGAAGGAAGGAAGCTTAAGTTTATCCACATCCGATCCATTGCTGTCAACTCGTTAATCAGGACGGGTACCATTTCAGAGCTCCACCCAAGCCCAACGTGGATGGCGGATGCACTGACAACTGATCATTCTACAGTCCTGGCCAGTTTGAACTGTCTCCCGCCTTTGTGCCTTGCCATTGCCATCCGCCACCTTCTCCCTTCACAACAACATCAGACTGTGACATCACAAATAGCTTCAAGCTAAGCCAGCTAGCTGGGTTACTCAGGCCCACCCCTCTACCACAGTCTTCTTCCAGCCATTGGCCTGCATATCCCACACACTGCCCCATGGAATGCTCTGGATCAGGGCCCTGCCAGTCAACAACAAGTGGGGCTCACAGGGAGCCTTTAGGGGTGATTCTGAATGAATCCATTTCGGCGTTCTGCAGACCGCAGTTTTCTTTTCCACCATTTGACTCATTGGCAGCAGCAGTGCCCTGCAGCACAGCACTGATATAAAAGCATGCTGCCAGCTAGAACCTACTACGGCAGAGTATTAAACCTTTTTTTGAGCTCCTGGTAGGCCCCCCTCTGGTGTCGGGGCCCCAGGCAATTGCCTGGGTGGCCGGGGTGCTGACGCCGGGCCTGAGGACATTAACAGTCTGGAGACGGTCCAGAGAAGGGTGACTAAGATGGTACAGGGCTTGCACCACAAAACCTACAAGGAGAGATCAAGGTACCTCAGTATGTACTCACTGGAGGAGAGGAGGGAGAGAGGGGACATGATAGAAACATTCAAGTACCTCAAGGGCATAAACAAGGTGCAGGGGAGAGACATCTTCCAGTACAGGAGGAGTACAAGAATGAGGGGGCATGACATGAAATTGGAAGGTGGCAGGTTAAGAGGGACTCTGAGGAAGTTTTTCTTCACAGAGAGGGTGGTGGATGCATGGAATGGTCTGCCAAAGGAGGTGGTGGGAGCGAGCACTGTGGCTGGATTTAAACATACCTTGGACAGGCATAGGGGAACCATAGAGGTAAAGCAGAGGGAGGGTCAGAGGCCATAATCAAGTATAAGGCTTACGAGCAGACTGCATGGGCCTATTGATCCTTATCTCCCAACAATTTCTATGTTTCTATGTAGAAAACAGGAGGTGGTGATGCCTCTGTACAGACAATTGGTGAGACCTCTCCTTCCTACCTTGCTAAGTTGCAGAAGTACATTGTTCTATCTCAGCTTATTTCCTTTCTTGACAACTCCTTCTTTTTCACTCTCTTTCACTCTCTTTCAGTCTGGTTTTAGGAAATCCCACTCCACTACTACCTCCCTCTTTTGGCTGTCTGATTCCATACTTACAGGTACGGATAAAGGAATGATGACTTCTGCCGTTTTTGTTGATCTTGCTAAGGTGTTTGTCACTGTGGTGCATCCCCTATTCCTGGACAAACTTAAAGCTGTGGGGCTTTCTGACTCTTCAGTCAGTTGGTTTTGTTCCTACCTTAAAGGCAGGTCTCAAGCTGTCCGGATAGGTAAATCCATTTCACCTTCACTTCCCATTAGCTCAGGCATCCCTCAAGGGTCATTCCTGGGTCCTATTCTCTTTTCAATATTCTTAAATGACCTACCCTCTGTCTGTTCTTCTGCATCTATTCTTATGTGTGTTGATGGCAGAGTTCTTTTTGCATCTGGCTTCTCTCCCTGTTACCTTACCTCCTCACTATGGTTGGATTTTGACAACATGCTGCGCTGGTTCATGGATAACCAACTGTCTCTTAATGCTAAAAAACAGTCTTAATGACTTTTGGTACCTGTCAGAGGCTTGCCAACTGTACTTCTCCTCCACTATTTGATACCCTTGATGGTGCTAAAACTGAAGATTTCTCCTCCTTTAAGTACCTCAGGGTCTGCCTTGACTGGCATTTTGATTTCTCTGTGCACATTGATGCAATTCACCAAAAGCTTCACCCTAACCTTCGTGCTTTGTTCAGGAATAAAGTGAGTATACTGCTCCCTGCCCGCCCAGAAATTGCACTAAAAATTATACTTTCAACCTTTGACTACGGTGACTTAGTCTACAGTAGTGCCCCTAAATTCTACCTTGCCAGACTGGACCCCCTTTTCTATTCTTTCTTCTGCTTTGCTTTAGCTTGCCCCTCTCGTACTCACCACTGCTGTTTTTACTCAGCTCTTTCTCTCCCCTCACTTGATACTAGGTGCCTTCCCCATTAGGTTTCTTTATTCATCCAAATTCCAGTTCAGCACTCTTCTCTCTTATCTCAAATACCTTCTTTCCCCTCTTCCTTCCTACTCCTACCATCTTCGCAGCAATACTTTCCATTCTCTCAATATTCCTTCTAGAAAATCTCTTGTTGGCAATCTGCTTTTTCCTATCACTTTCCAAAACATTGGTCCTTCCTTCCTGTCCATTCTGTCTCTTCTCCTTCCTCCCTAAAGTATCTTCTTTCTGACTTTTGTCACCCTACCTGCAACTGACTGTGACCTTTCCTCTTTTTTTCCATTCTGTAGTCTGCCCTCTTCTTACTGTTCTGCTATTTTTCCCTTTCTGTATATATTAGAGTGTGTGTTATTTTCTGCTTGCCTTCATTTACTTTTCTACCTATAATATTTTTGATTCTGCTTGTAAATAGTGTATTATTGTATTTTACCTTGTTATTTTTTGTTGTTAGCTATTCTCTGTCTACCCTCTCCTGCAGGACTCATCTGGAAATGAACTGTTTTCAGCTCAATATGTATTTCCTGGTTAAACTTTTTAAATACATAAATAAAAGGCCTGGTAGCCATTATACCCCCTTAAGGTATTTTATGTATGTGCAGCATTGAGGTCTGATATAGACCTTAGTGCTGGCGAAGAAAAAAGTGTGTTTGGTAAAGGGTGAGTGGGCTGTCTGAGGTGGGACAAGGCCTAGAAGCCACTGCATACCTTTAAGGCTACAGTGTTTTAAACCAGTACAGTGACTAAGGTCAGGGAAGGGCTTTATCTTGGGACCATTTGTGTTCTTGGGGGCTGGTGTGTGGTGTTTGCTTGCAGTCTCCAGGGGAAAATTGTGGTGGGGTGGATTGCCCTGCAAGGGAAAAAACAAGGAGAAAGTGTTATTTCATATCGCAATACTACAACTGTGGTTTATTTCATGATTTTTCAACTGCAAAAGTGTGCATGTTATGTGTCATTTGTGGCTGCAAAGCATTTTACAATTTTTTCCAGAAAAGCTTACCTTATATTTTTATTGATCCAATTGTCAGTGTCCTTATTTACTGTGCCATTGTATTACATTCCTAAAGATCTTCAGGCCAGTCCAGTGCAGCAGCTCTCTCTCTTGGCAACCCTTAGTCACACCAGTTGGGGAGGTAAGGTTCAGATATTCTGGATGTACCCAGCTAGAGGGGTGTGGGGGGCAGAGTAAGAGGCAAAGAATCCTACATCGCAGTGTTACACAAACCTTGGTGCCCAAGTGAGGCTGGTGATGTTTAACTCGCTCCACATAAGTGTCCAAGTGGTTGTTGTACCGCTGTTATAACTTCTTACAACCTTTGGGGTGTGATCAGGGTACAAAATTGCTTAACTAAGATAATTGTAATGCTCTTGTGAAAATACCCTCATGAGGATCTCAAAATGGCATTTCCTTTTCAGTGGACACAGGTGGGTTTTAAATACCCAGGAGTGAATATCAGGAAATCCCTTGTTGTACTCTTTTAATCCAATTACCCACCTGTTTTACAGCAAATGAGTGAGCGATGTCAAAAACGGAACACTCTTCCCAAATCTTTATAGGGAAGATCAAATTACTGAAAATGGCAATTTTGCCAGATATTTGTATTTACTCAAGTTACTACCCATTGATTTCCTGAAAAGGTTTTTAAGTAGCTCAGAGCTTGTGCTGTCACCTGAATTTGGAATAATAAGGCTCCCACAATAAAATATGAGCAGCTTACACAACCACCAAGCAGGGGATGGATCGGAGCGTCTCCTTGCCAGCATTATTATAATGCACCCCAATTAGCAGGTTTGAAAGATTGGTCTAAGCCCAAGTGTAAATAAACCAGCATTAGATTGGAGCCGGCCTGAATGGAGAAGGCATCATTACTGTACAGATCCACAATCAGGGGATTTGAGATGTACAAGACGCAATGCTGAAACACTGCCACACAATGCACAAGTACAAGGGGGTAGCAGCAAAATATGTGTCTCTAACTGCACTATGGAATTATACAATCCTACAAGGGTTTCTTAAAGACCCAAAATTTAAATTGTAGGCAAGTAAATGAATTACAGTATTGGGGCATTTGTATGGGGAAGGTAAACTGTTAGCTTTTCCTGACTTATTTCGAAAGTATGACATACCAAGAACACATACTGTACGTTTAGATATTTACAAATCAGGCATTTGCTATGAATGCAATTGGGGCCCACATATGGATTACAAGAGCCACCTGACCTAGCTAAAATATCGGACGAGGCAAAGGACACTAGGTTTAGTTTTAGGTTTAGTGCCACATACAGGAGAGGGCAATAAGCAAAAATGGGAATGGACAGTTGTAGAACAAATATTGCCGGAAGATTGGGGAAATGTTATGGAGGAAGGCTGGTAATTTCCCATTCACAGTAACCATAAAATAATTTTATGATGCTTCCTAGGGCATACTATACTACAGACAGACTACAAAAGTTTGGAAATAGATATGATGGCAAATGCCCTAGATGTGGACAGGATACTTCATAACTTCTACATATGATGTATCCATGTCTGAAGCTGCAGGAATATTGATCATCAGCAGACAAGTCTGTCTCAGAGTTGGTAAATAAGCAAATTGTTCTTTTTTTTTTTTTTTACACTCTGTTTTATTGCTCCGGGGAACCAGGGTATCTCTCAGAGGAGCTCTCTTGACCCATCACCTCTACTCCCCGTCAAGACCCCCCTCCTCCAGTATCCCCCCACCAGGACCTTCCAGCCCCCCAGATCACCCCCAGGGAAGGGCCCACCTTACCTGCCTGGTGGCCTTTCTGTAATTAGAGGGTCAGTCCCGGTGGAGGGCCTTGGGCGACCGTTGGAGGAATGGTCCAACACTGGGGATGTGGGCTGGGTCCCTGAAGCCTTTGTCACCTCCATGGTCCTTCGGGGTGTTTTTGCTTAGGTTTTCCCATTGGAGCATGCTAATGCAATGATGTCCTGGCACTGCATGCCAATGTATGCCGCCGCTCCACCCCACATTGCTGTGCCACCAGTTCCTTGCAGTGCACCCAATCTCCATTGGGGGCTGCTAAGGAGTGGCTTATAGCCTGGATCCCTCCCTAGGAAGGGAGCACAGTCCACCAGATACTCAATCCCTTCCCTCTCCTGCCAACCCCCACAGCCCAAGTCCATTCCCGAACCTGGGTCACCAGTGTCCAGCACCTCAACCCTCAGTGCCACTGGGCCAGCCTGGAAATTGTTCTTAATAATGACCAAGTTCTATCAAATTAGTGAAAAAAGGTGTTTTCTTGACTGTCAGTAACCAAACCAGGAGTTCTTGAAATTTGTAAAAATGTTAACCCACCACTTTGTTCAGTGTGGGAGAATATGTTAAAAGAGGAGATGCAAAGAATAGTACACAGAGACAAGGGAAGGATGCGCATGTATGACAACATATGGGCACCTTTTGAAAGCTAGGTATAATAGCTTAAAAGGCGCTTACGTGAAATAAAGTTATTATTATTATTATTAAAACGTACAAGCAAAGGCACAGAATCCATAAGGGAACATATTGATTATGTAAAAATTAAACCAAATAAAGCAAGGTTTACCATAAGGAACAGTAAATGACTGTATATCAACTAGCATATAATGATGAATGAAAGAAGTCTTTATAAGTGTTATATGTTGTATGTTTAGTATTTTAACATCCAACTACAGACCTATATCGATCCTTCCTCCCCTTTCGAAAGTACTCAAAAGAATGGTCTCAGAGCAGCTTACTGAATACCTTGATAACCATAACCTACTCTGCCCGCAACAACATGGCTTCTGTAAAAAGCACTCCACACTCACCGCTCTAGTTGATTATTCATCCCAACTATATAATGCCTTGGATAGTGATCAGGCAGTTGGATCAGTCCTCGTTGACCTCATGAAGGCTTTCGACTCTGTTAATCACAACCTCCTCCTAAGTTGCCTTCTGTCTACAGGTCTACCCCCAGACATGGTACTATGGTTTGGCAGCTATCTCTCTAACAGATCACAATGAGTCAAAATTGGTGATACCCTATCCACTGCTAAGGAGGTGCACCTCGGGGTTCTGTAGGAGTCAATCCTCGATCATCTACTCTTTAGCCTCTTCATCAACTCCACCCCAATGTTTAGTTCAGCAAGCACAGTTCTCTATGCTGATGATGCAGTGATCTCAGTTGCTGGCAAAGACCAACAATCCATCACAACTGCACTCCAAAGCAGCTTCCATAAACTTGAATCTTGGTTTATGGAAAACAAGCTACTACTAAACATCAAAAAAACAAACAGTATGCTCTTCACCACCACCCAAAGCAAAAAGAAATACCTGCCCCTGCGTATTCATAACCAAAAGGGTGAAATCCTAGACCAAGTATCTAACTTCAAATATCTTAGCATTATCTTTGATGACATGCTCACCTTTTCAAACCACATTGACTCTTTCATCAAGACTGCAAATATAAAACTTGGTGTACTTTATCATCACAGACATTCAATGACACCGGATGCACTCAAACTAGCCACCAGTAGCTCAAGAGGCCATCAGGGCACAGAGGTTGTTCAACTACTGAGCCTCATCTTGGTTCAACTCGCTCCCTGCAGCTATTTCCAACACCACCAAAATTGCCCCCTTCAAAACTGCCCTACGGAACCTATTGTTCAACACCCGCTGCTGCACCTGTTGCTAACAGATGCTCTGCTGCTCTCAAAACACTATTGACATAGCCCTCTGGCCCGAACCACCCTTCACCCCACCCCCACTCCCCCATGGCCTCCCTCCCCACTGCCCGTACCTGCTGGTACTAAACCTGTCAATTCTGAAATGTTTTTTAATTACTCTTTGTGTTCAAGCAATTATGTCAAACTATGTTATTCTGTATGATTGTATTCTGTTGGTATGTTGACTCTGTATGTCCTCTCTGTGACAGGTACCTTTGTAAACGAGCCTCTGGCTCAAAGGTTGTAAATCCGATTATACAATAAATAAATAAAAAATACTGTCTACCATTGACTATGGGTTGCCTATATATGGGGCAGGCACAAAAACTGCTTTTAGCATGATCAGCACACTCCTCAATAAGGCCTGTCGTCTTACTTTGGGGGCTACTCTTGACACCCACACCTGCTCGCTGTATACTGAAACTGGGTGGCTCCCACTCCATCTTAGAGGGCAATACCAAACCTGCCTACTTCTAAAAAAAGTACTACTTGAACTTACATCCCCCACACTGGGCGGAAACTTTAAACTGGCCGTCCCAACAAAATCTACCCATAGTGCAGTCACTGACAAGATGGTGATTCCCTTCTAAAGGACGAAACTTGCCCAGAACTCCATCCTGTATCAAGGTTCAAAATGGTACAATGAACTACCTGCTATCCTTACTGATACTACCAAGATTAGTACCTTCAAAACTGGGCTCAAATCTCTCCTTGACTCTAAAATGAATTGTACCTGCCTGCGCTAATGTGATAGTACCTCACCCCCAGTTTTCCATTTACCTTCCCCCCTCTACATCTTTCAGCTATATACCACTGTTTTTCTTAACCCACTCCCCTAGCCCCAATTACCTGACTATGGCCTCACTTGGTTGAAAGCTCCACCTCTCTCTCACCTCAGATGATGCCACCTGCCTGCACTAATGTGATAGTACTTTGCCCCAGTTTTCCATTTACCTACCCCCTCTACATCTTTCTGCTATATATCACTTTTTTCTTAACCTGCTCCCCTACCCCAGTTACCTGACAATGGCCTCACTTGGTTGAAAGTTCTATCTCAGACGATGCCACCTTCAGCTGATCCCCCCAACCCCCTCTTATCTAATCAGTCTGTTAATATTTACTAATCTGATATGTAAAAGTTCAGATTTTATTATTACTGCCTGTGTATATGCGTCAATGTTTTTTCTCTTTTTTTTTCTCTGTAAATCTTGTATTTTTGTATTGTTTGTTCAACACTGATGTGGAACCTTTGAAAATGAGTCCTTGACTCAAAGGTATTAATCCCAAACTGAAATAAATAAATAAATGTTTATACGTTGTTCTAATTAAGGTCTTGCGATATACAGGATATTGCAGTGATAAGTACAGGAACAAATATAGTGGGGTAAAGATAAAAAAAGAATAAAATTATATTACAATATGGGACTTGTTGGGGACACCTTCCAGATTAACTGACGTGCTGTAAATTTATCAACTATAATTTCATGTTTGCTTGCACTGGTATTGTATTTGTTGAAAATTCAGTGAAATACCTTTAAAAAAAATAATAAATAAAACAATAAAAGAACACTGAGCTGCAAACCTGTAGAACTGGGTTTGAATCCCACAGCCACCACTTGCATACTGTGTGACCATAAGTCAGTTACTTAACTTCCCTGTGCTAACAGGTTGCACCTGGAAACAAGCTATGGCCTACTGTGCCCATCCTGGCAAAACATGGTAAAATAAAATAAAATTAGTTGTCACCCATCTGGTGGTAGTGCATAAGCCAGAGTAGCCCACTCTCCCTGGAGGAGGTGTGCCTCTTATACGATACCTAATTGTCTTACCCCAGCAACCATCTGACAGCGAAGTCTCAGTCCTGAACCAGGGTCACAAATATCACAAGTGGCAACACTGCTGCTACAGCATCAGTCGGGTGTGAACTTTTTAATATTTGTTTGTGTATAATCCACAGGCCAACACTGACCAGCTTGAAAAACCGTACAGTTCATTCTTGAAATACTGTTTTTTTTTCATAAAGATATACTGCACAACTCTGCTGGGCTAGACTTCGGCTGAGCTGCACACCTAGACTCAACACACTAAATGGGAACCTGGTCTGATAAAGGTGTTCATAAGTAACGATTCTGCAAAGGTAAACATAGTTCTACTTTTCTAAAACATATTTTCAGCTGCTCTGATCCCAGCTACCTGTGTACAGTACCTGTATAGACGGTACTGTATTTCAAAAAATTAAAATGGACCATTTTCAGGATCTAATATAGTCTCCATTGTACTATAAACCTGTCAGCCAGTCATTTCATATGGAATCTATCTGCTGAAAAGTGGTTTGGTGTTTCAAAAACAACACTAGGACTGGGATTAAAAGAGATGTAGTCAATCATTAGTTTTTACAGCCTGATCCTAAGGAAATAACTAAGGAAACGCAGTTTGAAAGTGGATTTATTTATTTTCTGAATTTATTTTACCAGGTGAAACCTCCTGTGATGAATTATTTTATTTTAAGAGCACCCTAATTGCAAGAAGGATGGAAAATGCACATGTATTTGTATAGCAACACATTTAAAGTCTTGATACCAAACATCTGTTACAATATAGTCACAGTCATAACAAACAATTATGTTAGTCAATGGAGTACATCATTTGCAATTAATGACAGATATCCACAGTGGTCTACTAAGGAATAACATATTTTTCCAAGTGAAAACAGTAAAGTCTGCTGTCTGATTTTGCATGCAGAGGCAAAGAATAACAGACCATAGTATAGTATGCACTGATCTTTAGCATCTCCAGTGAGTTTTGTCAGAAAATTTAAAATTATGTCGAAATATGCTTTGTCCCAGTAGTTGCTCTATATAAGCAATAAGACACAACAGGGAGAGGGCACTATGATAGCTACTGTACATGCCAATATGAGTTGCAGAACATGGGGTATTAACAGTGAATGTCTCCAGTGACCGAAGTGTGGTTATCACATAACAACCAGCATCCTAAACATAGAAACATAGAAAGTGATGGCGGATGAGGACCAATGACCCATCTGAGTGCAACCCCGCCCTTAGAATTTATTAGAGACAATACCCTTATGCCCATCCCAAGCAGATTTATATTGCCCTACTGTTTAGGAGTCAATGACTTCTGCAGGTAGGCTATTCAATGGAGCTACCACCCGTTCCATAAAGAAGAACTTACGCATGTTACCCTGGAACCTCCCTCCTCTTAATTTCATTTCATGACCCCTTGTCCTTGTGGAGCTATTGACCAGAAAGAGTTCTTGAGTAGGGATTCTATTTATGCCCTTCAGGAACTTGAATGTCTCTATCATGTCACCCCTATCTCTGCACTGCTCCAGTGAGTGCATGTTGAGTTGCCATAATCTGCTTTTGTATAACAATTCATGGAGCCCTTGTACCATTTTTGTTGCCCTCCTCTGTACCATCTCTAGTCTATCCATGTCCTTCCTGAGATAAGGCCTCCAGAACTGTACACAATACTCAAGGTGGGACCTTACCAGGGACTTGTATAGTGGCATGATCACTTCCCTCTTTCTACTTTTAATGCCTCTTCCTATGCATTCCAGCATTTTGCTGGCTTTTTGCACCACTTTTTCACATTGTCTATCCACTTTTAAATCATTGGAGATGATGACCCCAAGATCTCACTCTTGTTTGGTGGCTGTTAGCTGCTCCCCTCCCAGGTAGAAGACCATCCCTGGGTTTCCCCTGCCCAGATGTATCACTTTGCATTTTTTTGCATTAAATTTTAACTGCTATATGTTGGACCATTTTTCTAGCTTGAGAAGGTCACTTATCATTTGTTCCACTCCCTGAGCAGTGCTCACTCTGTTGCAGATCTTTGTGTCATCTGCAAACAGACTCACCTTCCCACCCAGCCTCTCAGTGATGACACTTATGAAAGTATGGAAGAGTAAAGGACCCAGGTCAGACCCCTGTGGCACCCCGCTGGTCACCCCATCTCCTGATGCTGCCCCGTTGACCATCACCAACTGGTTCTTCTGACTAAGCCAGCTCCTAACCCATGATACCACTTCCTGTCCCACTTCTGTATGTTCAAACTTATTTAGCAGCCTTCTGTGTGGGACCGAGTTGAAGGCTTTGCTAAAGTTGAGGTAGATAACATCCATGGCTCCCCCTGGTCCATTATCTTAGCAACTATGTCAAAAAACTCTATCAGATTAGTCTGGCAGGACCTTCCTGCCATGAAGCCATGTTGCCTGCTGTCCAGCTGTTCAGTCTGTTCCAGGAAAATCAAAATTCTGTCGTTTAGTAGGGTTTCCATCATCTTGCCTATGACCAAGGTGAAACTGACAGGGCAGTAGTTACCTGCCACCTCCCTGCTCCCTCCTTTATGTAAGAGAACCACTATTGCCCCTTTCCAGTCTTGTGGAACAGTTCCCTCTGCCTGCTAAAAAGATCTGCTAGAGGTGCTGCCAATTCATTCCTAAGTTCTCTTAGTATGTGTGGGTGGATGCCATCTGGCCCCATGGCTTTATCTATCTTTAGTTTTTTGAGTTCAGTCCTTACCCCCTCTGCTGTGAAGGGGTATGTGTCTACCCACCTTGTGCAATTATTAACTCCTTTAGCAATGTGCCCATTTCCAGACTCCTCCATTGTAAAGACAGAGCTAGAGTACTCATTTAAGACCTCTGACTTCTCTCTATCTTCTTCAGTCTGACTTTGATTTGTCTCTTGGAAGCTGAGAACCTTGCTACACTGCAAAGAACAAACTATAACTCCATTTAGGACCTGGAAACCTGGCAAGGCATAATACTTGTGAAGAAGGGGAGCTACGCTTTCTACAGAAAGTTTCATTTTTTTTTCCTTATTGGCATTAAGCAGAGAATTGCAGGATTGCATTAGAAGTGTAGTAATTTTATAACCAGAGGGAGTGAGATACAACTGAATTTGCTTGATTGTTGGGGTTGAGACCTAGGATTTGGAAGGATGTTTTTGCAACATTTTAAAAGTGTCCTGCTGGCTGAGAAGTTAAGTTTTTATCCCTGGTTTCACTGAAAGATTTTGTGTATTGGAATCAGATATAGCAGACTGCCTACATTGAAAGGCCTGCTTACATCACAGATGTCACTAGTCAATCAATTGGCTCTGGGTGGGGTTTCATTGCTGTGCTGTCTTAGGCATCCTTCACAGTTAGAAGCCAGTCAGTCTGACTTTGATTTGTCTGTTGGAAGCTGAGAACCTTGCTATACAGCAAAGAACAAACTATAACTCCATTTAGGACGTGGAAACCTGGTAAGGCACAATACTTGTGAAGAAGGGGAGCTACGCTTTCTACAAAAAGTTTCATTTTTTTCCTTATTGGCATTAAGCAGAGAATTGTAGGATTCCATTAAAAGTGTAGTAATTTTATAACCAGAGGGAGTGAGATACAACTGAATTTGCTTGATTGTTGGGGTTGAGACCTAGGATTTGGAAGGATATTTTTGCAACATTTTAAAAGTGTACTGCTGGCTGAGGAGTGAGTTAATTTTATCCCTGTACTCAGTAGAGTGTTTTGTGCAGGAGCCGTGGTGTAGTAAATTGTGGTGTTAGTTGAATTACTATAAAGAGCAATACTCACCAGGGTGGTGGAGCAGTTATGTATTTGATTGTTTCTGGCAGTCACCAGTGGCTGTAAACTACCCACCCACCCTACCTCACACCTCGCCCCCCCAGGTGTGGCATTTCCTTTATAGCCACAGTTCTGACATCACTTCCTCAACAGGTCTTGTGGCAGAACTGTCATATCCTTAATAACCCAGCACAGTGCAAAAAGGGTAGGTACACACCACAAATAATAATAATAAAAAAAATATATATATATATATATTACATATTTTATATTATAAGGGAGAGGGACATGTGGGGAGTGGTGCAATGCACTGGCTGTGGGGCAGCAGTTTTCCGGGAGACATTCTGGAAACTGCATTGCTGTCCTTTTTGCAGGCAACCATCAGCTCTGAGGGAGGAGGTTGCCCACCTCCAGACTGAACTAGCAAGGACTAAGGAGGCCTCTCCCTTCCGAAGAGCACCACTGCCTCAGAATTTGCCAAGAATGAAGAGCAGTTGGACCACAGTGGGTTCTGGGAGGGTGCGGGTGGTAGACCAGAGGTGAAGCCCCCTAGTTGTACCTCTACACAAATAATATGCCATTCTGGCAGAGCAAGGTTTCTCTATGATGGCACCCTCAGTGGAGACCCAGAAGAATGCTGAGGACATCCACAAGGGAGACCCACAAAAGGGTGGCAAGGGACACCACAGGGGAAGGAAACAGCTTCTGATAGGGGACTCTATTGTTAGGGGATAAAACTGGGAAAGGGAGAGGAGAAGGAAGTAAGGTGCCTGCCTGGTGCCATGACTTGGAGGGACAGGAAGTGAATCCTCAGGATTGCAGAAGCAGCATCACAGGAGAGGGAACTAGATATCATAATCCACCTTGGGACACAAGACCTAGCTAGGCAAGGGATCAGTGCAGTGCAGAATGAATCTGTGGAGTTGGGGAGGGGACTCAGATGGGTAGCAAGCACGGTAACCTTCTCAGAGGTGCTACCAGTCCATGGCAGGAGTGAGGCTAGGATACTGCACACCATGCATTTTAATGAATGGTTGCAAAACTGGTGCAGAGCACAGGGCTTTGGCTTCATTGGGGACTGGGGGTCCACCTGGAGAGATAAAGGTCTATACCGGCATGATGGTCTGCATCTGTCCACAAAGGGAACCAAGCTCCTAGGTGATAGGTTTAAATGCTTCCTTGGCAAGCTTTCAAACTAGGGGAGGCACTGATAAAAGGCAGGAAATTTCTAGCCTCCACCCACGAAACATGGCAGGTTGTAAGGTAAACACTGAGGTACAGAGCTCAACACAGGGCAGGACGTGGGTAAATGGAACAATAGACAAGGACAATGAGAGCAGGGATGGGGAAAAAGGATAACGACAACATTAAATGGAGGGCAATGAGTACCAATGCCCATAGTCTGGGAAACAAGCTTCCTGAGCTAGTAGCCCTGATGGAAAATAACCAATTGGATATTGTGGTAGTCACGGAAACATGGTACACTGAGAACCATGACTGGGATCTCAACATACAAGGGTACACAATCTACAGAAGGGACAGGGAAGGTAAAAGAGGAGGTGAAGCAGCTCTATACATAAGGGAATGGATCAAAGCTACAAAAATAAAAAGTAAAGGGGGAGGACAAGAGGCACTCTGGGTCACCTTGGAAACAGGGAATGGCATCACAATCTGCACAGGGATTGTATACAGACCCCCATCTCAAGTGGAGGAAATGGACAACAAAATGATAGAGGACATTCTCAAAATGGCTGAAAAAGGGGAGATACTGTTGATGGGGGACCTGAGTATGCCAGATGTTAACTGGATAACATGTACTGCAGCCACATCCAAGAGCAGGGTCATTCTCGATGCCCTGAAGGGAGTAGGCCTTAGACAGCTAGTGTTGTAACCCACTCAGGAGGGAGCAATACTAGCCCTGGTACTCTCAAATGGAGAGAGGATCACAAATTTAGAAGTCAGTAGACATCTGGGAACAAGCGACCACTGCACAGTGTGCTTCACAATGAGCACAACCATGGAGATAAACCATACAAAAACAAGGATACTGGACTTTAGAAGGGTTGGCTTTGGCAAAATGGGTGAATACCAGAAAAATGCACAAGCAAATGACCAAAAAGGAGGGGTGGAAGAACAATGGAGAAAAATCACAACTGCCATCATAGAGGCAACAAGCCTTTGTGTGAAACAAATAAAGAAAACAAAGTGGAGTAAAAAACCACTATGGTTCTCAAAAGAGGTGGCAGGGAAGGTCAAGGAGAAAAAGGTTGCATTCAAAAAGTATAAGGAATCACAGAAGGAGCATGACAGGGAACTGTATCAATTAAAGCAGAAAGAAGTGGGGAAGGCAGTCAGACTAGCAAAGGCCCAAACCAAGGAAAAAATAGCCAACTCAGTTAAGAAGGGGGATAAAACATTTTATATGTACATTAGGGAGCATATAAAGGTTAAGGGAGGGATAGTGAAGATCAATAAAGGAGAGGGGAGGTGGGCAGAGGGAGACAGTGAAAAGGCAGAGATACTGAATGAATACTTTTGCTCAGTATTCACAAAAGAAGATGAGGAGGAGTTACCTAAACCAGACAATAGAAGCACTCTGGGTGGGGGTTGACACCAGTCCATTCACAGAAGAAAGTCATGAAAGAACTACAAAACTCAAGGTGGACAAAGCAATGGGCCTGACAGGATTCACCCCAGAATCCTAAAAGAACTATGGGAGGACCTAGTGACACCACTGACCACGCTTTTTAACAGATCATGGCAGGATGGGACGGTACCTGAGGACTGGAGGAGGGCAGATGTGATTCCCCTTCACAAAAGTGGGAGCAAGGCAGAAGCAGGAAACTACAGACCTGTAAGTTTGACCTCAGTGGTAGGGAAAATGATGGAATCACTTCTGAAAGAAAGAATTGTTGAGTACCTAGAGGCCAGCGGGGCACAGGACCCAAAGCAGCATGGATTTACAGCAGGAAGGTCATGTCAGATGAATCTAATTGATTTCTTTGACTGGGCGACCAAAGTAATAGACCAGGGAGGGCTGTGGATATGGCCTACCTAGACTTTAGCAAGGCATTTGACACAGTCCCATAAAGATTAATAATAAAGTTAGCCTGCCTGGGAGTGGGTCCCAGGGTGGTAGCCTGGGTAGCAAACTGGCTGCACAACAGGACACAGAAGGTAAGTGAATGGAACACATTCTGAAGAAAGGGGGGTTACTAGTGGAGTACCTCAGGGCTCAGTACTGGGTCCAGTCCTCTTTAACATCTTTATAGGTGACATTGCAGAGGGTCTGGAGGGAAAGGTATGCCTCTTTGCAGATGACACAAAGATCTGTAACAGAGTTGATACACAAGGGGTTAGAAAAGATGAGAAGGGACTTGGCAAGGTTGGAGGAATGGTCAGACATATGGCAACTTAGATTCAATGCAAAGAAGTGCAAAGTAATGCACCTGGGAAACAGAAACCCAGGAGAAGAGTACACAATAGCAGGGGAGGTACTAACAACAACACAAATGGAAAGGGACCTGGGGGTAGTCATATCAGATGACCTAAAGGTGGGTAAGCAATGTGAAAAGTCAGTAAGGAGAGCCAGGGGATACTGGGATGCAGGAAGGGGCATCATAAGTAGAAAAAGAAGTGGTTATCCCTCTGTACAGACAGTTGGTGAGACCCCATCTGGAGTACTGTGTGCAGTTTTGGAGACCTCATCTATGCAAGGACATGGACAGGATGGAAGCAGTCCAGAGGAGGGCAACTAAAATGGTGCAGGGTCTGCAGCAGAAACCATATGAAGAGAGACTGAGAGAGCTTAATATGTGTACTCTTGATGAAAGGAGGGACGGGGGGACATGATAGAAATGTTCAAGTACCTCAAGGGAATCAACAAAGTCCAGGAGGGTAGTAACTTTCAGAAAAAGAGATGTGTAAGAACAAGCGGGCACAATTTAAAGATAGTGGGGGGATGGCTCAGGGGTAATGTGAGGAAATTTTTTTTCATGGAGAGAATGGTGGATACATGGAACAGCCTTCCTGAGAAGGTCGTTGGGTCTAAAACAGTTGGGGAATTCAAACATGCATGGGACAGACACAAGGCAATTATAGTGGTGGTTGCAGGAAGTAGGCTGTTGGTTAACTAGAATCTGCAGCTTATCCAGTAGGTAGGGAAATGGGCAGACTGGGTGGGCCAAGTGGTCCTTATCTGCCATCAAAGTCTATGTTTCTATGTTTCCCACCACTGCTTATTAGTCTAACAATACCCACACTGTTTTTCCTTTTGTCACTTATGTACCTAAAGATGTTTTTTTACCTCATTTTACCCCTGTGCAATTTCCACCTCAGTTTGTGCCTTTGCCACTCTATTCACCTTAGAAGCCTCCCTCAGACTGATTTTGTAAGCGTCCCTATCCTCGTTGCTACTTGAGCATTGTATTTTTTGATTGCTAGCCTCTTTGCTTTTACCACAGATGCCACCTCTCTTGTGAACCAGAGATGATTTTTCCTTGTCCTTGTCTTACTGACCAGTCTGGAAAATTCATCAGTGACCTCTGCTATTACCTCTCTTGTGCCGGTCCAGCATACTTCCATCCCCCCCTTTTGGTTTACTCTTGAGGATATCTCTAAAGCATATTCTCATCTGATCAAAATCCATCCTTTTGAAGTCCAGGACCCATGCCTTAGAGTGATTTCTTTGCTCCTTAGTACTAACCTTGAACCAGACCAATTGGTGGTCACTTGACCCCAGGTGGCACCCCACCTCCACCTCCTTGACCTTGCTACTGTTTGTGAGCACCAGGTCTAGGACTGCATTTTCCCTGTGACAAGTTGATTGAGTCTAGCACCTTGCAGGGTATCCAGGAAATCTCTGTTTTTGGCTGTGAATGCTGTGCAGGAGGACCAGTCTATGCCTGGGATGGTTGAGGTCCCCCATCAGAATAACTTCTCCTTTTTCTGCCATTTTTACTATGCTTTCAAGCAAAGCTTTGTCTGCCTCTGCCTCTTGTTGGGGGGCCTATAAATCACTCCCAGTCTGATGGCCAAGTTTGTGCCTGGTTTGAGAGTGACCCATAGAGCCTCAGGTTCTCTCTGAGTTCTTTGGACTTCCATGGCCTTTATGTCTTCCTTTATATACAATGCAACCCCTCCACATCATCCTTCTCTGTCCTTTCTGAATAACCTGTAACCCAGGATAGTAACATCCCACTCATGGCTCTCATTTAGCCATGTCTCAGTTACTTTGACTCAGTCCAGTCCTGCTTCCACCATTGTGGCTGAGAGTTCTGGGACTTTGTTAGCTAGGCTCCTGGCATTTATTATCATTGCTTTTCATACACTTGCATCCTTCTTCCTTTTCTCCCATGAGTTTTATTTCCCATGAGTGATGTTACTGTGTTCTTTTTGCTTTCGTCTTTGTGGCTGATAGGAGGTGTCCTTGCCTGTCTCAGGAAGAGTGTCAGGAGTTCTGCTTTCTTGCTCCCATCTGTTCACCACCTCCCCACTTTCTAGTTTGAACTGCTGATGAATATGTTGAATTTTTGTCCAAGTGCCCTTACACCCTCCTTGGTAAGATGAAGGCCATCGAATTTAAAGTATGCTCTTTCCCAGAATTCCTTCCAGTTGCTGATGAAGGAGTGCCCTTTTTCTGAGCACCACATGAGGAGCCATGCATTTAGTTCTTTGATTTCAGTGACTCTAACTTGTCCCTGCCCTCCTCCTTTCTCCCATACTGGGGGTACCTCAGAGAAGGCCAGGGTGGACAAAACACAGGGCAGTCTATTACTCAGTTGTGAGATGTGCTCCTTGACCTTTTTGATGGAATGGCTGGCAATATGGTTCATGCCTAAGTAAATGACAATGGCCCTGATATCTTCCTCCTCACGGACATATTTCTCAAGTTGGCCTGCAACCCTTTCTGCTGTTGCTCCAGGGAGACATCTGACTGTGATCTCAAATTGGTTGGTCCAGTTTAGGTGTGATTTGACCCCTTGAATCATGGAGTCCCCAAAAATAATCAGTTTCTTTTTTCCTCTTATGGGATTGTTTGCTCTTGCAGGTTTGCCCTGCTGATGTGGGTGGTGCAACAACTCATCCTTCCTTGGGCCCAAGTCAATGTCCTTACATAAGTGTGACTCAGGCCTTGTGTGTTCCTACTAATTACATTCCGCTCAGGTTTTGGGTTGATGCCTGGTTTGTGTTGTTGCATCTTAAACCCTTGGCATGAGCAGCAGGTTGGCTCTTTGTATATGCTTGCCAGCATGGCAAACCTGTTTCACAGCTGAATCTCTGTTTTATGATTATTTTCCATCTGTTGAGCCCTTTTGTGGTGGACATTACTCCTCTGAACTACCTGCTACCCCCTGGATGAGCTGTCCTCCACAGTAGAGGGACAGCATCTGGGCAATGGAGGTGCTGGGGCAGTGACCAAGCTTCTGTGGTCTGGTGAAATAACTGATTCAGGTGGGACATTGTTGTCCATTCCTCCCTTAACTGGGCCAATAGGTCATTTATGGCCTGGCATGTGGGGCAATGACCTACTACCTGGACCCAGGTCCTGTAATAGAGTACGACACAGTGATTACAGTGCACTATGTCCATGCCTGTTAGTTTTGATGTTATGCACACTAGGTATGCATGAGGATGAAGTTACCTGTTGTGTTTCAGGGTAATTGAAGACGATGAATTTTGAATATAGCTTTCCTAGGTATAGCCACAGTGCAGGACAAGAGAGAGAGATTTTTTTTAAGAATATAGCTTTCCTAGATATAGCCACAGTTCCATTCTGGCTGGTGAATATAGATGGCAGTGAATAGCTAATAATTGATGTTTGTACCACAGTATAAAGTGTGTAGTGTGATTTGGCTTTGATTGGGGCTGCTGAGCCAATGTCCCACCTCTTCTTGGGAAGGGCAGGAAGTGCAGAACTATAAAGGTGGATCACCCTGGGGAGGGTGGGATTGGGGGGTAGGTTGGTAGTCCAACTGTGTCCCTGCCACTGAAAAACAATCAGAAGAGTTTCCCTGGTATGTAAATCTAGAGTTCCCGGTCAGCCCACTGCCAACATCCCCTCAAACAGGAGGAAATACTGAGTGTCTGTTCATCTCCTGCTCCATTTCCATGTAGTTGCCTGTGTGTGAGAAAGAAAGAAAAGTGATTACAGTCCTTTCCCTTGCACAAAATGTCCTGTGTTCTAGTTTGAAGGTGAGTCGCTACTGGCTATCTGTGATCGCGAGTGTCAATGAGAGCAGGGGCCCCGCTCCTTGGATCGAAGATCAGCGCTGCCTAACCTCGGGTGATGGCTCATAGCAGAGGGCTAGGAGGGGTGTCAGGGCAGCCAAGAGCTTCCCATTCCCCTTAGCCTTGCAGTGTCTACTGTAAGCACAAAAAGTAACAAAACCTGTAAGCACAACCTGTAACAAATTAACAAAAATATACCTTGCAAAAAACACTTTGAATCCACAAAAATTAAAAGGTAAACTATAACATCTGCAAGCACAACACAGTAACAAAAACCTGTAGGCATAACCTGTAACAATTTCACAGAAAATATACCCTGCAAAGAAAACAATTTGAATCTGAGAAAATAAAGCAGTAATCAGTAAGCAGAAAACAGTAACAAGCCTGAAGGCATAACCTGTAACAATTTAGCAGAAAATATACCCTGCAAAAAACAATTTGAATCAGGGAAGAATAAAGTAGTAATCTGTAAGCAACAAACAGTAACAAAACCTGTAAGCACAACCTATAAGCACAAAACAAAATAGTAACACACAGTTTCATTTTTCACTTATAAAACAATAATAAACAAAGGATACCATTATGGTGGACCAATGAAATTAAGCGTACTATCAAAAAAAACATGTAGAGCATACTGTAAATGAGTCAAAAAAGATACTGACTGGAACAAGTTTAAGGTACTTGCCAAAAAAAAAAAATCTTATTTGAACTGCAAAACGGAGATTAGAAGTAAACCTAGCAAAAAATGTTAAAGATAATAAGAAAAAGTTTTATAATTACATTGGTTCACTTAAAGGAAGTCAGAGAGGAATTGGTCCATTGAATTCAAATGATAAAATAATTACTGATGAAAAAAGATATGGCTGAAGAACTCAATCAGTATTTTAGGAATATATTTAAACCCAAAGAAAACATAAACACAGACATACAACCCTCTAATGATTCATCTATATTGTTCACTGAACAGAACGTACTGGATGCCATCAGCTTGACTGCATCAACCCAACATTTTTAAAAGAACTTTCAGGCACCTTAACTCTTTTGTTTAATACCTCAATAAAGGAGGGAAGTGTATTACAGTCCTGGAGAGAGGCCAATATCACACCAATTTTCAAAGGTGGTAATAAACAACTACCCTGCAACTACAGGCCTATCTGCTTAACCTTCCTTATTAGCAAAATCATGGAAAGGCTTATACAATTGGAAAGGCTTTGCCTGGAGTTCAGTGGCCAAGCAGCCAGCCACTCCCACTTCCTGAGCTATATAAGCAGTTCCTCTCAGCCTCATTGTGAAGCATTTTTTCTTTGCAGCTGAAGGCTCTGTTGGTTTGTCCTCTGAGCTGGTTGGGCCTCCCTGGCTGGCTGAGGCCTGTGCCCCCCCACTTTGATGCTCCAGCTTGTCTCTGCTGGGCTTCTGTGTTTATTTTCCTGCTTCTCGGTTGTATTTTGCCTTCAGCTGTGTGTGCTTCTTTCCTTTGGGGGAAGGGCTTTGTTTCTCAGCTCCTAGCATACTGCTACTCATACTGCTTGCTTTCAGTTACTCACAACTCTCAAATTACTTGCACTGTACCTGCAAACCTGATCTGTGTGTTTCAGCTCAACTATAGCTGCTCCATGTTGCATACTCGATTACTTTCACCTGACTCATTTATTTGAACCTGGCTATACAGCTCACGCATGCTTGTTCTAATTACCTCATTGTAGCAGTCTCATTGCACTGCCTGGTGACAGTGCTTTCAGAGCATTGTGCCTCCTTTTATTTGTTTATTGCAGTTACAACTCAGTGACTTCAATTGTTTTCACTACTGCTGCACAGGCCTAATTGCTTCCTGCTACTGCTTTGTTTACTCCCCTTGTTATTGTACCTTGTTCTACTCTGAGGTTAGCTAAAGCTCCTGCTGAGGCTATTAAATTAACTTTTATATCTGCATGTGGTTCTTGGCCCTTCCATTGCTTTCTTGTTTGTCCTACAGCAGGGACCAGGAGGCGTTTGAGGGGTCGTGGACAGTGTGGCTAATTATTTCTGTTCTAAATCCTGTCTTCACCACTGAAAATCCTCAGATTTTGTCACCTTGATTTGGCTTTGAAATGCCTGGCTGGCTTGCCCCTCTATTCAGTGCTGTTTGCCCTACGTTATACAGACCCACGTGCAGGTCCACTTATTTCTACTCTGATTACTGACCTACATGCAGGTCCACACTTGCTTATGCAACCATTGCTCCTTGCTTATTATTTTATTTTTATTTGCTTTTGTTAACCAGGTAAGCACACTAGACAGCCAAGTGCCTATTTTCAGGTGCAACCCGGGAGGGTTAAAAGGTACATATATTCAAGAACAGTAGGAGGAGTCAAAGTTAACGTACAGAAAATAATAGGCATTAACAGAGATTAATAGGTAGCTAACAGCATAAGAGACTATAGGCACAAAACGGAACATGTCTGGATGTCTACATAATGGTACGTATTGGTGAATTAGGTAGCAAACAGCATAATACATAAAAAGTTTGATCAGTGCAAACAGGACAAAAAGTGTAGGGTAATAAGTGCCTGTGAGGGAGAGGGGGTACTAGTTGCTTCATTCCTTCTGCTATCCCCTCGGCTTCAGCCTCTGGGATTCTGCTGCACTCAATCTGAATTTGACCTTGCAAGGCCTCAGCACTCAATGCTCATTATGATCTTAGCATGCTGTGCTCATTCAGCTCACCAGCTTTTCAGCTCTCAATCAATTCTGGGGCATGCCAGTCATTCCATCATGTGAAGGGTTCTTGCAGCCAACGGTCTCACTCTGCATTTAGTCCGCATCTCAAGTGTGTCCAACTTGGGGTGGTATCCTTCTCAACTGGCCCATAGCTGGGAATGTCCTTGCCCTGGGCTTGGCTTTAGCTGCCTGCTATGTGACAGCAGCTCCTGCTGTAGAATTTAAGACTAGCAGTGAAGGGTGGTTATGATGATCTCCTTTGGCTCTAGTGGTCCAGTATAACAGTTAGCCATTGACTTTAGTGGTTTCGCTAGCAAGACACCTTCACCACATTCTCCCTACAACTGCTTCTGGTTCACCTGGTTTGAGTTTAGGGTGGGTAGGCCAGGTGAGTGCCTCAGCAGTCATTGCTTTCCTCCTGCACCTTGGTTGCACGTATTGTTGCAGAGTTTTCTAGCAACCTTCCACCGCGTTCCCACTAGAGGGTTTGAGTGAAAGCCTTCCTCCAAATTGGAATATTTTCCAACTCCCTTTAATTGGGTTTTCCAAATTGCAGCTGCAGAGTTGTCACTAAATAAACTATCCCAAGCCTGGAGGGAAAGCGACCTAGGCCTTGGATCCCCAGAGATTTCCTCCTCATAGGGCTTTTTTCTCTCCTCCGTTGCCTCAGGTCATAACACTTAGTTAGCATAGTTGTTTCTCCTAGTTTCTTTAGGTAGGTTCCGCTGTTGGATGGCGGTGGAGAATGTCCTGCTGTTCCCTCTCTCCTTTGGGGATCCTCTAATCTCAATGCAAACCATCACTATCATGCAACGCAAACCTGGGCAGTCATTACGTTATCCAACTGAGCATTTCATTGCATTATCAAACTGCCTATGCTTCTCTACTACTACGTTACAGTTACTGCTCCTATGTCACAGTTACTGCTTGCTCATATGCTTCGTGTTGCCTCCTTCTTTGGGGATGATTGTACATTTCTTTTGGGGATTCCTAAGGTACCTTTAGTCATGGGAATTGTCCTGTGGCACCTTTAGGTGTAGAACCCTCTCTGAGGGTTCCTTGCCTTTTGTAACCCTACAGGGTGGTAATTCCTCTGGAATAGAGAGTGTGAATGGCCAAAACCAAACTAACGCAGTTGCACAAGCATAACACTATACTGGCTGCATAGGTCAGTGAATTGTGAAGGCTTTACCTGGAGTTCGGTGGCCAAGCAGCCAGCCACTCCCATTTACTGAGCTATAAAAGAAGTTCCTCTCAGCCTCATTGTGAAGCATTTTTTCTTTGCCCCACCATCCTTCCCTTCTCCTCCAGCAGCAGCGCTCTCTCCTTAGGTGGATTTCTAAGGTATCTTTAGTCACAGGAATCATCCTGTGGCACCTCCAGGGGTGGAACCTTCTCTGAGGGTTCCTTGCCTTTCGTAACCCTACAGGGTGGTAATTCCTCTGGAGTAGAGAGTATGAACAGCCAAAACCAAAGTAACACAGTTGCACAAGCATAACACTATGCTGGCTGTGTAGGTCAGTGAACATAAACTTGTTGATCATATTAGGAACACAGGATGCATAGATATTTCCCAGCATGGATTTACACTGGGCAGATCATGCCTAACAAATCTCATTATTTTTTTTGAAACGGTCAGTGACGCCCTAGATAATGGAATGCCAGTGGATGTTGTATTTTTGGATTACAAAAAGGCATTCGACACCATCTCTCATAAAACCCTCATTGAGCAACTAGTTAATATAAATCTGGACATTGAACTAATAAAATGGATTGCATCTTGGTTGTACAACAGACAACAGAGAGTGGTTATCAGAGGACACGAGTCCAATTGGAGTCCTGTCTCTAGTGGTGTGCCCCAGGGATCTGTGCTGGGGCCTCTACTGTTTAATATACTGGTCTCCAGTACGCAGGCATCAGATGGGGTTTGGATAAATAAGTATGCTGATGATTGAAAACTGGGGTGCGTGGTAAACAATGCCCAGTCTATAGCCACTCTGAAAGATAATTTAAATAAACTGTGACTGGGCAATTGACAAAATGAGGGTCAATGTTGCAAAATGTAAGATCATGCACATGGGGAAGAATAATATTCGGTCTACCTACCGAATGAATAACATAAAGCTAACAGTTACAACAGAAGAGAGGGATCTGGGTGTTACAATATCAGATAATCTAAAATTTAACATACACACAAATAAAACAGTCAAAAAGTGACATGGCATACTGGGAAACATTTTGAAGCATATTAATAGCAGAAATCCCGAGGTCATTCTGCTATTATACACTGGCCTAGTGCGTCCACATCTGGACTACTGTGCACCCTTCTGTGCTCCTACTTCAATAGGCTGCCAAATCATGACAGAGAAGGTTTGGTGCAAGGTTACTAAAAGGATTAATAACATGGTTAACAAATACTACAAGTGCAGACTTAAATCACTTAAGTTATTCTCATTAGAATATAGAGCCCTAAGGGGTGATTTTATTTACACTTTCAAGGTGAAACAAAAAGAGTCTATGTTAGACATAATCTGTCTGGAAAGACACCTAACTAATAATAATACAACATCTCATAATTTTAAGTTAAAAACTGCTTTGTGCAAAACTACGAAGCGTAAAAGATTTTTTACCGAGAGGGTGCCTCCCATATGGAACTCACTCCCTATAGACATTGTTACAAGTGAAAATGTGGAACAGTTTAAAAAAGATTAGATTTTTATATGGGTGATTGGAAGTATACCTTCCACCGTTAACATGCAGGTGGCGAGTTCTCTATGGGCTAATGCCTTTTGAACTTGTATCCATCTATGAAACTATGAAAATGAGGATACTGAGAAGCAATTAAAAAATGCAACTTGTAATGCAAAAAATATGTGTTTAACATTATTTTTTTTAATTCTATTTATACCTCTATGGCTGGGGGGTGTACCTATGGTTCCCCCCATCCAGCGGACTCCTCAGCCCCGGCACTGGCCACAGTCAGAGCTCTGACCCCTTTCGCCCTGCCCACCCCAGACCACTTCACAGCAGGTACTTACTCCACACACCACGAAAGATCTGGGGACTGGGCTTAGGGGGAGCTGACTTGAATGCATCTGCTGTGGTGACGCCAGGGCCAGCCTTCATGTTGTGTGCCGGAGGATTGCTTTTTCCCCACATGATCACCCCCACAGCTTGGGTGTGCAATCATGTCAAGGAAACTGCCGCGCACACTTTGATGCACTGCATGCCGGACATCGGCCTGTGCCGGCCCACACTTGTGCCTCTGAGCCTGCACCAGTCCCTGGCCACCACCAGGAGCAAGTAACTCAGTGGTCATCCCCTCCCACCCTCCCTGGAGGTGAGCAGCCCTCGGGATGCTTGAGCCTCCTCCCCGTCCATCTCACTGACACCTGAGGTCACTCCCGACCCTGGGTCATCGGCGTGGTAAGATGTAAGGTGCCAACACCTCAGCCCTCTACACCACCGGGCCTGTATTTAATGTTAATACTGCAGTAATAATTAGTAAAAATGGAATCCCTCCTCACTTGTCAATCTTCTGCCTTTCTACACATTCAATAGATGGAATGTTTGTCTACCACATAATAAAATTTAGAGCCCCCCTCCACACACACATGCACAAAGAACAGAATTCATCTATTTTATTTGTGGTGGATAAGCAGTAGACATTTCACTGGTAAGTAGGTAAAGATAGGAAGGGGACTTGTCATCATACCTTTCAACCTTTTTTCCCCCAAATCTGGAACATTGTCTGTCAAAATGTGGAACAAATGGGCAAAATGTGGAACACTTAGTCAAATCTTTACCTAAGAAGCTCAAAACACTGTTAACATGTAGCATTTATGTTCAGAAAGTCTGTTGTTAACTGAATAATATATTTTTTGCATCATTTAATATGGATGTTTGCTTTAAAATGTTGACTTTGAATGTGGAACAAGTCCTCACAATGTGGAACAGGGAGCTTTTGTGAAGAAAAATGAGGAACGTCCTTCGAAATGTGGTACAGTTGAGAGGTATGCTTGTCATGGTCATGAAACTAAACATTAAGTAGTACTTTATTTTTTGTATGGCTGTACAAGGGGAACTATGAGGAACATCAGCATGTATTTATTTTTTTTATTTTAGGGCCTATTTTAAGATTTATAGTGCGTAAAGAGGTGGCCATGTTTGTTAAGGCAGTTATGGATAGAAACATACTGTAAAAACATAGAATTTGTCAGCAGAAAAAGACCAGTAGCCCACCTAGTCTTCCTTATATTCCCAGCCTATTTGAGAACATGTGTGTTCTGAGAGTCATTATTTATTTATTTAGTTTTTGTTGACAGGATAAGTGCACTAGACAAATCCTGTCTATTTTCAGGCACGACCCTGGGGAGGAGGATACAGATGAATGCCAACTGACCTTGAACTAGATGAAGCTGTTGGTGTTTTTTTTTGTGAATGGAGGAAATTTGGCCATTGCACCGGGGAAATTCCCCAGCTCTTTTCGAGAATTGCCACGGGATCTTTAACATCCACCTGAACTACCACTAGAACAGGCAGATGGGACCTCAGTTTAACGTCTCATCCAAAAGATGGCACCTCAGGAGTACAGCACCCCCCTCATGCTGCACTACAGTGTTAGTATTGGGATATTAACCCAAGTGCCTGGTGTGGGGATAGAAACCACAGCCTACTGATCTCCTGGCATCAGAGGCGAGTGTGCTACCTGCTGAGCCACTGACACTGACATTATATGTCATTATATTGCTTGCTGGTTACTTTAAGAAATTCAACCCTTTGTCACTCCCTAAAACATAGCATTTGCTGTAAATAGTTTTGGTGAATCACGACACAGGACATTCCCCTACCCATTTTCAAAATTGGAATATGATACAATACCTTGTTTTCTCTTTCTTTCTTTCTTTCTTTCTTTCTTTCTTTCTTTCTTTCTTTCTTTCTTTCTTTCTTTCTTTCTTTCGTTCTTTCTTCACTAGACAAGTTATTGTTTATTTTCAGCCATGACCCTGGAGGTTATTTTGGCAAGCAACAGATGGATAATGGACAACAATATGAACAAACAAGTTGAATGCAGAAATAAATACCAACATTTCAGATTACAAAAATGTAAACGCATAAAAGTAGTAATTCCACAATGATATCAAATATACAGGGCTTAGAAACTGATGAACAAATTGGCTTGGTTAGCAAGGCCAAATCATAGATGTGAACTGGTCACAAAGACAATAATTTTCAGGTAATTAATATTTCCTTGACCAGGTTTTAAATAATTGCTGAGCAGGGGCGCAACAAATTCCAATCAAGAAGGAGTTCCAGAACCTGGGGGTTAAAATGTTTGTTTAATTAACTGGCCAAATGTCAACCTGATCTCAAAGTGGCTCAAAAGTTCAACTAGGCTGAATCAAAGGTAGAAGTGTTAAATTTCAGCATATGCATCAAATTCAAATTCAGAATCAGTTCATTCTTAGGGAAATGTAACAGGCATTGTTATCAGGATCGATAAATCTGCAGCACTAATGTTTAGGTAAAACACTGGACTGATGTGCTGAAGAGCTCCAAGGATGGTGCTTGGATATTTATATCCATCTCACTGACCATCATTGTGTAAAGCCCATATCAGGTGGGCATCCTCCAAACTGATTTAGGATTGGGGGTGCCACTACCACACAATGCCATTGGGTTGCTGTAAATGTTTTGGTGGCTCCTGGGTTTGTTTTATCATTGATTAGTGAGTGGGGGTTCATATCCAGATAGTAGGAATAGCCTGGTGTCTCCACCAGAAGAAACTTTCAGCGGGTCTACTGACATGATAGGACAATCGTCTGGGATGCTGCACTTCCACACTTCCCACTGTGGTCACGTTTCCTGCATGCCACAAACAGTGACAAGCCGTCCCCCCCCAAATAACATGAACTGGTAGACAATAATGAACAATGGTTTCAACAACATGTAACTTTGTTTATGGGTAGTAACTGTAAAAGAGAAAAAGGAGTTAAGGCACATAAAGTCATAGAATTGTCGACCGACTAGTCTTCTGGTGCCTTACACAGGTCTAGCTGAAGCTTGGTGGTCACTAATGTATTTTTGAAGCAGGCATGGACAAATACAGCTTTCCCAAACTGCTACTATCAGGGGCCTTTCAGTTGCAGCCCCACACTTATCCCTCCCTTACTCCATGATGTGCAGCCCACAGTGATCTTATACTCCTTTACTGGAGGCTGCTACACTCTTCTGCCTGGTACCAGTATTTTCACTTTTGGCCATTCTGTGGAACTCCCTTAGTTACCATGTATCCAGTGCTAAATCAGTACAGGTCTGTTGACTATTGCAGTTTGTAAGCCAGCAGCAGCATACTTTAAATTACATTTGATTGTCACTGCTGGGATGCCTCTCTATTCTGATTCACTCTCTCTCTGGAGCTTCCTTAATGATAACCACCTAGAGGTTCAACTGGCCTCTGCTGATCTAACCCCTGTGTGCTTTTCTCTTTATGTCTAGCCTGCTTATTCTTCCATGGCTATGCACCAAAAAATTGTTTTCACTTCTGGCTATTGGTATCCATCCTCAACTGAATGAAAACTAACTACGACGAAGCTACTGTAGATACTTCTGCCACAATAAACAAAGTAAGAACTAAGCCTAGACTTGTGGCCTGCCTGTGTCAGATGCACACAGGATAGCCCTGCTAATTAGCAGTCATCACTGATAACTTTATTTGCAGCACAAGAATAAAAATAATAAAAAACGCAAAGGAGTTGAAGGCAAAAATAAAACACTGTGTCAGAAACTAGTGCATAGGACAAAAACATTCCAAGTTTACAAATTCGGCTTAAACTAAAAAGCTGTTTGTTTCTATCTTGAACCAAAAGCATGAGGCTATGAGTGATAAAAGTGCAACATAAATAGCAGCCCATGTCAGAGCCAATAATGCCACTTCAAAACCTCCCCCACTCACACAGCACTGAAGACCTTATGACACATACTGATTGCACTATACTGTCTGCCTCATAGTTAAAGTAGCCAGTATTAACATTTCAGCTTGAGGAAAACACCTGGGGCCAGATATTTAAAAGTTAGCACAGGTGCTAAGGGGTGTTTGCCTGTGTTAACTGGGTTTTAAACCAGATTCATGGGCGGACTCTATATTCAGAGACCTCCACAGTACAGGCAAAACCCGTTAGCGTCCAAGTGCTAACATATCACTGCACCTATGCCAATGAGGGGGGTTCCCCCTGCATATAGGTGTAGTGGCACATTCAGAAGTTTGCTGCAGTGGTAAATGCCACCCAAATGGGTGCTATTTTCTGCCTTTGCAAACCCCAACTTAACAAGGTGCAAGGCCCTGATGGCAGGATGAAGTACTGCAGCCAGCACCCCTCCACCCCTGAATCCTGATCCAGTGAAACAATGGACACGCTGGCGTCCAGTGGCAACCCTGCCCTCTGATCACCTCCCCTGGTCTGCTGTCATAATCACCCTCTGCACAGGGGCATGCTGTACAACATCATGGTTGAACCAATTGATTGAATCACATTACCTAAGTCTGGAATATTTTGTGTCCCTGATGATGCATCTTGAATTAACTTCAAATTGAAACATCTCAGACTATATGAAATGTAAATCTGAGGCCAGCATGAATCGAGCAGCATTAGAATCAGGGATTGGCATTTGGATTTGGTTTTGGATTTGCCAAATCTAGGCTGAGTTTCAATTTAGATTTACAAAGCATTTTGATTTGTCAGGTTTGCCCTATATGTATAATTGAATAAAAAAGGGAATTATCAAAAGAAAAGCACCAGAAAATGCCAGTGAAGTGACAGTAATATTAACAAGCATTTGTCAATGCAGAATGTTGTGTTGCTGGCATTGGCACTGATAGTGCTGGAGTTAGAGACACATAATAGGAATGGCAGTGAATTATTAAAATGACACCAACCCCACCTCCACCCTGTAGAGACCAACCAGGCATTGGGGTGTGCCTTTGTGTCATCAGCTATTACGCTCATGCCATTTCACCTCATCCTACCCTGTAGACACTGACAAGTGTTGTGGTGTACTTTGGGGTCTTTGGGTGTTAATACTTACCCTATTCCATAAGGGAATACACTGAGGTGGGTGCAGTATAGGAGAATGAGGTGAACTTTGTGGCCGAACAGTGCAAGGCACACCACAATGCCTGTCACTGGCTACAGGGTGGGGGTGGGGATGGAATAGCATGAGCATTACAGCTGATGATCCCAAGTCACACCCCTGATGCCTATCAGTCTCTACAGGGTGGGGTGCTACAGTTGGAAACCTCTAACACTGTAGACGTGTGTTGGTATTTTCACTCCAAATTTTCAACATGGGCTTTTTGTGAGCCCACCTCATGAAAAGTGGCATTATCAATTTGTTAGCTGAAAGATGGTTTTGCATAACGGCTATGCCATTTGTTCATGAGAAGATGTAAAAAAATGGCAACGTTGAAAATCTGGAGTGAAAATATGAAAAATTGGTGAAGGTATGAGCATGCAAAGAAACTGTGCAACACACATAAGTAACCCAATTATTTTGGGGAATTTTTTAACCACATCTTTAACATAGGCATTTTGGGACCTCCCCTCATGAACAGTGGCAGTGTGATTCTGTTAATGTGTCCAAAACATTGATTTCCCACAGTGACCATGTCATTGTGCGCCATATGTGCGAAAACACATTTAGGGCAGGATGTGAAAAATGACAGCTGTACTGTTCATAAGGAGGTGTAAAAAACTGCCAGTGTTGAAAATCTGGCATGAAAATAGTGCAAATTTGCGAAGTTACAAGGGTGAATGGAAACTGCGCAACACACGCTTGCAACACAGTTATTTTATGGAATTTTGTCACCAAATTTTCAACATAGGCATCTTAGGACTTCTGCTCATGAACAGTGTCACAGTCATTTCCTGAAACTGTCCCAAAAACTGATTTTGCGCAGTGACTGCGCTATTCTGCGCTGGACATGTGAAAACACATTTTGGCCAGGATATGTAAAATGACAGCTATACCATTCATAAGGAGGTATGAAAAAATTGCAATTTTGAAAATCTGGAATGAAAATATTACAAATTCCTGCGAGATTCTGACGTCTTGTGGAAACAATGCAATACTTTCGCAGAACAATAATTTTGGGAATTTTTCCATCAATTTGTAACATAGGTTTTGAGAGCCCACCTCATGAACACTGGCACTGTCGTTTTGTTAATCAATTCTGAAAGGTGATTCCGTGCAGTGACCACGAAATCACCTTTCGGGGCCGATTATTGCCATGACAGTGCCAGAATCCATGAGGAGGAGTCCCAAAAACCCCATGTTGAAAATTTGGTGCCAAAATTCCAAAAAAACGCCTGAGATATGCATCAAAGTTGAAAAAAAATGTATTTATGCCATTATACAGCTTACCGGCATTTCCTCAGTTTGTGGTTAGCTTTGAATAGCGCAGATGTGTTCCCAGTCCACTGAAGATCATTGCGCCGGACTCCAGAGGTAAGTATGGGGTGAGGAGGGTGTGGGGAGGCAGGGTGTGCAGTGGGTGGGCGCGGGTTGTGGGAGGGGGCAGGGAGACCGCAAAGGACCATTTTTTTTTTGACAGGGTGAAAAAACAACAAAAAATCATGGGACCATTTGTTTTTTAACAGGGGCATGTGGCATGCTTGGATGGGCTCCCAGCATGCCAACAGACTCTTTTTTGGGGGGCAGCTGTAGCCCATGGGGGATTAGGCACACCCATCAGCACAAAAACAAAAAGGGGGTTACATTATGCCGATGGGGATTGGGCACCCCCATCGGCACACAACAAAAGTGGGAGGTGTTACATAATGCCAATGGGGAGTGGGTTCCCTCATCAGCAACATCACTCAGTCACCAAAGCCGATGGGGCTGGGGCCCCCGTTGGCAAGGAATAATGGTTGGGGGGTGCGCATGATGCCGAGGGGGATTGGGCACCCCCTCAGCATACATTGTAAATGGGAGGGGGGTTATTATGCCAATGGGGAGTGGGCTCCCCCGTCGGCATTTTGACAGGAGGTGGCGGCAATGTTCCATGCACGTCAGGAGGCATGTTGAGGTCACGCTGCATGAGAGCTCTGCTCTCATTGCAGTGGACCTTTTGTTAGATCTGGTGGCCACATTCCACATTGCTGATGTGGCGCCTGCATGCTGCCTGATTGGGGAATGAGAGACGCACCTACTGATGCATGCCCTGCATTCGCCCAACAGTGACCATGCCTCGTGAGCCAACATAAAAAGGGGGTCTACTGCCTGACATATATTGTATCCTGCTGTTTAAAGTGTTAATTTCTGACCAACCTACATGTTTTACAGAGTTTCAGCATGGGCTTTTTTGGTGGCATTGTTCTAATCCCAGCAGACATGTCATTTTGCAGAATGATGATAAAACTGCACCGTTGGTGGGATTTGAAAAAAGACACCTGTCTAGTTCATGAGGTGGGGTAAGAAAAGGGCCATGGTGAAACTGTAGGGTCAAAATCTTAAAAAACCTTGAAGTTATGAGTTGAAGTTGAAATGCACTGGAAACAAACCTATAACTAAATGGTTTCTTGAGATTTTGACCCCAAATTTTCAATATGGGCTTTTTTTTTACCCCACCTCATGAACTACACAGGTGTAATTTTTCAAATCCCAGTGGAAATATCATTTTACAGAACGGTGACAAAATAAGGTTTCCAGTGGGATTTGAAAACTGACACCAGTATAGTTCATGAAGTGGGGTGCAAAAAAGCCTATGTTGAAAGTTTAGGGACAAAATCTTTCAAAAACATGAAGTTACGAGTGTAAGTTAAAATGAATTGAAAAAAATGTGTGAAAATTGTTTTAGACTTAGTTTTTTTCTCGGTTCGGGGTTGGATGCAGTTCAGAGAGGTCTCATGCTGCGATAAGAGAGGATTACCACAAGGGCCCTTACAGAGGTACAGTAAGTAGGTAACTGGGTGGTTGAGGGGTGGCGGGGTGCTGGGGTGGGTGGGATATGCTTCAGTAAACCATTTTCTGTTTACAGGTTAGTGAGGTGGCAAAAGAAGACAGTTAGACAGTTTTCTTTTTTACAGGATTTAACTTGGATCGGGGAGAAGGTGGGTGGCATGGGTGCTAAGAGGGTGGGAGAGGGTGAGGGTGTTTGTTTTATTGGTCACTGAGCTTGGGCCCCCTGGTGGCTGAAAGAGGCTGGGTGCCTCTGTGTGGCTACCAGGCTTGGGCAACCCGGTGGCCAAAAAAGGTGGTGGTGTCTGTGTGGCCACTGGGCTTGGGTAATCCAGTGGCCAAAAAAGAGGCAGGAGGCATCTGTGTGGCAACCAGGCTTGGGCAGCCTGGTGGCCAAAAAGGAAATGGGAGGGGGGGTGTCTGTGTGAATACCTCTCAGCTGTCCCTGATTATGAACAACATCACTCATTTTGCCGCTAAAAATTGCTTTCACCCTCATCTGTCCCTCATGGAAAAGGTGTGTCCACAGAGAAAATGTGCTAAAAATTCAGACTTTAAAGCAGAAATGTTATTATTCTAAGATGCAAAATCAAAAATAAACTTTGTACAAGTGAAGACACATGTTTCCATATTGCTCTGAGTTTGTATCTCTATATTTGAGGATGTGTCCTTCATTCTGAGATTCAGTGTCCCTGATTGTCCCTCATTTTGAGTGGCTGTGTTCCACGTTGCAGTGAAAAAAGGTTGATGGCCATGGGGCTTCCGCAACCCGGTGACTGATTATTAGATTTTGTTTTTCAATTCTTTTGGTAACCAGGCAAGGCCCCACGTTTCTGTTTTCAGGGGTGACCCAGAAGTACAGGAGAAGTTAAGTGACTTGCTTAGAGTCACACAGTATGCAAGTGGAGGTTGTGGGATTCAAACTAGTTCTGATGGATGTACCAAGCTTATTCATAGCTCATTACTCTAACCTCTAGGCTATACTGCCAGCCCCAAGCTGAGATGGGGGGCCCAGGCATATGGGGGGGCATCGTCTGTGTGGCCACTGGGCTTGTGCAACGTGGCAGAAAAAAATGAGGTTGCACCGTGATGCCTCCATGGCTGCCATGGGACCAAGTCCCTCTCTTCCCTGTATTCTCTAGCAGAATGGTGCACTGAGCAGTTGCATCATCTGCTGTATACTGAATTTGTGCACATACGCAAACTCGGTATATAGCTGAGACGCATGCTGCTCAAGCACCCTCTGACCTCTTCCCGAGCTTCCTAAGCCTATCACATGACAGGCAGCAAATCTGCCACATGACAGGGAGGCTGGGGAGTGTGAGATCCAAGCCGAGCCAGCTGTATTTAGTTCAGGTCTCTCAAAAACCAAACCACTTGTATTCGAAGTGACTCGGTTTTCAAGGGAAGACTGTCCCATCCCTTTATTAAAAATAGGTTTTATACCATTCTGTCCTTTCCATGACCATGGCATAATAGAGACAGAAGCCCCAGTGTCTATACATTCAGAGTTCAATGGCTAGAACCTTTTACAGTGATGCTGTCTCTCTGGCTGAATCAGGACACACATGGACCTGCCTCCCACCCTCCAAGTCACTAGCCCAGTAATGCCTAAGGACTCACTGGTGGCTAGTGGTACCGACCACCTCCCAAATGCTCATCCCCCTAAGGCTTTGGTAGTCCCTGCCATCCAGTGTCCCCCCCCCAACTGCCAGTCACCAAAAGGTCCAGTGAACAATGTAGGTCCAGTGGCCCCCTGCACCACCTGCACCAAGCACACCACCCAGCCAACCTCAAATCAAAATCAAATTAACTCAGACTTTCTTTATCAAGTCCAATTCATAAATATCAAAGCGCTGTACAATCTTAAAATTTTAAAACATTTTTAAAACAATCTAAAACACATTAATGCTGTCTATAAATATATACTTCCAGATACCATATCTGAAGTACCATGTCAAAAATCAGGGAAGGCCAGCAGGAAAAGGTGTGTTTTAAGAGGAGGTGGTGCCATGTGGAGAACCCGGGAAAATGACCTGCACAGCCCTCATCTCACATCCTTGGTTGGCTGCCATCTGCGATGACAGGGAGCACGCATACAGTAGACAGTAGACTGTATGTGCTATCCCTGTCATCCCATATGACAGCTGGATGGGGAGGAGAGTGGAGGATCGTGCCAGTCGTCATTCTGGGCTTTCCACATAGCAATAATTGCACAGATACAGGGGGTTGACAGGGTGCAGGTGGTGCAGGGGCCACTGGATCTCCATCATTTGCCAGTCCAGTAGGTGAGTGGCAGTTGGGGGGGCACTGGACACCAGAGACTACCAAAGCCTTATGGGAATGGACATTCAGGTGGGGGGGTACCACTAGCCATTAGAGAAAACAACAGCTTTACTTGCATGGGTGATCAAAGGGTGGGGGATGCCACTAGATTCCATGGACAACAACAACATTACAGGAATGGGTGATCAGAGGGTGTGGAGTGCCACTAGACATAAGGGACAACAACAGCTTTACAGGGATGGGTGATTGGGTGGGGGTTGTCACTAGACACCAAGGACAACAACAGCTATACAGGAGTGGGTGATCTTAGGGTGAGGGGTGCCACTAGACAGCAGGAAATACATTTATGTTGCGGTGCTGGGCATTTGGTGTGGGGGGGCATCCACAGGAGGGGTGCAAACCTGCTGTCACTTCCCATGCAATATCCTATAGTGGGTATGCATATGGTCCTTATCTCCTTGCATACCCAAAGGGCTCATTTGCATTTTGTAGCTCAATATTGTGCAGTGGCACCTGACATTATCTGGTCTGGGGGTGCAGTTCCCTATGGGCTGCATAAGGCCCAGGTCCATGTCGGGGAAGTGCTACCTGCCTTAGCACTGTGCTGACATGGCCCTTTATTCAGTCAGCTAGTGCCAGTGTGCTATCCTACTGAATATGGCAACCTCTGGATCAGACACAAGTGCAGGTCAGTGCAAACCTTTGTGCTCCGCTGTTGCACCTATTTGAAAGTCTAGCCCCTGGTATATAACAGTACTTCAGAAATTTTCCAATATGCATGTACAGATTAGAGGGAACTCAGTGCAGCAGAAAAAAATGCTTTAGAATTACAAGCATTTCATGTTAAATAGCAATTTTGCACACAAAATACTTATTTAATCCTTGCTTATAAAGCAGGAGGGTGATACAATGGAACAAGAGTCCTTTCCAACTTCATGTTATGTTTTTATGTTGCTCAGAAATAAATCTGAAACCCAAAGGCCATATTCTGCAATGGCAAAAACTGCCAATTGCTCTAACCTTGAACTTGAGGTATTTTTACTTCCCTGATCCAGTGCAAGATGCAATCAGTGTCCCAAATGCTGTAACAATTCACTTCCCTTGAAACAAGGAGCAAGCACTGATCTTACTCATGGTTCTGGCTTCTTGGATCCTCCTTCACACATAAGGGTCTCTGAATCTCTGTCCTCCATGGTCTCACTCAATCAGCTGGGCTTTCTCTCCATTCTCCTACTTTACTCCCTCTCTGGCACCTACTTAATGATCACTGCCTAGATGTTCATCTGGCCTCTGATGTTCCAACCCATGTGTTTGCACTGACCTGTATTTCAGGGCCTCTGTAACCTCAGGGCAGTAGCAGTATGACAGCTGGCTATGGTGCTCACTATCAGACCTCACAGCAGACTTACAGCAGCTCCTTTTCACTTTCTCTCTCTCTCTTTCTCATTACACTGCTACACTGGCACAGACCTCTCAGCAGTGTCAGGAGGTCTAAACCTCACTCTCAGGTTCTTGGCAATATTGGGAATGCAAGGAATCACAAACACGTTGCATAAGAGTAATAAATGTGTTTATTACTACCAAAGGATAAATCGCAGTTGCCCTAAGCAGTTCTTACCAATATAAACTGGGAGTCAGTGCTAAGTGTTCCCTATACCTTGAGGTTTCTTCGTGTCTCTTGGGGTCTCCTAGGTATAAGACTCATTGTCTCACATTATATACCTATGATCATTACTATGGTTACTGTAAGATAGAAACATTTCTAGTTACAGAGATGAGCCCTACTGGCTAAATTAAAGGTGGCTCCACGGTCCAAGATAACATTATACAATTTTGTAGTAGTCATCACTTTTGTGAAACAAAAGAATACAGTCTTCACAGAGTCTTACATAACTCAGTGTAGTAGTACAAATCACCAAAAGGTGGCAATGCTGACTTATATGTTATAATCATTACAAGGACACAGAGGTCCTAACATCTTGTAAGCAAGAAATACATAGAAAATATATATGTATTAGCAAGCAAAGTGTATTACAATAATATGCATACATATCCTGACATCTACTCTTGTACAGTAGATGCCCTTAGCCCTATATATTAGCATAACATATACCTAAGCACTAGCTGTCTACGGTGTACCTCTGGGGGTACCAATAAGGGTACAGGGACCTCATGTAACAGTCGCCCCCTTGTTGCCTCCAAGGGCAACACAGGCAAATCTAGGGAAAGGTCAGGGGGCAGGGGCCATTTATAAACCTGACGCGTGAGCTTTGTAAAGGAACTCCAGCTGCTCACGGTGTTGGTGAAGTGTGCATCGTAGGCAGCATAGCATAATAACCAAGAAAAATATTAAAAATGCTTGTATAATGACAAAACCTTTAAAAGTAATCTCTAACCATGTGTTAGTCAATGCATCGTTCATATCACCATCATTAATCAATGAAAGGATAGCTTCATTAACCTTAGTAATATTATTGCTGATGTGGATGAGGTGTGTGTCTTTTCTCTCTAAAAGTGATTTTAATGTAAGTGATAATGGGTTTATGTGTACATTTAAATATGGTAAATATTCAGAAAGGGTGAGCAGATAATTGGGGTTACCATCAATGATGTCTGCATCCATAAGGGGGAACGGGGTAATAACGGTATGTCCAATTACAGCATTCTGGTGGGGAACAAAACACAAATTAGGAAAATCAGTAACACATGTTACCATTCCATATGTGTAGGACTTACAGTTAGTCACCACACAATACTCCCCATCTGAATTATACTGCATTTTAACAGTGGGGAGATGCCACTTTTGAGGCTGTACTGGGCAGGTGTAGGTTGTCTTGGAAATCTGTGTTGACAGGCGATAAACTTCCTCTCGATAAGACTGGTAAAGTATATCTGAAACCAATGTTGAGTCTGGAAAGGCAGTGTCATTGGTGCTGATGTCATGGTCCGTGGAAAAGTTCCAATCTATACTGTCAGGAGAATAACCACATACAGGTTTAATAACATCAAATATGTCACATTGACACAAGTAGATATATTGTTTCTTCGCACAGCAGTCTGTGTGCGGAGCAACCCAGGCATCCAGTAAAGGATGAAAGACCAGAAGAGAAGGCAAGTCTAGGTGTTCTCTGTAGATGTCATCATCAAGGTGCCCAATCGAATGTACCAAAGCCAGCTTGTCAAACAAAGCTGTAGTGGGATCAAAACATGTTAAAGAGACAGTAAAAGAGACAAACATTGTATCTCTAATAGAATATTTCTTAGAAGTAAAACAAGGACCAGTAATAGGGTGCCTGGTCACAAAACCCGAATTTCTAGCTGTAGAAAAAAGAATAGTTATAGATTGTTGCATACACATAGTAATACAGCCAGGGGTTTTACAGTGTGGACAATACCATTTGGAAATACATCTGTCATGTATGGTATCAGGGATTCTTCCAGATTTGAGATCACAGAAGAGATTGTTGGTGGTAGTAATAATGTATGAGCCATAGGCTGAGCATAAGATTTCTCAAGCAATGTATTGTTTATCTGCTTCTTTGTTATTTTGTGCAATGAGTGCATTAATCTTCTCTTTAGAAGCAGTAAATGCCTTAGCAATGTCATGCATATTGTAAACAGTGCATCTTTCTTCCTGACTAAGGCCATCCACACCGTGCAATAATGGGTGTAGTATATTGTTTACCAAACCAGTTTGGAATTTGGCTGAAAGAGATGTGATAGCAGCAATGTCTGCCTTATTCCAGATAGACATAGCTGTACCAAATAGACCTGTGACAGTGCCTGTTGCGCCAGTGACATCAACTGTCAACTTCACGTCTATTACGTTTATGACTCTGATCATCAGGATTGGGTTTTCTCCTGAAGTTGCCTCTATGCTCAGTGGTGTTTCCCCCGGCAATAGGGTCTTGAGTATGAATCTGAAATGCTGCTAAACTATCAAGCAATAACATAGTATTTTTTTTTTATTTTTACCAATTATTTTACCAGGTGAGACACACTAAGCTGAAAGCTTGTTTGCATGTGCAACCTGGGAGCACAAGGAAGTTAAGTGACTTGCTCAGGGTCACACAGTATGCACCTAGGAGGCTGTGGGATTCAAACCCAGGTCTCCAGATTTGCAGCTCAGAGCCTTAACCCACTACGCCATACTGCCTCCTGGTAGTATAAAATGCTGATGTGTTAGTATTATGACACATACCAAATTCTTTCATATTCCAGTAAGTAAAATTAAACAACACAGGTATATGCATAAATTGTAAATTGTTAATCAGCAAACCAAGGAGGGCAGTGGCTGTTAGACCACTATGGGGACCAGGGGTGTGCTTTGGACATTCCAAAAGCTATTTGTCAGTGGGTGGTAACACAGAAAGGCACATGGCAGCAGAAGCCATGTTATGTACAGTACAACATTTTTGAGCAGAGTCCTTAGACAAAGAATTACAATATGCAGGATCAATTAAAGCAGTAATATTGTACAAACTAGAATGTCTAAGAGCAGTTTGTAGCAAGCACAGAGAACCATTTGGGGATAATTTAGCATTGGGCCAGCCCTGGAATGTTCCCTTTGAAAGTTTGGCCACAGGAAAAATTTGTCCTTGCGATGTGGTTTGCCTTTCAATTTGAAGGGTAGATTTATCAGGAGTAAAAACCGAGACAGTGAGGTAAGCATCAGAACCTTCCTGGACAGTAATCAAACTATCGGGTATTTTGATGGATACCCCCTCTGGAGCAGATGTTGGATGATCAAGGTGTGGTAGGAGGTTCGGTACTGTGCCTTGGATGCAGGGGACAGCTCCTGAGATGAGGAGAAAATGGGACAAGATTGCCATCTTGTCAGTGTATCTGAAAAGCAAAATCAAACATTAGTAGGTTAGTACTATTCCGCCCAATGGGGTGAGAAAAAGCAATTAAGCTCCTTTATATAGTTTCAGTTAGCTTGCATGTAACCATTTGTCAGTCAATTTATTGTGGTGCAGGAGTCTAACTTGATAGACTGCTGGACTAAGCTTGTTGACAATGGGGTAAGGGCCTTCCCATTGATTGTAGAAGGAGTGTGTATGATGTGCAAATCGGAGGACCATTACCTGATCTCCAACCTGCCAATCCACTTCTTGTGCATGCTTGTCAAACTGTATCTTAGACTGCTGCTGGGCTTTGCCCATGCAATTAGCAGCATACAAGTGTGTGTGTATATGAGGTCTTTTCTGAGTTTTTCCACATATTGGTCTACAGACACACGGTCTACAGTGGGAGTGTGCAGGTCAAACAACAGGTGTTTAGGTAACCTCATCTGTCTTCCAGTTATCACCTCAAAGGGTGTCAATGGGGTGGTGGCTGAGGGTGTGCCCCTTATTGCCATAAGGAGTAACAGCAATAGGGAATCCCAAGTTTTGGGATGTCCTCAATAAATTTGGAAAGCATTTGCTTAATCCATCTGTTGGGTCTCTCTACTTGACCTGAAGATTGAGGGTGGTAGGGTATGTAGAACTTCTGTTGAACTCCAAGGAGTTCAAGGGATTCTTTCATCAACTCACCTGTAAAACTGGTTCTTTTGTCTGAGTCTACCTTAAGTGGTAGTCCCCACCTGGAGAAAATTAGTTCCACCAGGATTTTGGCAGTGATTTTTGCAGTGCATATTTTAGTGGGGAAAGCTTCAACCTGCTTGAAGAAGATATCAGTTACCACAAGAGCATACGTGTTGTTTCTGCTTATGTTGGTCAGTGGACCAATAAAATCAATCTGGATGGCATGCCAAGGGCTGGAGTGTCTTTCTGCTAGAAGTTTGCCATTTCATTTAGTAGGAATGGGGTTGTTTTGCCCACAAACAAGGCAGTTATCTATGTACTGTTTGACATCTGTGGTGACACCAGGCCACCAGGTGGTGGTCTTGAGCCTCTGGAGGGTGTTTTCCACTCCCTGGTGTCCACCAGTGGGTGTATAATGCACTTGGTGCAAGAATTAGGACCTAAGGTGTTTGGGGACCACCCACAACTTGGTGGTGGAATCATCTGGTTGATACCAAATGAGCTTGTCATCTGGTGACAAGTGTAACTTACCTTCATGCCTCCAGTAGGGGTTGTGTGTGGGAAGTTTTTCCTCGGTACTCTTGTCAAGGAATCTGATCACCTCCTTGAGTTCAGTATCAACATGTCAGGCTGCTGAGAGGTTCAAGGGGGGAAAAAGGGTTCAGATTTTTTCCTGACTGCTGCAATGTGTATGGCCGCATTGGCCTCTGGATGATCCATCATCCAGATGCCCCCCCCTTGGGCCCCTTCCTTGGCAAGGGTATCTGCTGTGTCATTGAAGGCATGTCAGTGGTTATTTTGGGAATGAGCCCTAACTTTGTGTACATAGAGTTTGTATGTAAATCTTTGTGCCAGTGAATGTATGTATATTACCAGTTCTTTGTACTTCACTGGGCTGCCATCAGAAGAGAGGAATGAGTTCTTCTGCCAGAAAGGAAGAAATTCTGTAAGAGAACAACAAACCCAGTTAAAGTCTGTAAAAATGATGGTATCCTCGGTTCCATGCAGGATGAACTTGAGGGCACAGGCCACCGCTGCCATCTCTGTGTACTGTGCTGATGCTACACTGCAGCGTTTAGAGATTTTAACAGTGTTACCATAGGGGTAAATCACTAAAATACCCACCCCTGCAATTTGTTCTCCCTGGTAATAGGAAGCTGAACGATCAGAAAAGATATGACACAGAGAGGTGTTGTCAAGTATTTGTGACATGGCAGGGAGGAAAGGACCTAGATCTGGAAGATCAGGTGGCTGCAGTGTACAGTCATGGGGTTCTCCTTGGAAAAGGAGTCCATGTACCAGCATGGATGGAATTCTGGTTTGATGTACCTGTGTGTCTCTATCCTGGAGAAAAGGTGACCAGTATGTCAGTCTGGTGTTAGAGACTGACCCATCCTTCACTCTGTCTGATAGCAGAAAAGTAGTTGGGGTGTGGTTAGTGTTAATAATCAGTGAAGAGTACCCAATGATATACAGGAAGTGCTTGACAGCCCAGTAGGTGGCAAGAAGTTTCCTTTCACAAAGACTGTACTTCTGTTCCACGGGAGTCAAGATCTGTGATACATAATGCAATGGGTCTCAGGGTGCCATGAACCTTCTGGGCCAGCACTGCTGATGTGGCAATGTCGGAGATGGCACATTCCAAATGGAACGGTAGTGCTGGATTGGGGTTGACCAGAGCTGGAGCTGAGGCCAAGGCTTGCTTCAGTGATGTCACAGCCTGGGTGTGTATGGGACCCCAAGTCCATGGAATGTCATTTTCTAGTAACTCATACAGAGGAGCAGCCTGCTGAGCAAAATCACAGATAAAATCTCTAGAATAGTTTACCATACCTAGGAACCTTCTAAGATTTGCCACGCTGGTGGGCAATGGCAGGTCTTGCAATCCTTGTATCATTTTCCAGGTAGGGCTGCGGCCTTGGTCAGTAATTCTTAGGCCTAAAAAGAGTACCTCTTTCTGACATAGCTGTGCTTTTGCTGGGTTACATTTAAGGCCTGCTCTCTGGATGAGAGTCAGTAGTTCATCCAAGAGATCCAAGTGTTGTTCCTTCATGGCTGTTGCCAACAGCAGGTCATCCACATACTGCAAGAGACACTGAGAAATAAAGAAACTCTCAAGGGTGTCCATCATGTGCAGATGGAACAGGGATGGGCTGTTATGGAATCCCTGTGGTAAGCAGCTCCACATGTACTGTCTACCTTCAAAGGTGAAGGCAAATTTATATTGACTTTTGGGGGCCAATAGCAGTGACCAGAAACCATTGGAGATATCCAGGGCACTGAACCATTTTAGGTCAGGGGTCAAAAGTCGTAGCACATAAGGTGTGGATGCCACAGTTGAAGCACAACTGGGGGTGACCTGGTTCAGTTTCCTGTAGTCAATAGTAAGTCTCCAGGCACCTGTAGGTTTTTTCATGGGCCACACTGGGGAGTTGGCAGTGGAAACACATGTTCTGATTACCTCTTGGTTAAGGAGTGATTTTATTGTTTCTCTGAGGGAAGGCATGGCCTCAGATGGAAAAGGATATTGCCTTTGCCTCTCGTGTGCTGGGCCTGGCACTCCGATGACAGTGTGCATTCTGCCACAGTCATGCTTGTTGATATCAAATGCTTCCAAACACCTTTGCAAAATGGGTAGGAGCTTTAGAAAAAGCTCTTGATTCTTGAACAAATCTATGACGTCATACTCCTTGTTGGCAGATATTGTTGCCACAATGTGTGAATCAGGGATCAAGGATGGTATGATATTGGCCCTGAATCTGTATCAATAGCATGTTGGCTAGGTCTACCACACAGCCATGTGGGGCAAGAAAGTCAGTTCCAATGATGCTAGGATGATCATGCAATACCATCAGTTGGAAGGTGTGTGAGGCCTTCAAGTGACCTAACTCTACAGGTAGAGGCAGAGAGTGATATGCATGTAGTCTAGTACCATCTACTCCTGACATGTTAGTCCTCTGTCTGGTGGACCAAGGAGATGTGTCCGGATGGTCATCATGTAATACAGACACAGTCGTGCCTGTATCTAATAACACTGTAAGTAGGCGGCCTCCGACCTCGGCCTCAGTGCAGGACCTTCAATTTGTATCCTAGACCAGCTTGTTTACAATTCAGACTGGGGCCTGTAATTGTCAATCTGTACTGGAGGGAGCATGGAGAGGTTTGGCCTGGCTCCTTTGAACCACTTCACCATGCTGCACTGATGCTATATGGGGAGATGCTTCTGGGTTCAGGCCTGTATGGGCCTGAGGGCCTGTACTTCCGGTATCCCCATGGCCCATTGGGGCCTGGGTTCCTGGTTGTATGGCTGTAAGGGACTGAGCAGGAACAGCATCCGCTACATAATGCACTTGCCCCAGGAGCTCTCTAAACTTCCGGTTCTCTTCAGCTATCTCCCTATACAAAGGACCTGGTCTTTGTTGTTGTTTGCTCTTATTCTTATGGTGCTTTTTATTCTTATGATAGTTCTGGTTCTGACCCCATTGTTGCTGTTGCTGTTGTGGTTGTTGTTGGGCCTGATGGAGGTGTTGGCTGTCTGTGGGGAGTGGCTGTTTGTGTTGGGCCTGCCCCTTCACCGTGTAGTGCGTCGTGGCCTCTTGAGTAGGCTACATGGTGGCTACTTTCTTGGAACCAGAGCCCAGATCACGGATGTATAGTTGGTAAACTCTTTAGGTTTTCTGAAGAATGTTGGCAAAACTCTCTGTGGTGGGATAAGTGGTTGGCTCTACCTTTTCTCTTACTGCAGGGATCATGTCCCTAAGGAACAAGGTCTTATATTCAATAAGATCTACATCTGCAGCTTCTTGTGCAAGTTGTTTACCTGCTCGGTAGGCCATCCAAAGTCTCTGGTGGTAAGTCGCTGGACTTTCCTTTGCATTTTGTTTTACAGGGTATGCAAGCATCACTCCTACTACACCTGAATTGTGTGCAGAAATGAGTTTAGCTGCTACTTTGTCAAAGGTGGTGTTACTGACCTGGCGGATGGCATTGGGGAGTATGGCCCACAGGCCAGAGTCGATGGTCTGGTGTAGGATTTGTACCTGATAATCTGCAGGGAGGCTAAGCATCTCGCATATGGAATGTACCTTTTCCAAGTGGCAGTTGAGGTTGTCGGATGGGCTCATCCGACCAATACTGTCAGCTATCTGCTGTACAAAGTAGGCCATTTGTAGGGGATTAGTGGGATGATCAGGTGGAGGTACATTTCCATGGGCACCACCCAAGGCTGCCTGAGCTCTGGCCTCTGCTACCAAATGGACTATGCCCTCCTGAGTACCAGTTTCATGAATAAGCTGCGTAATTTGGCCTTTCAAAACTCACTAATTCCTCTCTGGATTAGGCACACTATTCACAGCATCATCAATCATTCTTTCTAACTCCTGCCTGTCTTCCACATTAATAATGGCTATCAGTGGTGCCATTGGGACCAGGTTTGAGCCTGGTCCCCCCCATCATGGGGCCTGCCATGTTGGCGTCTCCCCTGATGTGTGTCACAACATCAACGACGTATGACATGGTGTGGGTGGAGTGGGGACCAGCCATGTTGTGGATGGCTGTGTGGGGTTTCTGGGCCATAGTAGGGGTGTGACTGGGCGTTATACTGAGAGATGTCATCTTCTGAGATCTCCCCTTCAGATGATGTATGTAAGGCTGGGGCTACACCTTCCATCGCCTTAAAATGGCCAGCCAGAACCTCCCGCTGATGGCGCAGTTTCACCATCTTGGATTCACATACTGCATGACACACATTTGCAACACCCATACCAACCTCATCCTGCATTTGTTTTTGCAACACTCTATACGAGGCGCTCAATTCTGGATTGTCCCTAGTAGCCACTTCTAAGTCATTACGTACCTGGTTTATCTCATCCTGTAGCTCTCCCATCTCCTCACTCAACTGTTCATTCACTCTACTTAAGTCATTCATATTCAAAGCCTGTCACTTATCCTGTCTCAAACTTTTGCACTCCTGCTTCAACATACCAATTTATTGTTCTCCAGCTTGTGCTGAATGATGCAGAAGTGAATTCTTTTCATTGAGCAGTGTTTGAAGTTCAGACTCCAAATTCTGATGCAGTCTAATACATTCTGTTTCCTGCAAACCCATCTCTTATTTAAGAGACGAAATCTACAGATCAAGGGCTCGAAACCTCACTTCAGAGGCTTCCAGAGCAGCATAGAGAGCTGCGACCAACAGCCTTTTGGCATGGCACTTATTGGCTGTTTGTCTCATCTCACAGTGCTGGGTTGAAATCCCCAGTATAGGGTTTTCGAATTAACTTGCATATCGTGCAAAGTCAGCCCATCCTCCAGGAGGCAAGGAAGTTAGAGACATCGAGTCTCAGTTCTGTGCAGATATTTGATACAGTGGCCATTGTGTGGGAGGGAATGAAAAAAATCAAAGTGTGAAAAAGGCGCCATGCAATGTATCGATCCACAGCAGGAACACTTTACACACAATCGGGCTACTGTATACTTCGTAGGCTTGCAATTCAAAACTGCTGCAGAGTGGGTCGAGTCGGCATCAACCACACCCAAGAAAAGCAGCCAGACTTTGCAAGCGACTACAAAGTGGTCTGTAAATGGGAGCGGTGTTGTGGGAATGCACACCTACTGTCCCCGTTGGGAAGGGAGAGTTTTAAGCAACAAGTGAAAGCTTACAAACACCAAATATTGCCTGCTCGCAGTCGTCAATTGTCAGGAGGTCTAAACCTCACTCTCTGGTTCTTGGCAATATTGGGAATGCAAGGAATCATAAACACGTTGCATAGGAGTAATAAACTTGTTTATTACTACCAAAGAATAAATCACAGTTGACCTAAGCAGTTCTTACCAATACAAACTGGGAGCCAATGCTAAGCGTTCCTTGTATCTCAAGGTTTCTTCATGTCTCTTGGGGTCTCTGAGGTATAAGACTCAGTGTCTCATATTATATACCTATGATAATTGCTATGGCTACTGTAAGATAGAAACATTTCTAGTTACAGAGATGAGCCCTATTGGCTAAATTAGAGGTGGTTCCACAGTCCAAAATAACATTATGCAATTTTGTAGTAGCCATCACTTTTGTGAACAAAAGAATACAGTCCTCACAGAGTCTTACATAACTCAGTGTAGTAGTACAAATCACCAAAAGGTGGCAATGCCAACTTATATATTATAATCATTACAAGGACACAGATGTCCTAACAACTTGTAAGTAAGAAATACACAGAAAATACATAAAAAATATATATGTATTAGCAAGCAAAGTGTATTACAATAATATGCATACATAACCTGACATCTACTCTTGTACGGTAGATGCCCTTAGCCCTATATCTTAGTATAACATATGCCTAAGCACTAGCTGTCTACAGTATGCCTCTGGGGTACCAATAAGGGTGCAGGGACCTTGTGTTACAGCAGACTCAGCAGCTCCTTCTCTGTCTCTCTCTCTCTCTCTCTCTCTCTCTCTCTCACGCTCTCTCTCTCTGTTTCTCATTACACTGGCTCTGCCCAACACTGACAAAGGCACTGGCTTGCATGAGACTGCTTCTGTTTTCTCCTTACCAGTAGGGATGGGGGACCCAAAAAGGTCCTGACCATTATTATTAGGATCAGTATCCAGACCAGAGTCCTGATGAGTTCTGACTGGTTCTGATTCAATACAGAACCCTCAGGAAATAGATGAAATACCTGCAAAAATAATCACAAATACAGTAAAACATGAAAAATAAAGTATTTTTTCTTACTTGTTGGTCTGTTTTTCTCACTCCATTCCATGAGTTCATCTGATGGTTATAGATATCCACTGTGTTCTTTTCCCTTACCCTTTGGGTAGAGGGGCATGGAGGGGCATCTTTAATTAAACACATCCAAAGCCCCACATACTTCCCTAATAATTATTCTTCCTCGACATCCTCCAAGTGGGTCCTCTCAAGTTGCTCCTGGTATCTGCGCTCTGCCTCTCTCCGGCATTGGTCAGCCTCCTGCCATCTCCCACTCATCCAGTGAAGAAGCCATATCAGGGTCTCCATTTGGCCATTGGGTCCATCTTGTCCTATCCATGGTGCCTTGCCCAGGCCACCATCTCCATTAGGTGCTGTTCTCCTCATCTCTGGCACCATGCACCTCTGCTGTGTATCCTCAGTACCAGGTCTGGCACCAACTGACTGGACTCCCCCTTGTTACCTCGGATGTTCAGTCAGATCCCACTTCAGACATCATATGTCACTGGGCATGGGTTTAGGATAACACAATTTCAGGCAGACCACTAGTCAGGTGCATGAAAAATGCATGGTTGCATTTATCATTTTATTTTCATCAGGTAAAATATACAGAAAGCAAAATGTAAGTCAGACAACTGCTTAGCTTGAACAGTTTCTAAGGCTTTTCTTCTGCCTATCAAAAATCAAACAGTGTGAAAGCACGTTCTACCAGAAGGTCTTCCACCTTCATCAATCAGTATCCAACCGACCACCCTATCTCTCTCAGCACTGAGGTAGGGCTTTGTATAAGCCCACTAGAAGTGGGAGAATTTTTCCATTGCCCTTTTGATTAACAGCAGACATTACATAAAACTAGCCACCAGTGGCCACTGTTACTCCATAAAGAACAGTTATATTGCAGCCACCTGGAGCACATTACATAACTTGCTTATAACATTGTTAAAGGTCAGAGCTGAGATCAGAACATTCTGTGCTCTCTTAAACTCTTCTGCAGGGACAGATTAACTCATACTGTCTGCTGCAAAATATATGTAGTAAAAAGTAGTAAAAATATTTATTTTTAGACAGGATATACAAAACTTTTGGTCCTAGGACCTATTTTCAAAGTCATCCTGTACATACATTCATTCAAGTTATGGGGCAATCATCATCATTCATAAATACATTATCAAAACATACAATAATCTTTCGTAATTCAATACATACAATAAACCCACAAAATGTAACAATTAGTTTACCTAATAGTAGTCAGATTTCAAAGTTAGTACTTAGAAAAGGGCTGTTAACATCTAGAAAAAGCAGACACAATGTTTTGTTACTCTTATATTAAGACAGCTCTCTCATTTTGTAACTGTACTCTTAGTTCTGTTATAACCAGCCAAGCAGCAAGTTCGACATTATACAAAACATACAGGGTGGGATATTCAGAATGGCTGCACATGGCGCAACAGTGTTGCATCATGCGCAACCCCCTGATGTGCCCCAGCACGATATTCAAACATGGATTGAGCCTGGCACAAATCCCAATGTGCCCGAATGCATCAGTAATGTACGGGGGGCCGTGCCCATGCATACTCTGCACATCCCAATATTCAGCCGGGGATGTGCTGAGCTCATACATCTGCTTAATCCCTAATTGTGCCGCACACAGTTGAGCTAAAAAAGCAACAGTAGCTGGCCACCCACAGGTGAGCCGCCATATTGCAAGGCGCAACACGGCAGCTGCCAACTGTGAGTGGCTACCCGATCTCCAGCTGCACCTTCTGGTGGTGCCTCCCCATGCCTGATCACAGGCATACTTATACAAATATTAGTCCTAAATCCCCGGTGGTCCAGTGGACCGCTTCACTCCCAATCGCGGGCTTAGGTATAAATATTAATCATCTAATATCCCTGGTGGCCCAGTGGACCGCTTCACACCCGATTGCAGGCTTAGGTAGAGACATTAATCATCCAATATCCCAGGTGGTCCAGTGGACCACTTCATGCCCGATCGCGGGCTTAGATATAAACATAAATGTCCAATCTCTCTGGGGGTCCAGTGGACTGCTCACAGCCCGATCATGGACTTAAAATATGGAATTTATCGTACAATATCCCTGGTGGTCCAGCGGTACCTCCCACCCACCCACTGAGCCCCAATGCCCCGCTCCCCAAGTCAGCGGCAGGTGGAAGCACCCCACCCACCTGCCACCCCGCCGCAACCGACTGACACCATACAGTATGGCTGTATGCCCATTGGTCCACAGTGTGGGCTCAGTGGGCGGGTGGGGGTACCAAGGTCCGGGCTGTGGCGGTCCACTGGACCACCAGGGATATCGGATGTTTATGTTTATACTTAGGCCCGCGAGCGGGCTGCAAGCGGTCCACTGGACCGCCAGGAATATTGGACGTTTTTATTTAAACATATGCTCGTGATCGGGCTGCGAGTGGTCCACTGGACCACCAGGGATATGGGATGTTTTTATTTAAACATATGCCCATGATCAGGTTGTAACTGGTCCACTGGACCACCAGGGATATCGGACGATTATTTAAATCAACATATGCCCATGATCAGGCAGTGGGGCACATTGCCGCGCTGTTGAGGGGGCATTGGTCCCCGATGGCTGCTGCCTGGCAGGGCGTCAGGCGCAAGTCACCGAGGGTCGGCACACCAGCATGCAAATAGGGCCATAATGACATGCAAATGACCCCATTTGCACCTTGCATGCATTATGGCCCCATTTGCATGTGCACATTTGAATATCGTGGTTGTTGCATATAGCGCAATGGAACCTGCGCTAGCACATCCACATGCTCCACTCTGGCCACTTGCACTGGTGCAGTGCCACTGTGCCATGTGCACTGCAGGTGGCCAGGGTGTGATATTCAATGATGCTGTGCCATGGCACAGCTCCATTGAATATCACCCTGTCAATGCCCCTGTGCAGCCAAGTTACACTGCACACAGGCTTACACCACAGCCTGGCACAGTCTGAATATCTGGGCCTCAGTATAAACAGCTTGAGGAAGGGGTTTCAGTTTATCCCAGGGGTGTCCACTATGACAGGGGTCACCCTGTCACATCCCCCTTAACATCAGACAGTGTACTACTGCTGGCAGCTTTTGGAAACAGCTCCAAACCTACCTCCTACAATTATGTGCTTGTTCCTGTACCTAGGCCTTATCACTGTGGACTTAGCAGCACCATGTAATGTTATAAATGAGCAGCTGTAATCTGCTTTGTACCTTGTCTTGACCTGCTTCTTTTCTTACTGTACTGTATATATGTAAATCAAGATCCTTATTGCTAACTTGGATCATATTTTAAATGTTATGACTTGCCTCTTTGTTTATTGTGTGTTTGTAAACCTTAAATCTCACTGTTGACTTGGATTGCATTTCAAATGATACATATGTACTTCCTCTGGGTTGTGCCTGAAAATAGGCAAATGCTTGGCCATTGCATATGCAGCCCATGATGCTTTGCATTATGGGGGATTCGTATTTCTTTGAAACTTGGCTTTCCGGCCATTGCCCGTTGGGGTAACCATTGCCTCAGTGCTTGCACGCTGAAGTCCTTTGTCTTTTAACTTCTTTTTTGTTTTAATTGGGTTCACCACAATATAACTCAGATAGACCATCTTAGGGTAGCTGGTTCATTACACTGGGGTGTCAAACAGACAAGGCACACTGATGAGTCCTGGTAGGATGAAACACGTGTCTGTGCCTTCTGTTGGCACCCTTTACAAACTGTGTGAGAGGGCTTTCGGCATCATGCATTTCTGCTTAAAGTTGAACCAGCATAATATTATGTGGTGATTTGCACATGCAGCCCATGATGCTTTGCATTATGGGGGTATGTGTGAATTTGCATTTCTTTGAAACTTGGCTTCCCAGCCACTGCCCTTTGGGGTAACCATTGCCTCAGTGCTTGCGCACTGAGGTTCTTTGTCTTTTACCTTGTTATTTGTTTTAATTGGGTTCACCACAATATAACCCAGATAGATCATCTTAGGGTAGCTGGTTCATTACACTGGGGTGTAGAACAGACAAGGCACACTGATGAGTCCTGGTAGGATGAAACACGTGTCTGTGCCTTCTGTTGGCACCCTTTACAAACTGTGTGAGAGGGCTTTCGGCATCATGCATTTCTGCTTAAAGTTGAACCTGCATAATATTATGTGGTGATTTGCACATGCAGCCCATGATGCTTTGCATTATGGGGGTATGTGTGATTTTGCATTTCTTTGAAACTTGGCTTCCCGGCCACTGCCCTTTGGGGTAACCATTGCCTCAGTGCTTCTGCACTGAGGTTCTTTGTCTTTTAACTTATTTGTTTTAATTGGGTTCACCACAATATAACCCAGATAGACCATCTTAGGGTAGCTGGTTCATTACACTGGGGAGTCAAACAGATGAGGCACACTGATGAGCCATGGTAGGACGAAACATGTGTCTGTGTCTTCTGTTGGCACCCTTTGCAAACTATGTGAGAGGCCTTTCGGCACCATACATTTCTGCTTAAAGTTGAATCAGCATAATATTCTGTGGTTATTTGCATATGCAGCCCATGATGTTTTGCATTATGGGGGTATGTGTGATTTTGTATTGCTTGTCTAGTGCACCTTACCTGATAAACAAAAACTAAATAAAATAAATAATAGTAAATATGGCCATATTCTTCTCTTTCAGGACAGAAGCAGCTCCCAGTTCATCTTCAGAGCTGTCCTTCAATCCCAGGCAGTTTTGGAAGTCCTATCCATGATCAGTCCATGACATCAGTAACTCCCATTCCACGCTATTCATCTAAATGGCCTTGAATGGTGTTATTGATGTCATGGAATATTCAGACAGTCAAAAAAAGAGAAAGCAGCAACTCCTGAGGAGAAAGGGATTCAACAGTCCAGAAATCTCTGGGGTCTCAATTCTTGATCCTACACCCTGTCCAGTTGAGAGACAGGGTCAAAGAGCACATAAATCACAGCGGCCATGCTGTTGGGGGCCACTAGGTCCAAGGGATCCTTTTAAAGGAGATAGGAAATTATTTTTACATATTTAAGTGCATTCTCATCTTCCATTCCATGTCAGTTATGTATTCTGATTTTCTTTGACCAATTTTTGATAAATAATCTAACTTTGGGGTGCCCTCAGCTCTACATAGAGATTCACTCTCATCAGTAGCTGCTGCTGTTTTGTATCATATTTCTGAGACATTCCATGACATCAATAACTCCCATTCCATGCTATTCATGTAAATGGCGTGGAATGGTGTTATTGGTGTCATGGAATGTTCAGACAGTAGAAAAGAGAGAGCAGCAGCTGCTGAGGAGAAAGGGATTCAGGGTAGTTACAGAGGCCAGAAAATAGATTATAATTTTAACATAAAATGTCAGAAACATATCAGAATATTTGATGGACACTAAAAGGAAAACAAGAGGGCATCAAGTGGTATACAAAACCAGTTTTCTGTCCCCTTTAAATAGAGCTCTTGCCTTTGCCTGTGAGGTTGGAAATCAAGGAATCCCGGTCCAGAGCACGATCGCCCACTCTGTCAGCGGTTGGCAGCCACCATCGATGTACAGCAACAGCCATGATCCACCCTTTTGTGTGAGGTGTCAAAGAAACTGTGACTACTTCTTGACTCCCATATGGCTGCTAGGTTGTCTACTTCTGCCCAAAACTGATTTAGAGCTTACCTCTCAGGCAGAACATAATCAGCCAAGATCCAGGATACAATCTCTCCCCCACCTCCCTATTTCCACAGGAGTCCCACAGGGCTCAGTGATTGGACCTATTCTCTTCTCCATCTTCCTAAATGACTTGCCCTCAGTATGCTCCCACCTCCTACTCTAGCCATATGTATGCTGATGACACCATCCTGTTTTCCTCCAGCAAATGCCCACCGATGTAGCAACCACTCTTCAGTATGACTTCCACCAGGTTCAGTTATGGTTTGCCTCACATCAACTATTCCTAAATGCCAAAAATACTTTCTCCATGACCTTTGGCACTAGGCAGAGACTGTCTAGGCTCCACCCTTTACCATATTTCCATCCCCTTGATGGGACAATCCTAGAGGACACCTCCTCATTCAGATACCTTGGGGTTTGGTTGGACCAACACCTCAACTTCTCTGGCCACATTGACGTCATCCTGAAAAAATTGCTACCTAAGCTTGGTGCCTTATTCAGGAAGTCTAGTTGCATCCCTTCAGTAGTCCAGAAGATGATCCTCTGCATTTTCGACTACTGTGATGTAGTCTATGGTGCCACTCCCAAATCCTCCCTAATCATATTGGACACTCTCTTTAACTCCTTCTGTCAATTTGCCCTTGATGCTCCATCACACACTCATCACTGTGACCTCTACCACACCCTGTCCCTTTCCCCACTTGCCAACAGGTGCCTCACTCATAGTCCTAAACCCACTTCTAAATTTAGGTTAGGAAAACTTTCCTCCTACCTCTCATGCTCACTCTCCCCCCCCACTCCCTCAGATCTTCTGACATTCACACTTTGTTGGTCCCCTGTCGAACCACTCTCATTGGTCAGTCAGGCTTTACCCATCTTTTCCCACAAATCTGGAACTTCTTCACCCCCTCCAAATATGGCACTCCTCCTCCTACTCCTACTCCCTTGCCTCTGCCTTACTTAACTTTCTCTCATCTAACTGCTCCTGCTTTAACCATCCTTAACTGTCCTCCTATGCCTCTGCTCCTCTCCATGACTCACATCCCCATTAAACTTTCCTCCCCCTGAGCCTGCATCTCAGCACGCTGTTGTCTCCCTTCACCACTTACCCCCTCACTCCTACCCCATACCTTTTTTTCCATTACCAACTTCCCCCTGCTTAGTTTTGAGCTCTGGCAGGGTTGTCAGCATCCTGAAGTGGTCTAGCACTAGGTAAACCTCCTCCTTCCCCCTCTTTCCTTTCTACCCAACTTGTCCTCACCTAAATCTGCCCTCTGTGAGGATTCTTAGCACCCTGGTGATGTGTACTCTCATATAAGTTTCTTCCCTTCCTCTTTCTTTTTTCCTTTCCTCCTTTCCTCTTCTATCCCTCCATTCCCTCTGCCCAAATTGTCCTCACCTAATTCTATCCCCTGTCAGGGATCTCTGCACCCTGTAGTGGCCCAGCACTGGCAAGAACTCTTCCTTCACTCCCCCCCCATATCCTTTCTACCCAACTAGTCCTCACCTGATTTTGCACTCTGGCAGGGTTCTCAGCATCCTGGAGTGGCCTAGTTTTAGGAATGCTTCTTCTTTCCTTCCTCTTCCCTTCTTTCCCTTCATCCTGTCTTTTCTCTCTTCCCAACTTGTCCTCACCTAGTTCTGCCCCCTGGCAGTGTTTTCAGAACCCTGGAGGGATCCAGCACTGAGAAATGACTCTTCCTTCTCTCCCCCCTCCCTTCCATCCTCTCTACCTAACTCGTCCTCACCTGACTCTGCTCTCTGGCAGGGTTCTCAGAATACTGCAGAGGCCTAGTCTTAGGTAAATTTCTCCCACCCCTCCTCCTCCTTCTTCTTTTTACCATCCCCTCTACTATCTCTACCCAACTTGTCCTTGCCTACTCCTGACCCTTATTCTAAGTCCTCACCTCATTCCACCATTGGCAGCGATCTCTGCACTCTGAAGGAGCCTGTTCCAGGTATGACTCATCCTTCCCTTCCCTATCCCTTACCCCCACCTCTCTCATGCCCCCCACCTCCCTGCACTTAATCAAAGGAATTAGTTCACTTGAGCTAATAATTTGCACTTTTTGTTCTGTCTGAGGAGCTCCCAGATTGCATTAGCCCTGTGTTAACTTGCCTTTCACAACTGATTTTTTTGCTCACTTTTCTCCGGTAATGTTCCCTCATCTTTATCTTCTCTTTCCCCCGGCTGGTTTCCGCTGTCTACCCCTCTACCCTCCTTGATGTCCCCCCAATGGACCTCATTCAATCGATAATTGCTAAATAATCTGCCTTTTAACCGTGATCCATTCCTGCAAGGAGTTGGCTCCAAGGCTAAATTAAATTTCTGTACTATGTTCCTCAGATATGCCACTTGTAATTAAATGTGTATTCCACAAGTAAGATATATTTAATTGTAGGTTATGTCACAAATGCAATTGTATGATTATTTATGATATTTGTTAACTGTATGTCTTGTTACAAATGCAATTGAAAGTTTAATTTCTCAGATATGTTAAATGTTAAACTGAATGTCTAATTCTTCATCCAATTGTACCCCCCCCCCAGGTTGCACTGGGAGACAAGCAATTTGTTGTTTAGTGTGCCTTCCTGGTGAAACATTTCAATAAATAAATAAATATTTTTTTTAACAAATAAAAGCCCAGTTTATAAGAGGTGTGCAGCCATAAGGAAACTTACAGTATGTACTTCTCGGGTTGTTATAGCAGTTGACTACCCCACATGCCTAGCAACCACCTACACATCCTGTCATCTTTTCTTCCTTCTATACAAGGTATGTAATTTGATTGACACTAGGTATTGGGCATAAAAACTGGGAAGACAACTGACAAAAGACTCTTGTAGCCTTATGATATCAGGATATAAAAATGGTAAAAATGTATTCCTTCGGTAGTGCTCTTCAGGATATGCAGATGTGATAGTGCTATGCTGTGCCTGCTTTAACATGCCAGAGAAACTGACTGTCCAATACCAACAGAAGCTGCCAAGCATTTTGCATCATAATAGAGTGCAGAAAATGTTCTCTCATCATTTTCCACATTCTTTTCAGACTTTGAGCAACAGCAGAAGCCTCATCTGCAGCTGGAATCAAATCAATGCTGATATTCTGCATGTTCAGGTGGAGTGACTGAGTGAATGCCAAAGTGTGTTTGATAGCTGTTAGTGTCACAAGGAACTCAATTTTTTTTTATGGTACATAGGTACTGTTCACAGTCCAAAAACAACCCACCATAGCAGAAAGTGTTAGGCACTTCACAAATTATTCAGTGTCAAAAGTTACTGTTTATTTTGTAGTCGGCAGCATAAAAAACAGGCTTAGGTTCATTCATCAGAACTCATATTTAAATCCATTGTAGTGTATCATGCAGTTTTTCAACATATTTAATTGTTGTTGTCCACAGACCATCACTGAACCAAGCTACTTGCCCACATAACCATTGATGTTTCTGGGTCACGACTGATGCCTTCATCAGAACAAGGCATCAGTGGTGACACAGAAATGTTAATGGTCGTGTGGATGAGTATATACCACCCTGTAGGGGTATGAAGTCAAGGAACTCTAGGGGAGGGTTCTACCCCTTGAGGTGCTGCAGGAGTGATTCCCTTGGCTAAAGTACCTTAGGAAAAAGCCCAAAAAGATTGTCAAGCAAAGCATACAAGGCATTGAACACTTATCGGGGTCGAAGACATGTATGTAGGTCGGTTGGTAGCATAGGTTCAGTTGGTAGCATGGGTCAGTTGGTAATATGTTTGAGTAGAGTAGGTAGGAAATAACAGGTGAATAGTGACCCACTCGGAGGTCTGACTGAAAGGCATGGAGGCCTGACTTCCTAAGGGGAGGGAGAACAGCCAAAGGGGGGAGACAGGACACTTAAGGAATGGCCACCTGCTCCATCCAACAGTGGAAACCTACCTAAGTGGCAGGGGAATTATTGCCTATCGCTAACTAAATATTATGACCTGTGGCATGGAGGAGAGAAAGAAAATCTTTGAGGAGGAAATCTCTGGGGATCCAAGGCCTACATTGCCTTCCCTCCAGGCTTGGGATGTTTTTGATTAGTGATGGCTCTGCTGCTGCAACTTGAAAAGCCAGTCAAAGGGGGGTGGAAAATATTCCAATTTGGAGGAAGGCTCTCACACTGTCTCTCTAATGGGAACACTGTGAAGGAATGCAAGAGAACTGTGCAACACAGCTCCTACAAGGCAGGGAGAGGAGAGAGAGACATCTGCTGAGGTGCTCAGCTGGCTTACAGATCTACAAACAGACCAAGTGAACCAGAGGCAGTCATGGGGAGAATAGCATAGAAGGTGTCTTAGGCAGCAGGTGCTGTAGTTAAAGGATAGCAAAATATCCTCCCTTTGTAGCTTAGCCAAAATTCAACATCAAGAGGCACCGCTGTGCATGGACTTTCAGACCTAACAGCTAAAGCTCCACCTGGAGTGAGGACATTCCCACTATGGACCAAAAAGGAAGGAAGGACCCCACACCAGACATTACATGTTCAGGATGCAGACTAGGGTGCAGAGTGAGACCGTCAACTGAGAGTGAGCAAACTGATGGGCATGGTTGGCTAATCTCATGGAGCAATGGGGCAGGCCACACAAGACACTGAAGAGAATATCAGGTACTAAGCAGAAAAAGAAACACAGTAGGTACAGTTCAGACAGCAATGAGTAGCATGGTAAGCATGTTGAAGAATGGAAGCACTGAGTGTTGGAGACCACACACATAGGTCAGACATGTTTTAAAGCAAGGTTCAGTTCAAGGGAACCTTGGCCTTTAGCGGTGTGAGGCTAGCCAATCAGTCCATCAATGAGTGCCAGATAAAGATGACAAATACTCGCAGGAGTTTAGCGGTGGAGGCAGTAGCTGAAAATAAGGTAATTAAGCCACATGGGGCCACTCTGCAACAAACTCCCAGTCCTACCATGGGAAACACAAGGAAGCAAAGAGAAAGCACTGTGACCCACATGCAGATTTTAAAACTAGTTTACAGCAACAGCAGAAGGTGGGCTGACCTCCAGAGTATAATAAAGCAGTGTGGAAAAGTAACTGAGCAGCATTCAGCAGCAATTAACTATAGCTTATAGGGGTAGCAATCTGAATGAATATAGAACTATAGGGATAGGCAATGCACTGAAAACAGCAGAAATATTTGATTGGTATAAATTCAGGAAGCAGGACTGAGTTCCATGGACTAGGTTGCTTAGGATATTGTGAAGCATTAAAACAAGGACCAGTTGTTAGCTAGGCAGCAAAGCCATGAACCAGGTGTAATCAATTTAGGGGAGCAAGGCAGCAGATTGCATTGTAATCTGAAACAGACAAGGACAATAGCAGAGACTGACGCTTGTTATGCAGAAGCAGATTGAACTAAATCATAAGGAGAACAATGCAGTGAACAGAGGGCTACAATAGCAGGTAAGAAATGGAGCCTGGGGGTACAGGCAGAGGGCAGCTTTGAGGCAAGGAAACACAGAGTGTAACCTGAAGCACAAGTAGCAATGTATACACAGGGCACCAGAAAACTGGAATGCCCAAAAGAAACAAACAAGGCAAACACAAGGACAGGAGCAGGAAGAGAACCAGCACACATAGAAGCACAGACCAGCTGGAGGTCAGTAATACAAACCAAAAGCAGGAGAACAGAAAAACAGAAGTCCAGCACAAACCAAGCATAGTCCAAGCATGCACGGGGGGGGGAGGGGGGCAAAACACTAGTAGGCCACAGGAAAGAAAACAGACTGACAGAGCCTCTGGGTTCAAGGAAAAAATGCTTGTGTGTGGAGTGAGGAGAGCAGCCCTTAAATAGGCCAAAAGGGGAGGTGGCCAGCTTCGCCACCTTCCTTGAACTACAGGCTGTAGCCTTCCAATGCTTTTCCAATGCTTCATGCAGTTATTCACTGTAAAATTAGTTCTGCAAAGCCTTTGAATGTTGTGTTATGGGCTACCACAAACTCAAAGAAATGCTCTGAGAGTTCAACTTTACCATCAATGCCACGGTGCATGTAATGTACTAGGGGTATTTCTTCCTTTGTGTTAATGTCTGTTGTCCCATCAGCTATCAAGCTGAACCAATCTAAAGCTTTCATCAGTATTTGTTGTCTGATTAGGAAAATCAATTAATTTTTAATTTGAACAGAGGTGTCCTAGGCATTTCATTGTGCATCTTTGTTATGTTCCTGTCATACTAGGTCTATCTCTGCAGTGTTTTTTTAAGGATGTACAGTATGATAAGCATAATGCCCCTCAAACAACGATTCCTAGTGCTATTCCAAGTAAAGTCTAATTCAGGGTCCACGTAGCTGATACTACTGTAGGTTACAAGTGGATCTTGAGACCTCTAGGAATTCTCTTTTGTTTTAACTTATGTGTCATTGTAAGCACATACCACTCAAGCTTAATTTGTTAATTTGTTTCTATTTTAAATATTCACAATGATTTGTAACAGACCTGTTTTTTATTGATCCAGCAAATTGTCATTTACTGTTAAAGTTGTCCAGAATTCTCTGTTCATCTATGTCAGGGATGTAAATAGGCAAGGACCTGTTGTCCATGAGCTTATCTAATTCTTCAAAGATACTCATTTTAATACAAAGGGAAATAGGAAGATTTTAGCAGAAAAATCAGGGCTAACAATCTACAACTGACACAAGTCCCAACAAATCACTTTAAAAGGAAGTTCCAAAGGTGAAGGGTTAAGCAGACCAGCCTCAGATCTCCCAAAACAGTCAAGATAAAGATGTGCGAAATTGGAAAATTTCACCTAGCGAAGTATTTCGCATAACTCCCACATTACGCAAAATTTTTTGGCAAGGCAAAACATAATTTCACCTTTGATTTCGCTCTCGCATAATGCGAAATTTCACCCAATGTCACCAATTTCACTTGCGTGTAAGGTGAAATTTTGCCATTATCCTGAATTTCACCAATGTTTTTCAGTTTTACCAGTGAAATTGTAATGCATTGTGGGTAGATAGCTAAAATATCATGTGCAGGCTGTTTCCTGCACAGTATATTGTCTGTTGAGTTGGAAAGCAGTTCAGTGTGGTGCATCACAGCCAATAAACCCTTCAAAAACATCTTTATTTGTGATTTTTGAGAGTTAATTGCTCTCAAAATCTCAAATTAATTCCTAATGCTGATAGTGAACCTTTTTTTGTTTTGGTATCTTTGGACAATAGTTAAACTTAGGTAGTGTTTTCAGTTTTCTCTGTGTCTGTGAGGGAGTTGAGTGGAGGAGGGTTGACCGTGTCGGTGTGTGTGTGTGTGTGTGTGTGTGTGTGTGTGTGTGTATGTGAAAGTAGAGCAGGCTAGTTCCTAATATTTGACAGATTTCTCACAAGTTGTGAGTGAGTTTCTGTAATTTCTTTTAAGTCTTAATAATTTTGGTGGTGTGCTACTTATTTGTTATAATTATCTTATATATTGACACTTTTTTAGGTAACTTTATCTGAAGGTACTCATTCTGAATAGTTCTGTTCCTGTTTCCCTTTGCTTAATCACTTTTATAATTTATTTCTTAATTGAAAGTATTTGTGTACATTGACCACTTGACTTGTGCATATTCAGGTACACTGCAGTCTGTAAATCAAAAAATTGGTGCCTTATACCGAATTAAGGATTTTTAAATAGGGAGGCTAGAGAGATGATATCTAAGAGTGTATTACTGTCAACTTTATATTATAATTATCTTTTGTTTACGAAGCTGGCACAGAGAGACTTGGATTTAATTAATAGCTCCTTTAACGCCATCTGTAGATTTATCTTGGTTAAACCACTTAGAACACATCATTGTGATCTTTACAATGATCTCTGTTGGCTTCTCCCTAAGTTGATGACTTTTTATAATTTGGGTTGCTTGACCAATAATGTACTGGCTCAGGGCTGTAAATCTCCGTTGTATAGTTTAATAAATATAAGGGATGATGTTAGGTCATTATGTTCATCAAATATGCAATGGTTATTTATTCCTAGATCTGTTACCTGTATGGGTGAGAGAGCTTTTTCCTCACTGTGTCAGATTTTTTGGAATACACTGCCTATTGATTGGATCTCTACTCCTAGTCATGAACATTTTAAAAAAGCTTTGTTCAATTATTTGCAACATTCTGCTGCATGTAACTGCTTTTAGGTACTATTTTTGTACTATTTTATTTCATTGTATCATTGTTATTAATGTATTTTGTTAATGTTTGTAATTGTATGACATCTATGCTTCTTTGTGTATGAAGTTCCGGGTAGATCCTGAAAAAGGGCCTTGGCCCAGTGATCTTACCCAGTAAATAAAGTGAATTGAATTCAATTGAATTGAACTGAATTGTTGAATGGCTCACAGAAATTAAAATTGTGAGCTAGCCTCTGCATTGCAGCATTCCTGTTTTTCTATTTAATTTGCTTACCATATTAACCCTTTCCTCCCTGTTATACCACTGTTGTTTACAGTCTGACCCTACTATCTAAAAAACTACATAGTTTTCAAGAGAGTGGTGGTCCCTGCATAATTTTTTGAGGTGACTTTGTTTGTTCATTTCAGATCTTGTTGTTCCTTTCATCCGATATAGCTATAAGCCAAAATTGTATTTAGTAAGTACTAACACATTGCAGTACTCGCCTTATCCAGACACCACTTATCCAGACTGTAGTTTGTATTTTGAGTGTGAGGTATTCTGTGTGGTTGGTTTACAGTTTAGTTTTCATGAACCTACCAGTACCTACCTGGTTAGTATCAAGTTGTGCAATAAAAATTCCATTTAAAAACTGACATTTGATTAAGAACTAAAGTATTTTTTTTTTCAGATTTACTGCACATCCTTGTTGTAGTGGTGTTCTCTTTCAGTTTTGTATTGAAAGTCTCTTACTTCTGTTCTCCTGTTACCACATGTTACTTAACTCATGTTTTCATAACTGAAAAAAATAAAATAGTGTTTTAACACTCAAATAGGCTACAGTAGCAGTTGTAGGTAATTATATACACTACAGTGCAGCTATCTGTTCTGATTTCTGTTTGCCCATTGTAGATAGCACTGCAGGTGTTAAATCGTACTCATTTAATAGGAATACATCATAATATACTTCCAGAGGAAGCCAAACAAGATGAGAATATAAATATGCCTGCCAAGAGACATTCAACTTCAAGTAAAGGTGCCAGGGTGGGAGGTGGCTCAAAGAAGTTTGTTGGAATAAGCAAACATATTTCTGAATCAATGCCCTCTGTGGGCTCTGCTGCTGCTGTGGCAGACAGTAGCAGCAAAATTGAAGTTAGAAGTGGTTTAAAGTCTGTGACTCATTTTTTACTGCCCAATCTGTAGCTAGCATGCTTGTTGGGGATAATGCTGGGAATAAGGGAGACACTCAAACCAGTGGAGGCACAGATGCCCAGGAAAAGGTTAAAAAAGTTGTAAGTGTGACTGTTGTTCCTGCTTAAGGAGTAGCTGATGGTGGTGAGGGTGATAGTATCCAGCTTCAGTCTGTTTCTCCTGGAGAAGGAGATAAGGAAAGTCAGCCACCCCACAGTGAGGAGATGCCAGAGAAGGGAAACATTTCTCTGGCAGTAGACAGTGATAGGGAGAAAGAGGAGGAGGATATAATATGTTTTGGAACAGATGATGACAAGGTGTTGGATCCCCTGTGAGAGCCAGAAGTGAAAAAGATGAAGAGTGATAATGTAGCCCATTTAGATGACAAGACTGAGGGTGAGGATATCAGCAAGCCTACAACAAGCAGTCCAATCACCTCACCTCCAAAATGTAGCATGGTGGAAAACATGTAAGCGGCACAAAAAGCAAAAACTTCCACACCTTTGGCTCCACTGTCCAAGGCTTAGTGCCATGACAAATCTAGAGATGCAAAGTCCCCAATTTGGGATTTTTTTTTGTGTAATTGATGCAGCTGATGACACCATAGTGATATGTCAGCTGTGTCAAGCACGTATAAGTCATGGGAAAAAGGGCAGCCACATAGGCACCGATAGCCAGTATGCCCACTTGAAAAAACAAGCACCCATTATGCTGGCAGCAACACCAGAAAGATACCAGAGCAATTGGTGGGACTCTCCTTGTCAAGCTTAATGTTACTGACAGCAGTGCAATACAGCAGGAGAGAAGGCTGAGTGGGTCGGTGGAGGAGGAGGAGTGTGAGGAATCATTTTCTCTCTCAAGCAGTGGGCATAATAGCAGTGGAGATGCCACTCCCTCGAGTTATAAAAGTACACCACCAGACACCAAATCCACCAAAATAACCAGTTTCATACATGCTGCACATCCCAGGCCCCAAGATTCACCTGGTACCCCAGCAAGAACAACATTGGTGATATAAGTAAAGCATTTTTGTTGACCCACTACCAAGATGCAGCCCACATTGAAGAGTGTGTTTGAGAGGCACTCAAAGTACCCCCCAATCATGCTGCTGCCCGCGAGCTGAATGCAGCCACAGCTGAAATGCTTGCCATCGACCTGTTGCCCTTCTCCTTTGTGGAGAATCCAGGATTCTTTCATTTGATGGCCTGTGCCTGTCCAAAATGGCAGGTGCCATAACGAATGTATTTCTCAAAATGTGCCATGCCCAAACTCTACAACACAATTTCACAGTCCATCCTACACTCCATGAAGCATTCTGCCTCCAAATACATCCACTTTATCATGGATATGTAGACAAGTGGTCAAACAGTGGGCAGCTCATATCTGTGCATAACAGCACACTGGGCACAGGTACCTGGGGAGGGTTGTTGATTTGGGGCTTGGCAAAAGCTTGGGAGCATTATTCTGTGGCTGCTGTCTGGGGGCCACATGCTCCTGCTGCTGGTCATGGGGGGCTATAGGAGCATTCTGCTGAAGGGTGGTGGTGAATGTGGAGGGAGCCACATCATCCTCATGCTGCTGACAGGGGAGGCAATGGGCTCCTGCTGCTGCTGCTGCTGCTGGATTACAGGAGGATTCTGCTGTTGGATGGAGGATGTGGAGGGGGCAACATCCTCCTCATGCTGCTGATGGGGGAGGCAATGGGCTCTTGCTGCTGATGCTGCTGCTGCTGGATTACAGGAGGATTCTGCTGCTGGATGGAGGATGTGGGGGGGGCAACATCCTCCTCATGCTGCTGACGGCGGAGGCAATGGGCTCCTGCTGCTGCTGCTGCTGGATTACAGGAGGATTCTGCTGCTGGATGGAGGATGTGGAGGGGGCAACATCCTCCTCATGCTGCTGACGGGGGAGGCAATGGGCTCTTGCTGCTGATGCTGCTGCTGCTGGATTACAAGAGGATTCTGCTGCTGGATGGAGGATGTGGAGGGGGCAACATCCTCCTCATGCTGCTGCTGCTGCTGGATTACAGGAGTATTCTGCTGCTGGATGGAGGATGTGGAGGGGGCAACATCCTCCTCATGCTGCTGACGGGGGAGGCAATGGGCTCTTGCTGCTGATGCTGCTGCTGCTGGATTACAGGAGGATTCTGCTGCTGGGTGGAGGATGTGGAGGGGGCAACATCCTCCTCATGCCGCTGACGAGGGAGGCAATGGGCTCCTGCTGCTGCTGCTGCTGCTGCTGGATTACAGGAGGATTCTGCTGCTGGATGGAGGATGTGGAGGGGGCAACATCCTCCTCATGCTGCTGCTGCTGCTGGATTACAGGAGGATTCTGCTGCTGGGTGGAGGATGTGGGGGGGGCAACATCCTCCTCATGCTGCTGACGGCGGAGGCAATGGGCTCCTGCTGCTGCTGCTGCTGGATTACAGGAGGATTCTGCTGCTGGATGGAGGATGTGGGGGGGCAACATCATCCTCATGCTGCTGCTGCTGCTGGATTACAGGAGGATTCTGCTGCTGGGTGGAGGATGTGGGGGCAACATCCTCCTCATGCTGCTGACAGCGAGGCAATGGGCTCCTGCTGCTGCTGCTGGATTACAGGAGGATTCTGCTGCTGGATGGAGGATGTGGGGGCAACATCCTCCTCATGCTGCTGCTGCTGCTGGATTACAGGAGGATTCTGCTGCTGGATGGAGGATGTGGGGGGGGCAACATCCTCCTCATGCTGCTGACGAGGGAGGCAATGGGCTCCTGCTGCTGCTGCTGCTGCTGGGAAGTGGTGGTCACCAACTCTTGCTGGGCCTGGGAGGAGTTCTCAGCCTCAGCTACCCTAAATACCCACCTGTTGAGACAGACAGTGGGTGCCTTCTCCCCAGTCCCCTTGCCCCTACCTTTCCCCTCCATCATTTAAAAAGAAAGGTTCTTAACAGAAAGGGAGAGGAGGTGTCTCACACACACACACACACAGACACTCAATCTAGATAGACACCTAACAGAAATTATCAACAAACACAATCAAAATACATGTTATGAACACAAAAAGTGTAAAAAACACACACATGATGTAACACACAGACCCAATAAACTTTCTAAAAGCCTCTCTGTTGTTGGCCACCTGCTTCCTCCAAATCTCCAGCTACACAGAAGGGAAATGAATCATTCACTCCCTGCCTGTATACAGTCACCCCATGTGACCTGCAGAGAGTAGGTCATGTGAAAAGCCCAGTTTCGCTGGATTTCACCAGATTTCGCCAAATAGAAGCCCAAGGTGAAATCTGAGGCAAAATTTGCAGGCACAATTTCTCCACAACAGTGTAATTACGTGAAATACTATGCTTGGTGAAATTCGTGATTTTGCTGACATTTCGCCAGCGAAATTAAATTTCGCAACATCTCTTGTCACAGAGTCCTCCTCAATTTAAGTCACCAAGCTGATCCAAAATCCATTCAACAATTATTCTTCATGAACCACCACCAGTTGACTGCTATCTTGGGGTGCCCACCAGAAAAAGCACTAGCTTAATGCTTATTGATTTTCAGTGTAGGTCATTCTGGCTCAGCTCACCTTGGTACAAAAAATGAAAACATATCATGAAGGAGGAACTGGATCCAATCAAGCCTAAATACTATATTCACAGACTAGATCAAAGATGCTCACTCACAAAATACTGTATATACATTTCTAAACAGTTTTATTAATTATAAATATATCTCCACCAGAAATCACTCAAGTGTTTTGGGTTATGTCTTCATCAGGGAAACTGGCCCACATGTACATCTAACAATTATTATTTACATAACTAAATATAGTAATATTTCAAATAAATGAATTGAAATAAATCAGGCCATCAAAGCTGCCTTCACTTATTTATGTGAATAGGCTTAGATGCAATGGAATGTTAATGAATTCTGTCTGAAATATTGTTACTGTATGTAAATAAATAATATTGCATAAGATACCCCATGTACAGAATACATAAACAATTCCCAATAAATCCTCATCATACATAGTGACAGTAGAAAAATAAATGCTGCATATCACTTTAAATAAGTTGCAGAGCAAAAAATCTTTACCACACCATTTTTATATTTCTTATTGTATTCTGGTAGTGCTCTCATACATTCCATTTCATATTGCTAGCTAAATACAGCCTGTTCTGTTATTTAAAACCCACACTGAAAAAAAAAACAGGAATTTATGTTCTACTTTATTGATGCATTTCTATTGACAATAGCAAAAGTGAAAATTTTAAATAACAAAGTGCACCAAACAGCACACTATCTGATTTCAGCAGCACAATCCTGTTCCATACCAGGACACTGGGTTTCAGACCACCTGATATTAATTAAGGGGTGGAAAGAGGGAGCAGTGACAGGCTAAAAGGTTTTTTGGTTTCATTCAATCAGAAAAAGGTATTTGACTCTGTTAATCATAAATTCTTATGGTCTGCCTGGAAAATTACCAGATCCCAGACAGTTTTATAAAATGGCTTAAATAGTAATACTAAATGGCAACAGTCACTCCAGTAGTTAATGGATGGAGCGGACCCCTCATTACTGTAATAAGCTCTAGCAAGAGCCAATACAGCTACGAAATCATGGTATTGTGGAGAGTGAGAAATGTGTAAACTAGCAATTTGTTTGCGCTAACATCTCAGCCACCTAACTGCACTTTCTAATTGTTGTGATTCAAACACACTAATACATACAGTATACACATGTATGCATATATATATATATATATATATATATATATATATATATATATATATATACCATGGGGATGACAGCTTTCTCAGTAGGATATATTGTTATATTTCCACTAGAGTGAGGATAAATCCTGATGACATCAGCAGAGTGAGGATATTGACAGTTATCCACACTCTCCTGATGCCACCAGAGTGAGAATATCTTTACTGCAGCTTGCATTCTAACTGAAACAGCTTCAGAAAACAGTTTCTCTTTTGCACTGAAGCTGCAACTTACTCAGTTAGCTTTGTAAAACACTCTCACCTGTGTCCCATTGTGTTTCTAACACTCCTAGTCCATTACTGTGATGATCTCAGCTTCAAGACAACCTAAATTCTAAATGAAACTCTTTTACAAAGCAGTTTCTCTTTCTCAGTGCTACCTGCAGCAGTTTCTCTTTCTCAGTGAACCTATAACTTTCTCAATTAGCTTTGTAAAACACACTCACCTGTGTTTCTGACTCTCAGTCCATTCAGAACACACACACATGTACACACACACACACACACTGACACCACACAAAGAATCGGCAGGAAACACACAAAAACAGAAAAAATGTTCTTAAAGCTCTCATCCCTGTGGTATACATTGCACACATGATGTGCAGATCATAGGATATGGAAAATATCCTCAGTCCTGCAGAGTGAGCTGTGCCTTCGGCACTTGTGAGAATACACAGCTCACAATGCAGGATTGAGAATATTTTCCATATCCCACTACTGCCCATCACGTATCCCCTATATATAGGGAATACATGATTGGCAGGAGTTTGATATTGAAAATATTTTCACCCCTGCAGAGTGACCTCTGGATACTCCTGAGTGCCAAAGGCATGAGTGAAAGTATCCAGAGGTCAGGATGCAGGAGTGAAAATATTTTCCATAGCACATGATTGCACATCATGGGCTGAATATTCAAACTGCGCCCAAAAAGTGCGCAATAGCAGGAGCAAGCACAAGTCCATTGCGCCCATCTGCAATAGATGCGATATTCAAAAATGGAGCAAGCTAAATTGCGCCAACAGCTAACGTCTGAATATCGCACAACCTGCGCCATAGCGCAACTAGGAAGGGGAAGCTGAGCAGATATGATGCGCTATGGTGCAACAAGGGCTGCCCAGCTGAGCAGCCCAGAGGTGCCATAGTGCAGGCAGGGAGCCCCCCAGCAGCAGAGCAATGTAACTGCACAACCAGGGAGGTAGGTAGGGGCCCACCACCCATGCCACAGATGGGCACAGGATCACACAGCAGAACTGACAATGCGCCCCCACACCCCAAAACACAGCACAACTGGGGGAGGGCTGGAATATCCACCAGCCCATGGGGACAAGCAAACAAAGCACAGCTGGGTCATGGTGCCCCAGTACACCCACCGGCAAGCTGAGACTGCCACACAAGGAGGGCGGACCACCCCATGCCACAGCAGCCCCCCCAGTGCACAACGCACCCTTCACTGTGACCCCCAGACACCCCCATGAGCAGTGACCACCACTGCAGAAAACCCCATGCATACCACCACCCCCACTGTCACACTGCAACCTCGGGTACCACAGAACCATACAAGCCAGCCCCACCATGAGCACCCAGCAGTGGGTGGCAGCACATGGCAATGCAACAATGGCAGACACAGTGTCAACACGCACAATCCCCCTGAGGCACAGCTGAGAGACCAACCATGAGTCGGCACAAGAGGTACCCAACATGGGAAAGGGCATGCCCCTGACACCACCACCATTGATACAGCACCCTGCACAGTAGACAAGTGACACATCCCGACCCACCACTAGTCACAGCAGCCAGCACAGACACCCACAGTGGTGCATGGAAGAATGCATCACATCGGATGCAACACAGTGCAGGGGCCAAAACACACCCATACCCATGGGGACAATAACACAGGGACGCAGTAGTGTGGCAACCAAGCCCCCAGTGTGGGCCCATGAAAACTGAGCACACACAGCCTGCAGTCCTCCATGGCACAGGGGTGACACCCACCCTGTGCATGCACTGTGGTCCTGTACACCACTATCATATGCCTGGAGCACAAGTCACAGACAGTGGTGCACAGCTCCTGCAACACACACAAGCCACAGCATGGAGGTGGGACATCAACTGCGGAGGCCACAGTGTCACCCGAGGCAAACATGCACCACACCAGTGACAGCAAGCAACCCAACATTGTGACGGTCACAGTGGATGACCTGCATGGACAGCCACCACTGACAAGGCAGCAGACCTTGCAGGCCACAGACATGCAAGGGTGTCAGCTGCACAGGCCAATGGCGGGTTGACAGGGGCACAATGGACAGAGAGCATGCACCATGGACCACTGCACACAGTAATGCAATGCAGAGGGAACAACACACACACCACAGACACCGACTGATAGCCACTCCCACACCATAGACACTTCCCCAAGTGCACACACATACCCATGACCATGACTGAACCACCCCAGATGCCATGCACACCACTGCAGCTGAGCACCTATAGCCAGCTACAAATCAGAGACCACCACAGTATTCATATCAAAATATTTCTATTGTAAAATATAAAACACAACTATATACAGAAAACTATGTACAAATGGTGGGAGGGACAGAAACAAGGTGGGGGTGGGTAAGGGGCAGGGGTGAACATATGGGAGAAGGAAGGCGGGGTGTGAGGGTTGGTCAAAGGGGGAAGTTGTAGGCAGGTTCATGCAGACATTAGCAGCCAGCCTGGTCCTCCTCCGCTTGGGGCTGTCACCTGGCCCGTCTCCTCCTCCTGACCCCATGCTGGTGTATGTCTCTCAGTATGTTCAGGGACTCCTGTGCCACCTGCAGCAGCTCCTGCACAGCCTGCTGGATCTGCAGGAGTATCTGTTCACCTAGGATGAGGGATCAGAGTCAATAGGTGTGACTGTCCATCCCCCTGCAGCCCACCCATTATGCATGGCATACAGCCATGTGCCACACTCCTGTGATGGTGTGCACCCACCCACAGTGACCGTGTCCACAAGACATGCCCAACCAGGCAGCAACAGCCATGTGGACCACTGCACACACCCACCGCCCATGTCCAGCACAGCACAACCAAGGCCGTACAGTAACGTGGTTATGCGGTGTGCAGACACTGCCACAGCCATGTGCCCAGTGCACACATGGACCACCATTGATGCGCTCCCAGACATGCAGTGCCACTGGACAGTGCTGACTGTCACAAGTTGCATGCATGGCAGTGGTGTCCATGGATGGTGGCCATGCCCTGCTTCCCACCCTGTTACACAGCATGCAATAGTAATCATGGTACCATGGCACTCACCCTCATTGGGTCGTTGTTGTCATGGTGGTGGTCCCCGACACACCTGTGTGCTGCGTCCTCCTTCCTCTGCTGCCGCGCCCCCATCCGCCGCCACTCGTCCACGCCTGGGGGAGAAAAAAGGAGAGAAAAACATCAGTACAATCCCAAAGCAAAGTCTCCCTGCCCCAATGTGTGCCCACCCACCCAGCCAGACCCACCACCCCATACCCTGTAAACACTGCCACAGCCAACCCTAGACTATCCCTCCCTATGTGCTGGACACATAAGATGATGTTACCCATCTGGACAATACAAGGTGTAGACGTATCACCCACCTAGACAAGACACCATGCCCCTCCTGGCATGCGACCGTAGATGGGCAAGTAGGTCCAGCTCCCTCCTCCTGAGGTCCCCGTAACAGTGCCTGCACTGCTCCACTGTCCTCCTGCATCCAGTGGCCGCCTCCAGGTCAGTGGCCACCTCCTGCCAGACCTGGGTCCTGGCCCTGTCCAGTGCCTCTTTTCCAAACAGTGGGCCATAGTGTGGCTCCACAATGGCCACAAGGTTGGCCAGCTCAAGGGCACTCCATTGTGGGGCTCTCCTGCATTCCATCTCAACTGCTATAGTAGGCAATATGGCGCTCTGCAGCTCGGCACCCCACTTGGAAATGTTGCATGGTACAGCACCGCCATTCCCTATCGCGCTGTTACCAAACAGCGCAATAGAGGTGCAGCCATGCCGGATGTATGACACCAAGGGGGCAAAGGTCGGGCACAGGGTCATGGGTCTCTGGCGCAAGGCCATGCACAGTGCCATCAGACGTCTATGCGTCTAGCACAATTGGTTGCCTGTGTGCCAGCGCCACAGCGAACTATCATGCAGTTGTGCCACAGTGCCATGTAGTGACCCTTGCTATAGCGCCACTAGCACAATGGTGGCCATGCCCTGCATTGCCTACCATGCACAGCACATCATCAGAGTAGCAGACGCCTGCGTAAGCTACCTGGGCATGTGCAGTGAGGTGTGTGCTACGCATGCCACAGAACTGCGCCATTGGTTCAGCATGTTCAACACAATTGCGCAAAGCGCAAAAGCACGATATTCAGCCGTCATATGCTAATCATCCGATCAGCCAGGCAATGGTGCAGCATCATGATTTGCATCTCATTAAAGTTGCTCCTCACCTAGTTTGCATGGATTGTGCTATAAAACTGCGACACTGTTCTGCAGTGGCCATATTTGGTTACTGCAGTTTATTGGTGAGTTGCATGCTGTGTGGGGGTCTGGACTGTGGTATCAGGGACTTGCTTTGTACTGCACAGTCACAGGTAACCACTGTCATCCTTACAGGCTGAATAATGACTGAGTGAGGTCTGGATGAGGAGGACTATGATGGTGGGAGGAAGAGGAGGCCCAATTTCACCAAGGCTGAGACGGAGGCACACTTCAAGGCCTACCTCAATCAATGGACGGCAGGGCACCCCTCAGGCCCGTGCTGCTGCATGGGAGGGGGTGGCACGTGCTGTCAACCTGCATGGCAGCCACCAGCGCTCCGTGCAGGAGTGTAAGAAGAAGATGGGTACCGACAGGAGGAGGGTGAAGGAGAAGGTGGCTGCCATCAGAGCGGCACGTGCTGCAACAGGCGGGGGCCAGACGGAGGTGATGCAGCTGACACTGGCAGAGGACAGGCTTGCTGCAAGCATGCAGTGCAGTGCCATAGAGGGCATTCCAGGAGGTGGCTTCCAGACAGGTGGTAGCCCATCACTGCATGGTAAGTCATGGTCTGTCGGGGGGGCAGGGTAGATCACATGCACTAACGTGACCTTACTTTCTGTTACAGATCCGGCGCATCTGCAAGGGTCAGCGGTGGAGGGCCTGTCCACTGTAGACAGTCATCTGGAGTTGGAGGAGGGACCATCCACCTCCACAGGTATCCATCGAGCATTGCAACAGTGGGTCCGCCTGGCTGTCCACACTGACGTCATTGAGACAGGTGTGGGGGAGGCCCTTCCTGTGTCTCAGCATTCTGTCATCCAAGGATGCCAGCATGCTGTGGCTGTGGCTGTGGCAGAGACCTGCACCAATGATTAAGACATGACTGTCATGGGCAGTGACGTGTGTGCCACGGAATGGACACACAGCAGGCCAGCTCACGCCCATGGACCTGGCTGGTTCCGATGTGTGTGCCAGCATGTCAGCACAGTCCCAGGCTGTGCCTGTCAGCACCAGTGGGGCAGCACTGGTGGCTGGTCAGGACAGTGGGACTGTTGCGGCCACAGCGGCGGAACAACTGATCCCTTGGGCACAGCAGGTGGAGGGGTTGCAGCAGCAGCAGCAGTCGCCCACCGGGACTGGGGGTTAAGGGTTCAGCGGTGGCATCTGTGCACTGCCTGTGGACTTGCCCATACCTGGTCTGGGTGAGCAGCACCCACCCTCAAGGGGTGCTGAACATCAGGCCCTTCCATACCCTGATGGACGGGATGCCAAGGTGGCAGACGACCTCTTTGACGTGCACACCCGCCTACTTCAGGCATCAGTACAGTAGCAGATGCAGCTTGCAATGTCCATGGAGGCACTGTGTGTGGCTCTGGAGTGGGTTGAGGAGTGACACAGCAGGGACACTGATAGGATCCTGTCACGGATTGACCATTTGCAGGAGGATGTGACTGCTGTCATTGACAGGCAAACACAGACGTTCATCGCTGTGATGGCCACAATGGGCACACAGTCAGGTGCCCATGCATCACTCACACCGCGCAGTTCACTATCCATGCCCCATTCCCGGCGTCGGGCGACACCCACGCTGTTGATGCCGGGTTCAGCTGTGGGCATCCCGAGCACTCCTGGTGCAGGTATGCTCAGTGTGCTGCAGACCCCTGTGCAGGCACAGTTGCGTTCATGCAGTGGAACCCCTGATGGACCATCAGTGCCACCCCATGAGGCCCGTGGTCAGCCTGCCAGTGCTGCTGGGTTTTTGGCAGGGCCACCCATGCATCTGAGGTGGACGTGGCACTGTGCCGCAAGACTGACCTGTCTCCCAGTGTGGGCACTGTCTGGTGCTGCCCTGTGTGCATTGTGTGTTTTGGTGGGCAGTGCATGGGTTGGTGCCTGGCCCTGCACGCAGACACACGGTCCACCTGCACACCCTCCCAACTGCTGTCCACTGGTACGTGTGCATGATGATGCCTGCATTGTGCTGTACACCAAAGTGCGATGGTGCCCAGCATCTGACACATGCGCATAGACAGTCAGTGGACGTGGTGGCCTGTGGACATGTGTGTTGCTAGCGTTTGCATTCCGGGTCTGTTTTGCACCTGACTTCTGTGCACTTTGTGCCTATTGTGTGTGCGTATGTGTGTGTCCATCCATGTGGCGTGTTACTGTTCACCCCTTCCTGGTTGTATGTGTGTGCTTCTGTACCCTGCCACATCCCTTGCCAGCATGCACCCCTGGTGTGTTTCCATGCGTGTATGTGGGTTGTGCCCTAGCCACTGGTGGTTGCACATGGCACCATGACTTACCCGTGTTGGCTGAAGTGCTCCTCTGTGATGGTGTCCCGGTGCAGCTGTGCCAGCCGGATCAGTCGGGGGTCCCGTCATCCAAGGGGGGGCTGCCCATCCCCATCATCACCGGTGTCACCATCGTCCCCATCGCTGTCCCCCTCTTCGACCTGCACAGCTATCCCACAGTCTTTGGCCATGTTGTGCAGGATGCAACAGGCCAGGAATATCCCACAGGCCTTTGAGGGGCTATACTGTAGGGCACCACCAGAGGTGTCCAGGCAACAGAAACGTGCCTTCAGCATCCCAAACACCCGCTCAATGACGTTGCATGTGGTGGCATGTGCCTCATTGAAGCATTGCTGCGATGGGGTCGTGGGCCGCCGGTAGGGTGTGAGCAGCCAGGGACGGAATGGGTATCCACTGTCACCTGTGTGGAGATAGTGGAGGTTAGTGTCTTGTTCAGGCTCAGACTGCCCCAAGCCCTGTGGGCCACACCCATGGCACCTCTGGCCATACCCCCTCTTGCCCACGATATGTCAGTTCTACATACATACTCACCCACTAGATGACCTGTGGGGATGTCCCCACTCTTGAATTGGTGGCACAGTGCTGACTGGTGCCAGATGAAGGAATCATGTGCTCCCCAGGGTGCATGGCACAGACATTGATGATGCGCCCACTGGCATCACACACTGCCTGGCAGTTGACACTGGCATATCCTTTACAATTCATGTAGGTGGCCCTATCAGGGCCAGGTGGTGTGCGTATGGCCACATGGGTGCAGTCTATAGCCCTTAGCACACCAGGCATACGTGCTACCCTGTGGAACTCCTGTATGTTTGCTGTGCGCTCCGCCGCAGTGCTGGGGAAATGGATGTACTCCACAGCATGTGGCAGCAGTGCACTGAGAAATTGGGTGAGGATACATGACGTGGCCAACTGTGTTATGCCTGTGGTATCCCCTGTTGGTCTCTGGAAGGTACCCGTGGTAAGCAAGCACATGCAGGCTGTTACCTTTGTCTCCACTGACAGAGCATGACTCCGTCGTGTGGGTGCCTGCATCACATCACTGCACAGCTCACAGAGCTGCCTCAGTATTGCCCTGTTCAGGTGGTACCGGCCCACAATCTCAATATCTGTGTACAGCTCAAAGCTGGTGTGGGCTCGGTACTGCCTGTTGGGGGTATACCACCGACGGGCCCTTCCATGGCCATGTCCCCCTGCAGCATGCCTTCTCACCCCTCATTACGGCATCCATGTGGAAGGTGGCACTGTCCATGTCCCTGGCTTGTGTCCCCCAGCAGCTGTTGCTTTGTTCCCCCCGCTGTCCTGACTGCTACCTCCCCTGCACCGGGTACACCTACTGGCCTCTGTTCTCTGTGGCCCCACACACCTTCCCTTGCCCCTCTTGTGTGGTGTGGTTTCCCTGGTTGCCCTCTTTCTCCCTGTTTCTCTGTGCCTGTCTCTGCCTCTGTCTCATGTGGCTTCCCTGTAGCGTTCTTGCACCTCTTCCTTGCTCCTTTTTATTTTGGCTCATTTCCGCTATGGCGCAACTTCCGCCTGCTCCACTGTTGCGCATTGCACAAGTCTTTGAACATTGCACTGTGCCCTTCATGCATGGTTCCTCCCCCTTCGGTTGCGCATGCCTTCAATATCATTGCGCTGTTGCTCAGCATGTTTTCAGTGGCGCAACTGCCTCCTGCTGAATATTGCAGAATGGCACATTTTCTGACTTGCGCTGGCACAACCCTATTGCGCATTGCGCAACCCTTTTGAATATCCAGCCCCATGTGTCTGATTTATACAATAAGGGTTTCCAGAACTTTTTATTTTTTTTGTTCAATTTATCTTGTGGAATAAACCAAGAAGACACAGGACAGAAAAAGAAAACCTCTGCTAAAACAAGTTGAAATACTAATTTGCCATTTGGGATGAAGCAGATTGTATTCATTGGTAGTTGAGGTATTCATGGATGTGAAAGGCTTTGCTCTTTTTTGACTTCTTGTCAGTATGAAACTGGTTGCTGTTAGCTTGGTTTGGTTCTCTGCAGGAACACAATGTGCTTTTCTAGGGTTAACAGGTGAATTGCAGATGGAACTGATAAACTGATTAGTTTCCTAGGCTACTGAGGGGTTAGTGGAGTTTCTTCTCATTTGTTGTGTTAGGAAAACCTGCCTAGAGTGAGTGATGATATCTACTTCAGCAGAGTCCAGCTGAGTTTTCTGATTAGTCAGGATGTAACTAAAAGATCAGGTTAGTGATTGGTTTAGGCAGGGTTTCAGCCTGACTTCAGCACAGTGATAATATCAGCCTGTGAGGTAAGCACAATAAGTATAAATGTAAAATTCTGGGCTGGCAGTATAGCCTCATGGTTAGAGGAATGAGGTGTGAATGAGCTTGATACATCCAGCAGACCAGATCTGAGTTTGATTCTCACAACCTCCACTTGCATACTGTGTGACTCTAAGCAAGTCACTTAACCAGCCAGTGCTCCCAGGTCACCCCTGAAAACAGGCACGTGTGTCTAGTGGGCCTTACCCAGTTACTAAAAAAAATAAAATATTATCACACTGTGATAATATTCTTGGTTAAAAATCACAGTGTGATTTTCTACCAGGATTTACATCACTGTGTGTAAGATACATGGATTTATCCACTACTCATTTGTCTCACCCCTACTGTGTATATATGTATATAATATTTGTTTTGGGCAGGGTTTCAGCCTGACATCAGCACAGTGATAATATCAGCCTGTGAGGTTAGCACACTATGCATAAACGTAAAATATTATCACACTGTGATAATATTCCTGGTAAAAAAATCACAGTGGGATTTTCTACCAGGATTTACATCACTGTGTGTAAGATACATGATATATATATATATATATATATATATATCTATATTTATTTATATATACACTTGATGGACAAATCTGGACTGCCTTATGCGGTATGGGCTGCGCCCATTGGCTCTTGCTCTGAACCAATGGGCGTGCAGCCTGCCTAGCACAGTCAGTCAGCGGGCGGCGGGTGGCAGGCAGGTGGGGTGCTGCCCGCTGACTGATGGGGGAGCGGGGTGGTGGGGCTCTGTGGGTGGGTGGGGTGGGGCCACTAGATCACCAGGGAAATTGGACTTGGGGATTGACCTTATGCCCGCAATCGGGCTTTTGGGTCCACTGGACCACCAGGGATATTGGACTTGCAGGCAATTTTGAATTGTGCTACTCACAGCACAGCACAGGAGGGGGAGAGAGAGAGAGAGAGAGAGAGAGAGAGAGACACACACACACACACTCTGAGAAGTGTAGCAGTTACTGTGTTCTGTGTGTGTGTGCAGTGGGGGTGAAACAGCAGCACCCTGAGTGGCAAACTGTGTGACAGGCTGCAGTGAACAAGATGTGCTACAGAGTTGCAGCTGGCCACTATGGTAAAGCCCTGCACAGTTGTCATTGGACTCCTTTTGTGTTGGGGGGGCACAGTACAGTAGCAGCCATGTGAATCACACACTATGTTATGCACAACAAATGTCACAAATCCTCGCTGTAGCATATTTGTGACATTTCTATGTGCATAACAGTAATAAGATACACAGCCTTTGTTCCAGTCTATTTTTCAAGGTGGCAAGATACAGGACACTTTTTGGTCTTTTGGGTGAGATGTTAAACTGAGGTCCCATTTGTCTGTTGTGGTGGTAGTTCAGGTGGATGTTAAAGATCCCATGGTAGTTCTCAAAAAGAGTAGGGAACATTACCCGGTGCCTTGGCCAAATTTACCTTATTCACTAAAATACCACCAACAGCTTAATCTGGTTCAAGATCAGTTGGCATTCACCTGTATTCCCTTCCCCTGGGTCATGTCTGAAAATAGGCAGAATTTGTCTAGTTCACTTACCCAGTCAACAAAAAACTAAATAAATAAAGAGGGGAAACACCCCTTTCAGTGCATATTCCCATTTGCACAGAACCCATGATATAAACCCAATAACCCACAACAGGGTATGGGGTTATAGGCATTTAATCCACACCTCGGGTGCTGTGAGGACACTCAGCCCATGACCACGTGCCTCATAATGCACCTGAGGCATGGATTAAATGCCTATAATCCCATACCCTATTGTGGAATATTGCTAACATACTGTATATCTAACCCTTTTACTGTAGTTAGGATAAGCACTGTGTTTTGCAGTAACTAATTGTACTAATCTACAGCACAACTGGCTAACTAAGGTAAAGGACCAGGGAGGTGCAGAGGATGTGGCCTATCTGAACTTTATTGGTGGCATTGCAGAGGGATTGAAGAGGAAGGTATGCCTCTTTGCAGATGATACGAAGGAATGCAATAGGGTGAACATGCCAAGGGGGTTGAAAGAATGAGGGAAGACCTTTAAAAAACTGGAAAAAATGGTCTGAAGAATGCCATCTGGCATTCAATACAAAGATGTGCAGGATCAGTGCAGGTGTGATAAAATAAGTTTTGTGTAGACCGTGTCTTGATGGTAATATGAAAGAAATATATAGCAGAGTTACAGTTATATGGTAGGAAAGAGCTAGTGGAGCCAAAAAAGGTGGACAGGAAAATAATGCAAATTTTAAGTACAGTGGAGTCAGCCATGACGAAGTGCAGTAACATGCAGTAATGACATCATAAAATCCTGCATGACAAAAGGGCTTAATTGCCATTGACTTACAATGGCCCCTGCAGTAAACTGCAGCATTCTGTGATATTCTGCAGCATTTCTGCATTGCATCCTGGCTGTCACATCTGTAGTAGTCAGTTGCAGCTTTTTATTTCTGAAGTAAAAGAGTGAAAGAGAAGCCATATAGATCAGATATTATGTTTTCAGTGCAACACAAAGTTATAGACAGAACATGTTTAAATAGTGCAAATTTGAATATTCACAAACAATATTGACAAATGAACACATAGTTACAGACAGAAACATGTTTACACAGTGCCAGTATTGAAAATGCAATTGAAGCATGTCTTTCAGTTTCTCTAGTCTTACAAACTTCAACACTGGGATGTTTTATGACCTTGTATATCTACATAGCATTCCTTTTGTGGCTTTTGACCTTTAGACTGGCACATCTTAACTCTAGTGTTCTGCTTCCAAGCTAATTATTTCTCTAAAACTTTGGCATTCATGTGTACTGTAGAATGAAACCTTTTTCTTTTCAAAAGACCTGCTATGAAATCACCTATTCTGTGCATCTCAGTGCAACATAGGCAAGAGGAAAAAGTTAGAAAGAGAGGGAGATATCAATCTCAATTAAAGTTGAAAGAATGATGAAGTTGACATATTTATGAGCTAAACAGTGCTTTCAAGATTGCTCAGCTCAATTCAATTAGTGCAGTGATTCTACAAAACCGTCAATATTATCTAGTCTGTTGGGTATCTGGAGAGTTTCTTTTCTCTTTAGTCATGGTAAAACATCTGTAGAGCTACGCCCACTGCGGCTGTAAAAAGGGGAGTATGACAAGGGTGCACACTAAGCCCCATTTTATACACACTTTTTAGACCCATTGCTTACAATGTGACACACATGTCATTGTCTAATCCCTTTAAAAAATGAAGAAAGAACTATATCATATAAAGTAATAGCTTATGCAGATGATGTAAGTCTACTAGTCCAGGATGAATAATTAGTGGTGGAAGCTCTACAAATATGTAAAGCATTTGGGCGCTTCTCAGGAGCCTCTTTAAACATAAATAAATGCAAAGGTAGCAAGCTAGAGGTAGAAAGTTAAAGAATAGTATCATATAATTATAGAAGCCTGATGGCAGAAAAGGGCCCTACCAGCCCATCTAGTCTGCCCATACCTTTCCTATCACACTCCCTCCTCCCTGCCTATCACTGCCCTCCCCCAATACTCGGCTCCATATGCCTGTCCCATGTCCTCTTAAATTCCTCCACCATTTTAGCCCCCACCATCCTATGGGGTAGTCTGTTCCAAGGCTCCACCACCCATTCCATGAAGAAATGCCACTTCACATTGCCCCTGTATCTGTTTCCTTGCAATATGAGGCTATGCCCTCTAGTTCTGGCTCCCTCCCTCCTTCCTCTTAAGTAGTTCCCCATCTCCTACCTTATTGAGCCCCTTTACAAATTTAAAGGTTTCTATCATGTCTTCTCTCTCCCTCCTTGTTTCCAGGGTGTACAGATTCATCTCCTTACACCTCTGCTTGTATGTCTTCCCCAGCATACCCTGAACCATCTTTGTCACCCTTCTCTGAGCCCTCTCCTATGCATATATATCCTTGTGGAGGTGTGGTCTCCAGAACTGAACCCCGTACCCTAGCTGCGGCCTCACCATAGCTTTGTACAGAGGCATCATTACCTCTCTCCTTCTGCTAGTAATGCCCCTGCCTATGAATGCCAACATTTCCATTGGCCCTACCCACTGCCCTACTACACTGGAGCCCCACATTAAGGATAGAGGAGACTATAACCCCCATATCCCTTTCCTATTATGACCTTTTGATTTCCTCCCCACCTAGCATATACCCTGCTTGCATGTTTTTACTCCCCAAGTGCATCACAGCACACTTCTTGGCATTAAATGTGAGATGCCACTTTCTGGCCCACTCCTCAAGCATCCTTAGGTCCTTCCTCATGTCCTCTACCCCCTGCGGGGTGTCCACCATATTGCAGATCTTTATGTCATCAGCAAATAGGCCCATCTTCCCCCTCAATCCCTCTGCAATATCATTGATGTAGATGTTGAAGAGAAGTGGACCCAAAACTGACCCCTGTGGCACTCCACTCCTTACCCTCGCTATCCCTGAGTGCAGTTTAATGAAGACATTTTACAGATTGCAGAAATTACCATACAAACAGACCCTTTACAAATTGTAGGAATCACATTCAGTGCAGGAAACTTAGACAGTTTGATCTGAGAACTGAAGACAGCACAGGGAAAATGAAAGTAGTCCCATGGAACAAATGGAAAATGGGGTGGGGTGGAAGAGAGTGTATTTAATAAAAACTTATTTAATATCCTTATTCCTATATATTAGTTATATCTCCTTCCCCATAATGTTTTGAAACATCACTATTAAGTGTATTTTTTCAAGCTTTATGGGCAGCCACCTAAACCCGATTAAAATAAATATCACATACCTACCTATTAAACAAGCTGGGTTAAACATGGTTAATCCAATTATATTTTTTAATAGCATCTTCTTCTCTGCCAGTTTGAAATCATTAACATTCAACACAGAGATAGGATGGGAATCTTGGCAGTATATACATTGCCACACTTGGTTTACACAGTGGGACACAGGCTCATTGAAGGTAGTAAGACAGTCTGCTCTAGCACCAGCTTATCTAAAAGAGACTTTCTCAAGACTTACACAATGGCAGGTCACTAGTCACATGATTTCCACTTTATTTGTTTTCAGATTATATATGCTTTATTAAATATTCAAACACAGCAGTAACACAACAACAATAAGAAACAACAGAATAAAGAACAAAAAAGAACCCCAAACAACAAAATGAAGAAAATAGCCTACCAACTCCAACTAACAATATACAGGAATAAAGTGCAGGGTAGACATAATAAATACAATTACAGTGTATAAAACTACAATGAAAACATAAAGAGGGAAACACTGTAATAAAAAAAAGGTAATAAGGCCCCACAGATGGATAAACCCCAACCCTCAGACCCCAACCCACCCCACCACCCAGAGGCTACCAAAAGATATCAAAATAGGGCCTGCAATCAGGGAACTGAGGTCACAAGGCAATATCTGGATGCTTTTATAATAAATCCAGAGATCACTCTAATGGCAGGGGAATGTAGCCAACCAAAAGAAAAAGGGGCAGCTTGATGATAAATGAGGCACCGGGAAACTTTTAGGGTTAATAAGGTATATAAAGGTTCCCAGATCTTCTGATAAGTGGAAGTCCTATGTGAGAGACTGACTATGATCTGTTCCACTTGTAAAGCAAATAGTATTTCCTGAAACCACTAGGTTACAAAAGGAATACTTTGATCATGTCAATGTTTCAATATGACCTTCTTTGCACATACCGAAATGAGGGACATGTGAAACCATTGAGTACCAACCAGGCTGTTCTCATAATCCCCCAGTAAACATATCTCAGGAAGGAAGGCCTCAGACAGTCAAAGTAAAGGATCCACTCGGGATTGGATAGCAACCCAAAAAGGGGCAACATTTTCACAGGATCATAAAATGTGGAATAGAGCACTGGGATTCTTGTTATATCTGGAGCAAATATTACAGGAAAGTTTGCCCATTTTGTGTAGTTTATCCAGAGCATAGAATATATTGTGTGAAACCTTGAATTGAAGAAGATGGTATCTATCCCATTTCATATAACGATACAAGCACTTCCAAATACGTGACCAATTGCGAGGAAGACTAACGGGGTAAAGCCTGGTCCCAGTAATAAAATAGTTGTCCCTCCAGTTTGGCTAGAAAATCCAGCAGTTGATAGTAAAAAGAGATGACATGAGAACTAGGAGTCAATGAAACCAGTGAAAGAACCTGGGACTGGTATAGATTGTCCCTGTGACTGTAATGGAAGTGATGTAAAAGCATATGGCTGAGCTGGAAATATTTAAAACAAATCGAAGAGGGTCAATGATATTTAATCCTGGCTTCCTCAAAAGTCAAGAGTTTCCAATCACAGATCAGATCTGCAATCCTGTCCCTTTCATCAAAAGGCCAGATGAAGGCAGTGAGAGTACATCCCCCAGTCTTAAAGTTGGGATTGCCAACTATAGGTTGAGAGGTTTCTTTGTATGGCTGCAGCTGAAGAAAAGCACAAAACTGCAAGTGAGCCCATGTAGTCGTTTCAATAGGAGAGCCATGCAATGACTTGGGAAGCGTTTTAGGGGGGATATAAATTAGGGAACGGATGTCCAGTCTATGCTGTGAACAGACACCATGTTCTATCTCCAACCACAAGTGGATATAATTGAAGATTCATCCTCAGGGTGAGGTCTGAGCCAGTGGAAGAATCTAGAACAAAAGGTGGACAGATAGTAAAGATACAAATTAGGTACTTGAAGACCTCCTCACTTCTTGGAATGCATGAGTTTAAAGAGGGTCCTGGGAGGGGTCTTACCACGCCATAGGAAAGAAGAAATAACTCTTATCAAGTTGGATAATCCAGGGCTTTGGTAGGGTATAATTAAACATTTGCAATGGGTATAGCAGGCAGGATGGGGCATTCATTTTTATAATACTTAAATGACCCCATAATGAAATGGGTAAAAGGGCACACACTGCAGGTCTGTGCATATATAACTAACTACTGCATCAAGATTACAGTGTTTCATTTTGGACAATGATGTACTTATGTGCATACTCAAATATTTCAATTTATCACATGATTTTAACTTTCAATAGGAAAGTTCTCTATACTAGAATCTTAGCAAAAGCCTGTTCAGTGCCAGAAGTATTTGAATTTTGAACTTTGCCTTCCAGCGATTTTACCATCACTACTACAACAACTGACTGACACAAGAACTCACCTATATATGTGGGATGTACACTGGTTAAGTTGTCATAAGAAATTAAATGTAAAAGCTAACCATAAACATAAACAATTAAAGGAAAGAATGCACAGCCTACTTCTATGCACACAGCAACTAGAAATTATAGAACATTTATTATTTCACTGTTCCTACATTATATAGTTGATTTTTGGAAAATGGTAGCAGGTGCATGGTCAGAACTGATATTTTCAAAAGTTAGTTATAATATTTTGATATATGGAAATGTTTCTAAAAGTTGGGCAAAATGGAATATAAGCTCATTACATTTAATATTCACAATTTTTAAATGGCATTTCAGATGTTTAAAGTAGTAGGGGCAAGCACTGGGGAGGTGGTGCAAGCTCCTAAAATAAGTCTCTGAAGAAGCCCGTTTGGGTGAAGCGAAGCGAGCAGTGCAGTAGCACTGCCCCTCCCGTCCTGTATCATCCATTATTGAAGCCATGGAGAGTAAAGCAGCTTTGATTATTTAAATGGACTCTGAAGTTTTGTTGTCTCCACAGGGTGAGTGCACTCCTCTCTGGAACTACAATTCCTATGTATTTACACTACAACAAAACAGATTTCTGACATTGAACTTCTGAAAAAAGTTACATGGGGTCTACAAAGGATTTACCAAGAAGAAGCAAAACCTGTTACCAGAAGAGAATTAAATAAACATTGGAAACATCTGCCTTGCATTACTGACTCCAATAACCCTAATACTTAATTCACTGCTGTAAATGTTTCCATGACACAGTTGTTTTCCTTTTGTGGATGTCCCTGTTCTGTAACCTTGGAAAGCAGTATATTGATTAAGTTGTTCACTAAAAATTATGTTTAATTTCGATGTTGCTTTAAGTGATGTAATGTAGTTTTCGTTTACTGAAATAAATTATCCTACTCTCTTTGAGATGTGCTATGGGATCATTAATATCCACCTGCAAAACAACCAGAAAACGCATATGGGACCTTTGTATAACATCTTATCCAAAGGACAGCACACCCCAATAGTGTAGCATCCCCTGGTACTGCATTTGTGTGCCAGCATTTATGGTATGAGACCAATCCTAGTGAGGTACTGGAACCTATAACCTTTGGCCCAGAGGCAATGTGCTACAAACTGAGCAACACAATCACACTTTCTGATCAAGTTATCTGCATTTGTCCTTACATGCAACACCTTCCTCTTCCAACAGCATTATTATTTACAAACTATTGGTATGGTAATCACGGCAACATTTGCCCCCAAATATGCCAACCTATATTGGGGACAATAGGAGAGGGAGGTTGTGTATAATAGGAACAAAAAGCCATGCTTTAAGAAGACTGGCCTGTGGCACATATATTTTGACAAAGTGCTGATTGAGTGGCATGGGGAGGAGGAGCTTATGGAATTATACATTTCTTGTAGTCTTTAAATCCTAATTTGTACTTTTTTGTTAAGTGTGACAGAAAGAGAATTCAGTTTTTGGATATGGATATCCACAAGATGGAAGGTGGTACAAAAGTCACTGATTTATATGGAAAAGCTACTGATAGAAACACCTTCCTCCATGCTACAAGCTGCCACTTCAGCAACATCATTGGCAACATCCCAAAATCCCAGTTCCTTCCTATTAGGAGAAACTGCTCCAGGGAATCAGATTTCAGAGTGCTGGTAAGGGAGATGAAGGACTGAGTCATTCAAAGAGGTAATGGGATGAATCCAATTCTGTCTGCAACCAGAGAATGTCCTACAGCTACTGAAGATGGCCATAAACTGACTAAAAACAAACAGAGTGTAGTTAGTGTAGTTTTTATGCATTTTGGAATTTTGCACATAACTTGTGAAATTTTTAACATTTTTGGCCCAAATTTTCAACAAAGCCTTTTTTTACCCCACCTCATGAATATGATACAGTAAGTGTAATTTTTCAACTCACCTACAAAATACGTTTTCACAGTCGCACAGCAAAATCATCTTTCAGATGAGACATAAAATTCCACCTGCCTCAGTCATTAGGTGGGGTCATAAAAATGATAAATGTTGAAAATGTGGGGTCAAAATCTCCAGAAACAACAAAGTTATAAGGAAAAATTGTGTTGAGGGATGGTCTTTGGGCTCAGTGGGTAATATGTTGCACTACTGAGCTGGTGAGTGAAGTTCGAGGATGGGTTTGGAGAGCTGATGGGTGGCTCAAGGCTTTGGGATGGTGGTGCCACACAGCAGCACTCCCAGTCCAGGGATGGACTGTACAGTGTTTCACCACATGGATGACACTTTGTGGCAGGCTGGGGAGTCTTCCTCACAAGGGTTGATGTGCATATTGAGAGCTGAGTGGGCTATCCATTGTGTCAGGGGAGGTGAGTGGGCATGACAAATTGGGAAAAACAGCATGAGGGAGGATGAAACTCTGGTCATTGCAAGCCCTGTACCACTGGCAGGTCCTCTTCTGCTGCTAGCTGACCAGCCTTATCACCCACCTTCCCAGTGACATACTTTGGACCTTTCCCCATGGATTTCCTTCATGGTAAGGACAAGAGGGGGAGAGGCATCCTTCCACTGGAGACTCTCATTCAGTTTAGCAGTCTGGTTCATACTGCTGTCACACAAGGTTTTTCCTATATTTTTCCCACACCCCCGCAGTGCGTGTCATGACGTTGATGCATATCCATGTTGAGGTACAGTATGTGCATGTCAATGTCAGACAACAGACAATCCTTGTGAGCTGCTCATGCTGCACTCCCACCAGGCCAGCTGGTGGTGGTTGATGAGCAGAGAGACATGGCCTCCCCCTCGGGGGAGGAGAGTGGCCCCAGAGATGCTCAAACCTCTCCCCTCTGCCAGCCTCTGAGCTACCACAGTCCATTCCTGAACCACAGTCGCTGGTGAGGTGGGTGGTACCACTACCACCACACAACTGGACTGGCAGTTCCAAAGATTACCAGAGTACTAGTTCTGCCTTTTTCACTCCCTACAGGTACCAGTATCCTCCCCTCCCACACAACCCACTTATTAAAAAAAAAATCCTTCTGCAAGCTCGTCCTGCCCATCTCAGCTGATTAGTATTTTATTCCTCATACCATTTTCCTTTTATTTGTACAAGTCTGACAGGACATCAACCATGCTGTAACAGCACACTGACCCCGGTCTGGCTTGACATTGATGCCATATATCACATCATTTTATGTTTACCCTGACTTGTTTGTCCTAGTTAGCTCCTTAAAAGCTGCAGATACTTTGTGACCCCATGGCTGTTCTTATTTTACAGGCATGACTGGATGTTCCATCAAGACCCCCACACACACCAGGCTCCCCAGGACACAGGTAAGAGATCTCTTTCTTGTTATCCATGAAAGGATTGTAAGCTGTAACAGTGCAATTACAAGTATGAAGACAGTATTGGCTTTCACTTGTTAGCTGTATGGTGATGCATGGCTTGAAATATGTCATCTATTTTGTTTATTCCATTTTGTTCAAGTCCCGATTCCACTGTTACAAAAAGAATGAAAACTGACTGCAAAAAAAGCTATGTTAATGCAAACATTGGAGTTGAATAACACAAAGTGCACAAAGTACAAAAAGAAACAAAAACAATTCAGTTTGTAAATAGCAGCCCTAATCCCCAACCAGTCCCCTATCCTCATGACCCAAAGCCAATCTCCAGATCCAGGTTCATGCTACAAGGCTGTTCTGGTTTACGTGAGCTACATTTGGTTCTGTGCTAAGCTGTACAGTTTCCAGACAGTTGTACGTTTAAATGTGTATGACCTTGTGAATCCTGTGTATAATATAATGTACATTTAACAGCTGCGTTTTCTTTCACATATTACCTAGTAGGATATGGACCATCCACTTGTAACTTGTTTCATACAGCTTCAACAAGGGACTGCATACAATAATGTACATGTCCCAGGCATGTAACATGCTATGAATAATTCCAAGAATGCAGTCTAAAGAAAGATACAAGCATGCAATATGTGTAGTACTGTACTTACAAATCTGTAACATGTCTGCTGTTTTGCAGTGTCCACAGTACTGTGTGCAAAGTAAGCCACATCCTAAATGGATGAAGAAACTTTTAGTTGTGCTCCTCAAGTATTCTAATTACAGACCTAAAATGAGTAGGATGTATATGAAACAAAAGACCTGTATGACATGACTCTAGACCTGTAGGCAGGCCTTGGGTCATGAGGGTAGGAGGTAGGGTGGTGATTAATTTTGCAGTTTACAAATTTTGACTATGTTGGCCCTGCATGAGGTACCACACCACTGATGCATGGCATCACATCTGTAGCTTGGTCTTGGGTAAAAAGGGGAAGGGAGGGAGAGGAGGAAGGAGTTAGTTTTGACAACCCCAATAGCACAGTTCTAAGCATTGTGGGCATTGGGTTGAAAACCATAATAGCACATTTCCAAACACTAATGGTTTGAGCTTTGTGTGGTAGCATCTCTACTTTGCATTAATGTAGCATTTTTTGCAATGAATTTCCATTTTTTTGACCAAGTGGTAACTTGCATTGTGCAGAGCCTTGAGGTCCTGTGCAAAGCATGAGATGACTCCTAACTTTATTTGGGTCTCCTACATTTCTTTGAACAGGGCAAGATGTGCAGTGCATTTTTGTTCCAGTGCATGAGTCCAGATGTCCTTTGCACAGGGCCCTGCAGTGTGTGAAAACAGTGGAACTCATTGCCTAGTTATCTGGTAGTCTCCAAGGACAGACACCAGGACAGTATTGATGACTCAGGAAACTTGGTAATCTGAAGGCCATTGAGTGTAGATCATCATTAATTCTGGTGGAAGTGTAAAGGATCACCTGGAAGAAGTCATGATACTAAGACGTAACCCTCAAGGGGAAGTGCCTGGTGGCCTTGTGAAGCAGAGAGGATTTCATAAAAGTGGGTGTTTTCACTTTGGGGGAGGGGGGTTGATCAAGTTTGTAACCGAGAGATGCTGCCAGCTGTGCAGAAAATGATATCTGTTGCCAGAGACTGAGTTGCTGAAACAGGTAGGCGATGGGACTACTATTTGTATGGGGAATCCCAAGATGGTAAGGATATTGGAGACATTACCTCTAGCAGAGAGCCTGGGGAGTTTGCCAGCCACTGCCTGATGGCAGGCTGAGGTAGATGCTGCTGCACTGCCCAGAACACTGTCTGGTGAGTAAAGACCTGGTTGATATGAGGTGCCCAGAGCTGGGGAGGACATTAACCACCAGTGTCAGAGTGAATCCCTAAAGCAGTGCTGCCTCCTGCACATCAATTAAACTGATGCTGCAGTGCCATGGTAGCATATGAAAAATGTTAGTTACCGTATTGGTCCTTTACAAAAAGATGAGCAAAATGGGTGGTGTGATACCTTTTATTGGACCAATAAATAATTCTTACAAAATGTTTAAGCTGGGCTGGCCTGCCAGTACAGTGGAAGCGCTTACATCTGCGTCACCGATGACTGGGGTTGGGGAGCAGACCTTGGAGCAAGTCAGAGCGTGGGGGGGAGGCTGAGCACCCCAAGGACTGTTTGCCTTCTCCGGGAAGGGATGGAACTTGGTACATGGTGCCTACTGACCCCTAGTGTTGGTAGGGGGTGTGGTAGCCTGGGACCATACTGGGAGCCTGTCGGGGTGGGGACTGGTAGACCTCTGTATGTCAGGTGTAGAAGTGCACCCAATCGTGGCCAAGGTCAGCGCATGACTGGCCCCGTGACAAGATGAGTGGGAGCTGATTAAGACAGGGAGTGAGCAGCTGCACACTGTGTCATCTCAGAAAAAACTGCAAAAGCAGGGGCTTGTTAAAGTGATTTTTACCTTTCTTAAACAGGTACACCACCGCTGCCTGTTCTGTTCATTTTATGTCTTACAAAGCTTTAATTGTTCCAAACCTTTTCCAGACCAACTTGTGCTGCTAAGAAGTTATTGTAGTGCTGCATCTTGCTGTTCTGCTGGCCCACAGAGTTTGCTTGGAGTTCTGTCAGTGAGGGTAGCCCGCTTTCCCTGCTGGCCAGTGGAGAAGTCCTGCAGAGGGCGGTACATAGTTATACCTGCACTGCATTGTGTTTGTGTTACTTTGCCAGTAGATTCTCTAGCTGACATCAGAGTTTTTGCACTCCCTTGTATATTTTGGCATATCTTTCTTTCTTTCTTTCTTTCTTTCTTTCTTTCTTTCTGTGTGCTGGGTGTACCTCTCAAGGGTAGTTTCTCACAAACAGAACTAGAGTCAGGTTTCTGTTTTGTCATCCAATGGGTATGGACTCCTTTGCTATATAAATGTTAAAAGCCATCCATTTATAAACTATATAAAAATTGCAAACTCTCATTTTATTTTTATTTTTCGAGCTCCTAAAGGCACGTGACTGCCAGTAACCCAGTTATAAGGTGGGCATGCTCTGGGTTAGTCTTAGAGCAGCGTTTCACCTGAGCAGGTGTGGTGCATGAAGAGAGATGCACGTTTAGCTGGTGAGCCCTATAAGACCACAACTGAGCATTTTTCTACAGTGGACAGCAGTCCTTTTGCTGAGTAACGGACAGAGAGATTAGCCAGTGCTATCTCAGTGAAGATCTTCAGATTGGCTACAGGCTTTCTATTAAATTAACCTGACGGTGACATGGCTCATCTTGACTATGTTTTACAAGCCTCAAAATGCTCTGTCCATGTTATTGGAGGGAAATTGTTTTTAAGTGTATGTTCTGGAATTTAACTTGTATTTAAATTTTTCCTTTTTTTCCTTCTTTTATATTTTTCCTTTTTTTTAGATATTTTTAGCAATCACTTAGAACTGCTTAACATTCTGATTAATCTGACTAAATGGTATGCTCTGCATAATTACTTAATTGCCTTTTACATATACCATTGCCTTCTACACATATAATTAGACCCCTGAGTACTCAGGTGCTGTTAGTTTTCTTTCCTATTTCGAAGACACTTGCCAAATCATATTGAGGGGAGGGGGGCTTCAAATGCCCTCATCACCTATAATGGAAAGGCTTTAAGCCTGAGGTTCAATGGGCGGAGTAACTACTTCACTCCCCCAGGATTCGTTTCTCGTTGCAGCCAGAGGCACTGTCCTCCTCTTTCCTGATTCCTACTCATTTTTGTTTTGCCCCATGTTTCAGCAGCTGCCTCCAGTTGCCTGTTCATTTCTCTATGCCTCAGTGCTTTCCTTCATTGTGCTGTTCCTCCCTATAGTCTCCTCACTTCCCCGCCGCCCCTTCCTTTCTGTTCTTTCCCCCTCTGTCGGCCACTTCCCAGACCCATTCTTCCTCTGTCCTCTGTCCGTCTCTGTGCTTTCCCAGTTTTCTCCTCCCTCCGACATCGATCTTTCGTCACACTCTCTGCTTGCTTCCCTGGGCCATCTTCCACTACCATTCCTCGCCCAACAGCCCAATTCCGGGCCTTCGCTCCCTGCATCTCACCTCATTGTTCCTCCTCCTCCCCTTTTCCTCCCACAGCCTTTGGTCAGGAGCCCTCTCTTCGTCTGTTCTCTGGCTGCTTTACCTCAGAGTCTTACCTTCCTATGCTGACCTCTCTCTCTCTCTCTCTCTCTCTCTCTCTGAACTCGCCAAGCACCACTTGTTCTGTTCCCAGTTTTCATGCCGCCCTTTCATTTTGCCCTTCCCACTTTGATCGGCTCCTCATTTTCTGTGCACCCCTCACCTCGCTTCTTCTGATTCCTTGGCAGTGAGTGTGGCACTTTCTTGTATTTCCCTGCTGTGTTCCATCTCATTTCTTCTGGACCGGCATTGTAGCACCTCCCTCTATGTTCGCTCTCTCTGGTAAACGTTAGGCATTTCGTTTGTATTCCTTGTGTCAGACAGTTTCCATGCCGTGCGTGTGCCCCTTGCTCTGCCTCCATATTTTTGGCTGGTGCTGGTTTTGCTGGGTTTTGCCATTCACTTCTTCATCGTGCATTTCCCCTGTGGTTGCGCCCCTTCATTGGCCTTCAGTGCCCCATTCTTCCTCAATTCTGCAACACTTCTTCTCTGTACTGCTGTAGTCAGTTTTGCCCTGTGCATGGGGTTTCCATGCAAGGTGCTTCTGCGCTGTTCCTCCTTCTGGTGCCATGGTGCTTGGTTTCCTTTTTGTTCCTCATTGCTGCATCAGTAGGTGCCTCTGCGTTATTTTCATTTCTTGACCATGCTGTCTCCTCACTCATCATTTGCTAATCCACTTCTCTCAGCTCTGCCCTCGCACCCCATACCTATTCCATTCCTCATTGTTTTCTGCTTTTGAACCCTCCACCTCTATTCCCTTGTTCTGGTCAAACCTATTCAGATATCCTCCTGGTACTGCTTATGTCACCGTCGGCTGCTGGCTTCACCTGGCCGCTCTCACTCCTACCTTCATGCATTTCTATCTATTCCTGTTTTGACTCTCGATGGACCCGGTTGGCATGCACGCCTGTAGTTATCAATCATGGGTAGCTTTCCCATGACATGAGTCTGGTTCTCCTTCACTCAGTCCAACCTCAGGGTCTACTCATCTACATCGCTTTCTTACTCCTTCGCTCAGTCTAACCTCTGGATGTATTTCTTCCTATCACTTCTTCGTACATACCCATTGTTTAACCAGGCATACCTCATTGGGTCGTGTGTTTCTTCATCATCCTGCCGCACTCCAGCTGTCATGATTGCTTTCGGTCTTAAGTCCGCATCTGGGTATCTCTCCCTCATCCACATCCCCATCTTCACCGTACCTCTTTGTACCCTCATCTTGACCCCATCCTTGGTTCTGGCCTTCTCTTCCCATCTATCTCTCACTCCATGTATGCCATCCATCATTCCAGAACCTCTTTCTTTTTCATTCCCCACTCACCATCATACCTGCAGTTCCCTGCAGTGGCCTTCCAGACCTTCACTCCCTCATAGTGCATCATAAGTTTCCTATCTCACCTTACTCGCACCGGCCTTCTGGCTTTCCTCAATCAACTTGCTTCATCCATTTCTTATCTCCCCTCATCCCCACTGGCCTTCAAGCCTCCCTCTTCCATCTTCCATCGTCCACCATGTACCTTGCTTTCACTGTTCTGGCCTTCTCGCCTTTCATTCTTACTTCCTTTCCTGTTCTTTCATTCTCTGCCATCTGTGCCTCCTGCATCTACATCTTCACTCATCGTCTGCTGTGGGCTTTGCCCAGCCATCTTCGTCCATCCCCCTCACTCCGTTCATTCCCTTCTGTTATCCATGCCAGCATTCCTCGTTCATTTCTCTCATCTCTCTTCTCATCTATTCTGACTTAGTAGCTCATTCCTCAATTCTCCTGGTTCTTTGTTCTTCACCTGTCAGATGGGGGCTTCACTCGCCCTTCTCGTTCTTGACTTCCTCTATTCAACCGGTTCTCCATTTTGCCTTCCCTGGATCCAGCTGGCATGCAGTCCTGTAATTTCTATTTCATCCAGCCTCCTCCTCCTGACCCTCACTGGGTCTTCTTTACTAGACCTGTCCTCTCTGCTGGTCTCCTTGTTCTCATCGCCTGTTGTAGCATACCCTTCCTGTGGGCCCTCTGCCACCTCATCTCACCTGCTCTCCCTTTGGTGACTTGCCTTCTGTGTCCATTGCTCTGTAGCTCAGAGCCGGCCTGTTGCCGATGGTATAGCTCTGCTCCCACAACGTCTGCATTTTGTGCATGTGAAGATCGGGGAGGGATCTTCCTCCCTGACCTCTGGTGAGCCTGTCTTTGATCTGAGTGGACCTTCAATCGTTCCTGGTTTTGACATCACCTCTTGACATTTGATTTCCCTCTTCTGGCCACACGGCCTGGAGATCTCCTCTTCTGGGCCACCTTGGCTGCCTGTGTGGGTTCAGAGACCCCTCACTGCTCTCATCAGTATTGCCTGCCTCTAACTCCCATCTTCTGCTCGAGGGCTGGTATTGGCCAACTGGGCACTTTGCTAGCCATCTCTCCTCCTCTGCCTTCATCTGTCTGGTTTCTGGGAGTTCACTCACACCCTCCGCTGGCTGTCCATTTGGATTGCCTGGGCTTGCACTTCTCCTACCTTTGGTATTTTTCCTTCTCCCTTGATCTCCCTCCCCCCTGCTCTGCTTCCATGCAGTCACTCGCCACTGCATTTCCCCTGGCTGGCCTTTCACCATCTTTTCTCTACCTGGTGCTCCTCGTTTGGATTCTGCATTTTATCTGCCATTTCCTCTTCCCTCTCATCCTTCTGCTCTCCCTGTGGCTGGGCTGCTTGGGCCTTCCTCTCGCTTTCTCGAGCATACCTATTATTGAATCCTTTGCTGTCTCATTGACCCGCTGCTCTCCCGCAGTTCTTATCATCATCGGTCTTCTCCTGCCCTCCTTCAGGTATCCATCACTCACCTAACCCCTTGCTCCTCCAGCCTCTAGGTAGGTCTTTTATGAACATACGAAATTTGCCAGCAGATAAAGGCCTAGAGGTCTATCAAGTCTGCTCGAATGTGCAGCTAGCACCTCTTATTCTGCAGCTGCCCCTCCCTTCCACCCTTCCCCTTCATTAACCCTCCCCCTTGTCCTGTCCCATCCCCTTTTGAAGCAGTCCACTGTTCTACTGGATACCACTTCTGCAGGTAACGCGATTCCACCCAGCCACCACCCTCTCTGTAAAAGTGTCTCCTCATCTCCCTCCTGAACCTTCCTCCTCCAGTCTCACATCATGGCCCCTAGGGGTCCTCCCCTCCTTACTTTAAACAGCCCCTCTGTACCCATCTTGTTTATTCCTTTCATGTATTTAAAGGTTTCAATCATGTCACCCCTGTCCTCCTCTCCTCCAGTGAGTACATGTTCAACTCCTTTAACCTCCTCTCTGTATGATAAGTCCCCCAGCCCCTTGATCATCTTTGTTGCCCTGCGCTGCACCCCCTCCAGTAACTTAATGTCCCTCTTCAGATACGGGCGCCAGTACTGCATGCAGTACTCCAGGTGTGGTCTAACTAATGACCTATACAGTGGCAGAATCACCTCCTCCCTCCTCGAGGATATACCTCTTGCAATACAACCCAGCATTTTGTTGGCCTTTGCAGCTGCCTTCCTACATTGTGCCGAGTTGTTCATTGACCCTGTAATGAGCACACCCAGATCATTCTCCTCCTCTGTCTGGGCTAGCTGCACTCCCCCCAGCTGGTAACTCCTCCTTGGGTTCTTCATCCCAAAATGCAGCACCTTGCACTTTTGGCATTAAACCCGGTTGGCAGGTGTCTGACCAGGTTTCAAGCTTTGCCAGATCATCCTGCAACCCCTGCCATCCCACTAGGTCATCCACCACCGCCTACCTTGGTATCATCAGCAAACAGACTGATCTTGCTCTTGATGTCCCATGATATGTCTGCAATGAATATCCCAAACAACACTGGTCCCAACACCGAGCCCTGTGGAACACCGCTCGTCACTGCCCTTGTGTGTGAGCTCCCCACCCACCACCACCCTCTGTTGCCTTCCCTGAAGCCAGTTTCCTACCCATCTCACCAGCTTTGCACCCACCCCTGTGCCTACTAACTTCCTTCCCAGCCTTCCATGTGGCACCGAGTCGAATGCCTTACTGAAGTCCAGATACAGGACATCCACTGCATGGCCCCTGTCCAGTTGCCTAGTTACCCAGTCATAGAACTCCATCAGGTTGGTTTGGCAGGATCTGCCACGTATGAAGCCATGCTGTCTGCTGTCCTGTAGTCCTTTGGCCTCTAGGAGGGCCACCAGCCTCTCCTTCAGGATAGTCTCCATTAGCTTACCCACGATGGATGTGAGGCTCACTGGTCTGTAGTTTCCCGGTTCATCCTTGGAGCCACTCTTGTGGAGGGGCACCACGTGAGCCATCCTCCAGTCCGGAGGTACACACCCCGAATGTAGTGAGGCATTAAATAGGTCTGCCAAAAGTCCTGCAAGGACCTCTGCCAGCTCCTTCAGTACCCTGGGGTGGCTGCCATCTAGGCCTGGTGCCTTGTCCACCCTCAGTGCCTTCAAACCCTCTTGAACTCTGCCTTCCATGATTTCCCCATCTGTCACCCCTTCATCCCCCGTTTCTGCCATTTCTCCCACCTTGGGTGTCACCCCCCTCTTCTCTTTAGTTTTTCTTTCCCATCGACGTGCCTGTCTCCGTTATGCTCCTTCTCGGATCTGTGCTTTCTTTTGGGGTTTTTTCCTTATCCTGCCATCACCTTTCCTACTCTTATCCTTCTCTTTAGCCTGTATGTGTCTAGGTGCATGAGTCTGGCAATCCTTCACTCATTCTGACCTCATGGTTCATCCATTTACATTGCTTAATCGAGTATACCATTCATCGAATACTATGTTTCCTCATTGAATCGCTGCTCTCCTGCAGTTATTATCACCATCAGTCTTAACTCATGCCTGCAGCTGGATATCCCTTGTTCATCCAACCCACGTGCAAGTCTATTCCATCACATCGACTACTTGAGCATAACCCTCTTGGGTCCATGCTACCTTGATTCGACCTGCTCTCCAATCAGAAACATGCCTTCATGTCCATTGCCCCTTTGCTAGGGGCTGGCAGGCACTCTCCATAATTTTTCAATATTCATTTCATGTCTCATCTTCAATCTTCAAGCCTTCAAGGCTTCTCTCCATCATCGTACTTCCTTGCGGGCTTTTGAGCATCTAGTTGCAAACATCGCTCGCATCCCTAGACAGCTGTCCATTTAGAAAGTCAGAGTGAGAGCTTCATCTACAATCAAAAATGTTTCCTACTTCCTAGATCTCTACTTTAAATTGCCATAGCAGTGTAGACAAACATCCTTAATCAAACGTCTTTCAGCCTGGAAGGAAGGCGACCTAGGCCTTGGATCCACAGAGATTTCCTCCTCAAAGGGTTTTTTTTCCTCTCCTCCATGCTAATGGTCATAATATTAGTTAAGGTTAGTACTTTCGTAGGTTCCTTAGTTAGGTTCTGCTGTTAGATGAAGTTGGATGGTGGCCCCGGCTGTTCTCTCTCTCCTTAGGAAGTCCACCCTTATTCATCTTCTCAAATTGCCTTTCATTCATCATCCTCACCTTTCCTCATCTTCTCCTGTAATTTCTACCTATGTCTGTCACATTTATTTCTAGTCTAGATATCTTCTACTTCTCTCTTCTTCAATGCTTGTCACCCAACTGGGTATTCTTTTTGGGCTTCTTCTTAAGCTACCTTTAGCCAACATAAATATTCCTGTGGCACCTATAGGGGGGTAACCCTCCTCTAGGGTTCCTTGCATCGTACCCCTATAGGGTGGTATATCCCCATGGATAGAGAGGTGAATAGCCACAACATAATCAAAGTCACACAAGCATCATCTCATCCAGTTGCATAAGCACACTTGAACCTTTTTTAAACTTATTTAATTGTAGTCCTTCTGAAAGTTCAAGTGGTGGGCTAACATCTTTGACAAAAGAACAGAAGAACGGCAGCCATACTAGAACTGAGACCAGTACCTCTAGTACTTTCAGGTCAACAGGATTACAAGCTCTGGGAGAATCAAGAAAAATACTGCTGTCAGCATTGTATCTAGCAATACAAAAAGTTTTGCAGTTCTTTACTTTTACAACTCGGTAGAGCACCTGCAGAAATGTGTTGCAACTTAAACATTAAGGCCCTGAGCCTACCCAAGTACTGTTCTTTTGTTTTTATATTCTGGTATTTTACTTCCCCAATTTCGACTACTTGAATTTACATACATATTTATTGTGTGCAGACTGCTTAAGTACACCTCCTTTTATGATTTACCCCTGAAAGCTGCTTTAGTTAGCATTTTTTATTGTTATAAAGGAGGACCCAAAAAAATATTTTTAACCTGATTGAGGCACATATTGCTTGTCTGATCCTATTCCCTTATTATCTTTGGAGTAGGGCTTTCTGCCACACCTCAACATTATTTATTACATAAATCATTTAATCTGTGTCATTTAATTTTTCAATAAAATGGTTTCAACTAGAAAACAAACTGCTGAAGGTAGCATTGAGAGTGGGCTTAAACAATTACACACATGTCTAAATATTGCCAGCTCAGATGAACCAATGAGTCTATTAGTAGAGCCTGTGTTTAACAGCCTTCTGAACAACTGTTTGGATAGTTGCCATGTTAATCCCCCCAGGTCATATAAGGCAAAGAAAAAGGGAAAAAAAAAACAGAAAATGGACACATCAACACAAGCCTCTAACAAGGTACAAAGCAAACTAAAATAAATGAGCACTTTGATAAAGTTAGGATAACTAAGAAGAAAAGGGTATTATTGTTAGCTGAGGGCCAGGAAATGTGAGGTACAGTAGGAATGTACTGGAGTCAGATTCCTCTTGCTTAACATTTACCCCCAAACTTTTTAATCTTGCTGATACTCAGACACCTCAGGGCAGGATATCTGAGGCATTGATTAGAGTATATAGTGCTGATGGGGTCTAACTGCCAACACCAGAAAGTGGAATGGCTGGGACGGATTTGAACAACTTGGCACCCTCCTCCAAACTTAATAATCTGAATTCCCTGTCTCAAAGTTGACCTTACTCAAGGGTTTTTCATTAGAGGAGTCTTCATTGGACCAGATTCATATGGAAATAAATTTCCATCAGAAAAAAGTAAATCTTAAAGAAGTGATAGAGGACTTGCAAGATACATAGAAACATAGAAACATAGACTTTGACAGCAGATAAGGACGGCTTGGCCCACCTAGTCTGCCCATTTCCCTACCAACAGGATAAGTTGCAGATCCTAGTTAACCAACAGCCTATTTCTTCCTAACCTCCCACAAGAATTGCCTTATGTCTGTCCCATGCATTCTTGAATTCTCCCACAGTTTTAGACCCCACAACCTCCTCAGGAAGACTGTTCCATGCATCCACCACCCTCTCTGTGAAAACATACTTCCTCACATTGCCCCTGAGCTGTCCCACCTACTATCAGTGGTCTTAAAAAACTTGAAAAACTGAACTAATTAGATATGATAAACCAATATCGTTCAATAATTTACCAACTGGTGATAAAGAGGGGAATTTGGGTCTGATTGCTGAAGCAATTAATGTCCACCCTTCTAATTTAAGGGAAGATATTATAAACTCTTAGCATAATCCATATGTTGCTCACTTAATGATCATGGAGTAGCTTGTAATAATGAAAAATGAAATAGATACATTACAGTTAAAGAAAACATTGCTCTAAATAATTTTAGGCTTGAAGATATTTTGAGTAACCATAATACAATTGTCCCTCAACAAAGATCACCATCTATTACCTCGTTGGACGCTGAGCAAATTATACCTAACTTCTGCACTATTGTTATTCCAGTCCCTCCCCCCTCCCCCCAAAAAAATAAAGTCCAAAAATAATTGCAGGAAAAACAGGAAGAAAAATAATAATAACAGTGAAAAACAAAAGAAGCAGGGACTTTGAACTGAGGATGTTGTGTCAGCTAATACACTCTCTAGGGCTAATCAGGGACAACAATCCAGTGAAAAAACAGTCACTGAAGGGTGCACAGCTGGGGATTTTTTTCCCTGTCAGGAGATGTCCCTGGCAGTGACAGACTTGGGGGGGGGGTGATTATAATTTGGGCAATACTAATGCCTCGACCATGAATAAGTTACTTAATTCAGTTAACAACTTTGGGATGAATTTAAAAGCTTTAAGGCAGGATTGGAATAAATGGATTGATGCATTAGGGTCAAATAACCCTTATAATGGTCAAAATGCCAATATTAGACAGAAGTCCCCCTTGGGAAAAGATCATTGCTCAACTACCCAGATTAATTCTAATCTGACTGACATTGATCAATGTGCTATTCTGTGCTTATATGTTCTATTACCCATCATCCCAGGGACTTACCTTGGACCATTCCCCAGGGATTTCGCTCATGGTATGGCCAAGAGGGGGAACACCATCCTTCCACTGGAGACTCTCATCCAGATTGGCAGTCTGGTGCCCTGTCAGTGATGCAGGGCCTGTAACAGCTGGTGGCTTCATGATGCTGTGACATCAGGTTTTTCCTACATTTTTCCCACTACCTTGCAGCACATGACACAGCAGTGATGTCTCCAGAAACCTGGGAGTCTGAAGGCCATTTAGTGTAAATCACCATTAATTCTGGTTGAAGTATAAGGGATCACCTGGAGGGAGTCATGACACTAAGGGTCTACCCTCAAGGGAAGTGCCTGGTGGCCTTATGATGCAGAGACAATTTCATCAAAGTGGGTGTTTTCACTTGAGGGAGGGTTGGTCCAGTTTGCGACTGAGAGATGCTGCCAGCAGTGTAGAAAATGGTAAGATATCTGTTGCCAGAGACTGAGCTGCTGAAACAGGTAGGAGCTGGGACTACTATTTGTATGGGGAATCCCAAGATGGTATGGATATTGGAGACATTACCTCTAGCAGAGAGCCTGGGGAGAATGCCGCCACTGCCTGATGGCAGGCTGAGGTAGATGCTGCTGCACTGGTGCCCAGTGCACTATCTAGTGAGTAAAGACTTGGTTGATGTGAGGTGCCCAGAGCTGGGGTGGACATTAATCACCAGTGCCAGAGTGAATATCCCTAAAGCAGTGCTGCCTCCTGCACACCAGCTAAACCGGCACCGCCATGGTAGTATCCGAAAAATTATTAAGCTAAAAACATATGCAGTCAGACCTGGTTAATCCGTGCCTTGTTAATCCATATGTCTGATTATCTGAATGAAAAACACTGCATACAGATTTTTTGTTGAGTTATTGACCTCTTTATTATCACTGTCTGGTTACTACGTAGATTTGTATTACGTAACAAAATTGGCAAACACAAATGTGTATGGATTAACCAGGTCTGACTGTAGCAAGGTATGAGCTCTGGTAAATTCAGACGGCAGCATAGATAAAGCTCTGTCCTGAGGATAAACCACATCCACTGATGAATTGCAAGGAGTCAGAGAAGTCATGAGGCTCCTGTAAGAGATGTGCAAAGTGTAAAACCTTTTTAAAGGAACCGTAAGGTTTTGAATTATGTCTGGGGTCAGAACTGAGCCTGTTTTGCAGTGTGGACCAGGAAAATGATTTTGGGAGGGCCATGCTTCCATGCGTGTCATTATAAAAATGGTAGTAAACATGATAACAAGCCATCATGTAAGAGAGTGATTTATTTCTGACATGACAGAAGGGTCACCGAGCAAATCTCATCATGGAGTGAAAGGAAAAGAAAGGAATTGCAAATACAGTAGCTAGAGACTAAATGTATTTGATTAAAACAGGGGATGCCTCTAGTGAGCAGTTACTACCTGTTCGAGACATAGAGGATACCACTGGAGCTATGCACATCCCTAGTGTCAGGAGAGGGTTAACACATGGTATCAGTCTCAACTGAAAGAACAGGGGCATCAGATACAGCTGTATGAGATTACTGGACTGCATACCATCTAATAAGGGAAGTGAGGGAATTGCAGGGAAAGCCAGGTTAAAAAAACAGGGTTACACATAATTTGGAAAGCTGAATTACAGCATGTAGATTTTGAAAACTGTTGTACTGTATGTGGATTTTCAAAACTTTATGAAGGAGTTCTATGTGAATATTTTATAAAAACTGTCATGCAGTAGGTTGATTTTGAAAACAGTTGTGTAGCACATAGATTTTGGAAACCATTTTACAGCATGTAGAGTTTGAAAACTGTCATACAGAATGAAGAGTTTAAAAATTGCAATGTAGATGTTAAAATATTCATGCATGGGCTGGCCTGGTGATGCTGAGGGTTGAGGCGCTCTCCTCTCCTGGGGAAGGGGCAGATCACCCTCCTGCAGTCCAGCCACTTCTGGGTGGAGGTCCCTTGGTGGTGCTGGCAGGTACTGGTGACCAGTAGGGTGGGGCATCCCACAGTGCATGACATGCGCATGCCTCCACATGCAGGTGCATACGCCCAGAACTTGAGGGTGGGCGAAAATGGAGGTAAATGATAAACAAATAAATAAATAAAAAAATATTCATGCAACATGTAGATTTTTGAAAATTTGTGAAAGATTCCTGTAAAAATGATTTAACTTTTAATTAAAGATAACTAATTACTAATTAATTTAAAACACACACACATATTGTCCCCTTATATTCAGTCACGACATTTGCACTGCACCAAACCAACGCTGCACTAAAAGTAGCACTTGCTGCCAGGGAACGATATTCATATAGAGCACAAACCTTGTCCTTCCTCCTCTGTCAGTCTGATTATTAAGTTGTTATAGCAAGCAAAACATTTTATTTGATATAGCACCTCATCCCAATGACTTGAAGCACTGTACATGCAATTTCATTTACTAACTAAAAACATTTAAAACGTTAACAAAAACAAACAGCAAGCACAGTGGAATCCCTCTCATTCATAACACATTTAAAATGGGTCCTCAAATGCCAGAGAAAAAGATACGTGTTAAGAGCCCTTTTGAAAACTTCAACAGAGGAGATCTAACAAAACTGTTTTGGTAAGGCATTTACTGTACACATGTGTGGGTAACCACAGAAAAGGCCCGTCACCGAGGATTTTCAAAGGACATAGGAAACCACTGGCAGATTCTCCCCTGTTGAGTAGAGCAGCCAAATCAGAGTATATGGAAGCAGGAGGTTGTTTTATGTGGTCAGGACCCAACCACTACAAGAGCCATGTGTAGTGCATATGGGCATCATCATTATCATAGCCCACTGTTGTCAAAAGGCTCTCAGAAACAGAGGGAGCCAGCCTATCTGAAATGGAATAGAGCTTCTGAGAGCCATAGGCTGTGGCTGGCATACTAAAGACCACACACTTATGGCATGCATGATGCTAAGGGGTCAACTGTGTGTCATTAAGTGGATATTAGCAGCTTGGCACAATACATTCATGCACAAATGTGGGAGGCATTGCACAGAGCCTCAGCCATCCCCCCCCCCAACATGGGAGCATTACCTAAATATTCCATCCGTGGCAGTCTAACAGAAATCCCCTCCCTTAACCAATTCCTGTCAGCATTTAGGAACTGTACCCTTCTCTGCCAGTCTAGTTTAACCAGGAAAGGCACACTAAGCTGAAGCTTGTTTCCAGCTGTGACCTGGGAAGAGAAGGAAGTTAAGTAACTTACTCAGTGTCACACAATATTCGGGTGGGGGCTGTGGGATTCAAACCCAGTTCTCCAAATGTACAGCTCAGAGCCCTAAACCCCTGCGCTATACTGCCTAGTTGATACCCCTACCTTACCTGACATTTGCTGGTATTGTGGAATGTTACCAAATGCCTTCCCTGACACTCTAGTGGACCCTTACCTGATCTTGGTGTTATGGAAATGTACTGATGATGATGACCATCCCCAGCTGTTTAGTGTTACCCCTGACCAATCACTGTCAAAGCCCATCTCACAGCCTATCAACTGAGCACCCAACACCCACAACCCTTGATAGCTCCTCACATACCCATCCATCCACAGGTCAGCTGCCATCAGGTCCTCAGACATTAACTGGTACAGGTCCCTGCACTCCACCTTGGCCATCTGCCATCAGAATGATAGGCAGTGAGTATGCAAATACTGTAGAAACAATTGATTCTACAATACGCATGTATTCACTCTTCCCAGTTCAATGGTAGCCAGCTGAGGTACTGAGAGGATGGTCTGTTCCAGTTGTTTTCTGAGGACCATATAGCACCTCACATATGGCATATGGATGGGTGGGCGAGTCAGGAGCTGACACGGGGTGTGGGTGGTGGGTGTTCAGTGTGTGAGCTGGGGGGAGGGGGCCTTGACAGTTATCCAGCAAGAGATAACATGAGACTGCCACAATGGGCTTCAGTATATTTTCACAATACCAGATTAGGTGATGGGGGGTACACTAGACTGTCAAGGAAAGGCTTTTATACAGTTCCAAAATACCGACAGAGATCAGGTGAGGAAGAAGGGTTCAGCAAGCTGTCAGGGAAGAGCTTTAATATACTTCTACAATATTGAAAGGGTTCAGTTTAGTGAAGGTGGCCCACTAGACTGCCATTCAAGGGCTTTAGTACAGTTTCACAAAACTGTCCATGATTGGGTGACCGGAGGAGTGTCCACTGGACTACCAGGGATCAAGTCTTTAATATTGCACAGCAAAATTATTGCACAGTAACAACAGCAATTGCAGATGAGGGATCACTATGCTTCCAGGGTTTGGATCTAAAGTATTCTATAGCTCTGTACTAACAGGGATGTGGTGGGTGAAATCTGGTGTTTGCCAGCACCAGTGCTACTGGGGGGGGGGGGCGGAGGTCACACACCACGAGATGCATTGATAAAAGCTGGGTTTCATAAGCGTTAATTAGGTCTGCCTCAGCAGCCTGTTACTGCTTACAAAACCCTTGATTATACCATTTTATCCTGTATGCAAAGATGCAATAGTGAAAAAAAAGTACAAAGAAGAGTGCACGCTAGGAATAGTCATGCTCTGGAACCACAGACATACATACCAAATAATTCCAAGCACTCACAAACCACCTAAAAGGGAAGCCCAAGCTTTATGCTGATTATTCCATGATTTATTGTTGAACAAATAAGCAGACAACCTGTCCTGCCTAACGTGTTTCAGACAAACATGTTCTTTATCAAAGGCTTTGAACGTGAAGGAAGATTGCATTGTACTGCCTAAAATAAAATAATAAATGGTAGCGTACCATTTGTTTATATGTGTGCAGATAGGTCTTTCTACTATAGTAGATGCTCTTCATGTATGATTTCTGTGCAATTTTGTTGTGCAAACCTTTGTGCAGCAAGTAGATTTTGAAAACCATCAAGAAGCACACAGATTTTGGAAACGGTCATGCAGCATGTAGATTTTGAAAACCACACTACAGCATGAATATTTTGAAAACCTTTGTGCAGATGTTCAAAATAATCATGCAGCAGGTACATTTGCAGCAAAATTTGTGACGGATTCCTATGCAAATATTTTTTTTAATTAAAGATATCTATTTACAACCTTGTGTGGCTTCTATTAAAATGTTGCATTTCTACCTGTGACTTATATTCAAGGGTGGCTTGTATTTGGGAGCAACTTGTTTTTCAAAATTAAACTTTTAAGAGACAAAAATAAAATATTACACATCCTGGACTTGACCACATTCATTGTTATTGGTCTACTTTATATCAAAATAAGTAAAACACACTTCAACTAAGATAGTAAATTTAAAAACAAACTACAATAATGATCATATTTACAGAGGTAAAAATCACAGGGAGTCCCACCCACAGTTTTTACGCCTAACATGACTTCAGTCCTGACTAGAACCCATGACTTGTATTTCTGGGCAACTTCAGGGCAGCTTGTATTAAAAGTATTTATTTTGGCCTGCAGCTTGTATTAGAGGGTGACCTCTATTTGAGAGAGGCTTCTATTTAATTAAATACAGTATTTATCTTTCTTTTTTGCTAGGAAATGTACCTTATCCATTTGTTAATTTGTATTTTTGTATTTATTTAGTAGTTTGTCTGCTCAGCACCCTGCACTTGTACTGTATGTCAATTGTGAAAAAGGGTTCTGTATCCCATCTTGCTCTCCAGTATAAAAAATTAAATGAAAATGAACTGCACATGTGCAAACAATTAATCATTAATAACTTTAAAATGAGTTACAATTCTTTACCAAACCAGCAAAAGGACATATGGCTCCATAACACCTAACAAACCCGTAACTTACCAAATTTATCTCTGCCGATATTTTTTTCGGCTGTTGTTTCAGTGAACTGAGCATGTGTGACCAATTACCATTAATAACCACAAACTGAATTAACATTTTTCCTGAACTACAAAAAAGATGTGTTCCTCCATAACATCTAACAAACCTGTAAGTTTCATAACTTTACTGCTTATAGTTTTTTCTCCATCCTTGGGCAAAAATGCATAAATTCAACCCTTTATCAATCCAAAACTGACAAACGGATTTCTACAATGGGCCCTATTCACCAATGGGTGGGAATTACATGCCGGAGGCGTGTATCCTGCCCGCACAGGTCTGCACCTATGGACAGGTGTGCACCAGTGGAATTCAATATCTGCCGCCACCTGTCTGTGGCCCCACCCCCCCAATACGCAGAACTCTGCAGGGCGGCCAGGGGTGGAGTTGCAGATCTGGCCAGGAGACAAGGTCACTCAGTGGATCCCCTAGGCAGCAGGGTGCGCATTGGCAACACACCTCATGGATGTCCGATGGCCAGCAGCTGTGGAGGTGAGAGGAGGGCAAAGCCGCCAGCCCTCCCATGATGTGACACTGGAGCGGTGCACAGGGATGGGTGGGGGGTCTGTTGGCAGTGCCAGGGGGCACTGTACACCATCATATGCTCAGAGGGGCCAGTGGAGGGTGTGGTCTGGTGGTGCTGTTTGGGGGTGGGGGGGCACCATCCTTGGGCAGTGCCCCTGTGTGGGGTGTTTGTTGGGTGGGGGGGTGCCTGGTAGAAGCCACACACTGATGTATGCTAGGGTGGGTTGTGCCAGGCAGCCATAGGGGTACAGCCACAGTGGTCCCAGTGGGTGAGTGGGCTATCTGCCTTGTCTGGGTAGAGACCCAATGTGTGTATGGGGTATGTAGGGGGCTTATGGCAGGGGTCTCCCTGGTGTACCCTGCACCACCTCCACACCCCCATGGCCAGCACTGTGCACCTTTATTCATGGTGTGTAGTGTTGGCACATCCCCAGCCCACCCCAGGCATGATGTGGTCCATGGACCAGGGGGATTGGGTGCATTGGGGCTGCATACTCCCCATTAGTACATCCTGCATGAGGGGCATGTTGGGTGCGGAGTGGCTACTCGCCCCAGATATGCGGTGTGTAGCCACTCTGCCCATTGGTGAATAGGGTCACTTATTAGTAGATCAAAGGACTGAGATGATGAATGCCAATGTTTGCAGTCCTAGGGCCCCATATTCAAAATGTTGTGCTGGGTGCAAACCATTTGTGCCACATTTGCTCCACAATTGTGCCCGGCTGCAATATTCAAAAGTGCAATTAGTGCTGGCGCTATAAAATAACCTATGCAGGGGAGGGAAGGAGGGGTGGGGTCATGACAACCCGCACACTGGGATATTGAAAAGAGTAGCTCCATGCTACAGTGGTTAGCATGAAAAAACACCACCCCTGAAAAGCATGTCTTATCTCGGGGCAAAGTAAGGATGGAGAGTTTGGACACAGCAGCCCCAGAAAGCCTGGAGCAAGCTCCCCCCAGCCCCACTCCCCATGAATATATAGGTACAGTACCCCTGTGGTCCCCAGCACAGCCGCAGCACTGATCACAACAAATATAGATATGGAAAGTCACCCTATTGTCCCCTGCATGGCTGCAGCCCTGATCACAAGAAATGCATTTATTGTGATCGGGGCTGCAGCCATGCAGGGGACAACAGGGAGACTATCCATGTCTATAATTGTTGTGATCAGAGCTGCAGCCATGCAGGAGACAACAGGGGGAAATCGCCATAGAAGCTGTTGTCTGTCATCCCGGATGCCATGACATTGCCTGGTCTCAGTACTTCTGTGTTGTCCTTTACCCCTGCGCTAGTGTCAGTGTTCCTCCAGTAGTATTCCCCAGGCTAATGTCCCCTCAGCACAGATCAGTAGAGAGACAGCATGACAGAGAGATGTAGTGCTGTATGTCTATGATGTCCTCTCTCTGTGTCTGCTCAGTGCGCCGTCCACTGTTAGCCATGTTCCATAGTCGGGCAATGTGGTCCCCATTTCAGGTTGTGGAAGTATGCGGGATGGGGGGTTAGCGCTGGAGCAGCCACCAACAGTGTTGAATGGCACGAGCCAGAGAGAGACAGCAAATAGACACTGTTATGTGGCTCGTCCTCCGTTCGGTGGCCTACAGCCCCCCCACCCAATGTTCAGCAGCCACAGAAAGACATGAGAGAGAGTGGTGTGTGCCGGCTGGTGTGTCCTGCTCTCCCCTGCATGTCTCTTAGGCAGCCAATCATGGTGTTGTTCTGTCTGCAATCCAGGCTGGTGGTTAGCAGATGAAATGCTGGTGAGTTTGGCGAGAGAGCAAGTGGGACTGTTCCGGCTGCCGTGCATTCCCAACGCAGAGAGCCGCAATCGTTAACTCCCCATGATCGGATGTTTCCTCAGCCCCCTCCTCCCACAGGATGTCAACTCTGCTGCCAGCAGAGACCACCTCAGGAGACCACTGCACTGAGTACTGGCAGCACCGAAGCAAGGTAAACGCCTCGTAGCAAGTGACAGAACTGAGAGTAACAGACAGAGGGAGGGAGGGAGTGACAGAAAGAGAAAGAAAGAACAGGGTCGAATTCTGGGTTGCAGTGTGCTTGTCACTGACACCTTGGTGGACAGAATGCACAGTTCTGAGCACCGCAAACAACAACGGGCACTGTGTGCCTGCCTGTTTGCACTCTCACTGGGTCCAACTAGCACATAACAGGTGACTTAGTGTGTCCCCATTCCTTTTCCGGCCACTTTGCCAGTTTGAGTGTCATCCATGAGTTAGTCAGCAGCAGCACAGACAGCTGTGGAGTCCTAAGGATGATTCTCTCCCCCGCCCCCACAGGATGTCAGCCGAAGAGCTGGAGAACAGCACATGCAAGTAGCAATTGCTTCAGTCTCTCTCTCTCTCTCTCTCTGTCTCCTTCTCCATCTCTCTCTCTCTCTTTCCAGACAGACAGCATGTGGTAATGTGAGGGGGCACTTGACTACCAGGGAGGCTACTTTTATATAATATAATATATATATATATATATATATATATATATATATATACACAGTATTCATAGATATAGATACATATACCACACTGCATGTCTGTAGGAATGGGGCCGGGGGGGGTTACTGGACCACCTTCCAGATGTCCATGCACTCCAGCATTAGTGGATGCAAACTGGATCAGGTCACTCATGTAGTCATGGCCTCTACATATAGAATCCACACATCTTCCACAGACCATCCACGAACCCATATTATGGCATCCATGGAGGGGAAAACAGTCCTTCAAGTGCATCAGGCACCGTATCTTTCCCTGGCCTGGGTAACATGTTGCCCCTGGATTCTCCGGTGTTTACCTTTCTCGGTAGGGCATCCTGCATCATACCTCCCAACTGTCCCTGGTTTTGAGGGACGTCCCTCATTTTACCCTTCACAATGCTCTGTCTCACATCCTTCCCTCTGGGCCAAGGTATTGTTCACACAGAGGATATGCTGTACATTCGAACTGTCATACATAAATGTATAATATTCTAATGATTCCAACTTGGCTTTACACCTTATACAGAGTAACATGCCGCTGTCCACTGTGTTCTGGGCTTGTATCTCCATATTTGGATATGTGTCCCTCATTATGTGATTCAGTGGCCCTTATTGTCCCTCATTTTGTGTGTATATGTCCCTCAGTGCAGTGCTACAAGGGTGAGAGGTTTGCACTGAGTTAGTCTGCTGACAACCATGGCCTACTGCTGCCAAACTGTTGCTTGGTCTGACATACAGATGGAGCTGTGTGCACCTCCCGTCCTTCGACTCCTAACCTGTGGTTCCAGTTTGACCTACAGGTGGAGCTGTGTGTTCCATGCAATACAGCTGGGCAAAGTACATGGGAATGCATGCAAAGCAGGCCATAATGGGATGTTAATTTGGCTGTTTGCACGTGGATTGCCTATGTAGGCTCATTTGCATAGAAGCTTTGAATATAGTACAATTTAGCCCCGAGCTAATGTGTTAGCGCAGGGCAAACATGTTAGCTCCGGGCTAATGTGTTTGCCCCGGGCTAACCTATCAAAACCATAGCACAGTTCTGCTATATTTGACCTGCAGTGTTTGCTGTTGTTGTGCAACACTTCATTGCTATCACACACATTGGCCACCTACTGTAACTCTGCCTTACTCCACCTCTGTGTGCACTGTGCTGCTGTTGCACTTTGGCCTTCCCAGTTGCAATTTATAGAACTGTCTTATTTGCTGGGCTATTTTTGCACTGCACTCCCAGCCCTGTTTGCATTGCTTCACTTGCACACTATATTCAACCGATTTAGCCCCGGGGCTGTTCCTTTGAATATAGCATGCAAATGATTCCGGGCTAATTTAGCATGCCATGCAGTGCTAATTTTGCCCTGGGGCTAAGTTTTGACCATCTGGCACCCAGTGTCTAAGATGGCCATCTTAAAAGCATTTGAAAACAAGGGTTAAACAGAAAACTCCAATGCAACCCAAATATACTGTATATATTTTCCATTGTATATTTAGGATTGCCTGTTTCCCCTTACCAATAACATGGCACCATTATGACCTGAGGCGTGAATGTTTTATAAAATCTTTTAAGGGATTAATATTTTCCTTAGCTGTAATAATAACTTCTAGTAGATATAATGAGACTGTAATACAATCATAGGTTCCTGCAGACTTTTACAAGCTGTACTAAAGGGTAGTGCATTAGTGCAATCAGACAGATGGTAGCAGAATCACAGAAATGTTGCTTTCCAACTCTAATAAACACACTGTTTCCTATGGAGAATAAATCAGCAATCCCCATATATAAAGAAGTCCCATTCAAATGGCAGCTGGCCAATCATACATGATGCACCTACACTAGTCAGGAACCTCTCCAGTAAAAAAAGTAATTTATCTCAAAAGAAAGACACACTAGTTATTTATATATAGAATAAGGTATAAACTTGCAGCTCTCCCTGTAGAGGAAACATGAAGAGAAAGTTATACAATCATGCCAAATTCCAAGATATTTTTAAAGACAACTGTGTCCTACAATGGCGATCCTTCTAAGGATTATATCTGCAGCTGGCTAGACATTCATCTAGAACTGGTTGCAAATAGCAGAGACAGATTCCTTTGACATTTATTACAAGAGAGTTATTCAGAAACCAGGTCTGCAGCCTATTAAAATCATACTGTAGCATGATTTCAAGTTTATTCGCAAACCTTAAAGAGCAGCTGACACTTTATTCCCCTCAAGGCAAGCAGCTCGCACAAAGAAGTTGCTTCCCTATATGTTTAATTGAGCACAAAAACTTTACAGTATATGGTTAGGGCTTATTGTGTATGGCAATCAGTGGCTTTCAAAAACTTGTAGGACAGTTCAAAGGTCATGGAAAGTTGTTATAGTATTTGTTCTGACATCGCAGTGATACTACAACAACTTTTCCCCCTTGACCTGCCACCTGACTGGACGAAAGAGTACTCCGCATAAAAAATTCAAGGTAACATGATGGTGCTGCTTAGCGAGCGGTTCACAGAGATGGTTTGGACATGGATTTCGGTAGTAGATCACATGTTTTCAAACTGTACTAGTTTGTCAGGGTTTTTTTTTTTGTTAAATCACTGATGCTGAGAATCTTTGAAGGGTTGGGAGTGGAGCAGGACCGTGCTGAGTGACTTTACAGCCGACTGAGCTTCCGGGAGCAAGCGGGACACGAACACAAGGTATGAAATTTTGTAAAATAAAACATTTTCAATCTCAGGAAACCATATACAATATAAAACAGTGTATGGGTGACCATACACAACAAGGCTTTGTTTTCATCTCAGGGATGTGATGCCATCACAGACCTCTGAACTTTGCTCTCAAGGTCTGTATGACATCATCTTATCCCCTTGATGAAAACGCAGCTTTGATGTGTATGGTCACCCAACGCTCTATTCTATATTTTTTAAAGTGTTTATGGATTTCATCCTACTACCGCTCATCAAATAGGAGCTTGCCCCCATGCTGTTTACAAACTAACTCCTGCAACCTACCCCCAAAAGTGTATTGATGATGGTGAGTGGGGAACAAAGCTGCAGTATTGTCAATACAACATGACCAGTATTGGGGAGTGGGCTGTGTACTGCTCACTGATAAAACTCTGGCCAGATTTTATATGTTAAGTTTATATACTCCCTCCAAACCTGAAATGTGTCAGCAAAAATTTATCAGTGAACTAGACAAAAGTCACACAGCCACCCCTTCCCCACCCTCTAATCCTGATAATGTTGTGTCAACAAGATTACAACCCCATTGCTCACATAGCATCAACAGCAAGCTGTTTTTAGGGTGAGGTTGCAGAAGTTGGATTCATTCAACCCACTTGGACTGTTGTATCCCACTGTGGAGCCCCTGTCTGAGAAGGGATATTGCAGATCTGGAAAAGGTCCAACGTAGAACCATGAAAATGGTTTCAGGGCTGACAAACAAGCCCTATAAAACAAGGTTGGACATCTTAGGACTTTATTCTTTGGAAACCAGGAGGATTAGGGGGACCTGTTACAAACATCGCAAATGTTTAAAATCATTGGAGATGAGGAATTAAGGATAAATCTAGACATGGAATTCAACATGAGAGACACAACAAACAAATTAAGCTGCAGCTCTCAAAAAAATAGCAGAAGAGGTGCTTTACTCAAAGAGTAGTTAAGAGCTGGAATACCTTACCAAAGGAGGTTGTAGAATCACTCATTTGAAGTTTTTTAAACAAAGTTGGATCAGTACCCAATGGACACTGATCTATCCATGGCACCTTGCTTCTACTGCTTCCCCCACTAAATCTACCCTACCCCCTTTTTCCCATCCCCTTTCCCTCTCTCTCCCCTCTCTCCCTCTCTCTCTCGCTATGTTATATTTCTGCATTTCCTATCTTCCTACCTTCTGCAGAAACTGTTATTCAGCCAGCTGACTGTATGACATACTTATACTGAAATGATACTCTGGCATTTCTGCACTTCAAATGTGATATTACTATAACTGTATTTGCGGGCACTGACCTTATATTTGTATAATACACTCTGTGTGCCCTGGTACTACTATTGTTTTAACTTGTTCACTTCCGATATGTGATGTGTTGTACATTCCTGACACTGAACTGAACAGTGGCTTGAATGGGTAGCATGGGCTCTGCTATCATGAAATGGGTGAGAAAGATAGGACTGCAACTGGTGCCCAATCATAGGGTCCCTACACAGGTCTCCAATCAACCTGATGCCTGACTAGAGAACCTGTTTGTGAAACGGGGAGTCTTTTTCAACCACTTGAAACTAGGGGTGAAGAAAGTTGTTTGTCAAGACTCAGATCTGCAGGGTGCTGCAGAGATTACCTTCTGAAGGTGGTTCTGTGCTGCTGTGCAAATTGCCTTCTGAGCCACATTAAGAATGTTTTTGTCAGGATTTTGCTTGGGGGGAATAAATAAACATTGCAGCCTTTGGGAACCCCACACTCTCAAAAAACAAATATTTGGATTTGGACTTTGTTGCTACTTATTGCTTCATGTTTCAAATGTGTCCTCCCCAGGGCATGGATGAAAGATACTGTGCCCCTCCATTTCCAGGTTGAACCTGAAGGTAGTGTGGCATGAAAATAAAACAGCAGGACTGCAGTTTTGTTTCAATAAAGCCTAAGTGCAGAGGCAATTAAAACCAACACAAGAAATAAGTAAAACAAATGAAATAAATAAACAGCTTAATTAAGCAAAAGAAGTACAAGTCCAGTATTTTTGTTAAAATTACAACTGTCGCTGAATCACGGGGAATATGAAGTAACTAATTTTGGTCATCAAAGGCCTGCCTGAACAGATAAGTCTTTAATACTCTTTTCAAGGTGCCTCCCCTGAGCGGGTCTCCCTCTGTGCCCTAGGCAATGCATTCCATAATACAGGGCTAGTTACTTCAAACATACGATCACTAGGGAACTTAAGCCTGCCATTGAGACCGAGAGGACACCCTCAGAGGAGGGAATGTAGCACAAAGACCGGAGAGGATTAAGAAGCTGTGGCAGGTAGTCAGGGCCCAACCCATGTAGGACCTTGAAGGTTAGTAAACCAACCTTGAAGGTATCTCACCACTTCACAGACAGCCAGTGCAGATCACACATGACCAGGGTCACATAACTAGACCTCTAAAGGCCAATCAGTACTCTGGCTGCTTGGTTCTGCAACAGCTGCAAGCATCATAGGGTACCTCCACTAACCCCAAGGTAGAGCACATTACAATAATTCAGTCTAGACATTATGAATGCAAGCACTGATGTTGGCAGGTCTATAAGTGGGATAAAGCACTTAATCCAGCCCTGAGCAGGCTTACCCTGCCCACAGACCCAGGACCATCCTCTGTGGGTGGACGGCGCTTCCACAGCCGCTGACCACACTCCACTTCCCGCTGCTGAGATTTCAGCCGAAGATCTGAGCAGGCTTACCCTGCCCATGCACCCAAGAACATCTTCTGCAGAACGACGGCGCTTCCACGGCCACCGACTGCACTCCGCTTCCTGCTACTGAGATTTCAAACAAAGCCCTAAGCGGGCTTACCCTGCCAACAGATGCAGGAACATCTTCTGCAGGTGGACAGCACTTCCAGAGCCACCGACTGTGCTCTGCTTCCTGCTGTTGAGATTTCAGCCAAAGCCCTGAATGGGCTTACCCTTCCCACAAACCTATGAACATGTTTTGCAGGGAGAGGGCATTTCAACAGCCGCCGACCGCACTCTGCTTCCCAATGCTGAGATTTCCGCCAAAGTTATGAGTGGGCTTACCCTGCCCATGGACCAAGGAACATCTTCTGCGGGCAGACGGCACTTCCACAGCCACCGATCGCGTTCTGCTTACTGCTGCTAAGATTTCAACCAAAGCCATGAGGGGCCTTACCCTGCACATGGACCCAGGAACATCTTCTACAGGCAGACAGCACTGAAATAGCCGACAACCGCGCTCCACTTCCCACTGCAGAGATTTCAGCCAAAGCTCTGAGCGGGCTTTCCCTGCTCACAGACCAAGGAACATTTTCTGCTGGCAGATGGTGCTTCCACAGTCACTGACCATGCTCCACTTTTCGCTGCTGAGATTTCAGAAAAATCCCTAAGCGGGCTTATCCTGCCCAAGGACCCAGGAACACCTTCTGTGGGTAAACGGCACTTCCACAGCTGCCGACCGCGCTCTGCTTCCCACTGCTAAGATTACAGCCAAAGCCATGAGCAAGCTTACCCTGCCTATGGACCCTGGAACATCTTCTGTGGGCAGATGGTGCTTCTACAGCCACTGACTGCACTCCATTTCTGCTGCTGAGATTTCAGCCAAAGCCCTGAGCAGGCTTACCCTGCCCACGGACCCAGGAACATCTTCTGCGGGTGGACGGTGCTTCCATAGCCACCAACCACGCTCTACTTCCTGCTGCTGAGATTTCAGGTACAGCTGCCGATTCCAGCCAATCGGATCATGGATGCCTTTCAGAAACTGCCTCATATTGACTACTGAGTTCTACCACTGTTTGCTCCCCTGCAAAATTTCCTTTTGAATTTTGGTCGCTCTCTACTCACTGAACTGCTTTTAAGATTGATTTATTTACTGTTTACTGCCTAGCCTTAGACCTACTGTATACTAATGTAAATGTAATTACTTGTGCTGCTTAGAAACATAGAAACATAGACTTTGACGGCAGATAAGGACCACTTGGCCCACCTAGTCTGCCCATTTCCCTACCTGCAGGGTAAGCTGCAGATCCTAGTTAACCAACAGCCTATTTCTTCTCACCCTCCACAAGAATTGCCTTATGTCTGTCCCATGTATTCTTGAACTCTCCCACAGTTTTAGACCCCACAACCTCCTCAGGAAGGCTGTTCCATGCATCCACCACCCTCTCTGTGAAAAAATACTTCCTCACATTGCCCCTGAACCATCCCCCCTCTATCTTTAAATTGTGTCCCCTTGTTCTTGCACATCTCTTTTTCTGAAAGATAATACCCTCATGTCCCCCCTCTCCCTCCTTTCCTCAAGGGTATACATATTAAGCTCCTTTAGTCTCTCCTCATATGGCTTCTCTTGCAGACCCTGCACCATTTTAGTTACCCTCCTCTGGACTGCCTCTATCCTGTATATGTCCTTGCGGAGATGGGGTCTCCAGAACTGGACGCAGTACTCCAGATGGGGTCTCACCAACTGTCTGTACAGAGGGATAACAACTTCCTGTTTTCTGCTGGTGATGCCTCTCCCTATACATCCCAGTATACCCCCAGCCCTCCCTACTGCCTTCTCACATTGCTTGCTAACCTTAAGGTCATCTGGTATGCTTCCCCCCAGGTCCCTTTCCATTTTTGTTGTTGTTACTACTTCCCCCCATTGTGTAATTTTCCCCGGGGTTTTTGTTTCCCAGGTGCATTATTTTGCACTTCTTTGCATTGAATCCAAGCTGCCATAATTCTGACCATTCCTCTAACCTTGCCAAGTCCCTTCTCATCCTTTCCACGCCTCCTTGTGTATCAACCCTGTTGCAGATCTTTGTGTTAGCTGCAAAGAGGCATACTTTTCCTTCCAGTCCCTCTGTAATGTCACTTATAAAGACATTAAAAAGGACTGGACCCAGTACTGAACCCTGCGGTACCCCACTAGTAATCCCTCTTTCTTCAGTGTGGACTCCATTTACAATTACCTTCTGTGTCCTGTTGTCCAGCCAATGTTTCACCCAGGCTACCACCCTGGGACCCATTCCCAGGCTGGTTAATTTGACAATCTTTTGTGTGGGACTGTGTCAAATGCCTTGCTAAAGTCTAGGTAGGCCATGTCCATGGCCCCTCCCTGGTCTACTACTTTGGTCACCCAGTAAAAGAAATCAATTAGATTCATCTGACATGACCTTCCCACTGTGAACCCATGCTGCCTTGGGTCCTGTGCCCCACTGGCCTCTAGGTACTCAACAATTCTTTCCTTCAGAAGTGATTCCATCACTTTCCCTACCACAGAGGTCAAACTGACAGGTCTGTAGTTTTCTGCCTCTGTCTTAGTCCCACTTTTGTGAAGGGGAATCACATCCACCTTTCTCCAGTCTCAGGTACCACACCATCCTCACATGATTTGTTAAAAAGGGTAGTCAGTGGTTTCACTAGTTCTCCCCTTAATTCTTTTAGAATTCAGGGGTGAATTCCATCAGGCCCCATTGCTTTGTCCACCTTCAGCTTTAGGAGTTCTTTCAGAACCCTTTCTTCTGTGAAAGGATTGGGATCAACCCACCTATCAAGAGTGCTTCTGTTAACTGGATTAGGCACCTCCCCTTCCTCCTCTTTTGTGAATATTGAGCAGAAATATTAATTCAGTATCCCTGCTTTTTCACTGTCCCTCTCTGCCCACCCACTGTCCATTCTGTTCAGCCTCACTATCCCTCCCTTTGTCTTTCTACGCTCCCTGATGTACCTATAAAAGGTTTTATCTCCCTTCTTAGCTGAGTTGGCTATCTTTTCCTCAGTTTGGGCCTTTGCTATTCTGACTTCCCTCCCTGCTTCCTTCTGCCTTAACTGGTGCAGCTGTCTGTCCTGCTTCTTCTGTGTTTTTTTATACTTCCTAAATGCTATCTTTTTCTCCCTGACTTTCCCTGCCACCTCTTTTGAGAACCATAGCGGCTTTTTCTTTCATTTTGTTTTGTTTATTTGCTTCAGACAAAGGCTTGATAACGGGCCTGCAGTTTACTGCCAATTAAGGGCTACGATTTACTGCTCCACCACATCAGCTCCTGCTATTGTCCTTCTAAATCTCTCTTCTTTTCCCTGCCCTACCCTCTGCTGTGCATCTGTCTGTCTATCTCCACTACTTAAACCATGTCTCTCTCTTTCTCCCCAGCCAAAGTGCTGAGCGGGCTTACTCTGCCCACGGACCCAGGAAAATCTTCTACGGGCAGATGGCACTTCCACTGCCGCTGACCGCGCTCTGCGTCCCACTGCTGAGATTTCAACCAAAGCCATGAGTGGGCTTACCCTGCCCTCAGACCCAGGAACATCTTCTGTGGGCAGATGGAGCTTCCACAGCTGCCAACTGCACTCTACTTCCCGCTGCTGAGATTTCAGACAAAGCCCTGAGCATGCTTATCATGCCCATGGACACAGGAACATCTTCTGTGGGTGGAAGGTGCTTCCACAACCACCAGCCATGCTCCACTTCCATTGCTTGAGACTTAAACCAAAGCCCTGATCGGGCTTACCCTACCCACAGACCCAGGAACATCTTCTGTGGGTGGACAGCACTTTCACAGCCACCGACAGTGCTCCACTTTCCACTGCTGAGATTTCTGCCAAAGCCCCCAGCGCTGTTACCGAGCCCACTGACATCTTCTGAGTGTGGATGGTGCTGCCAACCGCGATCTTCTTCCACTGCTGAGATTTAAGTCAAAGCCCTTAGCAGGTTTACCCTGCCCAAGGACCCTGGAACATCTTCTGTTGGTGGACAGCACTTCCACAGCTGCCAACTGCGCTACTTATCATGCTGCTGAGATTTCAGCCAAAGCCCTGAGTGGGCTTACCCTACCCAGGCACCCAGAAACATCTTCTGTGGTTGAAAGGTGCTTCCACAGCCACCGACTGCACTCCACTTCCCACTGCTGAGATTTCAGCCAAAGCCCTGAGTGATCTTACCCTACCCACAGACCCAGTAACATCTGTGGGTGGGCGTTACTTCCACAGCCACTGACTATGCTCTGCTTCCCACTGCTAAGATTTCAGCCAAAGTCCTGAGCAGGCTTACCCTGCCCATGGACCCAGGAATATTTTCTGTGGGCAGTTGGTGCTTCCACAGCTGCTGACCTCACTCTGCTTCCACTGCTGAGATTTCTGCCAAAGCCCTGAGCTGGCTTACCCTGCCCACAGACCCAGGAACATCTTCTGTGGGTGAACGGCGCTTCCACATCTGCCAAATGCACTCCACGTCCCACTGCTGAGGTTTCAGCCAAAGCCCATAGTGGTCTTAAACTGCCCATGGACCCAGGAAAATCTTCTGTGGGTGGATGGTGCTTCCACAGCCGCTGACCACACTCAGCTTACTGCTGCTAAGATTTCAGCCTGTATGTTGTCTATGCTTATTTTTGCTTGTATTCTAGTATGTATCTGTCTGTACACTGACTAGTACTGGCAGTCTTGATATATTAGATTGTAACCTGTCAATCTTATATTGACTGCTTTTGCAGTGATTATTGTTGTATACTTTCTGTTATGATAAATAAAGCATACTGAATTAAAAAAAAAAAGATTTCAGCCAAAGCCCTGAGTGGGCTTACCCTGCCCACGGACCCATGAACATCTTCTGTGGGCGGACGGCACTTCCAGAGCCTCTGACTGCACTCCACTTCCTACTGCTAAGATTGTAGCCAAAGCCATGAGTGGCCTTACCCTGCCCACGGACCCAGGAACATCTTCTGTGGGAGAACGGTGCATCCACAACCGCCGAACGTGCTCTGCTGTCACTGCTGAGATTTCAGTCAAAGCCTTGAGTGAGCTTACCCTTCCCACAGACCCAGGAACATCTTCTGCAGGCAGATGGCACTTCCACAGCCACCGACTGCGCTCCACTTCCCACCACTAAGATTTCAGCCAAAGCCATGAGTGGGCTTACCCTGCCCACGGACCCAGGAACATCTTCTGCAGGTGGATGGCTCTTCCACAGCCGCCGACCATGCTCTGCTTCCCACTGCTGAGATTTCAGGTACAGCTGCTGATTCCAGTCAATCGGATCATGGACGCCTTTCAGAAACTGCCTCATATTGGCTGCTGTTCTACTACTGTTTCTTCGGGCAGCAACATTCCCTTTTGAATTTTGGTGGGTCTCTACTCACTGAACTGCTTTTAAGATTGATTTATTTACTGTTTACTGTCTAACCTTAGACCTATGTGAATGTAAATGTAATTACTTGTGCTGCTTGTTAAACGACATGTAATTTACTACTGGTTAAGGGCTGTGTTTAGAGCTCCACCACCTCGGCACCTGCTATTGCCCTTCTAAATCTCTCTTCTCTTTTCTGCCATATTCTCTACTGTGCATCTGTCTGTCTATCTCCACTACTGAAACCCCATTTCTCTCTTTCTCCCCAGCTAAAGCACTGAGTGGGCTTACCCTGCCCACAAACCTAGGAACATCTTCTGCGGGCGAACGGCTCTTCCACAGCTGCCGACCACGCTCCACTTCCTGTTGCTGAGATTTGAAACAAAGCCCTGCATGGGCATACCCTGCCCATGGAAACAGGAACATCTTCTGTGGGTGTAGTGCACTTCCACAGCGGCCCATCATACTCCACTTCCCGCTGCTAAGATTTCAGCCAAAGCCCTGAGCGGGCTTACCCTTCTCATGGACCCAGGAACATCTTCTGCATGCAGATTGTGCTTCCACAGCCGCCAACTGAGCTCCACTTCCCACTGCTGAGATTTCAGCCAAAGCCCTGAGCAGGTTTACCCTGTTCACTGACACGGGAACATCTTCTGTGGGTGAACAGTGCTTCCTTAGTTGCCGACTGCACTCCGCTTCTCGCTGCTGAGATTTCAGCCAAATCCCTGAGTGGACTTACCCTGCCTATGGACCCAGGAACATCTTCTGTGGGTGGACAGCTCTTCCACAGCCATTGACCGTGCTCCACTTCCTGCTGCTGAGATTTCAGCCAAAGACTTGAGTGGGCTTACCCTTTCCATGGACCCAGGAACATCTTCTGCAGGTGGACATCACTTCCCACAGCCGCCGAACGCACTCCACTTCTGCTGCTAAGATTTCAGCCAAGGCCCTGAGTGAGCTTACCATGCCTACGGACCCCGGAAAATCTTCTGAGGGCTGATGGCGCTTCCACAGCTGCCGACCGTGCTCTGCTTCCTGCTGCTAAGATTTCAGCCAAAGCCCTGAGCGGGCTTAACCTGCCTATGGACCCAGGAACATCTTCTGCAAGCGGACGGCGCTTCTACCGCCACCGACCATGCTCTGCTTCCCACTGCTGAGATTTCAGTCAAAGTCCTGAGCAGGCTTACCCTGCCCACAGACCCAGGAACATCTTTTTCAGGGGTGGACGGTGCTTCCATACCCACTGACGGCACTCCGCTTCCCGCTGCTAAGATTTCAGCAAAATCCCTAAATGGGCTTACCCTGCTCACTGACCCAGGAGCATCTTCTGTGGGAGGACAGCGGTTCCACAGCCTCTGACAATGCTCCACTTCCTGCTGCCGAGATTTCAGCCAAAGCCCTGAGCGGGCTTACCCTGTCCACAGATCCAATAACATCTTCTGCGGGTGGACGGTGCTTCCATAGCCGCTGACTGTGCTCTGCTTCCCGGTGCTGAGATTTCAGCCATAGCCCACAGCAGGCTTATCCTGCCCAAGGACCCAGGAACATCTTCTGTGGGCATACGGAGCTTCCACAGCAGCTGACCATCCTCTGCTTCCCGCTACTGAGATTTCAGGTATGGCTCACTAAACTGCTTTTAAGATTGATTTATTTACTGTTTACTGGCTAGCCTTAGAACTATGTTAATGTAAATGTAATTACTTGTCCTGCTTGTTAAAGGGCCTGCAATTTACTGCTAGTTAAGGGCTGAGATTTACTGCTCCACCACCACGGCTCCTGCTATTGTCCTTCTAAATCTCTCTCCTCTTCCCTGCCCTACCCTCTACTGTGCATCTGCCTATCTCCACTACTTAAACCCCATTTCTCTCTTTCACCTCAACCAAGGTCCTGAGCAGGCCTACCCAGCCCACGTACCCAGGAACTTCTTCTGCGAGCAGACAGCGCTTTCACAGCCGCTGACAGCACTCCATTTCCCACTGCTGAGATTTCAGCCAAAGCCCCGAGTGGGCTTACCCTGCCCACTGTCCCAGGAACATCTTCTATGGGCAGATGGCGCTTCCACAGCCACCGACAATGCTGCACTTCCAGCTGCTGAGATTTCAGCCAAAGCCCTAAGCACGATTAAACTGCCCATGGACCCAGGAACATCTTATGCAGGCAGACGGTGTTTTCAGCTGACCATGCTCCACTTCCCACTGCTGAGATTGCAGCCAAAGCCCTGAGCGTGCCTACCTTGCCAACGGACCCAGGAACATCTTCTGTGGGTGGACGGCACTTCCACAGCCGCCAACCATGCTCTGCTTCCTGCTGCTGAGATTTCAAGTACGGCTGCTGATTCCAGACAATCAGATCAAGGACGCCTTTCAGAAACTGCCTCATATTGACTGCTGGGTACTACCACTGTTTCTTTGGCAGCAAAATTTCCTTTTGAATTTTGGCAGCTCTCTACTCACTGAACTGCTTTTAAGATTGATTTATTTACTGTTTACTGCCTAGCCTTAGACCTATGCTAATGTAAATGTAATTACCTGTGCTGCTTGTTAAAGGGCCTGCAATTTACTGCTAGTTAAGGGCTGTGATTTACTGCTCCACCACCCCAGCACCTGCTATTGTCCTTCTAAATCTCTCTCTCTCTCTCTTCCCTTCCCTTCCCCCTGCTGTGCATCGATCTGTCTATCTCCACTGCTTAAACCATGTTTCTCTTTTTCCCCCCAGCCAAAGCCCTGAGTGGGCTTACCCTGCCCATGGACCCAGGAACATCTTCTGTGGGGAGACAGTGCTTCCACATCAGCCAACCACACTCTGCTTCCCACTGCTGAGATTTCAGGTATTCCCACCAGTGCTATCCGAAGCTTCCCACCCACCCACCCTCTCTTGACACTTTCTGTTATAGGGCATTCTGCACATGGTGTTATAGGGCAGTCTGCACACATGGTGGGTGTAAATATCTAAGTATCAACTTCTCCATCTGTAGCCTATACTCCACTACCACTAGGGGCACACGATCTATTAAGTATCTGCTGACAGCTCTCCAAACCTTCCCATAACTTAATCTGAATTATATTACATCTACCTGCCCTATCTCTGAAAATGCGGAATTTTTGCCCCCTGCTCCACCTGCTTATCCTACTGGCAGTCCTGTGCCACAGCTCCAAACCTGGATTTAAAAAGGAACACAGGCCACTCACCACCATTGACGCCGACATCCATTTTGATCCCTGCTTTGTAACAGGAAATTTTGTTCCACTTGCAAAGGGATCCTGGTCCTCCTACTGGCTCCTTCTACCACTGCAGGGGTGGCTCACATCTTGGCGCATACCTTCTTCCCTCCCTCCCAGCCCCTACCAAACTCACAGTTCTCTCAAAACCCAGTAAACTACTCAGCCTCAGGCAGTATAACAATCATTACCACAGGCAATTGAATGGCTGTCTTCTCAGATTCACCCTGTTGCTGCTGCTCATGGCTGACAATGTACACCCCAACCCAGGCTCTGCTGGATCCGTGCACCCCCCTGGTCATGCAAAGTGAGGAACGATTACATTAGCTTCAATCAACATCTGCAGTCTCCTGAGCAAATTGAATTGCCATCTACCCTGGACCTCACATCATATCCTGGATAGACTGTCGGTGGTGGAAACCTAGCTATAGCCGAAGATCCCCGACAGTGCAGTTGCCATTACAGGGTTCACAATTTTCAGGTGAGATAGGATAATCAAGCATGGTGGTGGATGTGCAGTTTACCTCAAGGACTCAATCATAGGGCACGCCCTCCCCATGTCTGTCCTAGGATCTAACGCCCAGGCACTTGCTATCAAAGTTTTGTTTGGGGCACATAATAAATCCCTTACAGTTATATCTGCTTACATTCCCCCTAAAGAGCATAAGGCAGGCTTCCAAGCTATCCTTGACTATATCTGTAACTTGACACCCAACTCAGAGACCATAGTCTTGGGTGACCTAAATATTAACTGGCTTTCCCGTGATGTACACCCATACCTGGATGATATCTCCTCAGTCCACCTTACACAGCTTGTCGCCTCCCCTACCAGGGTTAACTATAAGACAGGCACAAGCACCCATCTCAACTGGATACTTTCTAGCCACCCTGAATAACTCACCAATGTAATAGTGCATCCTGACTCGATTATTAACCACTCCCCAATTTCATGTAGCTGGTCAAACAAATTCCACAAGCCCCCGCCTCACTCTATACACAGTAGGGTGCTAAAACAAGGTCATTTGGAGCCCTTGAAACAAGACCTAGCCAGCATCAACTGGTCACTATTTGATGACACTGATGATGTCAATGTTGCCTTGGAACATTTTATACAGCAATTCACTAAAGTCTGTGATATCCATGCTCCACAAAAAAAGTTGAAAGTTCATGGAACTGTGAACCCCTGGTCAATATGTGATCTCATTTACAAATTGAAAGACAGGGATCATCTCTGGCACTTTGCTAGAGAGTTGGGTAAACCTGCAGCTGTACAAGCATACAAGAAAGCCAGGAATGCATGCACTCAGGAAATATGCCTTGCAAAATCCAGTCATCACAAGGAGATGCTCACCGCTTCCTGGGGCAACAGGAAAAACTTCTGGAATAACAAAAAGGAAGTCACAGGGAAAGAAGCGAAGGCTGTGCCCAAATTGCTCAATATTCAAGGAATCCCTACCCAGGACCCACTAACCTTAGCAAATGCTTTCAACGAAGCATTCATGGACCTATCTGGAATCCTCCCCCTTGACTTTTTCGAGGACGCAGCCCATACCAATACAGACCATCCTGACTCTGACTCCCATTATCCCCCTCCTTTCCATTTCAAGAAGGTCCCTCCCTCACTAGTCAGGAAATACCTTAGCAAGGTGCTTGAGAAATCTCAACAAAGTGGAGACACACTGGATCTCAAACTAGTGGCCCTCACTATAGATGAAGTTCTTCTACCCCTCACAAAGATCCTCAACCTGTTGTTCTGTCTTTCTCAATTTCCACAGGTGTGGAAATCAGCCCTTATAATACCAGTATACAAGAATGGAGATAGGGCCTCGCAGGCAAATTATAGACACATAGCCATCCTCCACCTGCTTTCTAAAGCACTTGAGCATATAGTGGCTGATCAACTGATTGAATACCTTGAAAAATATTCCATTCAATGTCCAGAGCAACATGGTTTCCACAAAGGCCACAGCACTTCTACGGCATTGCTGGAATTCTCTGGCTTCATTCATCAGTCACTGAATCTTGGAATTCTAGCTGGGGCAGTCTACATCAACCTCTCAAAGGCCTTTGATACTGTCCACCGATCTCTTCTCCTAAGGCAATCAACCTCCATCAGCCTCTCTGCTGAATCAACTCATTGGTTTAAAAGCTATCTGGAAGACCACTCACAGAGGGTGAAAATATCCAATGTCATCTCTGACCATCTGCACATAAAATCAGGTGTCCCACAGGGCTCTATCTTAGGACCCCTCCTTTTCAGTATCTTTCTCAACAATCTACCTTGTTTCTGTCACCAGCGGATACTCCTTTATGCAGATGATGTGGTCATCTTCTCCAGCAGCCCTGACTCTATGGAACTGGAGCACAAACTGCAACGTGGCTTCGCTGAAGTGGAGGAATGGTTTAACAATCATAAACTGATCCTGAACTACAAGAAAACTTAAGCCAAGTTGTTCAGTAGCTCTTGGAACAAGCACAAATCCAATGCACTCACCATCAGGTACTGCCTAAGTGCACCACTCGAACAAACACAGCATTTCAAATATTTTGGGGTAACCCTTGACAGTTTCCCTAACCTATGCCCTACATATCAGCAATGTAGCCAGGGCTGTCAACATCAAGATCGGTCTCCTCCACAGGCACAAGTGCTGCCTAATGTCAGATGCCCTCAGACTCGCTATTCATAGCTCTGTCCTCTCCGTCGTGGACTATGGCCTGGCAATCTATGGTGCAGCTTGCCACTCTTCCCTCCGTAGGATATCAATTGCTCTGAACAAGGCATGCAGACTCCTCACTGGGGCTGCACATCTCACCCATACTTGTGAGCTCTATGCCCAAACAGGTTGGCTTCAGCTCAGTGGGAGGATTCAGTACCAAACCTGTGTGCTTGCCAAAAAAAGCACTTCTTGGCCTCCTATCACCTGGTATAGAAAACCTACTTCAGCTGCACAGCAGCTCTGAGAATACGCAAAGCTCTGTCTCCCAGTTCTTCCATGTTCCTCGACTTCGAACAACCCAGGGCCAACACTCCTTTGCCTGCAGAGCAACTCTTTGGTTTAATGAACTTTACCGGGACATATCTACCCAGTCTGCACTGGGCCTATTCAAAAACATGCTACATCAGCATCTAACCTCTAACAGTTCCTGTGACTGCTACACTTAATCTCCCCACCTGCATGCAGGCTCTGCCTCTATACTCCCTCTTTACAGCCCCCTCACTTTGACATGGCCTCTGGCTGCCTCTCCCCACCCCTACCCCACTTTACTGCCTCCCTACAACTCTTTCACATTGACAAGGCTGCTGGCTGCCTCCCCATTCTTTCCTATCCCCTCATGTCCTCCTCCTTGGCCCACCTCTTTAGTTATAGCTTTCACTGCCCTGTTGACTCCCTTTCTGGCTGACTCCTTGCTTATCGCACGTTTACACCTCCTCTGTTTGCCTGTCTCTCTCTTCTTATGATGTGTCGCTTGCACCTGAACTTTCCTTCTCCTTGATATCTTAGTCCAAGATTGTTCATTCACAGAATCATATTACTTATTTTAGAGAAACTAAGTTCATTGTGCAGGATTTATATAATTGTTATTCTTACAACTATGTTAATTGTATTACCTTTGTAAGTTTTGTTACTCTCCCCACTGACTTGGAACCATTGTAAATGAGCTTCTAGTTCAAAGGCGTTTAATCCTAGATTTAGGTAAAATAAAAAAATTAAAAATGTTCCTAAATTGGTAAAAGCCACTCTTTACTACAACTGATACCTGAGCCTCCAGGGTCAACCGATCATGAAAAATGACTCCCAGATTTTTTATCTTTCAGAAGCCAAGAGCCTGGATGACCTGAGCCGAAGCCCCATCTCTCCCATGATTACTTTGTCTCTCCCACCCGACCTGCAGTAGCTCAATCACCAGTATCTCAGTCTTGTCAGGGTTAAGTCTCAGTCAACTAGATTCCATGCATTTCTGAATTTCAGACCCGTACAAATTCAGCATTTCGACAGTGTCAAGCGTTCCAGGTGCAAAGGACAAATACAACTAAGTATCATCTGCATAGCAGTGGAAACCCAGATTGTATTGTTGAATGATCCCTCCTGGGGCAGCATGTACACTATGAATGACATATGTGAGAGGACTGAATCTTGAAGCATGCCACAGAGCAGGGGCATTGGGGATAATGAGAAAAATCCCATCACTGCCCTCTGTATCCTGTGCCTGAGATGAGACTGGAACCAACAGATGACAGTGCTAGTGAGTCCTTGGTACCCCATAGATGATCCAACAGCAACCCAAGATCCACAGTGTCAAACGATGAGGAGAGAGTGAGGAGAATGAAACTGACCATTCATTCCTATCTCTCACCCTGAGAAAGTCATTATGCACCTTGACCAGTGCTGTCTCGGTGCTATGCCTAAATCTAAAACCAGATTTCAGAGGCTCATGGATGTCATAAGCTACAAGGCATGCCTCAAGCTGCAGTGCCACAACATTCTCAATAACCTTACCTAGAAAAGGTAGGCTAGAGACTGGATAAAACCCCTTCCATGTTCCAGAGGCCAATGCACCAGGAGGAACCAGCAACCTGCACCTGGACCCCCACACACAGACACACTTTCAAATGATGAAGTGTCCTCCACTGGATTCACAGTGAAGTTCAACTCAGATTTAAAACAGATAACTAACCCTTCCATGATCCTTCTGTGGGCCGTGTACCACAGAGAATCCAGCTGGGGCCACCTCTTCAACAACTGGACCAATCTCATCACTCAGCCAGGTCTCTGTGATGCAAGCCAGATCAACTGAGGAAACCAAATTTAAGTCTGCCATAATAGCAGTCTTGTTCCTTATTGATCTCACATTGCAAAGGATTTCCCAAAGGGGAGGAAGTGAAGTAGCCAGTCTACTGGTTGCCTGCCCACTCGGCCTGGTGGCATCCCTGGGTATGGGAACCAAACATGTCTCACCTCTCTCTCTCTCTCTAGGTCTTATTTTCCCCAGGGTGTCTTCTGGTTCTAACCATCCTAAAAATGCCACCCTTGTTAGTTCCCCCTAAACTTACCTGCCAACCACCTCACCTCACCTCACCTCCTCTTAATCCCAACCTCCCAGGACCAATGATAGGCAGCTCTAGGCAGGGGGGATTCTGAAAAAGGCACAGATCATGCAGCTGGGCTGAGCAATAACTAAACCTAGTGGGTCCAAGATCAAGCTTGATGCACATTTCTACAGCTACTGACTAAAACTAAACAACCAAAACATGGACCACTAGGGGCCAAGCATCATGGCGGCAGCTTAGAATTTAAGGAGAACTCCTAGGAGCCTCATCTTTTGACATCTTGCTAGACACACTGGACATCGACTCTGGAAACTGGCTAAAAAGATTAATTACATCCTTAGCTTTAAAAAGAGACCAAAATTGTGGTGCTAGCCCTGTTGGGAAGGAAATAACACCATGGGCAAAACAATACAGCACTTCCCTCAAGGAACACTGCAGAGCCTGTGACTGGGAGCACAGGAAAGGCTGAGCTGCTGGGGGACAAAGGCTGCCTCTCCAGGGCAGATTCAAACACAGCACAGCCTCTGAACTAGCAAATATCACCAGAAGCTTAAACAAGATTTTGATAGACACAGCAGACCTAAAGGCTACAAGAGCAAAAACAAGCATGGATCTCAAAGCACTCAGCAATAGAGTTACTGGCACACAGCACGCGGTGCAAACACAAGATAAAACTACAGATGCACATCAGCCAGAACAGGGACAATACTTCTCAAATCAAATATCTTCTCCAAAAGGTTGATGACATGGAGACTAGGGCCGGATGGAATAATTTACGGATAGTCAGGATCCCTGAGGGTGCTGAGAGGCGAGACATGCTGGCTTTCTTATCAGGACTGAACTTGAGCAACAATCCAAGACCCACCCTGGAGAGGGCACATTGGTTCCTTGCCCCCAAACCAAGAGAAGGTGACCAATCCAGACTTATACTGTGCCGTTTTCTACAGTACCCAGTGAAGCAGAAAGGGAGAAAGGTACTTTAATGTTGGAAGGACATAAAATCCTTCTGTTTCAAGATTTCTCACAAGAACTCTCATGCAAATAAAGGGCTTATGGAGCTGTCAAGCAGGAACTTTACAGATGGGGCATACAGGCATCCCTCTGTTACCCCTCAATGCTGCAGGTGGTGTACAGGGGTGAGTACCTCATGTTGGATACCCCACACCAAGTACAACAGTTCTTAGAAGACACAGCAGGGGAGACTTCTGGACAAGCTCAAACCCTCAGGCCACAGAGAGAAAAGGGATGGAAATCCCTCAGTCCAGAGCACATGGAGGCAGATAACTATGGAGAATGAACAACAAAAGAGCCAACACCAGCCGAAGCATGGTAGCAGGCAAACCAGGGCCACTCCAAGAGAAGAGCCACCAAAACTCCAAGAGCTAAATCTACAAGGCCGAGAGCTCAATCAAGGAGCCAGCAGAGCAGGCACAATCTATTTGGGACAAGCAGCGTTTCCCCCACAGACACACCAGTGAAAGTCACCAATCGATTTGAGCCTCTCAGAGAAGGCTCAAATCTGAGTCTGCAGCTATCAAGCCCACCTGGTCACCAACGGACAACCACTGCATCGCCTCCAGGTCAGCTGTCAGACTGCACCCTCATGGACCAGGACTGGGCTGACTCTGTGCTCCAGGATGATGATCTTCTGGTGGCCCTCCTGGAGAGTATAAACCCACCACCTGAACAATCATAGATGCGAGCTGGCACAGGTACTTTTTCTGTGTTTCCCCCTTATCCTTGGATCCCTCCGAATGACTACCCAGTAAAGCCCCAATCAAGTTTGCTCCTTTCTCGCAACTGCTGGCTGCTCTATTTGACAGTGGCCTGCCAGCTCTGACACTAACAATCTGAAATTGACAAAAGTCGAAGCTGGAGAAGCTAAGCCATGTGGTTGCGGTCCCGAGTTGAAATGGCTGGGCTGGATCCGGACTACGTAGTTAGCCTATATACCTTGATAAAGCACAAAAATGAGGAGCCAGATGTGAGGATGTACCAGAGAGAAGTTTTTAAAAGGGAGCTTATCCGGCACACCCGATTCAAACTCCCGGTTGAACACTCAGCTGCAGGGATTGGGCCCCAGAACTGTCTTTGATGCTCATGTGCTATTGTTTAATGCATTGCGGGGAGGGCAACTGTAAATGTTTGTTGGGGAAATGTTAATTAACACAGAATTAGCCCATACCTTACAGTGCCTGCTGCACTGGTGCTGCAGCAAAATTGTAGGTGGCAGAGGGACTGCTCGATTGCAGCAGATTTGAAGGAGAGGAGGTGGGAAGCATTTTCCAAGGGGCGCTTTCTGCTTGCACCACACTTCCTCCCCTTTGATGAGCAGTGGGGGAGACATATTTCAGTAAAAAAACTCACAAATCCCAACTTGAGCTCCCCTGGCTAACATTCAAAGCCAGAAGCTGTAAAATGGTAAATGTTAAACCAAAGTTGCACAGCTCGCCACACTGGCTGTTCCATAAACCAGATATGGCACATGTTTAAAATAGGGATCGCACCGGTTGCGCTAAGGAACTTACAGGCTGAGGGAAGAGATGGGAAATTGAAGCTGACCCATAAAATGAGGCAGAAGGTACAAGAAAAATTACTCAGGTGGCTACCTGTCTCTGCTGCCACACCTTTCTCCTTCCACACACCTTCCCTGCCTAACCGAAGCCAGAACTGGCAGTTTCCTACTATATTATTGGGACTATGTTCCAGACATCCCCCTGTCCTTTTCCAAAGTACACAAGAGCGGGGTTGGCTGAAACAAATGGTAGCCATCATACTACAGCTTCTCGCATTATATACAGGTCTCTTTGAAGGGGATAAAGACACACCTCGGAGGATGGGCACAGGGCTAGTCACTCTGGGTAACTCTGAAGTGGGGATGAAGGAGCCAAGGTTACCTAGCCCCCCTCAACTACTAGCGATCTCTACCCCCCCCCCACTGAACTTCAACGCACCAGAAGTCATACATTTGTAGCAATGCAAGGATATGGGGGTGGCAACAAGGTCCAAGAAGAGAGGGGAGAAGCATGCACTAGGCAGTGCAGCACATCTCAGCACCTCCCTATAAAGGATGGGAGGCAAAAGGGAAGGCAAGTGACACTGCCGTTGCAATCTCAAGATACCCATAACATGCCCTGACCCACAGTGGCAGATCGCAAAGAAACATAGAAATATAGACTTTGACAGCAGATAAGGACCGCTTGGCCCATCTAGTCTGCCCATTTCCCTACCTACAGGATAGGCCGCAGATCCTAGTTAACCAACAGCCTATTTCTTCCTACCCCCCACAAGAATTGCCTTATGTCTGTCCCATGCATTCTTGAATTCTCCCACAGTTTTAGACCCCACAACCTCCTCAGGAAGGCTGTTCCATGCATCCACTACCCTCTCTGTGAAATAATACTTCCTCACATTGCCCCTAGAACGCCCTCCTTCTATCTTTAAATTGTGTCCCCTTGTTCTTGCACATCTCTTTTCTGAAAGATGCTACCCTCTTGGACTTTGTTGATTCCACTGAGGTACTTAAAGTTTCTATCATGTCCCCCTTTCCTTCTTGCCTCAAGGGTATACATATTAAGCTCCTTTAGTCTCTCTCATACGGCTTCTCTTGCAGACCCTGCACCATTTTAGTTGCCCTCCTCTGGACTACCTCTATCCTGTCTATGTCCTTGCGGAGATGGGGTCTCCAGAACTGGACACAGTACTCCAGATGGGGTCTCACCAACTGTCTGTACAGAGGGATAACAACTTCCTGTTTTCTGCTGCTGATGCCTCTCCCTATACATCCCAGTATACCCCCAGCCCTCCCTACTGCCTTCTCACATTGCTTGCTAACCTTAAGGTCATCTGATATGATTACCCCCAGGTTCCTTTCCTTTTTTGTTGTTGTTACTACCTCCCCACCCATTGTGTGTTCTTCCCCTTGAGTCAGGTTCCCCAGGATCCTCCACCACTAGGGGAAAGTTTAAAAGAATAGACAGCAACAGAGCTATGATACTCAGAAAGCAGCATTTAGGGGGAGCTTTCTCACCCCCTCAATTCATCTTTCCTCCCCCCCGGGGAGTACCAAAGCCATTGACGGTATGAATGCCAGTCTGGCCACAGATTGGGAACCCACGGAGGTTATCTGGTTTTCCTGTACGGGGTGTTACAGTTATTAGTTATAGCATTGTGTGTTGTATGTGTTGTTTTATAAAAAATGTCCTGCCTAGGGCACCTCAAGGTGGCCGGGCAGGGAGAACAAGAAATGCATATATGGACCTCAATAGGGGTTTTACACAGTCATACAGCTTAGTAATCCAGAAAGGGAAAATACACCAAGTCAGTTCTTTAGGTTCTTGCAAGAAGGTGACAAGATAATTAAAAGGTATGAGTAGAAAGAGGCAAAGGGGGTTCTAGGGGGAGTTAGTCAAACAAGAACTACGGTGATGACTACTGCAGATTTAACTCCACTCCAGTATGGGGCCACTGAGCAAACCTTAGAGCACTATGATGATGGCTAGCCTGGAAAAAATAAGCGCCACCTCATGGAACGTGAGGGGGATTAATTTACCAATAAAGCAGAAAAAGGTGCTAGCCCATTTGAAAAAACTGAAGACTCAAGTGGCCTTCTTACAGGAGACTAAACTAATTAAGTCAGAAGCCATTAAGTTGAGGAAGGAGTGGGTGGGCTGGGAGGTGCACAGCGTCTGTAGAACAGCAAAAAGGGGGATACCAATTCTAGTGCACAAATACCTAAAGTGGAAAGTGCTAGAGACCAGGGCGGACAACCAAGGGGGATGGGTACTGGCTAAGGTTGAAAGCACTACAGGCCCACTCATCCTAGCTAATGTATACACTCCTAATGAGGACAAGCCAGATTTCTTTTATGTGCTATCTCAGGCATTGCTCAACATGGCAACAGACCATACAAACATTATAATGCGGGGAGATTTCAATCTCACCTTGGACTTCTTACTTGACGGATCAAATTCAAGGCCAGAGTCCCATACACTGGCTCTCCAGGCTCTACGTGGCCTTATGTCAGTACACCACTTAACAGATGTATGGAGGACCAGTCAACCTGTGGGGAGGGATTACACCTATTTTTTGGCCGCAAAAGCTATGGCTAGTCGAATAGACTACTGGCTGACCTCTCTCAGTATCACCACCACCTTTCTACATACGGCAGTAGCCCCTACATACATATCGGTCCAAGCACCAATTACATTGGCATTCCCACTGGGGTACAAAAAAACTACTTCAACTCAGTGGAGGCTGGACCCACAGCTGCTCCAGGACCCAGACTTTGAGTGGTGGCTACAGACTGTCACAACTTTATTTTGGGGATAACAAACCAGGAATGGCCACCCCCAAGGGAATCTGAGAAGGGTATAAGGGCACCATGTGAGGAAAAATAATAAGCTATGCCTCACACAAAAGGAAGGCTAGGGAGCACCAGGTAGAGGACCTAGAAAGGAGACTAAAAGAAATAGAAGGCTTATACAAAGCTAATGTTAAACAACTAAAGAATCCCTATCTGATATACAAACTCATGACCCTGAGAATTGAACTGAATAGGCTGGCCACACGGAATGCTGAACTACAGATCCAGAGAACTAAATTCAAATACTGGGTGCATGGGGGAAAAAACAGCAAGCTGCTAGTATATAGGCTGAAAAAACAGCAGGCGGATAGGCACATAGCACAACTTGCTGCCCCTATGGGCAACTAAGCTACAGCCCCTCAGGAAATGAATAACATCATGACGGATTTTTATAAGCAACTATATTCCTCCCACATACAATGGGAGAAAGAGGTCTACAACAGTTTTGTAGCCACTCTCCCCCTCCCTAAACTTTCAGATACCCAGAGGGATGCTCTGGAAGCCCCCCGACAAAGCAAGAGCTTGAAATGGCCATACTAGCAATGGCCCCTTACAAAGCACCAGGAAGCGATGGGTTCCCTGTGGACTGTTATAAGCAGGTACTAGATTCCATCATCCCCCCATCTTAGTAATGCTAGAGTTGGACCACAGCCTACATAGTCATCCTCCCACTCTCAGTAAAGCGATTATTACTGTACTCCCCAAAGAAGGTAAAGACCCCTCAAACCCAGCAGGATAGTACCCTATATCTCTAATCAATTTGGATGCAAAGATTTTGGCAAACATTCTGGCCACAAGGCTGGAGCAATACCTCCCCTCAGTAGTACACCCATCTCAGGTGGACTTTGTTAAAGGAAGATCTAGTGCTGATCACTTGAGGGCCTTGGTCACTTTGATCCAGACCGCAGGTGATATTCCCACTCCGGCAGCAGCAGTAGCTGTGGATTTTGAAAAAGCCTTCGATTCTGTGGAGTGGGAATACCTGCACATCGTACTGGATTGGGGAAACTTCAGGAACAACTTTGTGAGATGGATACACACACTTTACAATGCTCCAAATTTGACAAATAGTGTCCTATCCCCACCTTTTCCACTGCATAGAAGGACCAGGCAAGGTTGTCTCCTGTAGCCACTCCTTTTGGTGCTGGCCATGGAGCCACTGGCTTCGGCTCTCAGAACGTACCACATATTCTGGGGCTGAAAGTGGGAAAGGAAGCATACACCACCAAATTATATGTAGATGACTACATGGTGCTCACCAAGGATATAAGTGAGAGTCTCCCATATGTAATAATAATAAGTTTTATTTCTCACAGTACCTTTCAGCCATCAAGGCGCTTTACAGAAAGATAAAAGATCATAATAAAACTATGAACAGAAAATAAAATAGTCAGAGGATCTAAATTTAATTGGTGCCACCAAAAGCATGGCACCATAAATAGGTTTTCAGCGCCTGTTTAACCCCACAGTTGTGCACTCCCATAGCTGACAGGGTAGAGAATTCCAGAGGGTCGGGGCTACGTGCATAAATGCATGAGCCCCAGAAGATTTCAAAGACACCCTCGGAATCTCTAGCAACCCCTTGTCAGCCGCACGCAGCTGTCCCACCGGGCGGTAAAGCACAAGGAACTCTTTTCAAGTAGTCAGGGCCCAGTCCATGTAGGGCTTTATAAGTCAGTAAACTGACTTTAAAGGTGATCCACCACCTAATCGGCAGCCAGTGCAGATCGCGCAGCACAGGTGTAATATGGGAAGATCGGGAGATTCCCATCAATAGTCATGCTGCTGCATTCTGCATGAGCTGCAGGCAGCGGATATCAACCCCAGACAGCCCTAAGTACAGGGAATTATAATAATCTAGGCACGAGGTCACAAAAGCATGGACCAAAGAATGCAGGTCCCCAGACAGAGCCAGGTGCTTAATCCTGGAGATATTCCTAAGATGATAAAAGGAAGTCTTGGTGATGGCCAACACCTGAGCTCGTAAAGTCAGCCTGTCATCAAGAAATACCCCTAGGTTTCGCACCCTTTCAGAAGTTAGGATCTGAAAGCCCCCAAGAAAAATTCCAGAGGGCTGGACAGCCCCGCAACCCCTCTATCTGGCAACCCAGGTCCACTACCATCACCTCCGTCTATACTAGAGATACTCCACTCCTTTGCCTAAATATCGGGCCTATGTATTAACCTAAGTAAATTGGAAATTCTCCCCCCTAAACATCATACTCTTACCAAGAGAGGTGCTCAGTGCTGGGCTGACTTGTGCCAGCATGGGATAAAAGTATTTGGGAATGCAGATCCCCAGAAATATACAGGCGTTACTCCCAGTAAACCTCAATCTGCTACTCTAATCATTACAGAGGGAGGCAAACAGATGGGCACACCTAAACCTACCCCTGATAGGGAAAATCGAAGCTATTAAGATGATGGCAGCCCCTACTACATCCTGGCACATCCACCAGTGCACATCCCTCCACTTTGGTTTACTAAATTAAACAAAATCATAAAAAACGTTCTATGGGGCCCCAGTCCTACTGGGTCAATATGTCGTGCACTTAATAGCGCATGACATAACCGCGTATCAGGAACATCGCGGTAGGGAACAGCAAAAGGATGCAAAACCACAAAAGGGTGTATGCGTGGTAGTGCACCCTCTCACTCTCCCAAGCAGAGGATAAGACCTCTGCTGGGACAGGGAGCCAGCAAGCAGCTGCCGTGGCTCGCTGGGATGAGCCACTGGCACCAAGGGAAGCAGGTAGAGCGTTTGGGACTGGGTTTTGATTCCTGGTCCCAGATGCATTGATTTTTTTATTTTTTTGCATTTTGTGCAATTTTAACTGTTAAATCCCTCCCGGAGTTAGTTATTTTAGTTGGGGGGGTTCGGGGGCACAGCCCCCATAACGGGGGGTGTGGGGGGCTCAAAACAAAGACTTACGCCACTGGCAATATATTGTGCTGTATTAGCAGTGCAGTATATTTGCTGCGGCATAATGTCTTGTGACATTATGACCCCATAATGGCCCCAGTAGACTCTGATTCAGCTGGGTGAAACTGCATACTCCCAGGGATAGGGGATGGTGGAATATGCCAAATTTCCAGGTGTACTCGCTCACAAACATAGTTAGTATCTCACTTTGTATGTTCCAAGGACCTGAGGAAGCCTCTCCCCCCCCAATATGGACCCAAACTGAGACAACCTTGTTGGGAGGGGTTCACCTGGCAACATACCTTCCAACCTCACTCCCAAAGAAACATGCCAAGTGCCTTTTTCATATAAAGCACTGCTCAAACATTTCTGAAGTGTCTTGAAATGTATCCAGCATAAAGTAAGGGTGCACCTTACCAAGACTTCAGAATCATACCACACTCCAAGTCAAACGAAAAGGTCTGGTCAGCACTCCTTCTATGTTAAAAACAGTTGCTCGAGCGTCTGGCTGGCTGAAAGTCCACTGGTTAATATTTTGAACAAGTTTGTTTGTTAAAACTGCTATTGGACTGTGGAATGGATTTACGTACTGTGTACCAGGGCTTTGAGAACTGCTGCTGCTGCTGTAAGAGTTTTTAAAAAAAAAACATTAAAAAGAAAGAAGTTTTCTAACATAGAAGGGGTGCTGACCAGTCCTTTTTGTTTGACTTGGAGTGTGGTGTGAAACATGCCAAGTGGTTCACTATTAAGGCTGCATATAAAGTCATACAAAAAGTAGGGATGGGTTTCGGAAGTTTGTACACCCGGGCAGATACACCCAGATATGGTGCAACCCAGACATACAGATAAATGGTAAACCCATAGACTGGACTACCTGAGGGGAGGGCTGATATAGAAAGGATAGGAGACATAGCAGAGCCAGATAGCTATAATATGCTGTCCTTTCACCAACTTCAAACTCGATATGACATACTTAAAGAAGATTTCTGGAGGTACCTCCAACTTAGAAGCATATATACAACTTGGGTGAAACAAAGGTGCAGATGCAAGGCCCATAGGAGCCAACCAAACCAAGAAGTGGACCCCCTCCCCCTGAAACGCTGGATCCAGAAACCAAAAGGGCTCTCCGGCACATTAGGGGGCATGCTGGCACAGACAGCAACCAACCCATTACACAAGACAAAAATCAGATGGCAAGAAATGCTGGATAGGGCCATTACAGAGGAGGAGTGGGTGGGCCGCTGGAGGGTGGCGCAGAGTGCCTCTAAGTATCCTAAAAGTGTATTACTTCAAAAGAAAATACTCCACTTCTGGTATAGCACCCCATCAATTCTCAAAAAAATGGGCTTGCTGTATACAGATGAATGCTGGAGATGTGGAGCCACAGGTGCAAATCTGCTTCACATCCTCTGGGAGTACCCAAACATCCAGCACTTTTGGGTTTTAGTAGCAAAAGCATGTGAGATGGTACTAAAAACAGTCATACCACTATCTCCATCCTTGATGCTCCTGGGATTCCATGAGGAGGACCACAAACTGAACAGGAGTCAAAGGTCTTGGCTGATGTAGGCCACAGTAGAAGGGAAGAGATTAAACCTCTGAAGATGGAGGACAACAGAAGCCCCCACCCTGAGTGAATGGTACAAGGCAATGGAAACATTAGCATTCAACACAACACTGATGTACTTCCCACTACAGAACACCACCATGTATCATAAGATATGGGGCCCCTTTTAACCCATTTGGCACAAAAAAGCACAGGACAGACTACGAACTGGAGGAAAGACCTCTTAAAACCACCGTGAAGTAAGAAAGAGGCATTTTGACCCTACCAAAATTTATCAAGGAAAGGCATGAGTCCTTGAATTAACCACCCCCCATATCAAGAGCACAGAGACTCCTCCCCTCCCCTCAAAACAAGAACTCTCTTTCATAAGTATACTACTATCTTAAATAGCCGTGTCACCTTCAGCTCACTAGGGCACACATAATATGACACTTGTAGAAGAATCAATTATATGTATATGACCCGTACAGCATCAAAACTGTTACTTATTGCTGTATGTATGGATGAACCTGCACCTGTGTATGTACCAGAATGCAAACCTAATGTTATGTATGAACCAATTTATTTGCTCAATAAATAGATAAACTGCAAAAAAAAAAAAAAAAAAAAAAACACTTCAAAAACTGAATGAACAGTGCTGGAAACAGGACTCTGATACTAAAAGTCTAACTCAGTTCCTGGTGAAAAATGAGGAACAACTTCTCCCATGTAAAATGTACCCCATAAAGGAATAAAATGGACTAAATAAAGTGTACAATTATGACACATAATGAGGAAATTAGTCCCCAGGGTCCCGTCAGGTTTTTTCTATCCTACTTCAAAGGTGGTGGGTTTCCCAATGAATTCTTTCATTTCCAATATTGCATATTAAAATAGTAATTTAACATCAGAAGGGACTCTAGTGCCATCAAATCTGCTGATCACCCTTGCTTCATACACAGCACTCATCGAGTATGCTATGCAAATGTACTAATTTGTATGATTTATCCAATATCCCTACTACACTGGGTACACTGGGATTCCCTTGGTAAGCAGAAATCAGTTCAATCCAATGAATTCCCATGACAGCCTGTACTGTTTTCATATCCACTTTTGCCAGTGGCACATTGTTCCATAGGTTCACTACCCCCTGAGAGAAGAAGTACCTCCTAACCTTTCCTATCAGTTTACCACCTTTCAGCTTCAGGGTAGGTCCCCATGTCTTGATGGAGCACACCAGATCAAATATCTCCCTCTTTTTGATCTTGTGATGCACTTGAATATGCAGAAGCCTGATATCATGTCACTCCTCAGCCAATACAAGGATTCTGAGAGTTGGAGAAGGAAATCAGAAAGGGGTTAGCACCTGGAGATCTGGTATTACTGTATTAGGGGACCTGAGCCTGCTGGATATAGATTGTGATATCCTGCAGCTGGAAGAACTAGGCTTCAAGCACTGCTAGATATGCTTTATGACTGTCTACTGGTGCAGATGGTCAAGGATCCTACATGGCAGGAGGCCATACTAGATTTGGTGGTGACCAACTCAGAGATGGTGGTGAGAGGGTGACTGTCAGGGAACCCCTTGGTTTCAGTAACTGCAACACTGTGAAGGTTCAACTAATGGAGGAACAATGGGCCCCCTCAAAGGCATTGGTCCTGGACCTCAAGCGGTCAGATTTTGGGAAGATGAATGAACTAATTAGGGAAGATTTGCAAGTGAAGACCAGAAAGAGGAAGGGGAAGAACAATGAAGCAGGATTAAGGGTGGGGCACTCCTAGAGGTGTCCAAAGTTTGTGCAAGGAAGGTAGCCAAAACGAGCAAGCACAGAAGGCCAATCTGATTCTTGAAAGGTGTAAGAGAGGCAGTGAGATTGAAAAGAAAGACCTTCAATGAATACAAGAGGAAAAAGGGGGAGGAAGCATAGCAGGACTATAAGGCTAAAAGAAAAGTACAAGGGTGGTCAGGAGGTCAAATGCAGACACTACTGCAAATTGCTTAGGGAGTAAAATGTGGGGAAAATAATTTTACAGGTACATAAGGGGAAAAAGGAAAACAAGAGGGGGGATTGTTAGGTTGGCTGAGGGGGGTTTAGTGGAGGATGATGAGCAGAAGACAGATGTACTAAACAAACACATTAGCTCAATATTAACAGTACAGAACAATGGTCCTCTGCCACTGAGTGGTATCAAGGGTGCCACAAGGATGGATCTAAGAAATGGGTAGAGTACAGAACTTTGTGGACAGAGTACAAAAAGGGCCAGAGGCTCTCAGAGTAGACAAGATGCCAGGCCAGGATTGCCTGCACCAGTGAGTGTTAAGGGAATGGGCCACAGTATTGGCAGTGCCTTAACCCATCTATTCAATGACTCACTGCAGTCCAGAGACATGCCAGTGAATTGGAGATCCATTGACATAGTGCCACTCCACATGGCAGGGGACAGGAAGGATCCAGACAACTACAGGCCCGTCAGCCTTGCCTTCATCATTGGTAAGCTGATGGAGACCATAGTGAAGTGAAGTCTGGCTGCCTACCTATAGTGCAATGAACCATAAGATGAAAATCAGCACAGGTTTGTGTCAATGAGGTCTTGCCAGATCAACCTGATATTGTTTTTTGATTTGGTCTCCAAGGCAATAGACAGGGGGACAGGCAGTATATCGCCTCTACTTAAACTTCAGTGAGGCCTTCAATTTGGTACCATACAGGAGACTGATGAAAAAGCTGGAGAACTTGGGAGTGGAGACAGGTTTAGTTAGGTGGGTATGAAATTAGCTAAGGTGGAGGCAACAGAGACTAGTGGTTAATGGGGCTAAATCAGGGGACAGAGAGGTCATGAGCATAGTCCCACACGCATCAGTCTGGGGACCTGTCCTATTTAATATGCTCATAAGTGACATTGGTGAGGGTATCCAGGGAAAGTTGTGTCTCTTTTGCTAATCATGCAAAGCTATGTGGAAGGGTGGATCATGAGGAAGGAGTGCAGGAGCTCCACAAGGTCCTACAGAACCTAACAAAATTATCTAGGCAGCTGAGGTTCAATGCCAAAAAGTGCAAAGTAATGCACTTACAGTAGATATATGGAATCCACACACACACAATAGTGGATGGGGAGAGTTACACTGGCCACTTCAACAGGGGAGAGAGAGAGAAAGAGATCTGGGGGTAATAATCATTGACTCGCTCAAGCAAACAAGTTAACGCAACAAAGCAAACAGCAAGACATCTGAAATACTGGGTTGTATAGAGAGGGTTTTTTTTTTTACAGTAGAAACAAGGAGATTCTTCCACTGTTCAGATCTATTGTGAGGCCTTATCTGGAGTACTGTGCCCAGTTCTAGAGCCCTCACCTAAGGAAGGACATTATCAGACTAGAGACAGTACAGCCATGGATCACACAGATTATCCAGGGCCAGCAGGGCAAATCCCATGATGAATGACTGGAGGCCCCAGTCATGTATTTGCTGGAAATTAGGTGGGAGCAGGGGGACATGATTGAAACATATTTTTTTTTATTTATTTACTTTTAACCAGAAAGGTGAACAGGACCAAAGTGACTCATTTTCAGCCACGTGTTTGCAGTGCAATGTAAAACACTTGCCACAATACACTAAAAATGCTACAGTAGACAATTAATGTGTTATGTTATTCAAGTAACAGTTCTATAATTACACAAGGCATTTGATCATAAACTCTTAGATTTTGTTTAAACTCTGGGTATTTTACAAACAGATCAATATGCTGTCATGGGAGTTGATTCAGTAGTTTAATTCCATAATAAGAAAAGGATTTTTTAGCTAATTTTCTTTTTTTGGTTTTTTTATAAATTTTTCATCAAATCCTTCTCTGGAAGTATTATGTAAAGAAGAAAGGGGGGGGGGACAAGTATTAAGCACCCACAGCAAAGCCTGACCACATGATAGTAAAATATAAAAACTCACCATTTATTAACATACTGTAGGTGTGAAAAACATTGACACAGTCATAGCCGTCTGGCACTCGAATCATGCTGACAATGACTGATGATGTCATAGTAGTTTTGAGAGCCTAACATTTTGCTTGGATGAGCCCACACTTCATCAGAGATAGCGTACAATAGATAAATGGTGCTTAAATAGAGTACCATCACTATGACAACCGAAAATGGCCGTATACATATATGCACATCACCTTAAAGATATAAGGCACAAATATTTAAATCCATCATACCACTGAAATCATGGGCAGGTACAAACCTTAAATAAAATCATAAGAATGCTGAAAAATTGGGGACGAGTGCTGGTATAAGAACAGGGACAGAAAACTTCAAAATATATAATATTCAAGTCTCAAAACCCAAACAAAGCCCGAAATGGGGGGTTGGCTCCCAACTATGCCATCAAAAGGAAGGTCTGTGAAAATGAAATAAAAAGACATCCCTGAAAAAGTCAAAGCTAGTATTAACATGCCAGCACCAGCAAATATGAATGTAAACTTAGCACCACCCCTAAAATGTACATTAATAATTTGAGCAAAGAGAGTGGAACTGCACATCTCTGCTCACATAATCATGCAAATCTAATTGCATAGTGAATGTGATAAAAGATGAAAAGACCTGAAAAGGGTACAGTTATCAAATATGGTATACATAGCCCAATATCAAAACAATAAACAAAGAGATAGCATAGCTGGGGGCCTTACTGCCGCGAAGCTTGAAATCAGAGGGAGCTGACAAGAATGGGTCACACTGCAACTTATTGATCTTATGAGAGCAAGGGACAAAAAATGGAAAGAGTAGAGGAAAATGTCCCGGCCAACAGCTTTGCTTGGGCACAAGAAACTTTGCAAAACTTGTAAATACATGATCAGAAGGCTGGAGCAGGACCTTCTGTGCAAAAGCAAAGAAAGTCCATCATCTGTGATCCTACAGCCACATGGAGAACCATCAATAACATGCTGGAAAAGAACAAGAAGACTTGCCCCAACCTTTTAGTCACCGAATCTGGCACCCACAACAATCCCCTCAAAACTGATGAAGAATTCAATGCATACTTCACCAGCCTTGAGAACTACATCCCTCACTGCACAAACTGTGATCCGTCCCCCCATTACAGAGACCCAGGAGGGCATCTCCAACTCACACAAGCTTTACTTCAAGGCCCTTACTCCAAAGGTAGTCCATACATATGTAACAAAATCATACCCTCGACCCCCAGTGGGACTAGATATTCTGGATTTTAGGCTGATCAAGGTCATGGCTAATATATTGTGCTACCCATTGACCAACATTTTCAATCACTCACTACATATAGGTAAATTTCTGACACTCTTGAAAACTACCACAGTCATCCCAGTATACGAGTCAGGGAGCACAGCCTGCTTACAAAACTACAGGCCCATCTCCTTACTTGCCCCCCTAGCCAAGGTCCTCAAATGTATAGTCTTCGAACAGCTTCTCGATTACATGTGCAAATCAGGGACCCTGACTCACTCCCAGCATGGCTTTTGTACTGGCCACAGCATGGAATTAGCACTGGTGGGGTTCATGCAGGCTACCCACCAGTACCTGGATCAGGGTCAGATAGCAATGGCAGTTTTCATCAACCTCACCAAGGCTTTTGACCTTGTGAACCACCAACTTCTTATCAGGAGACTTGGTCACCTAGGCTGCTCAACTGAAGCTCTAGACTAGTGTCAGAGCTACTTGTCTTGGAGGATGCAGATGACAAAAATCGCCAACTGCCTGTCCACAGTTTGCCCTGTCCCCACTGGTGTCCTCCCAGACATCTATCCTGGGACTGCTATTTTTCAGCTTATTCCTAAACACCCTCCCACTGCCATGCAAAGGGACCAAAATCCTACTCTACGTTGATGACGCTGTGATCTACACAGGCAGCACCAACATTAATAATATACAGAGCACCATTCAAGCTTGATTTTGAGCACAAGCTTGTGCCAGATGCCTCTAAAACAAAATACATAACTTTCCACAACTTAAAGAAAAAAACTGTCAGAATGTGTCAGCACATCGATCATCACCTTAAAGGGGGCAAACACTGAAAAAAATCCCTGTTTTCAAATACTTGGGCCTCCACACTGATTCCAACTTAGCCTATAGTAACCACATTACCCACCTGATAGAAACAACTCACCAGAGACTGGGTGCTCTGTACTGGATAAACCCTTTCCTGCTCCCCTCAACAAGACACCTCCTGGCCCAATCTTTCCTGCTTCCATTGCTCAACTGTGTCTTAACCCTCTATGCCATGGCAACCAAAACTGAGCTCCACAGGGTAAAAAACCTGTATAACCAAATAGCCAAATTCGCTACCCACCCACCCCCTCCTGGACTCACCACTGTGACTTACTCAAAAAGGCCAACTTACCTCCCTTACCACAAGAGTCAAGTTCTGCATAGGCACTATGGCTCAGAAAATCATTATGAACAAAGCACTACCTATCTACAACACTTTTCTCCAACCCACAGCACCACTAACATAAACCAGATCAGCAGCCAATGCTAACTTCAAAATCCTCTTGCCAAGAACGGGCACCGGCCAAAGCAACTTACTTTACCAGCTGCCCTGTCTCTACAACTCCCTACCCCAGCATATGACTGACCAAATGCTATCTTTCTCTACCTTCAGAACTAAACTCTGGGACTGGTTATGTTTCACAGATACTTGTAACTGCCAATAACATGCTCATTGCTTGCCTTGTATTTGCCTACCTCAAGCCACCTTACTTCATTGTTATGTCACACCTACTGCGTACTTGTAATCCTGTTTTCTCCATGTGTATATACTTGTCTGGTTGTCTATGAAAATGGGCGGTTTTGCTCACAGTCTCACCAGACACAAACATAAATAAATAAATAAAACAAATATTTGTTTGTAGTAATGATTCCTGAACATGAACATATTAGATTCTGACACCATATGTTAACATGCAATGAGATATTTTGTAGACATATTAATGCAAGACAGTCCATCTCTTTGGTTTATGGCTCCCAGGTATGCTAATATCTTTGTGAAGAAATGGGAGGGGTATGCCGTCTGCACAACGAATATTTCACACCGAAGACCATCACAGCAACAAATATTGCCAGGTCACTGGGATGGTCTCGCTGCACACCGGCACTGTGTCTCCCAGTGTTGTGCCACCAACGAAACAACTCTGACTTGGAGTTGGTTAATTTAAATAAAGGTATGGGGCACAGCCCCAAATGGAGGAAGTGCGGTGGCAAAGCCCTGCAAAAAAATAGTCCAGACCCGGCGGCACAATGCCGACCATCGGCTTGTGTGCCTGTCGCTATCCCGATATCGACAACACTGTTGTTGCTGCAGCTCGGTGGAACCAATGGGAGGCAGATGTGTTGGGTAGCAATGCTACAATCCATTTAGATATTGCTTGGATTTGTGGCATTGCTTTATTGTTTATTTATTTTATTTATTTATTCATATCTTGGATTACAGTACCTTTAAGTCAATGACTCTTTTGCAGAGGTTCCACGTCAGAATGAAGACAAACACAACAGAGAACTAAATACATAGCAAGTGGAATAAATGATACTGTACATGGAATTGGGGTTACAATCCAAAATAAAAGTTACAATCGGGTGAAAAGTGTTAGCATTCAGGTTACAGCAAAAAAAATTCAATCAGGTTAAATTTTGCATTCAGGTTACAGTAAGAAGTGCAGTAGGTTTCGGGGATTAGAGAGGTGCCCTAGGGGGAAAGAGTGATGCTGTCAAGAAATTTTACATTGTCAGGGAATGTTGTACAGTATATTAATGATAACTTTATAATATGGAGGGGAATGGTGGCTGAATTTTCTTATTGTGTGACATGGTTGGAAAGCACTTCTGCATGCCTTCAACTTAAAGCAAACATCCATGCAGAGACTATCACTTTCCTAGATTTAGGTTAGGTTGGCACTAGTTTGCTCCAGAAGGCTACTGATAGGAACAGCCTTCTTCTGTTTAACAGTTGCCACCTGCCACATGTGGCCTGTAACATCCCCAAGGGCCAATTGATTAGAACTCTGTGCCAATGATACAGATTTTCAGATTAAAAAATGCAGAACAGATTGCTCATTTTCAGGAATGTGGCTACAGCCAACAGTCCATTATGGCAGCTGTGGACCATGTTAACTCCATCAACAGAGCATCCACCCTCATTCCTAAACCACCACACAGTAGCAAACAGGGCCCTGTGTGTTCTTTTGCAACTATTTACAGTACAAAGGACTGGGAAGCAAAACAATATTCTGTCCCAAAATTGGGGTACTTTAGGCATAAACCCAACATGAAATATGTACAGTAGCTGAGGCAGGTCCAGCTGTAGTTTCTCACAGACCAGAGAATGAGAAGGATAAGGTGGTGACAAGCCTCCTGAAAATCCCCATTAGCCAACATAATTATTGGCTAGTTCCCTTACCATGTGGCACGTATCACTGTGGTTGCTGTCTTTATTGCAACTACATCACACAAATAAAGAGCTTCATTAATCCCAAAAAATGGTAAAAAAGTATGTTTCAAGCATTTCAACAGTTATAGTACATTTGGTGTTGTTTATCTGTGTCTATGTTCATTTGTGCCTTTTATGTCAGATGTACTATCCAACAGTTTAATGTACGTGTTGGTGAGCATGTTATGGAACTTCAAAAGGGGGCTACCATATATGCTATTGGTAGGCATATTAGGCAAGCTACAGGGGTACCTAATATATCCTTTTTGGGTATTGAAAATGTGGCAGTGGGTCAACATAGTGGTAACTGGGAATGAAAAATCGGCCAGCGAGAGAGTTTTTAGATTTATGAAGTAGCAGCACAGTAAGGTACAGGACTCAATAAAAATATTGATTTGGCATCCTTTCTATGAAAAATAAATTGTTTCAGGTTGTGCACGGTGAACTGACTTTGTTGCTGTGATATATTTTGTTTTGATACTGGGCTATATATACTGTATTTAATAAAGGAAGGGGAAATTGTTTAAACAGAAAAGGCACACTAAGCCAGAGTTTGTTTTCAAGTGTGACCTGGGACTACAAGGAAGTTAAGTGACTTGCTCAGGGTCACACAGTACTCAAGTGGGGGCCGATGGGATTCAAACCCAGAACTCTATGTTTGCAGCTCAGTGCCCTTAACCACCACACTATACTGCCCCTTTTCAGAGCTTTTTGTCTTTCAGCACATTCACTATGCAATCACATATGTATGATGAAGTGAGCAAAGGGGTGCGGTTGCAGTCACTTTGTTCAAATTATCGAGTGCAATTTAGGGGTGTGCTAGGCTTATATTCATTTTTGCTGGTGCCTGCATGTTAATACTAGCTTGGGGATTTCCAAGGGATTTCTAGTTACTTCATTTTCACTGATCTTCCTTTTGATGGCCATTCAGGAGACTTAGTTTTCTTGGCTTCTCCCTGCCCCCATTTTGGGCTTTGAGAATTGAATATTAAATATTATAGATTTTTGAAGTTTTCGGTCCCTGTTCTCATGCCAGCACTCATCCCCAATTTTGTCTGAGTGCTTATGACCTTGTTTAAGGTTTGTACCTGCCCACAGTTTCTGTGGGAATAATGATTTTAAATATTTGTACCTAATGTCTTTGAGATGATTTGCATATATGTATACACTCATTTTCAGTCGTCATGGTGATGTTACATTATTTAATCACCATGAGTCTACTGTACGCTATCGCTGATGAAGCTTTGGCTCATCCAAGTGAAATGTTCAGCATTCTAAACTACTATGACGTCACCAGTTGTTGCAGGCATTATTTGAGCACCAGGTGGCCATGACTGTGTCATTGTTTTTCACACTTAAATAAATGGTGACTTTTTAAATTTTACTACCGTGTGATTAGTCTTTGCTGTAGGTGCATCATACTCATTTTATTTTTCTGGTTTCCTCTGTTGTTTATCACCACAGCTGTGTCCTGGTGCTAGCCCACTGTGTTTGTTTTTGATTTCATAAAGGAACAGGTTTTCTAGACTAATTGATTTTCTGACTTAATAAGCATAGTCGTTTAGATGTAAATACTTTTTGTACAAAACTTGTAGTTTTTTGATAAATCCTGAGCTGGGTTTGCTAAAACCATTTTACGTACATATAAGTCACAATGATGAGTTTGTTTAGATGATCCTATAATGAACCAACAAATGTTATTAAATTTAACAAGATATTTTGTCAAAACATTTTCTGAGGCATTATATAATAAAATTGAGTTATACTCTAAAGCAGGGTATAAAACCTGTTTTGCAATAATCTCCCTTACTACTTTTGTTAGATTTAGTTGATTTCAGTAAAGAGATCCTAATTTACCATTACATTTTCCAGTATCTTTCTTTACATGATCTTGTACAGTGAACGTTTGATCCAGGGTCATCACTCAAAGGCCTTGCTCAGGTACATAAAGGTAGGTCCCGTAAGTAAACTATGTTCCATGTTACAATATATAACTTCCATTAACCTGACCAAGACCATTGTCATGTTACTCCCTTTCTGCAACTGTACAGGTCCAGGATTAGTAGTTTATTGGTTTCTAAGTAATTTAATAACTGACCAAACACTCTTTTTCTAGCAGTTTTGACTAAGGTGGCAAAACTGTTATAGGTGTGTAGTTTGTCATAACACTTTGGTCACCTGTCTTAAAAATATGGGGTAACTACCACAATCTTCCAGCATGAGGGGACAATATTTGAGCATAGGGATAAATTGATCATGAAAGTTACTGGCTTCACAAAATAATACACTCCCAACATTAAGTGTTTTTTAGATGTAGTCCATCAAATCCAGTTACCTTACGGCCATTTATGCCTTTCAACAGTTTTGCAACATCCTTCTCTGTTTGAATAAAAAAGTTAAATCTGGGCACAACCACTTGTGTATTTAAAGATTCATAATCACATCTTGGGGCGAGTATGAGTTTCTCCATGGTATAAACAAGATAACAGTAAGGATCTATTTCTAGAAAACAGGGAGGCAGTCACTGGGGACATGACTGGATGTTGGTGTGGGATAAATTCAGGAGAAATTTGAGGAAGTTCAACTTCTCTGACAGGATGAAGGAACTGTGGAACAGACTGTTGTTTAAAGTATTGGGAGCAGCTTCCCCTCATGGGTTCAAACACAGCTGGACAATGCAAGGGGTCTCACAGTCCTCAAGAAAGGCAATGAGGGTTTGAGGGATGGGACAGCAGAAGGGGGGGCAAGAAATACAAACCACTAAGGCTGTAGGTCAGTGGGGTGAAATACTAGAGTAAAGGCAAGCCTGATGAACCTTTGGTCTCCTTCTGCCATCAGATTCTATGTTTCTATACACTATGTGGCACTCCATCTTGTGTGTGCCTCATGTATACTGTTGTGTGTCAGGGCATATGGGCAGCAAAATGGAATGGAATGGGCAGTCCTCCCCTGCTACCTGGGATAGGCTTTAACAGTCAATGAGAAATCTTTGAACACTTCTATTCCCAGAGTCCCTCAGTTTTTGCAACCTATCCTAGTGGAGTTCCACCATGCCACGGCGATATGGGTTTTGCAAACCATCAGAACAGTGACAGCACAACACCGCCAATTGGTGCTGTGCCGTCGCTGAGGTAACTTGGGATTTCTGTGGGGGAGCTTTGCCCCCCACATCCCCCACACTTAAATTAACCAACTCCAAGTTGACGTTGGTTCAGTGAGGGGACGAACACCCCGGAGGCAGCAGTGTCGGGAGCCCAGTGGACCATCACAGTGAACTGCCAAAAATGCCACTGTGATGGCCTTTGCTGTATTCCTGTCACTGTTGCAATGTGATGCCTCCTAGTGGATGGCTTGTCAGACCAACCTGACAATGTTCTTTGACTGGACACCTAGGGCAGTGGATAAATGACAAGCGGTGGATTTCTCCACTTTGACATATAGCGAGACATTCAACTCGGTACCACACAGAAGGGTGCTGAAGAAATTAAAGGATCTTGCTGCAGTAAAAGACCTAGTTAGATGAGTGTGCAGCTGGCTGGGGGGGAGAGACAGTAGAGGGTGGTGGTAAAGGGGGTCAAGTCAGGGGGGAGGGAGGTCACAAATTGAATGCAACAGGGTTCAGTCCTGAGTCTGGCCCTTTTCAATATGTTCATCAGGGATATTGGAGAAGGCACATGGGGCAAGACCGTCTCTTGGTAGATGACACCAAGCTCAGTGGCAGGGTAGACAGCATTGAAGGGATATGGGTGTTGCAGAGGGCCTGCAAAGGTTAGATAGATGGTTCAAGTTTTGGCCTTTGAATGCCAAGAAGTGTAAGGTGATGCACATAGGGAACATGAACCTCAGGAGAGAGTATTGAATGGGAAGGGCTACGTCTGAAGGAGAGGGACCTGGGAGTCATTACAAGTGACTTCCTAAAACAAGAGACCTGTGAGTCATTATAAGCAACTCCATAAAACAATCTAGGCAATGCAAATGGCCTACAGCAATATCACCAGAATGTTGGGGTAAATTGGGAGGGGGTTCAACAGCAGAAGGAAAGAGCTACTATTACCTCTTAGATCAATAGTGGGGCCACATCCTGAATACTGTGCCCAGTTCTGGAGTCCACATCTAAGGAAAGACAAAGACAGGCTGGAGACCATGCAGCGTACGGTAACCAAAATGATTCAGGGGCACAGGGCAGATAATTATGAGGATCAGCTAAAAATTCTGAACATGTACTTGTTGGAGACCAGAATGGAAAGGGACAATCTGATAGAGACCTTCAAGTTCCTGAAAGAAATAAACAAGATAAAGTGCAAGGAAATATTCAGAAGGAATTGTGGATCAGAAAAACAAAAGGACATGAGTGGAAGCTGGTGGGGTGAAAAATTCAGGAAGAACATGAGAAATGTTTATTTTATAGCAGAAAGAATAGCTGAGCCATGGAATAGCCTACTGGCAAAGGTGGTGGGTGAAAGAATTTTCTTTTATGTGGCTGCAATAAAGAAGCTTTCAGCAAGATATTATTGGTTTCTGTATTTTGCAGGCATGTGTGTGCAAAATTTATAGTTTTTCTTTTGATTCAATATATTTTTTGTTGTTTCCACAATATAACAAGAACAAAAACAAGAAAATGTGGACAATAAAAGGAAAAACAAGAGTTACAAAAAGCACAAACATACAAAATCAGGCAACCAAAACATAACATTACATACAAGAAATCCCCCCCTCTATCTCCCCATAACCCTCCCCCCTCCTTTCCCAGATCTGCACATTGCTGGGGAATAAGAAAGTGGGGAAAAGACAGAATAAACTAAAACTAAAGTGCTGTAAGGTTAAAGTGGGGACATTAAGAGACCTCTACAGTTTCCATAGGGAAAGCAAGGTCATAAGGGGTGCCCAAGTAGTCTGGTAATATTGGGGTCTATTCCTCAAAGTTGTGATATGCTTTTCTAACTGGATGGCAAGGAGGATTTTACGGTACCATTCTAGTATTGTGGGGAGTGAGTCTTCTTTCCAGTGTCGAAGCACAGTCAGCTTCGCAATGGAGGCAATTAAGGTCAGATGGTCCTGACGCAGTAATGGTGTCCCTCGAGGATATACAGCCAACAAGCAAGATTCGGGGGCTAAATAAGGAGTCTAATCCTAGAATGGGATCTAGTACTTGTTGAATTGCTTCCCAAAAATTCTGAGTGCAGGAGCACTCCCACAACATGCGGACAAGAGAGCCTGGGGCCTGCTTACATTAAAAACAATCTGGGGAGGATACAAGTCCCGCCTTGTACAAATTTAGTGGGGTATAGTACATATTGTACATAATTTGAAATTGAGCTAGACATAATCTGTCTTGTTTAATGTATTTGTAATTCATGCTCCAGACTTTAGTCCAAAATTCTACTTCTGCCGGTAAGGAAGGCTCCTGCACCCAGTAATAACAGATTCCGGTTGGAAAACCATGATCTAGAGCTTGAAGTTGTTCATATATCCTTGAAACTGTGTGAATAGTATCTGCTCCTTGAAAAATTTGTTGCAGCCCATGAGGGGATTGATCAAGCCAGTCCTGTTTATTATTAAAGGCTACTACTGCATTCCTGATTTACATGTATCTAAATATGTCTTTGGTGCCAATCTGGAAACGGGTCTGTAAAGTCTGAAAAGGAGCCACAGTGTTTTCTTGCAGCAGATCTGAAAGAGTACTGATGATGATCAATTTGAAAATGTAAATTACAGAAAAGGGGTTGAGCCGACAATAAGTGCCAACTCACTGAAAGATACTGAAAAATTTGCTGCAGGGCTTTGAGCGGCCATGCCATTGGGGTAGTTTTGAGTGAACGAGAAAGCTTAGAAGGTTTTGTGTATACCAAGGCCACCAGGGAACTAGCTGCACTATGCGCTAGTTCACTTTCAATATTCAGCCATGCAGAGGTGTAAGCACTTCCCCTTTTTAGAGAGTCTGCCTTGTTCCAAAGGGCTATTCTACTAAAGCGTTGGGCCCCAAAATAAATAAAAAAGGATGGGAGGGTGAACCCTCCCTGTAATCTATGGGCCGTTAACTTAAGGTATGCCCTTCTAGCTGGCTTATTTTTCCAGAGAAATTTATTAAACATTCTCTGCAATTTCACAAATCACAGTTTGGGAATATAAAGGCCTAGCATACCAAGTGGGTATAAAAGCCTTGGCAAACATTCATTTTAAGAATGTTGATACAACCCCACAGTGACATTGGCAATGCACTCCATCTAGTCAGGTCTGCTTGCAGAATTTGTACTAGTGCAGTTAGATTGTCTTTAAACATGGAAGGAATGCTCCAGGAAACTTTGATCCCTAGATAGGTAAGGGTTTGATATTCCCATGATAAAACCAATGGATTTCAGTTGGATCTGTTAGCCCTGTGCTTCAGGGGAAACACTTTGGTTTTGGAAAGATTTAGCTTGTATGTGGAGACTATGGAGAATTTATCAATTTCCTCTAGGAGAGCCAGAAGAGAAATCTCTGGCTCCTCAAGATGTAGCAGTAGATCATCCACATAGGCTGATAATACATAACATTCCCCATGAAGTTGTATACCCCTCAGAGATGAGGAAGAAATGAGTCTACGGATTAATGGTTCAAGATAACAGTTAAAAAGAAGAGGGGATAAGGGGCATCCTTGACGGGTGCCTCTTTTGAGGAGAAATGATAGGGATAGGTGCCCATTGCACCACATCCAAGCAGATGGGGGTAGTGTATAGAATTTTAACCCATGTGAGGAAGGTGTCAGGTATACCAAGATGTTTAAGGGCAGCAAACAAGAAGCACCAAGAGACTCAATCGAAAGCTTTCTCGGCGTCAAGAGAGACGAGGACCGAAGGGATCCCTGACTCTTTTGATGCTATGATCAAATGCATAAGCTTTCTTATGTGATCTCCAGACAGACGTCCTGCCATAAATACAACTTGATCACTGCCAATAATCTCTCCTAGGATTGGGGCTAAATGGTTAGCTAAAATTTTTGCCACCATTTTTAATATCCGAATTTAATAAAGAAATTGGGCGATAGTTTCCGGCGGATGATGGATCCTTATCTGGCTTGGGGATAAGAGTAATAATTGCCTCTAGGAAACTAGAGTCTTTTATCCCCTGATGAAATCACAGATTGAACACATTCATCAGCAAATAGGAGATTTGAGGGAGACAGGCCTTGTATAAGTTACTGGGCAAACCATCTGGGCCGTGGGTTTTATCCGGAGGTAGCTGTGTAATAGCTTTCTCCACTTCAATTAAAGTAATTGGGATACCAAGCTGTTCTGCCACTTGTGGAGATAGAGTGGGAAGGTTGGCAGAACTAAGATAATCAGTGATGTCTTGGTCGGTCACAGTTGTGGGATCATCAGAGGAGTAAAGACCTTTATAGAAGTCACCAAAGGCTGCTACAATATCTTGGGGATGAGAAATAATGTGACCATCTAGGGAGGATCTCAGCCCTGGAATAAATTTAGACATTTCAGCTTGCTTTAATCTGAGGGCAAGAAGTTTCCCTGCTCTCTCACCAGGTTCCAGGTACTTCAGTTTAGTGTGGTGGATGGCCAACTCAGCTTTCTGTGCCATTACGTCATAATAAGACGCTTGAAGGCGATGAAGCCTGGCTCAGTCTTCTTGTGGTGATGTCTTATATATTGTGTGTTTCAGTTTCTGTATCTTATTTAATAAAGAGTCTAGCACTAATCTATTTCTCTGAATTCAGGTGGCAGCAATACGTATAAAGTTGCCCCTTAGGGCACATTTGAGAGTGGCCCAGACTATGTCAATCCTCTCCACCGAGCCCAGATTGGAGTCTAGAAAACTTTCTATAAAATCTTGTGTGGAAGTTAAGGTCTCTGGGTGCTTCAGTAATTGCGTATTGAGTCACTAGAAAAAAATTCTCTGAATCCCAAGCCCCAGATCAAAGGAGATGCCAATGGGGGAATGATCTGAGAGCACTCTGGGATAAATAGGGGCATCAAGAATGCCTGGGAGGCAAAAAGAGCTAATCAATCAATAGTCTATTCTGGAGAAAGTGGCATGCAGGGGGGGAGTTGCATGTGTATTGCCTTTCCTCTAGGTTTAAAGTCCGCCATACCTCCACCACACCAGCTCCGGATAGGAGGTCCCGAAAAGTGTGCTGTGCAGGGAAGAGTCCAACCTTGTTACTACCTGAGTGATCTAAATCTGTTCTTGGGACAAGGTTCCAATCCCTGCCCAAAAAAGTCAAGATAGGTGGGCCTATCACCACCTGGGTTAGCAGCTGCATGAAGAAAAGGGGTGAATTCACATTTGGGCCATATATAGAACCAATCAAAATTGGGGTAGATTCCAAGGTGCCCTGTACTATTCTATAGCGGCTTTCTGGGTCATACCATTCCTGTGATTTAATGAACGGTACATTTTTGTCAATCAGAATAATAGTGCCTGCTCACTTAGTGAAATTGCCAGAACCAAAGACTTGTCCCACCCAGCGCCGTTTAAAGAGTGGGACATCGTCCCTGGGTAAGTGGGTCTTCTGTAAACAAACAATCCCTGCCCCCTATATGTGACAGATGTTTGATAATCATGCATCTCTTTTGTTTACATTGAGCTCCTTTTATATTCCAGCTTACAAATTTGTAAGGTCCCCCCATTAACACCAATCAGTTGGTGGACAATTTAATATCCCACTAGATTCAGTTGTCATACTGTGAGGATAGCCCCATAACGTCTGCTTGTACAGATCTATCCCCCCCCCCCTTAGTTTAAGGCTGACACTATCCCTAAAAGGAAATAAAGGGACATCCATGTCCCTTGAGAATGAACGAAGAAAACCCTCCTCCACCCTCCCACACAAACATATGATGTATTAAATTACCCGGTTCTAATAACCAAACTCCAATTGTACAGTACAGTACGAGATTAAAGTTATTCGCTGCCTGAACAAGATCTAGTCCCCCACCCCCCAATCCACAAAGAATATACAGTTGGAAAAATATTCTTCAGGAACAATTGAAGGCTTCATCATTACTCTCTCCAGAGAACAATTAAATAATTCTACCCCTTTCTAAATGAGGGGCAACAAGGTACTGGTCAGGTTAGCTGAAGGAACAGCAGTTGTCTGTGCACTGGTACTTTATCTGCTCTTTGATTAAGCTACCCTGCCTATTAATAACTGCAAAAAGACACAATAAAATAAAAATTCAACCTGGAGTTTCAACATCACTCCCTTATTTACCCAGATTTACCTTGCAAATAAACAAACCCTCATAGTCCATGACCTTTGAACTGTTCACGTTGATCACTTGATCGTGCATGGAGAGCCTTAAGCATCAAAGGAAGCTCTTTCACACATACAGAGGTGAAGTTTTACATGCACTGCGCAACCAACAACATAGGAAAGGAGAAAGGAGGTCGAGTGTCCATTACACCAGGCACAGTCCACTGTGGGTTTCAATTATAAACGAACTGCGCAACCAACAGCGTAGAAAAAGGAGAAAAGAGGTTGAATGTCCATTAAATCAATCACAGTCCACTGTAGATTCCAATTACCATACCCATATTAACAACCTGGAGACTCCTGTTCCATAACAGCAGGAAAAGGCCTTTAGATCCCATGCTATGACAATGTGCATTTTTGGCCAGGTGGGTAAAGTCCCAGCAGAACAACTGAAAAAAGCGGCTCCAACTCCTATTGTACTAGTTCCAAAAAACAGTGAAAAACAAAAGGAGCACAGCACCAATACTTCAATTAATACAAAAAGATTTTACTCACAATAGTGACAGAACAGAGTAAAACACAGTGGTGCCATGCAGAGTATCAACAGCTCCCAACACACAGAATGTCCGACTGGTTTCGCGCTTGCGCTCAGTGCCACTCTGCATGGTGCCACTGTTTCTATTCTGTCGCAATGCTTGATAAAATCTTTTGCATTAATTGGTGTTGGTGCTGTGCTCCTTTTGTTTTTCAAAGTCCTAGCAGAGCCATAGACTAAACAGCCCAAAACGTACAGCCACCATTAGCCAGTTCGCATTACCAAATCAGGAGAGCCCTTTTCACTTGAAAAGGTCTGGAACTATGGCGCGGAGTTCCTCTGTGGCCTGCTTGGGTGATTCCAGAGTAATCCATTTGCCATTATGCTTGACTTGTAGGATTGCAGGATACTTCATCCAAAAGGCTTTCCCAGCCGCAATCAAATGAGACACCAGGGATGAAATTCTTGCCGCTTGAGTCTCACCGAATGGGGTAGGTCCTGAGACAATCTGAGCTTCTGCCCTTCCCACTGAATCTCTTGAACTTCTTTAACTTTGGCCAAAATGTGCTGTTTGCCAAGAAAGTTTAGCAGCTTGAACACTAAGGGTCGAGGACGTGCCCCGTATTGCGGGGGGGGGGCCCAAAAAGATCGATGTGCTCTTTCGACCACGTAAATGGTATTATTAGGTGAGGGCCCTGCTATTTTCTCACAGAGCTTTTGTACGAAAAGAATGGGATTGTTGCCCTCTTCTTTCTCAGGCAGATCAAAAAGAATGAGGTTGTTGCTCCGACTGTGCTCCTCTAAATCCTCCAGCTTGTCCTCCATTCTCTGGATTCTCTGTCTTAGCATGGAGGAGTCTAGATCTGCTTTCTCCCTCCATTTCTCCATCGAAATCACTTGCACATCTATGTCTCCCACTTGGAAGGTGAGTGGCTCAGGATTGACATGGATTCGCTGCACGTCGCTTGAAATTACAGCAATAGAATCCTGAAGGGGCTGCATAATCTCCATGAAACATTCCTCCGATAGAGCTGTGGCAGCCGCAGCAGGTCCGAGTAACTGTGGTTGTCTGCGCTTTAGGCCGGTTTGTGGCCTTGTCTTTCTCGGGTGAGGGAGGTGGTATATGGTGTGGCAGAGCTTTCCATATGTCCACTTCCATCTCAATACACCTGTAATCATCTCCGGAGAGTTTTCCACACTGAGGTCAGTTGCAATCATAAGTTGAAATCTGCGATAAAGTGTGAAAATTGTGGGTTTAGCGGGAAGCGAGGGGAAGTTGTGACTCACAGTCAGGCAGCCATCACATGATCAATTCTCCAATTTATAGTTTTTCTAAAAGGCTTAATAGTTCCTCAAAGTGGGCTGGCTTGTCGGCACAGTGAAGAGCTACCAGTTGTAACACTGGTGACATGGGTTCATACCCCGAGTTGGATTGTTGGAGAGTCAGCTGGGGGAGTGGGAGGGGAGAGAATGATTGAGTGTCTGAGGAACTGCTTTCATCCTTCAGGGGGAGGGGGAGAGAAAGGAGCTGTGGTGTCTGGAATTAGCCTGGCCCCTAGTGATGGTGGTGGTTGGGCGGCAGAATGCCAGACCACAACTTAGGGGGACAGAGGAGAGGTAGCAATCCAGCATCCAACGTATGGGTGCGTACATGGTGACGCCATTGACAGCATTGCATGTGACTCCACCACAAGGGACAAAATCAGGTGGAAAGTCACTCTGGCTGGCAGGATGATTCCCCAACCCCTCACAAGCCCTGCACCAGTGACCTTAGTGTACCTCCACTGGATCCTTGAAGGGTGGGTCAAGCCAGGCTCTCTGCCACCCCACCTTGGGGGGGGGTTGTAAGCTGTGGATGAACAAGGTCAGTAAGTTTGGGAGAACTCGGGTGATGGGACTGGCAGGAGTCAGGGGGGATAAGGGCCAGCCAGAGAGAGAAGAAAATGATAGAAAAAAAAATTGGTTACTCAAGAGGATAGCAGTACTAAAAAAGTAAAGAGCACAAACGGGTAGCACTCAGCCAAGAAATATTAAATACATAAAGAAGCAGACAGTACTGGTGTGAAACATGGAGCCTGCAGCACTGGGATAGAGTGCTGCTGCCCCCCCCATTTCACTCCAGTGCTGTCTGCTTCTTCATTTATTCAATATTTTGTGGCTGAGTGCTTCCCACTTTTGCTCCTTGTTCTAATTATTTATTTGGGCATAGCACCCGTTCATTCTGTGAGCACAGGCCTGTTTGTGCTTTTGCGGTACTAAAAGAGGCAAGGTGAGGAAGTGAGGGCAAAAACTAAGACTGGACAATAAGTCCCATGTTAGGACAGGGCATAACAGGGCAGACTGGATGGATGAGTTGCCTTTTTCTGCTGATATTTTCAATGTTTCTCTAGTCTTTTATGTCACATCATGTACTCTCGATTGACATGCTATAGCAGAACTGTGTCAATTGTTGTTTTCTTCTATGCATGTTCAATTGTACTAAATGACATTATGAATTGTCCTTGAAAGCTTCAATAAAGCTGAATTTAAAGAAAAGTAAACTATTGTAAGTAAGTAAAACAAATTTCTTAAGTGCCCAATCCCAGTGGCTCTGGGTGCTGTACAAATAGGCAAAAGTGAAATAAATAACAACAATAAAAATACATTTTAATGACAGATCATGAGCAGCAACACTATAAAAAAAAATCTCAATTAAATATCAGTTCAGCAGTCAGCTAATTACTAGAACTCATAACTGGTTCCCAAATGCTTCTGTAAACATATGTGCCTTCAAACCCTGCTTAAATGCCTCCACTGGTGGGACCTCCCTTAAGGATCTTGGAAGCGAGTTCCACAGAGCTGGGCCAGCCACCTCAAATGAATGATCTCCAGAGGTCTTCAGCAGGGCCCTTGGAATTGCTAGGAGGCCGTCAGTGGAAGAGCAAAGCAAGCACCCAGGGTGGACTGGAGGTCACTCAGATACCCAGGGCCCAATCTGTATAGGGTCTTATTGGTGAGCAAGCCCACTTTGAAGGTGATTCTTCATTTCACTGGCAGCCAGTGTAGATCACACAGAACTGGGACCACATGGCAAGACCTCGGAAGGCCCGTTAGCAACCTGGCTTCTGCATTCTGCACAAGCTGTATATGAAGGATAATCCCTCCACTGACTCTGATGTACAGAGCATTACTGTAGTTATGCCTCGACGGTACAAAAACATGAACCAGTGTGGGCAGGTTGGCAGGCGTAATTAAGGCTATTATCTGGGTGACATTACTTAGGTAGTAAAAACCACTGTAGATGATGGACGACACCTGAGTCTCAAGTGTCAATCCATCATCAAGAATAATGCCCAGGTTCTTCACCTTAGTCAAAGCTGCCATCAAAGTAGGGCCCAGGAATAATCCTGTTCCCACCCCAGCTGTACCCACATCATGCCAGTGACCAGGCTCAATCACTAGCACCTCCGTTTTGTCGGAGCTGAGTCTCAGCCAGCTAGAGGACATTAAGTCTTGTAACTTGCCAGACATTTGTTGAGTACCTCCACAGCATCATTCATCACAAAAGCACAAGACATATGCAGCTGGGTATCATCTGCATAACAGTGAAAATCCAAGCTGTACTTTCTAATGATCTCACCCAGGGGAAGCATGTACACTGCAAACAACACAGGCGAAAGGATCAAGCCCTAGGAAACTCCACAATGCAGGGGCTTTGGACAGAAGAAGAAATTCTCTATCACTACCTTCTGCATCCTGCCTGTGATAAAGGACTCAAGTCAGTTGATGATAGTACCAGTGAGTCTACAGAGCTCCTTTAGGTGATCCAGCAGCACTACATAGTCCACCGTTTCAAAATCTGAGGAGCAATCGAGGAGAACAAGTATCGATTGATCCCCTCCATCTCTCACACTGAGGAGATCATTCTGCACACTGACTAACGCTGTTTCGGTACTATTCCTTGATCTAAATCCAGACTGGAATGGCTCATAGATGTCATAGGCCACAAGGTGTGCCTCAAACTGCAGAGCTACCACTTTCTTAACAACCTTTCCCAAAAATGGGATGTTGGAGATTGGTCTATATTTCCCCAAGACGTCAGGGTCGAGAGATGGTTTCTTTAGGAGGGAATTCGCCGGCACCTCTTTGAAGGAGTCGGGGGGGAAGGTCCCTCAGAAAGTGAACATTGGACAATCTCAGTGAACACTGGATCAAGGGACTCTACACATCCCATTAAGAGGTGAGTCGGGCCTGGGTCCAGTTCACAGTATGTAGGCCGCAGCTTTGAGATTACTTCAACGACCTCTACCACTCCCACCAGCCTAAACTCACCCCAGACAATAGGAGTACCTCTGGAAATGTATGGCTCACCATTGCAGGGCTGTGTCCACCCTATTGGGGAGATCTCATCCCTAATGGAAGACACCCTATCAAAGAAGAACAGAGCAAACTCCTCACACTGATCAACTGAAACTGCCCTTTTTGGCTGCAAACAGGCAGAATGAAGTGGCCTAGCTGCATTCTGAAAAAGCAAAGCCGGTCTGTTCTTCCCTACAGCAATCTCCATGGACAAGAACACTGCCTTCTTATGGTTGATGGCCCTTTGATATTCACTGTAGTGAATTCTTAAAACCAGTTTGTCCTCGGACCGAGTCCTCCACCAACAATGATCCAGCTTCAGTCCCCCGGTCTTCATCTCCTTAAGAGTCCCATCAAACCACAGAGACCTCAGGTGAGAAGACCTGGGTCATATACAAATCAGTGTGATGGAGTCGAGCATCTTGGAGATAGCACTATTTTTGCCACTGCCTCAAATGCACCCATTACACAAGCAACACCCACACCAGAAAAGTCAATTACCACCATCAGTTCCTCTGGGGACAACCCCTTCAGAGGGCAGTAGTGGATCATTTCAACAGGGGAGGTACTAACAGGGGGGCCCTGAATGAGAATTCTACCATGCAATTTTCAGACCACACAACCAGATTAGTCTTTAGATTAGTGACCTCAAACCCCAGTAAGAACACTAAGTCCAAGGTGTGTCTGTGTGGTTGCAGAAGCAACAGCTTGTGCAAGGTCAGCAAAGTCATTATCTGGAAGAAGTCATAACCAAAATATGAGAGTTTGTTGCTATCCAGGCATTGAGGTAACCCAGAATCAACCATCTGGGCAATTCCAGCACCCTTTCGGCCAAGAAGTCTGCAACTTCCTGCAGAAATTCCCCCTCGCGTCTTGGAGGTTGGTATATGAGGAGAATCCTGTAACCTGCACCTGAATCCCCCTGCACAGCCATGCATTCAAATGATGAAGTGGAATCCACTTGATGCACAGACAATGTCAGGTCAGATCTAAAACAGATGGCCATAACCCCAACCCTTGCATTCCCTCCTTGGGCAGTGCACTATGGAGAATCCAGCTGGGACTGATGCCTCCAACACTGGACTTGCATCATTCCCCAACCAGATCTCCATAATGCAAGCCAGATCGACCAAGGAAATCAAGTCTGCAATTATTATGGTCTTGTTCCTAACTGATCTAGCATTGCATTGCACACTGCCTGACGGGGACTAGTGGAGGTTGCCGACATAATGGCTACCTGCCCATTTGGTCTGGTGGGGACCCTGGGAATGTACTGTTTGTTGTGTTTTTAGTTATTTTCTCAGTTTCTGTACAATATTCACTCTACCTAAGAAATTAGCCTGCAAAGGGACCCTTGAAGCGGGTGACCCTTTGGCTGTGGCAACATCACCTGAGAGTGGAACAGGTTAGGATAGCTAATGGGAGGAGACAAAAAGGGGTTGGACACAGGGGGAAGGTTAGGCTATGAAGTAGGTCTGCCCACACCAGGAAAGAGTCTAGGGCTGGAGGTAAGGAGCAATGGGGTATATAGGGCTGGAAGGGAGGAGCAATGGGGGTTTATAGGGGCCAATACACTGTAGCCTAACCCCTTTCACTTCTGTTCTCTTGTTGAGATTCCAGACTGCCCACCCTCTTAAAAGCATGTTAAAAAAAAGGTGACAGGTAGGCAGGGATCCCTGCCACCTCATTATGGGGGATTGCATTGTAGACTGAGGAAGAATTTTTCCCCACAAGGTTTTCTGTTTTCCTCACCTTCACTGGCAGGGAAGTAAGGTAGGTTTAGTTAGGCAAGTCACAATCATGCAAGCGTGGCAGAATGGAGTCTTGCAAGGAGGTCTAAGGGCGGATTTACTAGTGACACAGATGAGTTCCTCCTGAGGATGACATGAGGCAAGGCCCCAATGACTTAGCAAAATTGGGACTGGTCAAGGTATAGCCTCTTCAGGCTTGCCTGCCTGTACAGCAACATCTGATGGAGGATAGTTACATCTCACATGGCTCTGAGTCACCCCTTAGGCCACAAAGTCTATTGTCCCTCCTGAGGCAGTGCCCTTTCAGACATAATGGCTCCACACTGATGGTCCCTTGGGATAGGAGATGGACCAGATGATGGCATTGACCACGCTAAAGACTTGCGGACACTTCTGAGCTGAGCATGCTGCACTAGTGATGTAAGGTTGTTTATTAAAAAATGCATGGCTGTGGCCATTTTCTCCAGATTTTTGTGTATGTCTCTTCTGTTCAGTTGCAGGGGGTACAGGTCCTACTAAGACAAATATTTAACATACAATCATTTAATTTTACATTTTCACTGTTTTATATTTAAAAACAATATTTATTTGTACCACTTCTTGGCACCACATGTAATGTTCATTTATAGTATTGTTCAATTCTTTTATCAATGGACTGTGATTAAAAAAAAAACTTCAACTATTTTTCCCCAAAGAAATTTAAGGTGCTTACTTTGAAATTTAAGTCATAAAAAACGATGAAGGCAGAAATTCCAGTGTTTTTTATGTTTAACATTTTTATTTAAAAAGGTTTTCAAGGCAAACAAGCAAGGAATAATGAGCACATGTGTTCAGGAGCAATGCTGTGTCATAAAAAAACAAAACAAAAAGAACAGTACATTAAGGAAATGCAATACACAATTGTTCTTGAGGTACCATAAACATATTCGGCTCTCCACCAAGACAAAGCCATTCATGTGATACGCCCGGCGCAAGTAAAGTTTGTAAAAGGCTGTCAAAATTCTGACAACATGTGCACTCCCCTGAATCTAATTCATGGGGTGCCCACTCTACCACTCAGGCTTCTGCCTTTGTGGTTGACTTTGAGAAAGCTTTTGATTCAGTAGAGTGGGAATTCCTAATGTATGCCACAAAAAATGATGGGGATCGGCCCAACATTGCTTAGATGGATCAAACTACTATGCAGCACTTCCCCTTGCCAGTGTCACAACCAATGGATTCCACTCTTAATCCTTTCCCTTACAGAAAGGTACAAGACAAAGCTGTCCCTTGTCTCCACTTCTGTTCTTGATGGCTATCGACTCACTGGCAATTACTATGCAAAGCCACTCAGCCAAAAAGGAATAAGTTGTGGAGGCAAGGCATAGATGACACTCGTCTACACCAATGATCTATTGATCCTACAGGAGAATGGACCTGCATCTCTGCCCCCTCCTACTGCTTCCCCAAAATGTTGAGCCCATTCCAGTCTCAATATCAGTCTGACCAAGACTGAGGTACTTCCTGACTCCTATGTACCAGAGCCATATTTATTTATTTTATTTATTAATAATTCAGAGATACACCTTTGAGCCAGGGCTCTTTTACAAAGGTTCCACTTTGAGAAACAATCCAATTAAGTACAAATCAGCAGCATATTACATACAGTAAAATATACAGCAGCCATATACGTTGACAACTGCTTAAAGTGACAAAAGTTAAGTGCTAAAACAAGTTACATACAGTAGCTTTACAAGGAGCAGCCATTGGCCTTGTCAGGTGTGTAAAGCGACTAAATTTAAGTAGTATAACAGCACACCAGGTAGCAAACAGAGAGTACCAGGGGAGGTAATGAAAGGGGTAGCTGGAACAGAGAGCAGCATAGGATTCAAGAAACCAGGTGAAGGGGATAGCAGCACCAGGTCGGTGGCTGGGAAGGGGAAGGTGGGAGAAAGAGGGACCAGGGGGAGTGGGAGGGGGATTGTGATTGCAGAGGGTTAAAGAAGAAAAAGGGAGTAAGGGGTAGGGTTGTAGAGAGAAGGGGAGGCAGGAGTGGGGTTGGGAACTAAGGAGAGAGGGAAAATGTGCATGAAGGTTGGATAAACAGGGAAGTAGCAAGGGTTGAAGTGGAGGACAATGTAGGTAGGGAGGGAGACGGAGCGGTGGGTGAGGGGCAGGAGGTGAGAGCAGAAAGGAGAGTAGGTATTAAGCAGATTAACTGAAACAATCATCGGATGAACTAGCAACAAGGTGCTGGCATACTTTGAGCATAAATGTGCCATGCGTGGCAGTGTTAGTGACTTCCATAGGGGCGAGTTGAACCAGTTTGAGACTCTAACTTTACAGGAGCGTTGTCCTTGGGTAGTCTGGCAGTGAAGAATGGAGGTGGGGGCACAGTATGATGTGAGTACAGTATATTCTGAACTCCTAGGGGCCATATACCACTCAAGGCCTCAAATGGGCCAAGAATGGCATCATGTACTTGGGAGTTACCTTTCACCCATCTGACTCTGAAATGGCCAACATAAACCTGGCACTCCTGTTGGGGATGGCAAGAAATGAGTTAGACAGATGGCAGCATCTAAACCTTTCACTCGAGGCATTTGGAATGATGATGGACCCATGTATTACCCATATCCTGGCCCATCTTCCTATCAGCAGCACCCCAAAATGGTTTGCTGAAATTGGTAAAACTATCGGAGAGTTCCTAATGGAAGGTAACCCCCCCAATACAGCGATGTAAAGCTCACTGGTCCAGGGGAGGATAGGGGATCTCTTGACTCAAAGACTATCATCTCACTTTTGCAGCTGCACAAACTGTGCTTTGGTTTTCCCAGGCAAATTATCAATCACCATAATGGCTGCACATGGAGCAGAACACCTCAGAGAACCTCTTTCCTAACACTTACTTATAGTACCAAATCCCTCACAAACTTGCCCCACTTGTTATGGCTCTACTTGCTCTTGACCCAATTAGCTTACTATTTCCTTTCCCCCTTCCCCTCTCCTACCTTCCATTTCTGCTCCTTCCCTATATTCCCCCCCCTCTCTCCTCCTCCACTCCAACCCCCCTTCCTACTTTTCCCCAATTATCTCCCTTCTGTGACAAAGCCTGATAGGGCTGTAATCCATAAACAAGGTGGCACTTTTCTGTTAAAACCTGGAAAAAGCACACCACAGTGTTTGCTCCTCCGATTTGGTGGTACCAAGAGACACACCCAGGGTAATTACTTCCACGACACTTTCTTCCCTTCTTTCTCCCCTATTTCTCCTACTGATTCTTGCCCCACTCTCGCTTGTCTCCCAACCCCCTCTATTCTAATGGTGCTCCCTGAGGCATCACACTGGGCCTTTTCCATCTTTCTACCTAGTTTCTCCCCTCCCAATCCCCTCTAATACCTACGCCTACTCAATTTCTGTCTTCCCATCCCCACTCATGCCTTTCCTCCAATTTCTCTCCTCACTGTTTCAACCCTCCTTTTCTGACAAAGCCTGTCTCAGGCTACAATCCTCACATAGCTTGACACTCTAATAGATATTTAGATGACTCCACTGTTCTCAACCACAATGTTACCAAACATTGATATAAATACTACATGTATGTCTGCACTTATTATACCATGTATTGTTATGTTTTGCACTGATTTTTTCTGTGCAATTCTCTGTTTGTATTATCTGTTCCTCCAATGTTGTACTGTTTGTTACCTCTACTTGGAACCTTTGTGAAAGAGCCTTTTTGTGCTCAAAGGTAGTAATCCAAAATATGAAATAACAAACTAAAAGATCACACAACCTTCTCGAGATGGGCCTGGTCTGACTACGAAGACTCTTAGGAAGGAATCCCTCTCCTCCTTACTTGGAACCACCCTTCAAGTGGCCTGGGAAGCAGAATGGAATATCAGAATCAGTGAGGGAGATTGGGCTGCCTCCTCTTTTAGTGCTTGTACTGCATGCCAGGATGGAAGCAGCTGTCTCAACCAAAACAAAGTTCTGTTCTGATGGTATTGCTCCATCTGGCTCTTCTTGAGCTAGGGCTCCTTCCTGAAAATAGATGCTGGAAGTGCCAGCAGGTAGGTGTCACTTTCACAGACATCCTATGCCCCGTAGGATGTTTGTGAAAGTGACACCTACCTGCTGGCATTTCCAGCATCTGTCTTCAGGAAGGAGTCCTTGTTTGAGGAGAGCCGGAGGGAGCAATACCATCAGAACAGAACTTTGTTTTGGGATGAGACAGCTGCTCCCATCCTGGCATGCAGTACAAGCACTAAAAAAGGAGCCCTGGTAATGTTAATTTTTGGGAGGGTATCAAGAGGGCCTGACTGATCATCCTGGGTAAGATAACACAAATGGTTGGCCTTCTTTTCTTGCAGGGAATATCCACCCCCCCCCCCAGCATGCTCCAATTTTATGTTTGTTTAGCTATCAGTGCAGTAGCAAAAAGGTTGATACTATGCAAATGGATATCCCCAGAGGTCCTTTCAGTAGCAAAATGGCTCCTGGCCATAGAATAATCCACCACTTTGGAAAAACTATCACACAGAAATGCAGGCAGTCTTGTAACATAAGATCCGGGGGGCATATCTATCCTTATATTGTAGCAATCCATGATCTACATGTGGAGTCACTCCTGTGAATGCTACTTCTCAACCTACTGCCAAAGTGAAAATAGTATCACAGCTGTCTAGCCCATGGAGTTAAAAAGTGATTACAGCAAAAACTACATAACATAACTGAATCTCTTGGTGTGGTGGGGGGGGGTGTGTGGCAGAATTAATATCTGACTTCCTGTATATGACTGTGATATAATCTATGTCTACTGCCTCCTGCATGGGGATTATGCTTCTGACTTCTGTAAGTGGAATGTATTTGTGATCTTGAATGATTATATTTCTGGAAAAGAAACTTTCAATAAAAAGATTAACTGAAAAAAGAAATAAATGCATTGCTATGGCCATTTTCTCCAAAGCATTGTGTATGTCTCTTCAGTTCAGCTATGGGGGTATGGGGCCTACTAAGACAAATATTTAATACACAATCGCTTTTTATAGTTTTCACTGTTTTATGTTAAAATAAAATATTTCTTGGCACCACATGTTCATTTATATCATTACTCAACCATTTTAGCAATGGGCTCTGAAGAAAAACTTGAGCCATTTTTTCAAAGAAATTTAAAGTGTTTACTTTGAAAAATAAATCTTAATCTTAAGCACTCTGAAGGCAGAAATGTCAGTGCTTTGAACTGATAATTTTGGGGCTGGTCCTTTGGAGTAAGTTTGACTACAAAAAATAATTAATATCAATATTAAAATTGATATTGATAAAGAGTTTTGTTTCGTTTTAATGAACAGTGCATACACCTTGATTATGGATAAAAATAAAAGGAACATTTGATTGGCAAAACAGTTCTTGACAGAAATGTGTTTTTTTCCCATTTTTGTTTACCCTGATAGTGGGAATCTTAATACCAATTGAGATTCACAGTGTAACTGGCAGCTGAAAACTACAGAAGAGAATAAGAAAAGAGTGTGAGGACTGATATTTACACAAGCACTACCCCTTAGATCACACAATATAATTTTTATGCAAAAATTTTTATTTTTATTATGTTTACCTACAATTATAGCAGCAAAGAAAGCTCTCTCCTTAGTGACTTATTAAAGAGGGGTGCATCTTTCGCAGGATATAGTGGCATGGTCTCCCCCTGAAGATCAAGTGAAACAGAATGATTGATTTTACTAAAGACACAGTACACTGGAAACAGAGAAACTGGAATTGGTTGCTCAGGTGACAATTTGAAAACCATCAAAAGTTACAGGGACAAATGAAACTTCTGTATTAATTGAACAGCTAAAACAGTACAAATGTGAGCTCATAGAGCAAGCTGAAAATCTAAACAATATATTAACAGGATAAAACAAAATAAGTGTACTTCAACTGAGAGACTATCAAAGCTGATGTAAATAATTAGGAAACTAAATACTGACATACTAAAACTGAACTGAAGGCTAACAGAGACACTTGTTTAGAATTGTTAAACAATATACAAGAAATTGAAAATGTTCTTCATGGAACAAGGTCAGACTTTGTTGATTTACACAAAAGCTCACAGAAAGCTTGTAGACATATGTAAGCAAGAACAGGAAAGAAAGCCAGGAGATTCTGATACAGAGGTTCCTATTCACCTGGTAGGAAATTTACAGTTCTGTGCTGATTTTCACCTTCAGAATGTGTTGTGCGAAAATAAAATTCCACTTGAAGAATTACCACAAAAGCTGGAATTTCATTTCCATGAAATTTCAGAATGCAGTTTGGCAACTTTCGTGAAATTCTGACTTAGAAGGGGGGAATGGATGTATAAATTGTGGATTAACATATTAAACTGTGGAAAGAAATTCTGCAGAACTGATCACTGACCAGCGGGAATTATTGCATGTTTTGCAGATTGATGTATTAAATTGCAGAATGGAACTGCATAGGACTGTCAGGCCACAGTTCATGTGCATCATTCTACAATTAAGCCTGAAAATTCTGCTGAACAGGGTGAAAATTCACCAAACATATTTGGAGGTTTCAGATTTTGCCAACGTTGGAATTTCAGAAAAGTCTGCAAAATTTCTGAAATGTTGCTAAATTTCCATGAATTCAGAATTTGCAGTTTCCACCCAGCACCACCTCCAGAACCAAAGAGAAAGTCTGCTTCACAGCAAAAGTATCTAAGGTTCCTATTTTGGACACTGTAGTCATGGAAGGTGATGCACTACCTGCTCCCAAGATTTCTAAGAAAAAAGGAAACAGAAAATGAATCTCCTGCAGGAACAGTCTGTGGAACAGCCCAACTCCTTACATGATCCTGTGATGTCTCAAGAGCCCAACCTGAGCCAGCATTTTGCCTATTGGGGGATATAAGACTTAGCTATGATTTGGGAGAGGAGGAAAGGGTTTTGGAGGCCATACAGATAATTTAAGAGGTAATAATTGCTCAAAAGACTACCTTGTGCCTCAGAAACATACAGACCCAGATCCTTAAGCTTAGAAGAAATGAAAACACAGTCTCAATGTGGAAAAGAATGCTTGAGGAAATAAAAAGGAAATTGGATACTTAAAAGCTTTTCTGCAAGGTCATTTGTACAAACACTGATGTTCATATTGTGCAAACACCACTAGGATCACATGCTACAGGTGGAAACAGTGTCTCAAATAACTGATTGGTAGTTTCTGTTCCCCAACTGCAATCCAGGTTGATGAAATTGTAAATGTGAAATGTGATGAAGAATCTGGGTCAAGAGGTGCAAGCTGCCCCATCAACAGTTTTATTTAACAGCTCTCTGAGAGCAAGCATGGTTCAGAGGACTGGAGGAGAGCAGGCATGGTCCCTCTACATAAAAGCAGTAGCAGGAGAAGGTTAGCAACTATAGGCTGGTCAGTCTCACCTCAGTGGTGAAGAAATTAATGGAAACCCTGTTAAAGAAAAGTTTGGTAGTGTAGCTTGACTCCAATAGGTTGCAGCACCACAGGCAGCATGGATTCAGCAGAGGGAGCTCATGCCAGATGAATCTGTTTGATTTCTTTGACTGGCTGACCAGGGAAATAGATCATGAGATGGCAGTGGACACAGCCTATCTAGACAGCACAGGAGACTGATAAAGAAATTGAGCAGCCTAAGGGTGGGATCCAAGGTGGTGCATTGGGTTAGAAGCTGGTTAATTGCTAGGAGACAGAGGGTGGTGGGTTAATAGCACTTACTCTAATGATGGGAGAGTGACTAGTGGGGTGCCTCAGTGCTCAGTACTGGGACCAGTCATTTTCAGTGTCTTCATAAGCAACATGGCTAAAGAACTGAAAGGGAAGGTTTGTATTTTTATGGACGACACCAACATCTGTAATAGGGTGGACACTCAGGAGGGGGTGGAGTAAATGCATTGTGACCTTAGGAAACTCAAGGAGTAGTCAAGAGCATGGCAGTTGGAGTTCAATGCCAGAAAGGGCAAAATTATGAACCTAGTGCATAGGAAACCAAGAGTTGAGTATAGGATGGGAGGGAGGAACTAACAGTCACTAAGCAGGAAAGGGACCTTGGGGTTATCATATCTCTTAACCTCAAATTGTCAGGATAGTGTGACAAAGCAGTGGGTAGGACTATTGGAAAGATTGGATGGATAGGAGAGATATCTCCAGCAGGAGGAGGTAGGAGATGGTGTTGCCACTATATTGCTCAATGGGGAGACCCCACTTGAAGTATTGTGTCCAGTTCTGGAGGCTGCACCTACAACATGACATTGACATGGTGAAGGCAGTCCAGAGGAGGGCATCAAAAATGGTGCAGGGGTTGCATCACAAGCCCTAGGAGGATAGACCGAGGGATCTCAACATGTATACCCTGAATGAGAGGAGAGGGAGATGACAGAGACCTATAAGTACCTCACAGGGGTCAACAGGGTGCAGGATGGGAGTCTCTTTCAAATGAGAAATAGTACATAACCAGAAAGCATGCAGTAAAGCTGGGGGTTAAATGGGATGTGAGGAAGTACTACTTCATTAAAGGAGTTGTAGATGGCTGAAATAGACTGCCAGCAGAAGTGGTGGCACAGAAAACAGTAGGGATCTTCAAGCATGCATTGGGTGGACATAAGGAAATATTAGTAAATAGGCAGGGAGGATGGAGGAGGAAGGCTTGTTGGAGACAAATTAGGTCTATGGAGATTGATTAGTCAGGGATCATCTGGGCAGACTGGGTGGGCCAACTTGGCCTTTTCTGTCTATTGAAAATAAATGTGTGGCAACTGAAAATGCTACCTCTGTGTCTTGTCCCAATCAAGAGAAGACATGACCTGAGTTAGTATTACACATAGTATAAAATGCTAAAGTCAAACTGCTAAGCTGATGTGTTTAAAAAACAGATTTCACCTGGGTACTTTAATTCCAAAAGGGAAAGTGATTAGATATCACTTTGGTTTAAACATTAAAAAAAAGCTGCAGTGTGAAACTGTGCTAAACTCTGGAACTGAAGTGACTCAGATGTCTAAAAGCTTGTTTGACAAATTTTCCAATGTTTAGGTGAAACAAAGTCCCTAAATGTTCCAAGAGAAGACTTACAATTGGAAGGCTATGCCTGTAGTTCAATGGGGTGAGCAATATAAGGAGTTCCTTTCAGCTCCCTTCTGAAGCACATTTTCTTTGCCAGCCAGAGGCTCTGTCCATTTTTGCCTTCTTCCCGGGTCTGCTTGGGCTTTGCCCCCCTCCTGCCAGTCTTTGCTTCTCTCCTTCCTTTGTGCATGGGCTCTGCTTGGATCATGTTGGACTCCTGTTTGTTGTGTTTCTCCAGCTTTTGGTTAATATTGCTGTGCCTCTGGCTGCTGTGTGCTTCTTTGTGTGCTTGTTTCCTTCCTACTCCTGTACTTGTGTTTGCTTTTGTTTCTTTTGTTTTTTTTTCTAGTTTTCTAGCACTCTGCATATGCATTGCTTATTTGTCCTTCAGGTTACATATTGTTCTTTCCTTACCTTAAGCTGCCCTGTGTCTGTGGTCTCAGGCTTCCATTTACTCACCAGAGTTTGGAAGCCCTGAGTCAACTGCATTGCTATTGTATATTAACTTGGTCTATAAAGTAACAAAAGATTCTTAAAAATCTGCAGTTGGTATGGATTTGGAAATCCCAGGATGTAATCTAGAAATTTGGAGAGACTCCATTTATTATGTAGGAACATCAGCTTGGAGTAGTATTCCACACAAACTAAGAGCATCCATAAGGAAAACAATTGGAAAGGGATAACAACTTGGTTGGAAAACAAAGCACTTAAATCCAGATTGTGTTGCACAACTTAACAAAAATGGTTATATGTAATTGTATTAAGAATATTGATTAATGAAGCACTATGTAATTTTTGTTCATTTGATCACTTCTACCTGTTATATTTACATAAGTGTTCATATTGTATTAGTTCAATGAACCTGTAATGTGCTTGATATAACAAAACTGAAATAGGGTTTTATCTCTGTACTATGAGACCTCATTGTAAATGAGCTCTTAGCTCAATCAAGCAAATCCTGATTCATAAGATTTTTACTGTATGAATATTTTACTACTACAACTACTACACTGCTGTTTCCCTGCCTGCTGTCTCCTGTGCTTTCCACCTAAATTATTTGCTACTGGTCCAGACTTCATCCTGCTCAGCTACTGTAGCTGCCGCTCCCTGTTGTGCTATGTGTGTTCAGCAGCTCTGCTCTTGATTCACTCAGTGCTAACTCCACTCACCCAACTGCTGCATTGCTATGCTGAAAGTTTCAGCTATTATATTAGCTGCCTGGTCTCGTGGTGCTCTGCTAGTGGCTCCCTGTTATTCCTATGGCAGGGGACTGTGGTGTCAAGGAGGGGCATCATTGCTCCAGGTAGCAGGAGCATGCTTTACATACATTATATGCATCACCCTACTCGTTGCTGCTCCTTGCCTACATGGCATTTTAGTTATCCATGCATAAATACATAATCCTCACAGCCTTCATGGCTTTCAAGATTTTTATTTATTTTATTTATTTATTGAAAATGTTTCACCAGGAAAGGCACACTGAGCAAAAAGATGCTTGTCTCATGGTGTGATCTGGGGGGAGGGGTTACAGAGGAGGCAGGTAGACGAACAACAGTTGAATTTAGAAGTAGAACAATACAGGTAATGTACATAGTTGGGTGGGAATACATTTGAACTTGTTACTTAGGGAGAACAGTACAGTACATGATCCTCAAAGATAAGGTATACATTTCATGGGTACACAACGAGTGCAATACATGATTACATAAGTGCCAGTAACAGAACTTGAGTGCCAATAACAGAACTTGAGCTGAGCAAGATGCACCAAGTTGACAGTAGGAGTTAGAGAGCAAAGATAGTGGGTAGGGGAGGAGTGGACTAGTAAACACTAGGTGCTAGAGGAGTGGTTTAGGTGAGGTGGGGGAAGGAGAGGAGAGTTAGTAACTGTAAGTAAGGATGAAGAGAGTGGGTTATGTAGGAAGGAGAGAGGGAAGGGAGATATTAGGAGTGAATAAGAGTGAATAAGAATGAGAGTGACAGTGTAAGTGCGTAGGGCAGTGTATAAGCCAGACAATTAGGTGAAGGCCGAGCCACTGGTCAGGCGCTAAGGGGGGGCAGGGGAGGAGAAGCTATCGGGGGGAGGTTGGGGGAAGTTGCAATTTAGTGCAAGGAAGTTAGTGAGGGCAGAGGATAGGGAGTGTTTGGATAAAGAAAGGCGGATCTGGGCCAGCAGGCCATTCCAGAGTTTAGGGAAGAGGTAAGAGAAGGCCGATTGGCCGGCAGTGGTCCTTTGGTGAGGGATGACTAATAGCCTAGTGTCAGTAGACCTGAGGACGTGGGTGGGGAAGATAGGGAGGATACGATGTAGGGTGGGAGGGAGCCGAGCCAGAAGTTGGAAGTGAATTTAACGCTATGAATCAGGCGCCTGTTACTCAGGGATGGCAGGGCCAGTGAACGGTAGAGCTCGCAGTGATGTGATCAGGGGGGATCATCGAGGGCAAAGCGGCAGAAAGCATTAAAAAGGGGATCAAGTCTGGCTAGAGTGGTCTTAGAGGTGGAGCTGTAAACGACATCACAGTAGTCGAAGGAGGGAAGAATCATTTTCTGGACTAATTCACGTCTGACAGGTAGTGGGAGAATAGTGAGGTTTCTATAGAGGGCACCAAGTTTTGGGCGCAGTTTTAAAATGATGGCATCCACGTATGTGGAAAAGGAGAGGTGGCGATCAAACCAAACCCCTAGATACCTGAAGGAGGGCACTTCATCAAGGATGGTGTTATTTGGGGTATGGAAGATCAGAGGGTGGGTGAGTTTGGATAGGCGCTGTCTAGTGCCGAAAGACATAGAGACAGTTTTCTGGGCATTTAGGGAGAGTTGATTGGTATTGAACCAGTGTAGGATTTTTTTGAAATCGGTTTGAAGTTTGGAGGTGAGTTCTTCGTGGGTCAAGCCGGAAGTAAAGAGGACCATGTCATCTGCATACATGTCTTCCTTCCTCACTTGCTGTTTGGGGGGAGAAAAGAGAGTTAATGACTTTCCAGAGCCTTGGAGAACGCCGGTGGTGATAGGGAGAGGGGGGAGGTGTGGTCAGTTATTTTAGTGGATTGGGTTCTATTTAGTAGGTAGGCACTGAATCAGTTTGTGGCAGACACTGCTAACCCAGGCCCAGTTAGGCATGATAGGAGGAGAGAATGGGATACCGTGTTGAAGGCTTTTGCTAGGTCAATGAAAATAGCGGCAGTGATTAGCCCTTTATCCATCCCAGTGAGGATGGAATCTGTGAGTCTTAGTAGGGAGGAGGTGGTGGAGTGGTGTTTTCTGAAGCCGGACTGAAATGGAGTGAAGAAGTTAGTTTCTGAGAGAAAGTGGGAGAGTTGGGATAGCACTAGGTGTTCCTGGAGTTTGGCGAGGGTGGGGAGGAGGGAGATGGGACAGTAGTTAGTAGTGGACATGGGATCACCACCTTTTGGAAGGGGTAGGACAGTGGCATGCTTCCATTCGGAGGGGAGTGACTCAGTGGTGAAAAAAAGATTTAGTAGGGCCGGGAGGGGAATAGCGATGGCAGGGCAGATAAGATGAGGAGTTTATTATTGAGACCATCTGGGGATTTGCCTTTGGAGGGATTGAGGGAGTGAAGGGCATCTAGGGTTTTGGTGGGGGAGATGTGTCTGAAGGAAAAGGGGTATCTACCAAATGGTAGGGGATAGATGTCTGGGGGGGCGGGTGTGGATCCAGGAGGTAGGGAATGGAGGAGGGCACTTGAGCAAGTAGTGAAATAGGAATTAAACTCGGAGGCTACCTTCAGTGGGTTGGAGAGAAGCGTCCCTTGGGTGAGGAGAAGAGGTGGGGGGCTTGCTGTTTGAGGGGAGAAAAGGGAGTTAATGACTTTCCAGAATTTAGAAGGTCTCCCAAGATTTGCATTTAGGGTGTTGTTAAAATATTCAGCCTTAGCTAAGTGGATGGCCTTTGTGCACTTGTTGCGGAGTGTGCGGTAGGTGATATAGTTGCTTGGGAGGAGTGTGGATTTGTAGTTTCGCCAGGCCTTGTCACGGGCTTGTTGGCAAGCTATCAGCTCAGGGGATATCCAGAGTAGGTGAGACCCGCGGACTCGAGCCTGGGACAGGGGGTCGTGTTTGTCCCAGGTGGTGAGGAAGGGAGACTAGTGCGGTTTCAGGTACCAAGTTTTGGGTGCAGTTTTGAAATGATGGCATCCACGTGTGTGGAAAAGGAGAGGTGGCGATCAAGCCAAACCCCTAGATACCTGAAGGAGGGCACTTCATTGAGGATGGTGTTATTTAGGGTATGGAAGATCAGAGGGTGGGTGATTTCCGAAAATGCATAAGGGCAGAGTCCATGTTAGAGCAACTTGAGCTCTGGACCCAATTAGAGTGAGATAGATCTTCAAGGAGGGGGGGGAGGGATTTGGAAGACCATTGGAATATAAATTTGGGAGGGATTTGACTCTATGGATTTTGCGGACCAAGTAGATTAGGTGGTGGTCACTAATGGAATCAAGGAGGAGGCCTGAACTGATGACGCACTGTGGGTGGGATGTAAGTGCCCAGTCTGGGAGGGAGTGATTACCGGACTTATGGTTTGAACATGTGGGTTCTGTAATGGTTTGGCTAAGGTTGAGAGCGGTTATCTCAGTTTGGGTTTTGTTAAAGGTGGGTGCTAGCCAGTTGTGGTTAAAGTCACCCATGATGTATAGTTCGCCCGACTGGGCAAGAGATGAGAGCTGGCACAGAAGGTCGGTGACTATTGTGGTTGGTGTGCCAGGGCAGCAATAAATACCAGCCACAAAGATAGGTAATGAGGAGGGAGAGGACAGTTTTACCATAAGAAGCTCGTAAGCTTTGGGTTCAGCTTTTGTAAGAGAGACAGTGAAGTGGAGGGCTGTTCTGATGTAGATAGCCACCCCTCCTCCTCTGGAGGGCTGGTCTTGCCGTGTAATGGTGAACCCTGGAATAGCGATGGTATTATCTGGTAAGCTGGGGTTTAGCCAGGTCTCAGACAGGAAGATTATGTCAGGGGGCATGGTGGGCAGCTAGGACCTGGAGCTGATCGAGCTTAGGGGCTAGGCTACAAATATTTAGGTGGAGAAGGTGTAAGCCTCGGGGGAGGTAGCCAGAGTGAGTGTCGGTGGTGGCCTTGGCTGAGGGGGTTTGGTATGGGGTGCATTTCATTACTGTGCTGCAAATGCTCTTTACTGGAACAACCTAACTCTGCCTTAATTGCATCTAAGGTATTTATGCCACTTGTATCAATTCACTATTCATGCTGAAATCATAGTGATCAACTGCTAAACCACATTGATTCATTATGCCAAACCTCATTGAGTCAATTACTGGTGTCTCAGTCTCTCACTACCTAAACACCTACCTTTTATGTCACCATTAATTTGGCTTCCTTAATGGAATTTATTGGCTTGCTTTCTATTGGCTGCTACCACTATCAGCATCTGAATTCTGGCTTGCACTACTGCTGCCTACCTTACCCAGGCTGTTGGCTTCACCTGGTCTCCTTATCACTAATGCTGCTGGCTTTACCTGGCCTTTTCATCAATAACCTGCTACCTACCTACCTACAGCCACTGGCTTTGCCCAGCATCCTTCTGTCTAACACATTGAAGTTGATTTGTGCGCTCACTCATAACTCAGAGGCATGCCAACCATGTCCATTACCTCTGGCTAAGGGCTTGCCATGTAGCTGACAGTCTTGCTCTGCACCCATGAAGTCCACATCTTGAGCATGTGAAGCTAGGGCAGGGTTCTTCTCATCTGGCATGTAGTGGGAATGTTCTTGCTCCAGGCTGAGCTTCAGTTGTCTAACTCATTTGCTGCACCTCTTGAAGTAGAATTTAAGACTTCAGCTGCCAAGCGGTGGGGCTCTTAAGCCCAGGACCCCCACTTTGGCTATGGTGATGCCATGGCACCTTCAAAAGCTATTCTCCCTATGACCGCCTCTGGTTCTCCTGGTCTGTTTTAGTCAGTAGGCCAGCTGAGTGCCTCAGTGGTCATTGCTCTCCTCCTCCCACCTTGGGGTGCTGCTCTTGCTTCAAGAGTACCTGTTGTTGCAGAGGCATCTTGCAACCCTTCACGGTGTTCCCATTAGAGGGATCATGAGAGCTTCCACCAAATTGGAATATTTCCTCCCCTCAGATTGGATTTCTAAACTGCAGCAGCAGAGCTGTCCCAAAATAAACTGTCCCTAGCCAGGAGGCAAGGTGACCTAGGCCTTGGATCCCCAGAGGTTTCCTTCTTTAAAAAGGGGGGGTTTCCTCTTCTCCATGCCAAAGGTCATAATATGTAGTTAGTTGTTAATAGTATATTTCCTACTTTCATTAGGTAGGTTTCCACTGTTGGATGGAGATAGATGGTGGCCCTACTTGCCATTCTCTCTCTCCATAGGAAACCCCCTATGTCATCAGTGCAATCTATTTTATCAGCGCAGTCCTGACAACCTGTGCATCTCATTCTTATTCTTCAAGCTGTCTCATTGCTGTCAATCTGCTCTCAACCTGGTAATCCACATTTATTGCTTAATACTCTTTTTTCTTGGGCTCCTTCCTAAGGTACCATTAGCCAGGGAATCTTTTCTATGGTATGTCTAGGGGTGGAACCCTCTTCAAGGGTTCCTTACCTTCGGTACCCCTACCGGGTGGTAATTCCACCATGGATTAGAGAGTATGAATGGCCAAACAGTTATCACAGTTGCACAAGCATAACACCACTCTGGTTGCATAGGCCTATTGAATTGGAGGCTATGCCTGTAGTTCAGCGGGGTGAGCAACCAGTCACGCCCGTTCCTGAGCTATATAATCAGTTTCTCCCAACCTCCCTCAGAAACACTTTTTCTTTGCCCCACCACCCTCCCCTTCACCTCCAGTGGCGTGCCTCTCTCCTCGGGGAGCTCCTTCCTTAAGTACCTTTAATTAAGGGAATCTTTCCCTTGGTACCTCTAGGGGTGAAACCCTCGTCGAGGGTTCCTTGCCTTTGGTACACCTACAGGCAGGCTGTTATGGGGGGACAACCGGGACTTTTTTCCCAGGCCCGGCATTAAGAGGGCCCTCCTGAGCAGTGCTGAAAAGTATATTTTAATTTTTTGTATTTGTCCCTCCAGTCGTCCTTTGCCACTTAAGAAGATGCTATCGGCGCCACGTGGCGCCACTGTAAAACCTTTTTCTTTGCCATCCAGGTGGGGGGGAGTTATTTATGCATCAGTCCTACCATTACTGTTGCATAAATGACACTCCCCCACTTGGACATCAAAGAAAAAGATATTATAGTGGCTAGCCGCCGCGACCAGCACGGTCCCTGCCAAACGCGGATGACATTTCCCTATTGTCCTGTGGATCTGTTCTGAGCGGGAATGGTGCCTAGCGCAGTACAACACCCTCTGTACATTTGCTGCCCTGAGTCAGAAGAGAGAGAGGGATTGCTTTAGTGTCAGTTCACCCCCAATCCATCCATCTAGTCAGAGGATCAGTAGACCACAACGAGACAAGGTCAGGCAGAGGCAGCCAAAGGCAAGCAACAAGTCTTTGAGTGAGATGGGACTCTCGCCGCCAGAGTATATCAGGCTCAGCTGCTGCCCAGTAGTCAGGTCACAGGCCTTAATGCTTCATGCTCACAGCTCGTCGTAGTCGTTGTTGCCTCATACTACTCCCCAAATGGAATGTGACTGCGTGGACTGCAGTGTGTAGGTGTTGTGTCCCCACTCATTCTATTCACTCCACTGACTGTCCTTGTCCAGACATCCATCCAGCCTGGTAAGTGTGAAAAAACTAAAAAAAACAAAAAAGGAATAAAAAGCATATTCACTGTGATGTGTTACTGATAAGATGAGGATACTGGATGCTGCTCTCTTGTTATTCCTTTCGGGTCTTCTTGTGTTTGTAGTCTTATACGGTTGCCTCTCAACCTCCTGCCTCATAAATCAGGGTCTACAAGGGTTGTGTGCCTACATGCTGTACCCATTCACAGTTCTACAGTATCTATGCTCTGCTGAGGGCTTCAGGAGGTACATAGGTTATGCAAGGGGGGCCTCTGCTCTAATTCATATGCATCACCAGCTGCAGGTGCAGGGCATGTTTGGAGCCCATGAAAGTCCACTTACCTCCACCTCATAGTACTGTGCTAGCCAGCTTTTCAGATTAACATGGAAACTGGACACGTGATTTCTTGTTGTTGTTGTTTGTTTATTTAAACAAAGTTATAGTTCTTTGGAAAAAGAATACTGCTGTATCCCACAATCCCCTGCTCATGCAGTACAGGTGATATACTCAGAGGCAACTTGGGCTTCCAGCTGCAAGCCCAGTGTTGAGCCCAGCTATACTACCCCTCCCAAATCCATTTTACCCAGTACATGACCCATACTCCCACCTGAAGCTTTGTAATCATGGACCGGAATGGCTTGGATTTTCTAGATGCCATCCTTTGTGGATTGGCAACATGGCACAGTCTAGATATGCAGAAATTGTTCATATTCCAGCTTTTTTGTGAAGTAGACCCTTCAAGTCAGTTTCTGAAAACTGATTATATCAGGTACATTCTACAGAAAGCAGTGACCCAGCTCCTTCAGTTGTTATTTGTGGGCAGGATGCACATTATATACAGCTGTAACTCTTATCTGAAAGATATTTACTAATAGCAATAGTTGTTTTCTGAGAGAGGTTTACAGTACTTAGTGTCCCTAAAATATGGATACTGCACAATATCTTTAACTTCAAACAATTAGAACTATAATAAGTAACTAAATAAAACAAAGAAAAATCCAAGCACGATCTTTTTTAAACAGATGCAATTTTGTTATTTCTCTGATGTTTTAATCCCAAATTATCACTAAGAAATGTGAACTTACTCTGAATGCATGCATTACACTCTTTACTTTCTGCACTCTGTAAACTGCCTCAGCACAATTCTTGAACACAAAGAGGCTTATTTATTTAAATATTAATATCCTCCTTTACCTTGCCTGTATTCTGCAGTAAATACAGCAACCCCCCCCCAAAAAAAAACAAGATTTCCCCTTGCAAGGGTCACAAAAACATTGTACAAAGATCCTATTTTATATGTAGTACATAGAATTAGAAGGCATTCAAAGTGGGGGGAGCAGGATAAGAAAAATATTAGAAAGCATTACTTCAGATAATAACTTATCTGGTAGGGTTGTGTTAAGGCTGTTAAAGCAGGACAAGACAGATTTAATAAGGAAAATGGTTTTGAGAGTTCTAAAGTATGAGTAAGGGTAACATTCTAGGAAACAGATAAGGGGATCAAAGTAGTATTTTACTCCCATTTTTGCATTATTTACTTCCAATTTCCTATATTAAGAAAGTACTTCCTACCCTGCACATTTAAAGTATATGTGCTACACATGCAAAAGACTAGAAGCGGCATGTGATGATGGCATCATACTAGTGCAGCACTGTACAATACAGTACAGTACAATACAATACAGTACAGTACAGTACAGTACACAATAGGAATGGGTGTCAGCAGTTGCTAGATGTCTGGCCAGAGTATTGTTGTGACCTGACAAAATGCTTAAAATGAGGCAAAAGCACCATATAGCATCAGGAGGGTATCTTAAGCCATGTTTACATGGCTGCTCCAGGGTGATTCTTTGGCAGTTCCTGTGCTGCCACTACCTCCAAACTCCATCTGTATTAAGTTTACATGGCCCCTCTATGTACCGATGCAAGCCTCGCTGGAGAGCGTCCATAAGTGTGGAAGCCGGGTGCAAGGATGCAGGAACCATAGACTGTGTGCCAGAGAAAGCAGTGTAGCCTGTGCAAATAGCCACTATGAGCGCTCACTCCGGAATGCATCCCCAACTGGGCAGTGGTTCAGGGAGAGAAGCAGGGAACAGTTTACCATGCTTAGGTAAGTGTTCACATGGCCACATTTAAACCACGGCAACCCAAGCAGTCTGATTCTGTGGTGCAACTGAGGCCATGTAAACATGCCTTTAAACTCCATGGCAGTACCAGTCGAAGACAGTCAGTGACTGTAGGTGCCCAGTGGGGTTTGAGACTTGGTTTAGAGGCAAGGATTCAAGACCATTCTGCAGATTGCATTACCACTACCTGTATCTAGTTGAGAATATTACCAGGTTAAAGAAGCTAGTAGTAAATGCTGTCAATTCCTAAAACAGTGTTATATTTGCATTCAGGCAGTCACATTATGGAATTCTTGTACACAGCCAGTTTTAAGCCTACCCAGTTAAAATAGTGTTGCCTGATGAGCACCATATAAACCACACTGTCAGGACTGCATAATGCTATCATAATGCATGAATAGTAACAGGGGTAGAATAGCATATGTCAAGCACTACGACCCCTGTAGCTATTCAGGCAATGGTGAGGGTGTATAAGTAACATAAAAGTGTGCCAGCTGGTCAAGCTACTCATATGGTGGAGTGGATTAAGACTGCAGCAGCTTGAGCAGCACAAAGCAGGAGACCAAAGTCCAGTTCCTGGTCTCCCAACACATGCAGCTTCAATTTCCTCCTGCCCGAAGTAAACATTTTTTGTCTAACACCTGAGACAAACATTCTACCCCTCCTACATTTTTCATTTTCCCTAAGAGATCAGCACCCCTCAGAGTTTATTTAAATTATGGGGGTGGAAGTGGACAGGAAACAAAAGTGTATAATCTGTTTGTTGCAATGGTAGCAGTCATCGATGTGTTTTATAATCGTTACCAATTTCGCTGTTTGGAGTAACAGAGTTTTTAACTGCCACTGTTGTTGACAGCGCTGTTTGTACTGCACTGTTCTTAATGGCGGTGTGCTAACATTCACAATTCTGACCTAGTGCCAAGTTTAAGTAGAAGTAGTAGTTTTTCTTTGGCACCCTTCCCCATAGGTTTAAAATGTAGTACTTACAGTACTTTTGAACATAATTTGAAACCATTCCCTGTGGATGCATGTTAATATACTGTAACTGTTTTTGAGGTTTGTCCTTTGTACCAATGTTTACTATGCATTTTACTGCTTGAATATTGTCAGGGCCACCAAGAAAAATGGGTATTTGTGCTCTAGCATTTTTTTACCAACATAAAACAAATAAACTAACAAAATGTATCTCAACTCCCTGGTACCTTTATCGCTAATAACTTGAATGTGCACTCATACTCATATTGGGAAAAGTCTTAGCAGGAAAAGTAAAAAAATGGTCCCCAGTCTCTTCCTCAGCAAGAAGATGCAAGCAACATGACTAGGTACATGTGTTGATAAGAGCACGCCTAGGGGTGTACTAAGGCACGAGGCGCTTTGCGCCGAAAGTGCCTTATGCCCCTAGGCATGCTCTTATCAGCACGTAACCCACACCTTGAAGTGTGTTATTGCGCTTATAAAATGGGCCCTTTGTAAAGTAATTTTTTTTTTAATGTAAAAAAAAAAAAAAATAGAGAAATACAAGAATAGGTTTAAAATTGTGAAAACAGTGAAAAAATAGTCCCTTGTATTAAATTTCTGTGCAATGTATTTATTGTGTCCCCCCCCGCACAGAAAAAGTTACTCATACATTTACAGTATGTCTTTTTTTTATTGTTTTTTTTTTGATTTCTTTGTTTGCCTGTGTTTAGTTAGGGAGTTGAAGTGTTAAGACAGGAGCATGTCTGTTGACTGGGAGCGAGCGTGTCCCTCAACAGACACCGTAGAAAGCACTGACAATATTTCTTCCTGTTTCCTGGTTTCGTTTTTGGGGAATATTTGGCTCGTTATTTATTTTAAAAAAGTAAAGCGAGTGCCTGCTGAGTGTCTGAAGAACACTGCTTCGTTGCTGCTTGCCGATGGTGCGTCGGGTAGGTGGCTTTCGCTTACGGGATTTGCTGCCGTTTGAAAAAAAATGCCGTTTTGCTTTTGTTGCCGTTTGTCGGCGGTACTTTTTAAAATCTGGTAATGGTGGCATGGGGCAGACAAGCCGTGAGACTCATTTATGAGGTACGAGGTTTTTCTTGGTTTAGATGGAGTCTGATATGTTCTTGAATGCAGTGTTACGTTATTGTGCTGTCCACGAGTGATGTCGTGCTGCCGCTTCAGTGAGCTCTGCCAGTCAACGTTTCTGTTAATGCTTGGCAGAGCTCATTAATTTTTTTGGTCATTTGGCTTCTTGGTGGGCAGTAGTACCGGTTGGCTACAATATCATCTGATAAGGACACGGCTCAGATGATGTTGTAGCCAATCAGTGCCTTGGGATTTGTTAGCCCATTTTATAATACTATATAATGTATGGGTAGTCCTTATTACCCACTGAAAGTAAGCTGTTTACAATCTTGGAATCCCACTGTTTTGATGTCAGAACTTTACAAACCCCCTCTCATATATGTCATAGCAGTGGGTTTACAAAATGAAATGTCAGTGATATTCAGCATTCTACACATTCAGAACATGATTGTTAGTCTCAATACAGTATTCAAATAACATTCCAATCATCACACTTTACTTTTACTGAGTCTTGCGGTCGCATTGTCTGATAGAGATTTTAACTCTGGTGCTATTTTCGCCTGCTGTCGTTCAGTCCGTGTATCCTAATAAATTGTTTTCCTACACAATCATGTGGCTGTACTGCAGATTCATTAGTAAGGCTAAATTACTTGTGTTTGGGGGGGGGGTAACTTCTCATGTCAAGTCCCATACACTATAAATGACAATGCCTGATGTACTTGCCTCTCATGGTTGCTAGGTCAATGGTAAACCTCTCGAGCTGCGCTTCTCGTGGTTTACTGATGCCCTAGCAACCACTCGAGGTGATTACACCATGGTTATCACCTGTACATCAGGCATTATCCTCTATATAAAGATATACTGTATATTATACCATACAAGTGGGATCCTTTACAGTCCTTTACACTCAGACTGGTGGGCCAAGCAGTTCTTTTCTGCACACAAATTCTACGTTTCTACATTATCTTTCAAAATGTAGGTATCCATTGTCAAACTACAACACACAAGAGGGTGTGCAGTAGGACTGTGCGATTATAATCCATTTAGGTTTAGAAAATTCACATAGTAGTTACTGTGCAAGATTTAAAAGGATCCCTGATCCACATCGCACTTAGCATCATGATTGTAATGCAATTGTGCATTTTGCTGACAAAATGTTAGACCTTCTAAAACATGATCTAAAGTTTTGTCACAATTGCTGAAAGTTGTGCATAAAAATAATGCCTGCATTTTTTTTTTTTACTATAAAGCAGGTAGACTTTTGCAAAGCATGAAAATGTTTAAAAACAGCAGTTCTACATTTTGGCACATTTACTTTAATGCAAGTGCAGTTCATAGTCGGGAACTGCACCTACGTCTTGGGTTTTGAGAATCCTGTCCACAATCCGTTGATTTAGTTTATATACATAGATGCATTTAACATGCTCTTATTGGAGAAGGCCCACTGGTCTAGTGATAGCACTACCATTTGCAACACTGATGACCCAGGATTAGTAACAAGCCAGGGCAATCGGAGGGCCAACTTGGGGGGGTGGATCAAGTTTCTCAATGGATGCTTTCCTCCTCCTTTGGGAAGGAGGTTCTTCCTGTTCCACTGCTCTGCAATCACTCCCTCATGAACAGTGGCACAGTCGCTTTGTTAATCGGTCCCAAAAAGTTATTCCGCGCAGTTAGTGATGCACTGCACCATTTCAAGGGAAACACAGGTTAGAATACCGAGCTGGACTCTCCTTTCCTGGGTGGGCCAGTGGGGTATGGAGCACAATGCAGAGGCATCCTGTCCTAATCCCAGGGAGAGGAAGATACATGCTCCAATGCATAGGTTTGCAGCCTGTGTGGACTCCCCTGTCCTAGGCCAGCACAGTATGGCACAATGCAGAGGTATGGTATCCTGATCCCAGGGAGAGGATGATGCTTGCTCCAATGCACAGGTTTGTAGCCTGTATCTCACCTGAGGAGCCCTCATGGATACAACTCCTCACCCTCACCCTTCCAGCCATTGTTACTGTAACCCCTAGGTGGCTCTATTTCAAGGGCTACTACCCCTGCCTGTATGGCTAGCAACAGGTTAAGGGGCCCAGGTCTTATGACGGGTGCCTCCACCAAGAGGTCAGGTTGGTAGTGGTTAACCTAGCTTGGACACAGCCCTCTGCGACACTGTGACCCCCCTTTTCTCCCACCAGTGTCCCACACAGTACACAACAGTTATTTTTACAATACCCTTGATAAGCAAACCACTTACACTTGTGCTTGGCACTTACCCTCTGGACTGGTTCCTTCAACTTGACTGTGGGGACCCCCTGTAAAACAAGATGATGCAGTACAGTAGCCATAATGCAATAGCTCTAGCATAAACTGACACCACAGTCAAGGTAAATTTGCAGAAACAAACAGATCTGATTTTATTCAGGGAGCTGTAACAAGGAAGGGGGCAAATTAGGTTAATTGGGTTAAACACATCAATAATCACAGTACTGTATATGCACTTAAGAGTCTCATATAGTCACACTCTCTGGGTACCCAGGATGGATAAAGGGGCTAGCCAGGTTCGTTGCAGCTAGTTGGGACCCTGTGATGGAAAAAAGAACATGCACACCCAAATTGTAATCCGGAGCCACATGGCTCAGTTCGTGGAAAGAGAAGCACAAGCAAATGAGATGATACACTTTGATTTAATGAAAGGTGCAGGGAACTACCCTGATAATTACTCATGATACCCGGGCTAAGCACAGGAAGGCTGATGTATGATCTCTCTGTGTTGCCAGAGGAAGCAGGGTCCCTTTGAGGAAGGATCTTTCTGTGCAGCAAGGTATTGAGGCAAGACCCTCGTGGCAGGGCCTTTCTGTGCCAGGCAACATGGATTCAGTCCGATTTGGGCTGGTGAAACACTACTTCCATCTCTAGCACAGTTTACAGCACTTGGGGAAACCAGAATGCGATCCCCTTCCAGTACATAACACATTTATATGTAAAGGAAATTACTATACCAGGCCAGCTGCTCCTTGAACTCCAATCGCAAAATACTGCAAAACCCGGGAGCACTCACAGCAGCTTCAGTCCCTGACAGGCTGATCGTTCTTCAGCAAAATCTCCGGTCTTCTACAGGCAAGACTGCTTCCCACACTTCTTTCTCTTCAGAGATCATAGGGATCAGCCCAATGAGCCCTTACTAATGGCTGCAGACTGACTTTAGGGCCTCCCACATGATTCCCATATGAACTACATGCCACAACAGCACAGAGCTCCTTCTCCTTCACAGTCACCTCGCATCTGGCTTGCCAGCAACAGTTCAGGGCATTTTTTTCTACCACTAACCTATAGAACAAGCAAGCCCCTCCACTCACCACTGACTCCTCAGAGCAGACACCACCAAGTAAAATCACAGTATTGTATAAAAGTTATCTTGATGACAAATGAAATGCAACAGAATGTACACCTGCTTTACTCCCTACAGAGACAGAGTGACCTGACCACACATAGGGACCCAGAACCAATGGCTTTTCTCCAGTTTTGCTACCCCCCATCTGGCAGTCGAAGACCGCTACATCACAACACAAACAGTTCAAATGAGAAGTGGGATATGGGTATATTAGGCACTACCGGCATCTCTTAATCTCTCCAGGTCTCGTGCATGAAACAGCTGCCATTATGAACATACAAAGGGGCTATAAGAAATGAAACGGAAGTATCAAACGGTGCCCTCTACTTTACAACTTCCACCACACTGAAACAGTTCAAACAGATTAATGAAAAGTACAGGTGGTGATACCGGCATCTCTTTGGCACTATCGGCATCCCTTTATCTATCCCGCTCCATTCTGCTTCTGATTCTCGTGCTCACTCCCTTCCAGGTTTGCCTCGAATATAAAGCACCTACCTTTATGACCCAATCACAATACTCTACAATATAAAAAAAGGTAAACCATGCTCCTGTTTCTGTATACTTCCTCCTATCAAACAAAGTACTGAACCTGCCATAACAGCTGCATCTACCAACGGATGCCCTCTACTGGCAAGCATGACAAGTAAAGTACAACAGGAACTACTTTAGAGCAAAAACAACTTTTCTACTCTTTTTAATTGTTTTTTAAAATTCTTTTGATCATTTAATAAAAATAACATACTGCCCATTTTCTAAATGCAATAATACCCTCCAGGGTGGGTGGTATGGGAAATACCTGACCTTCTGGGAGCTGTAAGGCCCTCTGCCTGTGACGTCAGGCCTCATAATGGCTCTGAACGGTGCAGTATAGACCAATACCACCCACCCTGTCAGGTATTATTGCTCACATTGTTACATTAGCGGTAGTAAAAGAGTCCCATTCAACAACAATCAACACCCAATTCTATTTTTGAAGAAGGGAATCAATCATACAATGTGTGTTATATAATAGACACATTATGATGATAAATGGTGTAACAGCTTTCCTTTGAAGTAACGTAATTAACGTGCTGTTCCAATATTACAGGTGTCATAAATAAATAGAGGAGGTTGACTGTCTGCCCACACTTGAAAGCTTGTTGTGATCTCTTCTTCAGGTTATGCCCAACATGTTCTCCACAGCACATGAGAGGAAGACTGCCTAGTCTTGGAAGCCTGTAGTGATCTCTTCTTCAAGTTGTGCCCAACATGTTCTCCACAGTGCATGAGAGGAAGACTGCCTAGTCCTGAAAGCCTGTTGTGATCTCTTCTTCAAGTTGTGCCCAATGTGTTCTCCACAGCACATGAAAGGAAGACTGCCTAGTCCAGAAAGCCTGTTGTGATCTCTTCTTCAAGTTGTGCCCAACATGTTCTCCACAGTGCATGAGAGGAAGACTGCCTAGTCCTGAAAGCCTATTGTGATCTCTTCTTCAAGTTGTGCCCAACGTGTTCTCCACAGCACATGAAAGGAAGACTGCCTAGTCCAGAAAGCCTGTTGTGATCTCTTCTTCAAGTTGTGCCCAACGTGTTCTCCACAGCACATGAGAGGAAGATTGTCTAGTCCTGAAAGCCTGTTGTGATCTCTTCTTCAAGTTGTGCCCAACGTGTTCTCCACAGCACATGAAAGGAAGACTGCCTAGTCCAGAAAGCCTGTTGTGATCTCTTCTTCAAGTTGTGCCCAACGTGTTCTCCACAGCACATGAGAGGAAGATTGCCTAGTCCTGAAAGCCTGTTGTGATCTATTTTTTTCAGTTGGGTGTCTTAACTCGTCTATCTGTTTAAAAATGTAGCACCATAAATCTGGTTACCAGAAGTGGAAAGAAAAGAAGGAAAGAGAAAAAGTAGAATCAGACCTGAAAAAAAGTAAACCAATTCTGAAGTACCTTTTAGGTAATGTGCATGAAAATAAAGCCCAACAAGATATCCCCTCACATGAAGAAGCTGAATGTCAGACTATGTCTAACAATATGGAGGTCGAAAATACAGCTGTATCCATTGTGGCATCTCAAGGTCAGACACAGGAACATGAAGACACGTGTGCCTCAAAACAGCTCCAGAATGATGAGAGTGACTTGTGCTATGACTCAAATGACCCTGGTCTGTGGCCAGAAAATGTATCTGACATTGAGAGACAAAATATTGTCAAATGTTTAACAATCCAATTTGATGTGAAGAAATTCAAAAATTCGATTCCAGCTGATCCTGATGGTCGATCATTCCCTGAATATCTTTTGTACTCTAAATCCTCAAATGGTCATGACAGGAGCATTATTTTGTGTCCAATGCTTTTTGTTTTCCAGTGTCCTAATAAAAAAAATCAATCAGTGCACTGTGCAAAAAAGAAGGTCTTAACCCAAATGGCAAGTGGCATAAATTATATGATAAGCTTCCAGAACATGAAATGAGTAGTGCACACCAGCATTGTTACTGGCAAAGGAGAAACCTTCAACATTCATTACAAGATAAAGGGATTGATAGCCAACTGCAGAAACAAATACAGTCAGAAGCAGAAAAGCATAAAGCATTATTAGAGAGACTTTTGGATGCAACCTTGTTTCTAGCATCAAGAAATTTGGCATTTCGAGATGGAACTGCCAAAATTGGTGATGCACACAATGGTAACTTCTTAGGTGTGCTGGAGCTAATCTCACACTATGATCCCATTCTGTGTGATCATTTAGAGAAGGTGAGGCAAAAGCAAGACAGGGGTGAAAGAATGATGGCTCATTACCTATCGTGGGAAAGTCAGAATGAGTTCATAGAGTTATGTGGTCAGTAGGTTTTGAACAGAATTCTAACAGAGAGAAGTGAAGCCATCTATTTCCACAGAGCTGGGCCAGTCACCTCAAATGAATGATCTCCATTTATGCTACTTGTTCTATTTATTTATTTGAGCATAGCACCCGTTCATTCTGTGAGCACAGTCCTGTTTGTGCTTTTGCAGTACTAAAAGAGGCAAGGTGAGGAGTTGAGGGCAAAAACTAAGCTCAGACAATAAGTTGCATGTTAGGATAGGGCATAACAGGGCAGACTGGATGGATGAATAGTTTTTTTCTACTGATATTTTCAATGTTTCTCTAGTCTTTTATGTCACATTATGTACTCTCGATTGACATACTATAGCAGAACTGTATGAATTGTTGTTTTCTTCTATGCATGCTCAATTGTACTGAATAGCATTATGAATTGTCCTTGAAAGCTTCAATAAAGCTGAATTTAAATAAAACTAAACTATTGTAAGTAAGTAAAATTAAATTTCTTAAGCGCCCAATCCCAGTGGCTCTGGGTGCTGTACAAAAAGGCAAAGGTAAAATAAATAACAACAATAAAAATAAATTTTAATGACAGATCACGAGCAGCAACACTATAAAAAAAATATCAATTAAATAACAGTTTGACAGTCAGCTAATTACTAGAACTCATAATTGGTTCTCAAATGCTTCTGTAAACAGATGTGCCTTCAAACCCTGTTTAAATGCCTCCACCGGTGGAGCCTCCCTTAAGGATCTTGGAAGCGAGTTCCACAGAGCTGGGCCAGCCACCTCAAATGAATGATCTCCAGAGGTCTTGAGCAGGGCCCTTGGAATTACTAGGAGGATGTCAGTGGAAGAGCAGAGCAAGCACCCAGGGTGGACAGGACGTCACTCAGATACCCAGGGCTCAATCTGTATAGGGTCCTATTGGTGAGCAAGCCCACTTTGAAGGTGATTCTTCATTTCACCGGCAGCAAGTGTAGATCACACAGAACCGGGGCCACATGGCAAGACCTTGGAAGGCCCATTAGCAACCTGGCTGCTGCATTCTGCACAAGCTGTATGTGAAGAATAATCCCTCCACTGACCCTGAAGTAAAGAGCATTACTGTAGTTATGCCTTGAGGGTACAAAAACATGAACCAGTGAGGGCAGGTTGCCAGGCGTAATTAAGGCTATTATCCAGGTGACATTACTTAGGTAGCAAAAACCACTGTAGATGATGGATGACACCTGAGTCTCAAGTGTCAATCCATCATCAAGAATAATGCCCAGGTTCTTCACCTTAGTAGAAGCTGCCATCAGGGTAGGGCCCAAGAATAATCCTGTTCCCACTCCAGCTATACCCACATCATGCCAGTGACCAGACTCAATCTCTAGTACCTCCCTTTTGTCGGGGTTGAGTCTCAGCCAGCTAGAGGACATCAAGTCTTGGATCTTGGCCAGACATTTGTTGAGTACCTCCACAGCATCACTCATCACAAGAGCACAAGATATATACAGCTGAGTATCATCTGCATAACAGTGGAAACCCAAGCTGTACTTTCTAATGATCTCACCCAGGGGAAGCATGTACACCACAAACAACACAGGCGACAGGATCAAGCCCTAGGAAACTCCACAATGCAGGGGCTTTGGGCAGAAGAAGAAATTCCCTATCACTACCTTCTGCATCCTGCCTGTGAGAAAGGATTCAAGTCAATTGATGATAGTACCGGTGAGTCTAGAGAGCTCCCTTAGGTGATCCAGAAGCACTACATAGTCCACAGTTTCAAAATCTGAGGAGCAATCGAAGAGAACAAGTATTAATTGATCCCCTCTATCTTTCACACTGAGGAGATCATTCTGCACCCTGACTAACGCTGTTTCAGTACTATTCCTTGATCTAAATCCAGACTGGAATGGCTCATAGATGTCATAGGCCACAACGTGTGCCTCAAACTGCAGAGCTACCACTTTCTTAACAACCTTTCCCAAAAATGGGATGTTAGAGATTGGTCTATATTTCACCAAGACGTTAGGGACAAGAGATGGTTTCTTTAGGAGGGGCTTCGCCAGCACCTCTTTGAAGGAGTCAAGGGGAAAAAGTCCCTCAGAAAGTGAACACTGGACAATCTCAGCAAACACTGGATCAAGGGACTCTACACATCCCATTAAGAGGTGAGTCGGGCCTGGATCCAGTTCACAATATGTAAGCCGCAGCTTCAAGATTACTTCAATGACCTCTGTCACTCCCACCAGCCTAAACTCACCCCAGACAATAGGAGTACCTCTTTGAAGGAGTCGGGGGGGGGAGTCCCTCAGAAAGTGAACACTGGACAATCTCAGCAAACACTGGATCAACGGACTCTACACATCCCATTAAGAGGTGAGTCAGGCCTGGGTTCAGTTCACAGTATGTGGGCCGCAGTTTCGAGATTACTTCAATGACCTCTGCCACTCCCACCAGCCTAAACTCACCCCAGACAATAGGAGTACCTCTGGAAATGCATGGCTCACCATTGCAGGGCTGTGTCCACCCTATTGGGGAGATCCTAGCCCTAATGGAAGACACCCTATCAAAGAAGAACAGAGCAAACTCCTCGCACTGATCAACTGAAACTGCACTTTTTGGCTGCAAACAGGCAGAATGAAGTAGCTTAGCCACATTCTCAAAAAGCAATCTCCATGGAGAAGAACAGTGCCTTCTTATGGTTGATGGCCCTTTGATATTCACTGTAGTGAATTCACAAAACCAGATTGTCCTCGGACCGAGTCCTTCACCAGCAATGATCCAGTTTCAGTCCCCTGGTCTTCATCTCCTTAAGAGGAGTCCCATCAAACCACAGGGATCTCAGGTGAGAAGACTTGGGTCATATACAAATCAGTGTGATGGAGTCGAGCACCTTGGAGACAGCACTATTTTTGCCACTGCATCAAATGCACCCATTGCACAAGCAACACCCACACCAGAAAAGTCAATTACCACTATCAGTTCCTCTGGGGACAACCCCTTCAAAGGGCAGTAGTGGACCATTTCAACAGGGGAGAGACTAACAGAGGGGCCCTGAATGAGAATTCTACCATGCAATTATCAGACCACGCAACCAGATTAGTCTTGAGATTAGTGACCTTAAACCTCTGTAAGAACATTAAGTCCAAGGTGTGTCTGTGGGTTGCAGAAGCAACAGCTTGTGCAAGGCCAGTGAAGTCATTATCTGGAGGAAGTCATAACCAAAATGTGAGAGTTTGTTGTTATCCAGGCATTGAGGTCACCCAGAATCAATCATCTGGGCAACTCCACCACCCTTTCGGCGAAGAAGTCTGCAACTTCCTGCAGAAATTCCCCCTCACGTCCTGGAGGTTGGTATATGAGGAGAATTCTGTAACCTGCACCTGGATCCCCCTGCACAGCCATGCATTCAAACAATAAAGTGGAATCCACTGGATGCACAGAGAAGTTCAGGACAGATCTAAAACAGATGGCCATCACCCCAACCCTTGCATTCCCTCCTTGGGCAGTGCACTATGGAGAATCCAGCTGGGACCGATGCCTCCAACACTGGACCTGCATCATTCCCCAACCAGATCTCCATAATGCTAGCCAGATCGACCAAGGAAATCAAGTCTGCAATAATTATATTCCTAAAGACAGATGCTGGAATGGCCAGCAGGTGGGTGTCACTTTCACAAACATCCTATGCCCCATAGGATGTTTGTGAAAGTGACACCTACCTGCTGGCACTTCCAGCATCTGTTTTTAGGAAGGAGTCCTTGTTTGAGGAGAGCCAGAGGGAGCAATACCATCAGAACATTACTTTGTTTTGGATGAGACAGCTGCTCCCATCCTGGCATGCAGTACAAGCACTAAAAAAGGAACCCTGGTAATGTACATTTTTGGAAGGGTATCAAGAGGGCCTGGCTGATCATCCTGGGTAAGATAACACAAATGGATGGCCTCCTTTTGTTGCAGGGAATATCCAACCCCCCCCCAAGCATGCTTCCATTTTATGTTTGTTTAGCTATCAGTGCAGTAGCAAAAAGGTTGATACTATACAAATGGATATCCCCAGAGGTCCTTTCAGTAGAAAAATGGCTCCTGGCATAGGATAACCCACCACTTTGGAAAAACTATCACACAGAAATGCAGGCAGTCTTGTAACATAAGATCCGGGGGGGGGGGCGTTTCTATCCTTATATTGTAGTAATCCATGATCTATATGTGGAATCCCTCCTGGGAATGCTACTTCTCAACCTACTGCCAAAGTGAAAATAGTGTCACAGCTGTCTAGCCCATGGAGTTAAAAAGTGGTTACAGCAAAAACTACATAACATAACTGAATCTCTTTGGGGGGGGGGGGCGGCAGAATTGGTATCTGATTTCCTGTATATGACTGTGATATAATCTGTGTCTACCGCCTCCTGCATGGGGATTATGCTCCTGACTTCTGTAAATGAAATGTATTTGTGATCTTGAATGATTGTATTTCTGGAAAAAAACCTTCAATAAAAAGATTAACTGAAAAAAGAAATAAATGCATTGCTATGGCCATTTTCTCCAAAGCATTGTGCATGTCTCTTCTGTTCAGCTATGGAGGTATGGGGCCTACTAAGACAAATATTTAATACACAATCACTTTTTATAGTTTTCACTGTTTTATATTAAAATAAAATATTTATCTGTACCACTTCTTGGCACCACATGCAATGTTCATTTATATCATTACTAAACCATTTTAGCAATGGGCTCTGAAGAAAAACTGAAGCCATTTTTTCAAAGAAATTTAAAGAGTTTACTTTGACACATAAATCTTAATCTTAAGCACTGTGAAGGCAGAAATGTCAGTGTTTTGAACTGATAATCTGGGGGCTGGTCCTTTGGAGTAAGTTTGACTACAAAAAATAATTAATATCAGTATTAAAATTGATATTGATAAAGAGTTTTGTTTCGTTTTAATGAACAGTGCATACACCTTGATTATGGATAAAAATAAAAGGAACATTTGATTGGCAAAACAGTTTTTGACAAAAATGTATTTTTTTCCCATTTTTGTTTTCCCTGATAGTGGGAATCTTAATACCAATTGAGATTCACAGTGTAACTGGCAGCTGAAAACTACAGAAGAGAATAAGAAAATAGTGTGAGGACTGATGTTTACACGAGCACTACCCCTTAGATCACACAATATAATTTTCATGCAAAAATTTTTATTTTTATTATGTTTACCTACAATTATAGCAGCAAAGAAAGCTCTCTCCTTAGTGACTTATTAAAGAGGGGTGCATCTTTCGCAGGATACAGTGGCATGGTCTCCCCTTGAGGATCAAGTGAAATAGAATGATTGATTTTACTAAAGACACAGTACATTGGAAACAGAGAAACTGGAATTGGTTGCTCAGGTGACAATTTGAAAACCATCAAAAGTTACAGGGATAAATGAAACTTCTGTACTAACTGAACAGCTAAAACAGTACAAATGTGAGCTCCTAGAGCAAGCTGAAAATCTAAACAATATATTAACAAGATAAAACAAAATAAGTGTACTTCAACTGAGAGACTATCAAAGCTGATGTAAATAATTAGGAAACTAAATACTGACATACTAAAACTGAACTGAAGGCTAACAGAGACACTTGTTTAGAATTGTTAAATAATATACAATAAATTGAAAATGTTCTTCATGGAACAAGGTCAGACTTTGTTGATTTACACAAAGCTCACAGAAAGCTTGTAGACATATGTAAGCAGGAACAGGAAAGAAAGCCAGGAGATTCTGATACAGGGGTTCCTATTCACCTGGTGGGAACTTTACAGTTCTGTGCTGATTTTCACCTTCGGAATGTGTCGTGTGAAAATAAAATTCCACTGGCAGAATTACCAAAAAAGTTGCAATTTCATTTCCATGAAATTTCAGAATTCAGTTTGGCAACTTTCATGAAAGTCTGACTTAGAAGGGGGAAATGGATGTATGAATTGTGGATTAACATATTAAACTGTGGAAAGAAATTCTGCAGAACTGATCACTGACCAGCGGAATTATTGCATGTTTTGCAGATTGACGTATTAAACTGCAGAATGGAACTGCAAAGAACTGTCATGCCACAGTTCATGTGTATCATTCTATAATTCAGCCTGAAAATTCTGCTGAACAGGGCGAAAATTCACCAAACATATGTGGAGGTTTCAGATTTTGCCAACATTGGAATTTCAGAAGTCTGCAACATTTCTGAAATGTTGCTCAATTTCCATGAATTCAGAATTTGCAGTTTCCACCCAGCACTACCTCCAGAAACAAAAAAAAATATCTGCTTCACAGGCCAAAGTATCTAAGGTTCCTATTTTGGACACTGTAGTCATGGAAGGTGATGCACTACCTGCTCCCAAGATTTCTAAGAAAAAAAAAGAAACAGAAAATGAATCTTCTGCAGGAACAGTTTGTGGAACAGCCCAACTCCTTACATGATCCTGTGATGTCTCAACAGCCCAACCTGAGCCAGCATTTTGCCTATGGTAGATATAAGCCTTAGCTATGATTTGGGAGAGGAGGAGGAAAGGGTTTTGGAGGCCATACAGATAATTGAAGAGGTAATAATTGCCCAAAAGATTACATTGTGCCTCAGAAAAACACAGACCTAGTTCCTTAAGCTTAGAAGAAATGAAAAAAACAGTCTCAATGTGGAAAGGCACGAAAGAGGAAATAAAAAGGAAATTGGATACTTGAAAGCTTTTCTGCAAGGTCATTTGTACAAGCATTGATGCTCATATTGTGCAAACACCACTAGGATCACATGCTACAGGTAGAAACAGTGTCTCAAATAACTGATTGGTAGTTTCTGTTCCCCAACTGCAATCCAGGTTAATGAAATTGTAAATGTGAAATGTGATGAAGATTCTGGGTCAAGAGGTGATAGCTACCCCATCAACAGTTTTATTTAACAGCTCTCTGAGAGCAAGCATGGTTCAGAGGACTGGAGGAGAGCAGGCATGGTCCCTCTACATAAGAGCAGTAGCAGGAGAAGATTAGCAACTATAGGCTGGTCAGTCTCACCTCAGTGGTGGAGAAATTAATGGAAATCCTGTTAAAGAAAAGTTTGGTAGTGTAGCTTGACTCCAATAGGCTTCAGCACCACAGGCAGCATGGATTCACCTGGGGGAATTCATGCCAGATGAATCTGATTGATTTCTTTGACTGGCTGACCAGGGAAATAGATCATGGGACAGCAGTGGACACAGCATATCTGGACAGCACAGGAGACTGATAAAGAAATTGAGCGGCCTAAAAGGTGGGATCCAAAGTGGTGCATTGGGTTAGAAACTGGTTAATGGCTAGGAGACAGAGGGTGGTGGGTTAATGGCACTTACTCTAATGATGGGAGAGTGACCAGTGGGGTGCCTCAGTGCTCAATACTGGGACCAGTCATTTTCAGTGTCTTCATAAGCAACATGGGTGAAGAACTGAAAGGGAAGGTTTGTATTTTTATGGATGACACCAACATCTGTAATAGGGTGGACACTCAGGAGGGGGTGGAGAAAATGCATTGTGACCTTAGGAAACTCAAGGAGTGGTCAAGAGAATGGCAGTTGGAGTTCAATGCCAAAAAGTGCAAAATTATGAACCTTGTGCATAGGAAACCAAGAGTTGAGTATAGGATGGGGGGGGGGGAGGAACTAACAGTCACTAAGCAGGAAAGGGACCTTGGGGTTATTGCATCTCTTGACCTCAAATTGTCAGGATAGTGTGACAAATCAGTGGGTAGGACTATTGGAAAGCTTGGATGAATAGGGGGAGGTATCTCCCAACAGGAGGAGGTAGGAGATGGTGTTGCCACTATATTGCTCATTGGGGAGACCCCACTTGGAGTATTATGTCCAGTTCTGGAGGCTGCACCTACAACATGACATTGGCATGGTGGAGGCAGTCCAGAGGAGGGCATCAAAAATGGTGCAGGGGTTGCATCACAAGCCTTATGAGGATAGGCTGAGGGATCTCAACACGTACATCCTGAATGAGAGGAGTGGGAGATGATAGAGACCTACCAGTACCTCACAGGGGTCAACAGAGTGCAGGATGGGAGTCTCTTTCAAATGAGAAAGAGTATATGACCAGAAAGCATGCAGTAAAGCTGTGGGGGGGGGGTTAAGCGGGATGTGAGGAAGTACTACTTCATTAAAAGAGTTCTAGATGGCTGAAATAGACTGCCAGCAGAAGTGGTGGAAGAGAAAACAGTAGGGGGCTTCAAGCATGCAGGGGGTAGACATAAGGAAATATTAGTAAATAGACAGGGAGGAGGGAGGAGGAGGAGGAAGGCTTGTTGCAGACAAGTTAAGTCTATGGAGATTGACTAGGCAGGGATCATCTGGGCAGACTGGGTGGGCCAACTTGGCCTTTTCTGTCTATTGAAAATAAATGTGTGGCAACTGAAAATGCTACCTCTGTGTCTTGTCCCAATCAAGAGAAGACATGACCTGAGTTAGTATTGCATGTAGTATAAAATGCTAAAGTCAAACTGCTAACCTGATGTGTTTAAAAAACAGGTTCCGCCTGGGTACTTTAATTCCAAAAGAGAAAGTGATCAGATATCACTTTGGTTTAAACATTGAAAAAAGCTGCAGTGTGAAACTGTGCTAAACTCTGGAACTGAAGTGACTCAGATGTCTAAAAGCTTGTTTGACAAACTTTCCAATGTTTAGGTGAAACAAAGTCCCTAAAGGTTCCAACAGAAGATTTACAATTGGAAGGCTGTGCCTGTAGTTCAATGGGGTGAGCAACCAGCTACGCCCCCTTCCTGAGCTATATAAGGAGTTCCTTCCAGATTCCTTCTGAAGCACATTTTCTTTGACAGTCAGAGGCTCTGTCCATTTCGCCCTTCTCCCCTGGGCCTTCTTGGGCTTTGCCTCCCTCCTGCCTGTCTTTGCTTCTGTCCTTCCTTTGTGCCTGGGCTCTGCTTGGATCATGTTGGACTCCTGTTCATTGTGTTTCTCCAACTTTTGATTAGTATTGCTGTGTCTCTGGCTGCTGTGTGCTTCTTTGTGTGCTTGTTTCCTTCCTACTCCTGTACTTGTTTTTGTTTTGTTTGTTTCTTTTGGGTTTTTCTAGTTTTCTAGTACCCTGCGTATACATGGCTTATTTGTGCTTCAGGTTACATATTGTTCTTTCCTTACCTTAAGCTGCCCTGTGTCTGTGGTCTCAGGCTCCCATTTACTCACCAGAGTTTGGAAGCCCTGAGTCAACTGCATTGTTATTGTATATTAACTTGGTCTATAAAGTAAAGAAAGATTCCTTAAGATCTGCAGTTGATATGGATTTAGAAATCCCAGGATGTAATCTAGAAATTGGCAAAGACTCCATTTATTATGTAGGAACATCAGCTTGGAATAGTATTCCACACAAACTAAGAGCATCCATAAGGAAAAACACTTGGAAAGGGATACAAACTTGGTTGGAAAACAAAACACTTGAATCCAGATTGTGTTGCACAACTTAACAAAAATGAGTGCATGTAATTGTATTAAGACTATTGATTAATGAAGCACTATGTAATTGTTGTTCATTTGATCACTTCTACCTGTTATATTTACATAAGTGTTCATATTGTATTAGTTCAATGAACCTGTAATGTGCTTGATATAACAAGACTGAAATAGGGTTTTATGTCTGTTCTATGAGACCTCATTGTAAATGAGCTCTTAGCTCAATCAAGCAAATCCTGATTCATAAGTTTTTATGAATATTTTACTACTACTACTACTACACTGATGTTTCCCTGCCTGCTGTCTTCTGTGCTTTCCACCTAAATTATTTGCTACTGGTCCAGGCTTCATCCTGCTCAGCTACTGTAGCTGCCACTCCCTGTTGTGCTATGTGTGTTCAGCAGCTCTGCTCTTAATTCACTCAGTGCTAACTCCACTCATCCAACTGCTGCATTGCTGTACTGAACGTTTCAGCTATTATATTAGCTGCCTGGTCTCATGGTGCTCTGCTAGTGGCTCTCTGTTATTCCTATGGCAGGGGACTGTGGTGTCAAGGAGGGGCATCATTGCTCCAGGTAGCAGGAGCATGCTTTACATACATTATATGCATCACTCTACTCCTTGCTGCTCCTTGCCTACATGGCATTTTAGTTATCCATGCATAAATACATAATCCTCACAGCCCTCATGGCTTTCAAGATTTTTATTGCATTTCATTACTGTGCTGCAAATGCTCTTTACTGGAACAACCTAACTCTGCCTTAATTGCATCCAAGGTATTTATGCCACTTGTATCAATTCACTATTCATGCTGAAATCATAGTGCTCAACTGCTAAACCACATTAATTCATTATGCCAAACCTCACTGAGACAATTACTGGGCGTCTCAGTCTCTCACTACCTAAACACCTACCTTTTATGTCACCATTAATTTGGTTTCCTTAATGGAATTTGTTGACTTGCTTTCTGCTGGCTGCTACCACTATCAGCCTCTGAATTCTGGCTTGCACTACAGCCGCCTACCTTACCCAAGCTGTTGGCTTCACCTGGTCTCCTTATCACTAATGTTGCTGGCTTCATCTGGCCTTTTCATCAATAACCTGCTACCTACCTACAGCCACTGGCTTTGCCTAGCATCCTTCTATTTAGCACATTGAAGTTGATTCATGTGCTCACTCCATAACTCAGAGGCATGCCAACCACATCCATTACCTCTGGCTAAGGGTTGCCATGTAGCTGACAGTTTTACTATGCACCCATGAAGTCCACATCTTGAGCGTGTGAAGCTAGGGCAGGGTTCTTCTCATCTGGCATATAGCGGGAATGTTCTTGTTCCAGGCTGAGCTTCAGTTGTCTAACTCATTGGTGGCACCTCTTGATGTAGAATTTAAGACTTCAGCTGCCAAGCAGTGGGGCCCTTAAGCCCTGAAGCCCCACTTTGGCTATGATGATGCCATGGCACCTTCAAAAGCTATTCTTCCTATGACCGACTCTGGTTCACCTGGTCTGTTTTAGTCAGTAGGCCAGCTGAGTGCCTCAGTGGTCATTGCTCTCCTGCTCCCACCTTGGGGGGGCTGCTCTTGCTTCAAGAGTACCTGTTGTTGCAGAGGCCTCTCACAACCCTTCACGGTGTTCCCATTAGAGGGATCATGAGAGCTTTCCACCAAACTGGAATATTTCCTCCCCTCAGATTGGATTTCTAAACTGCAGCAGCAGAGCTGTCCCAAAATAAACTTTCCCTATCCAGAAGGCAAGGTGACCTAGGCCTTGGATCCCCAGAGGTTTCCTCCTTTCAAAAGGGGGGTTTCCTCTTCTCCATGCCAAAGGCCATAATATGTAGTTTGTTGTTAATAGTATATTTCCTAGTTTCATTAGGTAGGTTTCCGCTGTTGGATGGAGATGGATGGTGGCCCTACTTGCCATTTTCTCTCTCCATAAGAAACCCCCTATGTCATCAGTGCAATCTATTTTATCAGCGCAGTCCTGACAACCTGTGCATCTCATTCTTATTCTTCAAGCTGTCTCGTTGCTGTCAATCTGCTCTCAACCTGGTAGTCCACTTTTATTGCTTAACACTCTTTTTTCTTGGGCTCCTTCCTAAGGTACCATTAGCCAGAGAATCTTTTCTATGGCATGTCTGGGGTGGAACCCTCTTCAAGGGTTCCTTACCTTCAGTACCCCTACAGGGTGGTAATTCCGCCATGGGATAGAGAGTGTGAATGGTTATCACAGTTACAAATGCAAAACACTACTCTGGTTGCATAGGCCTATTGAATTGGAGGCTATGCCTGTAGTTCAACGGGGTGAGCAACCAGTCATGCCCCATTCCTGAGCTATATAATCAGTTCCTCCCAACCTCCCTCAGAAGCACTTTTTATTTTCCCCACCATCCTCCCCTCCACCTCCAGTGGCATGCCTTTCTCCTTGGGGACCACCTTCCTTAAGTACCTTTAATCAAGGGAATCTTTCCCATGCTACCTCTAGGGGTGAAACCCTCGTCGAGGGTTTCTTGGCTTTGGTACACCTACAGGGTGGTTATTACCCATGGAAAACAGAGTGTGAACTGCCAAACAGTTATCACAGTTGCACAAGCATAACACTACTCTGGTTGCATAGGCCCATTGAATCTGTGGGTTATGGAGAGGGAGTTCAAAAACCTACAGGGAAAGTTAAGAAGAAACTTACGTTTGGTAAAATGAATATCATGTACATATTACCAGTAAGACAAGTGATAATCTCCTAATTGGAATTGACCTTCTGAGAAGGTAAATACCTATAATCAATCATTTCCATTAAATGTTATGGTCACAGGTAAAAAATGCCTATACCATATGGAAAGTGATTCAAGTGTCCTAAACAAGCAGTCCTATTACATTTAAAAGAATGAAGAAAGTGCAGCAGAGTAGTACTGCTACTCATGATGCATGTGACCCACATTCAGGATTGCTTGCGGGTCATTGGGGTAGGCTGGGGGAGAAGGCAGAAGCATCCCAGAAGATGATCTCCTCCTCCAGGGAGGAAGGATTGCCAGCTCCGCTGCTCTACTGCCACCTGGGTGACCAGAGGTGGCAGTGCAGTCAGAGTAGCATGGAGAAGGGGGTTGCAGGCCAGTCCCATGCTAAGCATGGTCACATGCATATGTGTGTGCACCCATGTCACCTGTGTCTTATGGGATGGGACCAGAAAAGTGGAAAGCACTGGCAAGGCAGTGTGAATACTGGCTCCATGCAGGCCCCATACCAGCAATGTGGCTCTCCTCCAATTTGGGACCTGGCCTGTGTGGCATGAGGCCTAGCCTGCCATCCCCTGCTGAAAGGGTGAGACAAATGGAGCATGGAATTGAAAGCTCATGTGAAGCCAGGTGACGGGACTAGGGGGAGCCCAGAATGAAGGAGGGTCTGGCCAGTGAAGGGCGGGGGGGAGGATAAGGCAATATTCCAGTTAACTTGTGCATATTCTGATGAACCTGTTTTGTCTGTACTAGGTCATTCTGAAAATTTGGCTAAATGGAGGAAAAAATTCCATGTGGTTTCTATATCAAACCGGGATGTGTAAAAATCAGAAATCAATATAAAATGTACTGTGAAACACCTTTGCAAAGGAAGGAGGTAACTCTGCTTCCTCAGAATCTTATCTTGTTTCTGAAACAGAAGCCTTGAGCTTGGCGTACCCTGTCCACAGTGATAACAGTGAAAAAGAGATGCCACTGAAGAACCAGTCCCTTCTCTGTAATATCCAGAGACATAGGGTCAGTATAAGGTGCCAATCAATGCAGAAAACTTGGTTTCAGCCAGTTCTGTTCTGTGTTTTGGCTATGAATACTGTCTATTTAGCTAATTGTTTTTCAAGATGCTAAAGAGGTGGAGGCCCGATTTAACACTCGTAATGAAAAGAGAATAGATAAAAGATGTTTCAAACCACGAACGGTCTCACCAAAACAAAAGCATCTTTGTTTTGAATCTGCAGATATGTTAAAAGACTATACTGCACCATGAGTATGTGGTACAAGGTCTAAAATCTCCCATGTGTATTGAGCTGGATATCCTTGTATAACTGGATGTAAAGTATGTACAGATCTGGCAAAAAAAGCATTTTTACTACTATTAAAGCAGTGTGGTTATCCATATCCTAAAAAATGAAAATAAAAACTTAGGAGGGATATAAGTGCAGGGAAGTCAAATTTAAACTACAAACAGAGTGGTCTTGAAGAAATGATGCCACTCACCAAATGTAAATGTATTTTCTTTTTATGAAATTACATAGTCAGCAAAACCAGGTCATCACTGTTTCACAGCTAGTGTACTACTTCAGAAGAATTACAGTTAGGCTGATTTTATAATGAATCTTTCTGGAAATATATTTTCTCTTCAATATTTTTGCATATGGCAGGTCACTCCCTATAATCTTATTGCACATCACTAAATCAAAGTGAGCTTTTTAACAGACCAAATCCTGGGATACTGCAGTCTGTAATTTGTTTCTTTATACTCTTATGCTCTGTTTCTTGTATTTGTTCAACAACAGTATATATTGATATAAATAGTCATTAACATTCAGGCTATTTCACAGCTCACCTGATTTGTGAAACCATGGACCCTTTTTTAAAACCATAGAGTAAAGAAAATGAGTATGAAAATGTAAAAAATGTTCAAATACCTCATCTGTTTGACACCCCAGTGGAATGAACCAGCTACCCTAAGATGGTCTATCTGGGTTATGTTGTGGTGAACAGACGAGACATACTAATGAGTCATGGTAGGATGAAACACATGTCAATGTCTTCTGTTGCCACCCTTTGCAAACTGTGTGAGAGGCCTTTCGTCACCATGCATTTCTGCTTAAAGTTGAACCAGCATAATATTCTGTGATGATTTGCATATACAGCCCATGATGCTTTACATTGTGGGGGCATGTGTGATTTTGTGTTTCTTTGAAACTTAGCTTCCCGGCCAAATGCTCTTTGGGGTAACCATTACCTCAGTGCTTGAGCACAGAGGTTCTTTGTCCACTAGACAGCATAGCTGCTTATTTTCAGGTACGACACGGACTATAAAAGATCCTAAAACCTAAATACACCAAAATATAATCGAGTCAAAATACTGCACCTATGCAATTATGAAGCCTCTCAAAAATGTATAAGAAATGCAATTAAAACTCTGGGAGGAGCCATGCTTGAGCTTTCTATGTCTCTAATTACAAAATGATCAGGAGAGGTGTGTCCATCTCCTATTTAGCATGCTACTCACTGGACACATATGAGACCCTTATGAGCCAGCACTCTATTTTAAACTAGCATTTGTCAATGCCAAATGTTTGCTTACAGTCTCATAGAGCTGTAAAGGGAAAATAAACAATATGCACTGTAAATCAAATATTTCTGCTGTTTCCTGTTCATTATTGTCATGCTGTTAACAGATTTGATGCAACTGTATTTGCATTCTGCATGCTGAGTTTTTTTTCTTCTCTTCGTTTACTGTTTTCAAAAGAGAAACTCTTCAGACACCTACCTGTAACTACTGTAGGTGAAACCACTCAAAGTGGGAAAACACACACACGTGCATGCATGCACAGATGCACAGACAGACACACACAGATGGTGAGGCTTGATGTTCATCTTCAAAGCATGAAGATGATGTCTGTTAGTTGGATAATGGGGGGAAACCAGTTTGCTTGGTGCAGTTGCATCCTTTAAACTACATAAAGTTTACATCCATCAACCAGCTCAAAACTGTCATCATCAGCCTTCTCAGCATTGACTTTTAAGTATCAAGCCTCCTGTATTTCTAGAGCCATTGGCTTATATAGAACACACCTCCACACACCCTACATTTCCCAAGCACCACTAATATGTTTACTTTGTGTTTGAATGCAAGCAAACATAAAAGGAAGCCAGGAACTGGTCTTCACACAAGACAGACAGAGAAAACAGTGAGATCATCTTGGCATTTTAAAGTTACAAAAGTAGGTACCTGACCTATGTAGAGATCACCTTGTTATCAGTGGTCAGGCGTATTCACAAATCAGATGAGTTATGAAACAAAGAACCCCTTTTTAAATCCTTTAATGAAGAAAAACAAGGTGTAAGAAAGTAAAAAAACACATCAAAATGATTTACAGGCTTCACTGGGTAGAATTGGGGGTGAGGGGAGAAGGGCAGTAGCTACAGAGGGGCTATCGGGGCACCACCCCAATCTCTTGAGCACTGCCCCCATTTATCATCTCACTCCAAATTCCCCTTCAAGCAGGTACAGAACAAAGATATGTACATAAGAACATAAGAATGGTGTCAGCAGATGGGGACCACTTAATCCATCTAGTCTGCCCTAGGTGGCATCCCTCCTCCCCTTTAATTGTTCCAGCCAAGCTGTCTGCACTGTCTGTCCCATGCTAGCTTACATTCTCTTACTGTTTTAGCTGCTACCACCTGTGCTGGCAGGCTGCTCCATGGCTCTCTCAACCTCTCCATGAAGAAGTACTTTCTATAGTTGCCCCTGAACTTGCCTCCCACCATACGCAAGTTGTGCCCCCTTGTCCGAGTTCCCTTGTTTTCTTGGAAGAGGTTCTCTATCTTGTTTATTCCCTTGACATATTTTAATGTTTCTATCATGTCTCCTCTGTTTCTTCTCTGTTCTAGTGAGTACAACTTCAGTTCCTTGAGCCTAGTTTCATATGTCTTATGGTGCAGCCCCTGCACCATTTCAGTGGCCCTTCTCTGCACTGTCTCTAATCTATCTTTGTCCTTTTTCAGATGTGGCATCCAGAACTGGACACAGTATTCCAGGTGCGGACTCACCAAGGATCTGTGCCTTTTCAAGCTGTTGCTGAATGTTCTCTTATACACTGTCTTTCTCTCTCGCTCTCTCTCTCATCTCACTTTTTTATGGTAATATATTTACTGTTGAACCAGTTCCAGTTATATATTGGTGTTCCCCTCCCCAACCCCCATTAAATCACAGTTCTGCCACTAAAATTGCTTAAATAATCTGACTGGATAGTATTGATTAACTGCTAGGACTTCTGCAGTGGCCTTTAGAGAAGGAGGATATGGGAACCTGGCAAGTGATCTGTTTGGTCCCTTAATTAAACTTAAAGTGACACCAGTGCTCTGTTCATTGGCTAGCAATTAGTAAGTAAATTAAATCTTATCCAGTGTGTGTGTATGTGTGTGTGTGTGTGAGCATGCATGTGTGTGTGTGTATTGTTGTTTGTGTGTGTGTGTATGTGCTGTGGTGTGTGTGTGTGTGTGTGTGTGTTTGTGTGTGCAGAGACTTTGGGCAAGATCAACACTGTTGATTAACAAGAAACTGTAGAGTGATCCCCATGCATACTGGTGCATTCTTTTTTATAGCACGCTCTGCTGGGAAATATTTTTTCTTTTGTACAATAATATATTTATAATAACTGGGTCGCATTTTTTTCCCATAGGAAAAGGTGTGTAATTTGCCATTGTAAAAGAGCGTTTATATGTTGAATTATATATGTATTGTTTTTAAATGTTTTATATTTGATGTACAGCGCTTTGGGTCATAATGAGAATTGCATTTTATAAATAAAAATGAATTATGTTGATGATGATGATGATAACGGGAAACATACGCCGCTTTCCTATGAGAAAAGCACAAGTCACACAGGGACTCCGCCTCTCTGAACCTTTTCTTTTGCGTCGTTCTGCACTGTAAATAAAATTTATTTTTTTAATCTTTTTTATTTAGTAGACTCATTTTTTGATGTTGGTGTAGTGAGCGGTGGCTGGGGTCCTTCCTTCCAGGGGTCTTTCTGCTTCATCGCAGTCCTCTCTTCTGACCACCATAGCTCACTGCTGCAGCTCCGCTACTGTGTCTCACACTAGGCTCACTCCTTCTTGCCTCCTGTTCAGCTCCCCCATTCTCACCAGCACAGTGGAAAGGACAAAACAATGGACTGAAGAAAAAACAAACAAACAAATGGGGCTGTAAGAGCCCTTGCCACTGCCTGAATTTTATTCCCAGGTAACCATCAACTCTGCTTCAGGTACTGCTGCACACATTTTATGTAATTGCTGTGGCAAAAAAATGAGACCCCAGTAATTATAAAAAACAAAATATGGGGTGGTGTAAAAGTCAAGTTTTATACACACCCTCAGTGTTGGCTGCTGAGATAAATGCCTTGGGCTTTGGTCTTGGGGTTCATGTAGCATCCAACACCTTGGGTGTGTGTAACATTCTTGTTACATGCACCACCCCATATATTATTCTACAGTATATGTAATGTTGCAGTATTTTACCATAGTGGGCCACAGCTACACTGAAGAGGCAAGCAGTGGACAGGACTTTGGCTTTCTGTTCTACCACTCTGCATGCTAGTCTGAAAAAAGATTCATTTGCAGTGATTGTTTCCTACACCCAGGTAAACTCCCTACTGTGTTGTTGTACAGAAAGAAAGGTCTTATTTGCACTACCACACTACTGTTACACAATTAGACTCATGCAGTTTGTTTGAAGCTTTTAGAATTAATACAACTACTGGAAATGTTATAATAAAGGAATAATGCACGACAGGGTGTGTGTCGTGCTGGGATAACGCCACGCCTGGGGGGGTTGGGCATGGGGCCGCAGGCCGAGTGCGTCCAATGCCCCAGGCGTGGCGTTATCCCAAATGACACACACCCTGGAGTACATTATTCCTGTTATACAATGGCGTGTTGTTATACATAAAACAAAAAAATAATTTTAAAGAATGTTTTTGTTAGTGTGGAAAAATATTTTTGTTTCTCAAGAGAAGATGCAAACAAGAGATCATCATCATGGTGGTGATTATGCTGGTCATCATCCATATTGGTTCACAGTGCTGAGACTAGACCCGTGGTGTCGTGCTGGGATAACACCACAGGTCCAGCCCCAAACTGACCAATCAGAGACCAGGATTCTTTCTTGCCATTGTATAATATGTAATGAGAAACAGATTCTCTATAACTTATGGGCAAGTCACCCAGAAGCTGCATAAATTAAATCTTTATGTTAGTGTACCTAAAGCCTTAGTAGACCGTCCCTGGTAAATATGGGGTGGATCCCAATTTGCACCGCCCCAGAAAATAATAAAACCTACATAGGACAATGAGTCCCTTACTGATTTGACTAGTAAGGTCCTTTTTATTGCCCAGAATGTCTTAAACTAAAATGGCTAGACACAGGCTTTCTGGGAATAGAAAGAATAAAGGTCTGGTGCTGAAAGGGTCAAATTAACAGAGGAAATTCTGCCGCAAGTAGACATCTTGGACCAAATGGGATTAATGTTGTTGTTGCCTTAGAATGCTGGCAGACCAAGGTCACCAATCTAAAGGAATAGAAAGTCACATAATTAGAGATTTCATAAACAGCCCCATTTTGAATAACATACCTTTATGCAATAGATCTGAGGTATCACAAAGTGAAGAAAATGCTTGACTAACTGACAAGTGTTGAAGCACTGGGGTAATGGGCATGTTTACCTGCTCCGCTAGTTGTTTACAGTAAACATATTGAGCATCATTGTTGGTTTGTTATTTAAGCAATAATCCATGACAGGGTGTGAGTTATTGTGGGATTTACCCACTCCTGATGTGGTGTGATCATGAGGCCACAGGCAGTAAAGGTAAATTCCACTAAATCCACACCTGGGAGTGGATTATTGTGAATATACAATGTCCTGTAAACAAAACAAACAAACAATGTATATATATATTATAGTGACGCAGTCGCACCACTATAGTTAGGGTTCAGCAGTCACTTACATACTAAACTCAAATGTTTGGGCATTAATAACTTTGGACCCATTCAACAGATTTGCCTGAAATTTGGTATGCTTGGTGAGGCATGGTAGATCTCTCAATCTGCCAAATTGCATTTCAGTCGGACTTACAATCTTTGCGTACGAAAGGAGGCAGCTTTTGGGAATTTGGATATGGCCCTGCAAGGCCATTGAGTAGCTTGTCACTCTGTGAGATGGCTTATTTGAAAGAGATTTGGTGGCCAAACATGCCGCTTTTCGTTTGGTGAAAAAATATTAAGGCATTCAAAAGTTATGCCACTTCTAAGTTCCCATTATAAGCCAATGGGAAAATGTATATGTATGTTTTGCGAACAAAGAATGGGGTTGTGGCCATCTGGTCCTGCCTTGTGATCAAAGAATTTGCAGCCTTGCGGTGCAAGAATCTTTGTCCCTGAGAATTTTCAAAATTCTTTGATTGCGAGGTCTGCCATTTTGTTTTTAGTTTTCCAATTGGAAAAACAGAAATATCTCGGCTAAGGGGTCACTCCTGAAGTAAAACTTGGATGGGTTTTACTCAGGGGGCTCCGATCTATTAAGCCATACCTTTGGTTTCATCCAAATTGGTCAAAAAATAGAGTTATTAGCTTTTAATTAACGATCTTTGATCGTGAGCCTGCAAATTCTCTGATCGAAAGATTTTCTTTGACCGCGATCTTGCATCATGACCTATTTTCACAAATATCTTGGTTCAGAGGTGGGCTAGAGACACAAATTAGGGTGAGTTTTGATCAAGGGGCTTCGTTCTATCGAGGCATGCCATTGGTTTGGTTTAAATCGGTGAAAAAAATGCATTTCACCATTTTTTTATTCTTTGGTCATGAGCGTGCAAGTTCTTTGATCGTGAGCCTGCAAATTCTTTGATCGCAAGATTCTTTGATTGTGATCAATCATCACGCGCGAGGGACAAGATGGCCAGATTAAAAACAAAATTTTCTCAGCCCATGGGTGCCCTACAGACTTAAATGAGGGTGGGTTTTGCTCAGGGGGCTTCATTCTGCCCCATCTGAATAACAAAAATAATGTATTAAATATCCCTTGTAGTCTAGTGGCCCCCCAACATAATAAAATATATAATCATGTGTAATGTCCTGGTAGTCTTGTGGTCCCCCCATGTGTATTTTTTTACATCCCTGGTAGTCTAGTGGCCCCCCGAGCTGTATAAAATAATTATTATTGTTCATATCCCTGGTAGTCTAGTGGCCCCCGATCTGTATGAAATAATATTCATTGTACATATCCCTGGTAGTCTAGCGCCCCCCCATCATAATAAAATAAATAATGATTTCCTATTTCTTGGTAGTCTAGTGGCCCCCCAACCCCCATCCAGCCGTGCCAGCCCACACAGCATCCCCCAACCCTTCCCCAGCTGGCGAGTGGCACAGCCCACCTCTCTCCTCCACGGCAGCTGCCAACTGTGTGCATCATGACTGCTAATGCAAAGAGGTGCTCTGAAATAATTTCTTTGATCGTGACCCTGCAAATTCTTTGATCGCGAGATTCTTTGATCGCGATCGTGCATCAAGAGCGAGGGACGGGATGGCCAGATAAAAAAATCAATTGTATCAGCTCAGGGGTGTCCTAGGAAGACAAATGAGGGTGGGTTGTACTCAGGGGGCTTCATTCTGATGAACCATGGTGGTGGTTTATTGCAATTCTTTGAATTTTTTAAATTACAAAAGTTTTTATTCTTTGCTTGTGAGCCTGCAAACTCTTTGATCACGAGCCTGCAAATTCTTTGATTGTGAGATTCTTTGATCGCCATCTTTGATCGTGAGGGCAGGACAAGATGGCCAGATTTTTTATAATGGAATAGATAGGGAAATTTTACCAATGTTTAACTTTGAATATCTTGGAAACGGTTTGGTCTTTTTACTTAAAATTTGGAGGGTGTTTACGGCAAGTCCTGTGCATGTAAATTATGGCAATTATGTGTTGGGAAAATGTTTTTTGCCAGAGATATGGCGTGGCGCAGTTTACGTTCTGCGGACAGTGTTTTGCTTGTGGTGGTGCCTGGAAATTGATAGGATACCTAGCCTTAGTGTCATGGATGTAGTTTTCAGTTGTTGTGTGTGTTAAATATCAACAGGTGTGGAGTTGTGCCAGTCTGGCGAATGAAAATTTCAAATTGTGACATGTTATATCTCGGAGACGGTTTGATCTTTTCACTTGAAATTTGGAGAGTGTTGACGGGATGTCCTGTAAATGTGAATTGTGGTGTTTACGTGTTGGACAATTTAGTTTTTGTGTAGAGATTGCGTGGCGCAGTTAATGTTTTGCGAACAGCGTCTTCTATTGTTCTACTACATTAATATTTGTTTAGTGGCTGGTTGTGCTGTTGTCGCTGTACTTTTTAGTCATCAGCTGTGTAATGTGGTTCATATGTTGGTGGGAGCATGGGCCAGAAGCCTCAGAATTCCCCAATAAATCTTGCACAACTTTCTACTTTTCTATTATTTCTTAAAAAGTAAGGAAATTTATGCAAAACTTCTTTAATGCATCTGTTATGGTTATTCTACCAAAACAAATGAGGAAATTGACATTAGGGTTCTCACTCCTTGCACCCCACCCCCACCATGGCCTCACCAACAGGCATTCTCCTACACTGCACCACCTCAGCTTGTTTACATATGGGATGGGGTGAGAGTTAGACCAACACCCCAACGCACAGCCTGATGCCTGTTGGTGAGACCAGGGTGGGGTGGGGTGCAAGTGGAACCTAATGTCCAATTTCTCACTTTTCACTGCAGAATAACCCTAACTGATGCATTAATTAAGTTTTCATATAATATATACACACATATATATATATATATATATATATATATATATATATATATATGTTTACTGTTTTAAAAGCTTTTCTTTATTGATTTTTCTGTAATATTCTTCCTCCCTGTTACATAGTGCTTTGTTGCTAGGCAGATTACAGCTGAAGAAGTCATCACTCCACCCCCACAGGCACAGAGTCACAAACACAAAGTTGCTTGGATGTTTGTTTCTTTTTATTTTTAAAAAGAGAGAGACTGGTGGAGTTCTGAGTTGCTGTTTAATTTTGTCTATCTGTCAGATAGTGGTGCAAGTGCTATGTGGCTGGTATCTCTCAGCATGTGCTTCCAGGTTGAGTTTGCATTCAGGAGAAAGTAACAATCTGATTTGGCAGACTTTTTTTGGGGAGGTGTTTCATGTTATTGGGAAAGAGACATTTTTAATGGAGGGCATCAGAGCATTTATAATGTGTATGAAAGAGCCCACAGTCTGGAGGTGGTAGCCAGCCAATGATCTAATGAGGAACACAGGGACAGAGCTGAGCTGATATAAAAAAAGGTGTCAGACAGGTGAGGTGGGTGCAAACTGTTTCTGTGCTGCTCAAAGTGGGTTTGGGGACTGTTTATAAAGTTGTTTTAATTTTTTTGAATGACACTTGCAGCAGAAGTTGTAGCTAAGGGAGATTTGATGGTGGTGGTGATAAAGAAATCTTAGCAGAGAGGAAGGATTTTTATTTTTATTTTTTTGGTAAACAAGCTCCTCTGGCTACTGGATCTTTACCCAAGCATTACTGTAGGATTTATCCATGAGTAAAAGCCCATATTAGCCAATCAGTATAATTTTCATTTGAGTCTAATCCTATGAGTGTGGGATTCTTTCCTACTAACTGAGAATACACTGGTAATACAAAATAAAAGTAAACAGAATATGGTCAGACTTGTAACATGCAATATAGCTGGCATTTTGAATAAAATCACTGATAAAGTGGCAGAATTTTCTCATGGATGCTGATACTTTTGTCTTCAAGAATCATGGCTTGTAGATGAGGACAATTTTCTAATTCATAGATTCATGGTATATTATTCTTCAGCAAGGAAAGAGACACATTGTAGTAGTCCTGTATGTGGATTTGTTATAGGCATTTAAATTCTTTCTGAAATTAAATGTAAGAGTATTCTGTATAAAAGCCATCACATTATTGTACTATTACTTTGTTTATGTGGGTAAGAATGCATTCCATACAATATTTATAACCCCCACCTGGATCCTGCTTTCACAAGCCACATTTTTTTCAGAGAGATGATAAGTAACCATGGCAAAAATGGACAGGCAGAAAATATAATAGTAGGGACTTTACTGCAAGAACTGGATCAGGAAATATTTTAAATGATGATACTGAAACCTTGAATAGTGAGTGTCAGAAAGAAAGAAGACTACAAGATAGGACATTGAATAACATGGTGAAAATTCTAGTAACATTTTGCAGTAATTTTAATGTATGCATACTAAATGGTAGCTTAAAAGGAGACTATCAAAGAGCATATACTAATTTTATAAGGGCCTATGCCTCAGTAATAGAGTATGTTATCATCACATCATTTGAGAGTCATAGATTCTTGAGTATTCAGTGATAGAATAGAAAATGACAATTTCCCAATTTGTATCGTGAGGCAAATGGTGCAGAAAACTCAATAGATACACAATTCATAGGAAGAATTAGAAATCATGAATAAACACAGAACGATATGGAAAGAATCCCAAAAAGAACAAATGTTACAAGTTCTTCTGTCAGATAACTATAAATAATAGAAATTGCATCTTCAGTGAAACAGATTAAGAAATAACATTTACTCTGCATGAAAATTTATTAGTTATGCATGCCTTACTGATATAATACAAAGTACAAATTTATTGTCAATGATTGGTTTGATGGAGAATGTAAAGCAGTTAAAAGTTTTCTATCTGTTAATAATTGACCAATCAAATGTAATCCAGATAAAAACTTTATGAAACAACTCAATATGGCCTGAGGAAAATATGGGGAACTATTTATTCTTTAGAAAAAAAACTCATCTGGAAAAATGTTGGACTAGGATGCTGGAGGGTGTACATAACAAAGACTGTAGAGCATTTTGGAAATTGGTGGCATTTGAGACAACTAATGGGCAAGACAATATTAATTCTCATGTCCATCCTGACATTTGGCAACCATAGAAACATAGACAATTATGGCAGAAAAAGGCCAGTGGTTCATCCAATATGCCTGAGTTCCTTATAAGCTTTGGTATGTATTGTTCCTACAGGGTACTATCCCTCCCTGTCTCCCCCCCCATTCTTCTCCTTGATTCTGCCACTCCGAGCAACCACTATACCCTTCATTCTATCTCAGCTTGCTTGATCCCCCTGTTTTCACACCCACTACATTGGCTGACAGATTGCTCCATTGTTCCATGACCCTTTCTGTAAAGTAGTACTTGCTCACATCCCTCCTAAACCTCCTTCCTGTTATTTTACACTCATACCCATGAGACCTTGAGTTAGTGTTCAAGCTAAATAGTTCCTGCAGTTCACTTTAATTCATTCAAGGAACTTGAAGGTCTCAGTCTTATCTCCCCTGTCCCTTCTGGTCTCCAGTGTGTACATGTTCAGTGCCTTGAGATGCTCCTCATAAGATCTTCTCTCCTAGTCCTGAATCATTTTTGTTACTCTGCACTGTCTGCAGCCTATCCTTATCCTTTCTGAGGTGAGGACTCCATAAATGAGCACACTAATCCAAGTGAGGTCTCACCAGAGCTCTAATGAGGATAAGTACTATATCTTTTCTTCTGCTATCAATACCCCTCCTGATACATCCCAGCATCATATTAGCTTTGCTATAGGCCTTGTTGCACTGGCTTGATTGTTTAAGTGAATTGCTGATGATAACTCCCAGATCCCATTCCTCAGCCATAGTGCTGAGTCTCTCATCTCCCATCCAGTGCTCCATCTTGGGGTTCTTGTTCTCTCTGTGCATTACCTTACACTTTTTGGCACTAAATTTCAACTGCCAACCCCTTGACTATCCCTTTATCTTTTGTAAGTATCTCTGCATTTCCCCTTATACCCTCGTCACTATCCACCTTACCACATAGCTTCATGCTATCCATGAAGAGACACACCTGCCCCCGATTCCTTCTACAGTGTCGTTGATGAATATATTGACGAGGACCAGACCAAAGACCAGTCCCTGTGGTACCCTGCACTTAACCTCCCTCTCTTCTGATTTAACCTCATTCAGCACAACCTTCTGCTGCTTCCTTTTCAGCCAGCTACCCACCCAGTTTACTATGAGTTTAGCCACAACAATGTCCTCGATCTTCCTCAGCAGTCGTTTGTGAGGTACTGAGTCAAAAGTCTTACTGAGATTGAAGTACAGCAAATCTATGCAGTGACCCCATCTAATCCCTTCATCACTAAGTCAAAGAAAACTATTGGGTCAGTCTAACAAGAATTTCCTGCCACAAATCTGTGCTGTTTATTATCCAAGAGTCTGTTACTCTCTAGGTAGTCTACAAGGTCCTCTTTGACCAGTGACTCCATTGGCTTCCCTACTATAGAGGTTAGACTGACAGGTCTGTAGTTCTCTGGTTGCTCTTTGTCCACCCCCCCATGAAGCAGAGCTATGTCCGCTGCCCTCCAATCTTTTGGAACTTCCCCCATCCTAACTGGGCTGTTGACTATACGCACTAGGGGTTCAACCAGTTACGCTGCTAATTCCTTGAGTATCCTCAGATGCAACCCATCTGGTCCTGGGGCCTTATTTATCTTTAGGCAGCCAGTCCTTTCAAGATCCTTTCACTAGTAAATATTGGCTGTCTCCTCTCTGGGATTTCCTTAGTGGCAGTTTTGGTGCCACTCTCTCACAAGGACCCACCATTATCCCTAGTGAAAACTTAGCAAAAGTAATCATTAAGGCTTTTTGCCTATCCTCCTCTATTACCCTACCCCCCTTCCAACTAGCCATAAGATTCCCCTCCTTTTTTCTGCAGTGTATCTGAAAAACAGTTTTTCTCTGTTTTTGACCCCTTCTGCAATAGGCAGCTCTATGTCTGCTTTTGCCTTCTTAATGGTCTTCTCTGCTTTCTTATTTTTCTATACATAATCTTCTCATTCTACCTCCCTCTGCTTTTCTTTTTATTTATAGAAAGCCTTCCTCACCACTTCATTGACCCTTGCTGAGAGCCATAATGGCCTCTTAAACCTATTTATTTTGGAGGGGGGGCTACCATTCTTATGCATATCTTAGATGCTTCAACAATGACCCCCTTAATTGCTCCATCTCTGTTCCACTCCACCTATGTTATCCACCCCACCAAACTGATACTTTTCCAGCTTCCTCAGCCTATCAATGTCTACCCTTCTAAAATCAAGGACTTCAGCTCTCAACTGTGGTTTGCTGGACCTGAGGCCAGTTCAAACCAAACAGAGTTATGGTCGTTGTTTCCCAGTGGCTCCCCCACCCATACAGCTCCCATCACCTCTGAGTTGGTGAGCACCACATCAAGGATTGTGGTCTGTCTGATGGGTTCCTTAGCTGGCTGTACCAGTGGACAGTTTTGGAAGACATTCAGCAAGGCTTAACTTTGCTCTTGGCCACTGGAACATCCCAATCAATGTACAGCAGGTTCAGATCCCCTACCACTACTACTTCCCCCTTTATTACCCCTCTTTCAAGTTCTTCCCTGAGCACTCTGTCTCTTTCCTCCCCATGCCCTGGAGGCCTATAGATCTCCCCCAAGTGTATTTTCTTACTGGAAGGTGCTGTGAGTTGTACCCACATTGACTTAGCCTCCCCATTACAACCCCTAATGCACCCAATTTCTGCCACCTCAATGCCTTCCTTGACAAGAAGGGCAACTCCTCCCCCTCTACCTGTTCCTCTATCCTCCTGAACAGTGAGTACCCAGGGACTGTCATCTCCCAGTCATTATTATCTGAAACCCGCATTTCCATGATGGCCACAAGATCCACCTCAGTGTCTGTCATCAGAGTCTGGAGCTTGCTGAGTTTGTTACCTAGGCCCCTGATGTTAAGACATACCCCCTTTCATCTGATCCCTGATCCTACTTTGCTACTAGCCTTTTGTTTTCCTTGTCTTCTCCCCCTTTGTTGGTGCTTTCACCTTTTGTGTCTGACCCTCTGTACTTCTCCTTCCCTTGGTTCAGTAAGCACTACAGCTCTGTTTGTACCCTCTTTGCTGCTATAGTCCCTTGGATGTGGGGGAGTACTAGCTAGAATCCCCTTCTGCTCATCAGCAACCATGGTTCCCCTAGACCCAGTCTCCCCACAGTCAGTTTAAACATCTGATGTAGCCATCAAACTTCTGCACCAGTGTGCTGGCCTCCTATCTCATCAGGTGAAGTCCATCTCCCTTGAAGAGTCTCCTATCCCCAAAGTCCCCCAGTCCCCCACAAAGTGGTACCCCATTTAATGACACCATACCTTAAGCCAGCTGTTAAACACCAGTTTTACATCATTCCTTATCCTATACTGCTTCTGTTCTCTGCCCCATGCAGGGAAGACTTCAGAAAATGCCAGGGAGGCTGAGTGTGGCAGCAGTCTGTCCCCCAGTCTACAGAAATTCCTCTTCACCATCTCCACTGACTGGTTCACCAGATCATTTGTACCCAGGTGAACCAGCACCCCCAGCTACCCCTGCTCCCTCTCCATCATCTTCCCTAGCCTATCTAAATACTGGATGGCTGATACCCCAGGCAGGCATTGGACCATCCCCCTCTCATCCAACCCCTCCTCCACCACCCATTTACCCCCCTAATCATTGAGTCCCAAACCACTGTGACTTTCCTAGCAGCCTTACTCCCCTTGGGTGTCATCACATTGTCTTGCCCTTTCCCATTGACTGACCTGGAGTCCCCACCAATGGAATCAGGTGCCTGAACCTGCTCTAAGGGCATGAAGTGATTCACCATCTGGATGCTACTGAGCTGGACAACCTCCTTATGGCTACCCCTTCCCCCTCTCCCACTCCCCATCACTCTCCATCCCCCTGGACCAGTGGGTCTCTGAGGAAGTGGGTGTGTGTGGGGGGTGAGCTCCTGCTGAGCTGAATGTGCAGCTGAGATATTTCTACCCTTGCTGCCACCAGCTGAGAATGGAGCTCTGCTACGGTCCTGCAGATGGTGCAGGGCCCTCTCCTCCAGAGCACATCCCTATAGAAGAGCGCCCCACAGTCTCCACAACTGAGCACCTTGCTGCTAAACACCCTCCCAAAATATCTGTATTACAGAGAGAACTAGTTTAATTCATAGTGCTCACCCAGATAAGGTGTAGCTGTACCAGTCAACTACAGCACAGAATACAGGAGAAACTACTTGAGGTGCTCACCCAGATAAGGTGAAGTTGTAAGATTCAAGTAGAAACACAATACAACCCTGACATTTCAGGTACACGAGCTATTCACAGACATAGGTATGAAAAACAAAAACTTTTTTTTATTTTACCTGGACAATGAGTACTAACTGTAGCTGAGGCAGAGCACTCTATTAATCTGCAGTACCTACTTAAATAGACATCAGACTAGCAGCAAGTTCCCCAAACCCTTCTCCCACAAACAAACAGACATATATTAGACTAGCAGTAAATTCCCTAATACTTTGATTCTAATTTTTATAAGGACAATGTAATAATGGAAAGTTGGGCCTCTAGACAAGATGAGCCATGTTTAATACAAGAACAAGAAATAGTTACTGCTTTGTCAATGGCAAACTAGAATAAGGCCCCAGGTCCAGACGGGGTACCTGTGCATCCTTATAAAGTTGGCCCCCATTTTGGAGCACCAGCCTTGACCAAGGTAATGAATACAGTATCTTTATTAAAACCAATGGAGTACCAGAATCTTGGAAATGTGCAGTGGTCTTCCCCATATTTAACAAACTCTGGTCAGAGCCAACATGGCTGCTGTGCAGTAACATAAAACAACATTTTTTTTTTCTTCTTTTGTTACAGAAGTCCCTCAAAAAATGTAATGCTTTAATTTATATAGTCTACTTTGGTTGATTTTGCTGTTGATGTGTTGTGTGTTACATTTCAGGGGTGCAATTGCAGAGCTATTTTGTCCATTATGCATAGGTTTAGGTACAATATTACCTATTTATCGATGTTTTGCAGGGCTTGACCTCTGATGGTAAATAAAGCATGCATCGATGTGCGTCTACTGTTATATTGTATATGGGGATATCCACAGCTTTGCAGCAGCATCAGCAACACAAACCTACTCCCTCAGACACATTTTCAAATCTGCCTCCTTCAATTCCCCAAATATGATATTATAATAGTCATACATCGATGTATGTACAATTTACCATTAGGGGTCAAGCCCTGCAAAACATTAATAACTGGGTGGTGTTGCACCTAAACCTATACATACTGGAACAATAGCTCTGGGGTTGGACCATTAAAATGCATCATATCACACTGTCCAGAGACGGTTCTGACACCCCAACTAGCTCCTTTGTTCTCAGTAACTGTTTCTGAGACACTCATCACCTGCCTGTAACAGTTCTATAAGCAGAGGTGTCACAAAAGTCTGTGCCAAGGTTTCAAGGGTTAACCTGCTTTGTGCATGCATTGGCAATTTGACCTCCTTGCCCTTCCTCTCATGGTCCTTAATAATCTTAGGGGCTGTAGCTCTTTGAAGTTGTAAGTGCTCTGGCTGCTGTTAATAAACCAAACACAACACTCCAGTATTTCAGGCATGAAGCATTTTGTACATTAAGATTCTAGATTGGCTGCTGGCCCAGTGGTGCTGAGGGCTGAGGTGCTGGATGCCACACCTCGTACCATGCCAGTGACCTGGGTTTGGGAATGGACCTGGGCCATCGGGGTTCAGAAGGGGAGGGAGAGGATTGAGCATCTGCAGGACTGCTCTCCACTCCCGGGGTGGGTTACTGGGGGTGCTCAGTGCAACAGCAGCCACTAGTGGAAACCGGGGGCAGTGCAAGATGTTGAGCCATGGTGGGGGGACATCAGCAGGCTCCAGCAGTGCAGCCATGCGGGACGCCATTGCATGCTATATCCCACAGGGAGAGAAAGGAAAAAGTGCCCTATCCCTTGTGGGCAGAGATGGGTCCTGGGACTCCACACCCATGCCCACCATCAGGTCAACAGCCTCCACTGGTGCCTTGCCATCTGGCTGCTCTATCAGATTCTAGATAGAGTGCCAGAACAGAGTTGGTGGTCTGACCCCGGGGGATTCAGAGCCAGGGAGTCGAGCAGTCCGGATGGCAGGGACTTTCCCCACCAGAAAGGAGAGAGCAGACTTCAGATATGGTGGGAGAATGCAGAAGTCAAGTAGCTACACTGGAGAGAGAGTCCAGGGATAGTGAATGGCAGGAGCATAAAGAGAAGGTACAAAAAATATGCTAGATTGGCTGCCTACTTCTGGCCTCCCTTGTGCCGTGTCATTGATGGGAGATCAACTGGATCAGATCACCCACTTAAATGATAGTGAGTTGTCCATGGAGGACCCCATGAAGCTGCCCACAGGGGACTCCACCGGCATTGAGAAGGATGAGCTCTGTATTGAGGTCACCTATTTCTTCTCAGATGAGGAGAAGGAGATGATCAACAACAGGGTGACAACCCAGCCGAGTGTGAAATTCAACCAGAAGGCAGATGCATGGCAAAAATACACAAATGCATCACCAGCACAGGCTGCTAGAATACCTCAAAAGCAGCAAAAGATAAACTTTATAGAGACTTCCAATTCTCTAATGGCCTACTAGTCACACACTGGGTGCACATATGATCAAAAATTTCCTACGTTTGTATATTTTGTATTTCCCTATGCTTATATAAATACTCTGTCGAAGTGATCTTTGTTCAAAACTGCCGGGGGAAAGGAGGAACTGCCCCAAGGAATCTAAGTCCAATTGAGCAGACAGGTCAGTGAAATATGGACCGCTGACTAAATTACTCCCGGAAAGGCTTACCTGGGTGCCCTACTGAGAATAACTGTGAGGGTTGATCAAAGGGCTGAGCATAGGCACAGACGCCTCTCCTGAGGTCAGTTCTCCTACCTGTTACTAAGTCCACTCCCAGTTCTAGACTAGTGTGCAGCTATGGGGCTTAGACATCTGTGCTTCTACATAGGTGTTAATGTGTAGCCAAACACAGAAGTAATCGAGACTAGAATGGGAATTTATTCTATATTTGGCTGCACATAAACACCAGCAAAAGCAATCAGCTGTTCTGCATAGGAGGCCCTCTCACTGAAGCATGAAAAAGTGTTTTCTCTGTAGGACAGCTGGATCATTCATAATAGGCTGAGTGATAACATCTCCAGTTTTTTAAATAAAAAAATGGCACCTTGACTCATGGTTTCACTGCCTAACAAAAAGTGGCATCCACATGTTAGATTGTTCAGCAGGGTTGCACATATTACTATCAGGTAACCAGGAGTCTAATCAGCCAAGAAGATTAGTTGAGATTTCCAGGAGACGAATCACCCCTTCGCCTTATATAGCCATGTGGGCGGTATATGTAAAAGTACTCTGTTTCATGAACACAAACATACACATTAAAAAAATAAATAAAATAAGGACTGCTGCTTTTTTACAAAACTTGCTCACCCTGCATGCCTCTGAATCAACATTTGTCACTGTGGAAATTTTTTTTTTAAATCACCCTGTCACACATTGCTTCTACTGATGTTTTTCTTTTTGATTTTGTCAGTGTGTGTGTTTTAAAACATAATACTTTTACATAAACAGTATTATGACTCACCAAAAAAGTAAAGAAGGCTTTTGCACTGTGATGCAGGGGCGATGCTCTTTGGAGGCTGGCTAAAACTCAAAATAGTCACAAAAATCCAAGTGTGGAGAATATTCAGGGTAGACTGTGGTCATACAGTTCAACTGGATAATTTAATGCACAAGAGCAAATCCACAATGAAGGCTATATTTAAAAACAAATACAAGTTCTATGTTTGAGACTTTGACACATAATTACTACGAGTGACTCCTAGGCAAGAGTGCTAGCAACTGTACCTCACTGACATATAATAGTTAATAATAATGAACAGATACTTAAAATACAACATGCTTGAAGGTAGTTTAATTAGACCATCCCTGTGCAGAGTTCAGCATGTCTGTAGAACTCAGTGGTATCTGAAAGGTTTTCACATTAACTGTCAGGTGTGTTTGTGCAATACAAGAAACTACCTATATAGCCCGATCAAAACAGCCCTAGCACAGAATATGGGGGAGAGAACCTACTTATACAGCCAGATCAAAACAGCCACAGCACCCTAGCACAGAATACGGGGAGGGGGGGGGAGAAGAACCTACCTATACAGCCAGATCAAAACAACCCTACCACAGAACATGGGGGGGAGGCTACCTATACAGCCTGATCAAAACAGCCCTGGCACAGAACATGAGGAGGGGGTGATGAAGAACCTACCTATACAGGCAGATCAAAACAGCCCTACCATAGAACACGGGGAGGGGGTACCCTACCTATACAGCCAGATCAAAACATTCCTAGCACAGAACATGGGGAGGGGGTACCCTACCTGTACAGCCAGATCAAAACATCCCTACCACAGAACATGGGGAGGGGGTACCCTACCTGTACAGCCAGATCAAAACATTCCTAGCACAGAACATGGGGAAGGGGTACCCTACCTGTACAGCCAGATCAAAACATTCCTAGCACAGAACATGGGGAGGGGGTACCCTACCTGTACAGCCAGATCAAAACATTCCTAGCACAGAACATGGGAAGAGGTACCCTACCTGTACAGCCAGATCAAAACATTCCTAGCACAGAACATGGGGAGGGGGTACCCTACCTGTACAGCCAGATCAAAACATTCCTAGCACAGAACATGGGGAGGGGGTACCCTACCTGTACAGCCAGATCAAAACATTCCTAGCACAGAACATGGGGAGGGGGTACCCTACCTGTACAGCCAGATCAAAACATTCCTAGCACAGAACATGGGGAGGGGGTACCCTACCTGTACAGCCAGATCAAAACATTCCTAGCACAGAACATGGGGAGGGGGTACCCTACCTGTACAGCCAGATCAAAACATCCCTACCACAGAACATGGGGAGGGGGTACCCTACCTGTACAGCCAGATCAAAACATTCCTAGCACAGAACATGGGGATGAAGAACCTGCCTATACAGGCAGATCAAACAACCCTACCACAGAACTTGGGGGAACCTACTATACAGCCAGATCAAAACAGCCACAGCACCCTAGCACAGAACACGGGGGACTGAAGAACCTGCCTATATAGGCAGATCAAAACAGCCCTACCACAGAACTTGGGGAACCTACTTATACAGCCAGATCAAAACAGCCACAGCACCCTAGCACAGAACAGGGGACTGAAGAACCTACCTGTATAGCCAGATCAAAACAGCCCTACCACAGAACTTGGGGAACCTACTTATACAGCCAGATCAAAACAGCCACAGCACCCTAGCACAGAACACGGGACTGAAGAACCTACCTGTATAGCCAGATCAAAACAGCCCTGGCACAGAACATGAGGAGGGGTGATGAAGAACCTACCTATACAGGCAGATCAAAACAGCCTACCACAGAACATGAGGAGAGCAGTACCTACCTATACAGCCAGATCAAAACAGCCACAGCACCCTAGCACAGAGAGGGCTGAAGAACCTACCTATACAGGTCAGATCAAACAGCCCTACCACAGAACTTGGGGGGAACCTACTTATACAGCCAGATCAAAACAGCCACAGCACCCTAGCACAGAACACGGGGGGGGGGGACTGAAGAACCTACCTGTATAGCCAGATCAAAACAGCCCTGGCACAGAACATGAGGAGGGGGTGATGAAGAACCTACCTATACAGGCAGATCAAAACAGCCCTACCACAGAACATGGGGAGGGGGTACCCTACCTATACAGCCAGATCAAAACAGCCACAGCACCCTAGCACAGAATACGGGGGGGCTGAAGAACCTACCTATACAGTCAGATCAAAACAGCCCTACCATAGAACATGGGGAGGGGGTACCCTACCTGTACAGCCAGATCAAAACATCCCTACCACAGAACATGGGGAAGGGGTACCCTACCTATACAGCCAGATCAAAACAGCCACAGCACCCTAGCACAGAATACGGGGGGGCTGAAGAACCTACCTATACAGTCAGATCAAAACAGCCCTACCATAGAACATGGGGAGGGGGTACCCTACCTGTACAGCCAGATCAAAACATTCCTAGCACAGAATACGGGGGGGCTGAAGAACCTACCTATACAGTTAGATCAAAACAGCCCTAACACAAACCATGGGGAGGGGGAAACCCTACCTATAAAGCCAGATCAAAACATCCCTAGCACAGAACATGGGGAAGGGGCTACCTATACAGCCAGATCAAAACAGCCCTGGCAAAGAACATGAGGAGGGGGTGATGAAGAACCTACCTATACAGGCAGATCAAAACAGCCCTACCATAGAACACGGGGAAGGGGTACCCTACCTGTACAGCCAGATCAAAACATCCCTACCACAGAACATGGGGAGGGGGTACCCTACCTGTACAGCCAGATCAAAACATTCCTAGCACAGAACATGGGGAGGGGGTACCCTACCTGTACAGCCAGATCAAAACATTCCTAGCACAGAACATGGGGAGGGGGTACCCTACCTGTACAGCCAGATCAAAACATTCCTAGCACAGAACATGGGGAGGGGGTACTCACCTGTACAGCCAGATCAAAACATTCCTAGCACAGAACATGGGGAGGGGGTACCCTACCTGTACAGCCAGATCAAAACATTCCTAGCACAGAACATGGGGGGGGTACCCTACCTGTACAGCCAGATCAAAACATTCCTAGCACAGAACATGGGGAGGGGGTACCCTACCTGTACAGCCAGATCAAAACATTCCTAGCACAGAACATGGGAGGGTACCCTACCTGTACAGCCAGATCAAAACATTCCTAGCACAGAACATGGGAGGGGTACCCTACCTGTGCAGCCAGATCAAAACATTCCTAGCACAGAACATGGGGAGGGGGTACCCTACCTGTACAGCCAGATCAAAACATTCCTAGCACAGAACATGGGGAGGGGGTACCCTACCTGTACAGCCAGATCAAAACATTCCTAGCACAGAACATGGGGAGGGGGTACCCTACCTGTACAGCCAGATCAAAACATTCCTAGCACAGAATACGGAGGGGATGAAGAACCTGCCTATATAGGCAGATCAAAACAACCCTACCACAGAACTTAGGGGAACCTACTTATACAGCCAGATCAAAACAGCCACAGCACCCTAGCACAGAACACGGGGGCTGAAGAACTACCTGTATAGCCAGATCAAAACAGCCCTACCACAGAACTTGGGGGGAACCTACTTATACAGCCAGATCAAAACAGCCACAGCACCCTAGCACAGAACACGGGGGACTGAAGAACCTACCTGTATAGCCAGATCAAAACAGCCCTGGCACAGAACATGAGGAGGGGGTGATGAAGAACCTACCTATACAGGCAGATCAAAACAGCCCTACCACAGAACATGGGGAGGGGGTACCCTACCTATACAGCCAGATCAAAACAGCCCTAGCACAGAATACAGGGGGCTGAAGAACCTACCTATACAGTCAGATCAAAACAGCCCTACCATAGAACATGGGGAGGGGGTACCCTACCTGTACAGCCAGATCAAAACATCCCTACCACAGAACATGGGGAGGGGGTACCCTACCTATACAGCCAGATCAAAACAGCCACAGCACCCTAGCACAGAATACGGGGGGGCTGAAGAACCTACCTATACAGTCAGATCAAAACAGCCCTACCATAGAACATGGGGAGGGGGTACCCTACCTGTACAGCCAGATCAAAACATTCCTAGCACAGAATACCGGGGGGCTGAAGAACCTACCTATACAGTTAGATCAAAACAGCCCTAACACAGACCATGGGAAGGGGGGGACCCTACCTATAAAGCCAGATCAAAACATCCCTAGCACAGAACATGGGGCTACCTATACAGCCAGATCAAAACAGCCCTGGCAAAGAACACGGTGGGGGTGAAGAACCTACTTATACAGCCAGATCAAAACAGCCCTACCACAGAACATGGGAGGGACCCTACCTATAAAGCCAGATCAAAACATCCCTAGCACAGAACATGGGGGGGGGGTGATGAAGAACCTACCTATACAGGCAGATCAAAACAGCCCCTGCAGAGAACACAGGGAGGGGGGAAGGTGTGTCTGCTTACATGACAACACCCAGTTACTTAATATCCACTAACTGTAAAACAAAACATAAACATTCTTTTACAAGCACTCAGAAGCTGTGGATTCTGTTTCAGATCTTTTTTCCCCATTATTTTTTCTGCTATTATGTGATGTAAGTGATCCATATAAAAATGTTATTTATTAAATAATGTGGTACTGCATTAACCTCCTGCACAGTGCTTTGCTGCTGCCCCGAGGCCCTGGGTTTAACACCATTGCAGAATTGTTTCATACTTATCAAATTACTTTCGAGCTGCTCTGTCTGTAGTCAAAAAATGTTTTGGAGGGGTTTGAAGAATTACACCACCTTGTTTGTGATATGGGTTTAAAAAGGCTATGTTGAAAATATGGGGTCTGAATCTGGAAAAATACCGGCAGTAAATTTATAAGAAAATGTTGAAGAATTTCAGCATTGCTTCATAACTTTCTTGTTTTTTGAAAGTTTAACCCCAAATTTTCAGCATAGTCTTCTTATCGCCACACCTCATGAACTCGGCAGTAGAGTTATGCGAAATTGGAAAATTTCTCCTATTGAAATATTTCGCGTAATTACCGCATTATGCAAACTTTTTCACCTAGACAAAATGTAATTTTGCCTCGGATGGCAATTTCACATGATGCCAAATTTCACCAAATTTCGGTAATTTAACCAATGTTTTTCAATTTTGCCTGCAAATTTGCAATGTATTGTGGGTAAATAGCTTACCTATCATGTGCAGGCTGTTTTCTGCACAGTATATTGTCGGAGTCAGAGAGCAGTTCAGTGTGGTGCATCACAGCCAATAAACCCTTCAAAAACCTCTTTATTTGTTATTTTTGAGAGCTAATTGCTCCCAAAATCTAAATGTTGTTCCTAGTGCTGCTAGTGAACATTTTTTTTTGTTTTGGTATCCTTGGATAACACTTAGTTAAACTTAGGTAGTGTTTTCAGTTTTTTCTGTGTCTGTGTCTGTGAGGGAGTTGAGTGGGGGAGGGTTGACTGTGTGGTGTGTGTGTGCATGCGTGCGAGCGTGTGTGTGTGTGAAAGCAGAGCAGGCTAGTTCCTAATATTTGACAGATTTCTCACAAGTTGTGAGTGAGTTTCTGTTATTTCTTTTAAGTCTTAATATGTTTGTTGGTGTTCTACTTATTTGTAATACTTTTCTTACATATTGACCCTTTTTTGGGTAACTTTATCTGAACAGGTACTCATTCTGAATAGTTCTGTTCCTGTTTCCCTTTGTGTAATCACTTTTCTGCTTTATTTTTGTATTGGAAGTATTCATGGACATTGAACACTTGTCCATGTCCAGGTAGACTGCTTTGTTGAATTGTTCATAGGAATGAACAGTGTGATCTAGCCTCTGTAGTGCAGCATTCCTCTTTTTCTGTTTAATTTGCTTACCATATTAACCCTTTCCTCCCTGTTACAGTACCGGTGTTTACTACCTGACCTGTACTATATAAAAAACAACATAGTTTTCAAGAGAATGGTGGTCCCTGCAAGATTGTTGGAGGCGACTTTGTCCATTTCAAATCTTATTGTCCCTGCTGTCTGATATTGCTATCAGCCAAAATTGTATTTAGTAAGTACTAACACATTGCAGTATTTGCCTTCTCGAGACAGGACTTATCCAGACCGTAGATCATATTATGACTGTGAGGTGTTCTGTGCGGTTGGTTTACAATTACAGGCAGTATAGCACAGTGGTTTAAGGCTCTGAGCTGCAAACCTGGAGACCTTGGTTTGAATCCCACACCCCATACTTGCATACTGTATGACCCTGAGCAAGTCACTTAATGTCCTTGTGCTCTCAGGTCGCACCTGTAAACAAGCTTTCAGCTTAGTGTGTCTCTCCTGGTAAAAACAAAAAAAAATTTCGTTTGCATGATCTACCTGTACCTACCCAGTTATTATCAAGTTGTGCAATAACCATTCCATTTAAAAACTAACATTTTGGTCAGCCCGGTGGCACTGAGGGTTGAGGCACTGGACACCACGCCTCGCGCCATGCTGGCAACCTGGGTTCAGATGCAAGCCCGGGCCATCAGGGGTCGGCAGGGGAGGAATAGGATTGAGCATCCAGAGGACTGTTCTCCTATCCAGGGGAGGGTTACAGGGTAACACCACTCTGCAGCAGCCCCTGGTGACACCGGGGGGCACTGCTAGAGCTGGTGCAAGCAAGGGGTAGAGTGCAGCAGACGTCGGCATGTTGTGTCTGATGTCATTGCACATTCGCACTCCAGGGGTCTTAGAAAGAGGAAAATGGCAGCACTGTCTGCAGCAGCTTGATGGCTGCACTTCATTGCCTGGCGATGCCTGGATCGGGCGTGTGCTGGTATTGGATCCTGGCCTGGTGTAGGGACATGGGGAGGTCCCTCTCAAAGGTACAGCTACATATGCCAGCTGGGAGCTGCCGTATCTCTGGGGTCGGCGGTGAAGGTGGAGTGGCGGCTGGATGTAAGCAGGTCAGTGGCTGCAGGAGGATAAATAAAGATGTTAAAAAAACTAACAATTTATTAAGAACTACTTAGGTATTTTTTCAGTTACTGCACAGCCTTGTTGTGGTGGTGTTCTCTGTTGGTTTGGTATTTAAAGTTTCTTACTTCTGTCCTACTGTTACCCCATGTTACTTAATTTATGTTTTTGTAATTGAAAAAATAAAATAGTGTTTTAACACTCAAATAAGATACAGTAGCAGTTGTAGGTAGTTGTATAGACTACAGTGCTGCTACCCATTCTGATTTCTGTTTGCCCTTAGCAGATAGTACTGTAGGTGTTATTCACACTTATTCAATAGAGATACATAATCATATACTTCCAGAGGAAGACAAACATAACAATCATATAAATATGCCTGCCAAGAGATGTTCCAGTTCAAGGAAAGGTGACTGAGTGGGAGGTGGCTTAAAGAAGTCTGTTGGAAAAAGTAGAAATACAGTTCCACCTCCAGTAAGCAAAGCTATTTCTGAATCAGTGCCTTCTGTGGGCTCCGGTGCTGCTGTGGCAGCCAGTGGCATCAAAATCGAAGTTAGAAGTGGCTTCAAGTCATTGACTCATTTTTTTACTGCCCAATCTGTAGCTAGCATGCTTGTTGGGGATGATACTGGGAATAAGGAGATGCTCACACCAGTGGAGGCACAGAGGTCCAGGAGGAAGTGGAAAACGTTATCGGTGCGACTGTTGTTCCTGCTCAAGGTGGAGCTGATGGTGGTGAGGGCGATACTGTCCACTTTCAATCTGTTTCTCCTGGAGAAGGAGATAAAGAAAGTCAGCTCCCCCTCCCCCCAGTGAGGAAATGCCAGAGAAGAGAAAAGTTCCTCTGGAAGTAGACAGTGAAAGGGAGGAGGAGGAGGAGGAGGAGGATATAATATGTTTCGGTACAGATGATGAGGTGTTGGATCCCCAGTGGGAGCCAGAAGTGAAAAAGCTGAAGGGTGAGGATGTAGCCCATTTAGATGCCAAGCCTGAGGGTGATGCTATCAGCAAGTCTACAATAAGCAGTCCAGTAACCCCCCAAAGTAACATGGTAGAAGTCATGCAAGTGGCCCAAAAAGCAAAAACTTCCACACCTTTAGCTCTGCCATCCAAGTCCCAGTACTATGTCAAATCTAAAGGTACAAAGTCCCTAGTCTGGGATTTTTTTCATGCTTGATGCAGCTGATGAGACTGTAGCAATATGTCAGCTGTGCCAAGCTTGTATCAGTTATGGAAAAAAGGGCAGCCACATAGACACCAGTGGCCAGCATGCCCACTTGAAAAACAAGCACCTATTGTGCTGGCTCCAACACCAGAAAGATACCAAAGCTATTGGTGGGACTTTCCTTGTCAAACTTACTGTTAGTGATAGCAGTGCAATAGAGCAAGAGGAGGGAGGACTGAGTGGGTCAGTGGAGGATGAGTGTGAGGAATCCTTTTCTCTCTCAAGCAGTGGGCATAGTAGCAGTGGAGTTACCACTCCCTCAAGTTATAAAAATACAACACCAGGCACCAAATCCATCAAAATAACCAGTTTCATACATGCTGCACATCCCAGGCTACAAGACTCACCTGGTACCCCAGCAAGAACAACATTGGTGGCACAAGTAAAGCATTTTGGCCGATCTGCCTCAAGATGCAGCCCACATTGAAGAGTGTGTTTGAGTACAACTCAAAGTACCACCCCCAATCATGTTGCTGTCTGTGAGCTGAACACAGCCACCACTGAAATGCTGGCCATCAACCTGTTGCCCTTCTCCTTTGTGGAGAATCCTGGATTCTGCCATTTGATGGCCCGTGCCTGTCCCAAATGACAGGTGCCATAGCAAATGTATTTCTCAAAACGTGCCATGCCCGAACTTTACAGCAGAGTTTCACAGTCTGTCCTACATATCATGAAGCATTCTGCCTCCAAATATATCCGCCTTAGCATGGATATGTGGACAAGTGGACAAACAGCAGGCAGCTCATGTCTGTGCATAACAGCACACTGTGCAAAGGTACCTGGGTTGGTCATTGATTTGGGGCCTGGAAAAAGCTGCATAAAGCAAAATTATGGTGGTAGCAATATACCTGGTATTCGTCAGCATGCCACCATCACTATGCAAAGTGTTACCAGGTCTCACACTGGTGAGAAAATGCTGAATGTGCTACTAAATTAGACTGATGAGTGGCTAAATGCACACTCACTTACAGTGGGGTTTATTGCCAGTGACAATGGCTTCAATGTGACGAAGTGCATTACTGACGGTGGTTTTTTCAGAGTGCCCTGCTTGGCACACTGCCTTAATCTATTTGTGCAGCAATTCCTAAACCACAATGAAATCAAGGAAACTGTGTCTGTCGCCTGACACATCTGTGTTCACTTCGCCCATTCTGCAAAGGCCCGTGACCATCTGCGTGAGCTTCAGTGCACTAACCATCAGCCTCAGCACCGTATGAAGATCGATGTTGTTACCAGGTGGAACTCCACACTGTACATGCTGGACTGGCTGTATGAACAGAATAAGACAGTTTCAGATTTCCTGCTGCTGCACACCATCTGGGACAGTGCTGGAGTGTCCATCGCTCTAACAACAGAGCAGTGGCAACAAATGGATGGCATAATATGCATTCTGAATCCATTTGGGCATACAACATAGGCTGTGAGTGGAGACACTGCCTGTATAAGTCAGTCAATACCCCTTATACAGCACATGTGCTGAGGAAGACACTGGTGAATGTCCATCACCAAATGGAGACAAGTGATGATCACAGTGCTGTTCATGTAATGGGTCACATGCTCCGCATACTGCACAGCAATACACATATCTCTGGCATTATGCAGTCAAATGCATTTGCTATTGCTACCATGCTGGATCCATGGTACAAACATGGCTTGCCTGGCATGATTGAAGGTGGTCATCTGTGACTAGAAAAATTGATCAATTACCTTGTCAGATGGGTACATGGTGCACAGATGAAAAACACAGATACACAAAGCGCACATATACCAGGTGTTGCTACTACCACCAGCAGCTCATCACAGGCCCCCAAATCTGAGAAAATATCCAAGTCACAGCAGAAAACAACAGGTAATCCCATTTTAGATGCTCTGTACCAGGTGGACGTGGAAGAAATGGAAGACAAGGAGGAGAACCTGATGAGGCAGCAGGATTCAGGGCAGCACATTAAATGGTGGATGCCTACATGGGAGACACCAAGAATCCTGGCATCACTGATGAGCCATTGCTGTGCTGGAGCAGCAAAGTGAGTGATTGGCCCACATTGGCATCAGTTGCTTTTAAATACCTGAGCTGCCCACCATCCAGTGTCAGTGCGGAACAGGTATTCAGTTCTGTTGGGGCCATTGTGCGTGACCGGAGAACAAATCTGTCACTGGAGAATGTGTCCATCCTAACATTTATAACAAGCATTTGTCAATGCCGAATGTTTGCTTGCTGGCATTGGCATTGGTGGGGTGTGCCTTTGGGTCATCAAGCATAACGGCCACACCATTTAACCACACCCTGCCCTGCAGACACCAAGTGTCATGGTGTGCTTTGGGTCTTTGGCCCTTATGCGCATGTCATTCCATCAGGAAATGTGGTGAGATGAGTGCAGTATAGGATAATGGGATGAACTTTGGGGCCAAAGAGTCCAAGGCACACCTCGATGCCTCTCACTGGCTGCAGGGTGTGGGGGGGTGGAATGGTATGAGAATTACAGGTGACAATCCCAAGTCACAGCCCTGATGCCTGTCAGTCTCTACAGGGTGGGGCGTTATGGTCGGAAACCCTAACGCCTCAGGCGTTCGTTGGTATTTTCACTCCAAATTTTCAACATGGGTTTTTTGTAACCCCCACCTTATGAACAGTGGCAATATCAGTTTGTTAGCTGAAAGCTGATTTTGCACAGTGACTACGGCATTTGGTACCACAGGTGCGAAAACACATTTCAAACAAGATGTGAAAAATGACAGCTATACTGTTCATGGGGAGGTGTAAAAAATGGCAATGTTGAAAATCTGCAGTGAAAATAGTAAAAAAAACTGGTGAAGTCGTGAGTGCGCATATAAACTGCACAACGCACACCCTTAATGTAATTAGTTTTTTTTTAACAGCAGATTGTCAATACCGGCATTTTGGGACCTTCGCTCATGAACAGTGTCACTGTCATTTTCTTAATCTGTCCCGAACAGTGATTTTCCACAGCGACCACGCATTTCTGTGCAGAAAGTGGGAAAACACATTTCAGCCATGTGAAAAAGTACAGCTGTACTGTTCATAAGGAAGTGTGGAAAATGCCAGTGATGAAAATCTGAACTGAAAATATTACAAATTCATGAACTTATGAGGGTGCGTGTGAACAGTGCAATGTTCGCTTGTAACAGTCATTTTATGGACATTTGTCACCAAATTTTCAACATGGCCATTTTAAGACCTCTGCTCATGAACAGTGTCACTGTAATTTTCTTTATCTGTCCGAAATATTGATTTCACACTCCGACTGCGCCATTGTGCGCTTAGTGCGAGGGAACACATTTTGGAGGAGATGTGAAAAATGGCAGCTGTACTGCTCATAAGGAGGTGTCGTAAAATGGCAATGTTGAAAATCTGGAGTGCAATTATTAAAAATTTGCGAACTTATGAGCGTGCGTAGGAACTGTGCAATGCACGCTCGTAAAACAGTCATTTTTGGGAATTTTTTCCCAAAATTTTCAACATAGGGTTTTTGGTGGCCTACCTCATAAACTGTGACACTGTCATTTTGTGCATCGGTCCTGAAAGGTGGTTTTGTGCAGTGACCATGAAATCACCTTTCGGGACTGAATAACAAAATGACAGTGACAGAATTCATGAGGTGGGGTCTCAAAAACCCCATGTTGAAAATTTGGTGAAAAATTTTGAAAAAAATGTCTGAGATATGCATCAAAGTTGAAAAAACCCTATTTATTCCATTATACAGCTTACCGGCATTTCCTCAGTTCATGGTCGGCTTTGAAGAGTGCAGTCGTATTTCCGGTCCACCGAAGATCGTCGCACCGGACTCCGGAGGTAAGTATGAGGTGAAGGGGGGGTGTGTGGGTAGGCAATGGTGCACAGAGGTTGGGTACAGGTGGGGGAGGGGGTCAAGACAGTCAGCAAGGGACCATTCTTTCTTTCTAGGTTTTTTTTTTCCATTTAGGAAGACGAAGCGGAACATTTGCCACGCTGAGGTGGGCTCCCAGCATGGCAGCTGGAAGTTTTTTTGAGGGGAGCCAGCAGAGCCGATGGGGATTGGGCATCCCCATCAGCCATAGAGAGGTTTGCCACACTGGGGTGGGCTCCCAGCGTGGCACCTGGAAGGCTGTTTTGGGGGGGCAGTGGAGCTGACAGGGGATTGGGCACCCCCATTGGCCTTACAGATTGTTGCCACACTGGGGTGGGCTCCCAGCATGGCACCTAAAACTCTGTTGGGGTGGAGCACAGCACAGCTGAAGGGGGATTGGGCACCCCCGTCGGCCATACTGTGTGTGTGGGGGGAGCGTGTGAGTACACTGGGGTGGGCTCCCAGCGTGCTACTTGTTGGGGGCGGAGGAGCTGTCTATGACAGCTTTTTCACTGCAGTGCTGATGTGTAGGCACTTTGTAAACTGCCGACAGCGGCAGTGTACAAATTGCCTACACCCTGCTGTTCTGTCTTTCAACTGTATACTGCTGCATTTGCAAACGCTGTCATAGACAGCTCTTACATTCATTGGCATGGTGGGGCCATGCCTGAAAAAGGCAGCAGGGCATTGGAAGTAGGGAGGCCCACCTATGAATTCTCATATGGTGGCACTATCTTTCTTGCACATGCGTGTAAGCAAACATAAAAATGAATGAGGCTCAGATTCCACATAACACAGTTATGTCAATGGTGTTGCTACATGAACTGTGTCTCAGAGACGATGATGACAATGAAGACGTCAAGACTGGTAAGGCCTCTACTAGCAGGGAGGTAGATAAAGCAGTAATGATGCCCACATTTCCACTTGGTGATGACTCCAGTCTTGAAGACTGTGAGGGCTGCTTCATAGATGATGTGGCACTGGAAGAGGGTTAAAGTTGTTATGCCGACTCCCCAGCAACCAACACCAATTTCCACTGAGTATGCTCTTTTAGGCTATTGTCATACATTTTTATGTTTGCTTGCATGCATGTGCAAGAAACATTTCATTACAGCTTAGGAGAGATGCAGAGTTTTGGGGGTGCGGCACTGTGGGGGCCAATGACCCCAGTGCCTTTTGAGGCTTGGCCCGCTTTCCCCAATGCGGTGTCATGCTGCTGCTGACACTAGTTCAGCCAGCGTGCCACCACCTTGAAATGAATCTGTCACTGCAATAAGGGAGCGACCCGTCATTGCAGGGCGGTGCCTTGCCGTCCCTGACCCAGTTCATTTGCCGTCGGGGAGCCCACTCTCCATCTGCATACTGCAAATCCCTCCCCCATTTGTTGTGTGCCGAGGGGGTGCCCAATCTCTCTCAGCATCATGTGCCCCCCAACAGTCTTTCTTTGCTGATGGGGGGGCCCAATCCCCATCGGCTTCAGTCCCTCCCTTCCCAGTTCAACTTGTGTGCTGAGGGGGGGTGCCCAGTCCTCCTTGGCTTTCCTCCCCCCTCAGTTTGTGCTGACAGGGGTGCCCAATCCCCCATTGGCTACAGCCCCCCCAAAAAAATACTCAGGTGGCATGCTGGAAGCCCATCCCAGCGTGTCAAATGTCCCTGTAAAAAAAACTATCTTGCGATTTTCTTTATTTTTAGACCTGTAAAACAGAAAATGGTCCCTCGTTGAGTTTGGTGGCCTCCCCAACCCATGCCCACCCTCTGTGTGCCTTGCCTCCCCCACCCACCCTCACCCCATATTTACCTCTAGAGCCCAGCGCGATGATCTTCGGTGGACCGGGAACATGTTTGCACTCTTCAAAGCTGACCACGAACTGAAGAAATGCTGGTAAGCTGTATAATGGCATAAATAGGGTTTTTTCAACTTTGGTGCATATCTCAGGCATTTTGGGGAAATTTAGCACTAAATTTTCAACATGGGGTTATTGGGACCCCTCGTCGTGAATTCAGTCACTGTCTTGGCGTTATTCGGTCCTGAAAGGTGATTTCATGGTCACTGCGCAGAATCACCTTTTGGAACTGAGCAATGAAAGAACAGTGCCAGTGTTCATGAGGTGGGCTCTCAAAATTCCTATATTGCAAATTTGGTGGAAAAATTCAAAAAAATGACTGTTTTACAAGCGTACATTGCACAGTTTCCACTCATGTTCATACCTTCATGAATTTGTAGTATTTTCACTCCATATTTTCAACATTGCCAATTTTCTACACCTCCTTATGAACAGTACAGCTGCCATTTTTCACATCCTGACCAAAATATGTTTTCACACTTCTGGCACAGAATAGGGGGGAAGGGAGAAATTGTTTAACTAGAAAAGGCACACTAAGCCAGAGCTTGTTTCCAGGTGCGATCTGGGAGCACAAGGAAGTTAAGTGACTTGCTCAGGGTCACACAGTATGCAACTGGAAACTGTGGGATTCAAACCCAGGTCTGGTCTGCTGGATGTCATCAGATTTGCAGTTCAGAGCCTTAGACCACTGCAGCGTGGACATTGTGGGAAATCAGTGTTTGGGACACATTAAGAAAATCACAGTGGCACTGTTCATGAGGAGAGATACTAAAATACCTATGTTGAAAATTTGGTGACAAACGTCCATAAAATGACTGTTACGAGTATGCATTGCGCAGTTTCCAGGCATGCTCATAACTTCACAAATTTGTAATATTTTCACTCCAGATTTTCAACATTGGCATTTTTCCACACCTCCTTATAAACAGTGCAGCTGTCATTTTTCACATCCTGGCCAAAATGTGTTTTTGCACTTCTGGTGCAGAATAGCATGGTCACTGTGGGAAATCAGTGTTCAGGACACATTACAAAAATCATAATGACACTGTTCATAAGCAGAGGACTTAAAATGCTTATGTTGAAAATTTGGTGACAAAAGTCCATAAAATGACTGTGTTACAAGTGTGTGTTGCGCAGTATCTACGTATGCTCGGAAGTGTGCAAATTTATAATATTTACACTCCAGAGTTTCAACATTGGCATTTTGCCACACCTCCTTATGAAAAGTACAGCTGTCATTTTTCATATCCTGCCCCAAATATGCGTTTGCACATATGGCGCACAATAGCGAGGTCACTGTGGGAAATTAATGTTTCGGACACATTAAGAAAATCATAGTGACAGTGTTCTTGAACAGAGGTCACAAAATGCCTGTGTTGAAAATTTGGTGAAATAATTCCACTAAATGACTGTGGTACAAGCATGTGTTGCACAGTTTCCATGTACGCTCGGAACTTTGAGCATTTTTAGTATTTTCACTACAGATTTTCAAGATTGCCATCTCTTCACACCTCCCTATGGATTGTACAGCTGTCATTCTTCACATCCAGCCTGATCTGTGTTTTTGCACATCTGACGCAGAATGACATGGTCACTGTAGAAACTCAAAGTTCGGGACACATTAACAAAATCACACTGCCACTGTTCATGAGAAGAGGTCCCAAATGCTTTCATGAGGTGGGGGTCACAGAAAGGCCATGATGAAAATTTGTAGTGCAAATACCAACACACATCCAGGGCTTTAGGGTTTCTAACCATAATGTCACACCCTGTACAGACTGACAGGCATCACAGGTGTAACTTTAGATCACCGGCTGTAATGCTCTGCCATCCCCTTCCCACCCTGAAGCCAATAACAGGCATCGAGGTGTGCCTTGCACTCTTCAGCCTCAGACTTCACCCCATTCTCCTGTACTGCACCCATTTCAGCGTATGTCCTTATGAAATGGGGTGACTGTGAAGCAGAACACCCCAAGGCACACCTCAACACTTGTCGGTGTCTACAGGATAGGGTGGGGTGAGGTGAAATGCCATGAGCATTATGGGCAATGATCCACAGGCACACCCCAATGCCTGTCCATCTCTGCAGGGTGAAGGTGGGATTGGTGAGTTCAATACTTCACAGTCACTCCTATTCTGCATCTGTCTAACTCCTGCATGTCCAATGCTAATATTTGCAAGCAAACATTCAACATTGACAAATGCTTGTTTGTATTTCCTTAACCACATCAGTTCTTAACCACTCTGGCAACCTGTATGCTTGTTAATGTTATTTGGATGATTGTTCTGTGTTACACATCCTGTTAATCCATTTAATTTGATTACCCTACCTAGTAACACTGTTTACTTCAGTGGATTATTTTTGAAAAATTCCTTGCCCCTGCTATGCTAACTGCAATGTTTGTCAGCAATACACAATGGCCCCATTGAGTGACAATTATGGAACAACATCTTCCCCATTCCCATGTATACCTCCTCCCTTAGACCCTGAATGTGTGTCTAGTCTGCTGCCACTGTATATTCGATCATGTAACAACTTTGTCCAACAGTGCGCAGCCAGTACCAGGTTAATCAGAGATGTATGCATTCTCCATCCCCATGTACAATTCATTGTCCTGTAATCCGCCTCCTTGGCATCCATCGTAATGTGTATAACACAGGCTTCAGCAGCGTGGGCCATCACTCTCATTGCCAAGAAATGCAGCTGAAAAGATACGAAGCTGACAGATGCATGCTCCAGCATAAACAGCAGTCACAGACTAGTACATCAATGCTGCCTCTGAATCCAGCTAATGTATTCCTCCTCCTCCAGCAGTCTTCCACCAAGAAGAACCACTCACCCACTGATGACAGCATTGCCAGCACATTTTGGGCAAGTACGTCAACCAGCACGATGCAGCACTTTTATCCCAGCAAGCACACTTGGTGTGTTTTCCCTCCAGCCAACCAAACAGCCACTCAGAAAGTGACACAGATCATCATCAAGCCAGAAATATATATGTTCTTCCTCCATGGCCTGTTCTCTGGTCAAGTCATTCATGGTAAGTAGATTTTATTCGTTGCCATCTTTTTACTTATACCTCCATTGTGCTGTTCTGCATGCCTTTGTTGCCATAGGATATCAAGTATGCATGCAAAGCAGCCCACCTTAATATATAAGTTATCTAATGTATTTCCATTTCACTCTGTGCAGGGTTTGCCATGATCATGCCATGTGAGACAAGGGCCCAGGAATAAGGCTGATGCATCAACATGGCACCTTCTAAGCCTAGTCAATCTACATTGCAAGTATCATTATGTGCAGGTCAGTACTGTAACATTTTTCACTTGGTAGATTTTGTGCATTCCATTCCAGGTACTGCACGTCCTGGTAGATTTCACCACAGGCTCATAATTTAAATTATTTCAGCAGGGGAAAATTTTGGGGGACGTCGCCAACATCGATTGAAAGCATCACCACAGGTAAGTATCAATGCTAATTATTTTTTCCTTTCATATTTTTTCTCCACCTTTTCACAGATGACATTGGTTCAAACAACATCTGTCTTGAGTCATGACAGGCAAATGCAGTTTTCTGTTCAAAAGGAATTCATTCTTTAATACAGGTAAAAGTGTTAGTTCAGGTAGCATCATAGTGCAGGTGATGAATGGTTATGCCGCCATTTACAGTGTTAGTTGCACATTCTTGGATTAAAGTAATATATCCTTCATCTCAACAGTGGTTCAAGGGACTTCTGTAAGCGCCATATGGGGGCTTCCACAGTGGCAATGGCCAAACACATGTGGATCCAATCCAAGGTCACAATTTTCAGCTTAACTAAACAGTATTAATAATATGTTTCTTTCCCTTCACAGGTGTGCATTGATGATGATAACACATGTTTTTACTTGTCAGCAGTGGTCCACACCTCACAGCTGCAGCACCTTGATCTGACATCCACACACCAGGATGAAAGCCTTGTATGTAGTCACCAATGCCATACAGAGATGGAATGCATTGTCAAACGCCCACCAGAAAACTAACCAACCATTCCAATTGAAGTACTTTGTACCTGGCAATAAGAAAAAACAAGGAAGACATTTTGAGCATTGTTACAACTAAGTGCCCCCCCCACCACTACAAATGAAGAAATACTCACTTCTGCAAATGGCTGTTAAACTGGAACCCTTCAATGTGAACAGACTATGTCTGGTGATTACAACCAGCAGCCAGATTGGGAGGTAACACACTCACCCCAGCAGCGGAATTCCTGAATATTGGCAAAGGTATATAGAAAATAGTTACTGTCAAAGTCAGACATCTCTGGACTGCAGTAACCACACAAAAAAAGCAATGAAAAAGTTAATACTTAACCACCTCCACCAACCCCACACCACCCCTCAACCACCCCCGCCTGCCCACCAAAGACCATCACAAATTAAGAAATACTTAATGCAAGTTAATGAACTGCACACATGTTGAGCAGCAGCAGCAGCAGCAGGAGTTCACCAGGAGTTAACATCACCTGAATTCCTACCTGTTGACAAAAGCAAAAAGAATACAATTACTGTCTGACTCAGACATCCAGACTGCAGTAACCTACCCCAGTAATGAAAAATTCAATATTTACCGTCTGCATTGTGAAATGTGGTACATTCCAACATCCCATATCTAAATCCTGGCATGCATGTCATGATGATGTAATCCTCAGCACACTGCCAAATAATAGAAAAGCAGTGCAAACATATTAGAACTCAAGATGTCACAATAGCAACCCACCATTACCATTCTCTTGCACTGGAAGAATTAAAGTAAATAAATAAATAAGTAAAGTAAAGGAAGCACTTCTTCACAGAGAGGGAGGTGGACACTTGGAATGCTCTGCCAGAAGAGGTGATCTCATTAAAGACAGTGGACAGCTTTAAGAGAGGCTGGGATATGCATAGGGGGAAGGTAATGATCATGGGTAGGAAGGATGGTAGGTGTGGGGAGGGAGGGCAGGGACACTAGCTCAAGCTGTGTACCCTGCAATATGAGCAGACTGGATAGACCAAATGGCCTTCTTCTGCTGGCTTCTTCGTATGTTCATATCTTTGTAAATACAGACAGATACTTATGTGTGCAGCAGCAGTATCAATCGACTATGTGAAGAGGATCCATGAACTAGGCAAAGCATTTCTTCTTGCGGCAGCTAGTCAGAGCAGCAGACAGCAGCTATAGGCAACAGCAGCAGCAACACAAAATGTCATTCACTACACACTGACTTTAAACCACAGAGCCAACAGAGCCAACCAGGACAGCTGCATTGTGAAATAATAATTCCACATTTCTCAATAAATTGAGAAACCAGCAGCAGGAGGAAGCAAATGCAAGTAGCAGGACCATTTTGCAGGATTTATTTTTCTCAGCATGGCAAACTGGCTGCGCCACCCCTTTTGCCTATTTCATAATTCACTAAATAATAATAATAATAAAATTTATTTGATTAAGTGCCTTTCAAAATTTTCAAAGCGCTGTACTTCAAGAACAAACAAAAACATATTCAATACATTCAATAAGACAAATATAAACAGATATTACAATACTGCAATATAAAATTAAAACAAAGAAGGAAACGCCTTCTCCCATAAAAAAGTCTTTAGTGCCTGCTTAAAGCTCCCCACCGTCCTACACTCCCGAAGCTGACAGGGCAGAGGATTCCAGAGGGTAGATGCAGCAAATCCAAATGCACGGGCACCAGATGACTTCAAATTTACCCTCAGAATCTCCAGCAACCCCTCATCAGCTGAGCGGAGCTGTCTCAGAGGGGTGTAGGGCACCAGGAGCTCTTTCAAGTAGTCGGGACTCAGACCATGTAGGGCTTTGTAGGTCAAAAGACCCACTTTAAAGGTGATCCACCACTGTATTGGCAGCCAGTGCAGAGCGCGCAGCACAGGGGTAATATGAGAACTTCTAGATACCCCAGTCAACAAACGTTCTGCCGCATTCTGCACTAGCTGCAAGCTGCAGATATCAACCCCAGGAAGTCCTAGGTAAAGGGATAATAATTGTATCTCCTTTCTCTCACAATTTTGTTGTGTGGTTGTTCTCAACTTACTTTATAAGGCTGGTTTGCACACAACAACAGAAACTAGCAGCAGCAAGACTAGGCCTGTAATCCTTTGTAGACAGTGGCAGATGCTTCAGTCTGAGGTCCATGAGATGGGGGGACACCATCTAACAGCATGACTGACACCAGATTTCTGTCTCAATTTACTTTAACATTTTTGGGGAAACATTTCTGGACTTCTGGTGCATGTTCAGCAGTGGCAGTACCAAGATTAGGCCTGAAAACCATTGTAAATCATGCAGAAAACAGCAGATTTTGATCCTAGTGTGAACCATATAACATCATGACTGAGACCTGATTTCTGTCTCAATTTAACGTAACATTTTTTATGAAACATTTCTGGATTTCTAGTGCCTGTTTAGCACAGGCAACAACACGATAAGGCCTAAAATCCTTTGTAAACAGTGGACCAAACACCATTCTGAGATCCACATGTTGGGGGGACACCATCTAACATTATGACTGATTGTGACGGTAGAATAGGACTCTGTTCCAGTTGTTATGGAAAGAGTTTGAATTCAGGGATCTGTTCTGTTCTATTCCTTTCCTGTCTCTTGTCTGTCTGTTTGCGCAACCAAATTTTCCTGTGAGACCTAGGACTTGATCACCCCAACAGCCTCGAAATTTTTTGCCTCTCACTGACTCTTAGCTTCCCTTGTTGTCTCTCTTTCTTCCTCCCTTGCATATCTGCTGATATAGAAATATATGCAAATCATTATGTGGAAATGTAACTAATATTGGGATTCCTTTGTTTAGAAAATATATAGCTTTAATTTTTGAAATGTATAAAATTATATTTTGAGATGTTTTGCAAAAAGCTATAGCGATCTCAAGAGGTTACCTGAGTGCAAATTTTTAAGCCTTTTGCACAGGAGCTGTGGAAAAGGGGCCTCAGCTCAGGCACACTATGTTACTGCCTTGCACCTGCCTGAAACATACAAGAACAGAATGCTTGTTAAGAACGGGGGTTGGCAGAACTTATGAGAGAGCTTAACTGCAACTGCTTAAGAGAGAAGAATGGACACAGAGATTTAAGAAAAACTCAGATGGACTTTTTCTGTTTATTTGGCCTTTGTAAATAGTTACACTTCAGTTTATTTATTTTTTTTGTCACTGCTAGTGTAAATAAATTCTTCTGGTGAATTCTACAACTGCTCCTGGTTTTTCTATGCTTCCTGACCTGTACCTCGATGACAGATGGTGTCAGCCTAAGTGGGATTTACGCCATGCATACTCTAAGCCAGGGGTTTTGTGCGTGGGTACTGGACCTAGTACCAGGGAAGCACAGAAAAAGGTATGGATTCTGCAGCAGCAAGTTCAGGAGTGGTTACCAGGAGAATGGAAGCCAAACTAGCAGAGACAGAAGTCCAAACTGAGATTATACAGCCAGCACAAGTTATGGAAAAAGAACAGGCAGTGACAGAACCTGAAAGCCTGTTGGAATTTTTTAAATGTTGGGCTATACAACAAAAAGAGATGGAGAAGCAGAGAGAAAAAGAGATTCAACATTTAGAAGCACAGAGGAGAAAAGAGATGCAGCGATGGGAGCAGCGATGTCTGGATGCCTTGCAAGCTATCAAAGACAGAGGATCTAGCACACATCCAGACAAGCAACAAAATGCAAGCAACTTAGAAGCCATTAAACTAACAAAGTTGTGTCCCTCAGATGATATAGAGGCATACCTGACAACTTTTGAAAGAGCTGCTACAGCCTGCCAATGGCCAAAGCAGCAATGGACAATCACGCTGATACCCTACCTGACAGGGAAAGCCCAACTTGTCTACAGCAATATGGACACTCCACAGTCAGAAAACTATGACCTGATGAAAATCAAAATCCTGAAAAGGTATGACATCTCTGGAGAGACCTACAGGCAGAGATTTTGATCTGTGACGTACAACTCGGTCGACAATCCTCGAGAAGCCTTCTCTTGACTCAGAGAACTCCTGATAAAATGGCTCCAACCAGAGAGCAAAACAGTCCCACTGATCATCAACACATTTGCCATGGAGCAATTCATCAACATCCTGCCTACAGATGTGCAGCATTGGGTAAAGGAACACTGACCAGAGAGTGGGGAAAAGGCTATTACTTTGGCCAAGGACTACCAAATGGCCAGACAGATGCTTCAACAGCGAGGTAACAGACAGGCACTGGTAAGACACTCTTTTTCCCATTTAGACTCCAAGCCTGATAAGAATTCTGGTGGTGGTTACAAATATGTTCTCAAAAACGTTATCTGCTATAACTGTAATAAGCCAGGCCATATTGCAAGAAAATGTCGTAGTAAGGAGAGTGGCACTGGAGCACATTTGTTCTTGTCAAATTGGGTCAAATGCTTAACCAATGTGAAGGTGGGGGATAAGACTGTAAAAGGACTCCTTGATTCGGGAAGTAGACAGACCCTAGTGCATGTTGAAGTGTTGGGAAAACACTGTGCAAAGGGACCAGGTATTGGTGTCATCTGCATCCACGGGGACACTCGATACTACTATCCCACCACCCAAGTGACTCTGACCATTAAGGGTATGTAGCACCAAATGAAAGCGGGGGTAGTACCTAAATTACCTGTACCTGTGATTATTGGAAATGACTTTCCAGGATTTACTGAGTTAATCAAAGAGGGAGTAAATCCTGATGTTTCAGAGCTGTGGTGACAAGAGCTCAGGCAGAGCAAATTTTGGATGGTGGGGACACTTTTCCTTTCAGTGATTTTGGTTCAGACTTATCTGAGCACAGCTACAAGATCCAGAAATCCAGGAAAGAAAGATGATGCCTGAAGAAACTGTGGCAACAAATTACTGATGAACATAAAGGGTTAAAATATGAAAATGTTGAAGCTAAACTTAACTGATTGTGATTTTGTTTCAGAGCAAGCTAACAATGTTTCTCTCCAGGGTTATTTTAAGTGGCTGGGGATGAAACCAAAACAGGGAGAACCAATGTTTAAAAAATGTAATGGGTTACTGTACAGAGTTTGGGTTAAACCTCAGACACAGAAACAGACAGAACAATTGGTTATACCACAGAAGTATAGAACATAGTTGTTACAGATAGCATATGATAGTCCTAGGGCTGGTCACTCAGGGAGGGATTGCACCCTTGCTAGATGGCTGTACAGATTTTACTGGCCTGGAATTCATGAAGATGTTACTACATATTGTAATTCCTGTGCTGAGTGTCAGAAAGTAGCCCCAGTCACTAGAAAAGACAAGGTGCCCCTGGTGCCCCTACCCTTGATAGATGTGCCTTTTTGAGAGAATTGCAATGGATGTGGTTGGTCCTTTAGATAAAAGTAAAAAGGGTAATAGATTTATCCTGGTAGTATGCAGTTATGCTACTTTATACCAAGAAGCCGTTCCAATGCTTGCTGACTGTCATAGCTTCAAAAGTGGCAGCAGAGCTTGCAAAAATTTTCAGCAGAATGGGCATACCTAAAGAAATTATTACTGATCAGGGCAGTAATTTTGGTGCGCCATTACTTAAGGAGCTGTACAGATTACTATATATCACTGCCATCAGAACATCCCCTTATCACCCTCAGACCGACAGGCTTGTTGAGTGTTTTAACCAAACCCTAAAACGCATGTTAAAAAGGTGTGTAAAAGGGGAAGGGAAAGATTGGGACCAATACTTGCCTTACCTTCATTTTGCTTACAGAGAAGTGCCACAGGCATCAACAGGGTTTTTATCATTTGAGATGCTGTATGGTAGGCAGCCAAGAGGGCCATTGGGTGTGATAAAAGAAACGTGGGAAGATAACCCCACTCAGAAACAATCTATAATGTCTTATACGTGTGCCCTGAGAAAGAATATGTTGAAATTGCCCATAGTAATCAGGAAGTGGCCCAAAACCAGCAGAAGGTATATTATAACCATGAGGTAAAAGAAAAAATTTTCGAGCCAGGTGAAAAGGTTTTGCTACTGTTACCCACAACAGAAAATAAACTGTTAATGAAGTGGCAAGGGCCTTATAAGGTTCTTAGATGTACTGGCATCGTTAACTACGAGACTGAGACCCCTGACAGGAAAAATCCTATTAAGATATACCATGCTAACCTCCTCAAGAAATGGGTTGAAAAAATGCCAAAAGCTGCTTTGCTAGTTTTACCAGAAATCAATAAGGAAGATATTGGTGTAGCTTATGATAGACTGGAACAAACGGTACATAGTGATGCTGTAAAGATGAATGTTTCCTTAATCTCAGAACAAACTGCAGGCATTCGTAATGTTCTAAAGACACTTAACAGTACTTTTATCACAGTACCAGGCCAAGCAAAAAGGGTTGAGCACATAATAGTGACAAGGAATGCTGGTCCTATTAGACAAAAAACATACAGGCTACCAGAATGATTAAGAGCTGACGTGGTTAAAGAAATACAAAAAATGAAAGAATTGGGTATTATAGAGGAGTCGAGGAGTGCTTGGTCATCTCCAATGGTAATTGTAAACAAAAAAGAAGGGAGTGTTAGAATCTACCTTGATATTAGGAAACTTAATCAAGTGTCAGAATTTGACAGTTATCCTATGCCCAAAATAGATGATTTAGTGGACAGACTGGTGAGTGCAAAGTATATCAGTAACCTTGATCTCACCAAGGGTTACTGGCAAATAGCTTTAGCTAAAGAATACAGAGATAAAAACTGCACTTGCCACTCCTGTTGGATTCTATCAGTTCACCACCATGCCCTTTGGTTTACATGGTGCACCAGCTACATTCCAGCGGTACATGGATGTAATTTTATCACCTCACACTGGTTATTGTGCTGCATACCTGCATGATGTAGTGGTGTACAGTTCAGACTGGAAAAGCCACTTGGAATACCTACGAGCAGTTATCCAAGCTATCAAAAATGCAGGTCTGACTATTAATCCTACCAAATGTGCATTGGGCATGCAGGAAACTAGATATTTGGGCTATGTGTTGGGAAATTGAGAAGTTAAGTCAGAAATTTCTAAAATAGAAGCTGTAGCAAACAGCCCTATACCGAAAACAAAGAAACATGTCAGGTCGTTTTTAGGGCTGGCTGGTTATTATCAGAGATTTGTCCCCAGCTTTGCTGAGTTAGCTATTCCCCTCACTGAACTCATGAGAAAACAGTACCCAAATAATGTGAAATGGACCTCAGACTATGATGAAACTTTTCAAGCCATTAAGGCTGCATTATGTTCAGCCCTTGTTTTAAGAAGTCCAGACTTTGAGAAACCATTTCTGCTGCAAACAGTTGCATCAGAGGTAGGCCTAGGTGCAGTCCTGAGTCAAAATATAGATGGGACGGAATTTCCTATTCTGTACATAAGTAGGAAGTTGCATGACAGAGAGAAAAGTTATTCCATCATTGAAAAGGAATGTTTACTAAGGTTCATGCTAAGGTGAAAAGGAGCAAAAAAGGCCTGTCAGCCCATCCATTGCTCTTGTCCTTTTTCCTATAATATATAATTTTATTTCCTTTTAAAATATGCTGATCTAGTCTGTATTTGAACTGTGCTTTTCTATTACTACTTATTACTTCCAATGGCAGCCCATTCCACAGGTTCACTATCCTCTGTGTGAAGAATGCCTTTCTTTTATTTGTATTAAATTTCCTTCCCCTAAACTGTAATGGGTGTCCTCCAGCACTAATTTCTGGGTTTTTAATAGTTCAATTTAGTTCTTCTAGCAAGCTGGGATTTTGCATTACATCATAACACATGAGTAAATCTCCTCTAATTCTTCTGGTCTCCAGAGACATCAATCTCAGGGCCTCCAGTCTCCCCTCATACGGAAACAACCTTAGACTGTGCACCATCTTTGTAGTTCGCCTCTGCACCCTCTCGAGTGCCCCCACCCTTTGATATGGGACTCCATATCTGACTACCATAATCCAACAGTGGCCTAACATACGCCCTGTACAATGGGAGAATCAGCTCCCCACTTCTACTCCTAAAGTTTCTTCTTATAGCCCGAAGCACGTTATTTGCTTTTGTTATCTGCTTTTTGCAGTGTACCTCAAATGTTAGTCTATTATCTATGATACCGAGATCTTTTTCTTCTTCAGATTTTCTGAGATTTTGATAATTAAGTATCTAACTGTACTTTTTATTCCTTATATCCAAATGTATTACACAGCACTTCTCTTGGTTAAAACTCATTCCCCTTTTTTGTATCCAGTCTTGAATTTTGTTCAAATCTGTTTGTATAGAGTCAACACTTTCGTCATTTACAGCAAGGCCTGCCAGTTTTGTATCATTGGCACATTTACTCATCCAATTTTTTAAGTCTTCCCCCATACTATCTATAAATGTTCTAAATAGTACCGAGCCCAGTACCGACTCCTGCGGCACCCCACTCCTAACTGATACAGCCTTGGGCAGAAACCCATTTATGGTCACCCTCTGTGTCCTATGCCTCAGCCATGCCTTCACCCATCCAATAATTCGTACATTTACACCCCTCTCTTTTAGACATTTACTAATTTCGTCATGGGGTACTTTATCGAAGGTCTTGGCAAAATCCAGATAAATGCAGTCCACTTGCTGTCCCCCATCCAGTGCTGATGATATTTTTTCATAAAAACACAGTAGGTTCATAACACAGGACTTACCCACACTAAACTCATGTTGATTCATGTCTCTTTGGCCTGTGGTTTCCAGGTGTGTGTTTATAGTATCTTTGATAATACACTCCATCAGCTTACCTGGGACAGATGTCGGGCTTATAGGTCAATAATTTCTATGATCTGATCTGTCTCCCTTTTTGTGTATAGGTACCATGCTAGCTGTGAACCAGTCATTAGGTACTGTACAATCCATTAATGACTATAAATATTATTTTCAATGGTTTTGCTACCATTGGGGAAAGCAGTTTAAGCATGGTATTAGATATATTGTCTGGTCTTGCTGACTGTGTAATTTTTAGTCCTTTTATTTTTTTCACAATTATTTCCTCCGAAATATTTATACAATGTTCTTGGATTAGTCTGTTTGCTTGTTCCTTGCTAAGTTTTTGTGAAAAGACGGTCCAAAATATGTATTGAATAAATTTTCTATTTCCTTCTAGTCATTTACCATTTTATCCCCATTTAAGATTTAGCATAGACTAGTATTTGATTTACACAAGGAATTTACATAGCCATAACATTCTCTCATGTTATCCTTTCTTGCAGACCCTGCAATTTTTTTCTCCATTTTTGGTTTACTTTTCCTAATTAGTTTTTTACACTGTTTTTGCACTTTCTTATATTCTTCCCAAGTTTCTTGTGTTCCTAGTGCCTTATGCTTTGCATACAGTTTCTGTTTCTTCCTTATTATTTTGTTTATAGCTTTATTAAACTATTTGGGCTTTGTACCCCTAGTGTTGTATCTCTTACTTTTTTATATTTCTGTCACATATTTCTGTCACATGAGACTTAAAGCATTCCCACACCTCATTTACAATTTTATCTGCAAATATTCCCTCCCAGTTTAGGTTCTCTAGGTCAGCCTTTATATTCTCTGTGTTTTCAGTTTTAAAATTATAGACTTCCCTACATCCTTTTGTTATGGGCATATATTGATTAATAGTAAAGAATACACTGTTATGATCGCTGCTTCCCAAGGGAAGGTCTACAGTACAGTTGCCAATCTGTAAATACTTGGTTGATAGTATGATATCTAAAATACCCCCCAGCTGGTTCCTTAACCCATTGACTAAGTCCCACTTGGTCCATAGTAGTCAGGAGTTTTTATATACCTCAAGTTTTTCCCAGTGTATGTCACTGTAGTTAAGGTCTCCCATTATTACCACTTTCCCCATTTCCCATGCTTTTTCTATTTCTTTATTTATTGTCTGGCTAACCTCTTCATTTACTCCCGGTGGTCTATATATAATACCGAGTACTATGAACGTATTATTGTGTGCTTCCACTCTTATCCAAAGAGTCTCTGTTTCAACCTCTGCAACTTAAATTTTTTGCAAAATATTTGTTATTTTTACCCGGTTTGTTACATATAATGCAACACCTCCCCCTCTCCTTCTCCTCCTATCTAAGTGATGGAGGGCATATCCAGGTATATCCCTTCCCCAGATATCTTTGTCCGTCCACCAGGTCTCCATTAGTCCAATAACATCTACAGTATCCAATTCAGCTAATAGTGCCTCTAGTTCATCTTTTTTATATTGAATGCTTCTTGCATTTGTCAACAGGCACCTCAGTGGTACACTAATGTGTGTTTTTTGTCTTATTTGTCTTAGTATATCCTTTACCAGCTATGGGGTTCATGTCAGTTTTACTGGCCCTTCTCCAATCTCTACTCCCACCCCCCCTTAACTAGTTTAAATGTTTATTTACTTCATTTTGTATCTGAATGGCTAATTATGTTTGTCTTATTTTTATTTATGTGCAGGCCATCCTTTGCGTACAGTGCCTCATTATAAAAAAATTCCTCCCAAGTGTCTATAAAGGCTATCCCCCTTGCAGTATATTTATTAAAAGCCCTAGCATTTATTCTTTGCATTGTGTGTTTTTTTTGGCATTGCAATGCAGTCTAGGCAGTATTCCAGATATTATTGGCTTTTTCCAGCCCTAGTTACTAATTTCACGCATTCCATTAGATCCTCCACCAGATCCATTTCATGGTCTTTTCTAATATTATTTGCCCCTACATGAATGACTACAATTTGGCTACCTGGTGTTGTGTCCATTATTTTTGGTAGTATCATCTTTATATCCTGTACCTTGGCCCCTGGCAAGCAGTTAACCACTGTACTGGATTTAATTTCTTTACATATTATGGTATCAGTTCTTCTCAGTATGGAGTCACCTACGACTAGGACATGTTTGTCATCTCCTGTGGGACAAAGTGGGGGTTGCATGTCTATTGTGTTTGCTGATGTATCCCCCTGGACATTTTCTTCTGTTAGAATAGAATATTTATTGTGCGGGGCACTCTCCCTACTGCCCATAGCCCTTCTTCTTTTATTTTTTGGCATTTTAGTGACTCGAGTCCAGCTTATATCTTGTTCAGTCCTTATCTCTTCCTCTGTCGCCCTCTCCTCCAGGGTTAACCCTTCAGATGAAGTACTTGTTTCACCTGCTGCCTCCATACCTCTTCTGCTGTGTACTATTTGTTGTATGTGCTTTATATCTCTTCTTAGTTTTTGGATACATTTACAATTGTTACACATATTATCCCCCTGTGAGATTATATTTGGGTCTAGCTTGTACAATTGGCACATTCCATACTGATAAATCACTCCCTTTGTCTTCCATGCATCTAGTATGGCCCCTGCCTCCTGTCTACTTTCCATGGTTGACATTATTTATTTTTGTTTGATAGTTTTTTTTTTTTGAGTTTTGCAGCTGTCTGACTTACCCATCCTGGTTTTCCCTGCTTATGATGTGGCCTTGTTCCCTTGTCCCTGCAGGACATGCGCACAGATGCACGTGTCTCTGCGTGCGTCTCTGTGCACCACCTATGCGTGCTCACCGAGCTTACATTGCTCTCTCTCTGGAGCTTGTTTATATTCCCCTGAGGGCCAGAAGTTGTGTCACTCCCGCCTCACATCTCCTCTTGCAACAAACTCTTTAAATCATAATAATTATTTTATTTTCAGCACTATCCCCTGTTTCAGCTGTAGTTTCCAGTTATTATAGCTGCTCCAAGTACAGTCTACTCATTAAAATGCCCTTCTGTAGTCCATGTTAGTGTTTGTGGACTACAGCAGTCTACCCCTTTCTTGTTCCTGCTTCCTGCTACCAGAACCGGTCACAAGCACAGCCTTCTCCCTCCAGCCTACCACCCTGAGGGAAGTTGTGGATCTCCTCCTACAATTGTATACCAGGGAGAGTGCAGGAGCAGACCAGTTGGAACCATTCTTCCTGAAGCTTAGTCTTCACGTCCTGGCTGTGCCCATAATGCACCTTTTTAAACTTTCCCTTTCACGGGGCGTTACTCCTCCTATATGGAAAATGGCTCACTTAATCCCCCTTTTTAAATCTGGAGACCCCAGTGACCTGAATAACTATGGACCAATCTCCCTACTTCCCACCCTGTCCAAACTGTTGGAAAAAATAGTAAGCGTGCAGCTCAGGAACTACCTTGAAAGTGGGAACCTGCTCAATCCTTATCAGTAGGGATTTAGGCCTCATCATAGCACTATTTCAGCCCTTGCAAAGGTCACCAATGACTGGCAGTGTGCCTTGGATTTGAAGAACTTCATTTGCGCAATGTTTCTAGTTGACCACAAGCTGCTCCTTGTCTCCCTCAGAAACATCAGCTGAAACTCCCCATCACTGAGGTGGTTCTCAAACTATCTAACAGGACGACAGCAGCAGGTCAAGTCTGAAGGGGAACTTTCATCCCCAAAACCTCTACTGAGGGGCATGCCACAAGGCTGTATACTGAGTCCATTGCTTTTTGCAATTTACATTAACAATATTGACGCTGACATCAAATCTGCTAACATCCACCTATTTGCCAATGACAGTACTTTATATCGGAAGACCCTCTCCAGAAGCAGCTTGTAGGGATCTACAATGGGAATTTAATCTTCTACAACTACAACTACTGCAACAGAAACTGCTCCTGAATGCCAAAAATACAAAGGAGATGCTTTTTTCTCCCTTTTCATATATCAATAACCCGACAACTCATGGTAATATTCCCCAGATCCATACTTTTCTTGGTGACTTACTGGAATATGTTACTAAATTCAAATACCTATGGGTGTAGATAGACCAAAAGCTTTCCTTTTTGTGATCAAACTGAGGATCTCTTAAAGAAGCTTAGGCAGAGTCTTGGCATCTTCTATAGGATTAAAAATTTTCTAACACTGGATGCCAGGAAGAGACTGGTCCAAACCACATTCCTTACCTTATTGGACTATGCAGATTTCCTTTACAGCCAAGGCCCCGTGTCTGCCCTGGCTAAATTAGACACACTCTACCATCGGGCCTTGAAGTTCATAACTGGTCTCCCATACTCCACACATCACTGCTCCCTTTATGCCGCAGCAGGTTGGTCATCCCTTAACTACAGAAGACAGAGGAATAGAGCTCTCTGGACATTTAGGGCCATCATGAAGATGTTGCCTCAGTACATCTTGGATTGTCTTCCTCAAGGTGTGATAGGTAAATATGCCTTAAGGAGTTCCTCTGTTATCTCCCTTGCAGTACCGAAGTTCAAGTCACGCTTCGGTAGGTCTGCCATATCTCACGCTTTACCGTCTCTCTGGAACAACTTGCAAAAAACCCCTGAGGTTGGCTTACCCAATCAAACTATCAGTCTTCAAAGCATTTTATTCTTGCTATATCAAGGAATCCTGTAACTGCTTTCCCTGATGTCACCTTCCCCTAGCCTCTGCTCCCATCTGCTCCAGTGCATCCCTTTACTGGTACTTCTTTCCCAACCCTCTTGGGCAATGTTACAGCATATAAGAACTTACCTGACTGTTCCTTCTATCCTGACCCTATGTTTTTTCCCTTATCATTCGATCCTTTTCCATGTCCCCCTGGTTCTCACCTACACTCCCTGCTTACCCCCCTTGACACCATCATGGTGTTCTGATTTCCACTCCCTAACTGGTCCCACCCTCCCCCTGCAATCACTACATGCCTTTGCAGGCACTCCATGTACCATCTACTTCTCCTTACTCACTCTCTTGTGTCCCCCTCCCCACCCCTCCCATGCCTCATCAAGCTCCTTCAATCAATAATTGTGTTCAAGGATGCTTCAAATACATACTGTGATTATAGTTGCATATGTTTAACCTGTATATACTGTACTACAGGGTGCTATACCTTTTAGCTGCATACTCTTCACGGTCTTAGCTTAATGGCACTTTTTAATACTCTAATTTGTGTGTATTACAAACCTCCTGTGTATAATTACTGCTCTATGTAAATACTATGTAAGTGTGAATTAATTTTGTATATATAGTTTACCCAACTATGATGTAACTGAGTATTCCTTTGTATGTATTGTTAACCTCTCCTTTCCAGGTCCATCTCGAAAATGATCTTGCTCAACAATGTAGGTAGATGTTTTTCAACTATACTCTCAGCGTTTTCTGTTGCTTGCTGCACCGAACGGGCTCATGTGCCCTATGTTAGGATTTGCAAGTGGCATACAGAACACAGGGAGGTCGGCCTGCAATCAAGCAGCATTGTTCACTCTGGAGCTTGTTTATATCCCCCCAAGGTCCAGAAGTTGCTTCACTCCCGCCTTGCATCCCCTCTTGCAACAAACTCTTTAAATCATAATAATTATTATATTTTCAGTGCTATCTCCTGTTTTAGCAGCAGTTTTCACTTACTATAGTTGCTCCCAGTACAGTTTACTCATTAAAATGCCCTTCTATACTCCACGTTAGTGTTTGTGGACTACAGCAGTCTACCCCTTCCTTGTTCCTGCTTCCTGTTTGCACAATCACTTATAGGTAGACGTTTTTAAACTATACTCTCAGGGCCAGATATTCAGAAGGGTTGCGCATGGTGCAACACGGTTGCACCATGCACAACCCACTTATGTGCCCCGGTCCATTATTCAAAGGAGGATTGAGCCTTGCACAAATCCTGATGCACCGGAGCGCATCAGTAATGTTAGCAGCGCAGGTAGGGGGGGTGTGCTCATGCATACTCTGCACATTCTGATATTCAGCCCGGAATGTGCTGAGCCCATGCATGCACAACCCCTACCTGTGCTGCACACAGGTGAGCCCCCAAAAAAAGGAGCAACAGCTGGCCACCCACAGGTGAGCTACCGCATTGCAGGGCAAAACACGGCAGCTGCCACCTGTTGGTGGCCACCCGAGCTCCAGCTGTACCTTCCAGGTGGCACCCCCCATGCCCAATCATGGGCATACATAGAATAATAATAGTCCTATATCCCTGGTAATCCAGTGGACCACTTGCAGCCCGATCGCAGGCATAAGTATGTTTCAAAATGTTAACCCTCTCCCCGGTGGTCCAGTGGACTGCTTGCAGCCCAATCATGGACATTTAAAGTAGAATAATAGTCCTATATACCTGGTGGTCCAGTGGACCACTCACAGCCCAATTGCGGGCATTAGTTATACAAAATGACACTATCAAGCCCGTGGTGGTCCAGCGGTCACCCCCTCCCCACCCACCCACTGAGCCCATGGATCCATTCACATATCTGGACTGTGTAGTATGGTACAGGCTACACACCCATTGACTTATGCTGTGGACCAATGGGCATACAGCCCTACTGTATGGTGTCAGTCGGCGGGCGGCGGGGCAGCAAGCAGGTGGGGAGCTGCCACCCACTGCTGACTGGGGGAGTGGGGTGGTGGGGCTCAGTAGGTGGGTGGGGGGTACCGCTGGACCACCAGGATTTGATTGGGGTGTCATTTGTATAACAAATGCCCTCAATCTGGCTGTGAGCAGTCCATTGGACCACCGGGGATACAGGACAATTATTCTACTTCAAATGCCTGCAATCAGGCTTCAAGCAGTCCACTGGATCACCAGGGAGAGGGTTAACATTCTGAAACATACTTATGCCCGTGATCAGGCTGCAAGCGGTCCACTGGACCACCAGGGTGTGAGTTTACATTTTTAAACTTACTTATGCCCACAATCAGGCTGCGAGTGGTCTACTGGACCACCAGGGAGATGGGTCTATTATACTTCAGCATATGCCTGCGATCGGGCATTGGGGCATGTTGCCGCTTGTGCAGGGGGCATCGGTCCCTGATGGCTGCAGCCTGGCAGGGCACCAGGCACACATCATCAGGGATCGGCACACCTGCATGCAAATGGGGCCATAATGACATGCAAATGGCCCCATTTGCACTCTGCATACATTATGGTACCATTTGCATGTGAACTTTTGAATATCGCGGTTGTTGCGCCTAGCACAACGGAACTTTTGCTAGTGCATCCCCCTGCTCCACTCTGACCACTTGTGCCGGTGCAGTGCCACTGCGCCATGTGCACTGTGGGTGGCCAGGTTGCGATATTCAATGATGCTGTGCCATGGTGCAGCTCCATTGAATAGCACCCTCTCAACGCCCCTGCGCAGCCAGTTTGTGCTGTGCCCAGGCTTGTGCCACAGCCTGGTGCAGTCTGAATATCTGGCCCTCAGAGTTTTCTGTTGCTTGCTCCACTGAACAGGCTCATTTGCCCCATGTTAGGATTTGCAAGTGGTTCACAGAACACACAGTGGTCAACCTGCCATTTAGCAGCAAAGTGGGCCATGGAGTCCCTTAAGTTTTATTTGCTAGGAACTGACTTTGTGCTTATAACAGATCCTCTCTGTTGGCCTAACCAAATGAAAGATAACAATTCCAGAATCACAAGGTGGTACCTGCCACTACAGCCATTTAAATTCACGGTGATACACAAATCTGATAAAGAGAATAGCAGTGCTGATTTTCTGTCAAGATTTTGATCAGGAATTGGGGGTTCTGAAAGCTGAATAACAAATGCATGGGTTTGAACTTTACTGTTTGACATACTGTTATGGAAAAAAATGGATAATGCACATGTGCTTAATTTCTGAAAGTTAGCAGCAAATGTTAGTAGAGAATTAATAGAAAGTTTTGGAAACCTGTTTGATAAAACAGGTTCCCTCTTAAGGAGGGGGGTATATGTGAGAGGGTAGAATAGGACTGTGTTCCAGTTGTTAAGGAAAAACTTTGAATGCAAAGATCTCTTCTGTTCTATTCCTTTCCTGTCTTTCGTCTGTCTAGCTGTGCAACCAAATTTTCGTGTGAGACCTAGGACTTGATCACCTCAACAGTCTCGCAATTCTTTGCCTCTCACTGACTCTGAGTCTTCCCTTGCTGTCTCTCTTTCTTTCTCCCTTGCATATCTGCTGATATACAAATATATGTAAATCATTATGTGGAAATGTAACTGATATTGGGGATTCCTTTGTTTAGAAACTATATAGTGTTAATTTTTGAAATGTATATAATTATATTTTGAGATGATTGCAAAAAGCTATTGTGAACTTGAGAGGTTACCTGACTGCAAATGCTCAAGCCTTTTGCAGAAGAGCTGTGGAAAAGGGGCCTTAGCTCAAGCACACACTGTTCCTGCCTTGCATCTGCCTGAAACATACAAGAACAGGATGCTTGCTAAGAATGGGGGTTGGAAGGACTTATAAGAGAGCTGAACTGCAACTGCTTGAGAGAGAAGAATAGACAAAGAAATTGAAGAAAAACTCAGATGGACTTTTTCTGTTTATTTGGCCTTTGTAAATAGTTATACTGAACAAGTTTAATTTTATTTGTTACTGCTAGTGTAAATAAATCTTATTGGTGAATTCTACAACTGCTCCTGGTTTTCCTAGGCTCCCCTGACCTGTGCCTCGATGACACTGAGCACATTTGGATCAGGTGGTGGTGTGGCACTATAAAACATCATCATGATGACTGGAGCAGAGGGAGGGACACAAAGTTAACTTTTGTGAGTGGAAAGGCCAGGGCAGGGACACGTGTTCTTAAGCATAAAAAAATATTTATGTTTAACTTCACAATAAAAGTGCTTTTGTTTCTGTGACTGCTGTGTATGTATTCAGACTGATGCTGTACACAGCCAAAACAACTGCCACAACATCACATAGCTTTGGGAAAAAATGTTGTTCATAGGAACAAATTACAATACTTGACATTTGTGGATAGGAGGAGGAAACATAAAGAAGGAGTAACATGAAACAAGAAGAAAGATACAGAGTTTATGGGCACAGTAACAGTACTACAGCAGTGGGGACAAGCAGGGTCAGGGCAAGGGTATTCATATGATAGGGGAAAGAGAAGGATCATAAACATTACATAAGGAATTACACATACCACTGGACAAAAAGAGAAACAAGAGGATATAGAAGAAGAAGAGGACAGAAAATATTTTTTTAGGGGTTTTTTTTCACTTTTTTGGGGGGTTCTTATTTTTAAAAGGTGCAGATGAAGAAGAGTGAGTCAAGAGTAAGAAAGGAGAAGAAAAATATATGGGCCATCAAAAGTGACATGACCCTGCCACAGACCTTGGACCAAGGGCAATTATGCACTTCCACCACTACCAGTGCCGCCGCCACCACCACCACCACCCCCATGATGCAGCTCCTCCAGGATGTCCAACACCTTCTTTTGGTCCTCCATTATTTTTCGATGGTCACCTCTGACCTCCTGGTGGAATTGGTCCAACTCCTGCTGGACACCATGTACCTTACTGTGCAATGCTGCCACCTCACGGTGCATAGCCTCCAGAACTTCCATGCTGACCTGATCTGGGAGGGCTGCTGCAGGCTGCACTGAAGAATCAGCAGCACTGCAGCACCAGTGAGTGTGGGGTGCATCTCTGAGGATGGATGATGCCTCAGAGTCCTGCTGCTACATCCTCCAGCTGGACCTACGGCACCCCCTAGGCCACCAACTGCCTTCCACCTGCTGATTTCTCCCTTCCCCTTGCTCATCACTACCTCTTGCTGCAGCCTCTTGTTCTTTTTGCAAGCCACTGTATCATGGTGGTGATGCAGGTGTCACCTTTGTCCACCGGTCCCAAAGTGGGACCCTTGTTTCCCCCCCCCCTTTACATTGCTACCACAAATGCTGCAGATGACAACAGTGTCATCTCCAGCCTTTGTGGTAAAAAATTACCACACTGCTGAGACTCAGTGGGGAGGGTGCCAGCTGATAACCCAGCAGAGGCATCAGTAACATCCTTCTGCCCATGCTGGGGGGCAGGGGGTACATGTTCCTGCTGCTGGGGAAGGGCAACAGGCTTCTGCTGCTGCTAGGGGCACATGATGCTGCTGAAGGGGGCAAGGTGCTCCTGCTGCTGAGGGGTGTGGGAAACCTGCTGCTACTGGGGGGGCAATGGACTCCTGCTGCTGGGGAGAAGGGGCACATGCTCCTTTTGGGGGGCTGTGTTATGGGCAGAAATGCCTGCCTGTTAAGGTGAACAGTAGATCCTCCTGCTGCTCCTGCCTTCTGCCCAGTCCCCCTTGCCCTATCTTTTCTCCCATCCATGTTTAACAAAAAACAAGTTTTCTTAATAGAAAATTAAAATGAAAAAGAGAGAGAGAGTCAAACATGCACACACACACACACACACACACACTATAAAGATAGAAAAAATAACACCATTGAAAATGCCCTACAACAGAAAGTTTACTTTTTTTTTAATAAAGAAATTGGGCAAGAAAACACACAAACAACCACACAAACTACTAATTTAAAGGTTTTCCAATCTGCAGTCACTAACACCCCACTACTCTGCCTGCAATCACTAGGAACAGGAAGCAATTTCAGTGGCCTGCTGCCCAAGTAGTCACTCATGTGACCTACAGTCTGTTGCAGAGAGTAAATCATGTGGCAAGCCTTTTTTCCCCTGCCTTTGCCTGATACTACCACAAGGTGAAATTTATAGGTGAAATTGATGCTGAAATTTAGCCTCAAGGGCTTAATTTCATGAAATGTTACGTGACGCAAAATTCCCAATTTCACCAGAATTTCACAGGTGAAATAAAATTTCGCTGCATCTCTACTCGCAGGTGGAAATATTCAAATCTCAGCCAAAGCATCATTTAGCACCACAAGTGTGAAAATGCATTTTGCCCAGGACTTGAGAAGCTTCACAGGTATTAAAGTCTGGCAAGGGGCAGGATGACTGAATTATTAAGTCTTCTTGTGAAGTTGTTCTGACAAGCCAGTTGCGCCTTTGCAAAAGAAGAGGTGGCACTGCTGCGTGGCAGAGCTGGGAACAGGACTGCAAGGGCTTAACTTGTAGACAGTCAGCTAACTTCAATGGATCAGGGTGATTAGGGTGGATTGGGTGGGCTGTCAAAGGGGTCTGTGTTTTATTTCTTAATTATCGTTATTATTTCTTTTTTTGTAGCAGAGCCGGGATCAGGACTGCAAGAGGTTAACTTGAAGACAGTCAGCTAAGTCCAGTTGGTGTTGATGCTGATTCCCCCTCCTTTCTTTCTCCAGATAATGCAATTGAGGCTTGTTCCATATCTCCCACATCTGAGCTTGTAGCTCCATTTAATCAAGTGTCCCATGTGTTGAGGGACAGCATCTCACATTTCGGATATCCAATGTGTCCCACATTTCAGTGAGTGACAGAAGATTGTGAGTCATGGCTAGTCGTGAAGCTAAATTCACAGAATAAACAGGAAGCCCTGGGAGGTCCAGTGCCTTGCTGAAAGCTGCACAGTTAGCCAGGGGTAGTGGTGAGATTTGAACCTAAAACCCCTACAGTCATTGACTCCAAGTTTACAATTTTTGAACTAGAAATTGCATGGTGTTCCAGCACCAGCAATGACCCTCTTTTAATTAAATGCATAGCAGTTATTTTTGGATGTTTTGGGGGGATTATTTACCCCGAATAGCCCAGCTCAACACACCTCTCAATTGTCACACATTACAAGGTACATCACTCATTTTACCTCCCAGAAACCCTCTGTCCCACATGAAGAAGGCAATATTCCACATTGTTCAATGAGATTTTAAAGCATAAATTCATAATAAACTATTATGCGCTGTAATCAGTAAACATTATACTCAGTTCACAAGCTGCAGAATAAGTTGCAGGGGGCAGATAGGAAATCTCACTTTTAAAAAGTCAGGCAACACTTTTTCTTGCTATTGCACTTGTATCTGTTTTTTTCTTAAAGACAGTTCAGTGTGCATTAAAAATAGGTTTTCAAAAGCAGCAGCAGCTGAAAAATAAAGGACTTCTTATAATTTCCATTTCTAAGGTGCTCTGACAAGCCAGCAGCAGAACTGGGACCAGAACTGCAAAGGGTTAACTGCAGACAAGGACAGCATACAGCTCAAGTTACAACTGCCAGAAATGCAGTCAGCTCTGTAGTGGGCCATTCTGTTTCAAGCTACACTTTTTCATGAGCAGATTTCTATATAAAACAGCACTTGTTTTTAGAAAACATTCATATTGTGAAAATCAGTGGAGTTAGCACTATCCATAAAACTATGTATCCTATATACCCCCAAAATGCTTCAGAGCAATTATTGCCTAAAGCTGTGTTTCTGTGTTGATCTGAAAAATCTGGACCTCATTCCTCACTGGGAAACACTGACTAAAAGAGAAAAAAATACTACAGTAAACAGGCTGCTGAGCAGAGGGATTGCTATACCTGAGTTGACGTGTATTTGGGGGATGGTTATGGGCCAGCTGGACAAAAATGCCTGCCACACCAGAGCAGCACAATGCCACGGACTGCCCATAAGTAAATACACCACCACCAGAGATTAATCTGGCTCATAAAGTGGGCCACATAAAGCAGCTTCCGAAGCACAGAAACTCTAAACTGCTTGAGGACTCTTCCATAAAGGTGGGCCCTGTAGCTGACCTCCCATTACTCTAAACCCAAAAACATTTAAACAGTAGAAGGAAATTTTAAAATACCCAAAACAACAACAGGCAAAACAAGCAAAACAGAAGTTAAATATTAAGCTTGTGAGGCCATCCCATATGACAATGGGAGTCCCCTTGGTCAGAGCAATTACAAATTCTCAGCAGTATAGCCCTTACAGCCTGAGTTCAGGCCCTCAGAGCTACATCACCTTACCTTAGGTGCAACAAATAATAACTTGCTAACCAATCTGCTTGGACCAACTCAAATGAAAATCCCAGCAGAAAGAGGGGGAGTGCCCTCTGTGCAGTCACTTATAAACCCCATAAGGAGCCCTGAAGGCCCCCAACCCAGCTCCTCCCCTTGGTCAATCATGTCCCACTTGCCCAATCCGCATCATCCACCTGGCTGATGTCACCAGTGACCTCACCTAGCTCCACCCCTTCCCTTCCTAATCTCCCCCCTTCCCTTCTCCTATCCTCCCCCATTTCATCTGGCTGCCATCTGACAATTCAGGTTGTCTTTTATTGGCAACCCTATTTATCATTTCCTGGTTAATGGTTACACACTTAGGCTAGAGTTAGGAAAACCATTCATAAAGAGCTTGGCTACTTAGAGACTATTGAATAATTGATAATATTTACAAAATACAAACGGCTTAGTAAATACATGTTTAGATTAAAAAATGAAAATGTATCTGAATAAATTATGTAGTATGCTCTGCTTGACTTCATCAGGCAAACATTGTGTAACATGGGCAAAGGCTTTCTGTGGCATTGGGTCATACAGCAAATTGATATACTGTAGCACCATCCTACAGCCCCATGCTAATAATGGGTCTTATAGATATGGATAGACAGATTCCTATGCCACAATTAAACCAGAATCTGTTTCATCTTATTCTTGTCATATTAATAAGATATATCATTAGAAAACTGTATAAAAACTACAATGGATCCTCAGATTAAAACTACTGTCATTACATTTCAATGTGGCATATTTCCTTGTAATGTATTACAAAAAGATATAATAAGGACCCCCCAAAAAGTTTACTGGGTATTGTCATTGTGGCCATGAGCATTTTGAAGACTTTATCTATGTAGTGTTGGTTTGTCCCTTATTTTAAAAAACAAAAAACAAAGAATAACATGGATTGGAAACTTATCAGCAAAACAAAAATATGAAAGAGAATCTATGTTGGTTGCCTTATTTATATCTATAATAAGGGTATACTCACCAGAGAAATATATCTTAAAAATAAAAGGAAGAATTTGTTGAGATGTTAGAAGAATCATGATGTCCTACCACATCTATTCATATCTGTATTTAAATAGCATAAGCTTTTTAGTATAGTATACATTGTTGTGCATTGTTTTACTGTATATTTGCCTTTGTATGGAAAATAATGATATTTAAATTGTAGTGTCTAAATGACGAGCAATACATTTTTCCTACCTTCCTATCACTCCTACTTGTCTTTTTTTGTAGCTCTGCATTACAAAAACATTATAATTAAATAGCACTTGTCTGACTTGCTTAAAATAGCTGCTGTCATGTCCCCATGAATCAGCATTAGAAAAGTAATGTTTTATGCTGCAACATTTAACTGTGCATTTAGCATTAGTTTACACATGACAAGGTAATAGCTCATTTAATGGTTTATTAGTTTGCTATAGTGTGACTAGGCATTTGCTATCATCTGAAGCTGGAAAATTTGGACAATTACATGAGTTGATGCTATATAGTTTTACCTTGTCTGGGCTAAGGAGCTAGCAGCTACTGTAATTTGTGTTGCTTGCATACTGCACTTTTATAAACCCTGTACATTATATGGGTTTTGTACAACATCATAGCAAGATTCAGTCTGCTTCCTGGGAAACCATTTTCATGTTTTAAGTATTCTAGGTGCTATATTTTACCTATGGTATTGTGTAATATGTAAGCAGTAAGACACAATGGAGTGTGTATTATGCTGTCACAACACACACCCCGGGGCACTGTTAGGCACAATGACACAGGCAGAGTGCATTCCTGGGTGCATCTTGTGACAGCACAGTATGCAGAACCCAGAGTGTCTTATTGCACTTATGAAATGGCAAAGAAAGAAAGAGAGAGAGGTAGAGAGAAGAAGAAAGACAGAAAGAAAGAAAGAAAGAAAGAAAGAAAGAAAGAAAGAAAGAAAGAAAGAAAGAAAGAAAGACCATATGAGGCCTAGTTGACATAAAGTAGTCCATTTATTTCTGTAAAAATGTGTATTCTATCCCATTTTTTGGGGTGGGGTTGGTACTTTTTATGTCTTTAATCTGTAACAGCTCAGCCTTATTTGGTATACTCACACTAACTGTGTTCTTGGTGATAGAGGGGACAGTGAGTAGTGCGGACAGCCAGCTGGCAGTACATATATGTCTGTGATGTTGAAAATTAAGAAAAAGTCTAGCTGCTATGCATGCTGCTGGTGGCCTTGAGGATCAGTCACATTTTTCTCACTGCTGCCAGATATCGGGTGAGCGCATTGTAATTGTAGGATTTCTTCGTATCTGGCTATGATGATTACAGTATGTGCATATTGAGAAGAGTGGTATAGCATGAACAACCTGCTGGCAGCATGTGTCCCTCTGCAGTGTTGTGAGTGAAGAAGGTCCCGTTGTTCTGTGAGCTGCCGGTGGGCTTCAAATCAGGAGCACTCACATTTCTAAGTTTATGGCCATTTTCAGTAGTACCAGATTTAGGGTGTGTCAATTAAATGATTAGTATTTTCTTGTAGTTGGCCATGTAGATTACAATACCTGTATCAAGGCCTGTAGCATGGAGAGCAGAGAAACATGGAGAGCCCATAAGCTGCACACATGCATCTGTTGTGTCGTTAGAAAAGAATGTCCAGCTGATCTACATGCTGCCAGCGGGCTTCAGGAGCAGTAAAAATTCTCTTTTTTGAAGCAATTCTCACCTTTGCCAGATATCTAGTGGGCAGAATGAAATATAAACAGTGTAAGCATCATACTGAGAACTGGCAAGCTGGAGTCACTGCCATTCTGCCTAGCAGCTGTTAGTGTGAAAATAAATGGCTGCTGTTTGAACGTCAACATTCTGAGGGGCTGAGTGATATTCTATATGATCTCATCTCTCTGTGCTACAGGGACTTCTTTTACCTGTGCACTGTGCTCCCAAAACACATGACTCTTGACCAATCAAGATATAGTATATCATCTACCCATTTCATAAATATAGAATAATACATGAGTGGGTGTGTGTAACCAGAGTTTTAGACACACCCGAAGTGTGGGATGCTACATAAACCCCGAGGGATTTATAAAAGCATCCCACACTGAGGGTGTGTCTAAAATTCTGGTTTTACACACACCCACCTGAGCTGATGCTGTAACCAATAGACTTTGATCTTCTGGTTGCTTGACTAATAGTAGCAAATATTAATGTATTTGGGGAATATATCATAGGACACATTTAGGTCACTATGGGTCCTATGCACGATAAGGCAGATTGCCTATGCACTGCATTTCTTAGACACATAGGCAACCCTATGTCCAAATGCCACATAGTGGGGGTCTCATGGACCCCCTTCCACATTCACGGCTTGTGCACAAGCCCAGTGTGCACTCAATCGCTCAGCAGCCTGCACAGCTACTGTACATACCATGGGCAGTTCGTGGGTGTGCCGGGGGGGCATGATTGCACAGTTGGCACAGCGTGCTGTCAAGGGGGGCATGAGTTACATGACAGGAGACCATATCATAACTGCTATGTGTTGCTCCCATGGAAACCTGCTGGCTGCAGCAGACCAGGAGCATATCTCTCAACCTTTTGTCACTGACATGAGGGACATGGGTACCCAAACTGAGGAACAGTTAAAGACACTGATCCTCATAATGCAGGACACAGTCTCAAACATGGAGGTAAAAGCTGAGAACACTGTAGAGTCCATTTCCTGTATGGTAACACAGATTATTTTTAATTAGCATCTTAGAAAGGTATGTAGTTCTGCTTTAATCCCTGCATGTACAGTGTCATCTCTCAGTGGGGTTTACTTTTCCATGAGGGACAGGTGAGGGACAACACAATTTTGATGGGTAAAATGAGGGCTGTCCCATGTAATGAGGGACAGTTGAGGGGTATGAACACAAGCCCCCTTAACATTGCAGTCCCAGCCCACTGAGCTGATGGGGAGGGCTGGGGGCTGCCAATTGGGCACATGCCCACAGTGTCAGAAATTTGTGTTCCATGTCATCCCAGGATCCCCAGCATATGTGTAGAGGGGAACCACTGTGGGACCCAGGATAGGCATCCCATTGGATGCCTGCCTGTGCCCCTCAATTCACCTGCATGCAGCAGTGATCCACCCCATGCAGCTGCACACCAGGTGGCGTGTCTGCGGACAGCCATCTGGCAATAGTGAATGCCAGCCACTGCATGCCTGTCGTGTGGTGTGGATCTCTGTGGGCTGGGTACATGCGTCTCATGTGTACCTGGCCCACCTTCATGCTTAGGCCCCAAGGAGAGCACATGGGTTGGAAGGCGCTGCCCAGTGACACCCTGACCAACCTACCTCTTTTTCAGATAAATTACTTTGAGATGGGGTCTCTGTTTGGAAGGGGGAACCACCAGAAAAAATTTGCTGATGCAAGTACATGGAATTACTCCTGTAGATATTGGTCACTTAAGGTCAGAAAGAGACAGTGTGTGTGTGTGTGTGTGTGTGTGTGTGTGTGTGTGTGTGTGTGTGTGTGTGTGTGTGTGTTGTGGGGTACAGTAAACACAGTGCTGGATGTGGGAACAGCTGGCATTGTCAACTTATATGCCTAGTTAGTTCTGTTAGTTCTGCAACACTCATATTCACGGTGTGAATTTCCACATACTGTACAATCACTGTCAAATTAATGCCTTGAGGTTACAAAATCCTTCCAGTACCTTGATTAAGGGGACTAACTGGGTTCATGAAAAAATGTAAGATACTGTACCATTGTCTTTTTTGCCAACATATTATACATTGCTCCACTGGGTGTTCCAAATATGACCAGACAATCTGGATGTTGTCCTGAGCCTGTGTGTGATCTGACACTTCAGCCAATTTAGAAGAAGGATCAATATGTATATAGTGCTTTTCATACACATTGTATCCCAAAATGCTATACAAGCCATGATAGATTGGTAGTGAAGTAACTGAATGAATAGTGGCAGCCATTTCACACATCAGCACCCACCCACATGCAGCCTTGGACAGTTGCATGAACCAGTTATATAGGAAGGGGAATATTGACCACGACACCGGGGAAATTCCACTACTCTGTTTGACAGAGGGCGCTGTGTCTTTGCGATTCTCCTCAGTGCGTGGGAGATTTTAGACGAGCCAGACGTGTGGGAGGCTGAGAAGCCGATCACCTCTTCAGCTCCCGATGGACACCATGATCAGGACGGTTTCGGATGTGGATATGGATCAAGTTAATACTATGGCTGCTGTAAAGTTACCTGCAGCAGATTATTCCGGCCGGGTTCACTTGGAAGAGGGAGAGTCCTTATCAGCTGTTCCTGTTGCTGACATTCATTTAAGGCTTGCAGAGCTAGACCGCCAACAGAACTTCTTGCTTAAAGGATTGCAGCAGACTCGGACAGATGTTTCAGGCGTACCAGGGTAGGAAGGGTCACGTACCCCTGTTGTACCAGCATCTTCTTCAGAGAATCCAGTCACGGTCTCCACGGGGTGGTTGCCTGACAATCCTTCGTGCACTTCTATCATGCTACGCTCAGAACAGGGTGAGTCAGTGATACCTTCTAACGCTGTTTCACAGCTTCCTTTTACTGACATTGTGGGGATTGCTACTACAAGTAGCTCGACTACTGTTGCTGAAGGTTCCAATGTGGGGATTTTTTCAATGGGCCTCTCCTCAAAGACCAACCGCTCATGTTGGGGTCAGCAAAGCGGTTCATAATGGAGGTATGTCCCCTTCCTTGATGATGAATGCGCCTGCTTTTACACCACCTAGGTCGTTACTGAATAGGGACTCGGAAGCTCCTGCTACGTGGGTAGCTGCAGCCTTAGAAGCTGCGGAGTGGGTAAAATCCCCAGATGGGAAGTCATGGGATGCAAATGTGGCAACTGGAGGGGGTATAGCTCTCTCATCCTCAGCTGCAGACTCAGGACTTCCTCCAGGACAGTTGACTAATGACAGATCTGCTCCTGTTTCCCTTGTTTCTAGTCCAGACCTAATGGAGAATATTAGGCAGTTGGAAGAAGATGGTCTGCCACTTCCGTCTGCCCCCCCCCCATTCTGAGGCCCTACCTGAAGGTCTTGCATCTCAACTATCTACTCCTGCAGCACCTTTGTTGCCTGAACCTGAAAAGAACAGTACCTCATCTGTGTGGCATGACAAGGTAAATGAGAAACTATTTCCTGCTACTTTTAGTTTATTGAATGAGCCTGCTGCCAGACGTAATGCAGTGCGATTGAAGTTTCGGGGATCGATAGATGATATTCCCAATAGACTTTTCATTGGACGGGAATTGTTGAAAATGAGTATGAGGCTTTACACATATGAAATTTATGCATTAATTCATATGCCTGGGGACACCATTTTTGACATCAGTTTCAAGCATCCAGCAGGATTGGACAGGTTTTGGAAACAATATCAGGCTTTAAAAAGCACTCCTTTATGGAAACCTTATTTAGCTCTTCCTTTGACTAAACCAGTTACTAAGAAAATTACGATTCTGTTTTGAAATGAAGGGGTTAATGTTGCCGATATAACCTACTGGTTACAGCAGCACTGTACTGTTAAAGGCCCCCCGAACCCATTCTTGATGATGAACATCTTTGGACAGGGGGTTGGTGTTATTTAATTGATCTGCATTTGGAGAATGGTTTAACCAAACACCTGCCTAACTGTTTTTTTTTTAGGATGGGACAGGAGTGTTCTCTTTTATCCGGGACAACCAAGGGTCTGTTATAAGTGTGGGGCTTTGGGGCACTTAAGCAATGTGTGTGACCAACAAAAATGTGGGTTTTGTGGGGATTTAGGTCATATAGAGGCTCACTGTAGGCATCCAATGAGGTGTAACTTCTGTGATGAGCAGGGCCACACTTTCTGCTCTTGCTCTTGGGTTTCTCATAATGAGGCTGATCCTGCTGTTAGAGATGAACAAGATGTCTATGTTGCTAATGCACAAAAGGAGCATCAGAAGATGCAAGATTTACTTCTGTACCCTGATTTACCTGCTCCTGTTTCCCACCTGTCCTCTACCCCTTCTTCAGTTCCTGCTGATGATGATATGATTCAGGTCCCAGTTTTAGAACACATGGATACTGCTGCCCCGGTCCCACTTTCCCCTTCTAATACTGGTGTGAGTGCTGGCCCTATTTTGTTTCCCCTTCCTCTCCTATGAATGCTGCACAAGGGGCTCTTCCCTTGGTTGATAGAAAAGTCTCTTCATCTGATGTTCTCCTGGCTAGTGTGCCTATGGAAGAGCAGGGACTCCTTGTATGCCCCCCCCGGGAGTGTAGAGTGACATCCCCCTTTCAAAGGGTCACTCGATCTAGGTCTGTCAAAACTGGTCCTGCAGCCCCTTCCTCTTGTCCAGAGACTGGCCTAGTTATAGCTTCTAATCCTTTTGCCCCCTTACTGGATCATGAGGGAGATGATGATGGGGTGGACTCTGATTTCTCCTCGGTTGCCTCCTCACTTCCGGACCCTACCTCTGATACAGAGGTTAAGGAAAAAACCAAACCGAAAAAGAGGAAAAAAAGGAAATTACTTGTTTCTCGTCCTTTATTTTCTCCTTTTTTTCCTCTGGCAAAGGTCATTTTTTGTATTACTGTTAATGTAAACAGTAGTAAATTCCAATCAAGATGACGTCTTACTTTTGCCAGCCTAAGTGAGCATTCTGGTTCTATCATCCTCTTACAAGATACTAGATTGGGCTCCCTGAAAGGCATAAAAGAAGTGGAAAAAGATTGGTAATGGGGTGCTTCCTTTTGGTCACTAGGAGAAGATGTGTGTGATGGTTTGGGTGTATTATTTTTTTCTAATATTGCAATACAAGTTTTACAAGTCTTAGACATTCTACCTGGTAGGGCTATGCTTATGGACGTTATTGTTTATCATTGTGCATACCACCTTATTAATATCTATGCCCCTCAATCTAAGGTCAACAGGTCAGCCTTGTTTCATCATATCTCTCCGTATTTGCATACTTCAAAGTTGGTCATGTGGGGTGGCGATTTTAATTGTGGATTAGCTGCTCGAGATTGGGGCCGTAAAACTCAAAAGATGTTTTGTGATACTAATGCTTTATTGCAAGTCTTAAAAAGTAATAATCTAATGGATGCTTATGATTTATTGCAACAGATGCTAGAGCATACCTTTTATAAAGGGAATATTTCTTCTCGGATAGATTTTTGGTTTTTGTCCAGGAGACTCACTTGTTTTACCATTGCAACATTACCATTAGAGACTTCTGATCATTTAATTCTCAAATTGATCATTGCCTTATTTCAAGAACTTCTGATGGGACGTGCTTATTGGAGATGGAATACGTCCTTATTACAAGATGAGGATCTTTCCTCGCAGATACATTCTTTTTTTTGATCAGGTCAGATATAGCCTTTTTGTATGATAGTCCACTGGAATGGTGGGAAGACACAAAAAAAGATCTAAAGATACTTTTTCTTCAGGTCTCTCGGACTAAAGCCCAGAATTCCTATTTTACATATCTGGGTTATAGAGCACAGTATTTAAAGTTGTTGTCGCAGGCATGCTCCTCACCAGGTACTCAGTGCCAACAGTTTTTAGCTATTAAAACAAAAATGCTTGATTTTCTTAAATCATGAGAATGAAGGTATAGATATCAACAAAAATATGTTGTTACTGGTACTCGTGAGCAGGTCAACCCCTTAGATCTTTCTGACCAGGAATTGCCAAACTTGTGTATGTCTGCTTTACAGACTCCTGAGGGGTCATTAGTCCGTGATACCAGAGGCTTACGGACTATGGTTCAGTCCTATGTTACTCAGACTTTTAAAAAGCCCAATTCTGATTTTTCTTATCCTTTTTATCACCATATTGAAATTCTGTCACTTTCAACTCTTGAAATTGAAGTACTTTAGTCCCCTATTACTTTCAATGAAATTATTCAGGCTATCAGCCATTCGTCTACACGTACTAAACCAAGGATAGATGGCCTGCTGAATGAATTCTATAAAACATATGTAGATATTCTCGCACCATGGTTGCTTGTTGTTTTTCAAGCTGTTTGGGCAGAAAAAAGACTAACTTCTAGTATGACAAATGGTGTAATGATTTTTTTTATATAAAAAAGGTAATCCTGCTCTCTTACAAAACTGGAGACCATTGAGTGTTAACCTCAGACTATAAAATTCTGGCTAATATTTTAAATCACCATCTCTCTAAGACTGCCAACAAATTGTTAATTTCCACATAATCCTGTGCTGTTCCTGGCAGAAACATCTCCCAGAATTTAGTCTATGTTAGGGAATTGATAGATCAAGGTCTTCAAAATAGACTTTCTGGCCATTTGTTAGCCCTAGATCAGGAAAAAGCCTTTGATGCCATATGCCATGATTATCTTTGGGCTGTTCTGGCATATTATGGTATCCCTATTCATTTTTTAGATTTAATTCAAACCCTCTATAGCTCAGCTAGGGTAACGCCTATGGTTAATGGACATTTGGGTATCCCTGTTCCTTATCAGGTCGGAGTTCATCAGGGCTGCCCTCTGAGCCCGTTGTTGTTTGTTTTTGGTTTAGATCTTTTGCTGCGTTCCTTTGAAATGGATGATGACATTTTGGCTATTGTTTCTTCAGATGGCTATTCTTTTTCTAAAATTTTGGCTTATGCGGATGACTGTATTTGCTCTATTGCTGATATTGATTCTGGAAAGCGAGTCCTTGTTTTTTTAAATTCTGTACAAACCAGCACTGGAATTAAAATTAATACCTCTAAGTATTCATTAATGCCTTTAGGTACTGCCCCTAGTACTAGTATTTTTGATATTCCGGTTGTTGTCACAAAATTGAAACTCCTTGGTATATATTTTGGTTCTCCAGAGTCAGTCCAGAGTAATTGAGATATGGTTTATGACAAAGCATTTCACAAGGTTAAAAAATAGCAATCTTGGAAAATGACATGGAAAAAACGTTTGTTTTTGTTAAAGTCTTATATTGCTCCTCTTTTTCTGTTTGTTTCTTGTATTTTTCCATTACCATTTAGTATGCATTCCAAAATTTTGAGTCTTTTTTTTCAGCTGCTGTGGGGCAGTCATTTGAACCCAGTGAAGAGGGCACACACATACAGACCCTGGAGAGAAGGTGGCCTGGGTATGATACATCCCATTGTTCGATTTTTTGGTAACTTTTTTTATAGTTTGATCAGGCCTATGTTGTTAGAGCAAGATGAAATGGGTTGCATGTGTATGTCCCTGTGGGGTCACCCTTTTTTAACGGCCTGGGGACGGGGAAAGTGGCATCCTACGGATAAACAACTTCCCTTATATGTTCAGCAAATGTTGAAATATATTAGATTGTGGAAAGTGGAGCTCAGCTGGTTTGTTTCACATGAATGGAAATCCTTTTACACTTATGTTGTTTCTTCTTGTTATTTTGAGGACCCCCTTTTTTCTGTTCCCACTTGTGTAAACACGGTTTCATTATTAGCAAGTGTGATAGGACCTAGAATTCCACAGAGAATGCGGGATGTAGTTTGGTTGTGTGCACATCAAAAGCTTAATGTGAAGGCTAATCATAAGCTCAAGGAGCTAAGTGATAGGGTCTGTCAGGAACACTCTTGCCAGGGGCAGCTTGAGACGATGCGACATTTATTCTTTGAATGTTCCTTTACTCAGAATTTTTGGCATGCTGTGGCATACTGGTGGGGAGAACCACTTTTTGGTTTAATTACTTATGATATTTTGGTATTAGGGCAGATTCCATCAGAATGGAACAAATGGCACAAAAGTACAGTAATTGTTTTGTTGGCCTGTCTTAAATGGCATATTTGGCAGGCTAGGTGTTTGAGAGTGCTTCAAAACAAAATTTTACAGTTGCAGGAGGTATTTTTTCATATACAGGAAGAATTGGACACTCTCTATGACTATGAATTCCATACCTTGGGGGAAGCCGTAGGTACTTTTCTTTGGCGTAATTTTGACTGGTTAGGATGAATTTATCGTTTTTCCTTTTTTCCTGATTTATTGTTACATATATTGTTTTTATTTATTTTTTGTTTTTTCCTCCTGTATTATTTTCAGTCTGTTATTTACTTTTGATGTATTTGTTTTTGTTATCCAATAAAAATTTCCCCTACTCTTGCTGCAGGGGGCGCTGAAGAGCTGCAGGAGAGTTTGGCCGAGTTCAGTGTGAATCAAGGCATGGAGGAGGAAGGAGGTGGCATGGAGAAGATGGAGGGGGTCATAGAAATTCAGAATGCTACGAGAATGGAAGGTCAAGTTCAGGGGGCCGATGACCCATTGGGGAGCCCTCTATTATTTTGCCCGGTTTATCAAATTTTGATCGAGATTTGGATGAAGAAAACCTTCAGCGGGACCTGGCTATAAAGAAAAAGCAGCTAGTGGATTTACTATCGGTAGCAGAACAGGAGATCATGGCAAGTAAGTTACATTTGGAAGAAAAAAAAAGAAAGAGATTGGCTGTTAGCCCATTACCTGGGGGTAGCAAAAGGTTACCATTGGAGGCGGTTTCAGAGCAGTCTCCTCCCCCTTTTGAATTGACTCTTTCAGGTGTACAGGATCGGGCAGCTGATGTCATCTCAGAGATGCCGAGCACTGATGCCGAATGGACACCTGGGTCGGCCTTGTAAAGAGCGGGGTGGATTCGTTCTGGAGACTGCTGGATTCACAACCCTGTAATTCCTCTACCAGGTTCCCCAGAGAGTAGGGCTGTTTTCCCCCAAGAAGATCCTAGAGCACCAGTGCCATTGAATGCCGTCTCAGTGGTGGTAGACCGGCCTGATGGTGCTGCAGTCATTGGTACTGCTTCACAGAATCTAGAACGGCGCCAATCATTTTTGGGTTCCTCCGGGCCTATTGCTGTGGAGGCCTCAGAGTCTGGAATTTCTACTTCAAAGGAAGCTGTAACTGACAGACCGATGGATATCTCTTCAGCCACATAAGGTAGAACTTCTTCAGGAGATCCTGTATTAAATGGGATAGAGGGACAAGAGGGGGATCCTTCTAATAAAACGCCGCTTAGGACATTTGGAGGTCTTTTTTATAAGCCTGCAGAAGCTGCAAAAAGACGTTTTCTGGTACGACTTAAATTCAAGGGGAATGCACCTATAGTCCCAGATAGGATATGGGTGGGTAAGACTCTAATTAAAGATTCTATGGGTTTTTCACCTGCTGAAGTTTATGCATTTATACATGCTCCTGGAGATCAGACCTATGATTTGAGTTTTTGCACCATGCAATCATTGGATAGATTCTGGAAACTGCATTATACACTTAAAGACTCTGAAAATCAGATTCAATTTTGTGGCTATTCCTGTCACTAAACCAACCACTAAGACTGTTACAATCTTATTCAGAAATGAGGGAGTCTGCATCAATGACATTACGTTTTGGCTGGAAAAAAAGTGTACTGTTATGGAACATCCAAAACCCATTATGGATAAAAATGGGTTTTGTAACAGTGGCTGGTTGTTTCCGGTCCAGCTGAATCAAACTGAGGCTGGCATTTCACGTCTTCCCAGTTCCTTTTTTTTGGGTCGGGATTGGGGAGTCCTGTTTTATGAGGACAGCCTAAAAGTTGTTATAGATGTGGAGCTTTGGACCATTTAAACATAGATTGTGATCAGATTCGATGTTTCCACTGTGGATTGTTGGGACACACTGCTCCCCAGTGTAGTGCCTGCCCTTTTTGTAATATATGTGGGGAAGAAGAACACTCCTTCCAGGACTGTCTTTGGGCAGCTCATAACACAGAGGGGTAGTCTGACCATGACTTTTTCTTAAATAAAGCTAAACAACGTTTTGGTTGATCCGCTGGGCATTTTTCAGAAGGTCCTCTCCCCACCCAGGGTTGAGGCTGAGGGTCAGGGTCAGGGGATGGGGTAGACCCCAATGCGCTAATACCAGGCCCATGGTGTCAGCCACTGCAGTTGTACTACCACCAGAGCCTTTAATAGGTCGACCTTAGCCACAGTCTAGACAAGAGGAAAGTGTGACCCCTTACGTTACCCCACAGGGTTCTCCTTTGAGAACAGTGACCTTATCTTTGTTTCTTCTGAATCAGACTAACAAAACAGTTCCCCCATTCCTGAAACCTCTGTATCAGTAGATGCTGATTGTGTAGGTCTTCCCTCCTTACCCTTGGTGGATGAGTCAGAGATGCCTGCAATGGAGGAATGTTTTATACTGCCTTTAAAACCCCAGTCTTGGAAACAGAAAGAGGGGGTGTTTCTCTTTCCCCTTTGCCCATATCAAATAGATGTTTGGTCTTCACTTCAGGGGGTGACTAGGTGGATACAGTATTGCCTATGGAAGGAACTGATCTGGATCCTTTCCCCCCTTTGGAACCTGTATCTTCCGTTGTACAAAAGCCACGTCAAACAAAAATTCCCCAAAAGCGTATGACTAGATCTAGCGGAAACTGGCTAGTCTTTCTCCCTGATTCACTCTGTTTGAGGATTGCAAGCTTGAATGTGAATAGAGTCTTATCACTGAGAAAACGTTATGTCACTTTTGGGATATTACAACAGCTGTCACATGATGTATTTTTTCTACAGGATACTAGGTTACAGTCCCTTACAGATGTAAACCAGATTTCTAAAGATTGGAAATGGGGTCTGTCCTTTTGGTCATTAGGGGTAGATACCTGTAGTGGGGTGGGATATTGTTTCCCTTCACCAGGAATCTGAATTTGTCGTATGGTAGACATTGAACCAGGATGAACTTTTCTATTGGATGTAGAAATAAATACGGTTCATTATAGATTGATTAATATTTATGGGCCCCAATCAAAAGCTCTTCGAACTGAATTATTGAAAAAAATACAGCCATATTTGCACACTAGCAGGACTGTATTTTTTGCTGGGGATTTCAATATTAATTTGTCTAAAGATGGTCCATTAGATAAGCTGTATTGTGACAAAGCATTTTTACGTACAGTGGTTAGTCATGCTGGTTTGAAAATTGTTCGTGAGGATAAGACTCAGTCAGTGAAACCTACTTATTTTAGGGGCGACTTTCTTCTTGTATAGACATGATTTTTATTAAACAATCACTACCATTTGGTAAAATGGTTTTAGTACCAATTGAATCATCTGATCATGTCTTGGTGGGGGCTAATGTTAAATCTCCTCCACATAGGGTGGCGGGCTCAGGGTATTGTCAGTTGAATTCTTCTCTTTTGAAGGATCCCTTAGTTGTGTCGATCTTGACAGGGATAATTCAGGACAAACTTTCCACTTGTTTTTTATATGAGGATATAGTTCAATGGTGGGAAGATTAAAAATTTTGTTTGAAAAGTTATTTTAAGGAAATAGGGAGGTGTAAATGGGCCTCAAAATTCTTTAAGTATTTGAATTTAAGGGAACAGTTGGGTGATTTATTAACTAAGCACCATTTGGGACAGGAAGATGTTTCTATAGAGATTCAAAAGGTCAGGAATAGTATGGAATTTTATCAGTATGACCATATGTTTTCATTGACTCAGGAACAGATATTTGAAACTCAAGGGAAGGTTGAACAGGGCAATCCATTTTTTGACTGTGATAAGAGAAAAGAAAAAAGATTGTTAACTGGGCTGAATACATCCAAAGGACAGTGTGTTACTGATAATTTTGGTATGTCAGTTTTAGAGGAATATGTACAAACTGTTTTTGGGACTTCAGCTCCAAATCTGAGTTTTAATTCTCAGGTTTTGAATTCAGCATCATTACCACAGCTATTTCCATAATTACAGGCTTCCTTGCTTTTGCCATTTCCATACCAGGAAATGGATATAGTTATTAAGTCACTGAAAGGGAATACAGCACCAGGATCACATGGGTTGACTGGGGAACTATATAAAATTATATGGAATTTAATTCCAAAGGAATTTTTTGTGGTTTATAATTTCCTTTTGCAAGATTTTTCTTTACCTTCCTCTATGTATGAGGGACTTATGATTTTTTTTTGTTTAAATCTGGGGTACGAGACTAAATTCAAAATTGGTGACCAATCACATTGCTAAATGTTGATTTTAAAATATTTGCCAAATTATTAGGCAGTAGATTGGCATCGGTAATGGTGAACTTAATTATTTCCATGCAATTTTGTTCAGCTCCTAGTCAAAGAATGATGGAAGTTCTCTTGTTGTTAAGGGAGATAATGGAAAGTAAAAATTCCCCAACTGGGGAAGTGAGTAAAGGTTATGTAGTGAGTTTAGGTCAGGAAAAAGCCTTTGATGGTGTCTTTTACTCTTTTCTCTGGGATTGCCTGGCAGTGTATGGCATTCCAGATTTGTTTATACAGGAATTCAATTATGTTATGCCTTAGCTTACGTAAAACCATACGAAAATGGTTGGATGGGACATAAAATTTTGATTCAGAAGGGAGTTCGACAGGACTGTTCACTAAGCCCACTTTTGTATGTATTTATGATAGATCCATTGCTTCGATTAATTCAAAATTCTCCTAAGATTTATGGTTTAGGCATGGGCTGGGTACTAGAACATAAAGTTTTGGCCTATGCTGCTGATGATATTTGTCTGTTGGTATATGTTGAAGTTTCAGTTCATTTGGCCTGTGATTTGCTACAGGAGATTGGTAAAATTGCAGGGGCTTGCTTAAATGTAGCTAAATCTTGTTGTTTGAATGTGTTAGGCCTCTGAGACTCTAACAGCTTAGTATGTGATATTCCGGTTTCTCGAAATCCCTGTCGTATTTTAGGGATATATTTTGGAGGAGAGGATATGGCACGTATAAACTGGGAACATGTTTTATTAATAGGTCATGCAAAAGTCAAAATGTGAAATAGGTGGAAACTGTCAAAAAAGAGATGGATTTTTTTATTAAAAACTTTTTTGGTGTCCGGGTTTTTGTTTATTAGTTCAATTTTTTTTCCGCCATCTTCATAAGAAACATCTTTGTTGAGTTGTTTCTTTTGTTGTGTATGGGGAAGTAGGTTGAATCTGGTGAAGTGTAATGTTCTTTATAAACCGATTAAGTTTGGGGGCTTGAATATGTTGCATCCTGGTGTGTGTTTTTTCACGATCTTTCTTTATGACAATTCATTCCCTTAGTAAAGGGTACAGTTCAGCTATGGGGGAAATGGGGGAAGGAAGCATTAGATGGGGTGATAAAAGAATGGTCAACTAAGACATTTTTGCATAAAAATAAACAGACTCTTCACCTAGCTAAGAGGTGGGATGGAGTAATCAATGCGATAAAGAAATGGGGAGTACAGTTAGATGATACTCTCCATTTCTCTAGGAAAGTACTTTATGAGCATATTATCTTGCAATGTTTTGATGAGTTAGTATTTACAGGTTTAACCCAGTTAGTTCAAAAACAGCTTTCTGATTAAATTGTAGATGCTAGACTTCCATTTCGTATGTGGGATACAGTATGGTTGGGTCTACGTGGCCGGATAAATGTCAAGGGTAACCAAAAGCATAAGACTTTACATGAACGCTATTGTCCTAGGGAAACATGTATTTTAAAAATAGAAACAATGGATCATTTATATTTTAACTGTCCATATGCAATGCAATTTTGGGACATTGTTAAAAATAGATGGAAGTGGACAGGTCCAGTTCCCCCGGACCCGAACTTATTATATTTTGGAATAGTTCCTACTTTACCTTTTTTAGTGTACCAAGGAACATTTTGGATTATTTATGCTCATTTTTTATGTTGGTTGTGGATAGGTCATTGTCAACTAGTCTTGCAACAACAATTTATCTCGGCTTTAGAACTTTTTTTTGCAATTAGTGCAGATTTGACTAAATGGAAAGTAAAAGAACGACATACCTACGATCTTGTTATGTGGAAGATATTGTGGAATAATCTTGATTTTATTTGAAATTCTTATATTAAGAAAAGGGGAAATTCCCAGGGTTTTCAGGAGGATCGTAAATTTGTTGTAATATGGATACAATTTGTTATTTTTGTTTCATTAAAATAAAGGGAGGATGAGGGTTTAGGCTGAGAGATGGTTTTGTTTTTGTTTTGGGGTATTGTATGAAGTAATACTTACTTATGTTTTGAACTTATTAGGATTGTTGCATATATTTGATTTAAATATGATTTGCTTTTGTTCTTTTTTTTCTCTCAAAAAAATATATATACTGAACCTAGTCTTTTAGTAGGGAAGGGGGAAGATGGTTAAAGTTTGGGGTTATTGTTGGATCAAATAATTACTTAGGTTTTTGAATTTTCTTATTATGAATTTATATGTTGTAATACTGTTTTGTACTGATTTGTCTTTATGGTTTAAATAAAAAAATTCCCTACTCTTGGCAGGAGGTGCTGTTGGTTTCCTGTCCAAGATGGCCCATTCTCAGGCAGAGGAGGAGATGGACGAGACATTTCATCCAGCAGAAGAACAATTTTGGATTTTGTTATGGATGTTGATACAGACACTCACCAGATTTCAGAGGAGCAGTGCATGGAGCAAATCTAGGAGACAGTAGGTCACTCATGGGATGCGGGAAAGGTGAGTGATGCTGCAAATGTTACATTACCCGAAGCTGTGATGCTGAGAATTTCTGAGGGTGTGGATTTAGTGACAGATGCAGCAGGAGATGCTGTGACTGGAGAGTTGGACACAGTAGGAATGGAGCGGCGACCTACCACAATTTCAAGCACCTTGTGAGCAAATAATAGTGGGGACACTGATGAGACTGTGGGAAGTAAAGGCAGTCTTGCTACTGACAGGAGTAGGTGGGCTGGTGATTTATCCCAGGTGCCCGGTCCTACTCCACTGAAACTGCCATGCAGCTCGGCTACAGGAAGAGCCGTGGCAGACAAACCACTAGATTTTGCTTCCTGAAAGACAGAAAATGCACTTGAAGATGCAGGCTGGAAGCAATCTAAAGAAGGGCAGTGGTTACCAGATTCACAATGGATGGAGTTCTCCCAGACAGAAGTGAGGGAGACTCCAGTGATACAGATTATAGACTGTGCTGATAAAACAGCCAGTAGAGGGGAGCATGATCTGCAGAAAAGTGAATGCTTAAATGTAATAGGTGAAACAGCTCCCTGTACTGCAGTTGGAGTACTTGAGGAAGAAGGGGTGATTCTGGAACCAAATTTGCAGGCACAAGTGCACAATATAGGGAACTAGGCCAATTGACATAGGAAATAGGGGGTCCCCCCCTTACAAATCCTGTGCATGCATCTCCCTCTCTAGAGCAACAACCTATTAATGAGACTGAACAGACTAATGACAGAGGCTTACAAGGGGCTACCACTGGTACTCCTCAGCCTCAGGTAGAATCAGACAAGGATTCTATCACTTTCACTGATCAGGAAAGGACGCAGAGACCAGGCCATACTTTTTCAGACTTATTTAGGAATAAAATCACACAAGCTCCTAGGAAAAATGCAGTTCATTCAAGATACAGAGGGGGCTTGCAGGAACACCCTGATAGGATATATGTTGCATGCAAATTGCTGAAAGATTCAATTTTGTTTCATCCATCCGAAATGTATGCCCTAATCCATGTTTCAGGGGGAAGAAGCATTTGATTTTAGCTTTTGCCAACATGTTGGGTTGGACAGATTCTGGACCAAATATAATATGTTGTGGTCAACACCCTTGTGGGCTAATTTTATGGCAATCCCACTAACTAAACCACTCTTGAAAACAATCACTGTCATGTTTCAAAATGAGGGTGTGAATGTTAATGATATTATGTTTTGGCTACAAAAAAGGTGTACAGTTATGGGGCAATCTGAAGCAATAATTGATACAGAAGGCATTTGAACGGGGGGGGGGGAGGTGGTGATTCCTAATCAAATTGTTCCAAACTAATTCAGAAGTCCATCACATTCCAAACAGCTTTTTCTTGGTCATGATAGGAGAGTGTGGTTTTATGCAGGCTAGCCAAAGGTCTGCTACAAATGTGGTTCTCCTACTCACTTAAGTAGCACATGTGATAGGCTGCGTTGTGCTCTATGTGGGGATTTTGGCCATGTTAGTATGGCATGTACTAATGTATTTACATGTAACTTATGCGAGGAAGTTGGGCATGCTTACCATTAGTGCCCATGGGCAGAACAAACTTGGGCAGATGGCTTAAACCAGGAGAACCTGATTAATATAGCCCAAGAGTCTTCTGGACTACCAGACCCCCCAAATACTGAACAAGAGCAGCCATAGCCTCCTGGCAACCCCCACTCCCCACCTTCTGGGAAATGTTCTGCTTCCCATCTACCACAAGACCCTCAGGAGGGAACAGACCAGACAGTGAGTGAATAGACAGGCTCTATAGACCTTTCACAGGAATTAGGGACCGACAGTTTGACCACTGTAATGCCTGTGGAAACAGCAACCTTGGGTGACCCCACAATGGCCCCACCTGCAGCGTTTCAGTTACCTAAAGCAAGACGGGTGACCAGAGCTTCCACAAAAGAGATTATACCCAAATCTACCCAGTTCCCATTACAAAAACCCCTTCAGGCTCTTCAGACTAGGGAGGGGGACTCAGACTTGGAGTTGGATGTTTCCTCTTGGCCTGAAATGGTCTTAGACATGGATGAGGATCCAACTCCTACACCTTCGCAGATGAAAAAGGGGAAGGGATGAAAAAGAAAAAAAGCACCTGATAAAGGGGAACACACATGCTGATTTTTGTTTTGTCTCTCCCCCCCACTAAAAAACATTTAATGGCCAATCTGCAAATAGCCTCCCTGAATGTCTGTAGTGTTAAAAACTACAAAAAAAAAAGAGTAACAGCCTTATCCTTTTTTCAGTCTACAATATATGACATTCTTCTTCTTCAAGAAACTAGGCTTAACTCAATTTTTTTATAGCGAGCAAGCAAGAAAAGGATGGTTGTGGGGTCCATCTTATTGGGTGTTCGGAGTGGATGCAGTGGGTGGTTTAGGAATTTTATTACGAGGGATGGACTATACATTGCATAGATTGGTGGACATTTGCCTAGGAAGAGCATTACTTTTAGATTGCTTTCTTAGAAATTTTTTCACTAAGAATTATGAACACCTATGCACCCCAGCAAGGACTGAGCTTTTTGACCAAATAAGACCATATCTGTATACTACTAGGCACACTATTTGGGGTGGGGACATGAATTGTGCTTTGGATGTAAAATCTAAAGATAATATTCAGTGCAAAGTATATAACAACTCGCATGCTTTAGAAAACATTTTAGTGATAGCTAATCTGCAGGACACATACAGAAAACTAAATAGGGAGTCAGGGTATATTTATTTCCAGAACAGATTTACTACATGAATTGATTATATTTTTTGTTCAAGATTATTACTCCCACAAAAATGTAGGATTACGCTATGTGAATTTGCAGATCACACGATTCTTGACTGTACTTTAAGCTTAGTTAATATTCCCCCATGTCTGTTTTCATCAAAAAAAGATGGAGGATGAATATCTCTTTGTTGGACAATGAACATATTATCATGGAGCTTACATGTCTTATGTATATTAGAAAAACAGTGCTAGAAATGTATGATAGTTATTGGCAGTGGTGGGTGGATACGAAACTTGACGTTTAAAATGTATTGATTTATTTAGGCTGAGTAAAATCTAACTCAGATTACATGCACCATTTGGAATGCAGAAACAGACTTTATCATTACATGTCATACACTCAGGATGAGAGAACACAGGTATTAGAATAGATAAAAGAATTGAAGGAACATATGTTTAGATATCAGTATGACAGGGCAGCCTCACTTGAGGCAGAAATGAAATATGGCACTACTAGTCAGCCAAGCTCGGATCCCTTTTCAGCATGTAAACAAAGGTTAGATGCCACATTGATGACTAGCTTACAGAAAAGTCCAAGCATGGTTAAAACTAAAGATATGGACATCTCGTAAATAGTACAACAGCATTTAGACACTGCATTTAGTACCGAATATAATGTTGCTTTTTCTCCCACCAAACTATCTCAGCTACAACTGCCAAAAATAGAGGAAGGGCAAGTAGAAGAGATAAACTCATAGATAACAGCACAAGAAGTAGAAAGGACCATTAATTCTTTGAAAGAGGGTTCCTTTCTAGGTATAGATGGGTTATCAAGTGTGTTTTTTAAAATGTTTGCTTCCAGCTTGGTTGATTCTTTATGTGAAGTTTATAATGAAATGTTGACCAGGTTCTCAGATGATACAGGTTTTGGGGAAGCTATTATGATTTTCCTTTTTAAAAAAGGGAATAGACTATTGTTGACTAATTAGAGACCAATCAGTTTATTTGATTCTTATTATAAAATTTTATCAAAAAATTCTATGCTTACGGCTACAGAAAGTTAGCATGACGTTAATACATCCAGCACAATCATGCTCCATACCTGAAAGGAATATTACGGCTAATCTTGCCTTTATTAGGGATGTGTTTGAATTTAGCAGACAGAAAAAGATCACAGGGTCTCTTCTGGCAATTGATCAGGCCAAGGCCTTTGATAAAGTGTCACATGACTATGTTTCAGGCTTTACACCAGTATTGTATCTGCGGAAATATGTTGCTGTGGCTGAAGAACTTATACAAGGGAGCTAGGCTGACACCTTATGTGAAAGGTTTAATGGAGGAGTCCATACATTACATATGAAAACTGGAGTTTGTCAGGGGTGTCTGGTTAGCCCCTTCATTTACACTTATGCATTGGACCCTCTGTTATGAAAAAATATTGGCTAACATGAAAGCTAGGGGTCTTTCACCAGGCTATGGACTGGAGGAACAAAAAGTGGTAGCCTATGCTGATCATCTTTGGTTTTTTGTAGTCACCTGATGCAGGACAGGAAATATTGAACACTATTGCTGTGGAAGAGTAAGAACCCCCCCACACACACACATTTATTTGTTTCATGAGTTCCCTTATAGGAATGATAATGATCCTCTGATATACAACTGTTTATGTGTCCATGTCTTTAGTGAATTAAATGTGTGTTAGTTGGGCTGGCCACCCATTTTGTTATAACTGTATGTTTGTCCCCTGTCTGTTACTGTGAATCTTTCCCTTCTGTACATTGAGATTTCATTATCATCTCCGTAATAAAGGAAACAGCGGTAAGCTACTAACGTTAGGATTAAAATAATATTTTGCCACATTGAGAATTAAAGCCCTTTTTATTTTAAAAGATTAGTTTCTGCAGAAACATTTTTTGTCTTTCCCCTATACTTATAGAACTGAACTTCAGTATTTTATATTGGTACTTGTAAGCAGTATCCCCTATTTTGTTTTCCCCTTCCTTTCTTTGGTTCTAGTTGTAGAAAGACATAAAACCCTAATAAAATGTAAACTGAAGATAGGGCATAAAACAAGTTTAATGAAGTCCAGTTATTATGGTTTTAAACCCTGTTAAAGAGCCTATGTTTTAAACCATTTACAGTTCCCTTTTTAATTGTATGCCAAGTGAAAAGTGGAATATAGGCAATGCATTTAATTCATATATTCCCCTGGAGTTGTTTCTCCTTGGAGCGCTTGAGAAAATCACTGCTTTTCTTTTGAATTTGTAGGCAAAACCTTCACATTAAAACAAGCAGTTTGAATGTAAATTGGGTTAAAATCACCCCTGCATACCTGAAGATTGAAATTTGGGAGCTATAACCTTCATAGAGACCGCTTGAAGAAACGAGGAAGTTTGTAGGGAGAAGCTGGTGTACTGTGGTGTTCCTCTGCCTCCCTATGCATTCAACAAGCTCCTTAGGGACTGGCCAGCCTTTCTGTAGCTAGTTTTATGGGCTGGCTTAAAGGGGTGGTACCTGTTTTTGCTGCTTAAGCTCTAAAATCATTAAAAGGAACTGTTTATTGTTCAGTAACTCTAGAAAAAGCTTTTATACATTAATGGAAAGATTGTAGTGTTGTAAATAAAATAAAACATGCTGTATTTAAAAGATTTTTGAACCAGAAGAGACTTAAGAGGAGGAGTTGGGCAAGCACATGACTTATGAGTTGTATAAAAATGCTGTGCTCCCAACTCAAGTCAGTCAGTTGGTTCTGAGAAGTCAGACCTGGAAGTGCTGTTTGTAAGCCTCCAATGGAACTAGTGTCTGCTAGTTCTTAAAGCTGTTATTTTTTTTTGTTATTTGCTTCTGTTATTTTGTCGCTTTGAGTTCGCTCTTTATGAAAATAAATACGTTTTATTTGGATTTACTTCAACATCTACTGCCTCATTGGTCCATTATTCCCACAGCCTGTTACAATTGCATTGTATTCTTATTGGTCAGGGGCTCAGATAAAGAAAAGAGTCAGGTATTGTGTATGGGAACACCAGCTGGTCAGGGATCATTCTCAGAATATTTGGGCATTCCAATTGTTTCCTCTACAGTTTCAGTGTTGCGGATACATTTTGGGGTTGGAAATCTCCAGATATTAATAAATTGGGAAAAGAAACTGCAATTATGTGAATCCAAGGTACAGATCTGGAAGAATTGGAAGTTCTCCAAACGAAAAAGGGTGTTGACTATAACAAAAATTTTTACTTCCCATGTTTACCTACTTGAGCGTTATTTATCCTCTGCCAATTTGTTTTGAGGCCAGGCTATTGAGCTGTTTTTTTTTTCAGATATTGTGGGGCAGTAGGCTCAGCCCGGTCAAACGGGAGTTTACTTACTTGCCGTTAAAATTTGGAAGTCTGGGAATGATAAATCCCCTTTTTTTTCCACTCCTTTTTTGGATTTCTACATTTAAACTTGTTTTGGGCAAAGTACTGACTCCTTGGCAAGAGTGGACTAAAACGTTCTTTCAGTCATATTGTGCAAAGTGAGAGGTGCAGGCCCCAAAACTATTGTTGGCATTGAATATACCAGAATACTCAGATGCTTCTTTATGGAAGATGAGGCAGTGGCACTTGTGTAAAAATTATCTGCTTTATTATAACAGAAAACAACTGCATCTACAAGTAAAGTCAACACAATATGTTCCTAGAGTGGAATTTCCTAATTGTTTCCCCTCCAAATATTCGAAGATCCTCACTCTCTGCTAGATGATAAAAGGATTCCAGTTAAAACCTGGGATGTACTGTGGTTACGCAGTCACGGAAGGTAAGGGGTCAGAGGAAACCTAAAACATAAATCTTTGGATGATAGATATTGCCCCAAGGAAGGCTGTTTTCAAATTGAAGAGACCCAGACACATTTCTTCATAAATTGTCTTGCTACACAGGGATTGTTGCAGGGTTTGGCCACTAGATGGCAGTGACCTGTATTACATAACCTCTTTTCTGAAGCTTTCTTATTTGGGGATTGTAATGATTGTTTGAAATTATATCACCCAAGTACTTTAAATGTGATGTTTGCAAGTATAACAATTGTTTATGGCAGGCAAGGTGCCAGTATTTAACACGACAGCTAAATACTTCATTACTTTCCTTTGCTTTGATGATTGAAAAGACACTTGAACTAGCTAAAACTCTTGATTACAGGAGGTTACCCAAATTAAGGGTGGACACTTTGTGACGTAGGATTGCCTGGCTATAAAAACTATGATTTAGCAGAACAATGACGACAGGAACACTGTTGGTATACAGTAAAGATTGGTGTGGGGGGAGTAGGCTAAGGACATTCCAGTTTCAGAAGAAATTTTGTTAGTATGTATTAGGTTATAATTTTCTTTGATTCATATGTACATTTATGAGAAGATGTAACTGTGATGCAACAGTATGATTTACTTTATAATTATTTTCATTTTCGCCTATTGTTTAATTTTGTTTACAGTTTTTTTATTATTTATTGGTTTTGCAAGTAAAACTTACAAAGCAAAATTCTACATAGGAGGATAGCATAAAAGTTTACAGTACAGACAATATATTCTTATAAAGATCTTGTCTATGACACCCTCTTTGCGGTATAACATGGGGGGGATTCCAAAATGAAAATTTATCATGAATAATTTCACCCAGTGCATGCAGCTAGGAAGACCAAAAGGGAATCTTAACAGATTGAGCAAATAGGTTTTCCCTATTACCAAAGCGACTATAAAGTCTTACTGATTCCCCTAATTCAGTTTACTTATATATATATTCCAATCTTATACCCAAAAGTCTCAGAGAAATTAAATATTAATTTCCCCTTAACCAGACATATCCCAAGCTATTATAAAGCACCAGCAACATTGGACAGGAGTTAAGTAGAATATTTGTTTTAACCCTCAAGTGACTCCTTTTACTCCCAACATGAAAAGAACAGCAATAGAAGAACTAGGTATAACAACTTCCTCATTTTCTTATGACATATTACAAATGCAAGTGGAACTGAACTTAACCAACTATAATAATGGCTCCACATATATTTTCCCCATAGGAGTGAAGACCAGTGGTGTCATGTTAAGTAGTAATATGAATCAAAATTAACTTAACAGTTGCATTTATCACAAAGCAGGATCTGGATTAAAGTCCAAAATAAACAGTCTATACACAATGCTCTCAGTTCCAGAGATGGGCCATTAACTACCACAGGCCCACTCCCCACAGCATAGGTCTACTTTACCCAGATACCCCAGATGATCAGTCACCATCAGATGAGATTCCTTCCTCTTCTTCTACCCCCACCAGCTCCAATTCAATTTTCCGGAACATCTTACCTACATCCTGCAGTCTATTAAATAAATACTGTTGCCCATTCCACATTAACCAGAGTTTAGCCAGGAGAAGTAGCTGGTGCTGCACTTTAAGTTGATGCAGCTGGCTCCTCAGCCCATCGAAGACCTTGCGACGTTGGTGGGTGCTGAATGAGAGGTCTGGGAACAGCATGACTTCGTCTTTGCCATATTTCAGGACCCTATGGTGCCAGCCAATTGCAAGAGCCCGATCTCTGTCCCCAATTCCTGTGCACACAATTAGGAAGGTTCTTGGAGTCGGTGAGTCCACTGCAGCTCTTCTAGGAGTAATTCTTTAAGCCTTTTCCAGGGACAGAGTAGGTTCAGCTTTGTCAAGCCCCAGTATGGCTGGCAAAAACATTCTGGCAAAGATCAGGCTGTCGTCCCCTTCAGCGTTCTCTGACAGTCCAATAACTCATAAATTGCGCTCTCTTGCCTGATTCTCTCCTGTTTCCAGCCTTTGATGAAGGTGCAAGTTTTCTTTTATTAATTTAGTAGTGGCATCTGTCAATTTTAGGATGGAAGATTCAGAGTGTTGAACAATAGCTTCACATTGCTCCATTTTGGTTTCCAGAGAAGAGACTCTCGGAGTGAGAGTATTGAATTTTTTATCTAAGTCCTACACTATTTTCACAAGCTGATGGAGTGTGGAAAGTATGGAAGCTAGTGAGGCCTCCTCCGGTATCTTATCAGTCGAGTCCCCTGCTTCTCCATGCTGGTCATGCCTCTCCTCCTTGTTCTTCTTTTAGGAGCAAAAACATTGCCAGCTGTAGCCCCAGCCCCTTTAGTTTTACCCATCTTGTCAATTACAAGTATTCCAAGCACTCTAGAGCTGTTTCTGGTATTTTAGAAAAGAATAGATTTGAGTTTTAATAGTTTTTAAACATTCTTCTCTGGGAGCTTCAGGAGTTTGTTGCTTCCTGTCAGTGGCTCAACAGTGCCCCCTCTTGTTTACAGTTTTGATTCTTAAGAATTAGGACTACAGAGATTACTATGTTTATTTTCTCTTTTTTGGATCAAAAATGCTTGTTTATTACATATCTAAGTCTTTTGTGATATGTTATGTTCTATTCTAATAAAATTCCCCTACTCTTGTGGTAGGAGGAGTTGCTGTCCTGGTTTCCAGGATGGCATTCGGTACCAGGACTGAGGAGGTGGAGGAGGTTGCACTGCTGGCTGTGGTCCAGTCCCTGACCACTGCTACAGTTCCTGAAGGGGATGCAGAAATGATGATTGTCAGAGAGTGTGATGCTGAGAAAGCCTCCAATGCGGGAGAAACCTCAGAAGTTGAAAATAAATTTATGGATGTAGCTGATGTGGGTGATTTACTCCTTATGGCTAAAAAAGTTATTTCTTGCAGTTCCAGAGAGCAGACAGGTTCAGTTTCTTCTGGAGAACCACCACCGAGCACTTCAGGTCTTGGCGCTGCTGCCACTATTGAACAGGGCAGCAACATCAAAAAAAATATGAAGTGTAACAGCTGGAAGGATGCCCGTAGTCTGGGCAACAAGCTCCCTGAGCTGGTGGCCTTGATGGAAGAGGGATGCCTGGATATCGTAGCAGTCACAGAAACATGGTACACCGAGAACCATGATTGGGATGTTAACATACCAGGGTACATAACCTATAGGAGAGACAGGCAGGGGAGAAGAGAGGGAGGAGTAGCTCTCTATGTAAAGGAAGGGATAAAAGCAACTGAACAAAAGAGTAAACGGGGAGGAGAGGAGGCACTGTGGGTCACCTTGGAGACTGGAAAGGGCACCACAATCTGCACAGGGGTTGTGTACAGACCCCCATGTCAGGGGGAGGGAATGGACAAGGATATGATAGAAGGCATTCTTAGAATGGCAGAGAAAGGGGAGATACTTTTGATGGGAGACCTGAATATGCCAGATGTTAACTGGAGCACATTTGCTGCAGCCACATCCAAGAGCAGGGCCATTCTTGATGCCCTACAGGTGGCAGGCCTTAGACAGCTAATTTCGGAGCTCACTCGTGAGGGAGCAATATTAGACCTCGTACTCTCAAACGGGGGCAGTGAGAGGATCTCAGATCTAGAAGTGGGTTGCCATCTGGGGACAGGTGACCATCAAACAGTGTGATTCACGTTAAACTCAGCTACAGAGTCAAGCCATACAAAAGTGAGGGTACTGGACTTTAGGAGGGCTGACTTTGGCAAGATGGGAGAGTGCCTCAGAAAAGCACTAGCAAACAGGCTAGAAGGAGGTGTGGAGCAACAATGAGGAATCATCAAAACTGCCATCACAGAGGCAACAAGCCTTTGTGTGAAGCAAATAAACAAATCAAAATGAAAGAAAAAGCCACTATGGTTCTCAAAAGAGGTGGCTGTGAAAGTCAGGAAGAAAAAGATAGCATTCCGAAGTATAAGGAAACACAGAAGGAGCAGGACAGAGAGCTGTACCAGTTAAGGCAGAAGGAAGCAGGGAGGGAAGTCAGAATAGCAAAGGCCCAAACTGAGGAAAAGATAGCCAACTCAGTTAAGAAGAGGGATAACACCTTTTATAGGTACATCAGCGGCGAGAAAGACAAAGGGAGGGATAGTGAGAGCTGAATAGAATGAACAGTGGGTGGGCAGAGGGAACAGTGAAAAGCAGGGATACTGAATGAATATTTCTGCTCAGTATTCACAAAAGAGGAGGGGGAAGTGACTAATCCAATTAACAGAAGCACTCTTGATAGGGGGGTCGATCCCAGTCCTTTCACAGAAGAAAGGGTTCTGCAAGGACTCCTAAAACTGAAGGTGGACAAAGCAATGGGTCCTGATGGAATTCACCCCAGAATTCTAAAAGAATTAAGGGAGGAACTAGTGAATCCACTGGCTACTCTTTTTAATAAATCATGGGAGGATGGTGTGGTACCCGAGGATTGGAGGAAGGCGGATATGATTCCCCTTCACAAAAGTGGGACCAAGACAGAGGCAGGAAACTACAGACCTGTCAGTCTGACCTCTGTGGTAGGGAAAGTGATGGAGTCACTTCTGAAGAAAAGAATAGTTGAGTACCTAGAGGTCAGTGGAGCACAGGACCCAAGGCAGCATGGGTTCACAGCGGGAAGGTCATGTCAGATGAATCTAATAGATTTCTTTGACTGGGTGACCAGCGTAGTAGACCAGGGAGGGGCTGTGGGCATGGCCTACCTAGACTTTAGCAAGGCATTTGACACAGTCCCACACAAAAGATTAATAGTCAAATTAACCAGCCTGGGAGTGGGTCCCAGGGTGAGCCTGGGTAAAACATTGGCTGCACAACAGGACACAGAAGGTAATTGTAAACGAGTCCACTCTGAAGAAAGAGGGGTTACTAGTGGGGCACTGAGGGTTCAGTATTGGGTCCAGTCCTTTTAATGTCTTCATCAGTGACATTGCAGAGGGACTGGAAGGAAAGGTATGCCTCTTTGCAGATGACACAAAGATCTGCAACAGGGTTGATACACGAGGAGGCGTGAAAAGGATGAAAAGGGACTTGGCAAGGTTGGAGGAATGGTCAGAAGTATGGCAGCTAGGATTCAATGCAAAGAAGTGCAAAATAATGCACCTGGGAAACAAGAACCCAGGGGAAGAATACACAATGGGTGGGAAGGTAGTAACAACAACAAAAAAGGAAAGGGACCTGGGGGTAATCATATCAGATGACCTTAAGGTTAGCAAGCAATGTGAGAAGGCAGTAGGGAGGGCTGGAAGGTATACTGGGATGTATAGGGAGATGCATCAGCAGCAGAAAACAGGAAGTTGTTATCCCTCTGTACAAACAGTTGGTGAGACCCCATCTGGAGTACTGTGTTCAGTTCTGGAGACCCCATCTCCGCAAGGACATAGACAGGATAGAGGTAGTCCAGAGGAGGGCAACTAAAATGGTGCAGGGTCTGCAAAAGAAGCCGTATGAGGAGAGACTAAAGGAGCTGAATATGTATACCCTTGAGGAAAGAAGGGAGAGGGGGGACATGATAGAAACTTTTAAGTACCTCAGTGGAATCAACAAAGTCCAAGAGGGTAGCATCTTTCAGAAAAAGAGACTTGCAAGAACAAGGGGACACAATTTAAAGATAGAAGGAGGGTGGTTCAGGGCAATGTGAGGAAGTATTATTTCACAGAGAGGGTAGTGGATGCATGGAACAGCCTTCCTAAGGAGGTTGTGGGGTCTAAAACTGTGGGAGAATTCAAGAATGCATGGGACAGACATAAGGCAATTCTTGTGGGGGGTAGGAAGAAATAGGCTGTTGGTTAACTAGGATCTGCGGCCTATCCTGTAGGTAAGAAAATGGGCAGACTAGATGGGCCAAGCGGTCCTTATCTGCTGTCAAAGTCTATGTTTCTATGGACAGTCAAGAGAACAAAGGGTGGCACAGCATCAGTCAGCGGCTCCAGTAAACACAACTGAGCAACTGGCTGTGAAGAGAGCCAGCCCAGATGAAGCAACTGTAAGTGAGCAAATAAAAAAAAACCTTTCAATACCTGACAATAACTTGCAATACCTGACTGCTGAATGGTCAGCAGAAGATTCATTAAAGAATGCAGGCTGGGTACAAATGGAAAGTGGAAAATAGATACCAGACCCGCTTTGGGAGGAATTTCCACAAACTCTGGGGGCCCTCTCTATGAGCACAAAATTAAATGCCAGCACAAAGATAAAGAACAGAGGACTGTGACTCGGGGACAAACACCCTTTATGGATGAGGAGGACACTGCTACAGCAGGCTCAACAATAGGAGAACAGAACAAGGCCCAAGAGTCTGAGGGCCCAACTTTATCGGTCCCTTCATCTCCACCCTCCCCCGAACACAAGAAGAACAGGACCTACGTTCTCAGAACTACTCCAGGCACATAGACTGGAACAGGCTCCCAGGCAGAATGCAGTCTGCCTTAGGTATAGAGTGGGTTTGCAGGAACACCCTGACAGGGTGTATATAGCAAAACAATTGCTAAAAGAGTCCATGGCTTTTTTGGCCTCTGATATATATGCATTGAAAAATGTGAGGGGGAAAGACACATCTGATATAAGTTTTAAAACCTTTGCACACTTGGATAAATTTTGAAGGAAATACGAAGCACTTAAAACCACTCCCATCTGGCCTACCTTTTTGGCCATTCCCCTTACTAAACCTCTGTTCAGAACTATTACTATTACTATTATGTTCCAAAATGAAGGGGTTAATGTTAGGGACATACAATTTCAGCTGGGAAAAAAGTGCTCTGTACAGGGACCTCCAGAACCTGTAATAGATTCAGAAGGCATCTGGACTAGAAGTTGGAGGTTCAAGGTAAAACTGAATATGTTGGGGAACGAGGTGTTACATTTCCAAATGGTTATTTTTAGGGCAGATAGTGGAATATGTTTTTATCTAGGACAGCTGAAAGTCAGCTATAAGTGTGGCAACCACACCCACTTCAGTAGCACCTGTGACAAGCTAAGGTGTGCTCTGTGTGGGGATTTTGATCATGTAAGTTTGGTATGCAACAACATTTTCAAATGTAACTTATGTGAGGAACAGAGACATGCAAACCATCAATGTCCTTGGGTCAGACAGCCAGGGCAGGAGGCCCATCACAAGAACACATTATTAACCAAGCCCAAGAAAGGTGCAGGCCTCAAGGTCCAGACATTACAGGCACTGAAAGTTTTCCCTCAGGACCCAATCAGCAGGGTCAGAACAGGAACACTCAGAGGCTGAGAACCAGGAACCACTTCTGCGGATGTTCCACACCCCAATCCCAAGGATCCAGCCCCCCCCAAGCCCCCCAAAACCTCAGATACTTTAAGGGAAGACCTACCAGTCAATAGCATGGCCCCCCAGGGACTTCTAGTATCCAGGGAATAGAAGAATCACAAGATCAGTTCACAAACAAAAGAGTACTCCCCCCACCCATTCCAACCCAGAACTCTTTTCAGGTTTTCAAGAAGAGGAGCGAGGGGAACCTGATCTGGAATCAGACATCTCTTCCAGATCAGATGCCATTTCAGAGAGGGAGTTGGAAGAAGGGCCCAGTAGCGACACCCTAGAAACAAAGAAAAAGAAAGGTAAAAAAAGGAAAATAAGGGGGCACAAACTCACTTAACTTTAACATATGGCATCCCTACACGTAACTTCTTTGAATGTACAGTATTTAGTATAAAAAACTTTGAAAAGAGAATGGTTATACTATCATTTTTTCGTCATCTAGCTGGGGATATTATCTTTTTACAAGAGACTCGATTTAATTCTCTTTTTAATGTATCTCAAGCCAAGAAGGGTTGGGTGTGGGGATCTTTATACTGGTCCTTCAGGACAGATGCTATAGATGGTTTAAGAATATTGTTCAGAAACACAAATGTAAAAGTGCAACAGCTAGTAGATATTCTACCAGAGAGCACCTTACTGATAGATTGCACATATAAGGAGTTTTCCCTAAGGTTAATTAATACATATCCTCCTCAAAGTAAGACTGCAAGGATTGACCTTTTTAACCAAATAAGACCTTTTTTGTATACAGCAAGACATGTGGTGCAAGGAGGGGTATGAACTGCATTCTGGATGTAAAAATGAAAGATAATGTACAACAAAAGGTTTACTGTGATTCTCATCCTCTTAAAAACATTATTTCTACAGCAGGTCTCAGGGATGCCTATAGAGCTTTACATAAGGATCCAGGGAGCACATATAAAGAAATAATTTGGCAACTAAAACAGACTTTATGTTTATTTCAGAATTTCTAGCTCCGCATAAAGTTAACTTGTCTTGCTGTGAATTTTCAGACCACTTACTTTTAAAATGTTGCCTGGTCTGGCTCGGTGGTGCTGAGGGTTGAGGCTCTGGACACCACACCTCACGCCATGCTGGTGACCCAAGTTCAGGAATGAGCTCGGGCTGTTGGGGGCCAGCAGGGAAGGACTGGGATTGAGCTTCCACAGACTGCTCTCCTAGTCCTGAGGTGGTCTTAGGAATTTTACCACACGGTAGCGGCCCCTAGGGATGCCTGAGGACACTACTAGCATTGGTGACAATAGAGGGAGAGCGCGGCAGACGTCAGCACATCATGCCCAGATATCATTGCGTGGCCAATAGGAGGAAAATGGCTGGGCGCGACCATGCAGCTTGATGGCCACACTCTGAGCTACCTGGAGGACTTTGGCGGAGTCCTGTCGGGGAGGGTCTGGGGCTGTCCTGGCTGGTAGAGATAGAGGGGAGCCCTCCAGCAGGATGGCATGATGGCTGCCCCAGATCCTCCTGGGTGCAGTTTGAGCTACCCAGCTCTCTGGGTGGGCAAAGCTGGTGGTTGGATGCCCCAAGCCGGAGTGTGCCTTAGCAGGGGAGAAAATATAACATGATAAAAAATAAAATGCTGCCTGGGTATGCAAAATATACCCCCAAAATTACTTTCTTTCGCTAAATAGTGGAACTTAAATTCATCTTTACTAGAAACAGAAGATGTTAAACAAGGCCTGAGAGGCCTAGTTCAAGCCAGACAGTTTTTTTTTTGTTTATATGACAATTGGTGGTCATGGTCATTGGTGGTTATGGTGGGTAGACACTAAAGAGGATTTAAAGCATTGTTTTGTTAAATATGGAAAAACAAAAGCAAATGCAGACTATGTTAAATACCTAGAATATAGGAATCAATTTTACAAACTTATCTCTCTTCCAAATTGCGCAAATCCTAATATTAAGGCACAAACAGGCATACTGTAGTTAAGGCCAAAATATTCCAATACCAATATGATAGAGCCGAGACAGTAAATCAAGAAATGAAATTTGGAACTGAATCTCAGCCACATGCAGATCCCCTTGCTGATCACAAAGTAATGGATGGTTTATTTATTCAGGATGGATTATTTATTATGTCAGACACAGGCATATTAGAGATAGTCCAAAATAATCTGAAAGACAATTTTGGTTATGAGTTTCTTCCTCAACAAACATGGAACAATTTGATTAAATTCCCTTTTACAATACCTTCTTTTTTGCAGTTAATCTTTTTATTGAGGAAACAGTATAAAAATAAACAGCAGGTATTGGATGTTTTTAAACATATATATACATGTACCGTTCATGTCTTATGGTTACAGAGTAGATTTGTTTAGAATTGAAACATAACAAGCACTTATTTGGGGAGTGATGTAGTAGGAGCAGAGTATTAGGGAGAAGAAGATGTCAAGCATACTTATCAAGGTAATGCATTGATTCAGTCCTTATCAATATAGCTGTTAAATTCAAGGGGGCTTCAATAACTCTTTTGCGTTAGATACCAGTAGTGAGGAGGGAGAGTGAGTGACCTGACCTAGGTATGGCACCCATATTTCCATAAAAGCTGCACTTGTTTTCTTAACAAAGTGGACAAGACAAATATGGGAGGCTAAAGACTCCATTGCTTCTAACCAGGCTTGGAACATTGGGAGACATGATGTTCTCCATCTCTTGAGAATGAGTCGGAGGAGTTCCACAGAAGCTTGGGTGAGCCATAACATCTGTGAGCAGGCCAATGGCCATTTATCAGAGGTTATATCAAGTAACCAAAAGGAGGGAGAGTGAGGTAGGTTGCAGGCCAGGGTGGTAGAGCAAAATTGGATCACCTCTCCCAGTAAAGTCTGGAGGGGTTTACAGCTCCACAAAATGTGATGCAAATCTGCTTCAGGGGTCTGGCATCTCCAACAAAGGTTGTGGGGAATCAATCACATTTTGTGAAGCTGTAAAGGGGTTTTATGCCAAAGGTGGATAGAAACAGAAACATAGAATTTGACGGCAGATAAGGACCGCTTGGCCCACCTAGTATACCCATTTTCCTACCTAACAGATAAGCTGCAGATCCTAGTTAACCAACAGCTTACTTCCTCCTACCCCCCACTAAGACTGCCTTATGTCTGTCCCATGCATTCTTGAATTCCCCCACTATTCTTGACTTCATGACCTCCTCAGGGAGGCTGTTCCATGCATCTACAACCCTCTCCATGAAAAAATACTTCCTCACATTACCTCTGAGCCTTCCCCCCCTCTATCTTCAAATTGTGCCCCCTTGTATTTGCACATCTCTTTTCTGAATGATGCTACCCTCTTGAACTTTGTTGATTCCCTTGAGGTATTGAGCTCTGCATGTTGGAACTGTAACCTGTGACTTCTCGGGACGCCGCTCGTTAGCGGGTTGGATAGTGTCTGGACTTTGTGTTTGATATCTGCTGTCCTCTGTGCCTGGCATCTGCTGTCCTGCTCGCGGGCTATCTGCTTGTTCTGCCCTCCGTAAGTGCTGAGTTGCATGGCGTGAGAGGCCGTGCTGAAATTGGACTACCTACTTAGCTGGAGGTGTGAGTAGGGGGAGCGGGGCTTTGATGCTGAGGGGGAAGGGACAATTCTGTATAAATTCAAGCGCCACTCACAAGCGTGAGCGTAGCGCGAGTGTGTGAGTGGCACGAGAGCCACTCGGTGCTGGAATGTTCTGTCTGGAATGAGAGGAGAGAAATGGGTTAGTTTATGGACGGTTTTAATTGTGTTAAAATAAAATAGTTTGTGATAGGAATGTTTAACTGTTTATTGTTATTGTTTTTGAGTTTGTATTAATGATTTAGTTGTTTATTAGTTTATTTAATTTTTATTTTTATTTAAGTGTGTTAGTAACAGTTTGGGTTAGTATTGGAAATGTGTAGGGGGTATACGGGAGGACTTGTAGGGGCTAGGATCATCTATGGGAGCTCACGGCTACACGCTTTGCGTCCCTTTATCCCTCTCCCAGTGTCTGATACTATTGTTAGATGCTGTAGGGAAGTGGGGATTGTAAAGGGCCGTGTCGCTTGTTGGCAGTGGGATGACCAGGAGCTGGTTGATGGAAGGATAGAGGTTGTTAGGTCCAGGAGATGCCCTGGATTATGTAGGGTATCTGGGAGAGGCCAGATGTGGTTGGTGCCCATTTCCAGGGAGACCACCAGACCGAGTGGTCAGGTAACCCGAGGGGCTGCACCACCCTCTATTTCTCTGATGGCAGTTCTGTGCAATGTCAGGTCGATCAGAAACAAGACAGCAATTATTGCGCCTTGATTTCATCGGTGGGCACAAACACGTCTGGAGACCTGGGTGGGAGATGATGCTGGCCCTATTTTTGAGGCTGCAGTCCCTCCAGGGTACACCGTGGTGCACTGCCCCAGAGAAAACTGCAGGGGTGGTGGTGTAGCTATTTGTTTTAGATCTAGCCTGACCTTCACCGTGCACCCAGTGGGAACTCCAAGTTCATATGAGTGTGTGCCCGATCATGGAGGACTTAGCGTGGGCTGCAGGATCCTCCTCATCTATCACCCTCCTGGCCCGATGGGGGGTTTCCTGCAGGAATTTGCTGAGTTTGTTGCTGGTGAAACATTGGATTCCCCCAGATGTGTTTTTCTGGGGGACTTCAATGTTTGGGCCAATGATAAAGATCAAAGGTGCAGTGGCGAATTTCTGCAGAGCATGTCCTTGTTGGGGCTGACGCAGGTCGTTGATGCACCAACTCATCGGGACGGCCACGTACTGGACTTGGTGTTCTCACTGGGGCTTGAAATTGCTGATCTCGGGATTGATCAGGTATTTTGGTCTGATCATTGCACAGTGAAGTTCACGCTTGGGGCTCCTGCCATAAGTTCTTCCCCTGCTGAGATGATTCGCTGCCGCCCTTTACGGGATCTTACCCCTGAGGGTTTTTTGGTGGCAGCTGAATTATCCAGTGTGGGTGGTGCATGCGTCGGAGGTGTTGATGTCGGGGTGGACACCTATAATAAGGTGTTATCTGACACCATCAACTCCCTCGCACCTTATCCGTGTACGACCCAGAACTTTGTACCTGAGGTCTCCATGGTATGATGGAGACTTTAGGGAAATGAAGAAGATGGGTCAGAGATTAGAGTGCTGCTGGAGGAAGTCCCGTCTGGAGACAGACAAACTGGTCCTGCGTGCACATTATTGTGCATATCAGGAGGCAATCAACCGTAAGAAGGCAGTGTTTCTGTCTAGGGAGATTGCTGCCAGGAGAAACCGACCAGCCTCACTCTTCGGACTGTCAATAGACTTCTCCATCCTGTCTGTCTGCAGCCCAGGAGGGTTTCTTCTAATGAAGATTGTGAGGATTCTGCTCAGTTTTTCTCGGACAGGGTTTCTTTGATCCGGTGGGGGGGTTTCTTCAGCCAGCAATACCATTGCTGACAGTGGTCGCCAGATGTGTTCTGAGTGCACTCCACCTAGTTGGGGAGAGTTTAGGCCAGTGGAGGTTCGTGAGGTTATTGAGATGGCAGCCAATTTGAAGCATACCTTTTGTGAGCTGGACCCAGTGCCAACGTGTTTCTTAATGAGATGCATTGACTCTGTTGGCCCGGTGTTTGCCTCAATTGTTCGGTGTTCCCCTGCTTCAGGGTGTCTTTCCAGATGCCTTGAAGGAGGCTCTGGTAAGACCCCTTTTAAAGAAATCTTCTTTGGACCCGGAGAGCAAGGCAAATTACCGTCCCATCTCCAATCTCCCATTTTTGGGGAAGATTGTTGAGAAGGTGGTATCGCTTCAGTTGGAAGAACACCTCAAGACTCATGGTTGTATGATCCCTTCCAGTCGGCTTTTCGGGCCAGACATAGCACTGAAACTGCGCTATTTCGGGTGCAGAATGATCTCCTCAGGGCTAGAGACCAAGGGGACAGGACGATTCTTGTTTTCCTCGATCTCTCTTCAGCATTTGACACTGTGGACCATTGTGTGTTGCTTCTCCGCCTGAGGGAGCTGTGCGGACTCACTGGTACTGTCATCAACTGGTTTGAGTCCTTTCTTACCAACAGGAGGCAATGGGTTGTGAGGGGAAATTTCTCATCTACACCCTGCCTCCTTTTGTGCAGAGTCCTGCAGGGTTCGGTATTGGACCCAATGTTGTTCGCAGTGTATATGCTGCTCCTGGGGGGGATCATTAGGAAGTATGGTCTGAGTTTTCATTGCTATGCTGATGATACTCAGCTATACTTGTCTTTTGGCCGAGGAACATCCAACGCAGTGGATGTGTTAAATATCTGTCTGGCTGAGATTAACAACTGGATGGCCTCCAGCTGGCTGCGACTGAACCCTGACAAGACTGAGGTATTGGTAGTGGAGTCAAACAGAGTTCGTGATGGGACAGCCTCTGACTCTGCAACTGGACTTGTGCTGGGAGCTGCGTCATTGATGGCCTCCTCTTGGGTGCGAAATCTTGGTGTGATTCTTGACAGAAACTTGTCCATGGAAGCTCAGATATCTTCCATGGTTCGTACCTGTTTTTTCCATCTTAGAAACATTGCCAGGATTAAGCCCCTTATTCCGCCTCTGGACCTCCCTACCTTGATACACGCCTTAGTCACATCTAGGCTTGACTATTGTAATGCCCTCTATCTCGGGGTCTCTGGGGGTTCTCTTCGCAGACTGCAGCTGGTGCAAAATGCTGCTGCCCAGCTTTTGACTGGGCAAAACAAATTTTGTCATATTACACCTGTATTGCGTGAATTGCACTGGCTGCCTGTCAGGTGGAGATTACTCTTTAAGGTGGGTTTTCTCACCTATAAGGCCTACATGGGCTGGGCCCTGGTTACCTGTCAGTACTCCTGGTGCCTTCTTCCTCTACCCGCCATCTCCGCTCTTCTAGTGGTAGCTTCCTGACTGTTCCTAGAGCGAGGTTAAAATCTGCAGGTGACCGAGCCTTTAGTGTTGCCGCTCCTGCTCTTTGGAACTCTTTACCAACTGTAGTCAGGGAGGCCCCCACTATAGCCATCTTTAAAGCCCGCCTGAAGACTTTCCTATTTCTGCAAGCATTTGGTGTTTAATGTTGATTATTTATTGGATGTTTTATTTTAACCTAAATATTTATGTTGTATGGAATGTTAAAAAAATTTGTACGGCGCCCAGAGCCTCCGGGATTGGGTGTCTTTTAAATAAATTTGCCTTTGCCTTTGCCTATTTGAAAGTTTCTATCATGTTCCCTCTCTCCCTTCTTTCCTCAAGGGTATACATATAAAGCTCCTTTAGTCTTTCTTCGTATGTCTTCTGGTGCAGACCCTGCACCATTTTGGTTGCCCTCCTCTTCACAGCCTCCACTCTGTTTATGTCTTTCTCGAGATGGTATCTCCAGAACTGCACACAGTACTCCAGATGGGGTCTCACCAACTGTCTGTACAGAGGGATAACAACTTCCGGTTTTCTACTATTGATGTCTCTCCCTATGCATCGCAGTATCCCCCCCCCCCAGCCTTCCTTACTGCCTTCTCACATTGCTTGCCCACCTTTAGGTCATCTGATATAATTGCCCCCAGGTCCCTTTCCATTTTTACTGTTGTCAGTATCTCACCCCCCATTGTGTACTCTTCCCCTGGGTTTTTGATTCCCAGGTGCATTACCTTACACTTCTTTGCATTGAATCTGAGCTGCCATACATTTGACCATTCCTCCAACCTTGCCAAGTCCCTTCTCATCCTTTTCACTCTTGCGTATCAACCCTGTTGCAGATCTTTGTACCATCTGTGAAGAGGCATACTTTTCCTTCCAGTTCCTCTGCAATGTCACTTATAAAGACATTAAAAAGGACTGGTCCCAGTACTGAACCCTGCGGTATCCCACTAGTAACCCTCCTTTCTTCACTGTGGACTCCATTTACTACTATCCTTTGCATTTTGTTGTCTAGCCAATTATTTATCCAGACTACCACCCTGGGACCCACTCCAAGGCTGGCTAACTTGTGTATTAATCTTTTGTGTGGGACTGTATCAAATGCCTTGCTAAAATCTAGGTCGGCCATGTCCACAGCCCCTCCCTGGACTACTACTTTGGTCACCCAGTCAAAGAAATCTATTAGGTTCATCTGACATGACCTTCCCATCGTGAATCCATGCTGCCTTGGGTCCTGTGCCCCACTGGCCTCTAGGTACTCAACATTTCTTTCTTTAAGAAGTGATTCCATCCTTTTACCTACCACTGAGGTCAAACTAACTGGTCTGTAGTTTCCTGCCTCTGTCCTGCTCCCACTTTTGTGAATAGGAATCGCATCCACCCTCCTCCAGTCCTCAGGTACCACCCCATCCTCACATGATTTGTTAAAGAGAGTAGTCAGCGGTGTCACTAGTTCTACCCTTAGTTCTTTTAGAATTCTTGGGTGAATCCCATCAGGCCCCGTTGCTTTGTCCACCTTCAATTTTATTAGTTATTTCAGAACCCTTTCTTCTGTAAATGGACTGGTATTGACCCCCATCTTCAGAGTGTTTCTCTTGTTTGGTTTAGGTACCTCTCCCTCCTCTTCCTTTGTGAATACTGAGCAGAAATATTCGTTCAGTATCCCTGCTTTTTCACTGTCACCCTCTACCCACATTCCCTTCCCTTTATTAAACCTCAGTATCCCTCCTTTGGTCTTTCTTCACTCCCTAATGTACCTATAAAAGGTTTTATCTCCCTTCTTAACAGAGTTGGCTATCCTTTCCTCGGTTTGGGCCTTTGCTATTCTGACTGCCTTCCCAGCCTCTTTCTGCTTTAACTGATAAAGTTCTCTATCCTGCTCCTTCTGTGTTTCCTTATATTTCCTGAATGCTATCCTCTTCTCCTTAGCCTTCCCTGCCACCTCTTTTGAGAACCATAGCAGTTTTTTCCTTCGTTGCGTTTTGTTGATTTGCTTTACACAAAGGCTTGTTGCCTCTGTGATGACTCTTTTGATTACCCCTCCTCCTTGCCTCTTTGCTAGTGCTTTTCTGAGGCACTCTCTAATTTTCCCAAAGTCAGCCCTCCTAAAGTCCAATACTCTTGCTTTTGTATGGCTTGATTGTATTGCTGTGTTTATCATGAACCACACTGTTTGGTGGTCGCTTGTTCCCAGATGGCTACCCACTTCTAGATCTGAGATTCTTTCTCCGTCCCCATTTGAAAGGATAATTTAGTTTTTGATAAGGAGGCTTCGCTGATCTACACAGGCCTTGTGGGCTAATTTCCAGCAGTTAGCCCATTGCTGAGAAGTGAACATAGTTCCCAGCATCTTTTCCCACCTGGCCTTGGCTGGTAAGGAAGGAATGGGTACAACATCCCTGGCCCAGCCTTGAATTCTACTGGCGAGCCTTTTACTTTGTTGGGACCACAAGGACAGAGGAAGCTTCTCTTTAAGGGGCCCCCCAAGTGCCCCACACATCACACAAGTGCATTTAGCTCTAGACCAGGTGCTATATATGCTACCAAGTTGCAAATATTGCCAGAAGCATCCTTGGGGCAGTGAATGATGATCTCTCAGATGTTGGAAGGAGACAAAGGTTTTCTTGTCATCCTGGAGCAGGTCCTGAAAGGTGTATATCTGGCAAGCTCTCCAAATTGGCCAATCAAAGGGTTTCTGGTCTATTTTCATATACAGGTTATTCCATGATGGGGTGTGTAGGCCAATGCTCCAACACCTTTGGCTGGTTTTACCCAAGGAGTGCCAAGCATGGTGACTAGCCTTTATAGTCAACCATTCCTATGTGTGTCTGGGGAGAGGGTGACCCATAAAACAAAGGGAAAAGTTGTTTCCCAGGGCAGCATGTTCTAATTCCACCCAAGCTGGAGGGGGATGAGGCATCTTGTCTAGACCCTTACACATTTTAGCTACCAGAAATGAATGTGAATATCTATTAAAATCAGGGAGGTTCCATCATCTTCTAGTCCAAGGGGCTCTTAATTTAGCTCTACTGTAGTGAGGTTTCTTTGTGCCCCAAAGAAACCTGCTCATGAGCACATGAAATTTTTGTACCCATGTCTTGGGAATGTTTATGGGGAGATGAGAAACAAGATAGTACACTTTAGGGGTGAACATCAGTTTTAGGACAGCTATCTTTCCTGCCATAGATAGGTGTAGATGTTCCCAACATATGATACTGTTGGATAATTGGGTCCATATTGGCCTGAAATTTTTGTATACCATAGAGGTGATGGCTGTGGATAATATTATCACTAAATATTTAATGTCAGGGTCAGCCCACTTTAAACCCGAAGCTCTAATTATCATGATGGATATATGGGGGTTGAGAGGTAACACCTCCGACTTTGTTTTGTTAATCCTAAAACTGGATATATTCCCAAACTCAGTAAGAGTATCAAGAATGGATTGTAAACTCTTATGGACATTCCCTATTAGGATCAGACAATTGTCAGCATATGATTTAGTGTAATATTTTCTGGTTTCCCACCTGTATACCTTGGATTTTGTGGTGAATGTGTACAGCAGCTGACAGGGGTTCCAGGACCAAAACAAAAAGTAGGGGAGAGAGGGGGAAACCTTGTCTAGTGCCCCATGAAGCTGAAAAGGGGGGACATCATAGAATTAGTAAGTACTTTGGCTACTGGAGAATAATAAACCATTCGTATCCAGGAGGAAAAGTACGGCCCAAAGTTAAACCGGTGCATGACAACATGCAAGAATTCCCACTCCACTAAGTCGTAAGCTTTTTCAAAATCAATCGTTAAAAGTGCTGCAGGAGTGGGAAGTTTTGCCACTGCCTGCATCAGAATAACCAGGGCCCTAACATGAACAGAGCTGTGCCTCCCCTTTATGAATCCCACCTGGGAAGCGTGGACAATATCCAGTAATACTTTTTCCAACCTAGCCACCAGAGCTTTTGTTAGTATTTTGGCATCCACATTGATTAAGGAGATTGGCCGGTAATTACTAGGGAATGTCTGGTCCTTGCCTTCTTTCAGAAGGACAGTAATCACCACCTCTTTCTTGGAGTGAGGGAGTTCTCCTTTGCCCTGAGCTTCCTTTAGCATTTCTAAGAGAGGGGTAGTTATTTCAGGGTGTACCAATTTATAAAAGTTGGTTGGAAATCCATCACTCCTGGAGGCCTTGTGTGGGGCCATACTCAGGATTGCCCTAAGCAGTTCATCCTTAGAGAGTGGGGTATCCAGATCTCATTTTTGGGCCTCTGACAGGGCAGGCAGTGGCAAGTGATCCATGAAGTTGTGAAACCTATCCTCATCCCATATTACATGGAATGTGTATAGGTCTTGGTAGAATTTAACCATGGATTCATTGATTTCCCTCTGTGAATAAACCATAGTCCCCCCACCAAACTGCAGAGTCCTGTAATGTGTCTATCTGCTTGCCTTTTTTTTAATCTATAGGCAAGAAGCTTGTCTGCTTTCTCCCCCTCCACCCAGTAACAGTGTTGAGTGCGCTTGATGTTCAATTCTGTCCCTCTGGTCATGAATGTATTAAGCTGGATTTGAACCCTTGTCAGTTATGCCTGTAAGCATTTACTCCTAAGCCTCCCGGGGTTATTTTTATATTTGGCCTCCAACTGCTTCAGCCTGCTTTCTAGCTGTATCATCTCACCCTCCTTCTGCTTTCTTCGATGGGTGGCGAAGCTTATAATTTGACCCCTTAGGGTGGCCTTATAAGCCTCCCACATCACTGCAGCAGAGGATGATCCAGGTGGGTTCAATTGAAAGAACATCCTTGTTACCTCCCTTACGAGGAATTGAAAGTCCCCATCGGCCAGAAGAAGCGGGTCCAGCAGACAGAAATCAGATTTCCCTTTAGTGGGTGGGCTCACATTTACCTTTAGCAACACTGGGGCATGGTCAGATAGATATAATGGTGCTATGTATGTATCTTTGGTTCTAGCTGAGAAGGTTTCAGAAATGAACCAATAATTCAATCTGCTTGCCATTGCTTTAGCTGCAGAAAAGTAGGTAAAGTCTCTCTCTGCTGGATGCTGCAGCCTCTAAATATCAGCAAGACTGTGCAGGGTGAGCATATCTTGAAGGGCTTTAAGAGACTTGGTATGGTGTTCCTGTCTAAGATTAGAACAATCAAGGAGGTAATCCAGCACTAGGTTTTGGTCTCCCCCAATTATTATCCCTGGATTGTCAGATGTTAAGTCTAAAATTTGCTGTGAAATCTCATTAAAAAATTCCGGGGCATCTTCATTCAGGGCGTAGATGTTACCTAACAAAATGGGGCCCACTGGAGTAAGCATCTTAACAAGGACCCACCGGCCTTCCTTATTCGCTCTTTGGAGGGTCGTTTCCCTTTTAAGTTTTTTATGAAATAGAATAGAGACCCCCGTTTAGCCTTCCCTGATATGCTATGAACTTCTCTGCCCACCCAGTCTCTAACAAGTTTCTTGGATTCCAAATGACTTAATTAAGTTTCTTGTAGAAACACTATATAGCTCTTAAGATTCCAGAGCCTTGTCAAAATCTTACTCCTATTAATTGGGAAGTTTAATCCCCTAACATTCCAAGACATCAAAGTTATATCTGTTAAGCTATCCATTTTCCATATATTCGTTGGATGTATTGAAGTTTATGGTCACCAAGTAGCTAGGCAAGCTTTCTAATGTTAGTATCACCCTCCCTCTTCTGTGTGAAGCCTTCCCTACCTTGTCCACCTGTATAAGCTTGTGCAACCGTTGCTGCTTACTGTTAAAGCCTTCTTCTTCCCCATTTTCAAAAGAGAGGACAACACAATCTCTCGTGCCTCCCTGCAAACCCCTACCATATGTGTGATGTTGTCGGAAACCCATATGTACGCAGATATGGGGTGATTTCCATGGCACCGCAGTGCCCTTTTGAACCTGTGGTGGAGGTAAGACTGCTTCTGGAGCAGGATGGCACCTGTCGCCCCAAGCTCCCAGAGCCTCCCTCTGGGGGTGGTAGCAGAGGCATTACTGTACAAGCCTAATCTGCAGTTGAGAAATCTTCCTACTTCCGTCTCATCGAGGAGAATTTATCCAACTACCAGAGTACTGGTTAGACACCCCAAACACAGAATGAACAAAAGATCATTATTAATATCTGCACCAGAAATACCATTTTTCTATGCTGGGGCTAAGATGCTGCCTACACGAACCCTGGTATCTATCCAATACCTACAACTTATAACATTAGGTAACAGATACATGGAAAAAGCCTTGATTAACATTCTTAAACTTTTAACCTTTAACTTTAACATTCTTAAATTACTGTGACACCTTTGAAAATAACTGCAAACTAGAATCCAGGCACGGTCAATGCCATAGCCTACAGGGTGTGCAGGTGGGGATGCCCTTTAAGTTATAGTTGCACCAGGTTGCCCCTACTGGCAACCGCTGTTACCTAAATCTCAAGTGCTGGGAGGGTAAGATATAATACTCTCTCACCATTGCGAGTAGCTTAGCCATATACTATCCCCTGATACCCAGCAGCTCTGAGCCATAAGTACCTGCACCAGACAACATTCTAGGGAGGTACCTTAGTAGCTGTAAGTTCCTCTGAGGCATTTAATAGGACCTCAAGTTGTTCGATAGAGTTCTCTGTCTCCTTGACCTCCCCACTTGGGGTGCAGTCGGCCAAATCTCCTGGAAATGGGGACCATTCTTCTGATGCTTCTTGGGCCTCACTTGGCTGTTGGGGGGCTGAGGAGAGATCCAACGCTGTGGGCAGGAGGTCCCTTAGAGGTTCATATCTGTTTCCAATCTTAACTGGTGTATCTCCCGGGGAGCAGCTGCTGGTGTCGGATTGTAAAAAATGCCTCAGCCAGCTCCTAGACTGATCCCTTTTCGTAGGAAGCTTTCCTCCAGCTGTTAGCTTTTCCTTGGGATGATTCCTCAACACCAATTGTCATGGCAGAGTGTTGACTTTGGCAGGTAGGCCTGAATCAGAGCCCTGCTTTAGATTATCCTGGCTCACTTCCATCGTGGATATTGAGTCAGCCTCTGAATGGCGTGGGTGTAGACCAATGGGTGTCTGGTTGGCCTGGTACTCACTAACAAACTGCTCCACAGCTGTTTAACTGTCAAATGTAATGTAGTCACCGTGGTAAAGAATCTGGAGTGCTGTGGGATATCGCAGTGACATTGGTATGTTCAGCTTGTACAATTGTTGTTTCACCCCCCCCCATAAGCCCTCCTTCAGTTAGAGAGGTCCTGGGAGAAGTCTTATTATAGCTGGATACACATGCCATGCCACACAAAGGATCCATGTTCTCTTGCCCTCTGTAGATAATATTCTTTTTCAGGGTATCTAAGGAATTTGCAGAGAATTGATCTGAGGCACTCTCCTTCTCTGGGGTGGGGAGCCAGAGAGCGGTGTGCTCATTCAATTTCTGGAGGTCCGCAATTGTTATTTTGGATGAGCTCAGGAAGGAACACTTGGAGAAAAGTGTATATGTCCCTGCCTTCCACTCCCTCTGGCACCCCCACAATACATAGGTTTTTCCTCCTGGCCCTGTTTTCCAAGTCATCCACTTTGTTTAGTAGATATTTGATTTTTTTGAGGTGATCTTGAAGAGTTTTCTCCTGATGCTGCACTGTATTGTCAAGCTGCTGATTCAAATGTTCAAGTGTGAGTCACTCGAGAGGCTAAAGCAGAGAGGTCCTGGCTAGTCTTATTAGCCGTTTGTTTTAAGTCTGCAGTATCCATTAAAATTTGGTTAAGTTTTGCCATCACAGCTGCTAGGGTAGGGTCTGCAGTGCACGTCATTGTACTATCAGGCGGTAGTCCCGTTACGCTCGCTTGCCAGGCACCGAAAACTTGTTACGCTTTCCCCGGAGTAATGAAACTACTGGCCCAGGATAGTCAAGGCCTGATCCTCGTGAGGTAAGCAATAACTGCGTAGTTCAGAGTTTCCTCATTATATTGCTGAGCAGAGTACAAATTGTACTGATTGAAAGGCAATGTCCTCGTTGATCAGTTGAGCGTTCGACTGATCTTATTTTCAGCGTTGATTTAACGGATATGGGAAAAGAAATAACCCCGATGAGAGCGCTTGGAGATTACATTGCTGCCATCTTGCCAGTAGGCTCCGCCCTCTTTTACAATACCTTCTAATGACTCATTGCACATTTTCGCAGCCCCTATTTCCCAAGAGGAAGTGGGGGAGACAATTGCAGGTCTTCAAAATGGAGTATCTCCCGGGAAAGATAGCCTAACAAATGAATTTTTTAAATCCTTTAATATAGAATTAAGTGAAATTCTATCAAATCTATTTAATGAAATGCTGGGAAACAAGTCAGTACACACAGGTTTTGCTGAAGCTATTGCAGTTTTTATCCCTAAAAAGGGTAACAAGGGTGAAATAAATAACTGGAGGACAATCAGCCTTCTAAATACAGATTACAAGATTTTATCTTCCATTTTATGCAAAAGACTACAAAAAGCAATGGGGGAAATTATTCATCCAGCTCAAACTTACTTGATCCCAAATACAAACATAAAACAAAACTTATCGTTACTTTAGAATGTGTGCGAATTTAGCAAACAAGGCAAAATACAAGGATGCTTATTAGCCCTGGATAATGCCAGGATATTTGATAAAGTGTCACACAATTTTCTTTTCCCAGTTTTAGAGAAATATGGGCTATAAGAACTTTATCTCATGGATTTGATTATTATATAAGGGGGGTTCCTTAACTCCAGCTGTAAATGGCTCATTAGGGGATTCCATCCCATTTAAATGGGGAGTTTGGCAGGACTGCCCTGTCAGTCCATTATTATATACTTTTGTTCTAGACCCAGTTATTAGATATATTATTAATGATGTAAATATCACAGGTCCATCACCTTTTTGTGACATACCCCCCTAGAAAAGTGTGGCATATGCAGATGATGTCTGCCTAATGGTTCAGAATGAAAAATCAGGAACTAAAGCCCTTCAGATTTTAGAAATATTCTCAAAAAATATCAGGGGCTGAAGTAAATTACCAAAAGAGTATAGATATACATCTGGGGACAAATGACTTGAACACACGCAAAATCAGTGACAATCTCTGAGATCCCCATAAACATTCTAGGCCTCAGTTTTGGGGCAGGGAACATTGTTCAACTGAACTAGGAAGAAAAACTGGCAATAGGAGAAAAGAAAGTACTAATGTGGAAATCATGGTCTTTATCATAGAAAAAAAGGGTGGCAATAATAAAAAAGTTTTTAATACCCATCTGCTTGTATGTTAGCCACATATTTCCTCTTCCCATACATTTAGAGACAGGGTTATTTAGCTGTATTTTTCAAACGGTGTGGGGGAGCTGTTTGAACCCAGTAAAAAGGCATTTTACTTATTTACCCATTAGACAAGGAGGATTAGTGATGCTGAACCATCTAGTGTTTTATCATTCCTTCTTTATATAATCTTCATTTCGGGTAGAAAGGGGAGGCACACACCCCTTGGACCTCTGGACTATAACATTATTTAGACCCTTTATGGAGAAATACTGTAGGTACAGGAAATACCAAAGATCATGGTAACACTTCAGATACCAGAGTTTGCTGTTCCCACGGTTAAGAAATTAAAGGCTTGGAAAGTGGTAAAACAGACAGTAGTTAGCCTCCACAGAAAACAAGCATATGGGAAGATTATGAATAATAATGTAGCTAGGCAGGCTGATTTCCTGAAGAGCTCTCCAAAAAAAATGGCCGTTACTTTAAAATTACTTACAGACAAAAGAATACCTGAGAAAGCCTGGGATGTGACATTGTTGAGTTGCCATGGGAAACTCAGAGTTAAGGGCAGCCTAAAACACAAACCATTGGATGAAAGACAGTTTATTAGGCAGGAGTGTAATGGAATAGAAGAAACCCAAGAACTCTTTTATATAGCATGCTGTTTTGCAGTCCAGTTTTGGACATTTTTGGCCACTAGGTGGCAATGGGATCCTACCAAATGTATAAAGTATGAAAGTTTAATTTTAGCAGACTATGGGGGAACATTAAGCAAATATCACTCTAGCACTTTATATGTAATCTTTTCTTGTATAAAATATTACATGTGGTGAGCTAGGTGTCAATTTTCGCTGCAATATATTAATACACCAAATCTTGTGATTATGAAACAAATAGAGTCAACATTACACCAAGTTAAAGCATATGATTACAAAACCTGGGATAATAGGAAGCGTAATAATTTATGGAGAAATATTTCTTGGATTACCTAAAATGACTAGATATTTGAGAAGCTCTCCTTGTAACAATACAATATGTTCTATGGGTAGAGAATTTTTATTTTCAAAATTCAGTTACATACCTGTCTTTCCTTTTTTTTTTTATCTTTTCTGGACAAAGTGATATGGATGAGAAATTCTAAGTAATTACATGTTTTTTATTTTTTTTCTCTTCTTTTGGTTTTTGCAGAGATCTTACAAGATGGATACTGTATTACTGTATTTTGTATGATATGATGTTATGTTGTTACTAAAAAAAAGTCCCCACTCTTCCAGTGGGGGAACCTCTGTCAGTTCCAAGATGGAGGATCCTTGTTTGGAGGAGATGAAAGTGGGAGCTGTGGTGGAGTCCTCTTACCCAGCTGTGGCATGCCAGAAGGATGAAAATTTGTCGGGAGACATGCAGCAAAATTGTGATATGCATGTAGGTTACACAACGGAAGACGTTTCAAAGGATGTGGTTACTGAGAGCATTACCTCATATTGTCAGGAGCAAAGGAACATTCTAGACTCACAGGCCCCGGAGACTATGGAGATTTCAATTCTGGAGACATCATAGGAACAACCTGCCTCGGATGAGGTAATAGGGGCAAGAGAGATAGCTGCTGGCAAAGCGCAGCTTCCAGGAGATGATGACCCAACACCGAAGGAAACTGTTGCTGCGTCTGCAATGCAGCAGATTCTACAGCAGTTCAGACTTGAAAACAGCAGCAAGCTGCAGGAGGAGTGCTGGTCAGCCCTTAGAAACTCGGGATGGAAACAAAATGAATCAGGACAATGGGTCATAGACCACTGTGGGACAAGTTAACCTCTTCACAAGAGAGTGAATCACTCACCAGGCCTGCAACAGTAACATCAAAGGAACTTTGCTCTTCACAAACCCTGAGCTCCAGAGGTATGCAGCCAGAATCAACACAGGTGCCTCAGACTTTAAATATATCATGGGCTCCTCAAAGCACAATATGAAATGCGTAGCTTTGGTGAAGAACTTGGGAAAAAATTATGGAATAATGCACACTGGGTGTGGTGAAGGTATATAGATTTTCTGTAAACAGGAATAATGGTGTAAGACATTGCATGATTTGAATAATTATAAGATGATATTTTGTAAATTTAGTATTTGGTTTTAAATGAAAAATTCCCCTACTCTCCTGTAGGGGTCCTTTAGCCATCTGCCATGCTGCAAAGATGGCTGCTGTTGCTGCTACAGTGAGTTCTGCTGTGTTGGGAGCAGGGGAGAGAGCCTCCTCCCTTGTATCTCTTATACCTGAGGCTACTGGCACTTCTATGGATTACTCTGTTGGAGAATTTGCACCTATGAAACCTGATTTTGCCTCTCAACCAGATTGTTGCATTGCTTCTATGTCTGCAATGTCAGTGGACACACTACAGGAGGAAGAATGATGACTCCAGGCTCACTGGATGCTGAAAAGAAACACCTACTGAGTCTTATAGCTGAAGAGCAGTGTTCTTACCATGTAAAGAAAAATTGTTTGGCTGCTGCTTCTTTTACCCTCTCTCGGACGGCAGGTAAGCAGTCCCCTGTTACTGTTGATTTGATTGCCTCTGGTGCAGGCCTGATTTGTTGGCCTCTCAGTCCCTGGAACGATATTGTGGCAGTTCATCTGGCTGCTGACACCCTGACTTCAGACACCTCTAGTTCTTTTTCACCCGTACTGACACACTGCTCTACTGAGTCTCCCGCGAGTCCAACAAATCTCAGGCCCTACATACTCGCACGGCCTAAGTTTTTACCAACAGCCCGAGAGTCAACATTGTGCGCTAACACACTTTCTTCTGCCACTGCCAGTGAGCCCGCTGCACCCCTATGTAATGTATGACCTGGGAGTGTTTTGGATATGGTGCCTTCTACCCCAGCTGTATAGGGGGTTTCTAGTCCTTCACCTGTGACTGTTTCTGAACATTTGGAGCAGGATATTTCTGTTCCAGTTGTCCAGTTGTCTGTGACATCGTCTCAGTCAGTCCGGGACTATGTGGCGGATTCGGGGAAGATGGCTGGGGCTTCTCTTTTAGCAGAGGGACTGGACATAGAAACATAGACTTTGATGGCAGATAAGGACCGCTTGGCCCACCTAGTCCACCCATTTCCCTACCTACAGCATAAGTTGCAGATCCTAGTTAACCAACAGCCTATTTCTTCTTACCCCCCAAAAGAATTGCCTTATGTCTGTCCCATGTATTCTTGAATTCTCCCACCATTTTAGACCCCACAACCTCCTCAGGAAGGCTGTTCCATGCACCCACCACCCTCTCTGTGAAAAAATACTTCCTCACATTGCCCCTGAACAGCCCCCCCTCTATGTTTAAATTGTGTCCCCTCGTTCTTGCACATCTCTTCTTTTGAAAGATGCTACTCTCTTGGACTTTGTTGATTCCACTGAGGTACTTAAAAGTTTCTATCATGTCCTCCCTCTCCTTCCTTTCCTCAAGGGTATACATATTAAGCTCCTTTAGTCTCTCATTGTATGGCTTCTCTTGCAGACCCTGCGCCATTTTAGCTGCTCTCCTCTGGACTGCCTCTATCCTGTCTATGTCCTTGCGGAGATGGGGTCTCCAGAACTGGATGCAGTAAACTCCAGATGGGGTCTCACCAACTGTCTGTACAGAGAGATAACAACTTCCTGTTTTCTGCTGGTGATGCCTCTCCTATACATCCCAGTATACCTCCAGCCCTCCCTACTGCCTTCTCTCATTGCTTGCTAACCTTAAGGTCATCTGATATGATTACCCCCCAGCTCCCTTTCCATTTTTGTTGTTGTTACTACCTCCCCCCCCCATTGCGTAATCTTCCCCATGGTTTTTGTACCCCAGGTGCATTATTTTGCAATTTTTTGCATTGAATCCAGACTGCCATACTTCTGACCGTTCCTCCAACCTTTCCAAGTCCCTTCTCATCTTTTCCATACCTCCTTGTATATCAACCCTGTTGCAGATCTTTGTGTCATCTGCAAAGAGGCATACTGTTCCTTCCAGTCCCTCTGCAATGTCACTTATAAAGACATTAAAAAGGACTGGACCCAGTACTGAACCCTACGGTACCCCACTAGTAACCCCTCTTTCTTCAGAGTGGACTCCATTTACAATTATCTTCTGTGTCCTGTTGTCCAGCCAATGTTTTACGCAGGCTACCACCCTGGGACCCACTCCCAGGCTGGTTAATTTGACTATTAATCTTTTGTGTGGGACTGTGTCAAATGCCTTGCTAAAGTCTAGATAGGCCATGTCCACAGCCATTCCCTGGTCTACTACTTTGGTCACCCAGTCAAAGAAATCAATTAGATTCATCTGACATGATCTTCCCGCTGTGAACCCATGCTGCCTTGGGTCCTGTGCCCCACTGGCCTCTAGGTATTCAACACTTCTTTCCTTCAGAAGTCATTCCATCACTTTCCCTACCACAGAGGTAAAACTGACTGGTCTGTAGTTTTCTGCCTCTGTCTTGTTCCCACTTTTGTGAAGGGGAATCACATCTGCCTTCCTCCAGTCCTCAGGTACCACACCATCATCCCATTATTTGTTAAAAAGGGTAGTCAGTGGTTTCACTAGTTCTCCCCTTAATTCTTTCAGAATTCTGGGATGAATTCCATCAGGCCCCATTGCTTTGTCCACCTTCAATTTTAGGAGTTCTTTTAGAACCCTTTCTTCTGTGAAAGTACTGGGATCGACCCCCCCATCAAGAGTGCTTCTGTTAATTGGATTAGGTACCTCCCCCTCCTCCTCTTTTGTGAATACTGAGCAGAAATATGTGTTCAGCATCCCTGCTTTTTCACTGCCTCCTCTACCCACCCACCGTCCATTCTATTCAGCCTCACTATCCCTTCCTTTGTCTTTCTACACTCCCTGATGTATCTATAGAAGGTTTTATCCCTCTTCTTAATCGAGTTGGCTATCTTTTCCTCAGTTTACGCCTTTGCTATTCTCAGTTCCCTCCCTGCTTCCTTCTGCCTTAACTGGTACAGCTCTCTGTCCTGCTCCTTCTGTGTTTTCTTATACTTCCTGAATGCTATCTTTTTCTACCTGACTTTCCCCGACACCTCTTTTGAGAACCATAGTCGCTTTTTCTTTCATTTTTATTTGTTTAATTGCTTGACACAAAGGCTCATTGCTTCTGTGATGGCAGTTTTGATGTTTCCCCATTGCTGCTCCACCCCTCCTTCTAACCTGCTTGCTAGTGCTTTTCTAAGGCACTCTCCCATCTTGCCAAAGTCAGCCCTCATGAACTCCAGTACCCTCACTTTTCTATGGCTTGATTCTGTAGCTGAGTTTATCGTGACCCACACTGTTTGATGGTCACTTGTTCCCAGATGACAATGCACTTCTAGATCTGAGATCCTCTCATTGTCCCCATTTGGGAGTATGAGGTCTAAGACTGCTCCCTCATGAGTGGGTTCCAAAACTAGCTGTCTGAGGCATGCCACCTGTAGGACATCGAGAACGGCCCTGCTCTTGGATGTGGCTGCAGCAAATGTGCTCCAGTTAACAAATGGCATGTTCAGGTCTCCCATCAATTGTATCTCCCCTTTCTCTGCCATCCTAAGAATGCCTTCTGTCATATCCTTGTCCATTCCCTTCCCCTGACATGGGGGTCTGTATACAACCCCTGTGTGGATTGTGGTGCCATTTCCAGTCTCTAAGGTGACCAACAGTGCCTCCACTCCTCCCTGTTTGCTCTTTTGTTCAGTTGCTTTTACCCCTTCCTTTACATAAAGAGCTACTCCTCCCCCTCTTCTCCCCTCCCTGTCTCTCCTGTAGGTTATGTACCCTGGTATGTTAACATCCCAGTTATGGTTCTCTGTGTACTGCATTTCTATGACTGCTGTGATATCCAGGCATCCCTCTTCCATTTCTTTGGCAAATTCACTGGGTGCTGAAACTTTCAGAAATTCTCTAGATGGGGGTATACAGGGTGGGATGTCTCTGCCCTGGTCACTGGCCATTAGAGCCACACTGGATGACATTGGGGAATCAGAGCCTTTAAACATATTGCTACAGGCCTTTCAGAGTTGAGAACCTATACAAATGTGGCTTCCATGAAAAATATCTCCCATGTTTCTGCATGCAAGACTATTGAAAAGTGATCTGCAGAAGTAACGCTATGGGCAGCAGGTTGGATGCGGGCTGAGGATGGTGTTAATTGAGTGCCAGAACCAATGAATACAATGCCCAGGACCATGGATCTTTCAGATCCTGCTGACATGGCAAGATCAACTAATTCTCCTTCCCTTAGTGATTTCCAGGATTCTGTACTGCAGAATCTTACTCCTTGGAACTATCATAGGCTCCCCTACTGCTACTTTTAAGGTGGCCTGAGGTCCTCAACTATGGGCCCTTGAAGTGTCCCCCTCCCCGCTGCCTCTTCTTTGCCTAGAACCCAGGATGTCGGAGTTGTTCAGCACTGTTTAGGACCTAATCCTTTGTCAAAATGTTGTCCAGCTCTAGTATAGGGGTGGACTGGATAACCCCCCCCCCCCAGACTGGACATATGTTATAAGAAAGCTATTAAAGGAATCATTGGGTTATGTAGTAGCAGATTTATATACTGTGATGCATATAGCAGGGGAAGAAATGTTTGATGTCAGTTTTTGTGCCTCTGTTTTGTTGAATAGATTTTGGTTAAACTATGAAATGTTGAAGGATGCCCCCTTGAGGTTCCTTTTTTGGCCATTCCTTTGACTAAGCCTACCATTAAGACTGTGACTTTTCTATTTTGCAATGAATGTGTAAACATCTCTGATGTTTTATATTGGGTGAAAAAGCATTGCGAGGTTCTAGATACTCTTACCCCAATTATAGACTCTGAGCGGGTTTGGACGAGGGGCTGGAAGATTAAGGTAACGCTGTCCCAGACTGCAGCAGGTATTGAACATCTGCCTGGCAGTTTTTACATTGTATGGATAAAGAGATTTGTTTTTACCAGGGGCAACCCAAAACATGTCATAAGTGTGGAGCCTGTAATCATCTTAGCTACTCATGTGACACAGCTCACTGCTCGGATTGCATGGAGTATGGCCATCTACTTCAGGCATGTCCAAATCCTTTATGGTGTAACCTTTGTGAGGAACAAAGACACTCCTTTCAAGACTACCTTTGGACCTCCCATAACAGATCTGATGGCCTGAATCAGGATGCCATCATTGCACGAGGCCAGTCTCAGGATGAGCCTGCAGATGATACCATGGTCTCTGAGGGTGCCTCCACTAACTCTACCCCTTGACCACTGATGGTCCAGAAGCCGACATGAACCTGGTGACTGCAGCTCCAGTGGATCACATGGAAGTGTCCCCCGAGGATGATTCATCTGCATTATTCCTGCCCAGTCGCCCATGCCCCCATCCACCCCACCCCCTCAGGATGAGGACTTTTCTCTAGTTACTAGAAAGAAGTGGGGGCGACAAGTTAAAGGAAGAGGTAAGCATCCTGCTTCTTCAGTTGTTCCCCCTGTAATGCTTATAATACCCCGAATTCGCCCTCCAACTGGGGAGACAGAGAAGATGTGGCAGGGATGTCGGATGTCTCCATCACCTCTCACAGAAAGATGTTCAGTCAGATGTTGAGGATGGACAAGACCTTCAATTGGCTAAATGTGTTTGAAGTGCCACTCGTTCCCAGACGGCACCTGGAGGAGGTAAACTTTCTTGATTTTTTTGACCTCCATGTTGCACCTCTCCTTTTTGTCCTTAAATGTGAATAGTATTATTTCATACCAATCAATCAATCAAACAATCAATCAACCAAAATCTTTATTTTACCAGGTGGAACATCATTGAGACAAGCTCATTTACAAGATAGACCTGGGGCAAAACAATTGCCAACACGGTTAAGACATAACAGGTTAAGTGAATATGCATAACAATTACATAGTAATAATAACAACATAATAACATATAACTATCACATGTGACAAGATACTTGACACTTGCACCAGAATATAGCAATAGGTTCAACAGGAGGTAGTGCCATTTAAAGTTTATACAGTAAACATCATTGGAGGAGTCATAGTGAGCAGAAGTGGCAGTTCCTCTAGCATCAAAGTGTGAAGAAGATTGAGATGTTAGAGCCCTTTGATAAGTACTATAGGCATGCCCTGGCAAGTGGGGTGGTAAGTGGAGGGGGGGTATAGAGAGTGGGGAGGAAAGGTCAGGTGAGATATGAGAGGGTTAGATATGAAGGCCTAGGGAGGAAGGACTGTTCAAAGGGAGAACATGACAGATGCTATAGGCAATGGTTGGGGTTTAAGTCCAATATTTGAAGCAAGGACAGATCATGATGTTTGGACCTTGATTTGGACGATTACAGAAGGGAGGACTCAAATGATGCCTCAGGCAATGGTTGAGGTTTAAGTCCAAAATTCGAAGCAGTAACAAATTGTGATGTTAAGACCTTGACTTGAAGCAATTACAGGCCTCGGGGAAGGTCCTCTGCAACAAAGATTTGAAGAGGGAGAACTTGATAGGGGAAGCGAGCCTTAAGATTTTCTGGATCTTATTCCAGAGCGTAGGAAGAGTGAAGCTTATTGAGGCTCTACCAAAGCACATTTTAACTTTAGGGATAGCCAGAGATAAGATGGCAAGACTTCTGAGAGAATAGGCACTAGGGATGCAGGGAGTTAGGCAGCGTGTAAGGTACTGAGGTAATTTATGAGTGGTGTCTTATATGTCCATACAGTAGCATTCTTTTGCCTCCTGAAGCTAAGGGAGCTCCAGCCTTGGTGTGTGACATAAGGGGCATCCAAAATGAACCTAAGGGCTCTGTGGTATAGGGTATCAAGCTTAGAGAGAGCTGTGCTAGTACTATGGCCATATAGGAAGTCCTCATAGTCTAGGAAAGGCAAGAAGGTAGCTTGGACTAGGAGTTTTCTAGCCTCCTGGGTTAGTGAGTGCTTGATCCTGAAGAAAATACCAAGCCTTTGATGCAGTTTCTTAGTGAGTTCTTCAATGTGATCAGTGAAGGACAATTTGTAGTCAATCCAGATCCCCAGGTATCTGAATTGTTCCACGAACTCCAGGTCTCTCCCAAAAGGGTGCTTATGTGAGGAACCTTATCTGGGTTTGTTTTTCTTTGAGATGAGGGGCCAGTGGAGAGAAAATCATGGCCTTTGTTTTTTTGGCATTGAGCAGGAGTTTCAAGTTGAGTAGATTTTTTTTGAGGATGTCAAAATCATTCCAGAGGACCAAAATGGCTTGATCCGGAGTTGATCTGTCAATGTATAGCACTATATCATCAGCGAAGAGATGGATACTAGATGACTTTAGGCCATTGTCGATTTAATTAATATAAATGGCAAAGAGAAGTGGACCAAGTATGGATCCTTGGGGGATACCTCTAAGGCATATTTGTTTTGGCTATAGGTCTCCTTCAGCCTTGACCTGCTGCTCTCTGTCCACAAAATAGTTTGCAAACCAACTTAGGGCCAGGTTGTCCACCCTAACTTTCTTCAGGGTCACCAGGAATAAATTGTGGTGCACCATGTCGAAAGCCTTGCTAAGGTCCAGAAACAAGGTGCATATATATTGCTTGTTATCAAGTGCAGACTACCAGTCATTTATAACCTTGACAAGAGCAGTGGAGGCACTATGCATTGGATGGAAACCAGGTTGAATTGGGTTTAGTAGATTAAAACTTTCTAGATGAGATCTGAGCTGTTCATTTACTATCTTCTCCAATAGTTTTGACAAGGCCGGGAGCAAGGAGATTGGGCGGTAATTATTAGGTTGCAGGTGTCCACTAATTTGAGTAGAGGGATGACATTGTCTGTCTTCCATACCTTGGGGAGGGAGCCCTGAATGAGAGACAAATTGAAAAGGTGGGTAATGGGGGGGCAAAATATAGTAGGCCAACTTTAGGAAGAAAGGCTCAATCATAACCGCACCCACACGTTTCTTGGTATGAAGTTGAAGAAGGAGATCCTCAACCTGTTTGATGGTGGCCAGACAGAAGGAGAAAGAGTGGTAAGGGTCAATAGATTAAGGATCTTGGCAATCAGATGACTGACTAAGGAACTGTGCCCTGATTACTACTTTTTCCCTTCTACGTACTTTTATGAGTATGATAGTATTCTTACAACATACACATATTAAAACATTGCATGAACTGGATGCTACCCGAAAGCAATGGATCCTGGGTCCCTCATACTGGTCACAAGATCAGGACCAGTGTAATGGCATTGGAGTCCTCATTTGGGTTTTGATTTCAAAATGATGAGGTTGCTTGACTTGTCCGCTGGAAAATCCCTTTTGCTGAACTCAGTTTGGGTCCTCTCTCCCTTAGACTAGTAAATGTGTACATCCCCCAGTCAAAGGGTTCAGTTATTTAGTTTAATTCACCCTTACTTATCTACCTCTCATTTAATAGTTTTAGGAGGTGACTTTAATTGTGGTTTGGGGTTACGTGATAGAGGCGGACAAACAACTAAGGTGTTCTGTGACTCCATTTTTTTATGATCCATGGTTGCAATGGGCAGGTTACATGATAGTCTGGAATCGTCCTCGAAACCCCCATGTCCTATGTTTGGAAAAGGTTCCCTCACTACCTGTATTGATTTTTTCTTTTTCTCCCAGGACTTCAGAATTGCTCAATCCTTGGTAATTCCTGTTGAATCCTCCGACCATTTGGTATTGTTTTGTTCCTGTGCTATGGGTTCCCTCCCCTCTCCCAGACACTGACCCTGGAGGCTTAATGCCAACCTTCTATCCAACTTGGGTTTATGTTCAGGCTGGTTGAATGTTTTTTTCTCATGTTGGTCAGTCTTAGCAGCATACAATGATTTTGGGGCATAGTGGCAAGATTCTAAAAGAACATTTCGTTCCTTTATTTGTGGATAAACTTGTAGGTGCCATTCCGACAAGTACTTGAAATTGCATACGGTCTATTCATCGCGGTTTTAAATGTCGTGGTCAATTAGTTACAGCCACTGCGTCGATATTAAATGTTGTTGTTGTTACAATAAGTCATGGACACTAAATAGCTAGACTTGCATTATCGGCTGCAGCAGTTGATTTCAGTGGCTCATACCATGGGGTTTGATTGTACAGAGTCCATTGCAGCTCTTAGGTCTAGCATGTTCGCATACCATTATGACAGGGCTAAGTCCCTGGTGCTGGAAGCAGAATTATCACTCAAGGTCGGAATTGTGCTTTGGATGATTTTAAGGCTTGCAAAGCTAAGATACACAGATGCCACATGTGGGACTTATGCTCCACAGAACAGGACGCCCCTATCTCGGACCCTTCTGATATATTGTCCATAGTACAGATGTATGTCCAATTGAAATGTGGTTCACAGATCTCCTCATCCTTCCTCAAACCTCTGTTCTGACATTGAAAGTCCCGTGTTTGCTGCCTCAGGTTCGAGACTCTTTGTCCTCCCCATCACAATACAGGAGGCAAGAGAGGCCATTATGGGGTTGTCTAATTGAATTGCCCCTGGACTGGATGGGCTCCCACTGGAGTTCTTCAGACTTTTTATTAATTATCTGGTTCCTACCCTACAGGTTTTTTTACCATCAGTTGTTATTAGCCTACATGCTGCCATCAAGTGTGGGTGAGGCATTTATGATTTTCTTATTTAAAACAGGTGATCACACCCTAGCCGGCCTGGTGGTGCTGAAGGCTGAGGTGCTGGACGCCTTACCTCATGTCACGCTGGTGACCCGCGTTCAGAAACAGCCATGGGCTGCCGGGGGTGGGCAGGGAGGAGAAGGATTGAGCATCCCCAGGACTGCACTCCTTCTCTGGGGAGGGGGGTTAGCAGTGCTCAGCGATTGCCTGTCCCCTAGCAGAGGCTGGGAGGTGGCACATCAGCACTGGAGACTGTAATGAGAGACTGCAGCAGGTGCTTGGTGGGGGTGTGCAAGGGGACATGCACACTACCACTGCTGGTGCCATTGCATGCTGCAGCTTCTTGGGGGAAAGAAAGGAAAAAGTGAAAAGGGAGTCCTCTGCAGGAATGACAATGGACCCCACCACAACGGCCCGGGAAGGCACATCCCCAAACACTATATCCAGTCTGGTGGATTGAGTTGCTCCCCAACCCCTGCCACAAAGGGTAAGTCATGGGGTCAAGGGGAGGTGGTCTCATACCCGGTTCCTGCATGGGGGGACATCAGATGTGTAGCAGAGGACTCTGGGAAGAAATGAGTAACTGGGAAAAAAAAAAAAAAAAAGGTGATCGCACCCTATTGAGCAATTGAAGACCTTTGTATCTCCTCAACACAGATCATAAAATTCTAGCGAAAATATATTGTCTAAACATCTGACTGTAGTGGCTGAATCATTGATTTCAGCCTTCCAATGCTGCACTGTACCTCAATGTCATGTTTCTGAAATCTTATATTGCTTTGTGAAGTTTTTTATATGAGTGCGAGGGGTTCCATCCATGGATACCTCCTCTCACTGGAACAGAAACAGGCATTTGACAGGGTGGCATTGCCATTCCTGTTTGATGTTATGTTACAATATGGCATTCTGCCTATTTTTGCATCCCGGACACAAAAACTGTATTCCTTGGCTAGTTTGATACCTTATGTGAACCATTGCATGGGTTCTCCAGTGGTTCAGACTGCTGGTGTATGTCAGGGCTGCCCGCAGAGCCCGTTGCTGTATGTTTTTCAGTTGAACCACTTTTGCAGCTCCTCCAGATGTCTACATCTCTTAGAGGTCTATGTCTTATTCCACACACCCCTGAACTCACAGTGTTGGCATATGCCGATGACCTATGTGTCTTTATTCAGGATCTGGCATCAGAAGATGGAGTTAAGTCCCTGTTGAATACCTTTTCATAGTATTCAGGGTCTAAGATTAATTACACTAAGGCCCAGATATTCAAACTGCACCACAAAGAAGTGCAATAGCAGGAGCAGGCGCAAGTAGTTATTGGCATGTACCTATGCGCAACACGGGCGACATCAAACATTGCACAGGGCTAGATGCGCTTGCACCACACAACTGAATATCGCAGCAACTGTGCCATGGTGCAACCAGGGATGCGCAGTGGTGCAGGTCTGGTGCACAATAGCACAACCAGGGATGTGCAGTGGAGCAGGGTAGCAGCACATCAACACAACCAGGGATGCTCAGGGACAGGATGCAGGGGTCCTCCACACATGGAAGATATGGGCTGAGGAGCACACAGCAGAACAGACAGCACACCCCACACCCCATGAACCGCCCAACCAGAGGAGAGCTGGAAAAATCACCAACCCATGGAAACCAGCCATAATCCCACAGCTGGGGCATGGTGCCCCAGCACACCCCCTGGCAAGCTGTGACTGGCAAACAAGGAGGTCTGTCCAACTCATGCTGCACCATCCCACCAATGCAGAGCACACCCTGCACAGTGTTCCACAGACACCCTGCCCAGGAGCAGCGCCCAACACTGCAGGACACCCCATGCATGCCACCACCCTGATTGTGACAATGCAACCCTGTGCACCATTGAGACATGCAAGGCAGCCCCACTGTGAGCACCCTGAAGTGTGCAGCAGCAGACACCGATGCAACAACTGCAGACACAGTTCCACCCTGCATGGCCCCCCCCGATGTACAGCTGAGAGACTGACCAATGCTTCAGCACATGAGGTACCACACATGCGATAAGGCATGCCCTGGACACCACCACCAGTGATACAGCACCCTGCACACTCTCCCAAGGACACACCCCATCCCAGCACTGGCCTCAACAGCCAGCAAAGAAGCCCACGGTGGTACATGGAAGCATGTGCCACACAGGATGCAACACAGTGCATGGACAAACACCAACCCATACCCAAGTGCACACCAACACAGGGACACAGTAGTGGGTCAACAAACCCACTGGCATGTGGCCACAGCAGCCGTGTACCCATGGCTAACACCCCTCCATGGCACAGGTGTACCAGCCACCCTGCGAATGCTCCATGAAGCCGGTATGCCACCAGCACGAGGCTGGAGCACAAGTGACAGACAGTGGAGCACATCCCCTGCAACAGACACAAGTGACAGGATGGAGTAGGAACAAAAACAGTGGAGGCCACAGTGCCACCCGAGGCAGACGTGCACCACACCGGTGACAGGAGGCAACCTAGCATTGTGCCGGGTACAGTGGTTGTCCAGCATGGACAGCAACAACTGACATGCCAGCAGACGGTGCATATCACAGACATGCAAGGGTGTCAGCTTCACAGCCCATGGATGGTCTGACAGGGGCGCCATGGACACAGAGCATGCACCATGGACCACTGCACAGGCAACCAGTGTACAGAGAACAACATAGAAACCACAGACAGTGACTGATTCCCCCACCCACACCATAGACGGTTCCCCTCTGGACACACACACATGCCCATGCCTGCAACAACCCTGACGCCATGCACACCACTGCAGCTGAGCACCTGTAGCCTGCTGCAAATCATAGACCACCACAGCTGTCATAACAAAACAAATGTATTATAAATTTTCAATGAACAGAACTATATACATATATATATATATATATATATATATACAGAAGTGGGGGGGATAGGGCCACAAACAAGGTGGGGGTGGGTAAGAGGCAGGGGTGAACAACTGGAAGAGGGAAGAAGGGGTGTGAGGGTGGGTCCAGGGAGGTAAAAATCATCTGGGAGGCATTGAGGACCTAACATCTGCTCCGCTCTTCTGTCCTGTGGTGTCTGTGCAACCTCCTCCTATGCACACCACGCCTCTCTAGCTGCTGTAGTATCTCAAGGGACACCCTTGACAGCTGCAGCAACTCCTGCAATGCCCTCTCCATAGCATTCCAATGCCAACCACCTAGGACAAGAGAGCAGAGTCAATAGGTGTGAATGTCCATCCCCCTGCAGCCCACCCATTGTGCATGGCATACAGCCATGGGCCACACCCCTGTGATGGTGTGCGACCACCCACAGTGTCGTGTCCACAAGACCTGCGCACCCAGGTGCACACAGCAATGTGGACTGCTGCACACACCCACCGCTCAAGTCCAGCACAGCACCACCGTGGTTGTACAGTGACATGGCTATGCGGTGCGAAGGCAGTGGCACAGCCATGTACCTGGTGCATGCATGGACCACCAGCGATGCACACCCACACATGCAGTGCCACAGGACAGTGCTGAGTGTACCATGTGGTGTGCACATCAGTGGCATCATTGGATGGTGGTCATGCCCCGCCACTTACCCCACAACACAGCATGCACGGAATATCCATGAAGTAAGGTACTCACCTGCATCTGCAACATCTTGGCACTGATGGACATGTTGCCCGCCATCATGTGGCTGTTGCTGGGCAGCCTCCTGATCCACCCGTGCCTCTCGGGCTCATCACCTGTCTTCAGGGCCTAGGGTGCAAACATGGAGAGGGGAACATCAGTACAAAACAGTAGCAAAGGCCCCCCCCCGGTGTGTGTAATCCCACACAGCCCAGCCATGCTGCAACCCCACCATGACCAAAACTGCCCACACTGGACAGCCCCCCTTGGTGGACCCATGCCTACCGTGAAACCCGGATGTACACTACCAGTGTATGGATGGAGCACCTACCTGGACATGGCACTGCGCCTCACCTGGCACGTGCCTGTAGATGGGCAAGCCTGTCTGGGTCCCTCTGCCTGAGGTCCCCATAGCGGTGACAACACTGCTCTGTAGTCCTGTAGATGCCGGTGGCCTCCTCAAGTGACACTGCCACCTCCTCCCACACTGCACACCTAGCCCTATCGAAGGGCACATCCCCAAACAGGGCCCCAGCATGGGGTTCAACAATGGCCACCAAATTGGCCAGCTCAAGAGGGCCCCACAGTGCTGCTCTTCTGTGAGCCATTGCTAAAGCTGCTAGGATTACAAAATGGCGCTCTGTAGCGCATGTCCACCACGTGCAGATGCTGCACGGTACAGCGCTGCCATTCCCCATCACACTGTCACCAAACAGCGCAATAGGGGTGCACCCATGCGGACGCATGGCGCCTAGGGGGCAAAGGTTGAATGGAGGGTCAAGGGTCTGTCGTGCACAGACCGCCACAGTGTGATTGGGACTCCCTGCATGTAGCACGGTCGGGTGCCTGTGTGTGATACCCTGCAGTGGCCTACCGTGCTGTGGCACCATGTCACCTACGGCGCTCCAGGGCATGAGCGCTATAAGTGTGAACAGTGCACTAGCGCCGCTGGAACAGTGGTGGCCATGCCCTGCACTGCCTCCCGTGCTCAGCATGCCATCAGCACGGCAGGCGTCGGCGTCAGCAACCCTGGGCATGCACTGTGTGGTGCCTACTGCACATGTCACAGAGCTGCGCCTTTGTCTGAGCACGCTCAACACAATTGTGCAAGGTGAAACAGCACGATATTCAGCCAGCATATTCAAATCAGCTCATCAGCAATTCCATGGTGCAGCCAGTGCATTAGCATCCACTTAGAGTTGCGCCTCGCCTCATCTGCATGCCTTGTGCTATATAAATGTGACATGGGGCTTCAGAGGTCATTGTTTGGTATTACAGTCTACTGTGGTGGGTTGTATGGTGTTTGAAAGTGTGGACTGTGGTGTGTGTGGGAGATGAATGGGACTGCACATTCAAAGGTAACACCTGTCATTCCCACAGGATCAATAATGACCAAATGTGAGGAGGAGGAGGAGGAGGAACAGAGACATGGGAGACGGAGGAGACCCAACTTCACCCAGGCAGAATCAGATGCCCTGCTTGAGGCCTACCTCAACAGGGAACTGCTGCTCAGTGGACAGTGGGGAACACCACAGGCCCATGCAGCGGCATGGGATGAGGTAGCGCATGCCGTCAACCAGCATGGCAGCCACCAGCGGTCCATGCAGGAGTGCAAGAAGAAGGTGGGCACGGACAAGAGGAGGATAAAAGATAAGGTGGCTGCCATCAGGGCAGCACGTGCTGCAACTGGTGGTGGACAGCAGGATATGCCACGCCTGACGCTACAGGAAGAGCGGGTGGCTGGCAGCATGCAACGTTGTGCCCTAGTGGGCATTCCAGATGGTGGCTTCCAGATGGGTGGCAGCCCACCACTGCATGGTAGGTCCTGTTCTGTCACTGTGTGGGGGGGTGGCAGGAATGCCACAGGGTAGGGCAGAGACATTAATGCTACTGTGTTCCCTTACAGCTCCTGAGTGTCTCCATGGGTCAGCGGTGGAGGGTGTGTCCACTGAGGGTGACACCCTGGACATGGAGGAGTGCCCATCCACCTCCACAGGTGTCCACAGGTCAGAACAACAGTATACCCGCCTGTCTGTCCGTACTGAAGTTGGTGGTGCTGGTGCAGAGGAGGCCCTGCCCATGTCCCAGCATGACAGCATCCATGGATGCCAGCATGCTGTGACACGGACTGGTGCTGGATCGAGCACCGATGATGATGATGGAGCACATATCATGGACAGTGATACATGTGAGCCGCAGGATGACCCCACAGCAGGTAACAGCATGGGCATAGCCATGGTTGGTGCCACTGTGGAGGCCTGCGTGACATCACAGTCCCAGCCTGTGCCTGTATGCACCAGTGGGGCAGCACTGGTGTGCATCCAGGCCAGTGGGGCTGTTGTGGCCACTGTGGCAGCACCGTGAGCCCTGGTGGGCGGTGGCCGGAGGGGCAGTGTCGGCAGTCAGCCAATGGCGATGGGGGGACAGTGTCGGGGGCGGCGTCAGTGCACCGCATGTGGACGTGCCCCGGTATGGCTCTGGTGTGCAGTGCCCATCATCAAGGGGTGATGTCCAGAATGGCCAGGAACACCATGAGGGGCATTGTGCCAACCCGGTGGATGACCTCTTTGATGAGCACAGCCGACTACTCCAGGCTTCCATGGATCAGCAGTCACGGCTTGTTAGGGCAGTGGACGCACTCAGTGTAGTTCTGCGCCAGGCAGAGGAGTGGTGCAGCAGAGACCACGCTCTGCTCCTGGCAGAGATGGCCCGGCAGCGGGAGGATGTGACCGCTACCATTGACAGGCAGACACATGCATTCACAGCTGTCATGGCCACATTGGGTACACAGTTTGTTGCACATGCGCTGCAGACACCACGCAGTGTCACGTCCACCCCCCATTCCTGGTGTCATGTGACACCCTCCATGTCAACACCGGGTTCAGCTGTGGACATCCCGATCACGCGTGGCGCTGGCTATTTGGTGGGCTGCAGACCCTTGCTCAAACACGGTCGTGTTCCTACAGCATCACCCCTGGGGGAACGTCGGTGCCACCCCATGAGGCCATTGGTCAGCCTTTCATGGCTGGCAGGTCTCGGTGGGGCCACCCACGCATCCATGGTGGTCATGGCACTGTGCCACATGACTGACCTGTCTCCCACCATGGCTACTGTCTGACCCTGCCCTGTGTGCAGTGTGTTGTGCAATGTGTGATGCACAGTTGGGGTACCCAGCCCTGTACACAGACACATTCCATGTGCACACTCTCCCAGCTGCTGGCCGCTGTAGCGTGTGCATGACGATGCCTGCGTTGCGCTGTCCACCAGTGTGCAATGGTGCCCAGCATCTGAGACATGCACAATGACGGGCACTGGACGTGGTCATCTGTGGACCTGTGTGTAGCTAGGGGTAGCAGTCGGGGTCGGCGTGCCTTCTACCCCTTGTGCATGTCTTGTGGGGTGTGTGGGTGTGTGTGTGTGTGTGTGTGACTGCGTGTCATGTTAGGCCTTGCCCATCCCTGACGGCGTGTGCGGTTCCACGCTCAGCCAATTCCCTTGCTGCCATGCGCCCCTAGTGTTCGTCCATGCGTGTTTTCGGGTTGTGCCCTTCCCATTGGAGGTTGCACATGGCCCCATGACCTACCTGTGTTGGTTGAAGTGCTCCTCTGTGATGGTGTCCCGGTGCAGCTGCAACATTCAGATTAGGCGGCGGTCCCTTCTCCCAAGAGGTGGCTGCCCATCACTGTCTGGACCGGCGTCCTCATCATGCCAATAGCTGTCCTCTTCTTCGACCTCTACTGCTATCCCACAGTCGTTGGCCATGTTGTGCAGGATACAACAGGCCAGGAATAGCCCACAGGCCTTCGAGGGGCTGTACTGTAGGGCACTGCCAGACGTGTCCAGGCAACGGAAATGTGCCTTCAGTATCCCGAACACCCGCTCTATGACATTACATGTGGTGGCATGTGCCTCATTGTACTATTGCTGTGATGGGGTCACAGGGCGCCGGTATGGTGTGAGCAGCCAAGGACGGAGTGGGTAGCCACTGTCACCTGCGTGTACAGGGTGGACATTAGTATGGTGGTCAGCATTGATCTGCCGTGGGCCATCAAGACCGGTACCCATGGCACCTCTGACTATGCACCCCCACCCCAGATGCCCATGTCATCTTGCGTGATGTGCATACTCACCCACTAGGTGGCCAGTGGGGATGTCCCCACTCTCGAACCTGTGGCACAGTGCAGACTGGTGCCAGATGAAGGCATCATGTGCTCCCCCAGGGTGTGTGGCACAGACATTGATTATGCGCCCCCTGGCAACGCACACCACCTGGCAGTGGATGCTGGCATAACCCTTTCTGTTGATTCATGCTACACCATCCGTGCCAGGTGGCGTGTGGATGGCCACATGGGTGCAGTCAATGGCCCCGAGCACCCCAGGCATACGTGCTACCCTGTGGAACTCTTGTATGTGTGCTGTGCACTTTGCCTGTGTGCTGGGGAAATGGATGTACTCTGCAGCATGTGGCAGCAGTGCGCTGAGGAATTGTGTGAGTAGGCATGATGCGGCTGACTGGTTTATGCCTGTTGTGTCCCCTGTTGGTCTCTGGAAGGTGCCTGTGGCAAGCAGGCACATGACAGCTGTCACCTTTGTCTCCACTGACAGAGCATGGCTCCGTTGTGTGGGTGCCTGCATCTCATCACTGCACAGCTCACAAAGCCGCCTCAGGATTGCCCGGTTCAGGCAGTACTAGCCCATGATCGCTGTCTCACTGTAGTGCTCGAAGGTGGTTCAGGCTCGGTACCACCTGTTGGGGGCATACCCCTGACAGGCCCTTCCACGGCCACGCCCCCCTGCTGCCTGTCTTCTCACACCCCTCATTACTGCCTCCATCTGGAAGGTGGCACTGGCCATGTCTCTGGCTGGTGTCCCCCCCTGGTGGTTGTTATCCCATTCCCCACCCTGTCCTTTGTGATGCTCCCCCTGTACCAGGTACACCTCCAGCATTTGGCTATCCTGCCTACTGCCACTGCCCTCAGTCCACTGTGTCACCTCCCTGTCTCTCCTGCACAGTGGCACAGGCTCCCCACTCCTGTCCTGTTCCTGTTCATTCTGAGGTGTGCTCTGTCCTGCTCCTGCCCAGTCCTACTCACTGCTACCCTCTTTCCTGTTGCTGTCACCTTGCTCCTACCTCTGACTTCCCTGTAGTGTTCTTGTGCCTCTCTCTTTTTCGTTTTTATTTTGGATCATTTCTGCTATCACGCAACTTCTGCTTGCTCCCCTATTGCACATGGCGCATGCTGTTGAATATTGCACTGCACCATTTATTCATGGTTCCTTCCCCTACGGTTGTGCATGCATTCATTACCATTGCGCTCTTATGCATTGCGACTTGCGCGTTGCCTCCCGCTGAATATTGCAGAATGGCACAATTTCATACTTGCGCTGGTACATCTCTATTGAGCATGGTGAAACCCTTTTGAATATCTGGGCCTCAGAGTAAAGCAATCCCATTAGGGGATTACACGTCCTCCAAGGATTCTACATATGCAGATATTCTAGTCTACCATGAACCAGTCAAGCTATTGGGCATATACTTTCAGCATTCAGAGAAGTTGAAATCAGTAATTGGATGAACATGCTTAAAAGGGCTAAGGATGTGGTACCCAATGGAAACAGAGGTCTTTGGCTAAATGGCAGAGGATTTGCCTTATTAAATCACTCATTACCTTGTTTCACACACCTTAGCTATGCTTATCACCCTCTCCTTTGCTGGAGACTAAATTGTACAGTATTTTTTAAGGGGCTGTGGAACTCTCGCCTCAGTCCTGTTCAAAGGAATATTACTTATTTGCCCTTGCATAAGGGAGGTCCACATATGGTGAACCCTTTGGTGTTTTACTTCTGCATCTTTTTCTTAAGCAATATTACTCCTGTACTTGGGGGGGGGGGACACAAAGGGTTTGGATTCCCCTGGTCAAGGAGTGGTTGGTACCTTTTTTGACCTACTGGAACACACATGGGGCAAGACCTCCAGGTTGGTGCTGTGCATCTTGGGTTCCATCGTATGTGTTAACAGTCATGAATAAATTATTTCAGTGGTGCAACCCTTATGCAACATGTGCCTCTCTTTCCAGGAAGCCAATGTATCAGTTTATTATCAATGATAACTTCACCCCTTAGTTGCTTTTGAAATGTTATCTTTCTACTGCTGTTTCCACAGCTTTTACACAACTCACAAACATCTACAGTACATTCCTTTATACATGTGGGATGTCTTATGGCTCTGTTTACATGGGGAAATTGGCAGTACATGACTCTTTAAAGCACAAGGCATTGTCCAAACTCATGTACCCTAGGAGCTCGTGTGTCGAGCAGCTGGAAACTTAGTCCCATTTCTTTTTTGACTGTCCTTATGGTCAGGATTTTGGGAGACATCTTAGTATCTTGATGCATAACTCCCTTTTTACTGTGATTACATATGAGATAGTTGTGCTAGGTGTATTCCCTCAGATGTGGTCAGGGTTCACCATACGTATCCTCCAGATTTGTTTTGCCTCCTGTAAATATTATCTTTGGCAGTCACGGTGTGCATTCACATTACAACAGACATCCATTGCCCCAGGGGTAGTGGCTAACATGGTGTTTAACCACATCTGAAAGATCTCTGCATCTGAAAGATAGACCCACCTTTTCTGCCTCATTGTTTTTTGCCACCTGGATGGGCTTTTATGCTATTTTTAAGTAGTTTTTGATTGTTATTGATTGATTTATAATTAATTTTTCATTGTTTCCCTCATCTTACTTATCTCTGAATTTCTATTCTTTTCATTATGAAATTTCACTACTCTTTGTGCTGAGATGTTACAGTAGCACAGGGAGGTGTATGTTTTTGGTACATTTTTGGTTACCTCCCTATTTCTTTTTTTTTTCTATTTTCTTTTCCATGTTTCCACTGTTGTTTGACATCTGTACTCATGATATGATGATTTTCATTTTTTGTACCTTTGTTATTTGATATTTTGTGTTCAATAAAAATTCCTCTACTCCTGTGGTAGCGGGTGACACCGGCCATCTTGCATGATGGCTGAACCGAAGACTGCTGAAGCAGCAACAGCTCTTGCAATGGAGAAACTTAGCCCCTCACATAGCCTTTTCTGTGGGGTCCAATGACAATATGAGTGATTCGGATTTACATTGATCTGCACTATGAGACTGCAACATGATAACGGATGCCGCTACTGCTACGCCTGCAGCTGCGCTTGTCCCCAGGGATACTGACCTCCATTCTTTGGAGCTATGTCTGAAACAAGCTTTACAACAAAAGAAACAGCATTTGTTCACCCTGATTACTGTAGAGGAGGAATCATACGGCAAAGAATTGGAGAAGTTGTTGGAGAGGCATTTGGGGATTGGTCCTTACAAAGCAGGGTCCATCAATTCTGTCACCGACAGAGGTGCTGCTGAGATTTGTGACACAGAATCATCAAAAGCTTTGCCTCATTCTGCACAGACTACTGTTTTTTCTGCTCCACCTGCACTGACCACAGCTGCATCTCTTCCGATGGCCCAATCTGTGCTACAACCAGACATGGTTCACCATTGTGCTGAGCCCAACATGATTTCTTTTACATCCCTGATTGCACTAGGCTCACAGTCCCCACTGATAATTCTAGATCCTATGTTCTCAAACTCTCCTGACATGGCTCCTGCTATTCCTCAGTCTACAGCTTTAACAGGATAGAGTGAGCCTAAATCTGGACTTATATGACACCCTCGGACTGTTTCTGGACTGAAGTGTTTTTGTCTGTAACACAGCCGTGGTGCTATGGGACCCTTGAATTACCCCCCCAAAAGAATGGTCAGCTAATACTGCTCTGAGCAGTGCAGGATGGACGTGGGATGCCATTGGACAGTGGCATCCACATACACCACAAGAACCCACTCCATCTACATTGTTCCAAGGTATGCCTGAAATTTCCCTCAATGATGTTCCTACTTGCTGTGCCGTACCAAATAATGACATGCATACTGTTCACCCACTGGCTCAGATGTGTTGTGCCACCCCACTCCCCTCTGAGCAAGGCCCTGTCATAATGTCTGATTCATATTGTGCCTTTCCTTTGACTTTACTCTCCCATACACTCGCCCAAGGGAACCTTCGTCGGGCGGTTGCTCTCCAGGAGTTGTGGCAATTTGAGGATAACTTACCTTACACTCAGGAATTATGGGCCATGGACAATATGGCTCCCTTAAACTATACCACCTCAGTGCCTGTTCAGGTTGTGCCTGCAGAGACCAACCCCTCAGATGGGGCAGCAGTGCCATATGACCGGATATCATCATGGGCAGACCAGGTGGACTGAGCCGAGAAGGAGGCAAACTCACCACCCCAACCAATACTATAGCCATCAGTACCTCAAGACTTGGTGCACAATTGGTCACAGTTTTGCAAAACTGATGTTTTTTTCTCATTCCCCAGCTCAAGCATAATACTGAACTGCTGTCCGTTTATTATACAAGGGTGGCCTTAACCTTTCCACTGATCGAGCTTGTGGATCAAGCTCTTATGAAAGAATATCTTCACTACATCACTGATGGGATTTATGCCCTGATTCATACCCTGAGCGATGGATATTTTGGCTTAAAACACTGGCGAACATACTGTAGATCACTTTTGGGCAAGATACAATGCCTTATGGCAGACTTTTGTAAACAGTTCCTATCTCCCCTAGCTGACATTTTAACTGCACTTTATAATTGGATCCTAATGGAAGATCATCCATTAGACTCCTTTGGGGAAGCCATTCAGATCCTTCTGTATAAGAAGGGCAAGGAGGCTGGTCTGCAGAACTGGAGACAACTGAGTCTCCTTAATATTGACTTAAAAATGTTAAGGATGCATGATTAGCCATTGTTGCCCAATATGTGATTTCATAGCACCAAACTTTCTCAGTTCAGGTAAGGAGTATTTATATCAATTACATTTTAACTCGGGACATTGTGGGGAGGGGCGAGTGGGGGACTGACATCTGACATCAGGTATCTTATCATGCTGGACCAGGAAATAGCTTTTGATAAGGTTTCCCATTGCTGCCTTTTTGAGGTCTTAAACCACTATGGCCTTCTGCAAATATTTACCTCATAGCTTCAGAAACTATATGCTTCTGCATCCATCCTTCCAAATATTAATGGATATATGGGTGACAGGATCAGACTACAGACAGGAGTCCATCAGAATGTCCCCTGAATCCCCTGCTATATATCTTTTGTTTGGACCTCATACTTTGTAAAATTTCAACCTATCCACAGATACATGGCATGACTACACCAGATGGCATGACCAGCATAAAGATAGTAGCCTATATAGATGATGTTTCCTTGTTTGTGAAAGACTCCCAGTTGGGCCTATCAGCCCTTGATGTTTTTCAGTCTTTTACCCTCGTATCTGGGGCAGCTTTAAATTTTCAAAAATGTGTGGAATTTGCCATTGGCCTGGAAACAAACCTGAATCTGGAGATTGGTGGGATCCTACTTACTCGATCTCCAGTGAAGGTTCTGGGCATTATGTTTGGTGCCAGAGACATGGCAATCTTAAATTGAGACCTTAAACTTACCTTGTGTGATATGAAAGTTCAAATCTGGAATTGCTGGCAACAGACCAAAAAAAAAAGGAGAGATATACTATGGATGTTTATTTTACCCATTTTTTCTTATGTGGGGGTTGTCTATTCTATCCCATGGCACCTTGAAGTGAGGCTTTACAGCATGTTCTTCCAACCGATCTGGGGAAATCAGTTAAAGCCCATTAAAAGGAACATATTATACCTACCCCTTAAACAGGGCAGACTTAATATGGAGAATCTGCTAGTATTTTACTTTAGTTTATTCCTGAAGTGGAATATTGTGAACCGCCTCACTTCCTCCCCTAAGATCTTTTTTTTTTTACCTGGAGAGACACACTAAGCTGAAGCTTGTTTACAGGTGTGACCTGGGAGCACAAGGAAGTTAAGTGGCTTGCTCAGGGTCACGCAGTATGCAAGTGGGGGCTGTGGGATTCAAATTCAGGTCTTCAAGTTTGCAGCTCAGAGCTTTAAGCCACTGCACTATGCTGCCTCCTTCACTTCCTCCATGTCCATGAGTGGACAGTGGGATGACCCCACTATTTACTGTTTGGTCTATGAACATATCCTCTATAATAAAAAGAAATGACACCCAAATTTATGTCTTCACGCTTATGGAAAAGTTGAGACGTTGGTAGGCAGAAGGAAGCAGGGAGGGAAGTCAGAATAGCAAAGGCCCAAACTGAGGAAAAGATAGCCAACTCGGTTAAGAAGGGGGATAAAACCTTTTATAGGTACATCAGCAAGCGTAGAAAGACAAAGGGAGGGATAGTGAGGCTGAATAGAATGAACGGTGGGTGGGCAGAGGGGGACAGTGAAAAAGCAGGGCTACTGAATGAATATTTCCGCTCAGTATTCACAAAAGAAGAGGGGGAAGTGCCTAATCCAAATAACAGAAGCACTCTTGATAGGGGGGTCAATCCCAGTCCTTTCACAGAAGAAAGGGTTCTGCAAGAACTCCTAAAACTGAAGGTGGACAAAGCAATGGAGAATGATGGAATACACCCCAGAATTCTGAAAGAATTAAGCGGGGAACTAGTGAAACCACTGGCTACTCTTTTTAATAAATCATGGGAGGATGGTGTGGTACCCGAGGACTGGAGGAAGGCGGATGTGATTCCCCTTCACAAAAGTGGGACCAAGACAGAGGCAGGAAACTACAGACCTGTCAGTTTGACCTCTGTGGTAAGGAAAGTGATGGAGTCACTTCTTAAGGAAAGAATAGTTGAGTACCGAGATGCCAGTGGGGCACAGGACCCAAGGCAGCATGGGTTCACAGCGGGAAGGTCATGTCAGATGAATCTAATAGATTTCTTTGACTGGGTGACCAAAGTAGTAGACCAGGGAGGGGCTGTGGACATGGCCTACCTAGACTTTAGCAAGGCATTTGACACAGTCCCACACAAAAGATTAATAGTCAAATTAACCAGCCTGGGAGTGGGTCCCAGGGTGGTAGCCTGAGTAAAACATTGGCTGGACAACAGGACGCAGAAGGTAATTGTAAATGGAGTCCACTCTGAAGAAACAGGGGTTACTAGTGGGGTACTGCAGGGTTCAGTATTGGGTCCAGTCCTTTTCAATGTCTTCATAAGTGACATTGCAGAGGGACTGGAAGGAAAAGTATGCCCCTTGCAGATGACACAAAGATCTGCAACAGGGTTGATACACAAGGAGGCGTGGAAAGGATGAGAAGGGACTTGGCAAGGTTGGAGGAATGGTCAGAAGTATGGCAGCTTGATTCAATGCAAAGAAGTACAAAATAATGCACCTGGGAAACAAGAACCCAGGGAAGAATACACAATGGGGGAGGTAGTAACAACAACAAAAAGGAAAGGGACCTGGGGTAATCATATCAGATGACCTTAAGGTTAGCAAGCAATGTGAGAAGGCAGTAGGGAGGGCTGGGGGTATACTGGGATGCATGGGAGAGGCATCATCAGCAGAAAACAGGAAGTTGTTATCCTCTGTACAGACAGTTGGTGAGACCCCATCTGGAGTACTGCGTCCAGTTCTGGAGACCCCATCTCCGCAAGGACATAGACAGGATAGAGGCAGGTCAGAGGAGGCAATTAAAATGGTGCAGGGTCTGCAAGAGAAGCCGTATGAGGAGAGACTAAAGGAGCTTAATATGTATACCCTTGAGGAAAGAAGTGAGAGGGGGGACATGATAGAAACTTTTAAGTACCTCAATGGAATCCACAAAGTCCAAGAGGGTAGCAGCTTTCAGAAAAAGAGATGTGCAAGAACAAGGGGACACAATTTAAAGATGGAGGTGCGGTTCCGGGGCAATGTGAGGAAGTATTATTTCACAGAGAGGATAGTGGATGCATGGAACAGCCTTCCTGAGGAGGCTGTGGGGTCTAAAACTGTGGGAGAATTCAAGAATGCATGGGACAGACATAAGGCAATTCTTGTCGGGGTAGGAAGAAATAGGTTGTTGGTTAACTAGGATCTGCAGCCTATCCTGCAGGTAGGGAAATGGGCAGACTAGATGGGCCAAGCAGTCCTTATCTGCCGTCAAAGTCTATGTTTCTATGTTTCTATGATCAGATTACCTCAACTGACTCGCTTCTCCTGGAAGGGTATCTATCAGCTAATGATGGATAGTCATTTTTGTGACCCTGTAGTATATAAGGGTATAGTCCCTGAAGATTACCATTTAGTACACACATACTTGGCCGATGTTATGATGCCCCCAAAAATGTGGAATATAATTTGGCTGTGTTGCCATGGGATACTCAGCGTTAAGTAGGAGGAAGTAGGCCATTGGTTAACTAGGATCTGCAGCTTATCCATTAGGTAGGAAAAGGGGCAGAGTAGGTGGGCCAAGCAGTCCTTATCTGCTGTCAGATTCTAGGTTTCTATGTTCTATGTTAAGGCTAATGCTAACCACAAAAGTGTCTCAGAGAGAACCTGCCCTTGAGAGGGATTTGGTTCCTTCCTAGAGACAATGGAACAGTGTTTTCTAGACTGCCCCTACTCACAAAAGGTTTGGGTGGATTTGGCAAGACATTGGGTTGATCCCTCCTGTTCCACTCTGACGTACAGCGAAGTTATTTTGGGTACCACTCCCTCGAAGAGACCCCATGATGCTAGCACATTATGACTGATCCTCAACACCGTAATGTTTTACCTATGGCAGTCTTGTTGTGCCCTTTTGTTTCGTCAACAGGACATGCAACAGAGATCCCTGATTCAACACACTGAAAGAGAATTTGCCTCACTTTATCTTTCTGAAGTTAAGAATCTTAGGCCCTGTCCACACTACACCGGATCCACTCCTCTGTAATGTTACAGGGGGGTCCAAACCATTACCACAACGGTTTGCATTCATACCTGAAACATTACAGGAGGTGTTTCAGTAAACATTGTCGAAACCACTCGTGAGGTGGTTGCAACAATGGTTACAGAACTGGATCCACCACTGTACCATTACCAGCTGTAGTGTGGATGCGTGAGAGTGGTCCCCAGTAGTGCCCATAGTGCAGTGCAAGCTGCATTGTGGAATCGGGTGCCGCCATTATGGTCACCCGGCACGCGCAGTGTGGACCAGCTGTAGCGGTCCCATACCGGACACTGCTGCAGTGTGGACAAACCATACCGCTCACCGGCCGTAACAGTTTGTAACCATTACCAGGTTGGAGCAGTGTAGTGTGGACAGGGCCTTACAGCATCCTGTTTAGCTGCCAAATAGTGATGTCCTTCAGGACTCATCTTACCTTAATTCATGACATTCATTGTTTTTGTTTCCATTGCATATATCAGCGATGTACTATCAGACTTTGTAACAGTATTTGTTTGCTTCTATTATTTTTTTGTTTCTATCACCTAGTGTATTGCACCTTTCTTATACTTATGATTTTTCCCTATCATGAACTTCTGTTGTTTTTATTGATTGAGGCTTCTTGATTGATGAAACTGTTTGTCTTTCTGTGTTAATCAAAATTCCCCTAATCTCTCCAAAAATTGCCTTGGGTTCTTTTACTTCCACCTGGACACCCACCAAGAAAGGTAGAAGGGATCTTGGTTTAATGTCTCATCGAAAGGATGACACACCCTGACAGTACAGCAGTGCACCTAATATTGTACTTGAGTGTCAGCATTTAGAAATGAACCCAATGAACCCACAGAGTTCAGAGGTGGATGTGCTACCAACTGATACACACTGACACACAATTTAGAAACTTTGATATAAATAGAAAATAATGCCTGTGCAGGTGTGTGTTATAAGGATTTTTCACACACCCAAGTGTGTGATAATCCATAAACCCCAAGAGCAAAGCTTGATAGGTTTATAAGATTATAACATTCCGGAGGTATGTGAAAAATCCTCATAACACACACCTTGCACAGGTATTATTTTTTACAATTATTGGTGCAAGGGAGGGAGTGAACGCCAAAGGTACTGAGCAGTTCTGACACTGACACACACACACAGGAGTAGTATACACATACACACACACACACACACACAAAGTGCCTGTTTTTTTTTTTCCGTTTTTAATTACACTTCAAACCGCAATAAGAGAGGTGAGCTGCGGTCCATTCCTGATGCAGTCCCTGTCTCCCATGGCCCCACTCGAAAACTGGTTGACGGGCAGAAAACAGAGAGAAAACAGAGAGTGGTAGTAAATGGTATACAGTCAGAAGAGCTGCAAGTCACTAGTGGGGTACCTCAGGGATCAGTCCTGGGGCCAGTCTTCTTCAATAGCTTCATCAGTGGCATTGCAGATGGACTGGAGGGTAAGATTTGTCTGTTTGCAGATGACACCGAGATCTGCAACAGAGTAGATGATCCAGATGGGGTGGGCAGAATGAGAAGAGATCTGGATAAACTAGCAAAATGGTCATTAGAGTGGCAACTGGGGTTTAATGCAAAGAAATGCAAAATCATGCACATAGAGAAGAGAAACCCTGAAGCCACCTATAGGCTGGGAGGGAAGTTGCTGGCAGTCACAAGGGAAGAAAGAGACTTGGGCATCTTCATCACCAATGACCTGAAATCATCCAAGCAGACCACTAAAGCAGTAAGTAAGGCTAGGGGGATGTTAGGGTGTATTAGTAGGGGCATCACAAGTTGGAAGAGTGCGGTAATAATCCCTCTTTACACGACACTGGTTAGGCCCCATCTGGAGTACTGCGTGCAGTACTGAAGGCCACACTTTCACAAGGACATTAACCACATTGAGGCAGTCCAGAGAAGGGCAACCAAAATGGTGTAGGGACTGTATCAGAAAACATATGAGGTCAGATTAATGGAGCTCAATATGTATACCCTAGAGCAAAGGAGGGAGAGAGGTGATATGATGGAAACATTCAAACACCTTAAGGGCATTAACAAGGTGAAAGAGTCTAACATGTTTCAATATAAGCAAAATAGCAGGACAAGAGGACACAGCAAGAGATTAGAGGGAGGCTGATTAAAGGGTAACGTGAGGAAGTTCTTTTTCACAGAAAGGGTGGTGGATGCATTGCATGGCCTACCTCAGGAAGTGGTGGCTATGAATAAAGTGCAGGGCTTTAAAAAGGCATGAGATAGGCATACGGAAGCAATACAGGCAAGTATGAATAGATAGGCCATTGACAGAGCAAAGGCCGATGGCACATTTATAAGGTAGAAAAAGAAATGGGCAGACTGGATGGGCCTTGCGGTCCTTATCTGCCGTCAACTTCAATGTTTCTATGTTTCTATGAAGGGTAGGAATGGCAGGATCAACCAGATACATTTTGAACCCTGTAAAGGCAGGTTCAATCAGATAAATATTGTGAAACGTTACTAATTTACCTACAATGACAGGGAAAGTTGAAGGATAACTGTGGTTCCTCATTAACGGAAGAATGGAGCCACCGTGATTCTTTAGTTGTTTGGCCCACCCACACATGGAGTAATAGCCAAAGATTTTTAAGATCAGCAGCCAAGTTAAGCAATGCACTGCTCATGGAATCAATGCAAATTGCATTATTGCACCAGTTGGGGTTCAACTTGACACCACGTGGTAGGGAAATGTGGCATTAGGGTTTCCAACCCTAACTCTCTACCTCCCAAAGCAGCAAAAGGACAAGACCACACAAGCAACCACAGACAGCCATCATCAGGTAAGACAAAGTACAACTGTTTCTAGATGAGACAAATACAGTAGCGCTGATGTGGTACCTTTGTGGATTTGTATCTGCAGTACACACTCTGGAACATATACACAATCACTTCTGGCTACAAATAGAAATCCACAATACACAAATCACAACTGTACTTTTTTGTGCAGAAGCACAGGCCCCCTGCAACCACAGATACAAATTCACGATACCCAAATTACAAGAGTTCTTTTGTCTGCAAAGGGACAGGAGCCCAGTGCTTCTGTAGCCACAGGTACTCGTGCACTTTAAGAGATACACACAGTTTTGTCTGCAGAAGCATACGCCTAAGAGGGGCCTGCAGTTCTTCAGTGGCAGGTGTAAGGCATACACATTGACCAATGGCTGCAGAAGCACAGGCCCCACACAATTTGCTGAAGTGAAGGCCACACTTGTAAGATGTACAGACCAACTTCTAGCTGCAGAATTGCAGGCCCCACATTTCCATAACTACATATAGCAATACATGATACCCAAATTCTAACAGTACTTCTGTCTGTAGAAGCACTGTCCCCTGTGGGACCAACACTTCAGCAGTCACAGGTACTCATGCACACTGTAAGACATATACACAGTTCTGGCTGCAGATGCACCAGCCCCTGTGAGGCATGTGCTTCTACAGTCACAGGTACAAATCCATGAAGGTAGTACATCAGTGCTACTGCATTTGTATGATCTGGAAACAGTTGTATATTATTTATTTGTTTATTTGTTAGAGATATCAGAATTACAAACCTTTGAGTCAGAGACTTATTTACAAAGACTCCACATCAAAAATAGAGCAGAAGTAGCAATAGGGCAAGGGCATAACAGACTTACAGATAAGTTACACATAACATACAAAAGTCAGCTAGATACAATAAGCAGTGTTACAATGGATGAAAACAATAGACTTGCAGTTAAATTAATGAAGCAGTCAGACTTGACCTTGTCGGTGAGCAATGTTGAAATCAAAAAGAGAACGAAAATAGAAGGAAGGGGAGGTGGGGTTAGGGGCAATCACAACTACCCACATCAAGATGGTGCTACCGGAGGTAGTGTTTGAAAGGGCCTAATTCAACTATTGAGGAGACCTCTGATGGCAGTTCATTTAACCAACAGTGGGCCCTGTACATAAATGCCCTCTGCCCTAGGGATATCCTGCAGAACGGTACCAGAAAGGTGGCTTTAGAGGAGCTTCTGGTAAACCTGAGGGTGGGGGAAGGAGTTAGGAGGTGAAGGGTTTCAGCAGTTGAGAGACCCAAGGCTATTTTCCTGGCTAGCAGGCAGGTGTGGTAAGAAAACCTACCTTTGAAGTTTAGCCAGTTTGTTTGCTTATATAGGTCACAGATGTGAGTGAGTCGATCTCCACCAACAACCAGACAACAGGCTTTGTTAGGGGTGACTTTAATTCGGCAATGTGTGGTGTCAGTTGCAGAGCCATAGATTACTATGCCATAATCGATTATGGACAGAATTGAAACATAGAAACATAGAAGTTGATGGGAGATAAGGACCGCAAGGCCCATCCAGTCTGCCCATTTCTTTTTCTACCTTATAAATGTGCCATCGGCCTTTGCTCTGTCAGTGGCCTATCTATTCATACTCATCTGTATTGCTCCCTTATGCCTATCCCATGCCTGTTTGAAGCCCTGCACTGTATTCATAGCCACCACTTCCTGAGGTAGACCGTTCCATGCATCCATCACCCTTTCTGTGAAAAAGAATTTCCTCACATTCCCCCTTAGTCGACCTCCCTCTAATCTCATGCTGTGTCCTCTTGTCATGCTATTTTTCTTATATTTAAACATTTTAGACTCTTTCACCTTGTTAATGCCCTTAAGGTGTTTGAATGTTTCGATCATATCACCTCTCTCCCTCCTTTACTCAAGGGTGTACATATTGAGCTCCGTTAATCTGTACTCATATGTCTTCTGATGCAGTCTCTGCACCATTTTGGTTGCCCTTCTCTGGACTGCCTCAGTTTGGTTAATGCCCTCGTGAAGGTGTGGCCTCCAGTACTGCACGCAGTACTCCAGATGGGGCCTAACCAGCGTCTTGTAAAGAGGGATTATTACCTCCCTCTTACGACTTGTGATGCCCCTACTAATACACCCGAACATCCCCCTAGCCTTACCTACTGCTTTAGAGGTCTGCTTGGATGATTTCAGGTCATCGGTGATGATGATGCCCAAGTTTCTTTCTTCCTTTGTGACTGCCAGCAACTCCCCTCCAAGCCTATAGGTGGCTTCAGGGGTTCTCTTCCCTATGTGCATGATCTTGCACTTCTTTGCATTAAATCCCAGTTGCCACTCTAATGGCCATGTTGCTAGTTTATCCAGATCTCTTCTCATTCTGCCCACCCCATCTGGATCATCTACTTTGTTTCAGATCTTGGTGTCATCTGCAAGCAGGCAAGCCTTACCCTCTAGTCCATCTGCAATGTTACTGATGAAGATATTGAAGAGGACTGGACCCAGGACTGATCCCTGAGGTACCCCACTTGTGACTTGCATCTCTTCTGACTGTATACCATTTACCACCACTCTCTGTTTTCTGCACATCAACCAGTTTGCCACCCAGTTGACCAGCTTCTGACCCACCCCGAGCCTACCCAGCTTATTTATCAATCTTCTATGTGGAACAGTGTTGAAAGTTTTGCTGAAGTCAAGGTAGGTGACATCAACTTCTCCCACTTGGTCCACCACTCTGGTTACCACTCAAAGAAATCTATGAGATTAGTTTGACAGGACCTTCCTTTGTAAACCCATGCTATCTTGGATCCTGTGCCCTATGGATTCCAGGTGTTGCACTATCCTTTCCTTAAGGAGTGCCTCCATAATCTTGCCCACTACTGAGATAAGACTGACTGGTCTGTAGTTCCCTGCCTCCTCCCTGCTACCACTCTTGTGGAGCAGGATCACATGAGCCCTTCTCCAGTCTTCTGGGACCTCTCCTATGCTCAGAGACTCACTAAACAGTTCTGAGAATGGCTCTGCTAGTTCCACCCTTAGCTCCTTAAGTACCCTGGGATACATGCCATCAGGTCCCATTGCCTTGTCCACCCTGAGCTTAGCGAGCTCTTGTAGGACCCTTTCTTTTGTGAGGGGTGTAGTGCTCACCTCCCTCCCTCCCTCCCCCCTGTGTCCATGGTGCTGAGCTGTGGGCCCTGCCTTACCTTCTCTTCAGTAAATACTGAGCAAAAGTATCTATTTACAATAGATGCTTTTACAGGGTCCTCCTCCTCACATGACCCCTTTTCTCCTTTGAGCTTAGCGATACCCCCTCTGGACTTTCTCCTTTCACTAATGTATCTATAAAAAGTCTTGTCACCTTCTTTTACTGTTCATGCTAGTGTTTCCTCAGTTTGGGACTTTGCCTGCCTGCCAGCCTTCCCTGCTTCCCTTAGGGCAGTTTAGTATGCCTCCCTATCTTCATCCCGCTGTGTTCCCTTCTATTTCCTGAAGGCCAGCCTTTTGGCTCTGACCTTTTCTGCTACTGTATTTGAGAACCAAAGTGGTTTCCTTCTTCTTTTGCACTTCCTTTTCTGTATAACACAATGGGATGTTGCTTCAGGTATTACATCTTTAATGCTTGCCCACTTTGCCTGTACCCCCTCACCTGTGTTTCTTTTTGCCAGGGCTAGCTTAACTCTGTTGGCCATCTTATCAAAGTCAGCTCCTCAGAAGTCCCACATTTTTGCCTTAGAATGGGATGATTTAGATGTAGTGACCAAACTGAACCATACCATGTGATGGTCACTGGCCCCCAGGTGACCTTGTACCTGAAGATCTGTGATCCCTTCCCTGTTATTCAGTACTATATCTAGGATAGCTGTGTCTCCTGTGGGTTGTTGTACCAGTTGTTTGAGGCCCTCCCTCTGCAGAGAATCCACCATGTGTCTAGTTCTGGTAGATGTTCCTGCTGGTATTGACCAATCTGTATCCGGCATGTTGAACTCTCCCATTGAACTAGTAAGGACAAGCCACAGAGCATCAGGAGTCATGCTGGTACTGTATCTGTAAAGTAAGCCAATCCTTGTGTTCACATTTTTGCAAAGTTGGTTGATATGCTCATGGAACAAGATGGTGGAGTCCAGAGTGATGCCTAGAGCAGAGAGGAAGAGGACCCTGTAAAAGCATCTATCATAAATAGATACTTTTGCTCAGTATTTACTGAAGAGAAGGTAGGGCAGGGCCCACAGCTCAGCACCATGGACACGGGGAGGGAGGGAGGAGGTGAGCACTACACCCTTCACAAAAGAAAGGGTCCTACAAGAGCTCGCTAAGCTCAGGGTGGTATGTCTCTTTGCAGATGACACAAAGATCTGCAATAGAGTTGATGCACAAGGTGGTGTGGAAAGGATGAGAAGGGACTTGGTAAGGTTAGAGGAATGGTCAAATGTATGGCAGCTTAGATTCAGTGCTAAGAAGTGCAAGGTAATGCACCTGGGAAACAAAAACCCAGGGGAAGAGTACACAATGGGGGGTGAGATACTAACAACAACAAAAATGGAAAGGGACCTGGGGGTAGTCATATCAGATGACCTAAAGGTGGGCAAGCAATGTGAGAGGGCAGCAAGGAGGGCTGGGGGGATACTGGGATGCATAGGGAGAGGCATCACCAGTAGAAAACAGGAAGTTATTATCCCTCTGTACAGACAGTTGGTGAGACCCTATCTGGAGTACTGTGTGCAGTTCTGGAGACCCAATCTCCACAAGGACATAGACAGGATGGAGGCTGTCCAGAGGAGGGCAACTAAAATGGTGCAGGGTCTGCACTGGAAGACATATGAAGAGAGACTTGAGCTGAATATATATAACCTCGAGGAAAGGAGGGAGAGGGGGGATATGATAGAAACTTTCAAGTATCTCAAGGGAATCAACAAAGTCCAAGAGGGTAGCATCTTTCAAAAAAAGAGGTATGCAAGAACAAGGGGGCACAATTTGAAGATAGAGGGGGAGCGGCTCAGAGGTAATTTAAGGAAGTATTTTTTCACAGAGAGGGTTGTGGATGCATGGAATGACCTTCCGGAGGAGGTTGTGGAGTCAAAAACAGTGGTGGAATTCAAGCATGCATGGGACAGTCATAAGGCAATTCTAGGGGGTTGGGGTAGGAAGAAGTAGGCTGCTGGTTAACTAGGATCTGCAGCTTATCCAATAGGTAGGGAAATGGGCAGACTGGGTGGGCCAAGTGGTCCTTATCTGCCGTCAAAATCTATGTTTCTATGTTTCTATGTTTAGAAATTTAAAACTATTAACCTGCTCCAGGGGTTGCAGCTGAATATTTAGAATGTTTAGAGGTAGGCCCTTGCTTTTGTTGTGAGCACTAGCAAACAACATGACTTTAGTATTTTTATAGTTTTATACAAGTTTGTGGGGGGAGAACTAGGATTCTGATTTGCTGAAGAACCTTTGGAGATTACTTTGTGGGGTGGAGAGGTCGAAGTGGCTAGAAAAGATGGCTGCGTCATCTGCATAGAGTAGCATCAGACCAGAGCAAGCAAGGGGAAGGGTATTGAGGAAGAGAGAGAGAAAAGGAGTGGGCTCAGAATGGAGCAATGGGGACCCCTGAGTGAACCGGTAGACTGGCGGAGAGGGTGTCATGGATTTTTACTTGTTGTGACCTCCCACTAAGGTAGTTAGAGAACCAAGAGGAGGCATCTTGCAAGAGGCCCAACTGAGAGTGAGATTCAACAAGGAGTGAATGGTTTACCTTGTCAAAAGCTTTTGTTAGGTCTATGTACACAGACCCAACTAAGTGACCGTGGTCCAGGGCTTTGTGAATAAACTTGGTATATTCTAGGAGGGCTGTGGTGGTACTGTGAGAATTCCTAAAACTGTGTTGCTTGCTGTTTACCTGATGATGGCTATCTGTGGTTGCCTGTATGGTCCTGCCCTTTTGCTGCTTGGGACAGTGTGGAGTTAGGGTTGGAAATGCTAATGCTCCATTTCTATACTTTTGTGGCTGTAAGATGAACCCAGACTGGTGCATAGCACAGTTTTTGTAAAGAATTTTCTTTTGTTTTGAGATAATGGAATTGTATCCTCATTACACTTCTTCAGGACCTGCATTAATAGAAGCAGAGGTCCCTGAACCATGGGAAGAGTCCATTTGTCTGTGGACATGCAGGGCCAGGAACTGCACTTTTGTGCGGCAATGAATGTCAAGAATTTGCAGGACTATCCAGTGGGTTTACTGAAGTGACCTCATCACAAACTACACATGAGGTTGCAGTGTAAGCACCTACCTTATTTTCTCACATCCCAGCATGGTTCCAGGAGGAGAATGTCTTTCCGATCAGAGTGGATCTATGATATGGGACCATATTTAGGTGAGTGAGGATGTGTGTTGCATGTGGGGGCTGAATAGGGAGTCAGGGTGTGGGAGTGGGAGTGGGTGGGGGCTGAGATCAGTGAGGGACCATTTTTTTCTTTGTAAGTTTGAAAAAAATGTCTGATTTTGCAGAGGGACCTGACCCAACGCTGGGAGATTAGGCACCCCAGTGTCAGCAGAGTGTTTGACAGCACTTGGTGGTGGGCAGCCTGGTGTCAGCACACATGTGTTCTGTGTGGGGGCTGGCCAATCTGGAGCAGAGTGGGTGGTATAAAGCAGTACTGGGAGTGGGCACCCCAGTCTACTTAAAGTAAAAAAAAATAATCAGCATCAGTAAGGACAAGGAGGACAGGCAATCTGGAGGGAAGAGGGTGGTATAAAGTGGTACTAGGGGTTGAGACCCAAGTCTGCTTAAACTAAAATGAGGAACAGGCTGAGTATGACACCACTCAGCTGGTTGCTGGGTGGTGTCATAGATGAAAGGATGCAGCCACTGCCTGACAGGCATGGCTACCTCCTTTCAACTGCACAAAGTTTCTGACCATCAACCAGCAGAACAGCATCATGATAAGACTTACTAATCATTGCCCTGCCACTTTTGAGCCTCCTGCAGCCTATGCTGCATTGGATGCAAAAGTGACACACCCCTGAAGCCTGCAGCCCTACTCTTACAAGATGTTTGCTTTGTTCATGCTCGTGCAACTAAAGAGAAAAAGTAACTCAGTGGTGTAAGCTGGTAGTGTGTCACTCTTCTGTGTTGGAGGCCTGAATTTGAGTCTACAGTGGACTCTTCTGGCCTAGGCTGGTGGGATCTCACACCAACCCCTGGGGTGGGATCATTGATGCACCTGATGGCACTGATGTTGTGGCTCACCAGTGAACACACTGTGTTGACCACATTCTGCTTATAGGATGGTACAACAGACTGGTCATACTTGGGGCTGGGTGATGAAAGGGTCACTTGCAGTAGGAAAAAACAGAATATTGTTTCATAAACTGCATTTCAATGCATAATAAAGTCACATTTGAATGGGGGTGGCTAGGTGTATGTTATTATTAATGTCTACTCATGTACCCCCACTACAGGCCCCACTGCCTCCCCACATTTTTTTTATTTAGCTGTTTGACCCCTGTTGTCACCTCTCACCTACTTGGCGATGGGGATACATAGTGTTTTTACCTCTGTTTTCTCCCCAATTCCTGGGACCCCAGCACACAGCCGTGCATGCACATGGATGTGTGCACGCACCCTGTGGCGTCAGCTCAGCCCCTTCTGCCCCTCCCCTAGCAATCGCCAAGGTCTCTGTAGCATGAATTGCCATCTTTCCACCACTGGGTGGCAGCCAAGGGCCAGGTAACCTCCACATCCCCCCTGGGAGAGGAGAGCTGCCTTGCAGCAGTTTGAGCCTGCTTCTTGCCCTCCTCTCCGCCGACCCCCGACAACCCTGGCTTGTTCCCAAACCTGGGTCACCAGCATAGCACAAGGTGTGGTGCCCAGGACCTCAAACCCCAGCACCACTGGGCCGTCACCTCCCAACATTTTGGAGGAGCTGACTATTGGCCTGGAGGGGTGGATGCACTGCATACTGTTTGTTTCTTATATTGGCTACACATTAGCAGCACCCTCTAAAATAGAAAAAAAGCATAAGAAATGTGATTAAAGCTCGGTGATGGGCCAGGACTGTACTTATAATGTCCTTGATTAGGAGAGGTGCGGCCATCTACTATTACCATGCTCCCCACTAGGCACCTGTGAACCTCTTTTGGAACAGTGCTTTATATTTAACACACACAGCTTCAGGACACTCACCTTGGGGGACAGAGAGGACTGCAGAGCCCCTAAAGACCATGGGACCCCATCCTCCTCACACACAGCTTCAGAACACTCACCTCAGGGGACAGAGAGGACTGTGGAGTCCCTAAAGGCTGTGGGACCTCATCCTCCTCACACACTGCTTCAGAACACTCACCTTGCCGGGACAGAGAGGACTGTGGAGCCTCTAAAGGTAATCTTCTCCACCTCTGAGCAGACACTGTGTTAGGGGTGTTGGCTTCTTATTTTTTGCCCTCCATCAGTGACTGATAGAATTTGACTGCCTTCAGTGCCCCCTTCCAGCTGGGGTCAGGGCCTGTTCCCAGGGGTGCTTTGAGAACCTTCAGAGTCATGACTGAGAAGCAGGCCTCGGCTGGGTCTCCCCTCTCGCTCCTGCCTGCATATCCTGGACTGTCTTTGCCATTTGGCACTATCCCTGTTCAGCCTGTAGCTAGTGACTGCAGTACCTGCTGAATTCAAGTTGATTAACCAGGTGGAATCTGTATTTTATGCAACTCTAGCTAGCGACTGTTGTTTGCTCCAGTAGTTCCTACAGCTAGTTGGTGTATTTGTCTGTACCTGCCTGTATCTGGTGTGCCCAGGGTCCTCCGCATGGTCGGTGGCTTCCTGCAGGTTCTCCATTGGGCTCAGTGCTCTCCTCAGGCCTCCTCTGGTAGTTTCAGGCTCTCTCATTTTTATGCATGCATACTGGGGAGCAGTACCCAGCCCTGGTCTCCCGCTGCATATTAATTACTTCTTTGTTCTCAATGCTTTTTCAGGCTGCAGGACCCCATCCTCCCCACACACAGCTTCAGGACACTCACCTCAGGAGACAGAGAGGACCGTGGAGCCCCTAAAGGTAATCTACTCCACCTCTGAGCAGACGCTGAGTTAGGGGTGTTAGCCCATTGATGCTTCATGTCGACTGCCCTGCCTGCCCCAGCCACCCTCCCACCCAGGACTGGCCCTCAATTTAAGGACTGTACTGGTCACATGACTTCCTGCCCAACTTTTACTAATTCCCTAATTTCCTCTTAACAGGTTATACTAACTCTCCACCAGAGGGCTATTGACATTCTCCCACTTCGAACCTTCTAGCCTCCCTGTCACCTATCTCGCCTCCTCTCTACTGCCTGACTCTCTGCCTCTCCCCTCTTTCCCATTACCTGCCCACCTCCTTACTACCATTCACCAGTGCCTGGAAGACTGCAGTAATAACACCCATTCACAAAGAAGGGGAAAATTTATCCCCTGGGAACTACCGGCCAATTTCCATTCTCCCCCCTCTCCAAAGCCCTGAAAAAGGTAGTGGCAGACCAACTGGCCAACTACCTCAAAACCCACAACCTGCTCTGCAAGGAGCAGCATGGTTTCTGCTCAGGCCACAGCACCACCAGGGCTATCCTCGAATTTTCCAATTTCCTCCACGCCATACTCAACAAGGGACATCTGGCAGGAGCAGTGTTCATTGACCTCTCCAAGGCCTTTGATACGGTCAGTCACCCCCTCCTGCTTGACTCCCTCCTGCAAGTGAGTTTCACCCAAGGCCCTCTTGGCCTGGTTCATGAGCTACCTATCCTCAAGGACACAATGTCTGAGGATTAACACGACACTCTCCAGTACCTGCCCCATCCACTCAGGAGTCCCCAGGGTTTCATCCTGGGACCGTTACTTTTCAGTCTGTTCCTCAATGCACTACTCAACTCATGTGCATGCAAGGTTCTAATCTATGCAGATGACACCGTCCTCTGTGCCTCACATGCCAGCCCAACCAGTCTCCGGCACTCTTTCAGTCAGACTGAACACTGGTTCATGGATCATAGACTGATCATGAGCCTAAAAACACCAAGACCATAATATTCGCCTACCACCAAAGTAAACTTAAAAACGCCCCCCTGCAGATCTTCTCCAGCTCCCTCCATCTCCTTGAATAGGTCACCTCCTATAAATACCAGGACATAACCTTTGACCCAGCTCTCACCTTCCATGCTCACATAAATGCACTCACATCCGTGACTAACACATGTATCAGCCTCCTCTACTGCCACAAAGACTGTCTGCCACTTGAAGCTCTACAGCTAGCCATCACTTCATTGGTCCTGTCCCTAATCAACTACGGCCTGTTGATCGATGCAGCTGTGGACACCACCACCCTCAGCAAGATAAAAGTGTCCATCAATAAAGCATGCAGGCTCCTGTCCGGTGATGAGCAGCTAACACACACACCTACACCCTCTACTCCCTCATGCAAATACTCAGCTTCAATGAAAGGCTCCAATACCAGTCCTGCCTCATGGCCAAAAAAACCTTTCTCAGACTAACACTGCCTGGAGTTGCATCTTCCCTCCACCACTCAGCTCCCACTGTCTCCATTCTCAGCACCGATAAATCCTCTCTAGTGGTACCAAGGGTGAGTACCTCCCTAGCCCACAGGACCTTCTCCTATAGGGCCCCATCCTGGCTCAACTCCCTTCCTGTGTCTGTCACCAATCTATCTAAAATTGGTATATTCAAAGTTGCCCTCAGGAACCACCTACTCACAACCCGCTCCTGTAAGTGCCCCCAGCAATGAGCCGGAAGCCAGCTGGCCACCACCCAGCCCAAAATCTATGTATGAACAGGTTAGATCCAGTGACAAAGTCTTACTTCTAGAGTGCCTCTGAAATTGCCTTTACAGTAATATGTCTGCTGCAATGTAAATAAATGCTTAGCTAATCCTTGTATAGGCTAATACACAGGCTCACCGCCTCCCTTGTACTACATAGATACATAGATACATAGACAGTGTTGGCAGATAAGGGCCTATGGCCCACCCAGTCTGCCCATTTGAGCTTGTAAGTTCAGTTTGTTTTCCTAGAAGTCTGTTGCCCCTTACCCCTGACCTCCAGAATTCCTTTATGTCTATCCCATGCATTCTTAAATCCCGTGATTGTTTCAGCCCCCACCACTTCCTCTAGCAGGGTGTTCCACTTGTCCACCACCCGTTCTGTGAAGAAATTCTTTCTCATGTTTCTCTGAATCGTCCTCCCTCCAACTTCATCCCATGTCCTCTAGTCCTGGAACATCTTTTTTGCTTAAAAATAGTGTTTTCCTGCACCCTGTTCCTCCCTGTAAGATACTTGTATGTCTCTATCATATCCCCTCTCTCCCTCCTCTCCTCCAGGGAGTACATGTTCAGTTCCTTCATTGTTCTCCACTCTTATCAGTTGTAGTGTGATTGTAATAATTCATGAAATGTGTTGCCTCATCCCTGCCTCCCTCTCCATACTAATTTTTTATATCTAAATGTATGTATTTGTACATATATGTCTTATTATGTACTATGATGTGGAGCCTTTAGAAATGAGTCCATGACTCAAAGGATTGTAATTACGATATCTTACAAATAAATAAATAAATAAATTTAAATGGAAGTTAGAGAGAGGTCTTCACACAAGACAGATGGAGAAAGTAGTGAGATCACAGCTCATATTGACATGTTACTATTAAAAAAAAAGTGCTGTATCTGACCTACTGTATGGGGGATCACTTTGATGTTGTTGATCAGCCTTATGCACAACTCAGCTGAGTAATGAAACCACTAACCTTTTTGATATCATGGCGGCATGAAGAAAGAACATGAGTGAGACAACAAAAGGATTAAAATGATTTACAACCTCCTATAAGCAGTATTAATATAAAGAAAGGCCAATACATATCTGATTAATGTGCATTATGGGTTTAAAGATCCATTCCAAGCCCTGCTTAGATATGACAAGCAGAGTCACACATCTTTGGTAAATAATCCTACACCAGAGGCTATCACTATAGAAGCTAAATATGAGACAGGAATTATAATAAGAAAACCAGTTCATAATTTAGAATTGACTATTCCTGTTGTGGGGAAACAACCAGGAAACATTATCAATGACAATTACAAATCTTTGCCTGATGGTCTGATTATTTTCCAAGGGTTTTGCCCATTTGTTAAGGAGGATGTGCATGCATGTACACTTGAAAATGATTACTTTGTACTTTATATAACTGCTAATGAAAGTGAGAGTCACAGAGGTAAACACTGGATAATCTGAAAATGTTTCTGATATATCAGAAAAAAGTAAAGTTAGGCAGAAACTCACCATATCCTGAATTTAAGTAACAAGTTGAACAAGTTGTTCAAAATAGTAAGAGTGAAACTCAGGCAGGAAAAGAACAGGCTTATAATATAAAATGTTTGATGGGATCCAATAATGTTCTTTAAAGATACTTATGACCATGGGTAACTGACCTTTATGTTGGGAGGATACTCACAGGCCCTGGCAAAGGTTCAGTTGATGTACTCTACAGCAGTAGATGATACCAGTAGCATTATATGAGTCCATTCAAGATATGCTGGATACATTGATGGAACGTGGGATACTAACAGAAGTACATTCTGTTTATAATTCATCCATTTGATGGATGTCCTGATGGCCCAGTGGCAGCAAGTCATGTTACTATGCAGTTCACCTGAGTTCTGGAGTGGGCATAGGTAACTGCAACAGCAGGCAGGCCAATCTGAAGCAACTGCTGAGAGGCAGTATGCAGTGGTGTGGAAGGGTTGTCAGTGGGCTCCAGCACCACAGTGACCCATGCCAGCAGGCCAGGGAACTTTCTCCTACCACAAGGGCATGCTGCTTGTGCCTAGGCTGGCAGAAGCACCACATAAGCTACCAGGAAGAGGGTGGTTATGGAGAAAAAATACGGAGAAAAATCCTGAGTGCTGTTCATATGATGGCTTTGGCTTAAGCAAGGTATATCTTTGTCTACAGGCTAGATTCCCAAATGACAATGACAGAAGGGGCCAGGGATAAATGCCTATCTTGAAAAAAATAATTCAGTCCATTTGGTCTGTATCATAATCTATAACAAAATGAAAGCTCACAACTGACAACAGGCAATTGAACAAACAAGTACATTTATCTCATTGGCCCATGACATACAATATTTAGATCAGAGTTTAGCAACATCTAAGGGTGCACAATATTATACAACCCTAGACAAAGCAAATACATTCTAGACCCTTAATATGGATACAATAACCTATACAAAGTGACGTTTACCTGTGGAAAAGGACAATAGACATGGAACAGGAATCCTTTTGGATTCCTAGCATGCCTTGCAGATTTCAATATCTTTCTGTCTAAGATCATGCCTGATGCCGAAAGTAAGGGGCATTTGGTGTACTTGGATGACATACTTATGTAAAGTAGAACATTTGAGGAACACCTGAATGATGTTAAATATGTTTTGAACCAGATGAAAACTACTGGGCTAAACTTTCTTTCACCAAGGGACAATAGTTCAAGAAAGGGTAAATTATATATGGTAATGAGGCTGGACCTGATGAGCTAAGCCCACAACAGAAGTCAAATAACTGAGAGATTCCAACAACTTTTAAAGAGTTATTCAGATTCCTTGGGATATGTACCCACTAATTCATGTTATTTAAAATTATGCTAACATTTCACAGCTTCTTATTAGATTGCTGAAAATGTGAGAACTCTAAGTGTGGGACCAGAAACAAAGAAAACCTATGCAAGCTTTAAAATATTATTTAAGTCACATTCCTTGTCTTGCTTATCCTCAAAAGAATAAGGGATTGTATTTGGAACAGGATACATTGACTACAGTATCAGTGAAACAGTATAATTGTGATATAGGCAACCATGTAATACTGTAACTTATGCTAGGAAAACATTAAGTGATGAAGAAAATACATTTTTAGAGTGTGAAAGACCCTATCTTCTATGGTTTAGGCAATACTATGTTTTAGATCTCATGTCTGCAGTAAGAAAATTATTGCTAAACTTGTCATCAGTCCATTGCTTTTTCTGGAACTCTGTCAAGTAACAGGATGTGGCCTGGACTTTGGCACTCCAAGGCCTACCACTAGTAGAGGTGTATGAAACTGGCAAACTTAACTTTACCAATTAATTTGTAAAGCTTGCCAAACTTTCAAAGTGACAACTTCATGCAGTTTTTGGCAGGTAAAGTTGCACTTTTTTTAAGTGAAGTTTTGCAAACTTGTCAATGGAGTTGCAACTTTGCCATGACTTTGCCTGGAAAAGTTCCACTTCCCCAGGAAAACTCATTGCAAAGTGGCCAGTTCATGAAGTTTTTTACAATGGTGAATTTTGTAACCTCACTGGAACCTCACCGGCAAAGCAAAACTTTGCAACATCTCTAACTATTAGGGACCAGGTGCACGAAGAATAAAAAAAAACTCTGTAGCCAAAGGGTTAGCAGAGTTGCATGACTGTACTGTAGAGGAATATCCAGTACAATAGCCCTAACAGCTTAGACTTGGAAGATGTGAGAAAATTCCGTAGACATCATGGCTATGATGAAAACGCATGTTCGGGTTTATCTAATTTTCTTTTGTTTTTCTTTTTGTGGCCTAATCTCCGGTCCCCCAATCCACCCAACACTCCCCTCATCTCCAGGCTTACCCCCTGGATGGGGTCACTGGGTGGGTGACCCCTCCATAGGAACACGTGTCATGAAGCCCTGGCTTGCTCCACAGGGTGGGGTCACAGGGGCGGGACCCCCTCCAGCAGACTTTGGTCAGATGTGGAGAGGCAGTGGGGGGGTCCATTATTTGTGGCTGGATTATTTACTATGCTTTTTTCCTCTGGGGGTGGGGACACGCAATGATGCCAGGGTCTGCCCCGCCCCCGGAACATGTGATGCAGGCTGCGCGGGACCCCCTGCCCCCACCAGGGGTCCTCATTGCACTGGACACTCTACCCCCTTCCATCCAGAGAGCAGTCCATAGGATGCACAAACCCTCTCCCCCCATCCAGCCCTCCAACTCCCAGGTCTGTCTCTGAACCCGGGATGTCGGTGACACAGATGGATGCCCTACCACTGGGCCAGTGGGCCAGCTGGGGTTATCTAGTTTTATTTCAGTTTGCCAATTTATTGATCATCCAAAGATACTATAACTTGTGTACAAAAGATTTAATATACAGTTATGATACGGATATTCCACTTAAAAAAGACAAGACAAAAATACAGACTGTGGAGATAATGTTTCAGAAAATACATGAATCTATAAGAGTAAATGAGTGTGCAAAAATGGCTACATATGAGATGAAGAGCTAAATTAACACCAGTCTTTTCTGCTTAACACTGATTCCAAATAATAACCCAGTCTTATTAAAACTCTATGCTCAAAGGAGTTAAATGAGAACAAGTGTATTTTACTTTTTTGTTTTGCTATCTAAATAAAGATTTATGAGGATACTTCCTACCCCTTTGTCTCTTACTGATTTATAAAAAGGCAATGTAACAGCACATGGGTCAAATCTTCCTTTTGACCAAGGTTACATTCACATAGTTCTGTTAAAAAGAAACATTCAAAGGCATGAAACTTTCTGCCAATAATTTACTAGGGAACATACCTCTGAACTGCTACTAATTTGGAATAGTGCTATGATTTTTACATTTAGATTTACCCTTACTCTGCAAAGGTTTACTGATGTTCGAGCTATTTATGGACACACAAACTATTAAAGCAACAAACTAACTTGCTAGAAACATTCCTTAACACTAAACCTATGGGCCCTACTACTATTATTAGATATACTACTTTTTTAAATGAAAATGTGCTACACATTCTGGTCTTTTGCTCTGAATTTTGAAGGCTAGTGCTATGCATTTTAATGCTGAGAGGTTAAGAGATATGCTCAAGAAGGTTCCAAAATGAAACTTGGTGATTGATGTCCTCATAGAAGGGTCTATGATTACATTCAGAAATGGTTGCAATACAATTTCTTCTTTCATGCTTGCTAAGTCTGGATGAAATCCATTTTAAGAAAGTTTCTCAAAATCAGTCTGCTTGTCAGTATCAATAATTCTGGTTTTCAGTGGTTTACTGTAGCCCCAAGAGATGACAATGCCATTGGCATATCTTCTCCATTTCCTATAAAGAAAGACTATTCAAGGCATGTTACATTTCTTTTTTACATGCTTAGCAGCCTTTTCCTGAAAACAAAGTTGGGCTAAGCTTTGAAGAGATTGTAAAGAAAACCAACAATTGAGCAGCCACCAGGTTGCAGGGGCTTCCATGGAAGTTTGACCCACTACCACCCTTGCACTAATACCTGTAACAGTATACGGAAGTCTTAATAGTTTTTTATAAAAAGAGTCAAGGGATTTGTCTAAAGTATCTTTGGTATGTTCAGATTTACTTAGCGTTTATGTTAATTTCTGTGCTTTCCATTACAGTGCAAAGATACACTCTGGTTTAGGAGTTGTTTGATATTAGAATTTTCCATGTTCTATCAAATATCTTCATCCTAAACATAACCAGTTCACAATAATCTGCAGCTGCTCATACAGCATTGCAAACTGCAGTGCAACATAATTTGCATGATATTCCAAGCCAGACACAGCTTTCTCACATGTTTACTTTACTGGAAGATAATGATGTGAAGAACTCTTGAAGTAAACAGGATGCACATGCATAACTTATATTGACCACAGATCAGTTAGTTCATGAACATGAGTTGACTGTTCACAGGAAAAAGTAAAACACCACTATACACAGACAAGATAAACAAGGAAATGGTTTTACAGATGCTGTAGCTAAAGATGGTGCCCTTAGTGAAGAAATGTAGGATTTTACTCTTACTGTTCTTGTTAGTGTAGATGTGGTTTGTGGGCCATAGAGTCACATATGGCCATGTGCGAGTGGCTCAGCAGGTTGAACACTTGCCTCTGATGGCAGAAGACTGGAAGATTGTGGTTCTAGCCCCACACCAGGACCTAGGGGTAAATCTCAATACTGACACTGTGGTGCAGCATGGGGGATCAGCACTCCGGGCGGGCCATTAAACTGGATGAGACATTAAACTGAGATCCCATCTGCTTGTACTGGCTGTTATTCAGGTAGACTTTAAAGTTTCAGGGGGCACTTCCTGAGTAGAGTAGGGGAATTTCACTGGTGCCCTGGCCAAATCCCCCCATTCACTAAAATACCACCAACAGCTTAACAACCTTATTAAGAACGTCAGTTTGTATCCATAACCCTATCCCTGGGGCTGAGGCAAAAATAAGCAGAAATGCTAAACAGTCCATTCCCAGCCAAAACAAACAAAAATAACAAGCATTTGTCAATGCTGAATGTTTCCTTGCATCATGTATGTAGCGGTTCCGGGCAGTCAGGGTGCCGGCATCATAGTGCCAGCAATGAGAGCGCCAGCAAAACAGTGAAAATAGTATAGGCTAACCTGCAATCAGGGCACCAGTGACACAGTGTGCCTTGGGGGATGTGGAATATTGCACCACAGGTGACATGGGTGCCAGGCCAGAAAGGCATGCCCAATGTGATCACACACATGGCAATGCCCCTCACCATGGTGATGGTAAACTTACCACTGGACAGCACTGTACAGTCCCCAGGCTAGACCTCAGCAACATGGAAGGAACAGCAGCCCAAGGCCACCTGCTGATGGTGTACTATGGACGGTGGCATTCCCCTTGTGGTGTGCACCACTGCAGAGGATCAGTGGTGCTGGCTGTCAGCATCCAAGGTGCACCAGCCCCTCCACCCGGTGACACCCAAGTTGAGAATGGGGGTATCATGCAGCAGGCATGTCTGACTACCATGTGGACTATGCTGGTGGTGTGGGAAGGGGACACTGTTGGTGGCTGTGGTTGTTAGGAGGCATGTTGTACAGCAGCACTGGACCTGTGTCATGGTGTGGGTGCCGTGTCTGCCCTTCCTGGTGTCCTGTTGCAGCATGCATTATGTCTGCAGGGAATGTGTGCAGGTACACTCATGTCTGTGGTGCCCTCTGTTTTTGCCATGATTCCTTTGTCCCTGATGGTGTTTTGCACTGGGGTCAGCAGGGTGCAGTGGTGTACACTACTCACCAGCGCTGCCATTGGTGGGCACCCCTGCTCCCCTGTGCACTGTTGCTGCAGCGATGTGCTTGCAGATGCCGTTATGCTGGTGCTCTCATTGCTGGTGCTGCTATGCCAGCGCCCTGACTGCCTGGATCCATAAGTGACAGGGGTGTATTGTTTTAGCTGAAGTAAAGGGAGAAAAGAAGTGGCAATATTGGTAAAGCCCCAGAAGCTTTTAGATTAATCCATACCGGCAAACTATTACTTGATTCCACCCCCCACCTCCTGTCTCCCCCCAAAAAAATCATTAATTGCAGCAGTCACCCACAGGATGAGAGAGCAGAAAAGAGGTATGTAGATGGTACTAGTGGTGCCCCTTCAGAAGTGTAGTGGTGCAAGTGATGAGGCTGAAAGAGGTCAAGAGGAAGGATGAGGAAGTAGAAAAAAATTAAGAAAAATCCTACAGTTTACTTAGGTAAAAGTCTGCTGCCATGCAGATTCTTTATGGGGGGCACCAAATCACTCTCCAGGCCCTTTTGCATTTGACTTCAAAGGAGGGAAAGCTTTGTCAGGCTTAAACCACTACAGCAATGATGTCAAGAGCAGAAGGGGAGGGAAGGCATTGTCAGGTTTAGACCTCTACAGCACAGTGTCGAGAGCAATAGGGGAAGGGAGACGTTTTGTCAGGCTTAGACTTCTACAGCAAAAGGTGTCAACAGCAGAAGGTGAGAGCTACAGTACTATGGGAACTTTAATCTGACTGACTGCCAATGTAATGTACTGAATATGTTCGAAAATGCAACACTTTTTGTAAACAGTGGAAAGAAAAACAGAGGCAGTTGTATATGTGTTACACTGAACCAAGTTCATGAACTTTCTTAACTCCTAATTTTAGTCACAAATAGTTAAGACAACTTGGCTTTCTTTTGCTCTCCAAAATGCAGAAGAAACATATGTATAAAAATACATTTAAGAAACTAAAGCTTTGCAAACAGCTGGGACATTTGAGGTAACCGAAAATCCATACCAAGTCAAAATCATGGTGCTCATGAACAAGATCCAAACTGGCAAACCTACCACATATAAGAACATGTTCCAACCCCTATAGCAGTTGTTAAATTGGTACAATCAAGTCACAACAGAACTGAACATTTCTTGTCACCTGTTGGCTCAGTCAGTGTCCTGTACTGCACAATTGCAGACAAAGGCAAAATGTTATTATCATTTGGATGCAATTAAGGCTAAATCAAGTTAATAAAGGAGAGAGGTGTGTAATCAGTCAAACTTAGTGCATGCTACCTCAGCGTAGCAGGCAGGAGTGAGGTGGTGTCACTTCTGCAGGCCTGTAACCAGGATTTTTAGAAGTTCTGGGGTTTTAGGTTTTAGGTGCTCTGTGGTGCATTTTAAGGCTTATATTGAAGATAAAACAAAGTTCCAAGGGAAAAAAATAAGATTCAAGAAATGCTTCTGTCTGAATAGGAAAACTGGTGCCTCAGTGGAAGGGAGCAAAGCAGTAACCAGCGGCTGCCAAATAGTGCACAATAGTAGCTACGGGGTGACACCTCCCGTCTTGTCTGGGTATACAAGGCTGAGTATCACTACTGTCACAAAACCTATGTGAAGTTAATTCACAGTGACGTTCAATGGCAGACACTTAAATAATACAATCTTAAAGACAGAGTAATATCCCATATAAAGAACCAGCTCCTGCAAAAAGCACATCAGTTTGACAGCCATTACCACAAGCGCCAACAGTGTATAAAGATAATAATACAGGTGACCACAAAAACACCCATGGTTAATTCATGTAAACCCAATAAACAAAAGTTGTGCTGTGAAAAAGCAGCTAAACTGGAGCTGGGAGCAACAAACTCTCCCATATACATAATTGTAAAACTGCTCTAGTTTCATTCTGAATATAATGGTCCTGTGTTGCAATAAGAAGGGGTGGGAAAGAAAATGGGAAGGATACTAAGAAACCAGATAAGAAGAACATAAGGAAAGTGTCAGCAGATGTGGACCGCATGATTCATCTAATCTACCCAAGGTGGCTACCCCCATCCAATCAGTGTAAAACGTAGGTTCACTATAAAAAGTGCTCACTTCAGAAACGGAACACACACGTGTTAATAAAGTCATAAAGCAGAGGTGATTGGGAGACAACCAGAAAGAAAACAAACAAGCATTTGTCAATGCCGAATGTTTGCTTGCTGGCATTAGCAGTGGAAGTGCAGGAGTTAGACAAATGGACAGGCATTGGGGTATGCCTTTGGGTCATCACCCATAATGGTCATGACATTTCACCTCACCCTAGCCTGAAGACACTGACAAGTGTCGAGGTGTGCCTTGGGGTGTTCAGGCATTACGCTCACCTCATTCCATAAAGAAATATGCTGAAATGGGTGCAGTATAGCAGAATGGTGTGAACTCTGGGGCCAAAGAGTCCAAGGTGCACCTTGATGCCTGTCACTGGCTGCAGGGTGGGGTGGGGGTGAGGGGTGGAATGGGGTGAGCATTACTGTCGACAATCCCAAGTCACATACCTGATGCCTGTCAGTCCCTACAGGGTAGGGTGGATGCCTGTCAGACCCTACAGGATAGGGCATTATGGTCAGAAAGTTTTCAACATGGGCTTTTTGTGACCCCACTGCATGAACAGCAGCACTATCAGTTTGTTAGCCGGAAGGTGATTTTGCACAGTGACTGCGCCATTTAGCACCACTGGTGTTGAAACATATTTCCAACATGATATGAAAAATGGCAGCTGTACTGTTCATGAAGAGGTGTAAAAAAATGGTAATGCTGAAAATCTGGAGTGAAAACATAAAAAAACTGGGGAAGTCATGAGCATGCATAGAAACTGCGCAACACACACCCGTAATGCAATGATTTGGGGGAATTTTTGCACCAGATTTTCATTATAGGCATTTTGGGACCTCTGCTCATGAACAGTGTTACTGTGATTTTCTTAATCTGTCCCAAACACTGATTTCCCACAGCGGCTGCGCTATTCTGTGCTTGAAGTGCGAAAACATATTTCAGCCAGGATGTGAAAAATGACAGCTGTACTGTTCATAAGGAGGTATGAAAAAAATGCCAGTGTTGAATAATTCATCTGGAGTGAAAATATTACAAATCTGTGAAGTTAAGAGGGTGCGTAGAAACTGCACAATACACGCTGGTAACACAGTCATTTTATGGACATTTGTGACCAAATTTTTAATATAGGCATTTTAGGACCTCTGCTCATGAACAGTGTCACTGTGATTTTCTTAATCTGTCCCGAACACTGATTTCCCACAGTGACTGCGCTATTCCGAGCCAAAAGTGTGAAAACACATTTCAGCCAGGATGTGAAAGATGACAGCTGCACTGTTCATAAGGAGGTATAAAAAAATGCCAATGTTGAAAATCTGGAGTGACAATAGTACAAATTCATGAATTTGTGAGTGTGAGTGGAAACTGCGCAACACACGCTCTCCCACGCTCATAACATAGTCATTTTTGGGAATTTTTTCACCAAATTTGCAACATAGGCTTTTTGAAGGCCCATCTCATGAACAGTGACACTATCGTATCATTAATCGGTCCTGAAAGGTGATTCCGTGCAGTGACCATGAAATCACCTTTTGGGACTGAATAACCAAAGGACAGTTACTGAATTCATGAGGTGGGGTCCCAAGAATCCCATGTTGAAAATTTGGTGCAAAAATTTTAAAAAATTACCGAGATATGCACCAAAGTTGAAAAAACCCTGTTTATGCCATTATGCAGCTTACCGGCATTTCTTCAGTTCGTGGTCGACTTTGAAGAGTGCAGACGTGTTCCTGGTCCACCGAAGATCATCACGCTGGCCTCCGGAGGTAAGTATGGCATGAGGGTGTGTGTGGGGAGGTGGGGTACACAGAGGGTGAGCGTGGGTTGGGGAACAAGAGAGTCAACGAGGGACCGTTTTCTTTTGTTACAGGATGTTTTTCATTTTACATAGACAACATGGGACATTTGCCATGCTGGGGTGGGCTCCCAGCATGGCACCTGGAAGTTTTGGGGGGCAGTGGAGCCAACAGGGGATTGGGCACCCCCATTGTCCATACAGTGTTGGGCAGGAACCATGAAAGTGCTGGACTTATACCACGCTGGGGTGGGCTCCCAGCGTGGCACCTAGAAGTTTCTGTTTTTTTGGGGAGCACTGGAGCAGATGGGGATTGGGCACCCCTGTCGGACATACAATGTGCTTGGGGGGGAATGTGCATGAGCCGAGGGGGATTAGGCACCCACTCGGCACACAACAAATGGGGGCAGGGTGGGGTGTGCATACAACCACCGCTACAATCAGCGGTGGTGATGTGTGGGTCAATTTATACTACTGACGGCACGGCAGTATGTTAATTGCCTACATGTTACCACCGCTGATTGAAGTGGTCATTTGCTTTCAACTGTACGCCACTGCATCTGAACTGCCATCATAAACAGCTGGGACATTCATTGGTGCGGTGAGGCCACACCTGCAAAAACCCTCAGGGCTTTGGAAGTGGGGGTGCCACACCTATGAAAACTCATATGGTGGCACTATGTTTCTTGCACATGCGTGCAAGCAAACATAAAAATGAATTGGGTACTATCCCTCTACAGTCTTACCCTTTATCTACTGCTCAGCCCTGAAAAGGGCTTTTGATTCATATCCCTAAATTGCTCAGCCTGGGGCTGGTAATTTTTAGGACTGTGTGGGCAGAGCCCTACAGTCCTCTTGGGAGGACCTAGAAAAGCAGCTTGCAAATGAGCAACCTCATGAGGTAAGAAAAGTTGCATCCGTGTCTCTTCACAATGGCCCACTGTGCACCCACACTATTTGTTGGTTTTTGTTTTGTTTGCCCCTCATTCACTTTTCCTTTAAACCAAGAACTCCCTGTCTGTTTACAGCTGCTGGTTCTCTGCAAATTTTGATGCTCTGAACTCAGAAGTGGCAAGTCCATGCTGCACTTACTTATAAGTTTACATGTAGCGTGGCGCTGAGGGTTGAGGCGCTGGACACGACACCTCGTGCCACACCGGCGACACATGTTCGGGAATGAGCACAGGCCACCAGGGGTTGGCAGGGGAAGGGAAGGATTGAGTGTCTGAAGGACTGCTCTCCTTCGCCGGGGAAGGGGGTAGCACAGCACCGGTGTCACGTCGCCTCCTGGTGGTAGCTGGGGTGCATGGTGCCGGGCGAGAGCATGGGGGAGCCGAGTGCAGATGCTTCTAGTGGAGCGTGCATGGATGCTTGCAGGCTCTCCCTTGGCTTGCATCATTGCAGGCACCTGGTTCCATAGGGGAACCAACTAGAAAAATCCAGGTGGGGCCTCCGCCTCTATGAAGCCCTCCCTGGGCTTCAATTAGCCGCTGTCGCCGGATTCCCCCAACTATTTACTTGTGCCATGGACTGGATTGGGGACCAGTTCCGAGGCTTTGCCCTCCAAGGGGAAAGCCGGAGGTGACCAGGGGATCACGGCAGTGACAGTAGGTGGAAGTCCAGGGGCTGTGACCAGGGCAGAAATCTGCCGGAGAGCCCTGCCACAAAAAAAAAAGTTTACATGTAGCACTGAATGTGATGCCACATAGCTCTGCAGCCAACTGCTGAGGCAGACTGACAGATGAATTGCCCGCAGGCTGTTTTGCAACACTTCCTTGTTTTTAAACAGCCATTGTGTTAATACCCCCACCCATGTAACCCTTTCTGCTCATCGATGATCTTATTTATTTATTAATTTGAAGTCTGATGATCGGGTAGGCCTACTGAGACAAGACAGTCCCTTTTTCAGTGGTGACCTGGGGAATCTAAGCATTCCACAAATGATGGACATTAAACATAGTAGATGGACAATAGTACCAACAGTGGTACAAACAGTAGTAACATTAACAAGTAGAAATATTCAACAATTTGATGCAGTAAGTACATAAGATAGAGAAACATTATACACTTTAGGGCATAAACAACTTTCAGACTCATTGCTTACACGGGGTTCAGAGAAACCTTGAAAGCATGACATAGTATTAACCCCTGCCTGGTACGCAGGGGGTTATATACAGTTACACGTGCCAGTGGCAAATAGGCCCTTGTACTGTTTTTTTAAACTGTGAGAGGGATATGCAGGATAGAAGTCCTATTGGAAGATTATTCCATTTATGTGTCTTCTTCTCTGTCCCCAGTGCTAGAGCTATTGCTGCCCCCCGTCATACTGCCAGTGGAACTCTCTTTGCCCTCGCTTGATGGCCTCGAGTCCACTCCCAGTGATGTGATCACTGCTCCCATGGATGAGGTGCCCACCGCTAGGGCTGCTGTTGGGGCTCTGCTGCACATGCTTGCTGCTCCTGGGGTGGCTGCTCCCGCAGTGACTGAATGCGAGTGTGGGGCCAGCATGGGGAGTGGAGCGGTGGTAGACAGTAGCCCTGGGACCGGCATGGGGAGTAGATCGGCAGTGGATGACGGTCCTGGGACCAGCTGCTTAGGCTTGCTGCTCATTGCCACACCCAGAAGGGCTGCTACAACAGTAAGGGGCTAGATCTCTAGGTTTCTTTCACTTCCGCTCCTCTGGTATAGTCTGAACTCTTTCACACTACAGTCCCCACTTCAACAGCACCAGCTGAATTTCTCCTTGAGCAAGTGGTTACCATGTTTTTTACCATCACGGTGGGGGGCAGTTAATATTTGGGAACAAGAATCCACAGGTACAGTGGTGTTGGTGCTGGGAGTTTCTGTGAAACAAGCTTGAAGGGGTAAGGGCCAAGAAAGGAAAACAGAGTAAATTAAGCAAATATTTTTTAAATCTGAATATTACAGTTTCGAACAGTTTATTCTTTATGTAGGAAATAGGGATTCTTGGTGTTTCTGTAAAGAACTTCTGTCATAATGTAGGATAGTTCAGAGATGTGATGTAGTATTGAATGAGAATCATTACACAAATAAGAAATAAAAAGAAGTTCATGTCCCCATCCATTACAGGAGAAGTCAGGCATAGCAGTTGATCAACACACTAAGTGTACCTGTGTGTCATGAACGCATTTTGTTTGATGCAAAAAAGATCTGCAATGTTTATGTAGTGGGGGCTTCAGCTCAAGCATTCAATTAGCAGCACGCACTCTCGACTATGCTAAGGTGCAATTAGCAAGTTAATGTTAGGTAAGTCAGTGTGGAGAACACAGGTTAGGCATGCCCCAGTCATGCTGCCACTCGACAAATAGGTTCTACGTCTTAGCTCAGGCCACATGCCTGGAACTGGTTTCAAAGTCAACTGACAATATTGCGATACGCTGCAATGATTCAGTACAGCTGACACATTTGTCTGCTCAGAGGTTGCTCCAGTTGCAAATCATTAAGTGCATGTACAATAAAAAGTGAATAACCACCCCCACACTAGAAGCTCTGATCCCTCTAGTTTAGTCAGTAATGAGGTTAGAGTGCAGTGGGAAGCCTGCACTGTGCATTCTGCCCCTAACCAGTGGATTAACAGTGGGCTTCAACCTCCAGTGTTGTCAGGGGTGTAGCCAATACCTGTTTTGTACACACCGTCTTCAACTGCTGTCCAGCCCCCTTAAAAATGTACACATCTTCTCCAAATGCTGCCCCCTTTACAAACAAATCAGGTTGTTGTCAGATGACTCCTCTAATCTCTAAAGAGGTTATATACAGACCTGTTTCCTAAATGACAGAAGTTTAAACAGAGACACCACAAGTGGCCTACACTAACTCAAATACTACAAATTAGACAGATAATGTTAACAGAAAGGCATTCAGTTTGGGACAGGCATGCAACAAAACTGTACACAAATGTGTACAGTGAGTATGCCTGTCTATACCCTTGAGTGTTGTGAGCTGCTGACTTTTCACCAGTAATAAATATAGTACACCATGTGGAAAATCTGCACTTTGCCAAGCTGTACATTATGTAACTTCAGGGTAAACAGAGGACTTCACCTCTCATACCATCAGTTCCAAACCTTTCACCAGCACTAAACTCATCACCATGTGGAGAGCTTGCATGATGTCTGCCTAATGTTTTAATGCTTGGTCCAACAATATGGTTCAGTCAATCACGTTCTTCCTTTTCTCACTGCTCTTTTATAACTAGCGTTAAACCCTGCTGGGTCACTGGTTTAGGTGATGGCCTTAGATGAATAGGCCTGACAGTTCTGGAATGGTTCTCTCCAAGGAAGCACAGACTGGGTGTTTTATCCAGGTGCCTCTGAGTTTTTGTTGCACCAACAACTTTAGTGATGGTTGTAGAGAGATTAGAAGTTCAAGCTTTGTAATTTGTCAACAAACTACCTGGCTTGCAGTATCAGAGTGTTCACCACTATTGTATACAGACTGCAGAACTCAGACTCAAGTGACAACAGACAATTTGAGTTCTTAAAGTGATACAGTCCTAAGCTTTGCTAAGAAAGTTCTGGTGTCCCACTGGTCCACTAATGGTAGTCCACTCAGGGGAACTTGAAGTATAAAAGAGTTACAAGCTGCTATTTTCTGAAGAGTGAAAAGTGCCAACCATTAAGTCAAATATGCCTCTCAGAGTCAGTCCACAATTTACATATCATATGTCCTAAACTGAAAGCAAAAACATTTTTTTTGTGTTTTTTTTGCCTGCCACCACCAGACCACCTGCCCACCCTCTCAGGTGCTCATGCTTACAAACCCACGCTTTAAAAAACACACACTGTGATAGCACCTCATGGTCATTCCTAGTAAATCTTTTTTTAAAACAATAAATCGTGTTTTTTTTATTTCCATCTCCAGCACACACAGAAAAAGAAATACAACTCTGGCAACCACAGAACTCCATCTCTGACATTGTGACAGCCAATGATTCTCCCCAACTTTGATTTAAAAACATATTAGACATATTTGCTATTGTCGCAGACTGCAATGCTTTTTTTTCAGTGGACTTCCACTATGGAGGTGGTTGAGGGAAGACAACACTTCTAATATGTGTGTAGGAGGACGAAGTACAGGAACAGAGAGAACCAGCAGGTCACAATTTCACCTTTCAGTTTAGGAAAATAATTCACAATTTTAAATGTTTTCCAAATTATAATACTTTTTTTCTAATCTTGTCTAAACCCACTTTCTAATTGTAATAACATGTTGGGGGTGTGCATTGTGCTGAGATGAATGCACTTTTAGTGGTTGAAGGTCCTCAACCTACAGCCACTGGGCATGCATTTATCTCTGCATAATGAACACCTCTTTGAGTCTTATTGCTTACTTAAATGGAATTCAGTTCATCCCCAAACACTGCCTAAATGGGTGTGTAAATAATTTACTATTATTTAAAAATGAATTTTTCTTTATCACAGTATAACAGAGGTGTAAGCCAGACCAACATAACTAGGTGACTCCTCACAGGCCACGTTCTGCTCAATTATTTTAACCCATTTATATGAGCTGAAGTTCTGCTGCTTTACTCTCTGTTCCCCTCTCTCCCCAGTCCCCCTCTCTAGCTTCCTAATCTCAAACCGAAAAAGGTGCAACCCACAAGAAGCTTCTAGCTGGTCAGCGAGACACAAGTTAAATGGAGAGGGCCACATCTTTCTCTAGTCATTTAGCAATTAAAGGGATAACATATGAAGACCTGGCTAATTCAATTTTTTAATTACATTTCATATGAGTTCTTGTGTTTTACATGGGTGCTATAAGTGGGTAGCCAGTATCTACTAAAAAACAGAATTCAGTGCACCCCTTCAAAGAACAACACTGTCCAAAAGGTCCTGTAAATCACTTTTTTTCTATTTTCTTCAGCACATTCTTTATTCAATGAGTTCTTAGTTGTCATTAGTTCAATTGTAACATGAAAAAGCTTGACCACCATGACAAGGTGAATCTTCATGGGTTGGGCTTTTCTCTATTATTTAATCCACTTATATGAGCTGAGGTCTTGCAGCTACATCGTTGCAGTGACTACATCTGAAATGAACAGCATGCTCACGTTTTAGGGCTGCGGTAGACATGGCCCTGCAGACCTCTTGCTATGAGAAAAGGACTCTCACATTACTTGCGACTGAACAACATGTTTTGGAGTTCCAACATCATCACCTCCGTGTCAGTGAAGCAGTCTGCACTGCACTATTTTACTCTTGGTGGTCAATTTCTTTTTTTATTATACATATCCCCCCACCCAACCCTCCCTCTCAGCACCCCCTCACCAGAAACTTAATAGTGACACTGGGGGCACCCAATCCCCCAGTGTCCCAATCAATAAATCCTGTTACTGATCACCTCCCCACCCCCCACTACCAGGCATGTGTGATTATTTGTGCAGCTCTTATTTATTTTTTTATTTACTTTTACCCCAAATTCCTCCCATGCAGCCCTATCGGCTCTGGCCAGAATTTGTTTTTTAATTTTGCACTCACTGCAGCTGCTAGTTATTATCAGATCCACCCCACCCCCACTTGTCCACCTGCTTCCTGATTGTGAGGACATGAATACTACATGCTCCTGTGGTTGAGGAGTTAGCCACAGGAAGCAGGGTTACACCGCATGTTTTAATTTTATGTAAGGTATGCTATTAGTGCCTTAGATGTATTGTGTAACCTTACCAGTCCATCTTATTGTATCTCCCATCTGGTCAGATTGTCTGCCCTCTTCCCTGTGTTTCCCTGCAGTTTGGTGCAGCAGCCCATGCTGGGTGAAAAAGAAAGAAAGCAGAGAAGACCAGTTGGACAGTTGCGGAGGACAGGATCTAACCCAATTAAGAAAGATTTTCTCAGAGCTTCAGTCACAGTGTCTGAATCCGTTGTGTCTTTGTTTGTACCCCCCTCAAAAGGACTATGTCCTTTTTATTAATTTGTTTCTGCAATATATGTTGCTATTGGAGAATATAAGGTAGTCTTTCTTTAGGTTTGTTAAAAAAAAAAAAATTTTCACCGCTCCACTAGTTTAGATTGTTTAGATTGATGGAGTGTTGAGGGTATTGGAATGTTTGAAATTATTTAAAATATTTAAACATTTAAACATATATACAATTGGGGATTCTTTTAATTTTTAAATTTCATTTTGCTCCATTCTGGTGCTATTGTTCACATGATTAATAGACTATAAACTCACATGTGCTAAATTGGCATCTGCATTCATTGCTGTGCCATTGCCAAGCAAGGAGGGTGCATTCGCTTCAGTTCTGGCTATGGCCTGCAATTTTTAAATCGAATTGAAATTTAATGTTGTACTCAACTGAACGGGAGAATTGGGCTGAATTTAGTGCATCATAGCTCGAAAAGCTTGAAAATTTATTCACATCTCAAGAGTGCACCTTGAGTGCACTATAGTTCACTGTGTGAGACAGAAGCCCTTTAGAAATCCCATGGAAGCCCCTGCTCTGCAGGATAATAAAGGCAGCAGGAGCATTTATTTCTGTAAAAGTGTAACCCAAAGTAACAAGTAAGTCCTTCAAAATCTGGGGGGGAAGGGTTTCTTAAAAATAGGTGCCTTGAAATTTGTGCTATCTAAATACTATTTAAGTGACATTTTGGTGTTTTTAAAGCTTTATTCTGTTTTTAAGTCAGCTTTGGGGATAGCTGGTTTCCGGTTGCCTTTTACTTATCTTATTCTTGTACTATGCTGTATTATGATTTTATTTAAATATGTATTGCTGACTATATACTAAATGACTCTTCTTCTATTGATTTTTAGTGTGGTCACAGAAGGCACAGCATTGGCCCTCATACAATAAAGGACACACTCAAATTACTTATTGCATTTATTGAAGTTTTTGGATTTATTGGTTTTATTGGACTTACTAGATTTATGTGAAGGAAGAGAAAATGAGGATTTTATAAGCAGAATGAAGATCTATCCTGAGACCCTTTTTTGCTCCTTCATTTTATAACCGAGCCTTATGCAAAAGTTTGGGTACGGGTTGCTAATTTATTTGGATCAGAACTTTAATATATCTATCTTAAAAAGTTTTGTGCGCTGTATATTTATTTTTGATAATCATGTTTATTCGAAGTACCTGATGTACCAACAAGGTTTTGGAATTATTGAGATCTGAGAACTAAGAACTGAAAATTAAGAATTGGACAATTAGTGGTGGTTCATTCTAACTGATTGACTAAAATCTAATAATAACTGATAAATAATTGACAAATAACTGACAAATAATTCTCTAATCTGGATTACTCTTGGATGACCCATGGATGACCTTTGCTATGGAAGAGATCTTATTTAAAAGAATTGTCTTTTTCTATGTTTGCTGAGTCTATTAATTGTAGAGGTGAATATGGTTTCCACTAGGTTACAAAGGATGCAGAACAGTGATCCTTCACCATTACATGAATTAGCACTGCCATTGAAACAAAAAAAAAAACTTGTTAGCAGACAGTCTAAGATAACAGAGCATTTGATTTTAATTCATAGTGTTGTTAAAACTTTAACACCTAGAAATGAAACCAAATTAACTCTGCCAGGAACCAGAATGAATGATGTCAGTGGAAATAATATGAAAAGTCATATTATAGAACCTGAAGGTGATTCAAAATTTAAAATTATATCAAATTTTAATACTATAATATCTCATGTCTCTACCAAAGGGGTACCACCTATGTCTGAGTATGAAGATGGGGGGTTAGACCCGCTATGTGGGGGAGAAGTGGTAACAAATGTCTCTAACATTCTCCTGTCTTCCCCTAATTTGACAAATGAATATCACCCACAGGAGGAATTCACAGGGGAGGACTCTTCCTATGAGAAATCTCCTAAGTTATGGTATTTCAACAACCAGGAATCTTATGAGGATCAGGAAAATGGGGGACTTGGCTCCAAGATAGGGCGGGTAGTGCAGGAGCTCCAACAGACTATCAGTGGACTGAAACAGTTGGAGGGGAGTAAAGTACCTTTAGCACCCTCAGTACCTTCAGTTTACTGTTTAACATGTGGTCGTAGTGTAAGGTCTGCCCCAAATAATATGGAAGCTTTTCAGCCTACTTGTCTAACTGAAGAGCTAATGTATTTATTAAAAGATCCCTATAATGCCCGTTTGATTATAATGGAGCAATTGGTTATTAACAAAAACATCTTGGAAAGTTTACGAGTGGACATGGCTCTTAATAGAGCCAAAATAAACAAGATTTTAATAAAAGTTGGGAAACAGAGGAGATGAAGAATACATCAAAGAAAGAAGAAGGGACTACACAAACAGAAAATGAAATAGAGGTTCAAACTAAATTAAGACCTGATTTTCATATAATTGATATTCCAGCTACTCCTAATAAACTAAGAATAAAGGGGGGAAAAAGGAAAACAAATAAAAAAGGGATGATATGAAACTTAAAGATAGAATTCCTGTAATAAAATCACAGGATACCTCAGATACTAGTGAAGCAGCCCCTTGAACGGGGCTGCTTCAGCTCCCCCATGGTAGTCCGGCACCCAGCCAGCCACTGACCGAGACCAGGACAACTGCCTGCAGCTCCTTGGAAGCTTCCTGCCCTTGAACGGGTTGCTTCAGCTCCTCCACAGTCGGCCGGCACCCAGCCAGCCACCGACTGAGACCAGGACGCCCGCCTGCTGCTCCTTGGAAGCTGCCTGCCCTTGAACGGGGCTGCTTCAGCTCCCCCACGGTCGACCGGCTCCCAGCCAGCCACTGACCGAGACCAGGACACTCACCTGCAGCTCCTTGGAAGGTACAGCGACAGCGTAGCCAATCGGAACACGGGCACTTCCAGCAAACCCACTGTGATTGGCCAGGACTTTTCCCCTGCTTTGCCACCTAGCACTTTTTACAAATAGATTTTAGAACTAAGCACATTTCAAGTGTCTAATAGAAGTTTTTCAACTGTATCAGCTGGATTGTAATTTCTACCACTGTTTTAAAGTGCTTAAAGCTCTTCTCTTTCCTTGATCCTCCTGCACCCCCCCATCCAAGCACTCTGCCTTGGCGCCGAAAAGTCTAACTCTCCTTAGTCTTGCTAAACTGCTCAATCTAAACCTATCCTACCTCTATGCTATTTAAACCCTGCAATCTTTTCTTCTCTCCAGCTGCCTGCCCTTGAACGGGGTTGCTTCAGCTCCCCCACGGTCGGCCGGCACCCAGCCAGCCACTGACTGAGACCAGGATGACCGCCTGCAGTTCCTTGGAAGGTACAGTGACAGCGTAGCCAATCGGAACACAGGCGCTTCCAGCAAACCCGCTCGGATTGGCCAGGACTTTTCCCCTGCTTTGCCATCTGGCACTTTTTACAAATAGATTTTAGATAGAACTAAGCACATTTCAAGTGTCTAATAGAGGTTTTCCATTAGCAGGTTATACAGACCTGCTACTAGAGGGATTCTTGTTCTTTCATTTGGAAAAAGAAAAAAAAAGTCTACCCTCTGAAAGACACAGTTGCTTTACTTGCTATATACCTTCCTTCCCGCCCTTGAGATCCTCTTGAACCGGGTAAGACTTCCCTGAACCACTGGACTGCTGACAGCCACACCATTGGCCCCACGGTATCTGTACCACACCCTGATTGGACGCTCTCTTGCCTCCTGCTTGGGGATTGGCTCTTGAGCCAGCTAAAAACTTTGCTCTGCCTGGGTTGCTACCATTCATTTCTATGGTAAACTGGTTGCCTCACGCCTGTCCCCCACTGACCTTAACTTTATAGACCTTACCCAAGCTCCCCTGGTAGCTCCCGCCCCCTCTGCTCCATTGGGTACCTGTTCTGGGACCCCCCCATCTTTTAGTCACCACCTCCCACTCCCTGGCTGCCTGGCCTTCCTGGCTGTATCCTCACTTCCCACTGATCCAGCTACTGCTCTTCCGCCCCTTCTCCTAGCCCTGCCAGCCTGTCTTAACCCCCTCCCTCCACTTACCCCGAATCCTACCTCAATCATGCACCTCCACCGTTCTCTACCCCTATTCTATTTCTACTTGCCTGTCTTCCTTCCCTACTGCACACCCCAAAAGCCTGCTTTCCTCCCTCCCTCCCTCCCCCACAGCTTCCACATTCCTACATCCTTCCTCCATAAGCACGCTGCACACTGGTCACTGCCTTGCCCAGGGTCCATCATACCACCATGAAACTGTCCTACAACCACACTGGTCCTGGCCCTCCACGCTGGTCCCCCCATCTATGATTTACCCCTCACCCACTATCATCGGCTTCGGCAATTTTCCCAAGATGCTAGCTGGCGTAAAGCATTCCTTTAAAGAAATATGTTTAAGCTACTGAGGCCAGTCTCCTCCTCCCAATGATGTCAGCAACGGCACCCAAACCCTGGCCCATTCTGCTCTAAAGCCACTAATCTGAGCAAGCCTTCGGGTGCCCTCTCATTCATATCAATCAACATCTGCAGCCTCCTTCCTAAAATGGATGCCCTACAGGCCTTCACCAGCCAACACTGCCCTGACATCCTGGCAGTTGTTGAAACCTGGCTCACGCCATCAGCACTGTACCATGCAATCAGCCTTCCTGGCTACAACGTCTTTAGGCTGGATCGCCTCTCCAAAAGAGGTGGGGGCTGTGCCCTCTACTTAAAAGACTCCATACAGGGGCACCACATCATTACCTCACTCCAACCCACAACTGCTCAGATACTACCAGTGAGAATCCTCCTCAGAGCCCAAAACAAAACCCTCACTGTTGCCACCATCTACATCCCTCCCAAAGAACTGGGAACTGGTCTTAACAGCTGTTCTTGACTTTGTAAAGTCACTCCCACGGACACTGAATCCATCCTCCCTGGGAGACTTCCAACATCAACTGGTCTGCAGCCCGATGCTGTGCACAGGGACACCATTGCTGTGGTGGCGAACCTCACACAAATGGTTGACTCACCAACCAGGAAAAATTACAGGACCGGCACCAGCACCCTCTTGGACTGGATCCTTGCCAGTCACCCATCGTGGATATCTAACACTAATGTCCTCTCTGACTCTTTCAGTGACCACTCCCCTGTTAGCTGCACCTGGTCAAATAAATTCATCAAACAACTGCCAAAAGCTATCACCAGCAGGGTTCTACCCAGTGGTCACCTTCTTCAACTCAAATCCTACCTCCTCCATCAAGACTGGTCCCTTATCTTCAATGCAACCATTGTAAACACTGCCCTTGACCACTTCATAAACATCTTCACTGTGGCCTGTGACACATATGCTCCTATTAGGAAACGCAAAGTCAAATCACTCAGTAACCCTTGGCTCACAGGTGACCTCCTCAGGATGCTAAAAACAAGAGACCACCTATGGGGCTGGCCGAAACTCTGGAAGGCAAAACAACATCAAAACTACAAGACGTGTCAAGTAATGACTGCACCAAAACCATCCAGCAAATGAAGTCCCACCTACTATAAGCTTGCCCTCACAAACCCTGGGGCAATGGTCAGAATTCTGGAAGAACATAAAGGAACTCACTGGGAATCACCCAAACCCCCATCAATACTCAACATCAACAGAACCACAACCTCAACCCAAAACCATTGTGGATACCTTTAACAAAGCCTTTACCAACCTCAACACTGTCCTACCCCAGGACTACTTCAAAGATGGCAAAGCCCCTCTGTCCGCAATGAACACTACTCCCACCAGCTCCCCCCGCTTCTACTTCAAAGCAGTCAAGGCTCACCAAGTACGCACATATGTTTCCAAAGCCCTTGGTAAATCAAGATTCAATAATGATTCCCGCGATCTCAAACTCCTGTCTCTCACACTTGATGAAGTGCTTAGTCCTCTGACCAGAATTTTTAACCTCTCCCTCAGCCTTAGCCAGTTCCCAGACAGATGGAAATCTGCCACTGTCACCCCAATCCATTAAAGTGGTGACAAAACTGCCCACCATAACTACAGACCTATCTCCCTACTACCCCCACTCTCCAAGGCACTAGAACACATCGTCTCGGACCAGCTCACAGAATACCAGGATACGCACAACATCCTGTGCAAGCAACAACACTTCTGCAAAGGTCACAGCACCTCCACAGCCCTATTTGAATTCACCGGTGCAATCCACAATGCACTTGACTCCAATGAACTACTAGGCTCAATATACATTGACTTAACTAAAGCCTTCGACACCGTCAATCACCGCCTCCTGCTTGTCCAGCTTCAGAACACTGGGCTGTCAATCGACTCCATTTGCTGGTTTAAGAGCTACCTTGAAGAATGGTCCCAAACAGTAAGAATCACTGATACACTCTTGGACCCTAGACCGGTCCACTCAGGAGTCCCCCAGGGCTCCATTCTGGGACCTCTCCTCTTCAGCCTATTCTTAAACTCACTACCGGACAGCTGCCTGGAACAAATAATTCTCTACACAGACGATGCTGTGATCCTCACCTCGGACCCTGATCCAATCCAATTACAAAATAAACTTCAGCGGGCCCTCTCCTCCATCAAATCCTGGTTCCTAAATCATAAACTGCTTCTCAATCAGAAAATAAACAAGTCTATGGTCTTCTGCAGCCCTCACAACAAAAACAAACAACTTCACCTCTCCATTGCAACCGAACAAGGAGCCATCCTAGAACAAACACAATCGTTCAAGTACCTCGGCATCACACTTGATCCCCACCTCTCATACGCTGTCCATATCATCAATGTTGCAAAGTCTGCCAATGAGAGGTTAGGCATATTATTCCGGCACAGGAAACACCTAACCCCAGAAGCACTGTCAGTGGCCGTCCAAAGCACCATCATCAGCATCATAGACTATGGTTTTATCATATATGGGTCTGCAACTACCACTGCTCTCAAACGTATTGTGACCTCCCTGAATAAGGCCTGTCATCTCATCACTGGCTCACATCGCCGTACCCACACATGTGACCTTTATTCCCAATCTGGATGGCTTCAACTGGACAAAAGCATAAAATACCAAACCTGTATCACGGCCAAGAAAATTATAATGGGGCTTGCCCCACCTGGTGTCTGTGCCCTCCTTAAGCCTAGACATAGGAATGTCACTACAAGGAGATCCAATTCCCATCTACTACATATCCCACGATGTCGCACGACCCAAGGACAAAGATCATTCACCTATCGGGCATCCAACTGGCTCAACTCTCTTGGCAGCAACATAGCGACCGCTCCAACACTCGGCCTCTTCAAGTCCAAGCTGCGCCTCTCACTGCTTGTATCCTGCGATTGCCCATCTTGACATTTCCACCATTCCAGCTGCACATGCCCCAGCACCCAGCACTTACAATCAGTCTTTGCACACCTAGCATCTTACCTGTCATATTCCCTTGACAAGGCCCCCTGGCTGCACTGTCTCCCACCCTCGCCCACCTCCCTCCATATCTCCACTCCTGCCCCCACCCCAACCACCTCCCATACTCCCCCTTACCCCCTGCACCTCCTACCCCTCGATCTCCTACCCTCACTCCTACCCTCACTTCCTCCCCCACCCCCTCCTTCCTTGTCTTGCTCTTAGCTCAAGTCTTTGTACTGGTTATTTCATGTCTGTAAGTCAATGACTATGTGTGTAACTAAAATGGTGACTGTTGCATACGCTGACATGGAACTTTGTAAAAGAGCCTCAGCTCAAAGGTATTGTAATCCTAGATTGAAATAAATAAATAAATAAATAAATAAATAAATAAATAAATAGAAAATACCCCACTCAGATAGAAGTTAGTAAAACACTAAATAAAAATCCTCCTTTACTAATAGAAAATCCTATTAGATTGAATCTAATGACACCATTGTATGTACTGGAACAAGAAATTATAAAACTAAATCAACAATGTGGATAACCAGTAACTACTGTGGGAAATGAAACCATTGTACCTCCAGCCCCTCTAGCTCTCAGGAGAAGTAATAAACATGATGCTAAAAAACTGCAAATACAGGAAAGTGTGTGTATAGTAGATTCCTGCACCCAAGTAAACTCATACTTTACCCAAATATCGAAGGTTAAGACAGAAAGTAAGCCAACAAACTGGGCAGATGTCTATCCTTTAATTAGGCTTTATGAACCATTAAATTGGGGTAAGTTTAATTTGTCCCAAATAGAGATGAAGAGCTCCAATTTTTAAGTACTAAATTGGATATTAAGCTCACAGAGGATGATATCCTGGAGATAAAAAAAATACCAATACCCGAAGCTTCACTGACAGATGTTTTATTTATATCTCCCAGGCTGGTAAACTTTATATGGGTGAATAGCTGGGTGATTCAGGAACCTGACTCAATTATCACTTTTCCTAATAGATCATTGTTTAACAAGGGGATGATAGATATAAAGAAGGAGGTTATTCTTAGTGTCTTTGGTATGGCTCAGTTAAGAGAAGAAAGTAACATTAAATTAACTAATTCTCTAAAGGATTTAATGGTTAACTTTCTAGGAATTCCAGTAGATAACTTGGACATATGTCTGCGACTAGAGTAGGGGTAGATAGCCAAGTAGATATAATGGTCTCTAATTCCAAACTAGCTGACTATTATGTAGGGAAGACTAACATTTTAGATAATTTGGGACTGAACTTAGTGGCGACACATGTTTTTAACAGTTTAGGGACAATTGATGGCAAAAAGGGAATAGCCTAAATGACAGCAATTTGCCTTTGAGTAATAGATTTATGAAGTTAACAGGCTATGATGAAAATTGACTACCATCAGAACATGTAGACACAACAAAGGAATTGGATAATAATAATAATAATCAGGGGCTAACTTTTATGACTTGGAATATTGCAGGATGGTTTATGCATTTATTTGATACAGAATGCATGGCTTTCTTAGAACCGCATGATTTCATCTGTTTTCAGGAAACATGGCACTCTGGAGATGATGAAGTCATGATGAATGGATATGAGTGCTATGTAGTTCCAGGTCAAAAAGTTGCCAAGTATGGTAGACACTCTGGTGGATCAATAACTTTTGTGAAAGTGGGTAAATTTAGCCAAATAAGAAGATTCACAACATCAACCAATTGTTGACCATACAGATTAATATTAGAAATTTAGAATTATATGTTGTGAACTGTTATGTACCTCCGGAAACTTCTAGTTTTTATATTGATACAGTGTGGAATGATTTAGCAACTGAGGTTATGCATATCTATCAGGAAAGTTCAACTGCCTATATTTTGCAAATGGAAGATTTTAATGCTCGTATCAGACCATTTGATGGACTTATAGAAAATTTTCTGTATATCTATATGCAACCACGAGCCCAATTAATGAAAAGAAATACAAAAGATATGAAAGTTAATAAGGGCGGAACACAACTAATAGATTTTACGGTGGAACATTCACTGTATCCATATACATATCTGACAGGGGAGCTTCCTTGGTAGACTATGTCTTATGGTCAGGACAACTAAATAAGTGGAAAGCATTAGCAAGAGCTGAAAGTGATCATTTTCCTATTCTTTTGGAACTTAACATGTCTGAACGAAGTTTATCTGACCCAAAAATGATTCCAATTTTGTTTACAGAGGTTAGAGCTGCAAAAACATAATATGGCAAAAATATTCAGATGTTGATATAATGATATTCATACAAGAATCTTGTCTTATTCAAAAATGTGTACCATTATGGAAAGAGGATGTGCAATCCTTAACTCAGATGTTGAACCACCTCTATTCGGAAATACGAAAATGTCTGTAATGTAACTTTAATATTTGTTCAACGACAGCCATGAATTGGTTTGATGCAGATTGTAAAAAGAAAAAAGTAACCATAAGGAAGCTAAAAAAGCTCTTTAGAAAAACTAGGTCTAAGCAAATTCTGATTGAATTTAATCAAGAAAAAAATAACTTTAAAAATCTGATTAAATGAAAAAAGTTAAAATATCAAGAGAAATCATGGCAACAAATGTTGACAGATGTTGAACAAAATAATGACAAGGCATTCAAGAACTTGGTGGCTAGAGGTAATAAAAACCTTATGACAGAAATTGAAACTTCTATTTCTGAAGATAAATGGATTGCACACTTCTCTACAATTTGTTATGATGACATGGAAGGTAATATTAAGAAAGAACAATTTTTGATTCAGAAAGGATCTATAATAATAACCTCTGAAGATATTTATCTGGCAAATGCCACACTAAAAAGAAAACAAAAGGCAGCACGTCGTAATGGGATCCCAGCAGAAGTTTTTTTTTTTTTATGTTCACCATTACTCTGGGTAAAGTTTCTGGTAATATATTTTAATAACTGTATAAGATTAAACTCCTTTCCAGAAACATGGACGGGAGCAAATATTGTCCCAGTACACAAAAAATGGAGTTTTTCAGATCCCACTATGTATAGGCCCATTAGCCTGTCAGATGTAGATCTGAAAATATTGACCAAGGTTATATTGGAAAAATTAAAAAATGAGGTGTCAAAAACAGGTGACCTCTCCAGATACCAGGCAGGATTCAGAGCTAATTATTCCACGCTAGATAATATTTTTGTTCTAAAACATTTAATAGAGAAATATGTGAAACTCAGACATCAGAAACTCTGTGTTGTATTTATAGATTATTCATCCGCATTTGATTATATAGCTAGACAGATATTATGGTCTATATTAATAGAGAGAGGGATTGATGGCAATATCATTGCTTTAATTGCACAATTATAGAGTGACAATTGGGCCCAGATAAGAATGGGAAGGCATGGTGAACTAACAGCAGCATTTAAAATCAACAGAGGAGTTAGACAGAAATGTGTTATGGCACCATTGCTGTTTTCATTATATATTGACAGAGGGCCTGATATTCAGACTGCACCAGGCAATGGCGCAAGCCTAGTCGCAGTGCAACTGGGCTGCACCGGGGCCAGGACCAGGTGATATTCAACGGTGATGCACCATGGCTTAGCACCATTGAATATGGTATGGAGGGTGCACATACTGCACATGGCACAGTGGCACGGTACCAGTACAAGACACAGAGAGGGAGCACGGGGATGCACGAGCACAAGTGCAGTTGCACTAGGTGCATCGCCTGTGATATTCAGCTGGGGGCATGTAAATGAGGCCATAATATATGCAAGGTGCAAATGGGGCCATTTGCATGTCATTATGGCCCCATTTGCATGCGATGCACTGGGTCACGGTGAATTGCACCTGGTGCCCTCCCAAGCTGCTGCAGTCAGGGTTGGCACCCTGGTGGGCTATTGCAGCCCCCCGCTCCCATATGCCCAATCATGGGCTGTTGTAATAAACATATAATCCTGGTTGTCTAGTGGTCCCCCTATGCCTGATCACAGGCTGCTGTAAGAAATATTAATTCCTGGTGGTCTAGTGGTCCCCCCATGCCCGATCATGGGCTGTTGTAAGAAATACTAAATCCTGGTGGTCCAGTGGTACCCTCCTCCCCACTCACCCATGCAGGGCCCCCACCACCCAGCACCCCCCATCATCAGTGGGTGGCAGCACCCTGGCTGCCCACTGAATGACAGCGTACAGTATGTTCTGTACACCCATTGGTCCACAGTGCCGACCAATGGGTGTACAGAACATACTGTGTGCTGTCATTTGGTGGATGGCCAGGTGGTATGTGGGCAGTGTGCTGCCACCCGCTGATGATAGGGGTGCTGGGTGGTGGGGGCTCTGCATGGTTTGGTAGGGAGGTGGGTACTACTGGACCACCAGGATTTAGTATTTCTTACAACAGCCTGCGATCGGGTGTAGTGGGGGACTGCCAGACCACCAGGGTTACTTTTACAATTCAGCTGCCCGCAATTGGACTTATGGGTGGGTGGGGGTCCACTGGACCACCTCAGGGGGTATGTGCTTGATAATGGAGTTCTGGGTGGGGGGGTGGCCACCCATGGCTGGCGGCTGCTGTGTTGCACCTTGCAATACAGCAGCCTGCCTGTGGGTGGTGGGGACCTGCTCCTGCTTTTCTGGGGCTCAACTTTGAGCCCCCCATGTGGAGTAATGCAGGGTTGCACCGGCATATGCGCCACACATCCTGGGCTGAATAGCAGGATGTACCGCAAATGCATGGATATGCCCCCTGCATCTGTGCTGCATAGGATTACATTGCACCCCAGCACATTGGGAATTGCACTGCACCTGGCAGCATTTTGAATATCCCACTGGGGTGCAATGCAGGGTTGCACCAGCGCAACTCAGTTGCACCAGGTACAACCCCTTTGAATATCCCGGCCAAAATGTTAACAGATAGTGAATTTATAAATTCAGATTCACTGAAAATGTCATCTATGCCATGCCCACTTCTAGCCTATGCAGATGATATTGCCATATTCTCCCTCTCAAAATCAGGACTTCAAAAAAAGTTAGATTTTATTTATAGTAGGTCCACAAATTTAAAATTAAAAATAAATCTGAACAAAACAAAAGTACTTATATTTGGTGCAGGGAAAAAGAAAGATTCAACATGCTGGAAAGTGGGACTAGAAAAATTAGAGGTGGTAACAAGCTATGTCTACTTAGGCATTCTATTTCAGGAGAACTGTAATTGTACACAACAAATTGAAATGCTTTTAGGGAAATAAAAACGACTGTGACAGGACTGATACACTTTAATATAAAATATGGAGACATGACAATAAAACCACTAATACAGGTAATTAGAACTAAATTTGATACCAAACTCCTATATGGAGCAGAGAGCTGGAAATACAAAAATTTATACAGATTAATGTCCCCATTATATAAATTCCTACGTACAATCTTAAAAGTAGGATATTCTTGTCCATCTAAATATTTATGTTCAGAATTAGCAATTGTGAATAATGAGGCTTTGATAGAAACTAGAAAAGTAAATTATTGGATCAGAGTATCTAGACAAAAAAATGTTACATTAGCAAATGTGGATTTGAAAGAAAAAGAACCATGGTATGATCTAGGTTATCAAAACGGTTAATGGTACACTAGAGTTCTGAATATGTTGCTAACAAACAAAATGGTGAATCTTAAACATGCAGTAGAAAAAGAGATCATACTTAGCATAAAATATAAGAAGTATGTTACAAAAAGAATAACTGCAAATTGGAATTGCTTGGATCTACAGTTGATAAAAAATTCACGCTATTCGAAATGGTTTTCTGAGAATAATTATTATTTTGGGTTCAAACCATACTTGGAAATATTGACAGACCCAAAATTAAGATTTTTAATTTCAAATTATAAATTTGAGCAGTGTGAAAGCAATATGTTATCTAATCGATATAAAAAAGAAGGTCTCCTATCTGGGGACTGTGACTGTAGCAGAGAAGGCAAGGAAAATTTAATTAAATAAACTATGGGACTGTACATGGTATATTAATCAAAAAAAATACTGGTTGCACCCCTTTACAAGTGATACATATCAGATAGATAAATCAATATGAACGAATATACTATTTCATACTAACAATGCATGGTCTGTGGAAAGATTAGCTAAGTATCTAAGGTCAATTAATACGATAAGAAGTAGAATCTGTATAGCATAAATGAAACAGTCTAACAAGATAATCATTTTTTACCTTGTACTGGAACGTAATGTGTATTTATACGGGTAGTCATTTTAAACATTGTATAAGTATTTAATTTATTATTGTTATATATGTGTGTCATATATGTGTGTTGTACTATGTAATATGGGAAATTTATAACTGTGACGCTTATTTGTGAAGGCTCTCTAGCCATATACAATAAAATTTGATGATGACGAAAGAACTGAAGTGCTTTCATTGGAGCATTTCAGTTGTTTCAAGTACACAACGTTTATGCCCATGAAACTCTGACTAATGTCACAGTCTGGTTGCATGGTTATTAGACTGTCAGGGACAAGCCCAATGTAGATTGTTCTGCATTGGGCTAGTCCATGACACACTGCTGAAATGCCATTCTCTGAAGCAAAGCAAAATGTTTCTTGCGCATGCTCAAAGAAACATAAAAATTAAATAAACATAAGGTCACAATTTTCAGGTCAAGTTGCAAACTAGAACTCTTAACAGTAGGCCTGAAAGTCAAAATGCATTTATTGTACTTTCTTTTTCCTGCCTTTTTCATATTGTTTTTGCCATAAAAGAAGAAAAGAAAATCCAGTCTTTATCCATCATCCTACATACCTAGAAGCAGTAGCCCACCTACACTGAAGTACCACCTGGAGCAGCGCATCTCATATTTGGAGCACATCTCACATATGCCTAAAGATGTCCAGGTTCAATACTAATCCAGGTAATACAACTGTTTCATAATTAATGGTGAGCCCTTGCCAAGCAACACTCCCTAAAGCTAATAACCTGTGTAAGATCTTGATTTTTGGCAAGTGAATGGGACTGGGAGTGAGAGTTACCTAGGGTAAGAAGAATAAGAGTGGTATACAGTGAGTGTGTGAATATAGCTTTTGCTAAAAAATGTTAAACTGCCACTGCCTGGACTGTGCCTGTGCCAAGTTTCCTCTATTACAGAGGCCAGCTTGCAACTATATACCACCTCATACCAACTTTGATTGATGTTTTGATCCTCAGGAGTACTGATATGAATTGTAGCAAACTGCAAAGAGATTAATTTAGGTGTCTGTCCCCTGGAAGATGGTTTACTCTTTCATGGCTGCTTCTATGAGAGTGTGGATCTGTTGTGATATGTGAGTGCCACTGGGAGCTCAAGGAATAAACAGTCTGTCCTTCAGTTCCGGGGTGAAGGAAGTTGTGCCAGTTCTATGATGTTTTCAGCTAAGGTCCATGGGGAACTCCAAACAGCCTTCCCATAAGGGGTTTCAGATGCTGCCCCAATGTTACAGCCATTTGGAGCAAAAGTGAGAGCTTTGACTTGGGCACCCAGTGTTCCCATTACGTCACTGGTTGTGGTGTCTTAGGGATGTCATCAGCCAAGATTTAATGAGTGATACAGCCGTTAGGTCCAAGCGCTTGAATACCATTAAGATTAATTCCTCCCCCCAGGATCATGTTTGGAGGTGCTGATCTGAAGTGGTTCATGTGACAACCCATCTGAGGCTTGACCGGAGCACAACCAATGAACTGAGTAGTGTTGGAAATGACCATGGGCAGTTTCTAGATCTATTGAACTGTTGTACCCCACTAACGTTAGCCACTAATAGACATAAGGTTGAGGAGATCATCAAAGTAAAAGATGCTGGACTCTGACAAGTATCATCCCATGGGTAGTCCTGTAATACTTGACTGCCATGGGTTGGTTATACTATGCTATAAAAGCTGCATATTTCTTTAACTCCCAGGTCAGAGATTGTTCACTCATATAGTGTACCTCATCCATGAGTTTGATTCAGGAATAAACAGAGACTCCTATGGCATATTGCATTTCTATTATTTCCTATGCAGCTTTCTGGTGTATTAATTCCACTTACAGCAATTGTACAGGGATATGTTATCACTTGTTCCATGTGGCTAGAGATGCAGCGAAATTAAATTCTGCTGGCAAAGTGAACGCGAAGTGACCACTTTGCATTGTCACTCTGCTATGTGGAGTGGCCAATAGGAAAAGCTCACTTCGCCTTGTAATTATTACTTTGTATTGTCCTTCTACCTTAATGCGAAGTAAGGTGGAGTGGCAATAATATTGGCAGCCCCCCAGTGCCCCCCCCACACAGCCACCAGAATTAATGTGCATACCCAAAATGCTACTGTCTTGTGTCCAGAAAACTCCCCAGTGCTGATGAAGTGAAATGAGAGCACAACAAGAAATACAAAGTCTCCCAGAATTAATGGCACACTCAGTCATGTGTGCAGTGGTCACACACAGACACCAGAATTAATTTGCATCCCCAAAATTCTACTGTCTTGTGTTCAGAAAAGTCCCTAATGCTGGCGAAGTGAAATGATAGGGTCACAAAAAATGCAGAGTCTCCCAGAACTAATGCTGTACTGCAAATGCACAGACAGATTAAGATTGCGCTGGGCACTCAAGAGATGCAAAGTCAGACACAAAGCCACAACAACACCAAACCAGTGCTCACCAGTCACAAATCCAAATCTGGAAAAGAATACCTTTTGCTGGTTGGGGGTGGGGGGGGTAGTGCACGGCAGTTACAGTCCACTACATGTAAAGATACCACAAAGCGGTATACAAAATTCATGCAGGTGCAGTGGATAGCAGGTTCACACTGCTGCTTTTATTCTGGCACAATAAAAGTTGTCTGAGTTAATAGTACGCATTGCACACACACTCACGCGTACACACTACAAGTATTGTGTAGCAAATTGAAAACCTTTAGCAATATAACCAAATGTTTTAAACAAACTAAAATTATACACTGCTGCACCACTACGATCAGCAAAAAAATGTCAAGAATCACTGAAAATATTACTGTGTGCACATTAACACAGTTATACTAAAAAAATATATAACCAAAACAGAAAGACTGCCTTTTTCTCCCAGTTAATCTTGAGGACAGTATTTGTCATTAAAATTAAGAGGGAAAAAGTAAACAAATCTTTGCGGAACCACAACTTGAATAAAAGGCAGTTTACAATTTGATGATGGAAGACAGTATACAATGATAGCTAAGCTATGCATGTGAAAAATACCTAGTAAATTACCTTGATATACTTTTCATCACATAAGGCACCTTTTTAAAACTCTTTGAGATGGCCTTTCCAAACACGTGGTATAAACAAAGACCAATTTTCACAATAAATCAGTTTCAGTGGCCTACACAACCAGCTTGTTCAACTGTGTTACCTTGCTTTGGTCATTTGCACTCTCTATTTCATGAGGAATTACCATCCTGTAGGGGTACCAAAGGCAAGAAACCTTTGAAGAGGGTTCCACCTCTAGTGGTGCTGTGGGAAGGTTCCCTTGGTTAAAGGTACCTTAGGAAGAATCCCCCGGAGGAGAGAAGTGAGCCACTGAAGGGAGGGGGGCAAGAAAAAGTGCTTCAGAGAGAGGCTGGGAAGAACTTCTTATATAGCTCAGGAAGGGGGGTGGTTGGTTGCTCGCCCATTGAACAAACGGCATAGCCTTTTAAAAAAACTCTAAATCTTGAAACAGGTTAATTTATTCAATCACTGTAACATTGCAATAAGAAAAACACAAAAAAATGTGACTTGCACACTCCTCCTTGTGTCTTTCTTCTGATGTTTTCTTTTCAAATATCTGCACTGGTGCTCACATCCTCTAGTACCATCATAGATTTCCTTGTACATTCAAGCTGGTGAGCAGTAATGTCTGTCTTGGTCCTTCCATCATCCTACTCTGCATACTCTTTGCAAGGACTTTTACTGTGCTTGGCTAGCTCGCACACCTAGATATCCTACAGAAACCCTTGTGAGAGAAAGAGTCCTGAAGCTTGGATAATTTTGGAGACTGAAGAGCTAGATAGTAGAGAATATCCTTATACTGATGACAAGGATAACAAATGTCAGGTGAACGTCAATTTGAAGAGAATGTACAAAGACCATAAATTACTTATAATAGGCTTCCAATCAGCAAACCTTAAATAGTTATACTCCATGGCCCAGATATTCAAACTGCGCCAGTCTGAGGCGCAAGCCCCTGCGCCACTCAAAATAGTTGCGCAGGGGTGTGGCCGGGGTGATATTCAAAGGAGTTGGCTGTTGAGCAACCTTTGAATATCACCTCGAAACACAGCACTTGGCATGGCGCAGTGGAACTTGCGCCACCGCAAGCTGCCAGAGTTGAGCATTAAACTTGCGGTGGCGCAAGTACCATTGCGCCATGCGCAAATTTCCGATATTCAAAAGGTGACATGCAAATGGGGCCATAATTTATGCAGGGCGCAGGGGGCCATTTGCATCTATTCATAGCCCCATTTGCATGCCATTTGCATGTAGGTGCGCCGATCCCGAGGACTTGCTCCTGGCCACTCCTGCCAGGCAGCAGCCATCGGGGACCGACGCGCCTAATGCAGCCCGATCGCGGGCATCACGATTACATGACACCCCACACATCTCCCACAGCCCGATCGCGGGCAGAACACGACATGTCGCCCCCCACACATCTCCACAGCCGATCGCGGGCAGAACACGTACATGTCGCCCCCACACACATCTCCCACAGCCCGATCGCGGGCAGAACAATACATATCACCCCCACACATCTCCACAGCCCGATCGCGGGCAGAACACGTCATGTAAGCCCCCACACTCATCTCCACAGCCCGGTCGCCGGGCAGAACACGTCAGCCCCCCCCACACATCTCCCACAGCCCGATCGCGGGCAGAACACGATACATGTCGCCCCCACACATCTCCACAGCCCGATCGCGAGCAGAACATAGACCCCCAGTGCCCGATCATGGGCAGAATGTCACAACACAACCCCCAAACATCTCCCTGGTGTCTAGTGCTCCCCCCACCCACCCACGAAGCCCCTCCACCCGCTCCCCGCAGCGGCGAGCGTGCACGCCCATTGGCTGTAGCTCTGCACCATCGGCGGCAGCCCTACCGACAGTCAGTCGGGCGAAGTAGGGGCGGCAGGTGGGCGGGTGGATGTTACTCGCCGCTGCGGGGCAGCGGGTGGAGGGGCTTCGGGTGGGTGGGGGATACTAGACACCAGGGAGATGTTTGGGGGTTGTGTTGGATGACATCTCTGCCCGCGATTGGCTTTACGGTCCACTGGACCACCAGGGAGTTATTCGAGTTGGGGGAGGGTGACATTCGGCTCGCGATCGGGCACTGGGGGTTCATACAGGTTCTGCTCACAGCGGGCTGTGGGAGATGTCTGTGTGTGTGGGGGTTCTATGTATTTGTACTGCCCGGCGATCGGGCTGTGGAGATGTGTGTGGGGGGTTCATGGACGTGTACTGCCCGCGACGCTGTGTGAGATGTGGGGTGGGTTTCTATGTAACTGTGATGCCCGCGACTGCTGGTGGGGGGCAGGGACCGAGAGAGCCAGCTAGGTGGCAGCTGCTGTGTTGCGCCCTGCAATACAGCAGCTCACCTGTGGGTGGCCCTCAACTTGATCCTTTTTGGCCTAAGGTTTGTGCAGGCGCAGGTTGGTTACATGCACAACTCTGCACAACCCGACTTGAATATCAGGTTGCGAGGTTATGCATGGTTCTTCCCTCCTGTTGAGCATGCATTCATTTGCATTGCTCTTTTGCGCAACCTGTTGCCAGTGGAGCAACTGCCTCCTGCTGAATATCGCAGAATGGCGCAATGTAGGACTTGCGCATGCGCAACCCTGTTGCGCATGGAGCAACCCTTTTGAATATCTGGGCCCATGTATTTTTTTATCTGTAGCCAGCATGCATTTACTGCATTAAGTCATCATTGTTTCCTTCCTGTCTTTCAGTTTTCCCAACTGGAGTTCTTCTCAGGATTAGTTGCAGGCCTTTTTCTAGAATTTATTTACCCAACAGTGCCCAGATGATATGCACTGTCTTATTTCCAGTGGGTTCCTGCTTCTGCTCATTTCTGTAACTCAGTGGACTGAAGCACTGAGAGGTTAACTGACTTGCCCAAGGTCACTAAGCCAATATCAGACTCTAGTGGAGTCTGAAACTATGATATGACAGTTCCAAAACTAGTGCTCTAGCAATGAGACCACATTGCCTTATAAAAGACTTTTTCCACTTTCTCTCACCCACCCAAATAACAGTTCTAGTAGACATGTTATACTAAGGGGGATACATGATGGGCATGAGTATTATATGGAAAATATTTTCACTCCTTTAGAGTGACCTCTGGATATTCATGAGTGGTGAAGCCATGAGTGAGCATCCAGTGGTCACTGTGCAGGAGTGAAAATATTGTCCATATTACACGAGTGCACATCATGTATCCGTGTTATATAACAGGGGCATGATAACTGGAGAAAACTCTGGTTATCACACTCTGGTGATGACAGCAGAGTGTGATATCTCATGGTGGTGGTTTTATGCTGAAATAAAGAATGGCATATCATCTCACCCCATATAAACTGAATTAATATCTCTCTGGATGATTGCCAGGACTTCTAACCTGATCCAACCCACCCACCCAACAAAACCTAATTTTTGTACTACTGAACCAGTGCCCCTCTTGTGTAATATCCTGTTAGTACCGTTGCACCAAATGCTTAACACTCCATAGCAGTCAGCATTAGTGGTGAATGAAATTGCAGAAGTCCATTTTGTGCACTTTTCACATAATTGTGCAATTTCTGTGAATTGTTGTGCAATTTTGTCAATTGAGAACAATATATTTAAAGACATGATTTTCACACATAGAACTGCATTTGGGTAAAAAGGTGCAATCTCTTTTAATTTGCACAAGGTGAATGGCATTAAAGAAGTCATAGATATAATATTGTGATAGGGAAAAGATTTCAAAAACAATATAAAAGGAGTGGCTCCTTTAATGGTTTAAATAGTAGCAGCAAGTATGATATTGTAGTGGATGCACCCTACCAAGGGTAAACAGCAGTTCTTCAGCACACGCCATCAAAATGTAAAAGGTCAGCACTCCAAAGCTTTCAGATATGATGTAAACTTCATTTTAAATTTGTTATTTTCATCAAAATTTCAGCAGCAACAGAAGACAAGAGGCATGGGTTCATACAGCAAATTCAGTAAGGTCTATAAGCAGTTCAAATAATGCACAATTTAGTATTCAGCATTCACCATTCCGCAGACACTGTTTTACAAACTGATAATTGCCATCCAAACCACAAATTAACAGCATCCCAAAGGGGCAGTTTTTAAGAGCACAATGCACTTACTGTTTGGACATAGACTTTGAAAGATGTTGTGAAGACATGAGACAGGTTCCAAAAATGCAAATAGGCACATCAGGTTGTTGATAGAGCATATGACTCAGCAAGTAACACAGGTAGACAGATACTAATTAGCAAAGAGTCCACATCTAACAAAAATGATACAACAGGGCTAGTTTTTGTTACGCAATTCTTCCCACAAGTTGACAAGATCTGGTACATAATAAAGAGACTTTGGAACATCCTAAGTGGTAATAAGAAATTTGGTGCAATCAGTGGGACCCTACCAAGAATTACCTATTGGTAATGGCTAATTAACAGGTCCTAATAACCTAAAAAATTGTAAATTGATAAGTGCTTCTATATTATTTCCTCAGAAACTGCTTTACTCTTGTTTCTGTTGCTCTACCTTTCCTACCCGGTTGCTCTAGCTCCTACTAGTCCAATTTTCTGACCCCTCACCTGTGACCTATCTCTTTCAGGTACGTTTAGCCCTTCCATACTCTCTGTCCCATAGATTTTTCTTTTTTTTTGTCCCCCCCCAGTGTGAGAGTGTTTACCAGCTAATTTCTCTCCCTGAACTAATCTTTTGTCTCAGACTCCCTCTCAGCCTCTCTACCCAAACTTATAACCCATATTGCTCTGACCTGCTCCCTGTCTTTAGCAAGTTTGTCTTAGCAATTTGTACTTGGTAAAGCCCAGTCCATTGATTCGTAAAAAACTTTAGCCCAGTGCCTGTGATCGCGGCCTGATCGGCTGCCTCCCTCAATCCCTGCACTGTCCTCTTCTCTCCAAAGGCTTGTTTTTAGTGAGCCCTCGCTCCCTCTCCTACCCCCCCAGCCTGCTTACCTCGGCCCAAACAAATCTTATCTCCCAAACACCCCCACTCTCACTCGCTTGTTCCTTCTACCTCACTCCTTAGCCTCACCACATTTCCCCAGAGCCATCTAGCCGACCTGCCCAGTTGGCGCCTGCTCCCATTTTCGGCCACTTAATCTGATTGTTTTTCCCTAGTTGACTACCTCCACCCCCCGCCTCCTCTAAAGATCACATCTTTTACTATTATAATTTTTCTTTTCTCTCTACTGCCTGCTTCGCTAACCCTGCCTGTTTTACTCTGCACCTTGCCTCACCTTCTTGCCCTCCCCCCCGACCAAACGAATCACTGATACGAGCGTCACCACTCTATTGTCTGCTTTGCTTGGTTGTACAGATAAAAAATGCTTACTTACCTGTGCCTCTCTCCTTTCCACCCCCAGATCGGACGCCTGGACTGACCAGCCATGTGCCCCGTTGGCACGGCTCGGGGCCCCCCTGACGCCACCACCAGCCACCGCAAACCCCTCGCAGAAGCCGGGTAAGGATTTCCACTAGGCCAGGGAAGCAGGGATCGGCTGCTATTGGATAAAGTGCTTGGAGACGCTCGCCCATTGGCCACCGGTTTCCAGCTACTGTCCTCCCATTGGTACTTCTGAGAGTGTGCTGTGCTGGGTTCGGCACCCATTCACTTGCACTGCTCTCGGCTGAATTTTCGCCGCCCTCCCCCTCTGATCTTTATTAAATAGGCTCATCGCTCCACCCAGGTGCCATAGACCCACCCCCTAAATGTGCCTCCCACTTGTCCCACAGTTTTTACTCTCCCCCTCCTCCCTAGCACTGCGTGACCCTCTCCCTCTGAAACTCCTAAGCTTCCATCCCTTTATATTTTTCCTTTTTTTCTTTTCTTTTGCTTTTTCCTCTCTCTTTTTTCTTTTTCACTTTGTTTCATCGTTGTTTCTCCCATCCCCTGTTGCTTGACCCCCACCTTAGTTCCTCAGTACTCCCCTTGCTACTGCTCTAACCATACCCTTCCTAAACTCTATAAATCCTTGCTTTACTTCCTCCCCTGCCTCTGCTTATTCTCTGCCACCCCTTGCCTGCCACCCCCTTACAACTCAGTGGTGAGCTGCCCCCATTTAACAATGCCTTCCTTTAGTTTCTACCACCTGTCTCTACTGGCCCTCTCCCTCCTTTTCCCACTATGCCAACTTCCTTTCTCTTCCTACCCTGCTCTACCTCCCACCTTTATCATCAAATCCTGCTACCCACAACATGGAACCATGGCAAGTCCTCCAGACTTTTATAAGAGGCACCCCCTTATTAAGGACTGTGTACAAAATGCAACATATTCTACTGGAAAGTTGTCAAATCAAAATCTGTCGCTAGCCATCACCCTCTACTGGGACCCTAGAAGACCACGCCGAACCCAAACAAAGAAAAATCAGAGACACACTTTAACCGACTGTAAGCTATGGGTGGTATCATTGAAACTCCTGCTCCTCCTACTTCTAATGTCAGGTGGGGTGCACCCAAACCCCGGCCCTGTCTCAGACAAGTTAACAAAACTAGAGAAAGTGGATAGAGGTCTCTCCATTGTCACCCTAAATATCTGCAGCCTCCTTCCTAAGCTGGCATCTCTTCAAGTCTTCGTTGGGCAAAAAAATCCTGACATACTAGCCATTGTTGAGACTTGGCTGTCTCCGAGTACCCCGGATCATGTTGTCTCACTTCAAGGCTACAATCTCTTCAGACTTAACTGGGCAAACAAGAAGGGTTGGGGTTGTGCTATCTACATAAAGGACAACCTCTCTAGTCACCTTGGCAGTTTCATCTCCACAAACACCCAAGTGCAACTTCTCCCTATCAAACTGCTCCTTGGTGCCTAAAATAAAGTGCTCATAGTGGCTGCAGTCTATATCCCTCCTAAAGACCCTCGATCCGGTCTCAAGTCAGTGCTTGAATTTGTAAGCTTGCAACCTCCTGAAACTGAGCTCCTCCTCCTTGGTGACTTCAATATAAACTGGCTCACCTCGGACATCGGATCCAGCAAAGATGCCATCCTAGCAGCCAACCTGACGCAGATGGTAAATTCCCCTACTAGAAAAAACTACAAGACTGGAACAAGCACTCTCATTGACTGGGTACTCACTAGTCACCTGGACCGGATAAAAAACATTACAGTTCTCCCTGACTCTCTCAGTGACCACTTCCCAGTGTCATGTACCTGGTCGAACAAATTTCTCAAACCACCCCCCAAAGTTATCTCAAGTAGAGTGCTGCCACATGGAAATCTCACTAAACTAAAGACTTGTCTCCTGCAACAGGACTGGGTACCAATTTTCAAAATGGTTGATGTTGATGCTGCTCTAGAATACTTTATCACAACCTTCAATACTGCATGTGACATTTACGCACCATTAAAAATGTGTAAAATCAAAGCTCTCTCAAATCCTTGGCTCACTGCCAAACTACTGGCCCAGCTCAAAGCTCGTGACAATCTCTGGGCCATAGCCAGGGACACGGGCTGCTGGCAGGATATACAGAAGTACAAACAGGCATGAAACATATGCACCTCACAAATCAGGCAAATGAAGAGCGCCTATTTCAAAAATGCCCTTGAATCCACCTGGGGTGATGGGAGAGCTTTCTGGGACAACATCTGAAATATAATAGGTAAGCAATCTAAATCCTCTCCCACCATTATGAATGTTGATGGCTCCACCACACTTGACCCAAAGGCTATGGCAGATGCTCTAAGTAAAACTTTCACAGACCTCAGCGGGGTCCTCCCCCCAGATTTCTTCCTGGACTTGCCTGTGTCTAACCTAGTATCCCAAAGCACCTGTAGTGACCAACCACTATTTTATTTCAAGACAAGCAAAGCGCACGAAGCCTACAAATACATAAAAAAGGCCTGCTCTAAATCCAGAACAAGCAGTGACATTATAGATCTAAAAATCTTGTCTCTCACCTTGGACGAAATGATCCACCCTGTTACCAAAATTCTCAATCTTTCGCTTTGCCAAAGTCAATTTCCCAACAAAAGGAAGTCTGCTATAGTTACACCAGTGCTCAAAGGGGGTGACAAATCCACACCAGGGAACTATAGACCTATATCAATACTCCCACCCCTCTACAAAGCACTTGAACGCATTGTGGCGGACAAACTCTCAGACTACCTGCATAAGTACAATCTGCTCTGTAAGCAACAGCATGGATTTAGGAAAGGGCACAGTACGTCAACGGCCCTACTAGATTTCTCTGGAGAAGTCTACTCTGCTCTGGACAAAGGCTACCAAACCGGAGCGGTCTTCATTGACCTCACAAAAGCATTTGATACTGTCCACCATGGCCTACTAATCTCACTATTGCCCAGGCTTGGGCTGGCCGAAGGACCTAGTGCTTGGGTAAAAAGTTACCTGACAAAGCGCTCATGGGCTGTAAAATCTCTGATGTACTCTCTGACTCTAAACCTGTCCTCTCAGGTGTACCGCAGGGATCAATCCTAGGTCCTCTCCTCTTTAGCCTGTCCCTAAACTCTCTCCCTGAATCTTGCCCTGAAAAATTAATCTTATATGCTGATGACGCTGTAATTCTCTCTTCCCACAAGGAGCCAAACCCCCTACGCCAGAGCTTACAACTTGCCTTCTCCAGTGTCGAAAAGTGGTTCCTTGATAATAAGCTTGTCCTAAACCACAAAAAAACAAAAGCCATGCTTTTTACCAATCATCAAAACAGAAATAGAAATATTCCACTCACTATAAAAACTTCCGCTGGAAATACACTTGAACAAGTGAATACTTTCAAATACCTCGGTATCACTTTTGATCAAGGTCTTACCTTCGCGACCCACATAGACAACATGGCGAAAACAGTGAACCAACATCTAGGAATACTATTTTGAAACCGCCAATTCCTGAACCAAGCTGCACTGAGGATTGCTATACAAAGTTTCATAATCGCAGTTATAGACTATGGCCTAATTATCTATGGCTCAGCTACCACCATGGCACTAAGATGAATCTCAACCGCTCTAAATAAGGCATGTCGGCTCCTCATGGGGGCACAGAGACTGACCTACACATGTGAGCTACTCTGAAACCAGCCGGTTGCAACTATCCAATCGCCTTGTGTATCTCACCTGCATAATGGCAAAAAAATCAATCCTGGGACTAACTCCACTGTGTATCCAAGACCTACTCTGTCTGAATAATGGCACGCGTCCCACCAGAAGATCGGAACACCAACCTTTTCTGGTCCTCAGATGCCGGACTGCTCAGGGACAAAGAGCGTTTGCGTACAGGGCCCCAACCTGGTACAATGCACTAAGCCTACCTACTCTATCCTCCACATCTCTTGGAGCTTTCAAATCCATGCTCTATGCCCACCTCTCTGCCACCAGCACCTGTGACTGCTTTGATTAAAGACTTATTCCTCCGCTGACCATCCCTCAACATGGCCTATCATCTTTGGCTAAAGAACCCGTCAATACCACTAACTACTCCTGTCTTCCTCCGCAATCTCTCTTCTACTTTCCCTCTTTCCTCTCTTCTCTCCCTCTACTGCCTCCTACTTTCCCTACTCTACTCTTCCCTGAATGCCTCTAAGTATCTCTCTCTCTCTCCTGGAAAAGTAGTTTGTTTTGAATTATTACTGCCTTGGAAACTGCTGAACAAATTTCTTACGTAACATTTTTTTTTTCTGTTAATACCTGTAATATTTTTGTTTGTTTGATGTTCTATGTGACGTGGAACCTTTGTAAAAGAGCCCTGGCTCAAAGGTATTAATTCCTAGACCAATAAACTAAACTAAACCTATAAAAAAGGAAGCAATATACTGGACAGATTAGTACATATTTTACTTCCCAGAAAAGAGAATGTCAATAGCTGGCTACCAAAACTACAGATGGGTAATTTTAAATGCAGTCACTGTAATCATTGTAGCAACACCAAGAATTTAAGTTATTTTTATCATCCAAGAACTGGGAAAAGATTTACAATAATTCATTTCATAAAGTGTAGTACATAAGGTGTAATTTATGCACTAACTCGCCCATGTGGCATTTATTGCATTGGCCAGACAAAGCGTGCATTAAAGTTATGAAGAGCAGAACACAAAACAGCAATAAGAATTAATAATGAAAGCTATGCAATAGCACAACATTTTCAAGAATCTAGACACATGTCTGTTGCTGCAGTACAATTTTTTGGCATTGAAAATTTTAACTAGATATACAAGGTGAAAGACAAGCTGTTTAAAAATGAGGCATTCTGGATTATAACTTTAGACAGTGTTAAACCACATGGGTTAAATGATCTAGTACAGCTACATAGCATATGAACTATACATGGACTTGCTATTATTAGTTCTCTAATTATTTGCATTATTTACAAATATGTGTGTTTCTCCTCTGTGCATTTTTCTAATAGATATTTACGATGTATTTAGTATCCTCGCACATGTAATGAATTGCAGTTCTCTGCATTATGATAATTTAGTCTCTGTCTATATACATTGAGAGAGATATATTACTTATTCCTCTACTCTTCCATTGATATGTTTTGTATTTGTTTAGTTAGTAGGTGTTTTCTATTTATAGTAATTGCACTGTTGCTTTAAGTAATGTGTTTTTAAATGTAATTCACATCCTACACCAAATGTTCTGATGATGGCATCAGTCATGATGTTGAAACATTAACTGTTATATGACTGGTTCTTCTAGGTCTGTGGAATAGTGAACGCTGAATACTAAATTGTGCATTATTTGAACCGCTTATAGACCTTACTGAACCCATGCCTTTTGTCTTCTGTTGCTGCTGAAATTTTGATTAAAGGAACTTTAATTAAAAAAAAAGTTTACAGTATGTCTGAATGCTATGGAGTGCTGACCTTTTCCATTTTGGCAGAGTGTGCTGAAGAATGGAAGACATTTTGTGAGTGCCATGTGGCTTTTTTTCGAATTTGCACAAAATGAACGAGACTGTGTGATTTTCTCAAAGTAAAAACTAGTGCAGTGTTACCAAACAGGGCTTTGTTTTGGGGGAAGGGATGGTTTTTCCTATGATTCCATTCTGGCTTAGAGTGATTATGCTCCAGTATTGGTCAGCCATCTCTATTCATTTGAGAGATTTGACAGAGCAGTTAGACACACAAAGCTGCAATCTAGATCAAGCCTTAAAAATAAAACTTGAATATATATTTTTTTCTTTTGCAATCTGCCAGATATGACTTGTAATCCATTTTTTTTAGTAAGTTATTTTTGCAGTTTGCATTTGTTATACTCTCCCCTTCCCCCAAAGAAGCATCCTGAAAGGAGCTGTTTCCAGCTCAGTATGTCTTTCCTGGTAAAACATGTGAAATAAATAAATAAATAAATACATATATACATAAAGTTTCAATGTTGCCAGTGCTGTAATTCCACAGCACTAACATTGAAGTGCACTGTATTGCTGTACTGTAGCAACAGCCATAATTGTATGGGCAAGTTGTGTTCACAGCTGTATAGTAAAAGCTTTTTTTGTGATCATCTTATAGCAATACAAGAGCCCCACTCAAGAAGAGGGTCCTTCGCCATGTGCAGCAGCATGGTATAGATATTCAAGTTTGTTTTTCCAGATGGATCTGCATACAGAAATTGTGCTAACAGCTGTATATTAATAAGAAAGCAAGGTGTGTTTTAGATAAGCCACCAGCAGTACAAGTACTGTACACCACTCAAGCAGGGGTCCTGCATCAAGCAAAGTAGCATGGTATGCATGCATTGCTACAATTCACAGGCATCAATACTTAAATTTACCATACAGCAGTATCACCAGCCTAAACTGTACTGAGCAATTGTGCTAGTAGCTGTGAGGGTGGGGGGCTGTGAACCGCCAGTAGCAGTACAAGTACCCCACTCAAGCAGAGGTCTTCTGTTATGTGCAGCAGCGCAGTATGCATGAAGTGCTGTCATTCCAAGGTGACAGCATAAACTGAATAGGGAAGTGTGCTAGCACCTGTATATTAAAAGATAAACATGTTTTATGTCTTCAGTGATCAGCCAGTAGCATTACAAGCAACCCATCTATGGAGATGTCCTATATCACACACAGCACCACAGTACACCAGTGGTGCTGTCATTCTCAGGCATTATGAATGAAATTCACCATATACTGTAGCATAACACCAGCATAAATTGTACAGGAAAACTGTACTAGTAGCTGTATATTACAGGAAAACATTTTTTTTCTTGTTTTTGTCATCAGTTAGTGACATTATTTGCTAAAATTGCACACATTTAAGAATTAACATTTGTTACAAATGTGCAGTTTAAGGAGAAAATGTGCTATTTTCTGATGCATATAATTTTTTAAGAACTTACATTTTTAAAAATGCATGATTTGGGAACAAACTAAAAAAACAAGAAAATAAAATTACTGTATGTGAGATTTAGACATAATTTTGTCAAAACTGCAAACAAATGCAAAATTAACAATTTTGCACTAGTTCACAAGTGTAATAAAAATTTCACCCAGCACTAGACAATATACTTTTCTGCTTCATCTGTATGTGAACATTGAATAGTGTAGCATACTCGTAATTACTTTAGCTTCACAAATAAGCAGTACTTACAGTACATACAGTACATGTAACTCATTCCCCTAGACTCACAGTATTAGCACTGTCTCTTCAGTATCAATAGATACTTCATCAATGGTCCATATGAAGAAGAAGATGTACTGGTGGTGTTGACAATTCCTATGAGAGAGCCAGTGGTCCCATACAGAGAAGGATGCTGGTCTATTGGATGCTGACTTAGTTTTTCTGCATTACTGTTCATAAACTTGGTAAATGCAAAAAGGCAAGTGATTATACTTTCCCTTACATTCACTTTTTGCCCTGCTTTTCCTACTCTGGAATTCAGTTGATCCTTATGCCTGTGCTTACTGGTTCCCAGGAATGGATATACCAAGACACTAACCTGATTTTTAGGGTGCTCCAGGTCTGGATTGTTCTCTAGTCTGTTTTGGTCAGTTCCCTGCTGTGAACTCCCTGAGTGTTGCCTGGGTAGCCACTCTCATATATTAAAGACACTGGCATATTTGATGCAATTTTCTCTGAATACATTTCTAGTCACCCATCATAACTCATTGCATGTCCTGAGCCCCTAATGCAGAACTCTCCCAGCAGCAGTGATCCTTAATGAAATAGTCATTTTGCATGCTGCCTGAGGTGCCTGTCCTTCTGTTATTGCTCCTTTTTTAGGGCCAGAGAAAATGAAAAAAAGTACTGTTTTACTACTTTGAACTGGCGACCATCGAACAGTATGGTTTACAATAAACACAGCAATAGAGTCAAGCCATACAAAGGCAAAAGTACTGGACTTTAGGAGGGCTGACTTTGGCAAAATGGGTGAGTGCCTAAGGAATGCACTAGCAAAGGGCAGGAAGGAGGGGTGGAAGAACAATGGGGAATAAAAAACTGCCATCACAGAGGTAACTAGCCTTTGTGTGAAGCAAATAAACAAAACAAAATGATGTAAGAAACCACTATGGTTCTCAAAGGAAGTGGCAGTGAAGGTTCAAGAGAAAAAAGAAAGCATTCAGGAAGTACAAGGAATCACAGAAGGAGCAGGACAGACAACTGTATCAGTTAAAGCAAAAGGAAGCAGGGAAGGCAGTCAGAACAGCAAAGGCCCAAACCGAGGAAAAGATAGCCAACTCAGTTAAGAAGGGGGATAAAACCTTTATAGGTACATCAGGGAGCGAAGGAAGACCAAGGGAGGGATAGTGAGGCTTAATAAAGGGAGGGAGGGTGGGCAGAGGGTGACTGTGAAAAGGCAGAGATACTAAACAAATATTTTTGCTCAGTATTTACAAAGTAAGGGGGGGGTACCTAAAACAAACAGTAGAAACACTCTGGATACAGAAGTTGATACCAGCCCATTTACAGAAGAAAGGGTTCTGAAAGAACTCTTAAAACTGAAGGTGGACAAAGCAATGGGGCCTGATGGGATTCATCCCAGAATTCTAAAAGAACTAAGGGTAGAACTCGTGACACCACTGACTACCCTCTTTAACAAATCATGGGAGGATGGGGTGGTACCCGAGGACTGGAGGAGGACAGATGTGATTCTCCTTCACAAAAGTGGGAGCAAGGCAGAAGCAGAAAACTACAGACCTGTTAGTTTAACCTCAGTGGTAGGGAAAATGATGAATCACTTCTGAAGGAAAGAATTGTCAAGTATCTAGAGGCCAGAGGGCACAGGACCCAAGGCAGCATGGATTCACAGCGGGAGGTCATGCCAGACAAATCTGATAGATTTCTTGACTGGGTGACCAAAGTAGTAGATCAGGGAGGGGCCGTGGACATGGCCTACCTAGACTTTAGCAAGGCATTTGACACAGTCCCACACAAAAGATTAATATACAAGTTAGCCAGTCTGGGAGTGGGTCCCAAGATGACAGCCTGGGCAAAGAATTGGCTGGAGAATAGGACACAGTGAGTAATAGTAAATGGAGTCCACTCTGAAGAAAGTGGGGTTATTAGTGTGGTACCGGGGTTCAGTATTAGGACCGGTCCTCTTCAATGTCTTTATAAACAACATTGGGAAGGACTGGAAGGAAAAGTATGTCTCTTGCAGATGACACTAAGATCTGCAACAGAGTTGATGCACAGGGTGGGGTGGAAAGGATGAGAAGGGACTTGGCAAGGTTAGAGGAATGGTCAAATGTAGGGCAGCTTAGATTCAATGCTAAGAAGTGCAGGTAATGCACCTGGGAAACAAAAACCCAGGGAAGAGTACACAATGGGGGTGAGCTACTAACAACACAAAATGGAAAGGGACCTGGGGATAGTCATATCAGATGACCTAAAGGTGGGCAAGCAATGCGAGAGGGCAGCAAGGAGGGCTGGGGGATACTGGGATGCATAGGGAGAGGCATCACCAGTAGAAAACAGGAAGTTATTATCCCTCTGTACAGACAGCTGGTGAGACCCCATCTGGAGTACTGCATGCAGTTCTGGAGACCCAATCTCCGCAAAGACATAGACAGGATGGAAGCTGTCCAGAGGAGGGCAACTAAAATGGTGCAGGGTCTGCACCAGAAGACATATGAAGAGAGACTTAAGGAGCTTAATATGTATAGCCTCAAGGAAATGAGGGAGAGGGGGGACATGATAGAAACTTTCAAGTACCTCAAGGGAATCAACAAAGTCCAAGAGGGTAGCATCTTTCAAAAAAAGAGTGGTGCAAGAACAAGGGGGCACAATTTGAAGATAGAGGGGCGGCTCAGAGGTAATTTAAGGAAGTATTTTTCACAGAGGGTTGTGGATGCATGGAACGGCCTTCCGAGGAGGTTGTGGAGTCAAAACAGTGGTGGAATTCAAGCATGCATGGGACAGTCATAAGGCAATTCTAGGGGGTGGGGGTAGGAAGAAGTAGGCTGCTGGTTAACTAGGATCTGTAGCTTATCCATTAAGTAGGGAAATGGGCAGACTGGGTGGGCCAAGCGGTCCTTATCTGCCGTCAAATTCTATGTTTCTATGTTTCTATTAAATGTACATTTTCCTTAAATTGACACTATACTGGTTAGATTGCAATAAGCACTGACAAACTGCTGGATTTGACATAGTAAAACTTGGATCAGAGGAACACCAGGGGGCCGATTCCAAGACAGCTGGAGTAACTCTCACGTAGTTGTGTGTTGTGCTGGTTGCCTCTGTGCCATAGACCCTATGCCACATTCCAGAAGCAGTAGGGTCCTGGCAGCTATGACTTGTGAGATACGCCATGTGTGTGGTGGTAGCCCACACATGGCATAAAAATGCTGCAGGTCGCATCTCACAGCGAGCGTTAGGTGGCCCCTCTGGAGCCCCCCCTGTCCCGGACCACTGCAGAACACATCAGGGGCATGGGGAGGCAAGGACAGATGGCACAGGCATCTGGGAGATGCTACTGACACAGAACCCTGGGGTTTCCTCATGGTCAGGGTTTGGGGGTTGGGGTGTACTAGTGGGGGCCAGGGGACGACATGGCGCCATTGCCACGGTGCTGCAAGGCTGCATCCAATGGTGCCAGCCATCAGATACCAGTTATGACAGCTCCAAGCTGTCAGAAGTCAGCTACACCACTGCGTGTCCTGGAATCGCAATTGCAGGTTGTGACACCGGGCCTTCTGGAATTGGGCTAAGTTGCTGTTGCAACCCGCAGTTGAACCAGGTATTGCAGGCTGCAGTGTATGTGTGGTTGTATCTTGCAACTGTCACAGCCCATAGATGCAATGCCTAGGTGCCCTCCTGGAACAGCAATGGGCGTATCGCATGGCGTAAGTCGCGGGATAGGCCATGGGGATTGGCGTATCCTGCCTTACACCAGCGTAGCCAATCTTGGAATCGAGCCCCAAGTCACTTTTTCCATAACCATTCACTCCCCTACTGAAAACCCTTTCTGTGTTCCCCTAGGAACAACTGATCAAAAATGCCAGAAAATGTCCACAAAAATTCCAATGTCTGCCTATTATGTGGGCATGGCTTTAAATCTTGACTGTGTATTTATTTATACTTTACCATATTTGCAAATTGCAAAATTTTTTAAATTACTGTGTTTCTAATTCGCAAGAAATGCAATGTTAAGCCATTTCAAATAGTTCTATTACCAAGTACTCATTACACTTTAAACTGTTAGAAACAAAGCCTTACAGTACATGTTTTAGGTTCTGTGTGGTTATGTGTTTCTGTTCTAGGATGTGAAGCAGGCAGCCACCTACAATGTATAATTTTCCTCCTGCACTTGGTATGTCACCTCATAGAGCTGACAAGCCTTCACAGCATATGGCAGGTGTCTCTATCATCAAGATATGTTATGTAAGTACTTTTTTCTTCTGTATCTACCCTTTTAGTTGTATGTTGCTGGTTGTGGATATTTTGAAATCAATAAAAACTTTAAACTAAAAAAAAAGTCAACAAATGAAGCCCTGCAATTGTTTTAACTTTACAAATGTTAGCACCTAATAAAAGCTGGGCAGTGGCACTCCTAACATACTGTACATATGAATTGTTAGTGAAAAAAAGCAGGTTTCTTACCCTTATTTATTTTTTTATGTTAGCCTAGAACGGTGAAGAGTCACAATGGCGATGGAACCACAGTGCCGACACTTTTGTGTGATCACAGTTCCCCCATCCCTGAGTTGTGCCCTCAGAGTTGGAATCTATAGTAAGAAGGGTGTGGGGGAGCATAGTGGGGTGTGGGGGGTGACTCCCCCCCCACAAGAAAAGACTTTTCCAAAAGAGTTTTTGATGTGGGTTCACTGCCATTATCACGTGTCACTGTTCCACAGACGCTACTATGACATGGAACTATTTTTTTATTTATTAAAAGTTGCAAACAGGATTGGTTCATTTAGCTTCAGAAAACTAGTTCACAAAAACAGAGAAGCATAGACAATCATGGCAGAAAAAGACCCATGGTCCATACTGTCTGCCTGAGTTTCCTATTTAGCCCTGGGGCTGACTGTTCCTCCAGGGTCCTCCCCCCCCCCATCCTCCCTCTCATTCTCCTCCCCAGTTCTGTCACCCTGAGCAACCATTATACTCTTCATTCTATCGCACTTGTACTTGAAACCAGTAACAGTTTTTGCACCCACACCTCAGCTGGCAGACTGTTCCACGGCTCCACCACCCTTTCTGTAAAATAGTACTTCCTCATTTCCCTCCTGAACCTCCCTCCTGTTAGTTTCCACTCACGTCGACATGACCTCAAGTTATTATTCAAGCTATTTAGTTCCCCACAGGTCACCTTGTTAATAACTTTTAGGAACTTGAAGGTCTCTATTGTATTTCCCCTCTCCAATCTGGCCTCCAGCAAGTACATGTTCAGTGCCTTGAGATGCTCCTTATAGCACCTGCTCTGCTGGCCCTGAATCATTTTTGTTACTCTACATTGTACCATCTCCAGCCTATCCCTATCATTCATGAGGTTAGGACTCCAGAAATGGGTGCAGTACTTCTGGTGTGACCTCACTAAGGATCTGTATAGGGGAACTATTAATTCTCCTTTCTGCTATCAGTGCCCCTCCCAATACATCCCAGCATCCTACTTGCCTTGTTATAAACCTTGTACTTATTTGATTGCTTTAGGGAGTCATTGATGACAACTTCAATGTCTCATTCCTCAGCAGTAGTACTAAGTCTCACCCCTCCCATTCAGTACTCTATCCTGGGGTTCTTTTTCCCTAGGCGCATTACCTTGCACTTTTTGGTGTTGAATTTTAACTGCTAAACTCTTGACCATCTCTCCAACTTTTGTACATCTCTCAGCATTTTCTTTATTCCCTCGTCGCTATCCACCCTTCCACAGAACTGTGTGTCATCTAAGAAGAGAAGAGAAACAATCTGCCTTAGATACCCTCACCAAAGTCTATCTGCATTTCCTTTATTCCCTCATCACTATCCACCCTTCCACAGGATTTTGTGTTATCTGTGAAGAGACACAACCTGCCCCGGATTCCCTCACGAATATCGCTGATGAACATACTGAAGAGGACAAGACTCAGGGCAGATCCCCGTGGAACCCCGCTTGTAACTCCCATCTCTTCTGATTTAATCCCACAGACCACAACCCTCTGATGCCTCCCCTTTAGTTACTTACCTACCTACCATGTTTGCTATGACTTTAGCTACACTCAGATCCTCCAACTTCTTCAGTAAGTGTCTGTGAGACACGTTGTTGAAAGCCTTGCTGAAGTCAAAGTAGAGCAAATTCACAGCTTAGCCCCTATCTGATTACATTGCCATCCCTAGTCTGACAAGATCTCCCTGCCATGAATCTGTGCTGTTTAATGTACTGGAGACCACTGCTCTCCTAGTAGTCTGCGAAGTCCTCTTTGACCAGTCACTCCATCAGCTTACTCACAATAGAGGTAAGACTGACAGGTCTGTAGTTCCCTTGTTTGCTTCTTGATCTCCCCCCATGGAGTGGGGCTACGTCTGCCACCCTCGAATCCTTTGGAACTACCCTTGTCCTAAGTGAACTGCTGAATAGACCTAGTAGGGGTTCAGCCAGTTCCACTGCCAATTCCCTGTGTAAGACCCACTGCCAAATCCCTGGGTATCTTTGGATGCAACCCATCTGATCCTGGTGCATTATCTACCTTTAGGGCTGCCAGCAGTTCCAGACCCTTTCACTAGTAAATATTAGCTGCCTTACAGTATCTCCAGGACCCCTTTTGTGGCTGCTTTGATGCCACTGTCTGGCAAGGACCCACCATCCTCCCTGGTAGAACTGAGCAAAAGTAATCATTAATGATCTCTCCCCCTCTACCTGCAACTTTCCCCCTCACCATGTCCCAACCCCTCTTGAAGCAGTCCACTATCTTTAGGGATGCCACCTCCTCCGGCAACTTCTTCCACTTAGCTACCACCCTCTTGGTAAAAAAAGTGCCTGCTCCTCCGCCTCCTGAACCTTCCACCTACCAGCTTTAGGGTGTTACCTCAGATGATCTTGTTTCCATTAAGGCTGAAGAAGCCCTCAGTGCTCACCCTGTTTAAACCTTTAAGGTACTTGAATATCTCAGTCATCCCCCCGACAAAAAAAGATTTATTAATAGGAGCTACAAGGAACCACGGATTAGAGAGGCAGCTGGACAAGTTAACCAGATTAGGAGAGAAAATTATTTACAACCAGGAACAGGGACAATGTTGGGAGATAGAAGAGTATTTGCCATGGCTTACAGCCATTTAATTGGCAGGTTAGAAATAACATACATAAAAACTGGCATGTCCTGCAGGTAAGAAACACTATCAACAGAATGTTCAAGGATTGACCCCTTTTTACTTCTAAAAACTGACATTGAGGGACAGTTTAGTGCATACAGAACATAGGATACCAGAGTATAGTGAGAGGAGAAAGGAACAGTTACTGCTAGTTCCCCTTAAGAATGGCAATTTCCCATGTGGAACATGCTTTCCATGTAACAACACTTCCTAAAAGGCATATTATGAACATCCTTATACTAACAAGAACTATGAAATTAAGCAGCATATCACCTGTAAATCTGATCACATTATCTATTTCCTGCAATCTCTTTGTGATAATCTGTACAGTATATTAGCAACACAAAGAGGGAACTACAGACACATATAAGTAAACAAAAAGTGATATAAGAAGGCCGATGGAAGTTTACCAGTGGCCAGACATTTCAATGAAGTGGGACATTCAATCTCTTCTCTGAGGTTTTGAGGACTTAAGAGAGTGCAATAGCCTAAGAGAAAGGGGGAATGGGATAAACTGCTGTTTAAAAAAGGAGCTGTACTTTATCTATCAGATGAACACCTTGGATCCATATGTGGGACGAAATGATGAATATAATTATTCCCTACATTGGTGAACAAAACGATGGACAACAATTGATTGAATTAGTGGTGTAGTATAATATAATAATGAACTTGATTTTTGATACATAGATATACAGATGCTGTTGGCTAACAAGGACCGTTTGACCCGCCTAGTCTGCCCATAAATTCCCCCAATTGTACTCCTCAAGCCACTACTGGGAGACCATTTTCCACTCCCATCCTTTATCCAATACATCCATGTGCTGCCAACCACCATGAAGCTACAGGGGCTGTAACATGTATGAACAAGTTCCATATGAGAGAGAGAGAGAGCATTTAATGCATTGAAATAGGTACTCTCTACACACTAGGGACTCTCGGTCCTTCGCACTCCACATGCCATCTTCCAACATGGGTAAAGCTACCTTTAACTACCGCCTCCCCTCCCTATGGAACTCTCAGTCCCCTCCTATGAAACTCTCTCTCACACTCCACTACCAAATCCCTCCTTCACCTCCTTCCCCTCCCTACATGCTCACACAACATTACTTAGCTCCTGAAGTTGTGGTCTGTTTAGATACTCTTACCTCCAGTCTTTCTAGAAGCAGTGCCCTTAGTGTAAATCATGTTTAATAATGTTTTTCTGTATGTATATTGTAAAATCATGTAAATGATGTATTCTCTTTGTATATTGTGAATGCCGTGTATGATATATTTCTTCTGTGCTACTTGACTGTATTGTACATTTTTGTTCCCTTGCTCCCTTCCCCTGGGTCGCACCTGGAGACGAGCCTTATCTCAGTATGCCTTTCCTGGTCACCAAATGTTTAAATAAAAACAAAAATAAATGAAAAGGGAGAAATCAATTGGGAAGGTATATAAGGGCTATTGGTTTTCATATGGTTAGAAGCCATTCATGGCTGGTGTTCTTTGGACCCAGGGGAATTACTAAGCTAGAAATCATGTATGCCTTAGTAGTATGTATCACTCGATGTTTTAGAAGTTTTAATTATTTTAATTAAAAGACTTCATGCTACATAGGATGATTTATGCTAGATGAAAATCACAATAACAGCATTATACTTGAAGATTAAGGTGTGAATGGAACTGGATCATGGTTTTGTTCGAATATCTATGCTGCCTTGAATAAGATACTTTTTAGGAGCTTTATAAAACAAATATGATGGCTTAAGAAACAAGAGAATAGAAGCCTTATGCTTATTTAAAATTATAGTGCAAATGTTATAAAAACATTTTCACTGATAACAATTTGTGGGGACAGAAATAATACTGGGATGGGGCCAATAGCTGCAGTACACAGCTGCCAGTAAGTCTGAGATTGCCACCTGGTTTGCATCTCAGTGTGTTATTGGTATGCTGCTGTGGCTGTATGTTACAGCCCCTGTTCATGGTGGTAGGTGGCTTCACTTTGAGACATCGGATGATGTCATTCCCCGCCTGCATTGCAGTATAAAAACTGCGTTCAACAGCAGCTCCAGATGCTTCTTATAGTCACAGGGAGTGGGCGGCTACTTTATTTTATTTAGCTTTTATTTACCAGGTAGTCACACTAGGCAATCAAATGCCTATTTTCAGGGGCAACCCAGAAGAGCACAGCTGCAAAATACAGAGGCCCAGATATTCAAACTGCGCCAGGCTGTGGCACAAGCTTGGGCGCAGCTCAGCTTGGCTGCGCAGGGGTGTGGACTGGGTGATATTCAACAGAGCTGCACCATGGCTCAGCAGCATTGAATATCACACCCTGGCCACCCCCAGTGTGCATGGCGCAGTGGCACTGCACCAGCACAAGTGGCCAGAGTGGAGCATGGGGATGCGCTAGTGCAATTCCATTGTGCCATGCACAGCAACTGCGATATTCAAAAGTTGACATGCAAATGGGGCCATAATGTATGCAAGGCACACATGGGGCCATTTGCATGTCATTATGCCTCAATTTTCATGCAGGTGCGCTGATCCCCGACGACTTGCACCTGGCGCCCTGCCAGGCAGCAGCCGTCGGGGACCGACACCCCCTGCAGCCCGATCGTGGGCATTTGTAGTAAAAAAAAATATATATTATGTCCAATATCCCTGGTGGTTCAGTGGACCACTGTCTGTGCATGGAATGTAGTATGGTAGAATGTGTAGTGCGGTGGGGGCTGCCGCTGTGAACCAATGGGCGTGCAGCCCTACGGCGATGTCAGTTGGCGGGCGGCAGGCGGCAGAGCGGGTGAGGGTGCTGCCTGCCTGCTAGCCGGGAGGGGGCAGTGGGGCCCAGTGGGTGGTGGGGGTACCACTAGACCACCAGGGATATTGGATTCTTTTTACACATGCCCGCGATCGGGCAGATAGCGGTCCACTGGACCACCAGGGATATTGGATGGAATAGCTTCTATTTTTACAGATGCCCACGATCGGGCAGATAGCGGTCCACTGGACCACCAGGGATATTGGATGGAATAGCTTCTATTTTTACAGATGCCCGCGATCAGGCAGATAGCGGTCCACTGGACCACCAGGGATATAGGACAAATTCTTCTATATTTACACATGCCCGCGATTGGGCATATAGCGGTCCACTGGACCACCAGGGATATTGGACAGAATTCTTATTTTTTTTTTACAAATGCCCATGATCAGATATGGGGGGCGCCGCCAGGTGCAGCCGGAGCTCTGGTGGCCACCCACAGGTGACAGCTGCCGTGTTGCACCCTGCAATGCGGCAGCTCACCTGTGGGTGGCCATCAGTTGTTCCTTTTTTTTTTGGATCAACTTTGTGCTGGCGCAGATAGGGGTTGTGCATGCATGGCTCTGCACATCCCGGGCTGAATATTGAGCTATGCAGAGTATGCATGGGCACACACACCCCCCCACCTGTGCCTGCATACATTACTGATGTGCCGCGCACTTCTCCCTTTTGAATATCGTGCCAGGGCGCATCAGTGGGTTGCGCATGGTGCAACACTGTTGCGCCATGCGCAACCCTTTTGAATATCTGGGCCTGAGAGTACAGCTACAAATATACAGACATTTGAGGAATGCAATATGATTAGGACATATATAGTAAGAACATATACTATAATAAGGCATACTTCAGCAAGGAGGTACAAAGCAAGAGGATACAAAACATAAGGATACGATGGTGTAATGTACATACAGTGGCAAGATTGTACCCAGCATATAGAGCATCAAGATCCGGCAAATACTGACATACTGTATATATTGTAAATATAGATTGGGTGATAAGGAGAAAGGAAGACAGTCAATTACAGGCCAAGAGGATCCATGAAGCAATCCATAATTATGGTACACCTAACATAGAGAGCTAGCAAGGTCCTGAGGGGAGTGAGTGAGGGAGAGGTGTAATAATTTGGATTGGGGGTGTAGATTGGGCTGCAGAGCCAGTAATGGATTCACTTGGAACATACTTGTGGGGAGGATATTCAAGTGCTGACACATAATACTACAGTCAGTAGTGCTGGTTTATGCTATAGGCTTCTTCTAAATTAGTTTACTGTCTATTTTCAAAGGACATGGCACCACCTTTCCAAACTTTAGGCAACAGAAAATGCTGTGGAAATATTACAGAGTAGGTTAACCTGTACTAAGTTTTGAGTCTAGCAGTTACCAGCTTTACAGAGGCTACAGCAGTAGATTATATCAGCATTAACACAGTATTAGTGAAGGTGAAGCAACAGTAATTAAAAACTGCCCTAAGGACTACTACAGACGTTTTCCTGCAAATGAACACATAGGCAGCACAGTGATGTTGCTTAGCTGTATATTTCAAGGCTTAGGTAATTAATAAAACACTGGGCTGATATAAGAAGCTAAGCAGTAATGGAAAGGTCCATGCTGAGTTATATGACAACTTATTCCAGTTTACTATCTTGTGCATGGAAGCAATACTTTACTTGGATGCACAGCTACAAGACACAGACTCAGCTGTGAGAGACTCAGTTTGGAAGAGGTAACTACAGAGGGTGTCCACTTTTCCCACATCCTGTACATAGCCTAGTGTATAGTTACCATACATGCCCATGTACTTGTGTTATGTATCCAGAGCTACAAAATGTATCATGCTACTGAGTCCAGTATACAGATGGCCATTTACCATGGTTCTTTATACCTTCAGACTACTTGTCCTGGGTGACACTTGGGGCAGCATGACTTGCCGAAGGTGACACCCTCGTTGTTCCGGCCCTTAGCCCTCTGGACTACTAGTGTGGAGAATTGCTTGTGTAGTCCACTTCTTTATGCAGCTGGAACAATTTTGATCATGGCACTTCAGAGCCCAATTGGCTCGGTGCCAGGAGTGCCATCCCCTGATTGACAGGGGGCAGGTAGGGAGTCACAGTGGTCTGTCTCTTGGTGGGAGCAACTTGTAGCTCTTGTCTATTGGGAGGGAGGGTTGCAAGTTCGATGGACACCAGTAGTAAGTTTTACCTTGTGCGCAAAATATTTTATGGGTGCATTTAAACTGGAACTTATACTATATTAAGGATAATGTTTACATACAGAATTCTGAAAGGAAAAGACATGTATGGAAAGATGTGACAAGCCAGTCAAATAGGGGTACACATTAAGGCAGGTATGCCAAGAACAAAAATGCTACCAATGAAAATGAAAAATCTATTTGTTTTTTTAGAACGTCTATAAATATTATCCATGTGGCAAATTAGTTTTCTAGGGATTGGATGTGTTTGCACTTTACAAAAGCATACCAAAGAGGTTGTACTTTGAAACATGGACAGGTAACAGTGGAGATTACACTGAGGAACTATGTTTCATATTTTTATGCATGTACCATATGAATCTGGAGAATGTATTTACTAGGTGTTGGTTTGGGGTGCTACATTTTGTTGATTAAATACGTAAGATTTCTGTCATTATTGGTAACATGGAAAAACACATATATCACTGCTGGTGGTGGCACTTAAGTTCTATTATATATGAGGAAGAACCTTTAGTAATTTGCAACAGCATAATTACCCTGTAGTTAAATGTTTGCTGAAAGCAACTACATATAGAATGGTGCATGGTCAACCATGTGCAACCAGCCTATTGTGTTATGGAGGGATTCTGATTACCTCAGACCTCGAGAGTGAAGTTCAAGGGGTCTGAGGTAATCAGAACCCCAAAATGGCACAACAGGCTGGTTGGGCATATGGCTGCCCATACACTATTTTTATAGTTTGTATAATCCCCCTTACCAATGTGGTTTTAACACTTTTAAATTTTTAAAATACAAAAAAAAATGTTCATTGACCCGTTGTGTTCCGGGAGTTAGTGCTGCATGCTAGGGTGACATGTGTTGTTGCTAGGGAACAGACATCCCTATGTTTGTTACCCAGCCTTTGATTGGCTGTCAATCAGGAGTGGGAAGGGTTTTCAACAAAAAGAAATGGCAGCTGTATCTTTCGCTTAGTGAGAGAACATGGACTCCAAAGAAGAGATGTACCTTGTAATTTATTTTAAATATCTGGTTGATCCTGCTTTTCATTTGTATGTAGCTGCACTCATCTGGTTGATCCTGCATTTGTTTTAGAGTTATCTGGTTGATCCTGTTCACGTCATGGGTTCCGATGATCGTGCCGCCATTGCCACTAGTGTCTATTTGGTTGATCCTGCCATTTCTGTTGCCAGATGGACTCATGGCCAGTTTTTTTTTCAATGAGGGACCCTGTAGAATTTTTTGTCTGTGGTACAACAATATTTTGAAAGCCACCAATTTCCATACATAACATGGGCTGACCATACACTATGTTGCAGTTACAATGCAGTCACAGAGCAGTTACACTGTAACTACACTGTAGTTAACTGACATTTAAAATAAAGTGTAACAATATATTTTACATTTAGATAATAAGGCATGGGTCTAATGAAGTAGCGAAGCACCTTGAAACATTACCCAGATGTTCCTTGTGTTATGAGAAATAAAAGAATATAGAAGAAATCTTATATATGGTGTAGAGTTCATCCAGACTTTCTCATTTGCATTACATGACAATTGCCAAATTCCAAACTGCTGTTCCAACCTCTCTACATCACTATTCAGGCTGCCACTTCTGTCCTTGCAAGCTACAGTCTCACAGAATGTCATGCCATCTGTGAACAGGCTTACTTCCCCTGTAACCCCTCCCTGATGTCAGTAGTATACATTATGAAAAGTACTGGCATCAGCAATGATTCCCCCGTGGTAGCTTTAGGAAGACATTTTTTACATTCTTCCTCTTTGAGGTTGAGGAACAATGTTCAGGCATGCCACTTTCTGTCAGGTGAGCATCTACAATACTGGACAGGCCGCCTCTGGGAGAGAGTGGGTTGCCCCTTCAATCCTAGGTTCCAGTTTGAGCTGATTTTGCTGACATGCCAACCTGTTATAGGTAGGCCTGTTGTTTCTCCTTTTCTTAGTCAACAAGCCAATGGTTACTTTGGTGCAGATGCACAGCAATCAGCCAAATAATATGTGTGTGTGTGTGTGTGTGTGTGTGTGTGTGTGTGTGGCTGAGTAGTAAACCTGATCATCTCAAAATCCTAGCAAGATGACCCTTCTTTTATTTTCTCAAATAATACTGTACAGCTTTAACAGTTCCAATTGAAATAAACAACTAATTAAAGACTGTTTGCTGCATGTTTTACCTAGATGTATGTTTAGAAGCTATTTACAAGATACTGTGGCAAGAATTTGAAAATTATAATTGAAGGGAAATTACATTTCATAGTATGGGAAGCTGTCACACAAGTAAAATCTACAGTATTTAGAAATATACGCAAGCACCATATGAAAGTTCCTCTTGCATGACAAAAAAGCACAAGATGCAAATGTGACAATTCTGTCCATAATTTTACACTTCCAGAAACAATTTACAATTTTCTGAGATTGGGTTCCTTTATATCCAGTCACTTATGTTCCAAAGTCAGAATTTCAACATTTGCAGCATATCTTGGCTCTGATTTTTATTACTTATGCCCCCTCCCCCCGATGCAACCATATAATTCAATGCATGTCAATTTCCCACAAACCAGTGCCAATGTGAATAGTGGGGCTCCTCAAACAAAGGCATAGTATGCCCCAGTCTGTAGCGGTAAGCACCCCTTAGGGTGACACCACCACAGTGAACTACAATCCTGTTAGCAAAATCAGCACTTGCCGACATGTTGCTGTACTGGTGTATCTGAGACAGGAGCACACTGTTTCCCGGTCCTGTACCCCTGCCCCAAAGTAACTCTGACTGGAGTTAAGAATCCTAAAGTTGGGGAGGGTGGGGGACAGAGCCCCCCACTTGGGGGTTTTGGGGGGCAAAGCCCCCTGATAAAAAATAGGACAGGGAGACAAAGAGGAACCATGATGACCACAACTTGTGGTCGACATGATTCCTGTCAGCGAGATGCTGGTTGACAAAAGGGTTGTCGAATAGGCATCGTAAAGCCCTGAGTATGACAAGAACTAAGTAGGGAAATGATCACAGAATAGACACTTTGCCAATCATTGAATTTAACATTGTCTTGACCCGAAAAACAAACATGTTAACAGACTGTAGCTCTGATATCAGTCGAAAGAACATTCTACGGCATAGGTGCAAGAGCTACAAAATCATGTGCACTGATAATTTTGAGTAGTTGGTTCATACAATAAGCCTGTCACAGGAGCAGATGGAGTGGGAAAGCCTGGGGGTAAGCAGTGTGTCACAGTGAAGTACTATTGGCCCTGACAATACAGTACGCCATATATTTCAGCAAATAATTTGTAAATTAATTTGTTACTAGTTGTTAGCTATTGAAGAGACTGGAGACAAGAATATGAACAAAGGCATCTCTGTATGAGACAATCCTGGTTAATTCCTTTGGAACCAGCTGCTGCCTCCTTGGAGAGCTCTCAAGCAGGTCAGCTAGAAGAGAACTGCAATCATAAATTCTTGGTTTAGAAACATAGTTACATAAAAAGTTACAAAATTGTCTAGGTCTATCATGTCCATCTCCCATGCTTCATAAGCAGGGATGGAAAAAAGTATTATGTGCAGAAATGTTGTAATTCATAGGCATTCCCTACCGGTAGTACAATGGGAAGGCTTTAAGCCTGAGGTTCAATGGGCAGAGCAACAATGGCACTCTCCATGAGGCCTTAAAAGGCCACTCCTGGACTGTTACAGTATTTGTTTCTCATTGTGGCTAGAGGCAGCGCTCTCACACCTCTCCCCATTTTCACTCACATCTCTGCTTTTTTGTGTTTCTGCAGCACCTCCAGCCACCGGCTCCCTGTCTCTGGTGCTGTTGCCTCTGCTATTCCGAATGTACCATCCCCCACTGAGCTGGATTTCTGGTGCTCCAGATGTGCTGTCACCCATCCCTATGGCTTATCTCCCTTGCCCTCACTTCTCCCCTCGACCACTCTCCGCTGTCTCCTCGGCTCCCTATGACTCTGCTTCTTGGATATGCAGCTGCTCCCTGCCTGCTGCTTCTTGCCACCCCATTTCCTCCTCCTGCACAGGTTCCCTGGCTACTCTGGCAGCCCCGGTTTGCACCTCCTGTTTCCCTATCCTGTTTTCACAGCCTGCTGCTCAGTGCAGCACTGCCTCCGATTTTCTGTGCCGCCCTCACTTGCTCCTTGCCTGTGCTGCAGATCCAGCTCACTACCTCATTGCTGTAGCGACCTTCTTTACCCGTGCCTCGCCTTGCTGCTTGCTTAGGCAAGCCACAACTACCAGCTCCATGGCATGCCGACCTGGAATGTTGCTGGTTTGCCACTCAACATCCTTAATTTTCAGGTGGAACTCTGTGCTCCTCTTTCCGGGCCCCCTGCCTTGGGAAGGAATTTGGCTCCATGTCTTTCCTCATCAAGCTGTATGTGGTATGTCTCAGGCCTTATTTCTTCTTTTCAATTCCTCTGCCTTTCCATGTGCATCATTTTGTATTGAGTCAGGCTTGACCTGCCTGGATGCTGGATGTTTCCTGGTGCCCCCCCCCCCGGGTCCCTGGCCACCTTCTCAAATCTGAAGCTTGTATTTCTCCTATATTCTCTGCTGCAATTGTGTTTCTTTGGCATTGCCAGTCCATGTATGAAGCACTAGCTGAGCTGGTGCATCACATATCTGTGGCATGTTCAAATACATGTCACCTTGGACCCTCTGCTGTTTTTCTGCATGGGCCCCTGTATCTGCTTTTCTGGTGGGCCCCCAGTGCCTCAGAGCAACCCTGTGAGTTCTACCCTTTGGTTCCCAAGTTGCTGATCTGCCTCACATGCCAATCTGTGTTGCTGTTGCACTCTACCTCCCTCAAGGGTCACTCATGGGCTGTTGTTTCGCCCCTCTCTATCTGTTCTCTTCCCTCCTTCTGTTCTACTTATCATGTCATCCTTCCACCATCATCTCAGACATTCTACCTGCTGTCAGCAGTGCCTGTTACCTACACTTCAATTTTATCCAGGCCAATTCGACTCAACTCTGTGCTGCCTGCATAGCTGGCACAGGCTTTGCTAGTCTCACCTCTCGTGGACTCGGATCACATATCTCCATTTGTTACCTTACTACCGTTATTGCTCCCTTGCCCTGGTCTCTTCTCATTCCTCATCCTGTGCTCTCTTTTGCAGTTTTCCCTATCCTGCCATCACCTTCCATATTAGTATCTTCATCTTACCCTAGTCTGTCTGGTGTCCTGGTGCCTAAGTCTGGTTCTTCTTCACTCAGTCCAACCTCAGGGTTAACTCATTCACATCTATTAATCTAGCATACCACTCATTGGGTCTTATGCTACCTCATCGAACTGCTGCACTCCTGTGGTTATTATCACCATCAGTTTCCTCATGGCTGCATCTGGGTCTCCCTCACTCATCCGATCTCTCTGTGGATCTACTCCTTCACATCAACAACTAACGATCATAACCCTCTCCGGTCCATGCTACCTTGACTCATCCCGCTTTCCACTTGGAGAAATGCCTTCATGTCTATTGCCCATTTTCTTGGGGCTGGTAGGCTTCTGTCCATCATCGTACATCATTTGTTTCATAGCTCACCTGAACCGTACCAGGTTCCACAGCTTCACTCCATCATCATTCATCTTCCTCTTTATATTTCACCTTAATCATATTGGCCTTCTAGGCCTCATTTCATAATCCTACATCATCCATTTCATTCCTCACTTTGAACTGTTCAGGCCTTCAAGGCTTTATTCCATCATCATACATCTTCTCTTGCGTTTGAGTGTCTAGTTGCAGACTTCGCTGGCATCCCTTGACAGCTGTCCCTTTAGAAGGACAGAGAAAGAACTTCCTCTAAATTGGACTTTTCCTCCTTCTTCGATCTCGACTTTAAAAATTGCTGTAGCTGAGCCATAACTAATCAAACAGTCCTTCAGCCTGGAGGGAAGGCGATCTAGGCCTTGGATCCCCAGAGGTTTCCTCCTCCAAGGGTTTTTTTCCTCTGTTACTTGCCAATGGTCATAATATTAGACAGGATCAGTGCTTTCATAGGTTCCATAGTTAGATTCCGCTGTTGGATGTAGTCGGATGGTGGCCCCAGATGTTCCCTCTCTCCTTAGTAAGTCCTCCTTTCTGCATCTTGTCAGCTTTCAATTCATTCTTTGTCCTCATTCTTCTACTGTCCTCCCCATCTCTGTCTCTCTCTCTTTACTTTCCGTATTTGATATATTCTGACCTCTTGATGCTTTCATTGCCTTTTGAGTATTCTTTTGGCTTCTTCCTAAGCTACCTTAGCCAAGGGAATAATTCCTGCAGCACCTATGGGGGGGGACCCTCCTCTAGGGTTCCTTGTGTCATACCCCTACAGGGTGGTATATCCCACAGTTAGAAAGGCAAACAGCCACAATGTGTCAAAGTCACACAAGCATACATCTCAACCAGTTGTGTAAGCACAATTGAATGGGAAGGTTTTAAGCCTGAGGTTCAATGGGCAGAGCAACAATGTTACTCCCTCATCAGGCCTTAAAAGGCCACTCTTCCTGGACTGTTCCAGGATTCATTTCTCATTGCCCCACCATCCACCCCTCCTCCTCCTCCAGCAGCTCATCTCTCTTTCCTGTGGGCTTCTTCCTAAGCTACCTTTAGACAAGGGAATAATTCCCATGGCACCAAAGGGGGGAGGACCCTCCTCTAGGGTTCCTTGCATCGTACCCCTACGTGGTGGTATATTCAATGGTTAGAGAAGTGAACAGCCACAATGTATCAAAGTCACACAAGCACACATCTCATGCAGTTGCGTAAGCACAACTGAACAAAGATTACCCACTGGTTCCCTTAGTAAGCAGAAGTTTGTCCAGGCTTACCTCAACATCCTGTACTGTGTTCATATCCACATGCTTACCACCCTTTGACAGAAAAAGTGCTTACTAATACTACCACTGAAGCTGCCACCTCTAAGCCTGTATGTGTGCCCCCATATCCTACTGGAGGACATCAGATCAATCATTTCCATACAGTAGTGTATATCCTAGCTTGCCAAAACCCTTAAGTTTGTGAAAGGCTGAGATAATCTTCCCTTTAAACATTATTTTATCCAGATCCAATGTGTTAATGTCCTCAAACCTCTTCTCATAGCTTTTGTTCCCAATACCGCATATTATTTTTGTGACCTTGCATTGTACCATCTCAAATCCTTCAGTGTCCTTATAGCATTGAGTAATGTATTCAAGCATAAATAAGTGTTATAGTATATGGGCTGACATTGTTGTATATGGACTGCAAACACTCAAAAACACTCAAAACGTTGTTCTACTGCAGCAGTGATGTAGCCATGACAGCTGCTGTAGTAGTTACGTCACATTACAATCATACCAACCAGCTATTCCTCATTCTCAGTACTGTTGCTCATGCGTGGAGTATGTGGTTAGTAGCCATTTAAAAAAAAATTCAAAGTGAAAGTAGTGTTTTTTTTTTTTAAGTAGACAGAAGGAGCAGAAGTGAGAGACAGTGGTACCAGTAGCAGCAGTGTAGTTGGGGGCAGCATACATGATTGCCATTCAGTTGGGAAACACATCTACAAAAATATCAAACAATAGTAAGGGTATGTAATTCAAGATTAAATTGGGAGGTAACTGCCTGTAACAGTGACTCCCAAATTTGTGGTGCTGGTAGATAAATGAAAATTCTGAAAGGCTCAAGTCCTGCTGCACACACCAGCACACATTGTTTGGAGATATTTCTTTCTGCCACTGGTCCAGTTTTAGTTTTTTTTGTTTAAAATAAGATTGTTTTAACAGAACATGCTAGTTAGTTCTGTTTTCTTGTGCTGGTGAGGGTGACAAGATTTGAGCCTTTTGGTGTATTGGGAGGTGTTGCCATAAACATAAAATATTAAAAATTCATCTTGCATCTATCTATAAAAAATAATTTAATATCACTTATATTTATAATATGATACTGGCATTATACTTGTAACATGTTCTCTATTTCTTATATAAAACTCTTAATTCACTGTGTAAAAACATGACTAACTTGAAATGACCACAAGAGGAGTTGCTTAATTTTTATGGCTGCAGTGGGTGTAGCCCTGCAGATGTCTTGTGAGCACAGTAGACAAAAAGGAGCTGCCTGGATACTGAACAGAGTTGTTAAATAGTGGAGGTGAACAACAATCACTGTGTATTCACCACACTATTTTTCCATCAGTAGCGGTGGAACACAGTGCTGTCCACCATGTCCAAGATGGCTACCGGAGTTCTCTTCACATGCACAACTCATGCATGTGCATGGAACTTTGGTGGCCATCTTGAACATAGCAGACAGCGCCATGCTCCACTGTGTCCTCTGCCACAGCCATACCAGCCAGAGGTTCTGTGATATGTGTAATGACATAAAATGTTGATCATAAATAAAGAAATGAACTGATTCTACGGAAGTGATGAGTTAGGGTGTAGAAGGTGGATATCAAGGGAGAATATCAGAAAAAAAATTAATAAATAGAATGATGACATATAAAAAAATAAAACTCAAAGTCCACAATGACAGGAGGCAGTCTTTTTAAAAGACAATTTTGTCATCTCTAATTTCTATACTGTAGATTATGACCTCGACCTCATGATCACCCTGTTCTCACCCTTGACATGTATCACCCTTCTATCTCCAGCCTATCTTCTCTATTAAAATATTGCAAGGCTATTTACTTCAGGAAACACACACACACACACACACACACACACACACACACACCACCACCACCACCACCACCATCACTACCATAGTGCAGACTTGTATAATCTGTCACATAACGTTGACTGATCACTGGGCCAAGGCTGTTCAAAGGCTGGAGCTGGGAGTCAGGACCTGTGTATCACCACTCCCACCAGCTGCAACATGTGTGTGCGTGCAAGCGAGCATACTGCAGAGTGCCCCGGTGGCTCCTGAGCTGTTCTGCCAGCTGACATGTCGGCTGCCTTGGCCAAGTGTTGGCTGTGTTCTGAAGATGGAACACTTGGGAACAGCACTGTAATGGCAACAGCTATAGGAGCTGCATAGCCACTCCGGACATAACAACGGGAATATTTCCAGGCAAATAAGAAAGGCACCCAAGTGTCTGGAAAGAAAGTCAATTGACACCTTCCCATTTTCAAGTTTCCTAAAAAAACAAAAAGAGGTTATAAATCTGTGCCTTCTGGCAAAACACACTGCTCTCACATTTCACATCTGTGGTGAAGGTGATCACTTTGCAGCTTCTGATCTCAGACAGAAGTAGCTGGTGAGCAGTAGCAGCAAGGAACGCTTTATCATGAATTGAGAACCTTGCATATTGACAGTTCAGTTACAGAGTTGGTTGCTGACTGCCTTTATTTACTGTGAAGGCTGGTGTGGATTATTATCGGGAATGCTTTTAAACCTTTGGTTTCTCTATTGTATAAGTATCTATGTTATCAACGTTTACTGAAATTCTAGTACTCACAGAATCTTCAGCACCGAGGACCTGTTTTACTGTTGTTTTTACAATTATTGTCAGACTTTCTTTTTACGTAGATTTGAGTAAATCATGATGTATAGATACTGTATGTCCACTATAGGAATCAGTTTTATCTGAGACTGATGATTAAGGGGTGTCAACGTCTGCATGGTAGAGTTTACAGCACCTAACATATTATCTTTGAATTAACTGAATGATAGTAAATTTGTGTAATAGTGACTATTATCATAAAGAAAATACACAGCTTTTACTTTGGAATGTGGCAGTGTAATTGTCTTTAAATCCTATAAAAAGGTGCCTGAAGGACAGTGAATAGCTGGACTGGATAAGTGTTGCCAGTGCAGATGAGGTGCAGGTCATATGATAGAGGATGGAATTATTGATTTTTTAAATCAATGGCATCTGGTGTATGTGTGTGTGTGTGGGGGGGATGCAAAATGCCAGCATCATTTCAGCTTCATTGACATTCTTCTCAAAAAGGTCATCAGACTCCTTGGCAGATGGAACAGTCTTGTTAGCACACTGCATGCATTAATAGTTTCCTTCATTTCATTATCTTATGATTCTAAGACAAGGTAAGCTAGATTCCCTACAAACCACCAATTTTCATGATGCAGGGACAGTCTTGGTTACATATGAGTGGTTTATTATTTCATGTTCCATTTAGAGCCCATGATATAAACAGGTGATGCTCCTATAGTACTGCCACCGTGCCAGGGATTGGGGGAAAATATGTTCTTCACTGCATCCACCTACTTATCCATACACTTACAAACTTACAATATGACCTCATGTCCACATCAATTTTTTTATGGCTGCAGTGGGCATAGTCCTGCAGATGTCTTGCAATCACTGTAGAGAAAATGGAGCTTACTGGATATCAAATGGACTTTTTAAATAGTGGAGGTGAATGGAAGTCACTGCATATCCACTGCACTATTTTGTCCATCTGTACCGGCGGAAAACAGCACTGTCTGTCATGTCTAAGATGGCCACCAGAGTTTTCTGCACATGCACAACAACAACTCTTACATGTGCACTGAACTCTGGCAGCATAGTCCGCCACGTCCAATGTGGCCACTAGAGCCATGTGAGCATGCATGAGTCATCGTGCATGCACAGAGAACTCTGGTGGCCATCTTGGACATGGCGGGCAATGCCGTGTTCTGCTGGACCTTGGCTGTAGCCATATTGGTTCTTGCTAGACCTTTTTTTCACCTGTCACTACAAACAGAACAAGTGCAGAATGTATTACAAGTAGGACTGTGCAGAATGTCTGGATTCTGACTGAATAGAATTTGGCTTGAGTTCAAAAGATTGCACAGGATTCTTTTGGTAGTGGAATTCCAGCATTTCACAAGCAAAATGCTTTTCACGGATTGAGAATCCATAGTTTACGTACACTGTGGATTCTTTTTGCACAATCAAAAGAAAATTATTTTATAGTTTATGTGATCCACAGGAAATTATTCCACAGTTTACAGAGAAATTATTTTCAGAAAGGCACAGAACTTAAAAAGAAATTCTGAAAAGCATTTTGAAGTGTAATTGCTATTCTGCACTAATTCTGCCACAAAATTCCACATTCCACACAGCCCTAATTACAGTACAAGTATAATGCTAGTATTACATTATACATATAAGAAATATTAGATAAACTTTACAGCTAGCTGCAGCCTACATAATTGCCATATTATGTTAAGAATTTTGGAAACACTGATCGTTTTTATTGAAGCACAAGTGAGTTTTGAGTATAGTCATACATCTATCTAGACTATCCATTTGAATACAATTCCTGTTTATTAAACTAGTAGAAATGAATGACTGCATATCTATTTTTGCACTGTTTTATTTATTATGCATAATGTAATGTTATCAATATGCACGCTGGTTAGTTTGATGCAAGTTCTCTGCCTGTCAAGGAATTTTTTTTTTATTTTATTTTATTTTAAACTTTGGTAACTGGGAAAAGCACACTGAACTGGGGCTCATTTCCAGGTGCAGCCTGGGGATGCGTGGTTACAATACAAACAGAGGGAGAGAACAGTAACTGCAATAATAACAGAGTCAAGTGCTAAGGAGTAAGAATAGGATCAAAATAATGCATCCAGTAAGTACAGAAAATCACCAATAACAAGCAGGGTAGGCAGGTCAACAAATCAAATAATATGTCAGAAGAAGACTAGGAGGTCATTGGGGGCAAATGGACTAAGGTTGAGGGACTTGATTGAAGGACTCGGGAAGAAGCAGTGCTGGAGCAAGGGGGGAAAAGAAAGTGTCAAAGTAGACACTTTAGGGCTGGGAGTGAGGGTGAATGGTGAGTGGTGAGTGGTTGGGGAGAGCCAATTCCAGGAGGAAGGAAGTCTGTTGAACAAAGCTGATAGACCAGAAGTTGAGTGGGGGTGAGGCAGGGAGAAAGAGGGGAGTCACTGGGGGGCAATGGGTAGGAGGTGGGGGCCACTCAGGAAAGGAGGGAGGATAGATAGTAGGAAAGGGTCCCAAACCAGTATTTGGCTATGAAAGCCAAGCAATGGGTCAAGCAACAATTGGGTAGAGGCGTAATAGTGAGGGAAAAGTAGGGAGATCATTGATGTGTACGAGGCAGGGAGTTAAAAGCGAAGCAGCAGGAGTTCAGGAGAGTATCAAGCCTGGACATGGGCATGCCGAGGCAGTGCCATAGACTATGTCAGCGTAGTCAATTTCTGGGAGAATAATTTTCTTGACGAGCTCATGATGGATGGGGGGGGCTGTCTTTTCACAAATGTCTCTTCAAATATGAAGTAGAAGTCTAGAAATTTAAGGAATTGTTAGGACATATGTATAGACTTTTTAAATAATTTTCTATTGTATGAAGGTTTGCAGAGTAGATATAGTTGTATTTTTTACTTAGTACCGCTTGCCCTGAGGAAGTGCTGTTTTCTCAGAACATTGGTATGTTTCTAATGCAGTTCTGAAACACAGTATGAGGCTAAATAAAATGAAGCTAATTAAGTATTAAATTTGTGAGTGAGTCTATAGTCCAGTAAGTGAAAGACTGGAAAAGTGATTGGACATTTGGCAAATTAAATTCAATGCCGAAATGCAAACTGATGAACAATGAGTTCAAGAATTCACAGATGGGGGGACAGGATAAATGGGGTAAAGGTATAGCACTCAGCAGAAGAAATGGACTTGGGGATAATGATTAGTAACAGTCCAAAATCCTCCCCTAAATGCAGCAAGTGTATGGAAAGGCAATATTTACATTAGTAGTGTTTTACCATCCATAGAAGAAAGGCCATTTTGCCATTGTACAAGTTGCTGACTAGACCATACCTGAAGTGCTGTGCTCAGTTCTGTAGCCCACATCTGAAGCAGGACTGGGACAAGCTATATATAATACAGAGAAGACTGAAAAAATGATCCAAGGCTAGCATGGTAAGATCTATGAGGGGAGACTAGTGGACCTCAAAATGTACTCTCTGGAGGAAAGGAGGGAGAAGAGCGATATGACTGAGACATACAAATGGTTTGGGAGGGTGCAATATGGTGGATTCCACTGAGCTGCTCAAAGTGAGGAACACATCAACTGCATGGATCATATTCTCAGGTTGGTAGGCAGAGTTTATGAAAGACATTAGGGAACTTTTTTTTTATGGAGCCTTTGGTAGACAGTTGGAAAATCCTGCCCAACATCGTGGTGAATGCAGAGACCATAATTAATTTCAAAACACTGTGGGACAACTTCAAGGAGATTGAAAGGAATGGGAGGATAAACACTGGAAGGAATGTACCAGGGACAAAGGTTGGCAAGCCGAGCATGAATAATGAAAGGTAAGGCCTGAGGACAGTCTTGAAGGACTTACAGTATTCTCCTGCCTTTACTTTTTCCTGTTTCCATATTTTTTTGCAATGAATCACAGCAAAAAACAGCAGTGAAAGTGCATCATGATCACCGGTGACCCAAAAGAAGGAATTCATCCCTGACAGATTCTTTATAAGGACCCAAGATGATGTTAGAGAAATGCTAAAATCAAGTCCCCTATTCACAAGATGTGTGCAATTTGCATGCTCACATGCAATGTTACTCATTTATTCTGTGGACTCTCACTTGTAAGCATGCAGTCTCATCATGTTGTATTCATATATATAGTTCATTGTTAATGGAGTAGTACAGTTAGAATTTGCAAAAACATATGCCGTGCAGTGTTTTACTTTGAGTGTGTAGTCCTAGTGTGTCCTTCCCTTCGTCTGATATTAGGATTTTTTTTCTAAATTAGCCTGCTAGTTTTACAGTAGTTTTATGGCCCCTGGGAATCTTCATCTTAGCATGTTTTATCGCTCTTCTTGTTCCTACAATGCCTCCTGTCCCATGTGACAGTGACATATCCGGGGACATGGATTCTGCAAGCACTGGTTTGGAGTCAATTTACAACAGCAGAGCTGTGATATTAAGCAACGTTCCTTATCTAGCTAACACTAATGGCTACATTTACAGCTTAGCAAATACCTGAAGACTAATTGAGTGGGTTATTCTGTAAAAAAAAAAAAGTCTTTATTAATTATAGCATTGATGGTCTGGGGTGCTTTGTGTGCTTTTTATGGCTGTGTGTAGTTTGATGAAATGAAAAGTTTTAAAAGCAAAAATTTACTCCAGCTGTCTAGACCTGACACACATATAGCAAACAAAAATACTGAATTAGAGCTATTTAGTGGAGGCCAGAAAATCAGGCTCCATCTCTAGTACATGTTGAATCAGTGGTCCCAGACGCATCATGGTCACATGGGACAGGAGGCATTGTAGGAAAAAGAAGAGGAATAAACCTTGTTAAGATGAAGATCCCCAAGGTCCATAAAACAACCATTTAGCTAGCAGGCTAATTTAGAAAAAACTTGTGAATGCAAAAAAAGATAAGGACACGCGAAGACTACATACACAAATCAAAACACTCTGCATAACACATGTTCTTGCACATTTTGACTGTAGTGCTCCTATAAGTATGCCATGAAATGTAGCCCTAGATCGGGTAGTTTTCATTTTGTTGTGGTCATACATGCCCTGTTTACTATGAGTGGATACCTGCTGAGCTTTTCTGTGAGGGAGTTAACCATTGTTCTGTTTCATAGGCTGCAGGATCTATGAAATTCAAATCATAGGTCCGGTCTATTTGTAACAGCATCCAAAACTCACCCACGCTTCTGAAACTAACATTGCACTGAAGCAGGCCCAGTAGCACAGCAAAAGACCTACCACCTGCTATGTCAGTCACCCACGTTCAAGAATAGACTTGGATGGCACATTGGTACAGTGATAGTGGCTCTGCTGGCAACACCAACACCCCAGGTTTGAGAACAGAGCTGTGGGGTCAGTGGGCTGGCAAGGGGGAGGAGGACTGAGCATTCAATGGACTGCTCTCTTCCTCCAGGTGTAGGGTGGGGCAAGTGTCTGGTGCTTGACTGACCTCTGGCAGAGGCTGGGGAGAGCAGCTGCTGGAGCCTAGGCAGTGGGGAGGCATGCCAGACATTGGTGCCTTGATGCTGCTGTCATTACATGCCATGCCTCCCAATGGGCATTAAGCAGTAAGAAAAACTGTTGGCCTTGTCTATGATGCCCTGCTCCACTGGTCCCACCCCACCAGTCTGTGGAACTCGGTGACAACCTAGTTAGTGTTCTGTCAGTACAGGCCTGACCCCATGACCCTGCCCTGGGGGGCAAGCCAAGGAGGCACACTGGTTATGGGAGGTCCACCGGGAACCTGATATAGTAGCCCATTAGGGGAGTGTCTGCTCATGGCCCCACCTTAGGGGCAAGCCCAGGAGGATCATCATTGGAAGTAAGTCCCGGTGGTGCTTGGTGAGGGTCTGGGGAATGGGGCTAAGCCACTAGGTGATATGGCAACCCCAAAAATTTGACTTACATTGCTAGGGGGATGGCCAGAAGAGGGAGGACTGAATGTCCCTTCCTTCCTTGGGGAGGAGAAACGTGTGTTCTGTTGGCCAACTGCAACCTGGAGGAATCTGGGTGGCAGAGCAGGGGGACTGCAGGCACATGGGGAAGGGATCCCATGCCCGCATGCTGGGGGCATTTCCATTGAGAAGGAGCACACAGACTGCATCATTGTAAAGTACGTGGGCACAGGACAAAATGGAGGAAAAGACTGACAGTCAGGTGATGGTCTGGTCCTTCGTAGACTCTGCATGAATGACTGGGCTCCTTTGGAATAGGTTCTATGGCAAGGACACAACAGAGAACAGATAAGTCCTAAGGAACTTGGGTGATAGAGCTGAAGGCACTGGTCCAGATGAGGGCCAGTTGAGGGAGAACAGGAGACAGATTATCTATTGAAAAAAGAAACCAGCATTGCACCTTTGCTTAAATTGGGCTGACAGTATAGTCTAGTGGTTAGAGTAATGATCTGTGAATCAACTTGGTACATCTAGTAGACCTGTGTTTGATTCCCACAACCTTCACTTGCATACTATGTGCCCTGAACAACTTGTGTAATCTCCCCAGTGCTCCTGGGTTGCCCCTTAAAACAGGCATTGTGCCTAGTGGGCCTTGCCTGGTTACTATTGCCAAAAGAATAAAAATTAAACTCCGATACTGCAGTACTCTTTTTCAGATAGGTATTAGTTTCACCAACAAATTAAACAGGGAATCTGGCCAAAAGGGCTACATTGCAGAATTAGAATTATCATACCCTCGATAAATCTCATACCAAAAATGATGTTTCTACGTTACTTCATTTTAGTATTATGGGCTATTTTGTAACCCTGATTTCATTACCTGTTCAAAAAAGCCAGTTTCAGTGAAAAGCCACTGATGATGATGTCATAACCTGAACTCTCAGTCTAGTCCTCCCTGTCAGCAACTTTATAGGACCTGTTTCTCCAAAGTTTAAGAAACTGTAACTGTGGCAATTATTTAAAAAAATAAGAATTGACATAGGGTTGGCTGCAGTGTTTGCATTTCCAAAATGTTCAGATGCATGGTACTGTACTTCAGAATATGTTAGGAGGTGGTTTTGGAATGCAGCACTGAACCAAGGTACAGAATGTTAAGGTGGTGCACAATTTAAAAATGTTGTGGGGGGATGCAATCTCAAAATGTGGCAGGGATGTGCCATCTCAAAATGTGGTGGGACACTCAATCTCATAATGCAAACCAGAACACACATTGAGAAGCCTGGCAGGGACTGGCAATTTCAGAATATAGTGAGGATGCACACTCTCAGAATGTCACAGGACTCCATTTATTCTGAAATTACATGTCCCTGCCACATTCAAGAATTGTATGCACCCACCACATTTCAAAATTGTTCATCACATCCCCACTGCATTCTAACATTGTGTGTCATGGCCACATTCTAAAATCGCACATCCTTGCCAAATTCCCAAATTGCCACCCCCACCACATTCTGAAATTATGTTTCCATGCCACATTCTGAAAGTGTGTCATAGCCATGTTCCAAAATTTTCCCTGCCACATTCCCAAATAGGTTATTACTGCCACATTCTGAAATCATGCATCACCACCACGTTCTAAAATTGTGCATCATCGCCACATTCTGAAATTGTACATTACTATCACGTTCCAAAACTGCGCATTACCACCACATTCTGAAACTGCATGTCACCATCACATACTATACTGAAATTGTGTCACTACCACATTCTGAAATTGTGCATTACTGCCACATCTGGAAACTGTGAGTCACCACCACATTCTGAAACTATGCATCACCACCACATTCCAAAACTGTGCATCACTGCCACATTCTGAATCTGTGCATCATGGCCACATTCTGAAATGGTGCAATACCACCACATTCTGAAACTGTGCTTCACTGCCACATTCTGAATCTGTGCTTCACTGCCACATTCTGAAACTATGCGTAACCACCACATTCCAAAACTGTGTGTCACTGCCACATTCCAAAACTTATACTTCACCACCACATTCTGAAACTGTGTATCACTGCCACATTCTGAACCTGTGCATCACCTTCACATTCCAAAAGTGTGAGTCACTCCCAAATTCTGAAACTGTGCATCACCACCACATTCCGAAACTGAGCATCACTGCCACATTCTGAAATGTGCGTCACCACCGCATTTTGAAACTGTGCTTCACTGCCACATTCTGAAACTGTTTGCCACTGACACATTCTGAAATTGTGTGTCACCACCCCATTCCAAAACTGTGCATCACCACCACTTTCTGAAACTGTGTGTCACCAACATGTTCCAAAATTTTGTCACCGCTACATTCTGAAATTGTCATCGCCACATTCTGAAGTTGTACCTGACTGCGACATTCCAAAATTGTGTGTAAACTTCCACAAATTGCCTGTCATTGTCAAATTCTGAAAATGTGCATCCCCGCCATATTCCAAAACTGTATGCCCCCCACATTATGAAAATGAGTGTCTCTGCCACATTCTGATAGTGCATGTCCAAGTGACATTCTAAACGTATGCATCCCTGCTTCTGTCTGAAACTGCATGTGACTATCACATTTTGATGCTGCGTCACCGCCACATTCTGAGACTCTGTGTCTAGGCCACATTGGGAAATTGCATATTGCCATCACAATCTGAAACCAAGCATCCCAACTACATTTTGAAAGTGTGTGTCATCATCACATGCCAAATGTATGCATCCATGGCACGTTATGACATTAGATATCCCTTCCACAACTGTGTCTCCCCTGCATTTCAAAAAATATATGACACTACCACATTATGAATTTTAGCGTCCCTGGTACATTACAAAAGTATGTGTCCCAACTACTTTCTAAAATTGTGTCATTCCTGCATTCCACAGTTGCAGCCTGGTGACATTTTGAAATCTCAAACCTGCAATATTCCAAATATTGTAAACAAGTTTGTCATTCAAAAGCCATGTGTGCCACAACATTCCAACCCCACGTTGCATTCTGAAGTACTGCACCATGCATCTACACATTATGGAAGTGCATGTGTTGACCCACCCAGTGTGAGTTTTTCTTTTTCAGATGTTTACTACAACTGCAGTTTTTGGTAACATGAGAGAAATAAGTCATATAAGGTGCCTCGCAGGAGGACTAGACTGCAAGTTCAGGTTATGACATTATCAGTAGCTCTAGTCTGAAACTGGCTTTTTTTGAACGGGCAGTGAATTAAGGGTTACAAAATGACTTGTAACTTTTAAACAAAGTAACTTAGAGATTTAATTTTTGACATGAGGCTGATTGGGGATATGCCGATCCAAAGCAAGAATGTTGACTGGAATCTTTTTTTAAACTTTGACTGGCACAGCTAGCAACTGCAGGGCCACTAAAGAAGGAACTTGGCAACAGGTAGGTATGCCTCTTAAATGCAAAAAGACACTACATACTGAATCTTTATGGATGGGATCAATGATGAATGCAGAAAGAAATCTAGAGGAAATTACTTTCTTGAGCCCTAATGCTGAAAAAGCTATGAAATACAATGTGGCAGACGTTGAACACTGAAACAGCACAGAAGAGAGAGAAAAAAAATCATCTTCTTCCACAGACTCTGATACCCCTGTGAAAAGAGATTATTTGGACTAATCTGACTGCATGAAGAAAGTTAACCAATGGAAGGCGCAGTCATAGAAGCAATGGGACATGTGGGGAAGAGTGCCTCAGGCTTATCTACTCCTTCCAGCCTGATGGTATAGCTAATTATCTTCTAGAAGTTCACTGTTTGGGGTGAAACAAACTCTCGTGGCAGATTGTGGTATTGCTACCACAGACAGGCAGTTCAGCTGAGGAATAGGAGTTTAAGAACCTTTGTAAGGTTTCCTCTACTTTCAAAGCCTGTTTACCTTCCTCAAAAATTTGAAGAAGAAGCTGGATTCCGCTATCAAACTAGCTCCATGTCAAGTGTTTAAACTTCACTGTGTAGCACTATGTGGAGTGACCCAACACCCATAGTTTGAAGTGTCACTTTGTGTGCTTCCTTGCCTAGCAAAGTGCCAGCTTCACCAGGTACAGGTGATGAACAGCGGCACTTCACTGGTGAAGATGCCTTTTTGTGTAGTCTCTATCAGGCAGGGCTATGCATAAATGGCACTTTCTCCAGGGAAGTGGTACTATGTGTAGAGTTGCTATTTTTTAAACTGCTGCTTTTTCTAAAAACAAAACCACCCACATATACGAAATCTACCATCTCCCTACAATTCCACCTGATTAAAAAACAAATTCCGTGCCCCACAAAGCATCCACCTCCCTCCTCCCACCAGTGTCCCAAAAAAGTTTCAATTTTATTATTATATATAACCCTTCCCCACCTTAAACACGCAGTACACTGCTTGATTCCATTTAACTACAAGTCCCCATCAACCCTGTCCAGTCAAATAAATAATGCACACATAATAAAACACATACACTAGCACCCAGCCTCCCTACCCTCTCCTTATCACATAAAGGATATGTCTGCAGTCTTCATCAGTACCTAAGTACAGTATTGTATATAACTTTAAAACAGAAATCCACCCCCTGTAGCAGCAACCAGCCTCTCTGATCAACATCACAACATGAATTATTTGGGTATGACAGTTTGGTAGTAACAGCTGATTGGTCAATGTGATCAGGTCAGGGCCAAGGTGAGTGTGCTGCATGACTAGTGTGGAAGAAGAGCTATTTATAATATCAAGTTCAAAGCTTCACTGGGACACTCAGGGAGGAGGGAGGTGGGTGCCATGAAAATGGATTATGTGGGGTGGTATTCCATTAGTGCGGTGACAACATTATAGCACGGTAAGGTTGTTGCCACAAAAAAGGTGATAGTGGCAGGGATGATCTTGATTTTAGATCGCCTTGCACTCATGTCATGTTGGGCATCAACACAATTTCTATGCCCTTCACAGCATGACCACCCCAAAGGAGGTTATACATATTTTTTGGGGGTGCAAGGGTAAAGCCCCCCACATTGTGGTATGCAGGGGCAAAGCTCCCTGCAAAACCTGTTTCCCAGAATGGAGTTTTGGCGCTGTCAGTCCTGGGAGGCACAATATTTGGTGCTGTAATGCCGGGCGGCATGTTGCTGTCAGTGTAATCGACATCAGCACAGCAACTGTTGCACTGTCATGGGTGAACCATGTGGGGCAACATAGTTTTTCAACTGGTAGGATGGAAGCAGGATAGTAGATATACCACACATGGGTATGGGCGTATTTTATTGCAAAAAGCAGCAGCGATTTTGGTGGAGAGAATTTGTCCAGAAAGTGCACTGGTAAAAGTGGCACTGTAGAGTCTGTCTTATTACACTGGTTTACTGCCAGTCATGCTGTGTATGCCCCCATCAGTGGACTGATACTCTTGCACAAAGTCCAGCAACTAGCAGATTTGCTAGACATTTCCTTTATCCCTTGTATATTAATTTTAAGATCCTTAACATAGGAAGTGTATTCATGCTACATTTTTGTATTTCCTTGCGCTTGTGCAAGAAATACCTTGGGACAGTACTGCATTTGAGAGGTGTGTCAGGGATGAGTCCAATGAAGAGCACTGTACAGTGGGTGCGACCCTGACACACCAATGACCACTGAAGCCGAGTGTGATGGCTGTCGGAATTTCACAGGAGGGAGCCAGCTCGCACTTGAGAGAAATGAACCACACCAATGAGAGAGTGCACTTCATTCCTCTCATTTGCATAGCCAGCATTGCAAGTCTGCAGACCCTCCCACTCATTCTCACTGCTGCAGTCCACCCCGTACACACCCTCCATTCTCCCACCAACCCAGCATCTTTCATTAAACCCACCTGCTGCCTCCCACTGCTGCTGTCCTCCCCACACCCGTCCCAGCCCCGGGCATCTAACTGTAACCCCCCATGATTGGAGGCTTACCAGGTGCTGCCTCCATTTGTGCTGCCTGTTCCCCAGATACAGAGGGTCCTTGAGTGCTCCTGCTTGTCCTGTCATCCCCGGTTTTGCTAAAGGGGACCAGCAGAGCAGAAAAAAATGAAAGAAACAGCCAACTGCTGCGGCAGGTTGTCGATTACCTCGCAGCTCCTGGGCAAGCTGCTATGGTCAACTCCTCCCCCTCTCTCTCTCGCACACTGAAGGAGTGCTGCAGTGCTTGAAAGTGAAAGACACTCTGTGCGACTGGCAGCAGTCCTGTTTGTATGTGCCCTGGCCCCAAGTGAAATATTAACGAAAGGGGTCTGGAGGCACTTAGGGAGCAAATAAATAAAATGTTAACCCTCCTGCTCTATACCACTGTATGCTGTCCAACCCGCACCCTCCATTCTCCCTTCCACTGCCAACATCAGAGTGCCCAATCCCTGTGTTGGCATCATGAACCACCCCAACTCATGTGGCACACTGGGATCCCACCCCAGTGTGCCCAAATTGATTTATTTTTTGTACATGTAAATAAAGAAAAACATCCCCAACCACTTTTTTTTAACCTGTAAAAAAGAAAATGGTCCCTCGTTATCTCCCCAGTCCCCCTCCCCATCCCCACCCTCTCACTGATCACCCACCACCCACTCCTACCTTACCCCATACATACCTCCCTCCAGACATCAGCGCTGTCATTTTCTGAGGACCAGGACAAGTCTGCATTCTTCAAAGCCGACCAGCAAACTGAAGAATCAAAGGTAAGCACTGTATATTGGCAGTCAAGGGGGTGTTGAACTTAGGTTGATATCTCAACCATTTTTAAGAATTTTGGCCCCAAATTTTCAACATCGGGTTCTTGGGATCCCGCCTCATAAACACTGTCATTGTCAGTTCTTTACTTGGTCCTGAAAGGTGATTTCATGGTCACTGCGAGGAATCACCTCTCAGGATCGATTAATGGAATGACGGTGATACTGTTCATGAAGGGGGTCCCAAAAAGCCCATGTTGCACATTTGGTGAAAAAAATTCCAAAAAATGACTGCATTATGGCACGCTCCTAAATTTGCCAGTTTTTTTATATTTTCACTCCAGATTTCCAACATTACCATTTTTTCACACCTCCTTATGAACAGCATAGCTGCCATTTTTCACATCCTGCCTGAAATGTGTTTTCGCACCTTTGGTGCAGAATGGCATGATTGCTCTATGAAATCACCTTTTCGGGATAAGGGAATGAAATGACAGTGGCACTCTTCATGAGGTGGGGTCCCAAAAAGGCCATGTTGAAAACTTGGTGAAACAACTGCAAAAAATGATTGAATTACACCCGGACATTCAAAATTTTCTATGCACGTATGCAACTTTGGTAATTTTCAATATTTTCATTCCAAATTTTCAATATAGCCTTTATATTACACCACCTCATGACCAGTTCAGCTGTTATTTTTCACATCCTGCCCATATTGTGTTTTCACACCTGTGACGTGGAATACCATTTTCCCACCGATTTGAAGGGTGATAAGAAGACTATGTTCAACATTTAGGGTCAAAATATAAAAAATGACAAAGTTATGGCCACTTGTTGCAATTTCAGTGTGCATGCTAGTAACTGTGGAAATCTTAAATATTTGCACCCCACATTTTATTTATTTTTTTTATTATTTGTACTCCTGCTCCACGGCCCTCTTTATCTGGAGGGAGCCCCAGCGCCATGCCACCCCAATGTACACCATCTGACGCTGACCAGCTACCCCCATGGCTTACCCCCCCGGTGTGGTCATCAGGGGGGGCCCACCCCCACCAAGACTGGATCCAGTACAGTGATCAGTGCTGTGACTGTTCGGGCGTGGATCTGGGCTCCCTCCATTATCCACTGTTGTGCTTTTTTCCTCTTGGTTTTCTCCACGGGTTTGTGTGTGCAAGGACATGTTGGTGATGGTGCTGCGCATGCTCCCGTGCATGCACCCCATTAGACATCTGCCATGCCTCTGGTCCGATGTCTGCAGCATCAGTGTGCCAGTCCCCCATCACCGCTAGGGACCAGGCATGCACCAACAACTGGTCACCCCTCTCCCTGGAAAAGGAGAGCTGTCCCTGGCGCGCTTAATCCTTCTTCTCCACTGTCAACCCCCAGCATCCTGCGCTCACTCCCGAACACAGGTTGCCAGTGTGGTGCAAGGTGTAGCATCCAGTGCCTCAACCCTCAGCACCACCGGGCCGGTGATGCACCCCACATTTTCAACATAGCTTTCTTATTACCCAAGCTTCTGTATTCAACTGCTGTCCAAAATATGACAGCTTGTCAAAACCTAGTTCAGGCAGGCTTTTCCTCCCACCAGAAGTTCCACTAACACAATGCACACCTATCAAATAAACCATGCAAGGAAACATTCGGCATTGACAAATGTTTGTTTAAAGAAAAATACTGTGAATAAGGTCAGAATCACCATCTCTAGCTCTTTTCACATCCCTCCTCCTCCTCCTCTGTTCTCTCTCTCTCATCGGAGCCATGCATGAACAATTATGCACTCTTTTGCAGCATGCAGACACACTGCATGTGGGAATTCAACATAGAAATGCACAACACCTTGTAGCAGTGACATACACTATGTACAGGCAAAGGCTGATGACAAATGTAGATGGGTGTAGCCCCAGTCCTAGCAATGCTAGAGGGATGTGGTTGTGTACCAGCATGTGCACATAATTAACATTCAAATGTGCAATGCTTGTTATATCATGGGTGCATAAGAGTGAAGTGAAACACTATACTACAGTGAACTCCATTTGCACAGGCCCAGCTGCAACCACTGGAACATGGACATTTATACCTGGCACACAGCATGAAGTGGCTGCCATGGCAGAGGCACCAATAATTCAATGGGCCACTGCCAGATATGCTTGCCCCACCCTTGTGCAGAACACAATGACCACTGGAGCTGCCCATACCCTTGAAACCCTCCCAGCAGGCATGCTCACAAACCAGCAGCCCCTCACTTCAGCAGGCATGATCACAACCTGTCAGCCCCCCCCCAAATGGGCATGCCAGCAACTCGGTAGCCCCCTACCAACAGGCATGCCCACAACCCAGCAGTTCCCCCAGCAGGCATGCCACAACAGTCTTGCTGTACCCACCTGCACAATGCTGGCAGCTGAAACAACACACAGACATGGATGTGCAGCTGTAGATAGCATTCATTAGCTCTGGCCATAGCCGTACACTGTTGGCAATATTGCTAGAATTTGAAAATGAAAGTTGTCAGAAGGATTTTCCCTTGGAAATGAATACTCCAGACCATTATTTAATGAGTGCTTGATTGGCAATTCATTTTACACATCTTACAAAAAACATCATATACATCAATCATCATCACTTCAGATATTCATATTTACAACTTTCACTGTATTCAAATATTCAAGTCCGTTTTTATTCTTGTTGTTTCCTTCCATCAGCAAATCTTCTTGGGGTCCAGATGTGTGACCTAACACCCCCTTCCAGTCTTTAACCTCCGTTACCTGTCTCCCTGGGGTGGTCAGATGGCAGTAACCTGACCCCAGCTTACCTTCTGCTCTACTACCCCCTTCCCATATTGCAGCCACGGCCAGGTGCCAATGACCCCAGCCCATGCATGTCTGATTACTTCCCCCTGTCCCTCCTCCCTGTGCCTCCTCCTACCTCCCCCAACTGTGCCCCTATCCCTCACCCCCCTTATTCCTCCTTTCCCACCCTCCCCTTTTCCTTCATATCCTGCATCCAGTCTTTAAACCAGTCCCCAAACCATTGTTGCCCTCTTATCGGCAACCCATTTCTTTTTTTGTCCTTTCCACTCCATTGCCCTCCACCGGCAGTCCATTAGTTTCCCGATTTCCACTGTTGCCCTTTTTAGGCAACCCATCCTTCCCTTCTTTCTTGCTGCTGCCCTCAACCAGCAGCCATGTCCATTACTTCTACCACTGTTCCTGCCCTGACTCTTTTTATTTACATGCCAAATTTTTGTTTTGTGGGTGAATGGATGGACTATAGTTTGAATCTTAGCAAAACAAGGGAGATCCCTCCTCAAGCAGCCCTTCTTATACCCTCTTAGAACCCCTACCACCCACTAGCTAATCACTTTGTCCCCCCACTACCTCATTTGACTCATGCTGTGATCTCACCTGACACCTCCCCCTCCCGTCCTCCCCATATCTCCCCTCCCCCCTCATTATGCTTAGCCTACCATCCCCCTTCCCTTACCAACCAACACCACGTGTTATTTTCCTCAAGAAAATCCCTGACAATTCCAGTTGCTCTGTAATGGCAATCACATTTGTCAGAGGGAGTTTCCCTTGGAAATGAATACTCCAGACCATTATTTTATGGGTGCTTGACTGGCAATTAATTTATTTATACATCTTATGAAAATCATCATATACATCAATCATCATCACTTCAAATATTCATATTTATAACTTTCACTGTATTCAAATATTCAAGTCCATTTTTATTCTTGCCATTTTCTTCCATCAACAAATCTTTTTGGGGCCTGGATGCATAACCCAATACCCCCTTCCAGTTCTTAGCCTCCATTACCTGTCTCCCTGGGGTCAGATGGCAGTATCTCGACCCCTAGCTTACTTTCTGTTCTGCCTCTCCCCCCATGTTGCCGCCACAACCAGGTGCCAATGACCCCAGCCCATGTCTGATTACCATCCCCCTGTCCCTCCTCCTGTTCCCCCTCCACCCACTTGGATCACTGCTGGCGACTGGCTACTCACTTCACTGAACAGGTGCTCTCACATCTAACAAACTCCTATCATTAGAAATTGTTGTTTTATTTTTTTTTTAATGCAACAAAAATGGAGCTCTATCCAAGCCCTTTCCCCTGTTGAGCACAGATCTACCACCTGCCCCCACCCTCCTCTGGCTTGCTGCCCGGATTGAAGCTAAGCCCTCTTCCTTCCCATGTGATCTGCTGGCGTCCCGGCATACCCCACAAACAACAAAAAACTCCCAATCTGCAAAATAGATGCCTCAGCCTGTTGGGCCGCTGAACATGTCGAACTCAAACCAAGACCTGTCTTCCCAGCCTTAGACAAACCAGCACCTACTGCACCATCAACTCTTATTTGTTTCACCTGCTGGCCTATCATTATTAACTAGCTGTACTCCCTTACAAATGCATGACAAAAACTCATTGCCTTAACATCCTTATTCCTATAACACTTGATGACTATCCTAAGCTTTCCTTACCAATATTAAACAAACCTTTTGATGTAACCCCACTGGAAAGCCTATCCTCTCAACCTAAACGACCCTCTACCTTACCTCTATTCTTCTCCAAACCCTACTACAGCTGCTAATCAATGTGCTAAGACTACAATTTGAATCTTAGCAAAAGAAGGGAAATCCCTTCTCAAGAAGCCCTTCTTATACTCCCAAAGGATCCCTACCCTTGCTCCACCCCCAACCAATCACCTTGTCCTCCACTACCTCATTATATTCATCCTGTGACCTTACCTGACTCCTCCCCCTCCTGTCCACCTCATATTCCCCTCCCCCCTCCTTATGCCTAGCCTACCATCGACCTCCCCTTACCAACCAACACTTTCTGCCATTTCCCTCAGGAAAACCCCTGACAATTCTGGTTGCCCTGTAATGGCAACCACATTTGTGACATATGTTACTAGACTGTCTTCACATCTTTAGTGGCAGTCAAAACAAACGTGCAACTGCATATTCATTGGAAAGACAAATGACACCTGACTCTAGCTCGTTTTCTGGCATAAGTCCCCACCAGACCCCTGAGAAGTGGTGATGCTATAGTCCATAGTCCCACTCCTGGAGAGAGGAAGTAGTGCTGCAAATTGGAGGCAAAAAGTCCTTTATGGACTGAATATTTTTAAAAATCCAATGTGAGGATCCTAAGTAAAGTACCCTGATGGGCTCACCACAACCCAACCCTGATAGACCAACTTAGGGTAGCTGGTTCATTCCACTGATATGTCATACAGACGAGGCACTCTGATGAGTCCTGGTAGGACGAAACACATGTCTGCGTCTTCTGTTGGCACCCTTTGCAGACTGTGTAAGAGGCCTTTTGGCACAATGCAGTTCTGCTTAAAGTTGAACCAGCATAATATTTTGTGATGATTTGCATATACAGCCCATGATGCTTTGCATTATGGATGCGTGTGTGATTTTGTATTTCTTTGAAACTTGGCTTCCCAGCCAATGCCCTTTGGGTAACCCTTGCCCCAGTGCTTGCACACTAAGGTTCACTGTGTTTTAACTTGTTTTTTGTTTTTATTGGGCTCACCACAACCCAACCTTGATAGACCAACTTAGGGTAACTGGTTCATTCCACTGGGGTGTCATACAGATGAGGCACACTGGTGAGCCCTGGTAGGACAAAACACATGTCTGTGTCTTCTGTTGGCACCCATTTGCAGACTGTTAGAGGCCTTTCAGCACCAGCAGTTCTGCTTAAAGTTGAACAGCATAGTATTTTGTGGTGATTTGCATATACAGCCCATGATGCTTTGCATTATGGTGGTGTGTGTGATTTTGTATTACCCTGATATATACTGTATTATTTGAAACCAAAGGAGATTTTATTTGATTACTGCAACCCCTACATTTGTAAAACCATAAATAGCATCCACAGGCACTTCCAATCTTAGGACTGTATCTGGCTGATCCTGTGAAAGTATACCTGGAAAGTTCCCAAGCTGATTTCCTTTTCTAGTTTTGGGCACCAAACTGAACGGCCACCTAAAACATCTAAATTGAAATATAAATAGCTGAGCTCAACCTCTGCCAGCTCATCTCCTGGGTGTATCTTAATACACCAACCAAACCACACCTAGTTACAACCTCCAGGCTCCAGCTGTCACTGGATCTACACCCATAAATAAGCCTAAACTCTCAGCACCCTCCCCCAAAGTATGATTTAAATACCAAAGTTAGTTTATTCCCAACCTCTCCATGCCCCTTGGCTCTTGACCCCTGCAGTCCAAGGTCCTTCTCACTGCACTAGAAACTTCAAACAGTAACCAGTGTCTATAATCCTGAAAGCGCATAGCCTCCCCCAGCCCCTGACCACACTCCCTGGCCCTGACCTCTATTAAATACACAGTAACTATGCATACTACACCCAGCACCACCCACGACTAGCCCAAGGCATAGGTATAAAGGGACTCCAATACCTCAGTGCTGCTACACTCCTCGGGACAAGCACCCCCCCCTACAAGTGCACTACACATCCCAGCCAACCTGAGGTGCACTACCCTCCTACTCATAGCTGTCACAGTTGGATTAGCAGGTCCAGGTGCTCTCCAGGACTCCTGCTCCTCATCAGTCTACCCTGACCATAGCTTCAGAACAGGCCGCTGGCTAACAGCACCAGGAGTAACCACCACAGAGGAAGCCCACCAGCTGAACTACTGCCATAGGACTACAACAGCACACCAAGGCACCACCAGGCTGCCACCTTGCACTAACCCCCCAACGAAAGTGGGGGAGCCTTTACAAGGTAAAATAAGGAAACGCAAGTCACAAATCTCAATAACCCTCTCCATCACAGTAAGGAAACTTATCCTAATGCTCCTCCTCTTATCGGGGAATATACACCCAAATCCTGGCTTCCCTTTGTCACCCGGGTCTGTGGGTTTCAAGACAAAGGGCCTGAAAATAGCCCCAATGAATATTTGCAGCCTCACAGCAAAGTTTACACAATTACAGGCCTGGATGGCCTAGCAAAAACTGGACATGGCCTGCCTAACTGAGACATGGCTGATGGGCAAAATAAAAAACAATGAAATAGCACTGCCAGGATATCAGGAATTCAGGAGCGACAGGCAAGGCAAGAAGGGAGGGGGCTGTCTTATCTACATGAAAGACTCTCTCCACTGCTCTGTCCTCCCCATCTCCAGAATGACTACTGACCATGAACTCCTAGTACTGAAATTTCAGGTTGGGCAGCTGGGTAAGACACTGACCCTAGCATCAGCATATCTGCCTCCCCAAAAAGTACAGGACGGTTTACCTAAGATCCTGGACACAGTGTCATCACTACCTAAGGACAGTGATTTACTAATCACAGGGGATTTCAATCTAAACTGGGAAAGCAACAACTCCACTCCACTTAAGGATATCGTGACAAGCTCATACCTGACACAACTAGTCATGGAACCAACCAGAAGGAACCACAGAACAGGAAAGAGCATGGTCATTGACTGAATCCTCACAAATACCCCAACATGAATATCTGAGGTCAGGGTGTTTCCTGACATGCTGAGTGGTCACTTCCGAGTCACCCTCAGATGGTCAAATAGGTTCAAAAATAGCCCCTCACCACTATTCAGAGCAGGAACCTGAAGAGAGGTCATCTAGGATTGCTTAAAAATGCTCTATCCCTCCATGACTGGTCACCCATAGACACACTACCAGATCTGGACCAGGCCTTGAAGTACCTCACTGATAGTTTCAATTATATTTGCAACCAGTAAGCGCCGCTAAAAAGGAGGAAAGTGCATGGGACCACAAACGGATTGATTACAGGTGAGCTACTAGCCAGGATGAAGGAAAAGGACAACCTCTGGTTAAAAGAAAGGGCATCCGGTTAGGACCATGACCACCAGCTGTACAGGGCTGCCAGAAATCATTGCATGCACCTAATACGGAGGGCAAAAGCTGATCACCACAAGGAACCACTAGACAAAAGCTGCGGAGACACTGAAAGGTTCTGGGGAAATATAAAATATCTCCTGGGGGAGGAAGAAAAGAAACACCCACAGCTGCTCCACATTAATGGCTCTCCTACCTCGTACCCTCTCCTCATCGCAGAGGCATTCAGCTCTGCCTTCACAGATCTAAGAACCGTCCTCTCTCCCGACTACCAACACCCTGCCAAGGCCCTCTCTGGTAACAAAGCACCTAGTACCTCTCACCCTGCCTTCTACCTCAAGAGAGTTACTGTAAAGGAGGCTTCATTCTATATAAAAAAAAAAGTGCTTGGGAAGTCCAGAATGGGTAGTGATTGAATAGACATGAAGCAGGTATCTCTACTCTTGATGTACTCATTAGGCCAATTACAAACTTATTTAACAAATCACTGACCCTGGTGCAATTCCCTGCCACCTGGAAGCAAGTGCTGGTCACTCCTGTCCGCAAAAGTGGGGACAGGACCGATGTGTCCAATTATAGGCTGATCTCAATCCTCTCCTCCTATCCAAGGCCCTAGAGAAGATTGTTGTGGATAAACTGATGGACTACATCAGCAAATACCAGCTGCAATGCCACAACCAGCACAGGTTCAGGAAGGAGCACAGTACTGGCCCTAGTGGAGTTCACTGACTACACTCACAAAGCTATGGATGAAGAAAAACTAGTTGGATAGGAGTTCATAGACTTAACGGAAGCCTTCAACACTGTTAACCACACCCTACTACTGGCCCAGCTACAAAGGCTGGGGTAGCAGCCAATGCAATACTCTGGTTCCAAGACTACCTGTCCCTCAGATAACAACGGGTAAAAATAGGACAAACAGTGTCAGGTACTAGGGAAATCACGCTTGGGGTCCACCAGGGATCCATCTTGGGACCCCTGCTTTTTAGCCTATTCCTGAATAATCTCCCTCAAGCCTATGGCTCCAAGCTAAACCTATATGCAGATGATGCTGTCATCCTCAACAGCAATTCTCAAATTGAACCACTCCAGGCTGCACTTCAGCACTGCTTCAGTAAAACAGAAGACTGGTTCTGTGAGCACAAGCTTCTGCTCAATTACAAAAAAAAAAACAAGACCATGCTACTATCCAGCCCCAAGCTCAAGAAAAGGTTCCCCACCACAGACATCACCAACAATGTCTTTGCACCCCTGGAACAGGTTCATGCCTTCAAATACCTGGGGTTCACCCTGGACAACACCTTATCCTATGCTGAACATGTTGACCTGGTGGTCAAGGCAGTGAACACCAAGCTAGGAGTGCTCTACTGGCACAGAAAATACCTTACCATAGCAGCCATCTGCCTTTCAGTCACAAGTTCTATCCTCTCAACCATTGACTATGGCCTGGTCATCTACAGTGCAGCATCAGACTCCATGCTCAAGATGGTACCCTTAGCTCTCAATAAGGCCTGCAGGCTCATCTTGAATGGGGATCGACTGACCCACACCTGCTCCCTCTATGAACAGACACACCTGCTGTCCCTTGGATGCAGAACTAAACTCCTCACATGCCTCCTAGGCAAAAAAGCATTAATGGGGAAAGCCCCCCACCCCCATGCGTAGCTGACATCTTCTCCTTACCAGGTTCAGAGTATGAAACCAGAAGTAAAATGCAGGGGGCCCTCGTGGTGCCATTCTGACACACAGCTCTTGGACAGTGTGTCTTCTCCTACAGAGCCCCACTGTGGCTTAATGAGGTGCCTGAAACCATTTGTAACTCCAATAGCCTGTGCAGTTTCAAATCAGACCTTAACCACTATCTGACTTCCAGCTCTGTGTGCACCTGCTTCCTCAATGCCTGACCAAACCTCCAGAAGCACAGGCCTGGCTCTGCTGGCAGTAACCATACTTAGAATAAGACTGAAGCCTCACTTCTTATGTGCCTTGACAATGCCTCTCAATCACTTTAAGGGGCTGCTCCTGTTTTCTATCCTCCCTCTGCACCCCTCTCACCTTCACACAAGAATGAGCCCTCACCAGCACCAAACTCAGCTCATGCCTCCATGCCCACTCTCCTAGTCGCCTTCCCTCTCCTACCTCAGACCCTTGCCTGCCTGTCCCTCTGCCTAACCTCTTATACCCCTGCACTGCACTAGTACTTAGCAGCTCACAATAATGTCCACCGTGGTGTATATTGCTTCAAATGTCCAAAAACTCTGAAACCTTACCTACCTGTTGTATTGCATAGTGACACAAATGTCTAAATTCTCTGTAACCTCTCTTGACTGTTGTGTTGAATAGTGTCACAAATGTCTAAAACTATGTAACCCTCTTGCTTGAAGTATGTACTCTCTGCGCATGATGTGGAACTTGTGTAATAGAGCCTTGGCTCAAAGGTTATTTCTGAATTATTAAATAAAAAATTAAAAAGCATTGGTGAGCAATGGGTGGACACTATGCTTGTCTATCAGTGTCAACTTGTGGCAGCTGATGGCCTGGGCCAGGAAACTAACAGTGAATTCCCCAGGTAAGGTATACTACACTGTAATGCATTACATCTGGGTAATGAGGGAGTCTAATGATGAACAAGTGTTGTCTGGGGAGGGGTAGAAACTTACTCAAAGCAAGGGATGCACTATTTCTTGAGACAAGATGACACTGACAAACTTAATTGTAAGCCTTAATGCCAAAGATGCATAATAAATGAAGAGTTATTAAATGAATTTCAGTAAACTGAAGAGTATCAGAGACTTAGAAATATACTGTAGAAATATAGACAACGATGGCAGAAAAAGATCAAGGATCCATCTAGCCTGCTTGCGGTTCCCTATCTGCCCCAGGACCTATTGTCCATACAGGGTTATATCCCTCCCTGTTCATACTCCTGCTCCCCTTCCTACTGTTGCCAACCTGAGTTACCACCAAACCCTTCACTCAATCCTATCTATGCTTGAAACTATTTATGATCATGGCACCTACATTATCGCATCTGCTGGCAGATTGTTCCATGGCTCCACCACTCATTCCATAAAATAGAACTTCCTCACATAAACCTTAAACCTTCCTCCTGCCAGTTTCCACTTGTGACCGCAGGTTCTTGACTCTGTATTCCTGACAAATAGTTTCTCACAGTTCACCTTGTTTATCCCCTTCAGGAACTTGAAGGTCTCAATCATAACCCCCCCTTCCCTTCGCCTGGTCCCCAGTGAGTACATATTCAGTACCTTAAGACTATTCTCAGATGACTTGTCCTTTTTGCCCTGAGTCATCTCAGTCATCCTGCACTGCACTGCCTCCAGTCTGTCCCTGTCTTTCTTTGGTGAAACAAAGCACTGGAAAACACACACTAGTGGATCACACTGGCACCTTGTAGTTAATTTACAAATACAGACAACACTGGAAAGTGGCACTCCAGGACAGGAAAGTTTGAAAATATGCAACAGTACATCAAGTGCTGGAGCTAAGAAGACAAATAGCAAAACTGTTTAATACTGCTAGAAATAGTCACACTGTTTCCCCAGTGTTTTGACTCAGCCAGAGTCTTCATCAGGGGGTGACACAAGGGGTGCAAAACAAGTTTAATTTGCACAGATAATGATGTCAGGTCAGGTGACATATTATTTAATTGGTCCACCCACAGCCGTGTCTGCGTGGAATTGAGCACAAAGTGTCAAAAACCAATAGTTCATACATAATGAAAACTAAAAAGTCAAAGGAAAAAGTAAAAGAACTATACAAATATAAAAAAAAAACTATTATTATGCAATATTAGAAAAAATGGGAAGAAATAAGGAGCATAGGGAGGGACATGGGGAAGGGATGAAAAGGGGGGAATAGAATGGGTGCAAACAGTGTGAGGCTTAGTGAGTGACAAAGGAATACATAAGTATGAATATAACTAAGTAAAGGCAAAAACTGTCTGTGCTAAAGTGTGCAGCTGAGAGAGAGCAGATGCTCAATGCAAAGACACTGTAAAATGTATGAATACAACTAAGTGAAGGCCAAAATTTGCTGTGCTAGGGTGTGCAGCTGAGAGAGAGCAGATGCACAATGCAAAGATGCTGCACAATGGGAAGGATGTCAGTGCAGGCCAAGACACAAGCAAGTGGGGAAGTGGAGATATATCGAAAGAAAAGGAAGAAAAATGAAGTGTGGGGGACAGGAATATAAATCTGCAGTAACCATATAGCAATTAAAAAAAAAAGTATCTTACTGTATATGCTTATATTGATCAATATTGGTATGCTGAAAACATACTTCAACAGTTGAAAACCTATAAAACTAAAAAGTACAGAAAGAGAAGCACATCTAAGTGACACACATTACAAATGTATGTGTATTATATACTGAAATATGCCGTATAACAGCTTTAATTCACCACGCCACCCGCCAGCAACAATCAGGTACAGCATCTCATCTCCCAGGACAGCAGCAGATGCGTGGTGCATGGTGCCTGCTTCTGATTTGAATTTGGTGACATTTCTTTCCAACTGCCTGCTCTACGGGTCATTTTGCACTATTGGACCTATAAGTCTTACAGGGTAATTTTCAGCCAGTTCCTCTAATATTTTCTCATTTTGTGTAGAGCAATTAATTTACAGCTTATTTAGAAGTATGGTGTTAATTTTTTTAGCTCAATTCCAGCATGATAGCATTATAGTGCTAGTTTAGCTGCAGCCTGTTCTGAAAATTTAAACTTTTTAAGTTGCATCATTTTCTTAGTGCAGCTTGTCTAAAAAATTTTTATTCAAACCTGAACAAGTTGCATCATTTGCTTAAGCCGTGTTTACACCACAGCAGCGCTCCACAATTTGTGGCACTGCACTGCGGCTGTGATGTCAGCAGCAGCTCAAAGCTGTGTCCACACAGTGGGTTGCTGGAGCGGTTCTTCCGCTACCCCTCCATCTCACATGGTGACATGATGATCAGCTGATGCTGAAGTTAAGAATGATAATTTCTCATCTAGCACATCTGAGTTCAGCAAAAAGTATTTTTCATCAGCAGAAGGGATGCTGAACTTGGGAAAGTGCTTGAATATGTAAACCAGTGGCTAAAAGTACTATAAATTATTGGTGTAACCAGTACAACAATACTAGTGGGCACGCAAGAATACATATGTATATCCCTGGGGATATGCATATGTATTTGTGCATGCCCACTAATATTGCTGTACCAGTTTATGTCCATAGTTTATAGTACTTTTAGCCGTCATTTTACATATTCAAGCACTTTCCTGAGTTCAGCATCCCTTCTGCTGATGAAAAACACTTTTTACTGAACTCGGACATGCTAAGGGCTATATTCAAATTTAGCAGGCAAGCAGGATGCCGGGAGAGGAGACATTCATCAGGAGCAGAGTGCTGCAGAGTGTCTACACTGCAGGTAAAGTGCTATAAAGTAGCTCGCTCTGATACATGTCTCCTCTCCTGGGTCGGATCAGAAACCCGATGCGCAGTGCTGTTAAGGCACTCCAGAAAGTGTCCACACTGCCGACTTTGAAGTGCATCAACCCATGCGAATGGGTTGATGCGCTTCAAAGTTGACCGTGTGTAAACAGGGCTTTAATGTAGCCTGTCCTTAAAATTTAGTTTTTATCCTGTTTAGTACACTCTATTAAGTAATATGTTAGCCAGCCTCTTGTTAGCATTTTAATGTTAGCCAGCCTTTGTTAGCAATTTAATGTTGGCCAGCCTATGTTAGCGATTTACTGCTTCTCTCTCTACTCTCTGCCCACCTCCCTCTCTGCCTCCTTCCCTATCTTCCCCTCCTCTCTGCCCCTACCACTCTGTAATCGGAGGACTTCAACCCTTCCCCTGCCAGCTCATAACATATATCTCCCTTATCCTTACAGATACCCCCATAAGCAGCTCCTCAAGAACCCACCCTTCGGATCCTTTATTCAGGTGGCTGCTGCCACTCAGAGCCCACCCGCCACCAGCCAGCAACAATCAGGAACAGCATTTCCCAGGACAGCAGCGGATACGCGGTGAGTGGTGTCTGCTTCATACCCGCCTCCGTTAGCACAGTGGCTGCCCCTTCCACCCTTGATTGACTGTACATTTATAGGGTCATATGGTCAAGTGGTACAGTGAAATTCTGTCACCCTATGTGCCTATTAGCACATTATCTGGTTTTACCACTAGATGTCACTAAAACATTCCAATACTTCAGCCCTAGCACAAAGCCCCTATTTACACTAAGCAAGCTACAACCCTGCAGCTCTCAACTGTCATCCCTTTTTTCCCTTTATACACCCACACTACTCCCTTACTTCCACCTTAATACCTTTGCTTATTAAAACATAAATACCTTAACACCTATATTTATTAAAGCATAAATAAATACAGCATCAGACAAATTGCCATTACAGTACCATCCTTTCAAGATGTGGCTAATTCCCCAAACGCTTTTACATGACCAGTTATAGCCTCTAAACATCCAGAGATCAAAGTGACCACATCAGACACAAGCAGATGAGTTTTAACTCAATAACAAGGGACCTATGTAAGTTTATCAACTGCTGCAAGGAACTTTTATTGCTATATCACCACTGTAAAGGGCTCTAATAAGCTACCTTGTAATCTATTTCATTAGCTACAAGCCATAGTGGAAACCCATAATTCAGTGCTTTCAGAACTACATACAAAAGGGTACTCCTGGAAACCTGAATAGCAGGTAGTGTAGTTAGGGTTAAGAGCTTAATTGTTAGCATTATGATTTCCTTTTTGTTACTAGTGCTCGTGCTCTGTCCTCTACAACTTCACCTCTCAGAACCCTTGCAGTCTTCCCTACCATCCCAGCCTTATCCCTTCTCGACTCTCATTCATTCATCACAACTTCACTGGGATGTGGCATCTATTGTACTAGCACACACTCTCATATCCCCACAAAGGTAAGTTGTACATGTCACCTTACTTATCCTTGCAACACACCCGTCCTGCTTGTACCATGTAAGTACTGTAAGTAAGTAAGTAAAATTTTATTTATATTAAGCGCCCTTCCCAAGCTCAGGGCGCTTTTACAATAAGTCAGTTAAAATCACATTTCAAGACAATAAATCAGACAATCATACAGTACACTTACTTATTATGTAACGGAAAATGCTAGGGCAAAAAAGAAAGTTTTTAGTTGTTTTTTTAAACTTTCAACAGTTAGGCATTCTCATATCTAACGAGGTAGAGAATTCCACAGGGTTGGTGCCATATAGGCAAAAGATCAACCTCCAGACATCTTTAGATGTACCCCGGGAATCTCTAGCAATCCCTCGTCAGAGGAGCGAAAAAAATGGGCAGGACAGTAAGGCACCAAGAGCTCTTTCAGGTAATGAGGTCCCAAATCATGTAGAGCCTTAAAGGTCAATAATGCGACCTTGAAGGTGATCCGACACTCTATTGGCAGCCAGTGCAGATCACGCAGCGCAGGTGTCATATGGCTAGATAGTGAAACTCCCATCAACAACCTGGCCGTCGCGCTCTGCACAAGCTGCAAGTGGCAGATATCCACCCCCGGCAGCCCTAAATAGAGGGCATTGCAGTAATCAAAATGGCTGGTGACAAAGGCGTGGACCAAGATGGGAAGATCTTCCTGTGGAACCAAGTATTTCACCCAGGCAATATTCCTCAGATGAAAATGGGCAGATTTGACTACGGCCGACACCTGCATCTTCATAATCAGGCTTTCATCAAAAATCACGCCAAGGTTACGTACTTGGCCAGAGGCAAGAAGCGGGGCCCCTCCAAGATATAAACCCGAAGGTTTCCCCATCCAAGCCCCTGTTGTTCTCCCTCCAGGGTCCACAACCAACACCTCAGTTTTCCCTGAATTCAACCTAAGCCAGCTAGCACTCATCCAATCCTGAATCTCCAGGAGGCAGTTGTTAAACATCGTGATGGAATCTGACTCCTGATCAGGCATAAAAGGCAGATAGAGCTGAGAATCATCAGCTTAACAATGAAAACTCAGCCCATACCATCTTATAATATCCCCCAATGGAAGCATATACACCACGAATAACATAGGGGACAGCACCGACCCCTGCGGTACCCCACAGGGCAGCCAATGAGGGGCCAAGGTGTAAATTCCAGACACCACTCTCTGAGATCTGCCCTCCAGAAAACATCAAAACCAGCTGTGGACTGCTCTCCTCAGATGACAGAAAAACCGCAGGTGGTCGAGCAATACCTCATGATCCACGGTGTCAAATCCTGCTGAGAGATCCAGAAGAACCAAGATGGAATGAATCCTCTGATCTCTTGCCATCAGGAGATCATTCAATACCCGAACAAGAGCCATCTCTGTACTATGCCTTTTCCTGAAGCTGGATTGGAGAGGGTCATAGATATTGTGGTTGGACAAATGATCCTCCAGTTGCAGAGCAACCACCTTCTCAGTAACGTTCCCTACAAAAGGGAGGTTAGAGACTGGTCTATAATTTGCTGGGAAGTCGGGGTCAAGAGAGGGCTTTTTCAACAGGGGGCATACTATCGCCTCCTTTAAGGGATCTGGAAAGATCCCGCTCTCTAATGACACCACCACTATCCCAGTCAGGACTGGGCTGATAACATCTACACACCCCACCACCAGGTGTGTAGGGCCTGGGTCCAACTTACAGTAGGTGGATAGGTCTCAGCATCTGGATAATCCTCACTGTATCTATTACTGCTGGTAGTCTAAAGGTAGACCAGTACAACTGGGCATTAGTACCACCTGATTAATCAGTGCAATGTCCAATAGAAGGACACTGGCGGATCTCATCCTTGATGGTGGATACCTTGTCAGCAAAGAATTTCACAAACTCCTCACACTGTACCTGTGATAATGCTCTACCTGTCTGGAGACAGACTGGACTGCACAGTCTGTCTACAGTCCGGAAGAGCTGGGATGGTCTATTCCTTGCTGCAGCAATTTCACTGGACAGGAACTCTGCCTTCTTATGGGAAATTGCTGATTGGTAGAATTGATAATGTTCTAACAATTCAAGTCTCTCCACCTCCAGTTGAGTTTTCTGCCAGTGTCTTTCCAATCTTTGTCCCTTCCTCTTCCACTCATGGACCTCCCCATCTAACCAGGGAGCCCCTAAGTGAAGAGTACGGGGCCGAATACAAATTGGAGCAATGGCATCCAGGGCCTCAGTCACAACTCTATTATAGGCTAAGACCAAAGGCCCTGGATCCATGCTATTCCTTTGAAAATCCGAGAAGTCCAGCTCCATCATTAGGCCTTCTGAGGTAACCCCTTTTAAAGGACGGAACTGTGCTAACTCCCTGGGGGCAGGCCTATTTCGGGGGGCTGCAAAGCTAAACTTCAGGGTGTGATGGTCAGATTATCCGACTGGCTCCACCTCCACATCAGATATCTCCATCCCAAGATGGAACACCAAGTCCAATGTATGCCCCCCCCCCATGGGTTGCAGAGGTAATTACCTGTGACAGGCCCAATGAGTCCATTAATTGGAGGAGGTTTTGGCCAAATGGCAAGAGTTCATCATCAACCCAGGCATTGAAATCCCCCAGAATTAACCATCTGGGAGATTCCAATATCATATCGGCGATGAAGTCTGCAACCTCCTTCAGGAACTCCCTCTCATCCACTAGTGGGTAGATAAGAAGGGTCCTGTAGCCTGCACCTGCACCCACTATGCATTCAAAGGAGTTGGTATCACCAGCTGGCACTTCCCTGAGATCCAGATCTTGTCTAAAACAGACCTCAACCCTCCTGCCCCTCTGGTCCACTCTCAGGCAGTGAATCACTGAGAACCCAGCCAGAATTGTGGAGTCCAGCACAGGACCAGCGTTTCCATCTAGCCAGGTCTTGGTGATGCAAGCCAAGTTGACTGAGGAAACAAGATCCGCAATCACTGCAGCCTTATTCCTAATCGACCTGGCATTGCTTAACACCGCCCGAAAGGGACGGAAATCCAAGGGTGATCCCACTTCCTGCCTGACACACTCCAAGTCAGTGCCCTTGGGTATGGGAACTAGGCAAGGAGGACCTCGCTCCAGTACCTATTTCACTCCAGGGCATCTCCTAGCCCTCACTACCCATATCCATTCTCTTCCCTCCCATCCCCCCCAAGAGTTCCAGGATCCCTGTATCTTTCTGCATTTTGATCTCATAATGCCGAGGTTTTGACATCTAACATAAACCTCCCCTGTAAGTGTGGGTAATTCAAAGGGACGGAGATCCCGAAGTCTTCAGGGGGAGTACTGCCTAACCTGCTTTACTTATACCCCAACACATATTTTAAACCAATTTATTCACCCTCATACAAACAAAACCCTCCCACCCCCAACTTAAACAACCCTAAAAAGAACAAAAAAAGAATAAAATAAAATGAAATAAAATACCCCCTTAAAATATTAAAACAATTTCATATACAGAATTCAAATTTGCAATCCAAATTAAAGTCCAATCAGTTGTTCCAGCTATAAATAAAAATAAAGATCCATTTGAGCTTTGCAATCCAGAATTTAAAGTCCAATCAGTTGTTCCACCTATAAATTAAAATAAGGATCCATTTGAGCTCTCACCTCCAATGGAAAACTAATTAAATAAATAATTTTTAACTAAATCAAACCATGGTTATACATGAATTCCTTGGAGCTCTCACCTCCAATAGAAAAATTAAACCAAATAATGATTTCCACTAAACCAATCTCTCACATTGGTTATAATAATAAACAATAAACAGTAACTTAAATAAAAGTACTTTAGATTGGAAAGTTTTCTCCAGGTCCTCTCACCACCAGGGAATACTACATAGCCCTGTCTGGAGCAGTAGGGTTTTAAAATCAGTTCTATTTTCGGAGCAAAATAAATGTAGGAAAATCAAGACAGAAGGCTTGTTGATTTAAAAACAGTCAGATCAGCTACCACATATAAACAGGCTATCTCCTTCAAGTTATCATAAAGCAGCAATCTCGGGCAAGAAAAACCCACAAGATCAGGTAGCAGTCAGAGCCAAATTCAAAGGGCACCAGTGCAGCAAATAGGTCGGGCATGCAGCACAATCTCAAAAGGGAGCCTTCCCCTGAATATGCCAGAACTTACAGGCCCCCCCTCCAGATCACCCGCGACCTGCAACTACAAACCCCAGGTGGCAGGCCACACAGACTGTCCTCCTAAGGGTTTTAGGAGAGTCCCTCTGTGACTCCAACTCCTCAGAGCACACGGGGACAACTCCTGTTCGGTTGCAAGCAGACCCAAGTCAGTGACTGACTCTAGGCGCAAGGGGAAGTCCCAACCAGTGCAGCTTCAGCCACATCACACTCCGATTTTAAAACTGGCTGCCCTTGAGTCACCAAAAGCTCCTTAATTCTGCATCCTGGAAAACTTCAGGTCTCCCCGTTGATTTTACCAAGTCCCAAAAACACCCCAAATGTCTTCGGCTACACAGAGGAGGTCTCCCCCTCTCCACAAGCACACAGACACACTAATTCTGATTCCAGTCAGACTTCACAGTGGCACAGAATATTCCTACTCATGATACTGAGTAAAAGTTATTTTTTTTCTTCCCGCAAACTTCTGTAGATTCAGAGCAGAGGATGACCACACAGACTCCAGTCAGGTAGCAGAAATCACTTCAGAAGAAAAGAAAACATCCGTAGCTCCAGCAACAACAATCCCAGACCTCTGACAGGGAAATCCAGCACCAGGCTCCCAGACAAACTCTCCCTTAGAAGCATCAGAACCACAAACACGGATCATAGAACCACCAAACGCCAAACGACAGACCAAACTGGGAAAGTGTTCAGGAAGTACTGAAACTAATCCAGGTCCCCCTCCATCCTTATCTCTCCTACAGAATTTGCGGCAGCTTCAGGCCTAAAACTAATGCTAATAAATATCTGTAGCTGCTTGAAAAAAATTGACCTGGTTAAGACTTGGGTATCGTACACACACTTTGACATACTAGTGGTTATGGAAACGTGGTTAAAGTGCACCACCACTGACACACAGATTTCTCTTCCCTCATTTAATACCTTTAGACTAGACAGGCCATCTAGGGGAGGAGGGGTAGTTATCTACATTCACAACAAATACGCTGCCACCAAAATCCTAGCATTATCAAAACCAAGAGAATTTTAATGTTTGGCCATAAGACTTACACTGTCCTTTGCAGAAGAGTTTAACATCACTGGCTGTTATAGACCACCAGTAGTGGGTGTTGAACTTCTTACGACCCTCAGAAACCTTACTGAGACCAATCCCAATGAATCTATCATCCTGGGGGACCTGAATATGGACTGGCTCACGCTCAAAGCCAATGTTTTAAAGGATATGTGTGATGAGTTGGGATTCATGCAGCATATCTCGGAACCCACCAGAGTCAATGTAAAAACAATGACAAAAGTTTCTTACTAGACTTAATCCTATCTTACAAACCACATAAAATCTTGCATGCTGCAATCTTCTACAATGACCTCAGTGACCACAATATTGTTTTTGTATTAGAACCCAAGAAAAGCGCACCTCCTATTCCAAATTCATATCTAGGCGAAGCTTCTGTAAATTTAATCCTGGAAATTACATTGCTGACCTTAGGAGTGTCAACTGGCAAGACTTCTACTTAGCTCCTTCAGTAGATATGGCCGTTGATATTCTCAACACCAACCTTACATGCCTTGCAAATAAACATGTTCCATGCATAAAATGTCACATAAAAAAGGCCTCTCACCTGTGGTTTACCTTTGAGCTGAAAACAGTATTAACACATAGAGACAAACTCTGAGCACAAGCAAGACAGACTAAAGCCCAAGCAGATTGGATATCATTTAAAACAGCTGGAAATGCTTGTACAAAACTTGTCAGAGCAGCCAAAATTAGGTATTATATGGAAGCCCTAGAGGGAGCTAAGGGCAGCTCGGCCAAAATCTGGCAGACTATTACGTCTGTAGAAGGTTGTAGATTATCACCATCGATCCCAACCAAAATCACCTCCCAAGGTGTCATGACTGTAGATCAACACACCATTTTAGAAAAACTAAATGCGACAGCAGGACTTGCATTTGATTCCTCTCCTGCCGCTGGGCTCATCGACTCCTCTACTCATAAAGTTGTTCCTTCAGAGCCAGGGACTCGTGATTCCTTCTGCCTCTCCCCAGTAACATACAAATAGGTTGATGACTTGCTGAACAAATTAGATATAAAAAAAAGTGCTGGGGCTGATGCAATTTAGTCCTTATTCATAAAATGAGGGTGTCAGTACCTAACCTTCCTTATAATGCACATCTTTAACCTCTCAGTCTCCTTTGAAATGGTCCCATCATGCTGGAAAACAGCCTTTATATTGCCCCTGTTTAAGTCCAGGGATCCATGTGACCTTAACAACTACAGACCCATTTCCATCCTGCCAGTTCTGTCAAAAATCCTTAAAAAACTAGTCAACAATCAACTAAAAGAATACCTGGAGAACACACAACCATTCAACCCATTACAATCTGGCTTCCATCAAAACCATAGCACGGTGTCAGCACTGGCAAAAGTAACCAACGACTGGTTCATGGCCCTTGACAATAAACCCCTACAAGAGCTGTTTTCCTTGATCTAAGTAAGGTCTTCGATAACACAGACCACACTCTCCTGCTTAAGACACTTAAAGATCATGGCCTGGATGAGTGCTCTGTCAACTGGTTCACCAGCAATTTCTCAGGCAGACTCTAACGTATAAAAACAGATGGTCTCCTTTCAGCTCCACTGTCACTCCATCTTTCAGATGAGACATTAAACTGAAGTCCCATCTGCCTGGATTGGTGGTAGTTCAGGAGGATGATAAAGACCCCATGGCACTTATCAAAAAGAGTAGGGGAATTTTTTTTTGAAAAACAGACAATGAATAAATCAAAAATACAATACATGTCTCAAGAGTATAAACAAAACAAATTATAAATCCACAAAGGAAAAGAAACCTAGCATAATCATCCTTAAAGCATTATACAGTCATATAGGTAAACTCAAACTCATAGGTGCATTGCTTCCCTTAAAAGAACCTAAAAAAACACCCAGAATACATCTCAATCTGTGAGGGACAAAAAAAATGATATATATGACTAAAAAAAAGGGGGGAGGAGGGAGGCAGAAAAAATATACATTCTCTCCTTCTGCCAATGTTGAGCCAACTTAGAACTTTTTTTAGGGAGGGGGTCAATTTACGTCACTCTTTCAAGATCCAATCACAGCAAGCCTGGAGTTTATCATGTTGTGACTGGGAGACAGACTTTTGTTCTTGTAAGTAAATGGCCCATAAATCTAATATTATTTGGTTCACCACTTGGGTTCCAGAATAGGTTTTCTGCTGCAACAACTGGGCACATCTGTCTTACCCCAAGAAATATCTACTGTGAGCAACAATGAGTCTCAGTGTGCTAACATGATAGTAGGGGAAAATTCCATAAATAACATTTCATATGTGAAATTTGTGAGGCCCTTATCTTTCCATTTGTGTAACAATAAAGTCCAAACTTGTGCACTAAATGGGCAACCTAAAAAGAAATGCTGCATCGTCTCCACCTGCATGGGACAAGTGTCCCTGAAACACATCCTATCTTTTATAGATTTATGCCTCAATTTACCTCTTACCCCCAGTTTCCCATGGCATGATAACCACGTAACATCCCATAGCTTTTGGGGTAATCTGGGGTCAGTGAGTTGTTTGAATGCTAATGAGGTATCTACCTCCATATTCTTGGTGTCCAGCAACCTAGGAGGTTCTGAGAAATGTGCAGCAAGAATGTTAGCATACAGTTGCTTTCGAGTGGCTATCTGAACCAAGGAGCAAACCAGTTTCCATTGTTTGATCTTAAGGAAAGTATGAAATAAAAAGGGGGGAATCCCTGATTTCCTAAAATTCCTAGGTATTTCCATGGTGGTATTCATCCAAACTGTGTATAAGGGGGTATCCATTAATAATAAAAGTGAAACCAAAAAAGGGGGGACTGGGGTAATAGAGGTGGAAATATAAAATTCATGAACAAACTATGGAAGAACACCAAAGGGTTTAGCATTTGCACCCCCCAAAACAAAAGTCAGGATATGTATACATCTGTTTAACTGGATTTAGGTGACTGACCCCAAAACCCTGGAAAAACACATTGTAGGTCCTAGCTTCTAAAAAAAATGGCAGGGGATAAATTGTGGCAGTATAGAGAAATAAAGGCAGCACCAAAGTTTTTAACAGCAGCACCATCTTCTTTTTCACTATGGTACATTCCTTCCAAGAAGATACTAGCCTATTAGCTTTATCTAAAACAAGACTCTAGTTGAGGACCGAATTATCACAACTGCCAATAAATAACCCCAAAATTTTAATCGGGTCTTGAGAGACAGGGATGTTGGCCACTCAGTCTGTGGGGGGGGGAGGGAATTCGAAATGAATTTAGCCAAGCTTTTATGGTAATTCAGTTTAGATCCAGAAACTACCTCAAACCCAGAGATTACAGAAATTATATCCGAAGGGTTCAGCTGGGGGTAATACAAATACATAGGTCATCTGCATGCGTACTAATCACTGGAGTCGAGAATCTGTTTGGAAGAATTAATTTAAGAATGGAGGGGTGTAGCAGGAATTTCCTTACAAGAGGATCTATTTGGAATGCATACAGTAGGGGGCTTAAGGGGTAACCATGTCGTACCCCTTTCTTCCTCCCAAAAAATTGCCTGGGGAGTTATTAATATGTGGGGTGATCCAAGCAGTGTTATAAAGGAGTTCTATCCAGGAGATGAACTGTATGGGGATATGGTAGTGCAGCAGCACCTTAAATAAGAAGTTATGGTTGACCCAGTTGAATGCTTTCTCTTGGTCCAAAGAAAGAAATAGTGCAGGGTCCTTCTCAGAGCATGAATGTACAATATCTCTAAGTAAAGATAGGGAGTGAAGCATGGATCTATTTAGAAAGGCACAGGACTGTTCTTTGGAGATGACCTGAGCTGCAATTGGTAGTAACCAAGTCAGTAATGTTGTGCCAGGTATTTTGTAATCCACATTAAGGAGGCTGAGCGGTCTCCAATTTCCAATTTCAATTCTCTCACCTTTTTTAAAAAGTAGTAACATGATGGCATCTGAAAATTTAGAAGGGATAGAATGTGTTTCTAAAATACAGTTAAACAGTACAGTCAAGGAGGGGGCCAACATGGTGATATAGGGACTCCAGATCATCGGCCATAGGACGAGCGGCCACCAGGTGGTCGGCGCTTCTCTAGCCACCACCTGAGACCACTGCCCAGGATGCTCCCTGCCAGCAAGGGACACCAGATTGTCGGCCATAGGCCGGGCGGCCGCTGGGCAGTCAGCGCTTCTCTAGCCGCCACCCGAGACCACGCCCCAGATGATCCCTACCAGCAAGGGACTCCAGATCATCAGGCGTAGGACGAGTGGCCACCGGGTGGTTGGTGCTTCTCTAGCCACCACCCGAGACCACTACCCCAGATGCTCCCTGCTAGCAAGGGACTCCAGATCATCAGTCGTAGGACGAGCAGCCACTGGGTGGTTGGCGCTTCTCTAGCCACCACCCAAGACCACTGCCCTGGATGCTTCCTACCAGCAAGGGACTCCAGATCATCGGCTGTAGGACGAGTGGCCACCGGGAGGTTGGCGCTTCTCTAGCTGCTGCCCAAGACCACTGACCCGGATGCTCCCTGCCAGCAAGTGACTCCAGATCATCAGCCATAGGACGAGCAGCCACCGGGTGGTCAGCGCTTCTGTAACTGCTGCCCGAGACCACTGCCCTGGACGCTCCCTGCCAGCAAGGTATGGCAAAGCCGCAGCCTATCGGAGCACGAGCGCCTTTTCTTTTGAGGACTCCGATTGGCTCGCCCTTCTACCCTTTACTTTTAATTTACTTTTGCAAAAAAGGAGCTGTTCTCTTGATTCCAGGGGAAAACGTTAAATTGTAACTGTGTTAAATTGCATGTAGGAAGCCTCACTGTGTGAAAACTGTTGCCAGAATTGTTAGAGGAGGGTACAATTTAAGTCATTACAGCCCTTCTTTTGAAGCTATGCAGACACCATCTAGACATGGGGCACCCAGGAAATCGCTCCTATTGTCCTGTAAATTTAGCTCTGCATCACCACTGACCTGCCCGCCTTCAGCTGACTGGGACTAGTACTAATAGTCCCTCCTTCTGTCTCCCTTAGGGACTCCAGATCGTCAGCCATAGGATGAGCGGCCACCGGGCGGTCGGTGCTTCTCTAGCAGCTGCCCGAGACCACTGTCCCAAACGCTCCTGCCGCAAGGTAATGCAGCAAAGTCGCAATTTTTGCCCACCCGCCATCCCCCTGAACATTATTTTATAGCCCCACTAGCCCCGCCCTCAATTTTCCATTGGCCCTCTCCACTCTACACAGGCATTTCCACCAGCCTCTAGTGAAGAAATATCATACCTCTTTGCAACCTAGATATTCTCCGTCTTCCTCCTTATTCTCCTCCTCTCAGTAAAGATCCGGCATTAAATAAACTTTGCTTTGAGACGTGTTACTGCCAGGGCTACACTCTGCTTCTTTTGTTGAACACTGACTCCCAAAATCTCACAGCAGTAGCAACCTTTACAACAAACTTGGGGACCCAAAGACCCTGGTTGGCAGTTCTCGTGGTAGTACATTTCACTTTTGTGCAAAAACAAACATGGGAGGTCTCGGCTGGCTTTGCCTATTAGCCAACCTTTTCCTGCTATCTAATATGAATGGACCCCCAGACAGACCTGATTCCAATAAAGAGACATGCCCTGTGCCACCAGTATACCCACATAATAAGAATATGTACCTAACATGCTGCCCCTGTTTGCCTCTGATTCACTCAAAGTATGTTGAATCTACTCGAAGTGGGACAGCAATCTACTCTGCTATGCTTTGCCCCAAACCTCAGACACCTAAACACTGCATAGTATGGTGTTACTCTGCTTGGACCCTAAGCTACACATCGACAGGGCAATATAAGAGGATGACTCGATCCCTGGATCCATGCAATCTAGCTTGCAATAAAAGCAATAAGACCCGTACTTTGAAAAATCTCCTTACCAGCCTGAGAAGAATTCTGCTCCTTCTACTATTGTGCTCAGGAGACATTGAACTTAATCCTGGTCCTACAAAGTGGATCTCATCACCATCTGAAGTTGTCACTCTAAAAGGAATCAGTTTCCTGCATGCCAATGTCTGCAGCCTTCTAAAGAAGTTGGAGTCTGTCCAGGCCTGGATTATTCATACCACCCCAGACATTCTTGTGATCTCGGAATCCTGGCTTTGGGTATCCACACCAGACAGTGAGGCCAATATCCCCAACTACCTACTTTTCAGAGCAGACAGAAAGACCAGGGGGGAGGAGTAACCATTTATGTTAAAAACAAATTCACAGTATCTATAGTAGATGCTATTTCCGTTGCTGTGGGATTTGAATGCCTGTCTCTCAGGGTTGAGCCACCCCAATCTGTGGCATTCCGCATAATAAGCTGCTATAGACCACCAGCAACAGGACCACAGCTCTTGACTCATCTGTCATCACAAATGGACGTGACACCTCTGGAAACAATTTTATTAGGCAACCTTAACTACGACTGGTTATCTAATGGATCACTACCCCTAAAACAATTCTGTGACTCCCATGGGTTCACCCAACTTATAACTGAACCAACTCACATCGACAATAAAAGTCCAGTTAGAAGCACCCTCCTGGATGTCCTCCTTGTCAACAAACCTCACTTCTTTTCACAGGCCGGTATCCTTCCAGCGGATGTTAGTGACCACTGCCTCATAGCTGGCATAAGAATCGTCACTAAACGACCACTATTTACATCAAAGTTCTCTACCAAAAGATCTAGACGGAACTTTGAAACTCTGGCCTACTTCAACGATCTAAAAACTCACTGTTCTGGCAGAGTTTCTACCTGGCAAAATCAGTGAGTGACACCTATGATGTTTTCCACGAACTCATAGCCGGTGCCCTAAACAACCATGCTCCTTTGATCAAAGCTAGAATAAAAAACAGAACCTGTCATTGGTTTTCATCAGACCTGAAGAAAGCCGTACTCAAAAGAGACCAGCTATGGAAAAAGGCCTGAAAATCGCATGCCGATGCAGACTGGTGTCTCTTTAGGACAGCTAGGAATGCCTGCACGAAACTGATCAGAGAGGCCAAGGCCAGTTTTCATCAAAATGAATTGCTCTCTGCATCCAACAGCCCTACCAAATTCTGGTCCACCATAAAGGAAGTGTCTGGCTACTCACCAGGTAGTGTGCTACCTTCGGAAATTACCATTGACAGTGTCACTATCACTGATAAATCTGAGATTCTTCAAGCCTTCAACAACCACTTTGCCACCACAGGCATGGCATTCGATAATGCACTAGTAAGTAGTCTCCGTCCACAGCGCGAAGCCCAGCCGCCTGAACCAAGTAACAAAAATATGATCTTCTCCTTTTCCCCAACCACCATAAAAGAAGTTGAAGACCTTCTGCTACAGCTAGATACTAGAAAAAGTGCAGGAGCCAACTCCTTCATCCCATACTTTCTGAAAATAGCATACCACATACTTGCCACACCTATATCACACCTATTCAACCTGTCTCTGGCCCAAGGCTCTCTCCCCACAGAATGGAAAACTGCTCATGTTATCCCTCTGTTTAAAGCAGAGGATCCAAGTGACCTAAACAATTATAGGCCAATCTCTCTTCTACCTATACTTTCGAAAATGGTGGAAAGAATTGTGGCTATACAGTTGAGATCGTTCCTTGACAACGCTACATTGCTTAACCCCATGCAGTCCAGCTTTAGAGCAAAGTATAGTACCATTACAGCATTGGCCAAAGTCACTAATGACTGGCAATGGGACCTTGACAATAAAAAATTTGTTTGTGCTGTGTTTTTAGATCTCAGCAAGGCCTTCGATACCGTCGACCATTGCCTACTCCTCTCCACCCTAAATACCATAGGCATGGACTCAGTCTCATTGGATTGGTTCCAGGACTACCTCTCTGATAGGCAGCAACAAATCAAGGCCGAAGAGAGCTCTCTCCACTCAAACCAATAAAAAAAGGAGTCCCACAAGGATCCATATTGGGCCCTCTACTGTTTGCCATCTATATTAACAACTTGGACTTGGAATCACGGAAGTATCCACTTGTTTGCCGATGATACAGTGCTCTATCTAAGCCATGACTTTCCTGGAGCTGCATACTCAGAACTACAAACTGAATTCAATACGCTGCAGAACCAGCTTCTCAACAAAATGCTACTACTAAATGCAAAAAAACCCAAGGCCATGCTGTTTTCACCATCTAGCACTGGGACCTACTCTGCTGCTGCTGGTACATTTCCTCCCATAACCACCCTATTGGTGAAAAGCTTGAATTCGTGCCTAAATTCAAATATCTGGGTATATGGCTGGACAACAAACTCTCCTTTATGGAGCACACAGAATAATTGATGAAAAAGCTTAGGCAGAGGCTTGGCCTCTTTTTCAGAATTAAACACCTCCTGACTGCAGACGCAAAAAGAGCTTGTTCAATCTACATTCCTCTCATTAATTGACTACGCTGACATTATCTATGGCCAATGCTCCATCTCACACCTTGCAAAACTGGAACCCTGGAAATCTTAAACTGATGGCCAAAAAATAAAATGCCCACCCCATCACAGAGATCTTCCACATGCGACCAAAAGGAGGGCCCCACAGTCCAGCAATGTTGCACCTGTGCAATCTCAAACCTAGATTTAAGCCTGGTGTCCCAAACAAAATAAACATCTTGTGTCAAGGAAAGCAAGAAACCAACTGTAGAAAACTGTTTACGGAAAGATTTCATACTGCACACATTCAAAGTGCAGCACCGCAGAATAAGCTGCTGAGGCATGGGCAATAAAGGTCAAAAGAGATGCAAAGGACTGCAATGTGCATCAGGGGCAGGAAAAAGATAACAAAAAGGAAAGGAAAAATCTGACCAAAATAGAAAGCCCAGAAAAAAGGAACCCTCAAAATCACCTATGAGGGAACTACATTCTCTGCATCTTTTCCAACCAAGGAGCCCTCTTCCTCACCTTCAGTATCCCCCCATTGTCTTCTTTTAGCTAGCAACTGGAATTTATTTCGAGTAACAACAGTAGTAGCAGGGGCATGAGATTCAGACTTATGCTTACCCTTCCCACATTTAGTAGAAGGAACAGTAACAAAGGGCAGATCAGTTTGTGGGGGGAGAGGCATAACATCCATCAAGATCGGGACTGAAGAATGGATAGCAGCAACTATAGGAGAAGCCTGGGCAGACTCCAGAACCAGAGTAACAGTCTGTGAAAGAGGGGGCTCCCGGGGGGGGGGAAACCGGGGGGCACACAAGGTCTAGACTGGTAGTAGGCACTGGGTCAGTAGGCAACAGAGAGAGCTCCTGCTGCTGCTTCTGGGCCTGTAACTGGGAGTCGGAGATAATGGTAGAATTTTCCCATGGAACTCTATCAACTCTATTATGTTCAGCCCAGAGACATTGGGGGTAGTTATGACTGCAATCCTCATACAGATTACAAAACTGAGCATTAGGACAACCCAAGCTAACATGGCCATAAGCAAGGCACAAGGTGCATCTAGGCTGATCACAAGTGTAACTCATGTGAGTCCAAGAGCCACACTTATGACAGGTGCGAGGCTGGCCAGGATAGAAACAGATACCCCTATCCCAACCAATGTAAAAGCTACCAGGAATATGCATAACCCCCTGCTCAGTTTGCTTAAGCTATACTTTAATCTTCCAGCCACCCATCCACACTAGGTCTTCATCAAAAATAGGGTGGGGAGAATCTAACAGATCACATCTCTGGTGAAGCCAAAACTGCACATCATGGATATTTACTCCTTCACTATAAAATAATAAAGTAAGTACTTTCACCAGGGGTTTAGTAAGGGGTATGATTAAAAAAGAGGCCAAATTCGGAGTGTTCTTAACCAGTTCATACTGAGTCCAAAATTTTTCCGAAGTCTGAACAGTCTTGAAACTAATGTTGTACAAAGTTTTCCCCTTGATATGAATGAAGGCAAACAATGCCAAAGGGCAAATCCCCAGAGAGTCTCTAAGCATACCTTGGAGAACAGTATGGCATGCGGGGGCCACAGAAGAATCACCCAGGAACTTCAGGCGAACTGCATTTTTCCACTGAGTGGGTTCCCCAACAGACTTAAATAAATCAGACATCTTGAAAGAAGGAGTCGAGTTCTCAGGGACAGAAACAGAAGGAGAGGATTGGTGAGCAGGAGAAGCACAGTGTTCTGTTGGTACCTGTGATTGGACCACAACGTCCAAAGAGTCAGCAGTGTTCTCTGTAGAAAGTGGTGAAACAGAAAGATCTGTCTCAGGTTCCACAGGTGGAGAAGATCAAGTAGAAACCAAAACTGGAGCAGTAGGAAAAACATTCGTAGGCATTCCAATAATAGCAACAGCAGAAACAGGACCAGGTGAAGTCCAGGGCTTCCCATCCGAAGATCTCTGCCAGCCAGCAGCACATAGAGCATCGTCTGGAGACCAAATAGCACTCGATTCAACAGCAGTCCTTGAGGTAGGTCTAAGGTGCAAATGGGAGGGCGGGCGAAAAGGCAAACCAGCAGAGAGGGCTTCAGAGGCCTGTTGAAGCAAAGTCTGAGAAGCAGAAGACACAGAATAATCATCGTCAGGCAAAGTGTCTTGTGTAGAAGCATCATCATGTATCAACTGTAGAATGAACTGTTTATGCTGAGAGAACATCTATCGCAACATAGCATCAGGAATCACAGCAGCTTCATGGCTGTCCCATTTAGCAGAAGTCTCCATGTCAGATAAACCAGAAGGAACAGTAGAATCCTTATCAACAGCAGAAGCAGAAGTAAGCACACCGTCAATATGAACTTGAGAAGCCTCAGAAGCAGGAACACAAACAGGCTCAGACACCAAGCTAGGATTCAAAGGCAGAGCAGATCCTCCACCACCACCTCCATCTCCCACAGCAGGAACATTGGCTATCTTGGAGTCACCGACAAAAGGTTCCCCCCTGCTCACAGGAAGCAGAGTAAGGGAATTTCCTGGTGTCCTGGCCAAATTTCCCTCATTCACTAAAAATACTATCAACAGCTTAATCTGGTTCCATCTCAGTTGCTTGCCATCTGTATCCCCCCCCCAGTCACCCCTGAAAAAGGGACTTCCAGGCCCAGTGGGCTTATCGGGTCAACAAATCTAAACAAACAAGCTCACGAGAGGGTACTCCAAGGCTCTATATTAAGATCCCTGTTGTTTTCCATCTATATCAATTTTCTAGGAAATAGTATCCACAAACTACATTTTTTCATGGATGATGCTGTATTATATCAATCGAAACCCTCCCTGATTATCGTGGGCACTGAGCTGCAGTTAGACTTTAATCAATTACAACATGCAGTAACCTCATAAAATCCAAGCTGCTGCTTAATGCCAAGAAAACCAAGGTTATGTATTTTCTATTCCCTCATCCTGGAGCATCCCTGCATAACCAGGCCACACCAGCACCAATCCCAACACTATTAGGAGACTCACTTGAGACCACGGAAAAATTTCAATACCTAGGTATCTGGCTGGATAACAAACTACCTTTTGCTGCCCATCTAGAATCCCTTACAAAAAAGCTTAAAATGAGACTGGGGTTCTTTCATAAGGATAAATCCTTATTCCTAGCAGATATTAGGAAAAGGCTAGTCCAAGCAACCTTCCTAACACTTCTCGACTATGCGGACATCATCTACAACAGTAATGCTTCATCCAATCTTCACAAGCTAGACATTCTCTGCAGTTCATAACAAGTGCACTGTTTAGAATGCATCACTGTGCCCTCTATTCGACTGTGGGCTGGACTTCCTTGAATACAAAAAGGATGCTCCACATTAGTACTGACAGTAAAAATATTGTTGAATAAACTACCACCCTACATCACTTCCTTCTTTCACAGGTCGCATAGCTGCTACTCCCTTAGGAAAAATGCCTTTAGCATGTTTGACATTCCTAAATTGCGTATGCGGTTTGAAGAGCTGCAATCAGTTATGTCATCCCCACCACAAGGAATAAAATTCAGTCCTCCCTTAGGCTTACTGAATTAGTTTCCATAAACCTTTTAAAATCCCTGATCAGCAAAGCACTAAAGGAAACACGCCACTGCCAAAATGGCTAGTACTCCTTCCCCATGAATAGAACAAGCACTTCACGCACCCCTTCATCATCTATTCCCTCCTTTCCCACATGGCCCCAGCTCCCCGTGTTTCCTCTTAGCTCTGCCCCAACCTTGACTGTTCCACATGATGTCTCTTACTCATAATTAAATTTGTGCCAGGAATAGCTGATATATTAGTTATATTCATGTTGTCAGCACCTTGTAACCTTTGTGCTGACCCATTAATGTTATGCATACTGTGTTGTATTAGCCATCTACTGTACTGTTCCTTCTGTTACTGTCCTACCAGGACATTCTTGTAAATGAGCATGCTCAATGGAGTTTTCCTGAAATAAACTTGAACTAATTCACAACCATCAATTTTAGGGCATTCAGCCTGTAATATACATTTGTGGCCAATACAATTTGCGTGGCTGTCACATACTGAAATATGGTACATTGGTACCACTAGCAAGCAGCTGTAGTACAGTCTCTGTAGTCATCACTGTCTAGCACTTGTCAACTACTTCTCAGGCAACTTTAAAACCAAGTTCACTAATCCCATTTAGTCCCTTTAGACACTACTTGATAAAAAGTTCCAGGTTTCTCACCTCTCCATGCAAGCAGAACTGGAAATGCTGACTCTGACACGCTGCTAAACACTGCTAAAATGTTGATCTTGAAAAGGATACAATCTTCCAAGCAAGTAGAAAGGAAGTATCCATATGATGTTGCAACATCGACAGTAGTAATTTGGCTGTTAGTTCAGGTGTGGATATAGTGAAGGCTGCTTCTGTTGCTAAAGAATCAGCTGCTGATACCTCACTGATTCCTAAGAAAAGCTGCCCCTCATCATATGCCACATACACACCAGAAGCAAGATGTGAGCTGGAAAAGTATGCCACAGAGAATAGGGTGATGGCTGCTGTTCTGTACCACCAATGCAAGAACAGTGCAAAAATGAATGAGAGCACAGTGAGAAAATTAAAATCAGACTCTCTCACTGAGCTCTGTAAAACTTCCAACATGACTCTGCTGTAGAGATGCAGTGAATTTAAATTTCACCGGTGAAGTGAACGTGAAGTGGGCACTTCACGTTGCCACTCCGCTACGCAGAGTGGGCAATGCAAAGTGCTCACTCCGCCTTGTCATTACCACTTCGCGTTAAGGCGGAATGGCAATGTGAAGTAAGGCAAAGTCATTGTTTTTAATGGACTTCGCGTTCCTCATTATGATTCTAAGTGATCCACTTGGTGTTTCAGATTTGGCAGCCCCCACACACATCACATGGCTTACAGTACTGTAAGTCACATGCCTTAGCTAGGCAGGAAGAAAGCGAGTCATACAAGCAGACACTTTTACTTTCTCCTGTGCAGATGGAGAGAGAGTAGTGCGTTTTGTGACTGCTGATACTTTGAGATCAGAGCGGGGAGGAGATTTAAACTTTGATTTAGACAGTTTTTTTCAGAAGCTACATTTTTTTGTCTTTTCTGTACTCTTTTTTTACTTAATTTGTTCTTTCTGTGATTTGTAACGTGAATGATCATGAATCACAATTTGTGACTGCATTTGTGACCGTGATGATGAAGAACACGATTTGTATCACGAGTGACTCGTGATGATGGTCCTGATTTAAAAACGCATATTAATGAGTACAATGTTCATGCAGAATTGAGCACCACACCTGTCCAGTACTCTGAAGGGAAGCAAAAAAAACAACTGTGACTTAAGTTACAGAAGGACATTGGGCCCTAAAGAGATGCAAATGCACAGACAGATTAAGATTGCTCTGTGCACTGAAGAGATGCAGACTCAAAGGCACAACACCTAACCAGTACTCACCATCAGAAATTTAAATCTGGAAAAGAATACCTTTGCCGGTTGGGGCGGGCCGTGGGGAGGGGGCAGTGTACTGCACTGCTGCAGTAACAGTCACTAGTATTAGTACCAGTAAAGATACCACAAAGAAGTACAAAAATCACACAGCTGCAGTGGACAGCAGCTTCACATTGCTGAAATTATTATGCGGCACAATAAAAGGTGTCTGCTTTGATGACACTCATCACACACATACTCACACACACTAAGTAATGCATAGCAAATTGAAAACTTCAGTAATATAACCACATATTTTAAACAAACTAAAATTATGCACTGTGACAGTAACAGTCACTAGTACTAGTACTAGTAAAGATACCACAAAAAAAGTACAAACATCACACAGCTGCAGTGGATAGCAGCTTCACATTGCTGAAATTATTATGTGGCACAATAAAAGGTGTCTGATTTGATGACACGCTTCACACTCATACTCACACAAACACTAAGTAATGCATAGCAAATTGAAAACTTCAGTAATATAACCACATATTTTAAACAAACTAAAATTATGCACTGCTGCACCACAACAATCAACAAAAAAAGGCAAGAACTATTGAAAATATTACTGTGTGTACATTAACACAGTTATACAAGAAAAATATCACCAAAACAGAAAGCACTGTGTTTTTCTCCAAGTTAATCTACCTATACCACAGATACGCCCCTTCCCCAAAGCACACTTCCACTATCTCTCAGTAAACAGACTGAATGTTGTACATTAACATTCAAAATCCATACACAAACGATAAACACTCCATGATGTGAGCACAGGAGGGTTTCCTATAATCGATGAACTAAAGTTTCAGCAAAAAAAAATGACCCAGAAAGGCTTTTTTTTACAGCTTTTTGAAGGTTTGAATCGGAGAGAGCTCTCAGAGCAGATTGTCTCCTACAGCTTCCTACACATTCTACTCCAAACTGAGGCTGTGCAGAACAATCTAGAGCCCATGTGACCTGAAATCTCATGAATTATTGCAAAATTCACCTTTGGAGCTTAAAAACAAGGCGAAGTGGAAGGCGGAGTAACACGAAGTCATTGTATTCAATGGACTTCATGTTACCCATCATAACATGAAATGCTCCACTTCGCATTGCGGAGCACTCTGCAAATTCACCTTCACTCTGCAAATCACTTCACGGAATGAATTGGGGCCACTTCACCCATCACTACTCTGCTGTCCCCTGTCATCCCAAAGAAACCTTTTGGACATCAAACAATGCTGGTCGAAGTGTTAGAGGAAAACCCTAGGTTGTTGTCTCCATGCTAAATGTCTCCATGCAAAGGGAGCAGTTGTAAACACCTGTGTTGTTCATGCAGTGACACTATGCATAGTTAAAGCCAATTCCCCTTATGTGCTAGTGGAGAACGGTGGTTAGTTGAACCTCACCTGCAAGTGGTTCTGGAGGGTTTTCAATAGACTGGAGCTTAGTAAGCACAAGGGTACTAAGGCAAGCAGAAAAACCTACTAACTTCCCCAAGTTAAAGCAACTGTATCTGTCTCAAATTGCCAAAGTATGTGCACAAGAACTGATACCCCCTGGACTTGTAGTAAATGGGAACATGACTGGTGTCAATATGCTGCCCAGTTCCATGTAGATTATGGCCACCACAGGCTCGAAACAGGTAGCCATCACAGGCCTGGAAGGGGACATTATCAATGCAGGTGATATACAAAGGGAAAACTGAAGCTTGCCATCCCCCCCACAGATTCCCAACTGGCTGACACATAACCCACCCCATTAACCACTGGACTAACCAAGACACCATGCTACAGTCCATTGATAAAATTCTGGTGTCCTACTACAGCTTTGCAAAATTGTGTCTTAGATTACCACCACAGCAAAAAGCACTCTGCATTCCTGACTTGTTCAGAGCACACACCACTAGGCCTGTCATAAAAAAATGTGAAGACAGCAGCTTCATCCAATTCTATGTGCCAGCACATTGTATAGTTGTACTACAGCCCCTTGACATTTCCATGAATAACATTTTTAAGGATTTTCTAAACTTTACAACATGGTGTGCTGGAATGGTATCAGAAAAGATTGCTACTGGGGTCACTGAACTGACCATTGATCTAAAGCTTGTAAGCATCAAGGAAAACCATGCTAAGTGGTTCAAGGTAAGCTTTAGCAGCATATCCAGCCACCGAGAGGATGTGATATGAAGCTTTCAGCATGCTGGCATTTATGAAACTCAACAACAGTGTCTCAACTTGACTAGAATATTGTACCATTTTGCCATTCTCATTTCCTAGTTTCCAGTTAAATGCTGTCCAGTTTTATTTACAGGATGTACCAGGGACAGTGTAAAGGTGTACAACCACAACAGAAGATCTTGCCAGAAAGAGGTCCATGTGCACACTGACATTATGGAAGTATGAAAGGGCAGAGGCAGCAGGAGCACTGCACTGAACTCAGATGCTGTTCCTCATAATTTTTTTTTTTTTACATCTTCCTTAGTACTTTTGCTTGATATTTACAGAGGAGGAAGAGGGAGGGGTCCCGAGCTTGTGGGGTGGGGGTGGAGCACAAAGGGGTAGATCCAACAGGGTTAGGGAGAAACTAACAAGGTTGAAGGAGGACAAGGCAATTGGGCTGGATGGGTTACACCCCAGGGTGATCAGGGAACTGAGGGAGGAGCTGGCCGCACCACTGGCAAAACTACTTAACTTGTCTCTAGATACAGGGCTGGTGCCAGAGGACTGGAGGAGGGTGGACATAGTGCCTTTGCACAAGGGAGGCAGTAGGGAAGTGATGGGGAACTATCACCCTGTCAGCCTCACCTCAGTGGTGGGGAAGGTCATGGAGGCACTAATTAAGGAGAGGGTGGTGGACTACCTGGAAGAGAGTTGCTTGCAGGACAACAGGCAGCATGGCTTCACAAAGGGGAAGTCATGCCAGATGAACCTGATTGAGATCTTCAATTGGGTGACTCAGTTGGTTGACCAGGTGGACATGGCCTATCTGGACTTCAGTAAGGCCTTTGACACCGTCCCTCACAGAAGATTGGTAAACAAGTCAGAAAGTACAGGGGTGGGTGGTAAAATAACCAGGTAGGTTGAGAACAGTTTGGTGGTCAGAAGCCAGAGTGTTGCTAAATGGGGTTTACTCCAGGGCGGGGGGAGTGAGTGGAGTACCCAAGGGACCAGTACTGGGACCTCTCCTTTTTAACATTTACATCAGCAACATAGTGGAAAGACTGAAGGGGAGAGTGTGCCTATTTGCTGATGGTACAAAGATCTACAATAGGGTGGACACCCTGTATGGGGGGGGTGGAGGACCAAGGCAGGATCTGAGGACACTTGAAGAGTGGCCAGCAATGTGGCAACTGAAGTTTAATGTCAAGAAGTGTGCTGTGATGCACTTGGGGTATAGGAACACATGAACAGGATACACCCTAGCTGGGGAGGAAATCAAAGTAACAGAACAAGAGATGGACCTGGGGATCATAGTCTGATCCAACCTTAAAGTAGGAAACCAGTACAGCAGGGTGGCAGGAAAGGCCAATGGAATGTTGGCATGCATCAGCAGAGGCATTACTAGCAGAAGGAGGGAGGTATTGATGCCCCTCTACAAAGCCATGGTAAGGCCACACCTGGAGTATGGGGTCCAGATCTGGAGACCGCACCTTTGCAAGGACATAGATGGGATGGAGAGGGTTTAGAGAAGGGCAACCAAGATGGTGCAGGTTATGCAAGGAAAGACATATGAGCAGAGGTGTAAGGAGCTGGCTCTGAACACATTGGAGACTAGAAGAGAAAGTGAGGACATGATTTAAACTTTTAAATATGTGAGTGGGGAGGGAGTGGAGAGGGATGTAGGGTGCCTGTCCGGTGCCATGGCTTTGAGGGACAGGGAGTGAATCCAAAGGGTCGTGGAAGCAGCTGTATGGGGGAGGGAGTTGGACATCATTGTCTACCTAGGGTCACATGACCTGGCTGGGAATGGGATCAGAGCAGTGGAGGTAGAGTTTGTGGAGTTGGGTAGGGGCCTTAGGCAAGTAGCACGCATGGTAACCTTCTCGTAGGTGCTGCCTATCTATGGCATGGGTCAGGCTAGGGTGTTGAGCACCATGGGATTCATTCAGTGGTTGAAAAACTGGTCCAGAGCTCAGGGGTTTGACTTCACTGGGGACTAGGGATCCACCTGGAGAGATACAAGCCTATACTGGTGCAATGGTCTGCATCTGCCCAGGAGGAGAACCAGGATCCTAGGTGATAGGGTCAAATGCTTCATTGGCAAACATTTAAACTAGCCAAGGGGGGGGAGTCACTAAAAAGGAGTAGGAAAATCCCAGCCCCCCCCCCACAAAGCAGGGTATTTAACGAGGTAAACACCAAAACAGAGAAGTTGATAGGAAGAAGGGCATGGGTAAATGGAGAGAAAGGCAAGGGCAGTAAGGACAGGGATGGGGCTAAAAGAGGTAAGGCCATCAAAAAATGGAGGGCAATAAGTACCAATGCCCATAGTCTGGGAAACAAACTCTCTGATCTAGTGGTCTTGATGGAAAAGGGAAGCCTGGATATTGTGGCTGTCACAGAAACATGGTACACAGAGAACCATGACTGGGATGCCAACATACCAGGATACACAGTCTACAGGAGGGATAGGGAGGGTAGGAGAGGAGGAGAAGGAGGAGCTCTCTACTTAAGGGAAGGGATCAAAACAATGGAACTAAAGGGTAAACAGGAAGGAGAGGATGTAATGTAGGTCACCCTGGAGGCAGGAAATGGCACCACAATCTGCATGGGGGTTGTATACAGACCCCCATCACAGGGGGAGGAAATGGACAAGGAAATGACAGAAGGCATCCCTAGGATGGCAAACAAAGGGGAGATATTGTTGATGGGGGACAGGAATATGCCATATGCTAACTGGAACACCTTTGCTGCAGCCACATCCAAAAGCAGGGTCATTCTTGATGCCCTACAGGGGGCATGCCTTAGACAGCTAGTGTTGGAACCCAGTCTGGAAGGAGCAATCTTAGACCTGGTACTCTCAAACAGGGACTGAGAGAGGATCTCAGATTTAGAAATGGGTATCCATCTGGGAGCAAGTGATTACCAAACTGTGATTCACGATAAATACAGCCGTAGACTCAAGCCATACAAACGTGAGGGTGCTGGACTTTAGGAGGGCTGACTTTAGCAAAATGGGAGAGTGCCTCAGAAAATCACTAGCAAACGGGCAAGAAGGAGGGGTGGACGAACAATGGGGAAACATCAAAAATGCCATCACCGAGGCAATAAGCCTTTGTGTAAATCAAATGAACAAATCAAAACAAAGGAAAAAAACACTATGGTTCTTAAAAGAGGTGGTGGGGAAGGTTTGGGAGGAACAGATAGCATTCCAGAAGTATAATGAAACACAGAGGGAGCAGGACAGAGAGTTGTACCAGCTAAAGCAGAAGGAATCAGGGAAGGCAGTCAGAATAGCAAAGGCTCAAACTGAGGAAAAGATAGCCAACTCAGTTAAGAAGAGGATAAAACCTTTCATAGGTACATTAGGGAGCAAAGAAAGACCAAAGGAGGGATAGTGAGGCTTAATAAAGGGGAGGGTGGGTGGGCAAGGGGGACAGTAAAAAGCAGGGATACTGAATGAATACTTCTGCTCAGTATTTACAAAAGAAGAGGAGGGGGAGGTACCTAATCCCATCAATAGAAGCACTCTGGTTAGGGGGGTTGATACCAGTCCATTCACAGAAGAAAGGGTTCTGAAAGAACTCCTGAAACTGAAGGTGGACAGAGCAATGGGACCTGATGCAATTCACCCCATAATTCTAAAAGAACTAAGGGGAGAACTAGTGACACCACTGACTACCCTTTTTAACAAATCATGGGAGAATGGTGTGATACCTGAGGACTGGAGGAGGATGGATGTGATTCCCCTTCACTAAAGTGGGAGCAAAGCAGAGGCAGGAAACTACAGACCTGTTAGTTTAACTTCAGTGGTAGGGAAAATGATGGAATCACTTCTGAAAGAAAGAACTGTTGAGTACCTAGAAGCCAGCGGAGCACAGGACCCAAGGCAACATGAATTCACAGTAGAAAGGTCATGTTAGACAAATCTAATAGATTTCTTTGACTGGGTGACCAAAGTAGTAGACCAGGGAGTGGCTGTGGACGTGGCCTACTTAGGCTTTAGCAAGGCAATTGACACAGTCCCACATAAAAGATTAATAAACAAGTTAGCCAGCCTGGGAGTGGGTCCCAGGGTGGTAGCCTGGGTAAAAAGTTGGCTGGACAACAGGACACAGAGGGTAATAGTAAATGGAGTCCACTCTGAAGAAAGGTGGGGTTACTAGCGGGGTACCGCAGGGTTCAGTACTGGGACTGGACCTTTTTAATGTCTTTATAAGTGACACGGCAGAGCGACTGGAAGGAAAAGTATGTCTCTTTGCAGATGATACAAAGATCTGCAACAGGATTGATACACGGAGGGGGGTGGAAAGGATGAGAAGAGACTTGGCAAGGTTGTAGGAGTGGTCAAAAGTATGGCAGGTTAAATTCAATGCAAAGAACTGCAAAGTAATGCACCAGGAAAACAAATCCCAGGGGAAGAGTACACAATGGGGGGGGGGTACTAACAACAACAAAAATGGAAAGGGACCTGGGGTAGTCATATCAGATGATGTAAAGGTTAGCAAGCAATGTGAGAAGACAGTAAGGAGGGCTGGGGGATACTGGGATGTATAGGGAGAGGCATCACCAGCAGAAAACCGGAAGTTGTTATCCCTCTGTACAGACAGTTGGTAAGACCCCATCTGGAGTACTGCATGCGGTTCTGGAGACCCCATCTCCGCAAGGACATAGACAGGATGGAGGCAGTCCAGAGGAGGGCAACTAGAATGGTGCAGGGTCTGCACCAGAAGCCATATGAAGAGAGACTAAAGGAGCTTAATATGTATACCCTTGAGGAAAGAAGGGAGAGGGGAGACATGATAGAAACTTCCAATTGGCTCTAGGGAATCAACAAAATCCAAGAGGGTAGCATCTTTCAGAAAAAGAGATGTGCAAGAACAAGGGGGCACAATTTGAAGATAGAGGAAGGACGGCTCAGGGTGAACATGAGGAAGTATTGTTTTCACAGAAAGGATGGTGGACACATGGAACGGCCTTCCTGAGGCAGTTGTGGGGTCAAAAACAATGGGGGAATTCAAGAATGCATGGGACGGACATAAGGCAATTCTGGTGGGGGTTTGGAAGAAGAAGTAGGCTGTTGGTTAATTAGGATCTGCAGCTTCTCCAATAAGTAGGGAAATGGACAGACTGGGTGGGCCAAGTGGTCCTTATCTGCCATCAAAGTCTATGTTTCTATGGGTCAACAAAGTAAGGGAAGGGTGTTTACTTACAATGAAGGAGGGGAAGTTTCAGAGGCAATGTGAGAGGGTGATTCTTCATGGAGAGGGTGGTGGAGGCCTGGAACAGGCTACCAGAAGAAGTGGTGGGGGCTAAATCAGTGGAGGGATTCAAGAGGGCATGGGACAGACATGTGGAGCTGAGTAGTGGAGGGAGGGCAGGGGCCAGCAGAAGATCTGATGAATAGGGGGAGTGTAGGGCAGACAAGATAGGCAGATGTGGTCCTTTTCTGCCGTCAAGATTCTAAGATTCTATGATTCACTTTTCTTCTTCGCTTTTAGAATCCTTGATGAAATAAAGGTTACTGTCCACATAGAGCATTTGTTTCAACTTTTTCTTCCCAGCTGTGATGTAACCATAATAGCAGTGTAATAACAGGAACCAGCAGGATATGTTCAGGATCTCTTTATTATCGCTGAAAAGTTTGAATAGAAAATAAAGTGACAATTAATGGATCGCAAAAATAAATAGAATAATAGATAGGACAGTGTGTATTACAAGGGAGTAATACCATTGCGAGGTTCCTATATCCCCAGAACCTTGAGATGGTATTACTCCCTTGTGATACACACTCTCCAGTCTGTTATTTTTGTTATATATAGATCCAATTCAAAATTTTGCAGCTCTAAAGTCTTTTTCCAGTATGCTGTGACTCTGGGTGCCGACCTCTGCACTGAACATTTACTGGCTTCTGGCTGTCTCTGTGAATGTCTGTTCTTGTCATCAGCTTCACTAGTTCACGTTTGTTGGTTTCTAGTGCTGAGTGAAGGCAGGAAGGATTGACCAGATTATACTTCAAATGTTCCAAAAAAAAAACACTGCACTCGCGAAGACTACAAGTTACTCTCACTAAGTGAGAGACAGCTGCCGTGTTTTCATAGCTGTTCTGCTGACCCACATACAAAAAGTGGCCAATCATAAGGCACGCTTTGAAAATCTTCACATTGGGCTGGATATTCAAACTGCGCCATTCTTAGGCGCAAGCCTTCGCTGCGAATAATTACGCAGGGTGGGAGTCACGATATTCAAAGGAGTTCCGCTAGCTGAGCAACCTTTGAATATCACACCCAGCCATAGCCACTGTGCATGGCACAGTGGGGAATCCTGCGCCACCGCAAGTTGTCAGAGTGGGAGCATACAACCATGGTGTTGCTAGTACCATTGCGCCCATGCGCAAAATCACCATATTCAGAGGAGACATGCAAATGGGGCCATAATTCATGCAAGGCGCAGGGGAGCCATTTAGCATCTGATCATGGCCCCATTTGCATGCCATTAGCATGCAGGTGCGCCGATCCCCGAGGACTTGCACCTGCGCCCCGGCCAGGCAGCAGCCGCTTTTCGGGACCGACGCCCCTACAGCCCGATCGCTGGCAAAGAGTGAAAATCCCCACCACCACCCTTTCACCGTCTCGATCATGTGGCAACAACAGAAATGTCTCCCACCACCAGCCCGACCGGGCTGCACCTGTTAAAAATAACCCCCGAATACATCCCTGGTGGTCCAGTGGACCAAAAAGCCTGATCACGGGCTGTATCAGTGTAAATACAACCCCCTCCTCGAATATAGCCCTGGTGGTCCAGTGGACCAAACTCCCATTCGCGGGATGTAGCAGTAACCCCAAAACATAGCCCTGGTGGTCAGTGGACGAAACTCCCAATCGCGGGATGTATGCAGTAAATACCCCCACACATCCTGGTGCCTAGTGTCCCCACCCCACCCACCCATGAAGCCCCCACCGCTCCCCGGCGGCAGGCGGGCGGTAGCATCCACCCGCCTGCCACCCGCTTCACCCGCCCGACTGACTGCCAGGTAGGGCTGCACACACAGGGAGTGGGTTGGGGCCAGCCACAGGTGGCAGCTGCTGTGTTGCGCCCTGCAATGCAGCAGCTCACCTGTGGGTGGCCCTCGACTTGAACCTTTTTTTTTGGCTCAAAGTTGTGCAGGCGCAGGTTGGGGGTTGCGCCTGCACAACTCTGCACAGCCTGGCTGAATATCGGGCTGTGCAGTTTATGCATGGTTCCTCCCCCTCCAGTTCAGCATGCATTCATTTGCATTGCGCTGTTGCTCAGCATGTTTTCTGTGGCGCAACTGCCTCCTGCTGAATATCGCAGAATGGAGCAAGTTTGGACTTGCGCAGGTGCAACCCTATTGCGCATGGTGCAACCCTTTTGAATATCTGGCCCATTGTGTATATACTAAGCGCACTTGACACCATAGGAACCAGGTCTGCGGTGTGAGACAGTTCTGCACTTGCAGTGTTCAGTTTGTGTGATAATAGTATTATGGGCTCTGAATGATATTATTATCACTTTGAATCGATAGTATTATTAGTTCTGTTGTATGCTAGTACCAGGATTTTTGTGTATACTCTTGTGTGGTATTATTTTTAGTACCCATATATTACAACCTGCTATACAGTAATGGAAAAAAATGAAAAAATTGAAAATATTAATGGTAATTATTACAAGGGTGAGCAAAAGGCTCAGCCAGGTATTAGAGCATAGTAGATAATTCACCAAGAAGAGTGAAGTAAATAGATGCTTATTCCAAGGATGATCAAAAGGCTGAACCAGGCACATAGAGTCAAGGAGACACAATAATTACAGACACATAGTTATAGGACTGAAATAATGTCAGTAAAATCACTGGGGCCAAAGGGTACAAGTGCCTTGAGGATGTAAATACATTTAGATTATTTTTGTAACAGGGGGCTCGATTTTCAAACCAAAAACTGACCCGAGGTGCCAGCGACAGATGGGTATGAGGCAAGCGGTACTTTGTGTGAAAAGGTGTAGCTATCCCAATTTTCAGTCTCAGGCTGCATCAAAATTGGGAGTGCTGTGTGTCAAAGCCACCCTTGCAGCAGGCATGCCCATGCACCAGGTGGCAAGGGTGGTTGAGCCATGGCGGGGCTGCACCATCCCCATTTTAGCAATTCCAGAAGCCCCGCTGTGGTCACAAGAGGGAGCTGCTTTTAGAGCAGCCAGGAGGTGGTCTATGGGCCCTGTGCAGCTGCCTGGCAGGGCAGAAATTTGGGAGACCTGGAAGGAGGGAACTTGAGGCCAATGTAGCCCTGGCAGTGCCATAGGGAGTGAGGTGGGGAACGGCAGCAGTGGAGGGGACATGAAGAGACACGTCGTGTTGATGCCCTGAGAGTTGTCACACAGTGGATCAGGCCTAGTGGGGGGCACTGCCAGACTATCATGACCCAGGCCCTAGTTGGCAGCAGCCCTGGCACCAGCCCCATAAGATCTACAGTCCCTAAAGGCAGGTTGCAATGGGTGCCACTTGGGGGGTGCATTTGGTGGCTGGGGATGTGGCCCAGGCACCTCAACATTCCCCAGGTACACAGCACCCCCCATGTGGTGGCCAGCAGCAGCTCTACTACACTGCCAGGGGCTGTGGGTCCTGTGGGGCTGGTGCCAGGGCTGTTGTCAACTGGTGGTCCAGCCATGCCCCCAACCAGGCCCGATCCTCTGTGTGCCAACTCACAGAGCACAACCCCTTGGTGTCTCCTCATGTGCCCCCACTGCCTCTGTGCCTCCTTCACCCCTCATGACACCACCAGGGCTACATTGACCCTGGTCCCCACCTTCCATGCATAGTTACTGCCCCAAGCTCCACGAGTTGTCTAGGGTCACGCCAGGTGGGGGGGCGACGGATCCCTCTGTCAAACCCCGCAGGTGCTCTCAATGTTCGGTGCAGCCCTGCAGCTGCTGCAACTTCCAGATTTTTGGTGCAGGGACCCCTTGTTTTATGATATATGGTGCAGGGTCCCTGTTGCACCTAGAGTTTGCTGCAGCCATAGATCAATGCAAATTGTGTTGATCTATAAGCGGTTTGAAAATCAAGCCCAGGAACTTAGTACAACTCCCACAGCATATGTTTTTGGATATCTACTATAAATCTTCAACCGGGCAAGGTCAATGAATCAGAGCCCTATCATAAGCCTAATTCAGACAATACTTTACATTTAGCTCAGAGCGCCCACCTCATCACCTAAAAAAAGTTAATCTATAAGACAAGTTTATGTGTCTCTGGAGGAATTTCCCCACCACGTAAGGATCTGATTTTCATGCAGACAATCTTACTAATCATTTCCTAAATAGAGACCACTCTTTTCAAACAGTACAGGAGGCCAAAAACCATGCCAGAAATACAGAGTGATCTACTCTATTACAACCATGACAGAGAAACTAAGATGCCACACAGCATAACAAAAGGGTATACTGTTAGGTGGGTGACTCAATTACGGTGCTGCAATTAGGGTGACAGGAAAAGATCATGAGTGACAGGGACATGGTTGATTTTACTGCATCCTGCACACATGTTGTTTTCGCCATCGACACTGTTCGCCTCCAGTCCACTCATGCCCGCCGTACCCAGAGGAGATTATATTTACATAATAACATACTATTTGCCAGAAGATTAGGCCTCATGGTCTATCGAGTCTGCTCGAACCCTAGATCCTTAGTTTGGTGCCGAGGCCCTCCCATCCCTTGTGCTCCAGAAACCCCTATCATCCATCCCCAACCCCCTGGGACAGGCCATCATCTGATACATCCACTTTCTGTGTCTGTCCCACCCTCTCTTGAAGCCCTCCACTGTGGATCTCTGAACCAGCTCGCCAGGCAGTGCATTCCAAGGGTCCACCACCCTCTCAGTGAAAAACCTCCTCCTCTTTTCCCCCCTCACCCTTCCACCTTCCAACTTCAAACCGTGTCCTCTGGTGATACCTCCCTGCTTTAGTCTAAAGATCCCCTCCATGTTTACCTTATTTATTCCCTTGAGGTACTTGAAGACCTCAATCATGTCCCCCCTGTCTCTCTTCTCCTCCAATGAAAACAGGCAGAGCTCCTCAAGTCTGTCCTCATCGTCAAATCCCTAGCCCTCGTATCACCTTAGTTGCCCTCCTCTGTACCCTCTCCAGGAGCTGTATGTCCCTCTTCAAGTGTGGTCTCCAGTACTGTACACAGTACTCAAGGTGTGGTCTAACCAGTCCATTGTACAGCGGCAGAATCACTTCCTTGCTCCTAGAGGTGATCCCCCTTACGATGCATCCCAACATCCTGTTTGCCTTGCTAGCCGCTCTCCTGCACTGCTCAGAGTTATTCATACATGCATCCACCATGACCCCTAGGTCTTTTTCCCCTATTGAGGCCTCCAGCGCCTCCCCTCCCAGGGTGTACCTGTGTTTAGGGTTTCCCCGACCAAGATGCAACACCTTGCACTTGGTGATATTAAAATTTAATTTCCATGTGTGAGCCCAGCTTTCCAGGGTGTCCAGGTCCCCTTGCAGGGCCAACCTCCCCTCTTCTCCCTCAACTACTGCTCCCATCTTGGAGTCATCCGTGAAGAGACTCATTTCACACCCTATACCCTCCCTGATGCCCGATATGTATGCATTAAACAGGATCGGACCCAGGACCGAGCCCTGCGGTACCCCACTACCAACCTCTCTAGGGTTCGAGAGCTCCGCACAGACCCCTACTCTCTGGGTGCATCCAGCTAGCCAGTTTTCAATCCATCTGACCATCAAAGGTCCTACTCCTAACCCCATCAGTTTCTCCACCAGACCATTGTGGGGGACAGAGTCAAACGCCTTGCTGAAGTCCAAGAATAATACATCCACAGGCTTTCCCTGTCCAGTTCTGATGTTACCCATTCGTAGAACTCCACAAGATTGGTTTGACATGATCTACTGGCACAAACCCATGTTGCCGACTATCCAGACCTCCCACCTCCAAGTACACCCCCAATCGTTCCTTTAGTATACTCTCCATTAATTTTCCCACCACCAAGGTCAAACTGATGGGTCTATAGTTACCTGGTACTTCCCTCGACCCTCTTTGTGGATTGGCACCACATGTGCCTCTGTCAATCCCTAGGTACCTCTCTGTCTCAAGTGACCTGTTGAAGAGCTCCACCAGGGGTGCAGCCAGTATGTCCAGCAGATTCCATAGTACTCTCAGATGAATGCCATCCGCCCAGGAGATTTTTCTTTCTTTAGGCCTTGAGGGCTAACCACACCCTTTTGGCGGAGATAGCATCATCCATCCCTCCACCTTACTGGCCTTTTATCCTTATCCAGATCTTGACACCCTGGGGTGCCTCTCCTCCCTCTTGCTCCATTTCTGTTGCTCCCCTGATCCCTCACTGCTGCTTCTCCCTTAGGTGCCTTGCTTTGTAGATATCCCATCCCCTCCCTAGTGAACACAGAGGCAAAGTACTGGTTAAATACCTCTGCCTGGTCCCTCGCCTCTTCCACCCACCCTCCTTCTCAGTCTCAATCTGCTGAGATGGCCTTAGTTTTTTCTCCAGCTGCCCAATGTGCAGGAAGAACCTCTTTTCCCTCCATGTATCCCTGTGCCAGCCGCTGCTCTTTACTGGACTTTGCTCCCTCACCATCTGGGTGACTTTTTCTAGATGCAAGATGGTACATTTCCTTATCCCTATCCCTCTTGTTGTTTTATATTTTTTGTAGGCGCTTCTTTTCTCTGACTGCTACCTGTACCTCACTGGACCACCAGCATGGTTTATGTGATCTTGCTCCCTTACGTTTCAACTTAGCGCAGATCCTGACTACCTCATGAAGTCCCCGTTTTATGACCTCCCATCTCCTTTCCACACTTGTCATTGATGTAATTCCCTTCAAGTGATCCTTGAGAATATTTCCCATGCCCACAAAGTCTGCCCCCCTGAAGTCCACTGCCAGTGTCCTAGATCTCACCCCCTCCCCATGCTTATTTGAAACCAGACAGTATTGTGGTTGCTCCCAGTCAGGGGTCCTGTGCTCAACCAGGTCCCTTACCAGATCACCATCTGCCAGAACCACATCCAGGACATGCCCCTCCCTTGTGGGCTCCATCACATGCTGTGTTAAGAACACATCCTGGAAGCCGCCAGCAGCCTCTGCTCCTTGGCCACCTTAGAGGACATGGTTCCCCAGTTTGTACCTGGCATATTAAGGTCCCCCATCAACACCACTCCTTCCCCTTTTGGTCCACACTGGGCAATGATGTTGTCCAGCAAACCATCCTCTAGAACATTACTCATCCTGGGGGCCTATATACTACACCCAGCTTGACCTTATCTCCTGCTGGGGATCGTAAGGTGACCCATAAGGCCTCCACGTTTCCCTCTGCCTCTTCTACCCTAGCAATTTCTATGTCATCTCTAATGAACATAGCCACTCCACCCCCTCTGCCCTCCTTTCTATCCTTCCTAAGCATAGTGTACCCCTGTACGTTTAGGTCCCAGTCATGGTTTTTGTTGCACATCCACCCCCGAACAGCATGGCCTGGAACCCTGGCAACTTGTTTCCCAAGCTCCTGGCATTTACTAACACCAACCCCACCCTTATCCCTGATCCTCTTTGTCGAACCCCACCAGATTCCTTATGCTTCCATCCTCCCTCTGCTCCTCCTGAAACCTCCACCCCCTATCTGTTTCCCCCTCCCCCTTGGGCTTGAAGGCTACTCCCTCATCTGGAGGAGAGGGCTTCTGGTCAGCCCCTCCCTTATCCCTTCCCCCTCACAAGTTTAAACCCCACCTTTCTTGAATGTAGTCAGCCATCCCCTGTTTAAGGACTTCCTTCCCTAATGGGGCAAGATGAAGCCTGTCCTTGGCATATAGTCCCTTATCCTCCCAAACTCCATTCCAGTTCCCTAACACCCCCAACCCACTCTCTTCACCCCACTTCCTGAGCCAGTCATTAACCTCTGTGAGCTTCATTTTTCTCCACTGAGGCCTTTGGTCACTGGCAATATCTCCGAAAAAATGTTGCATCCATTATCCCGACAGACTCTGGCAAGTTCTTGGAACCTTGCTTGGATTTCCAAAAGCTTTTCCCTCTAGATCGTTAGTTCCCAAATACACCAGGAAATCAGATTTCCCTCCATAATCCTAACCATTTCATACACCATGAACTTTGCTCTGTGCACTGTCAGACCAGAGATACTCACTACCTTCACCTGGCTATGGCATCCACCCCCCTGTCCCTCCCACTGGATACCCCTAATCATCGAGTCTCCCAATAACAGAACCTTAACACCGCCATCATCCTTATGGTTACCTCCACTATGCCCTCTCAGCCCCCTTCCCCTTTATTCATGATCTCAATTCCATGGGAGTCTTCCTGCCTTATTAGAGACCCCCTTGTCACCCTCCCCTTTCTGCCTCCCTCGTTATTTTGACCACTTAACTCAAATCCCCTCTGAATAGGTTCCTTCTTCCCTCTCTTATGCGAACCATTTATCCTGGCCCTGATGGTTTCCCTTCCCCACACTGCCATCCTCCCCTTGTAATAGTACCCCTGCCTCCAGAGGCTCTTTGTGGTCCCCTTTAGCTGGGGCCCCATCCTTGGTACTGACCCCTGCTGAAGGGGGCTCCTCTCCACCTCCTTGTCTCCCAGTTTCTCTCCAATCATGCTCTCCTCCCTCATGTCTGCAATATGTTGCATCCCCCATTTGTTAACATTTATGTTTCCCTTCTCCCTCTGGGACTATTTCTATCCTTTCCATTGCCGGTCTGTGATGCCCTATGGATATCCAACTCCCTCCCCCGGCCTCTATATAAGTTTCCTCATTTCCACCAACCCTTCCTCCCCTCTAGGTTGCTTAGTAGCTCAAATTTGTTGTGACCTCTATGTCAGCCTCCATCAAATCCGAGTTTCCCCTGACTGCACCTCTAAACTGCCCATCTTCTTCCCCTCTTGCTCTGTTCACCTTAGAGCCCTTCCCACAGTCTGCTGTTTTAGGCTTCCACAACAGCCCCTCCTGACTCTTCCCCTCCCTCTCTTTGTATTCAGAATGTTCACCCGTCGCTTTCCCTTAGCGTCCAACATTCCTATCTAGGGTCCTCTGTCCCTAATATCCCCCTCCTGCTTGCTGTAACATAATGTCCTGTAATTTCAGGCGTTGCCCCAGCCTCCTCTCAGCCCAACCCTTCTGCTGCCCATCTCCACCCTTGTCCTTGGACACCCCCAGCTCCCCCAGCTACTCCTTAACCAATATACCTCACTCCTGATACAAGATAGCTGTCTCACAGAGTGGGCAGCCTCCTCTCTCCAGGCCCAATTGAGAATTATTGCCATCCCACAGCCTGTGCAGCCTATAACCCTTCCGAAGATGCCTGCCATGGTGGAATATGGCCACCCTGTTTATCCCCTCTGTTTATAATGGCACAACCCTTTTCAGTCCCTTTCCCCTGGAATACAGTTTCTCTCTATACTGACTGCAGTTATTTACAAACCCAATTTCAACCCCACCAATAAAGTTCCCAAGTCTCACAAACACATACAGTCCAGTGTAGGTTCAGTCCCACTAACAGTGTGTGTATGCAGACATCAGGTACATTATGATGTCACAGGCCCACCAGCTCCTGTTGCTTATTTCAGTCCCAAACAGAAATACTCAGCCCTTCAATCCCAACCCCCAGTGGCTTTTCAGTAGTTAAGACACCTACAAAACAGGGTGGGTGGGAGGGCTCTTACCAACACCAGGCAAACAACACATTTAAATTTCACTCTAATTATCACTGCCAAACAACTGTTCCCAAGCCTCCAAAGTTACAATATCACAGCCCAAGTAACAGTTCTAACTCAAGGTAATAATTTTTAACACATAGAACTAATTTCACTTACAAAACTATTCAAATATTTCAGTTAAAACAGAATATAACCCCAGAACTCTGTCCTTACCAGCCTCCTGCTTATGTTCCCAAGTGAACAATGGGGGTGAAGTGGACAAAGCCCCTCATAAAAATGAACTCTTGTCCCCTGCTGTTCCTTGTCACTGTAGCTGGGTTGCAGCAGAATGTGGGTCCTCGGTCATAGCAGGAGACATGTTTCTGGTGCCCTTACTTATGGCATCCGGATTCATGTCTCAACATAGTGGGTAAACCTAGTTATAGTACTAATTTGGTTATGAAATCCAACTATTTGGCTCCTTCTGTGACCAATTTAGTGAATAAGTACTGGCATGTGCTTGTAAGAGATCCTGCAGTAAGTGATCTGGTGAAAACTGTGACCCCATATATCCTTATGAAAGAGGCAGAAATCTGGGTGACCTTTTAACCTACAGTATGTACCAAAGTCCCAGTTTAACAATAAGCCCAACTTGGTTTCCAAAACATCCTTCTGGCTGTTTTGCCTGTGGTAAATGCAATATTTGCAGGTATTACATTAAAGGGAATACATTTATTTCCCCTAGAAAACAAAACAAGGCCAAGCTGTTACTTGCTCAACCGCTTGTGTTATTGGTGCCATCACGTGTCCCTGTTCTAAGATATACATTGGATGTACTTTTACTTTGCTAACATATGCAGAAGCACGTTAGATCTGTCTTGAACATGTTAACAGATACTCCAGTAGGCATTCAGCTTGCCCAATGACATCAGTATAGTTCTATGTAGTTCAACTTTATGGGCATTGGACATGTTCCAGCGCCTGAATGTGGTGGGGATGGTACTGTATGAAGATCCTGTTGTAAAAGAATATAAATGGAGTTACACCCTCAAGGCACTTGCACCCTTTGAACTCAATGATTCTAGCGATGCTATTCCCCGTACTTGTAATGATAGTATCTCCTTGACCCTATGTGACTGGCTGAGCTTTTCACTCATCCTTAGAAAATATATATATATATAATTGGCAGAATAAACCTGTCTTTTTATTGTCTTTCACTCCTGAACCAAGATATGTGATTTTTGAAAGTCCCCACTCTCATGAAATGTCTGCCATGAAAAAATTTAATATTTTGGTATAGTGCTGTACTGTTTACCATCAGAACATGGGTTACTGACATTTTTATAAATCAACATTATGAATCTGCCATGTACATTCAATAGGTAACCATAATGAAGCAGATTTTTAGAAAATATGAGTGGTGGTCGTCTTTAATGACGTGAGTCATTAATTACAAAATTACCTATAAAAACTACTTTAAAACTGAGAAAACTAAAAACACAATGAGGATGAATCTAAGGATGTCAGAAATAAATTTTTGCTAAAAAAACTATATGATGAAATATTTTGCCGACTAATAAATACTGCTGCTTTAAGTCTCAAAGAGTAAAAATTGCAGATGTCCTCTTTGATACCAGGCCTGTTCGCTCAGGTGTCCCCCAGGGATCCATTCTGGGCCCACTACTATTCAACTCCCTTCAAAATTCTTGCTCTGAAACAATCACCCTCTATGCAGATGATGCTGTAATTCTTGCCTCCTACAAGGATCCTAAGCCTCTACAAGACAACCTTCAGCTTGGCTTCACATCTGTTGAAAATTGGTTCTCAAATCACAATCTGGTCCTCAATAATAAGAAAACAAAGTCTATAATGTTCAGCAGCTCTCATAACAAGCATAAGCTGTACCCCCTATCCATCAAAACCAGTCATGGAGTTACCCTGGAACAAGTTCAAGTACCTTGGAATCACTCTAGACCCTCCTCTAACTTACAGTGCCCACATTGACTCTATAGCCAAAGCAGCAAACAGTCACCTTGGCCTTCCCTTCCGGTATAGGCAACATCTTACCCCAGAAGCCCTAACTGTCGCCATTCAGGACTCTGTTGTCTCCATTATTGACTATGGGCTTATCATCTATGGCTCTGCCCCTACTACCAAATCCACCTCCCTCAATAAGGCCTGACGACGTCTCACTGGATCCCACCACCTCACACAAACATGCGACCTCTATGCACAAACTGGATGGCTGCAACTCACCAGTCGGATAAAGAGCCTAACCTGCACCATGGCAAAGACAATAACTATGGGCCTTGTGTCCCCTGGAGTGTGTGCACTCCTGCACCCTAGCAATAACCCCTGCTCAACCAGGGGGTCTGAATCACAGCTCCTGCAAGTTCCACATTGTTGTACCTCACAAGGTCTAAGATATTTTGCCTACAGGGTGCCCAGCTGGCTAAATGTTCTAAACAGTTACATCTCCTCCACTCCTACCCTTGGTGCATTTAAATCAAGGCTCTGCCTCTCTCTCACTGCCTCTAGCTCCTGTGACTGCCTCCACTAGCTGACCCCATGAATAATTCCCAAACCTTATGCAGTTCTCTCTCCTATTAGCACTTAGTTGCCATGGCACTCACATCCCCCTGTTATGTCTACGACAATGCGTCTGGCTGCACTCCTTCTCAATAGCTCTCTGCCCCCCTCTACTCTTCCTCTCGGCTTGTCCTCTATCCTCTCTGCACCTCTTCCACTATCTCCTTGTAACCTAGCCTCCAAAAGTTGTTTTGTTTCTCAGATGCTTTTTAACTCTGTTTAGCTTATACTTTTGTATCCTTGTCCTATGTATTGAATTTGTAATCTGACTTACATGTCTTATGTTTTGAATTGTAACCTGATGTGGAACCTTTGTAAAAGAGCCCTGGCTCAAAGGTATTATAATCCTAGACCTAATAATAAATAAATAAATAAAATCAATTAACTAATAAGGCTTACATGGCCATGGAAACATGCTCCAGGGGTGACTGAAAGAGCTCAAAAGTATGTAAACCATATGATGGGTCTAAACTGGATTAGTGATAATGTTTGGGAAACAGTCGTACCGCAGTGGGAAATAAATAGCTGGTCCAATCAAGATGTTATCTATGGGAAAGAGAATTAAGCAGGATTGCAAATGTTTACTAAAAAACATTCAGAGCCCAGGGATAAATATAAAGCTGGAAGACCAGTGTGCATGGGGTTGCTGGGATCATTTTTGTAGTTGTACAAGGCTGGCTTATGTGAGAGAGAAAAACGAAACGGAAAGACCACTGGGCAACATTTTGAAAGCTTGAAACTTTTATTCTTTTCTTTCTATGACAATTTAGCTATAGAGAGGGTTACGTGTTGTGATTACAGTTTACATACATTGTTTTGCATGTCTTGTAAAAGCACTTTCATTCTAATTCAGTTCTATTTGTAAATATACTTGTATTGTGCAAATAAACATATCATCTTTTAGCACATGCTCTGTATTCTGACTGGTGGTACATTTTATTAAAAGGATATTGTGAGTCTGCAGAGGTAACCATCATTCCAAAAGAGACACACTCATTTATTTTAATTAAGTGATGAACAATTAATCCCCCTCATACAAGGAAGGGTTTAGAGTAGAAGTTGATGGGAACCAAACCCATATTCACCTGCAATTTGAAAGTTCTGCCTTGATCTTCTGCAGGGGGCTGGTGATTGGGCTAAAAGGTTCCAGGCATCTAGGGTGTCCCATCTTCACTGACAGGGCCAAGTGCTGGCTCAGGACATAGTAAGAGGAGAACACAGGTGAAGGTCAGCAGCAGCCAGGGGTTGTGAAGCATGCTGACTGAAGTAGGGGCAGTGGGTTTGTCACAGTCATTTTAAATGTATTAATACCTCTTTTCTTTCTAGGTTTTTATTTAAACTGCAGTAAATATTTTAGCAATCATCATGTGTAGCCAGCTCCAGAGACCAGAGGGAAAAATGGTTGCAATTTTTCTTTAACCAAAAATAGAAAAGAGAGAGTTAGAACAGAATAAAGATAGCTTAACAGTAGCTTGCTGGATAGAAATTTCCCTATTAACTGGAATGGGAACAGGAATCCAACATCAGCTATGAAATATTACATAAATATGTATCATAGACAATAAACCTGAGATATGTACACATTGCATATATAATTATGATAGGAATTTTAGGTCCCAGTGAAATTGTGAGAATAGTCAACTTTGATTATTTCATATTGATAAAACCTGTTTAAGTGCCAATGGGAAGAAGTTCTTGCAGAGGGTAGGTAAAGACTTCAGTTTTTACTCTCCCTTGCTATCACCTCCTGCTTGAAGTATAAGAAACAGTGACCAAGTAGGCCTTAGGTAACCTGCCTAAAGAAAAAGAACAGGTTCCCTTTCAAAGAGTGGAGAGTGTGACAAGGCTATATCCCTAGTTAAGAAGGAGATTAAGCTACTGTTAAGCTTTTTTGCTGTTCTAGCCCCCTTTCTATTTTTGTTTAAAAGGTTGTAACTGTTTTTCTCTCAGGTCCCCTGGAGCTGGTCACTCCCTTGGACAGAGCCTCCCATGTCTCTTTGTCTAATCCTACCCACATTATTTTTACCTGTTGTGCCCCCCCACCTTCTTCTCCAAGGGGTGTTATTCTTTGTTTTTCTTCTTGCTGCTCCTGTTGTTTTTATGCTTGCAGTTCCCTTCCTTTCCCCATAGTACAACTTGAGTCATTGGCCTTATGTTGAAGGTAGGAGTGGGTGAAAGTGCAGATTTCCGTCATCACAGATGTTCTGCGAAATTTTGAAATTTTGTGGAATTTTCCACTCTTTCACCTGTGGCAGAATTCTGAACTTTCACCAAATAACTGTGGATTTCCACCTAGTACTGGGCATTTAATTGCGAACTGCGGGCTTTTTACATGACATGCGGAAATAAAGTCTCTTGCTTAGTATTTCACCGTATATCATGTAATTATCTGTGGTTTGCCTTACTTCTGCTAGGTTTTTTCCCACAGTTTAATATATTAACCCACATTTCTTACATTTATTCCATAGTTTTCGGCAGAATTTCCATGAACATTAGTGAAATGATTTCCGAACTTTCGTGGAAGTAAAAATCTGACTTTCGACGAAATTCTGCTTGGTGGAATTTGTTTTTCGCACACCCCTAGTTGAAGGCTTCCTGTGTCTTTTATAATCAAAGTAGCAGTGGTACTTAGAGTCACTGAACTACCCTAAGCAGACACAGGAACTCACTTAAAATGCAATGTCCCATCTCAGTTGTCTTGTATTAAATTTCTTGTAAATCACTTTGAGATACAGTGTATGAAAAGTACTAAATAAAGGTAAATTCTATAGTAGGGTGTACGAGTAACTAATGATATTTCCTAAATACCACAAATAATGTCCTGTTCATTATTCAGGAACAAAAATGAAGAATAGGCCCCCTTATTCATGGTATTTGGTATTTGTAATCCTACACATGAACCTCCCCCTTTCCATGGTTCCCCAAAGACTGCAAAGACATAACATTGTTAGCTCTTGATACTATGCATCTTTTCAAGCTGCCTCCCACCCTAACACAACTCCTCAGTTCTCTTAAAACAATTGTTTCATTTCAGACAACCCCCATTGACCTTGATGGGGGTGCTAGAGGCACTGTGGCAACCAAAGTTCAGGCTAGTCAGTCCCCCCCCCCGGCCATGCCCCTAGCTCAGCCAATTCCTTATCTGCTCCACTCCTAAAGTAATCACACTGACCCAGCTGAGATCAGGTGCTGGTGACATTGCCATTTTATTGTGTACTAATAAACTATAAAAGCCACCAACTTCCTAAGTTGTAGAGTGATTGAGTATGTGATGGCACACTCATTGATATTCATGAAGGAGAGGTGGGGTAGCAGGTCACTGAGTGACATGTTATAGGCTGCATAACATGTTATGCTATTATACTGCTGCCCTGCCCCTCCTTCATGAATGTCAACACATGCCCAGTCGCAGACTTGGTCAATCTACAGGTCAGGACGTTTATTTTTTTATTTATTTATTTTAAATTTGTTAACCAGGTAAGGACACTGGGCAAAGCCCTTTTTCAGGTCCAACTTGAGAGACAGGTCAACAGTAAACATGCAAAAACATAACTAACAATACAACTAACAATTACATACATCAACAGATAACAAATAACGTTTAAATTTAACCTTACATCCCATTCCAAGGTAACACATCTAAGGGAAAGGGGTAAATCATTCCATAAATGTGCAGCAGATAACGTAAAAGATCGAAAACCGAGATTTCCCCTGTTAACAATAGCCCTCAAAACAATTCCTTGATTTGAACGCAAGTTAACCTGAGAATCTCTGATCTCCACCAAATCAGACAAAGGGAAAGAATTACTAGCATAAATAGCATAATGTATCAAATTGCCAAGTGCATAGGCAAATTTTAATTTAGGAGATAGCTAACCCAAAGAGGAATATAAGACACAATGATGTGTCATTCGTGGAACATCAAGAACAAATCGACAAATATTATTATAAGCCACATTCAAAACCCTCCCAAACCAAAATATAAAGAAACATAATCAAAATGAGGTAACAAGGTACCCATAGCAATAGTTTTATGAGATTTCAATGACAAGTAAGCCTTAAATTTGTATAACAAGCCCAATTTTGAGTTAATAGTCCTACTAACAGCCTTTATCTGTGGAAAAAATCCCAAGCAAGGATCCAGAAGAACTCCTAAATACTTGAATTCATTAACCTGTTCTAATGGGTCACCACATCTATCAAGTATATGTAAGCAAGGATTTAACATTAAACGAGGAGTGCTCCCAAATACCATGCACTTTGTCTTTTTTACATTCAAAATCATTTGATTATTTAACAACCAGTGACCAAGTTTATCAAAATCATTTTGTAAACCAATATTAACCAACTCAATATTCAAATTCTGGTTATACAAAATCAAGTCATCTACATAGAGAAGACAATGACTAGCTGAGAAAATAGAGGGGATTTGATTTATAAATATTGAAAATAACAGTGGGCCAAGAATGGATCCTGTGGAATGCCTCTAGGGTTTAACTGTAGATCAGATAGTGAGGGCTCAACAAGCACTTGTTGAAATCTTCCTTTTAAAAAACTCTTAAGAAAGGATACCACCAAACTAGAAAAATCCATACTTTTAAGCCTAGAACAAAGCAAAACATGGTTTATTAAATCAAAAGCCCGGGTCAGGTCCACGAACACCGCCCCCGTAAGACAACCTCTATCACATCCAAGGAGGATGGTGTTTGTGAACCTGACCTAAGCAGTACCCGACCGTACTCCTTCCTTTCCTAAACCTATGTTGTTCCAAGTAAAACAAATCTTTTAATTCCAAAAAATCATTCAACTGTTTAACCACCAACTTTTCTAACATATTACTTAAGGGATTCAATATAGAGATGGGATAGTAATCATCCACGGTATTTGCTCCAGCCTTTTTTGGAATAGACACCACCCTTGCAACCTTCCAAGATGATGGAAAACTTCCAATCAACAAACATAAATTAAATAAAGAACAAAGGGCAGAACGTTGGCAGCTTTTATAATTTATTAGTACACAATAAAATGACAATGCTGGTGCCTGGTCTGGGTTGTATCAGTGTGAACTTTTGAAGTGGAACAGATACGGAATGGAATGGGCTGGGCTAGGGACACTGCTGTAGGGGGACCAACAAACTAAAGTGGATTTGTTTTGCCATAGTATCACTAGCCCCCCATCATGGTAAGGAGTCAAGGGGACTCTCTGTAATAAAACAATTGCTTTCAGAGAATGGGGGAGTCAGGTTAGGATGGGGGTCCAGCTTGACAGGATGCTGTTGGGTCCTGGCATAATGCCAGGAGCTGATAATATTATATATTTTTTAATCCAACCATCTCTGGGGACCAGGAAAAGGGTGAGGTGGCTGATAAGTATTTGGAATGGGCTGGGAGAGTGGTCAGGAGATTAGCCCTGGCCACCTAGTGAAGGGGAAAGGGTAACTTCATGTTTTATCCTCATCCCCCCATCTAAGCCAAATAACAAAAAATGAATACAAATACCCAAATAGTTGGGGACCTGAACATAATATTTGGTCCAAATATTTAAAGTAAGGTATTTACCCACCCCTATTCTATACCATTTTTCAGTCCAGACACTACCAATATTAAGCAAAGTACAACTGCAGCAAAAGACATTGCCAGATGTTTCTAGATATTTTGCAATATTTCTAAATGATTCTCTCTGGTGGCCCTATTATGATACTGCAGGCAGGCAGGGAATTTCTTTAGAGATACCACAGAAATTTCAGGAAATATCTGACCATGGCTTTTACTACAACTGTAACAATGGTACTAAGATGAGTCAAAGATCAAATGACTAGAAATGACCAACATGCAAAGCATGAGTTAATCACAGCACACAGATTATTTCTCAGTGGTGCTGCCTGTTGTTTATAACTGTAAGGCATATGTTTGTACCAGAAAAATATCTGTTGTTCATAATTTTAAGGTAAGTTGTTGTCCTTGGAACCTGATTGATCTTTGCCCAAAACTATTCCTTTTTCTTCAGCTAAGACCCACAACACTAAGATGTGGAATATCAGTGATATGCTCTGACCTCCACAAGGAGGTCAGGAGATGAACTGAAGCATTTTGCAGCAGCTGAAGGGGTCAGCTCTGGTCCCAAGGCAAGTCCTTGTAGAGCAGACTATGGTACTCAAGGTACAAGGCAACAAAAAGCCTGAACCAGTGTTTCTGGTCATAGCATTCACAAATATAGTGCGCTTTGGCAATTGTAAAAATAAATTCCTAACCACAACCAGTATCTGTTATTTCCTGTTGGTCTTTCAGTAAAGACTACTCCCAGACAGGTGAAAGTCCATTCTAATGCAAGTTGAAGTCATTGGAGAATATGTAGCTTCATTAGCTTTAACTCACTGGATGCATAGAAGCAGACACTAAAAGCTTTCTATACTGTACTTGTAGTGAGCAGAACTAGGTAAATCAATTTAAATGATAAGTAAGAACAATACATAAGATACTTAAATGATAAAATCAGATGGATAATTTCCAGTTTGTGTGAGTTTGGTAAAAGCATGCAGTTTAAAGTGTTACATTCAACACAAGGCATCATGGGTATGCAAATCTATGTGAGGTAAGTTGAATAAGAAATGTCTCAGCTGGTACTACATTCTGCTGACCATGTCACTATGCAAACCACACCATAGTCAGTTCACATACACTAAAAGGCAACATTACTGTTCTTTAAATCCACAACCCTTTCTCATAAAACCCATAACAAATTGCAGAGTGCTGCAGTGAGGAGACAAGCTGCAGCATTCTGCACCAGCTGCAAGTGTCTTATCCGGCAACAGAGAAGACCATTGTAAAGTGTGCTAAACTACTTGAAGCAGTATGGGGCTGCCCACAGTTTTTAGGTCATCAGCTGCAAGAAAATTGTGAAAAATGGCAAAAATAAAATCAGCTGTAAACTGTAGAAAACACCTGGGATTTCAGAGTCAGACTTTTCATACGCATGTTATACAACAGGGGTGAGATGATATCTTCTGCAATAAAAACGTGTATTCTCACTCGAGTAGAATAAATGGCCCAATGATGTATCTACTATGTGTATAAATGTAAAATCTGACATTTATACACATAGTAGATACATCACTCACCACTTATTGACAAAGTGAACATGTCATCTCCACCACCACCCCGCCAGCCGCCACTCAAAACACAGCTTCACAGTAATGCTCCTGCGTCCGTGTGTAGTACAAAAACATAAAACCTAGACACTGAGACCCCTCTCATTATTCTGAGCCCTGACTCCCATGTTTTATACTCCTCAGAGATGTAGCAGTACATAAAACCAGCACTTTACTGAAAACACCAACCTTCACAACCCATAAAGGGCTGATCACTCCTGGAAAAGCTCCCTTCAGTCTTGAGCAGCTTCATAATTCCGCCCACCTGCAGACCCCACCAAAACCTTCCTTACCCATGCATACAGTGAAACAAACATTAAACAAATTGAAAAAATGTACCACAAACTCTGAAATACTGTTAACAAATTATACACCTGCTAACTCCCGGAAACCAACAAATGTAGGCGCCATGTCTAACAAAAGCTATAGCTCTCCCACATACAAATCGCACCCTATCAAACTGCATGCTTTCCCATAACATCACACAACCAACCAACGAAAACCTACAAACCCGAGCTCATTCAAAGAAACCTAACAATTCGGAAGAATAATACCCATTCAAACACAAAAAGAACCAGTCAAATTAAACTTCTTCCTAAAAAAACGACACGTGATACTAAAAAACTGAAAACAGCACAATATGTAGCCCTGTTGTATAAACTGGACACATTATGGTCAGGAGTGAAATACAGAAGATATTTGAATGAGTGAAGAGTGACCTCGGGAACCATCACTTGTGGCCCCTCTATGCTCCACCACTCGTGAGGTAACCTGATGCCACTCTCCACTCATTCAAATATCTGCTGTATTCCACTCCTGCCCATCATGTATCCCCCTATATACCAGAACTGTTGCCATTCTCAAAGTGAGTGGAAAGAGGTAGAGTAATTTATGATGACATGAAGAAAGAGGCGCTATATACAGGATGCACCAATGACACAAGAAGACTCACACTTTGTTTTTATTGGATTATGTAAACACGTACACAGAACAAAACAGTTCCAGCACAAAGCAAAGTATGCAAAGCCTTGGGGGTGTAAGTTGAATAGGCAATGAAACAATTGGTACAACACTCTGCTGACCATGCAAATATGCAGCCACACTATATGCACACTAAAAAAGTAAAATGTTCTCCTTCAAAACCCCACAGTAATAAGATGTGGAGTGCCAGAATAACATGCTGTGCCCACCAGAAGTTATTAATCAGCAGCATTATTTGCCAGCTACAAGTGTCAAATCTAATCACAAAATTGACCTCTTTATAGCCCACTAGTAGGGGGCAAAGTTAGAGAAACTTGCATTGTGGAGAAATGTGAAAATGTTTCACAATTTGCAAATTTAATCCACAAGGAAAATTTCTACTTCACATTAAAGGAGACTGTCATGAATGGTGACAAGGCAAACTTTGCCTGCGAATCAGGGCTGCAAGGTGAAATTTGCAAGGATCCATGGGATAGGAAGTCACATGGTGCTGCAGTGAGCTGTACAGCCATGTGTAGGCTGAACTGAGTGCCGTGTGAGGATGAGTTGGAGTTGACTGTGCTCTGTAGTTTTGCACCTAAAAACCTTCTGAAAGTGTTTAAAACATGAATTTTTTTTTCCAAAGAAAAATCACTTTATTAAGTGTCTACTGTGCTTTGTGCTTCTAGACCACCAATTATTTTTTTTTTGGGGGGGGGTTGTGTGTGCTATTTAGGCAGAGGTTAAACTGGGATTTCTGAGGGGGCGGAACTCTAGTTCCTGGGCAAAGACTCATGATGTGTGTTGCATGTCATGCATAGTGCAACAATATTAGTAACCCAAAAACGGGTGCTTATCATATTTTGTTAATAACTACAAAAATAAATAAAATTAAGCTTTTTTAACCATAAAAAAAAAACTACTTAACTAAATCCTCTCTTGATGAGCTTGTCAGGGCTGATAATACCCTGGTATCTGAGTCCAGGTATCTCCCAAGGCTAGTAGCATAGCCTAGAGGTGTAACAAGCTGCAAATGAACATGATGCCTCCAGCAGACCTGGGTTTAATTCCCACAGCCTCCTCTTGCATACTGTGGAACTCTAAATAGGTCACTTAACCTCCCTAGTGCTCCCAGGTCGCCCTGATAATAGGCACTCATGCCTACTGGGCCTTAAAATACATAAAAATAAAGCAAACGTTCAAACTCTTGCTTGTTAATAACATAAGGCTTCAGGAAACTACATACAGGGCGGCAATAACTGTGGTTAATAATTATTTACCAGCACATTGCATCAGATTATAATTTCCTGGTACCGATTTCTGTTTTTTTAAATGTGTAAATATAAAACCCTGAAACAAATTGGCTTGTAATGATATGATTTCCTCCACTGGCTAATGCAGACAGTGTGGTGCATGACACCCCCTCCCCCATTTTCTAAGAAACCTGCTGCCTCCTATATAATATCATACAGTAGTACTACAAAAGCTATGACACACACATCCAACCCATCACAAAATAAACATTTTATACTACTAGTATGCAAGACAGAAAAATAAAACTGACTTGTGTTTTTACTCTGAGCTGCCAAGTGAAATCTATGAAAATTAGATATTTCTGTTCCAGAACAACACATCACCAATGAATCATCATCACAGCCTGAGGGTAAGTCAATGTTTTTCTGGCCTATACACCCAATGGGGAAGGGGGTAATACAGCTGAAAAAACCTGGAATATTACATGCTGCAGGTCAAACACTAAGGTACTGCTATATGAACAGGACAAGTGGGTTCAGAATAGCATGGATCTGAATCACATCAAATTACAATCCAAAACATGTGAATTCATATGCATAAAAATAACCTTGCCCTTACAAGACAGACAGTCTGGATTTATGCTGATCTTGCCATTATCTCTTGAGCACCTTTTCCATGCTCTATATCACACCACCCATATCCTGACTGCTGGATGTTCTATTTAACTTGTTCCCCTTGAGCAGTGCCTGCATATGGGGGCCAGGGAGCAGGAGCAGTATGGGCATCACACCACAGCAACAATTCACTATCACCCTACAGGAAAAAGAGTTATATGCTGCTTCCCGGCATCAGTCCTCTTGCCTGAACTGCACTTCAAGGTGGGGGAGTGTTTGGTCCAGCCAGTCCTTTCTTCAACTAGTCATGCAGCGCTTGAGGCCACGTAAATTTCAGTTTCACCGACCAGCTTAAGTAGCTATTAACAATCTTTTCTTGTCTGGGCTGATGTCCCAACCCTGATTCAGCTGGGAAAGCACGGCAAAGGCAAGCTAACATTTCAATGGGCAGGTGGCAAGTTGCCAAAGAAACACAAAATGGTCCTCTGACACCATGGACTGAAAGGCAAGCAAGATAAGAGTGTGGCTTACACAGCTACTAAGAGCCGGGCTACAACACAGTCCAGATAGACTAGTTAGCAACCAGTCAGGTTAGCAAGGAAGGAAAAATGGGCTGTGCATAGTCATACTTTTATACCTTCCTTGCTAGCCTGGCTTTTAATGTTCAGAACATTCCCCATTCTTTGCAGCAGATGTGGAGGCAACAGGGCAGGATACATCAAACAGATAAGTCCCCCCAAAACAAAGTGGTGTTAGGAGGAAGTTGGAAGTACATTTGTTATGTTAATGACTTTACTCACAAGGAATCATTACTGCTGGGAGCTGCTTAATGGCTACGCTGGCAAGCACGTAACACTTTTGAGTTTGGGAGACATCAAAGGCAGCTCTTTTGTTTTGTTTTGCGTGTGGTAGAAATAGGGTGGGGTGTGGCAGAGATTCAAAGGGGCACTTGTGAGACTTTTTTATATTTGCTGTCTAAAAAGGCAATATCCTTGGGCCAAAAAAAGTGCTTGGGCACCCATTCCTCCCCCACCCTGCAGTTTCTATGTGAGTATGTCCCATTTTGGACCTTGCAGTTAATGTATGCAACATTCTTACACAGTATAGTGAATATGTATCTGTAATATTGTTTTGGACTTATTTGTGAATCTCTTCTTTTCTTTATGGTTGTGGTTATGTTAAAAGGCACAGTTATGTTAAAATACATTATAATGTTCCATAAGCATTTAAAAAAAAACATTTATATGCTTCAACTCTAACACGTATATTGTATCTAAAATGAGGTGGCACAGGCTGTCTACCTTCCTTCATGGTCACGGTCATGTTGGGAGGTCTAAACCTCACTTTCAGATTCTTGATGATACCGGGAATGCAAGTAATCACAGACACGTTGCATTAGAGTAATAAACAAGTTTATTACTACTAAAGGGATAAATCACAGTTGCCCTAAGCAGTTCTTACCAGTACGAACCATGAGCCAGTGCTAAGCATTCCCTACACCTCGAGGTTTCTCTGTGTCTCTTGGGGTCTCTCTGGTCTCTGAGGTATAAGACTTGTGCATTACATTATATACCTATGATAATTACTATGGTTACCAAAAGACAGAAATATTTCTAGCTACTGAGATGAGCCCTATTGGCTAAATTAGAGGTGGCTCCATGGTTCAAGATAACATTATACAATTCTGTAAAGTCATCAGTTTGAGAACAAAAGAGTTCTTATACAGAGTCTTACATAACTCAGTGTAGTGGCACAATGGACGAGCATATTTTTGCTCAGCGTGCCTTTCCTGGTGAAACAATTTCAATAAATAAATAAATAAAATAAATAAATCACCAAAAGGTGGCAATGCCGTCTTACATATTATAATCACTCCAAGGACACAGATGTCCTGGCATCTTACAAGTAAGAAATACACAGAAAATACATAGCAGAATTGATGTATTAGCAAGCAAAGTGTATTACAACAATATGCATTCATATCCTGACATCTACTCTTGTACGGTAGGTGCCCTTAGCCCTAAATGTTAGTATAACACATACCTAAGTGCTAGCTGTCTACGGTGTACCTCTGAGGGTACCAATTAGGGTGCAGGGACCTTGTGTAACAGTCATATTAAAAATTAAATGTCACAGTCATGTTAAAATACATTTAATTTTATGAATCATTTAAAGAAATATACATTTACTTTGGTCAACTCAGATACTGTCACAGTGCAAAAATCTTCCCTCAAAACACCCATTGCCACACGTGGTCACAGTCAGACTCTCAGTTATGTTAAAAGTCACAGTCACAGTAAAATGCATAGTTTACCCTACGTATAAGTGCTGAGGCCGACACTGTTAAATGTACAACAGTTAATGGATGCAGATGGAGATAGGGGAAGCTGTGCCTAAAAGGATCAAATGCTCTGTAGTCATGTCACATCCATCCTCATGTCATACACATGGTCACTGTTATGGTCACCTTAAACATCACGGTCACATTAAAATCCCTAGTTCATTCCACTTCTACAGGTGCTGAGGCAGACGCTGTTAAATGTGCTTAGTCTCAATATCGTGCAACAATAATAGTGCTAGTCATTTAAGCGCCTACATATTAGTGCTTACAAAAAAAGTGTGCTATCACTACAGCATCAGGCAATACCAAGTTCTTAAACACTTACTTCTTCTGTTAAATCTGTGTTATCAGTAGGCAGTGTAGTATTAGTAGCTGTCCTCTGTGTTTTGGGGACTTCAAAAATGCCATTAAGAGTGCCATTGGTGCACAAGATACCAGCAACAATTCCAGCTTGCATCTCCAGGGTGCAGAAAAATAAAATCGCATCAGCAAAGGAGGAAAAATTGGCACCAGTTTTATTCACCAAATCAAAATAAAAGTAAACCAGCTTCGCCAAAAAACAATCTAAAAAGCCACTTCATATTCGGAGCAGCACAGAACAGAGCAGCATTGCGGCTATCTTGCCACTCTGCTCTGCCCTCTGACTAGGTGCAGACTCCCGTGAAGTCAATAAAATGGGACTAGATGCTGTTTGGCAGGAGGAGATCTTTGTTACTAAAGTTAAAATGCTTTACATTCCCAGTTCAGGAAATAATAACACAGACCTGATGGAAATTATGAACACTGTACTAAAACATTACTGAGTCTTTGAACGCCCACATGTACTATTCCTCTGGCCTAGCCTGTCCTGCTGCTGTGGGATCAAAAATTAAAGACCCTGCAAACCTGTAAGCACATCAAGAAAAGTTTCCTTCAGTGGAGATTACATCCATCTCTGCCTTTCCTGGCAAAAAAAAATCAAATGTTCCTTATTATCAGCAGGATATGGGCCATTTATGCCTTAACATTTTACTATGCCATGCATCTAAGAATGTCGCCACTAGATAGCACAGCTCGCAGCACTATTTAAACCTCGTGCTTATATGTAATGTGCTATAATTTCAATGTGCTGAAAAGTACACGCTATATTGGCTTGCGCTATTACAGTCACACTGTTTTGACCGTATACCGTTGAATGTATAACAGGTAATGGAGGCAGATGGTGATATGGGAAGCTGTGTCTTAATGGAAAACATGCTCTGTGATCACATCACATCCATCGTCATGACATACACATGGTCACAATATAATAAATTATAATGCTCCATAATCATTAAAAAAATACATTTGTTTGCTTCACCTACAACCCATCTATTGCATCTAAAATCAGGTGGCTCCAGCTGTCTACCTTCCCATGCAGTCACAGTCTCACTATTAAAATAAATGATAGTTTTTCTTAATCATTTAAACAAATATATGTTTACTTGCATCAAAAGAACTACAACCCACCAACTTCATCCAAGATGAGGTGACAGTTTTCTTCCTTCACAGTCATGGTCATGCTCATGTTTTCACATCATTAAAATACATTTAACAATATGAAAATAAATTATAGTTTTAAATTATAGCTTTACTTAATCATTTAAAGGGACACTGTCAACCCCTTTAGGCCTCAAAGTGTCCCTTATTTAAAAAACACATATTTTCAGTGCCAACATTCCGTAAAGATTGTTGATATAGCTGGTAGTTTGATTCTGATTCTTATTTTCTTTTAGAAAGTGAAAAAACAGACTGCCCACCATACTGGTGTTACCACACAAATACAGGTTTGTTTACATTCCTTGATTAACTCCCACTGCATCTTTCTTGGACTTGGAAACACGTCCAACACAGTCTAGCTGCTCATGATGTAGCGGGAGTTTAGGAGACTATTGCATCATGAGTGACTGCACTGTTTGGAGGTGTTTCTAATGCTCAGGAAGTATGCAGTAAGAACAGATACAGGATTGTAAACAAAACAAGGTTGTTTATAAATATACATTGGCATGCATTTCAGTTCAACTAAACAAGGAGACAGACAAAACAAACAGCAGCATCAATGCATTTTAGAAAAGGTAAGCAATCAAAAAATGTGGGTTTTTAACTAGAAATAATATGATGCAAAAAAGGGTTGGCAGTGTCCCTTTCAACAAATATATGTTCACTTGTGTAAAGAGAACTACAACCCATCTACTTTATCCAAGATGAAGTGATACAGTCTTGTTCCTTCACGGTCACATTTTCATGTTATTAAAATAAATTTCACATTATGAAAATAAATTATACTTTTAAAATAAAGTTTTACTTAATCGTTTAACAAATATATGTTTGCTTGCATCATAAGAACTACAACCCATCTACTTCCTCCAAGATGGGGGTGACACAGTCTTCTTTCTTCACGGTCACGGTCACAATCATGCTCATGTTTTCACATTATTAAAATAAATGTCATGTCATGAAAATAAATTATAGTTTCACTTAATCATTTAACAAATATATGTTTACTTGCTTCATGAGAACTACAACCCATCTACTTCATCCAAAAAGAGGTGACACAGTCTTCTTCCTTCATGGTCACAGTCATGTTTTCATGTTGTTAAAATAAATATCATGTTATGAAAACAAATTACAATTTTAAATTATAGTTTTAATCATTTCAGCAAATAAGTTTACTTATGTCAAATGGACTGCAACCCACCTAGTTCATCCAAGATGAAGTGACACAGTCTTCTTCCTTCATTGTCACGGTCACACTCATGCTCATGTTTTCACGCTATTAAATACATTTCACATTATGAAAATAAATTATAGCTTTAAGTTATAGTTTTACTTAATCATTTTCCATTCATGAAAAATTAGCAGTTTGCATTTATGTATAGTTTATTTGCCATATTGATTTAGTAGTCACTTTGTCCTGGGTTTTGTGCAGGTCTGCAGGCATGCCTTCCCCTCTCTGGAATATCCAGACATAAGGAGGTATATCTCCAGAAATGCAAACCAATGCATAAACCAGTTGTTCTGTGGATCAGTGTGTTAAATCAGGCAATAGCTACTTCAGCAGTAAAGAAACGCAATCACTCCGAAGGCTCCAGACTTATATTTTAAATTTATTTAGACAGACATAACAAAATTCCCATGCGCTTTGAGGGATCACCCTCTTCATCAGGGGGTTGGAGTCAAATTAATTGTGAACAATTAAATACACCCAAGTACCAGTGACAAAATTCTAAATACAATAGTACCGCCAATCACATTAATTTATAGTGCTTCCATAATAAAACATGTGACTACTCATTACTAATGAATAAAAGTGCAAAGTAAAAACTCACAACTTCACTAAAATGCCCCTGTACAGTACTAATATCTCAAACATTCATTCAGTTTTTAAATACCTGTTTGATGTTTTAGTTTATAGTAATACATTTTGCAATCAATTCGAGCCAGATACAAAAAACACTCTTACAATCAGATGCCCTTAAAAAGCCATTCAAGGCATAGTACTGTTATAGATGCATTTCTAGTCAACCCAAGCTGATTTGCTAACAGCAATCAGGCAACCTCTATGGTTAAAACTGTTTTTAATTTATTTTATTATTTATTTGTTATAAGAGCTACTGGTTGTAAATAAACACATGAAGAAATAAAAATTGATCAGAATTAATGACACAGGAGGATAACAAAACACAAAACAAAAGAAGGGGGGAAGGAACAATAAGAAAAGGGGGGCAGGGAGAATTAAAAACCCAGACAAACTTATACAGGCTGAACAATATAAGGGCAAAGATAGAGATAGAAAAACAGTGTTTGGCACCAATATAGTTAGAACTCATTGAACCTGATCATATTGGAGCAGACATGGAACACTAGTCGATATGGAATATATAATATCTGATTCACAGTTTAAAAATAATCACTCAAGTCAAGTTCTCTTTTCAAACCTCTAGGGTACAGAGAATCTAAAGTGAAAATCCTTCAACATTCTGTTTTCAAAAGCAATTGCTTCTTGTTTCCCTTTCTAGGAGGTTGCTTTAGATGAAGGCTATTCCAGGGGGGTTGTTTACATATAAAATTGTACTATGCATTTTAAATGATTATTGTAGTATGTTAAGTATTGTTGAGAATTTGAGTTTGTATAGTAAATTGATACATTATTTAAAGCTGCATTTTGTACTTAAATGTATTGTATTATATGGTTGTTAATTGTCTAAACCCTTTTGTACAGGACCATCTTGTAAATAGGACTATGTCCTAATGATGTGTTATTCCATCTATTTCCTGTCTAAAAATAAAGATTGTTACTACTACTACTACTACTTTACGTAAGGAAGTATATCCCCTTACAGGCTTCAAAACGGCATGGGGCAGGCACATAGGAAGCATGAGAACACATTAGGGGAGCAACCCTTAGACTAATGGGTGACCATTAGACTAATCTGGGATTCACTAGATGCAAAACAGGACAGACACTGTGGGCCTGGGTGCCTATATCTGCCATCAACTTCTATGCTTCTATGTTTCTCTATTTCAGCTGTTCCAGCAGGATTTATTTATGAGATAATCCATTTTAAAGCTTTTAAATGATATTAGCACCAGCAGCAACCTGTGTTGTGTATTGTGGTGATATTCTCCTTTCTTATTAGCTCAGCAGCTTTGCACAGTTACACTGTCTAAGTCTCTATACCCCCTGCCCCAGCTGGACTTAATGAACTTGTTTTATTCTTATTTTCTGGCATGGTTGTTCAGAAACACACTGTCTTGTCTTCTCAGCATGTTTTGGGTTCAATGTGCTCTATACATTAAAGGGTGTAAGGTACACACCAAAGGCACGTACCCCACCAGCGCAGCTCCACAGCCTCAGACAGGTGCACCAGCCAGTATTCACCATTGCTGGCCACCTGTCTGTAGCCCTGCCCCCACAATGCACAGGTTCACAGGGGGAGGTTGGGTACAGAGCCATGGACCCAAGCAGGCATCCAATCGGATGCCTGTCCTGGGTTCCAGAGTGGATTCCTTGCACTGCAGAAGGAGGGGAGTGTGGGAGGCATGTATCTGAAAATTATAGCAAAGATGGGTACACACCTGAACAGCTACCCCCAGCCCTCCCCACCCACCTTGTGGGCTGGGGCAATGTGCAAGCTCAAATCTTGGCACTGCTGTGGCTGGCGAGTATCATGTGTAGGGGCATGCACTGGGTTGCAGCAGGGTCCCAGCTGATGTAACCTGCACCCCCATGCCTGACACTACCCACCTTAATGAATAACACATAATGCGGGCATGCCCCCGACACTACCCTCAGACTGTCCATGGTGCATAGGTGCCCATGCAGCCTGGGGATCCAGTGCGCAACAGGCATGCACTCTGGTTGTGAATGCCACCAGAGATCTGCTGTGTGGCTTTCACACTTAGAGTTGCCTACACGCCTCAGATATGTGGCATGTAGGCAATCCACTCTTTGATGCATAGAGCCCATTGACACTATTTTCAGACAAATATTTATGAGCTTTGTAGACAAAGTTATTCTGAAGCTCAGTTATGTACAGTTTAGCACTTTCAACAAGTTACATTCAAGCACTTTGTTTGCACCCAGCACTTTAAATTCAGCATTTTCTTGAATGTTTTTCTTGCTACAAGGTAGTACCTATATGATTTTTTATTAGCTGAATGAACTTCATTGTGGAGATTATGTACACTAATGTAGATGACTTAAGCACTGATGAACTATATATTTAAAGGGACAGACAACTTATGTGGACTGGAAGGTTTTTACTTCTCTAAATGTTTAGACAGTATATGCCATATGCAAAAGCTGTTGCTTCATTGGATTTGTATGCATCAAGTAAATGTTGAACTGTTTTCAGCCTTTTTAAAAAGCTTTAAATCTGGTGTGGTCTAAGTTCTTATTGAGTGCTGCAACCAATCATCTGATGCTCTTATCATCTTTCCTAAGTATATGAAGTGATTAACACATACTTGTGTGCTAGGATCACCTTCAGGAGTTGGAGGGTGGAGTCTCTTGTTTTGCTCACCTCTCAATTTGGATCCCTTCCTGCTGTCCGGAGGCAAGCCAACGTGGTTCCAGTGTTCACATCTGGGGACAACACAGACATCACCAACTTCAGGCCCAACTCAATTCTCTCACCACTATCTAAAACCCTAGATAAAATAGTCTGCAATCAACTTGTTGAATACACCAATTCACTTAACCTTCTAGATGCAGAACAATATGTGTTTAGGAAACTAAACAGTATGACCATTGACCTAACTGAGCTAACAGAGGAACTTCACATGGCCTTCCTTGACCTCTCCAACATCTTCAGCTTTGTAAATCACAACCTCTTAAATGTAAAACATATAGAGTTGGGCCTATTTTTATTTATTTATTGAAATGTTTCACCAGGAAGGTACACTGAATAACAAGTTGCTCATCTCTCGGTGCAACCTGGCGGGGTACAAGTGAATAAAACAGTGATTATACATACAGTTACAATTAACATACATGGGGGATATGGTACAGAGAATAGAACAACAGTATTGCTAATGCACAGGTGGATTGACATTACAATTAAGAACAGGTAAGAACAGTACATTGAAACAATTAACGTGTTAGTGAGGGGTGGTAAGAAGGAAAGCTGGGTCTAACTAGAGGAAGGAGAAGTATAAAGACAGAGGGGGCCAGGACTATTACCACTAACAGGTACTAAGCACAGTTGAGTGAGGCAATTAGAACCAATCTCGGGGGCTGAAGTAGCAGTTCTGGCAGACAATAGTTTAGCTGGGACATATAGGGACGGGGCAGGTTAAATAAATGCAAGGGGGTACAAAGGAGGGACAAGAGGAGTGGGGGAGAGGTGGAGGTTAGGGAGAGGAGGGAATTTATGCCTAGGTCTAACACCTCCAGGGTGTTGGAAGAATGCTGCCAGGGGCAGAACCAGGTGAAGACATTTAAGTTGAGAAGAAATAGGAGGATGGTAGGGGAGGGAGGAGGAGGGAGGAGCAAGTCTTGCTTAGATCTAACCCCTCCAGGATGCTGAGAACCCTGCCAGGGGCAGAACCAGGCAAAGACAATTTAGGTGAGAAGGAAGAGGGTGGGGGTCCAGGGAATAACTGTCGGAATGAGAAAAACATGCTAGAACTAACCCCTCCAGGGCACTGAGAACCCTGCAAGGGAGAAGAACTTAGGCAAGGATAATTAGTCAGAGAAGATAGGGGGGAAGGGGCAGGAGTTAGACAGGATATTGGCTAGGGGGGCTTTATGGGTCGAGGGGTGGGTATAGAGCTGGGGAACAGGCTTATAGGAGGGAACTTAAGGAGGATTAAAACAGGAGCAACTAGAGGATAGATGGTTATGTAAGCCAGAGGCAAGGAGGTAGGAGAAGAAGAAGTGCCATATTTGGAGGGGTAGAGAGTTCCAGAGTTTTGGGAAGTGATGGGAGAAACCAGTCTGTCTGATAAGAGTGTAATGGCGAGGGACCAATAAGGTCAGAGTATCTTTGGATCTGAGGGAGTGGGAGAGAGGTGGAGAGGTAGAGAGGGAGCATGAGAGGTACTGTACTGTAAGTGGAGAGTTCCCAAAGCCAACATTTTTAAGTGAGTTTAGCACAATGAGCAATGCATCTGTTGGCAAGCAGGGAAAAGGACAGGGCATGGTAGAGGTCACAATGATGAGAATGAGATGGGGCTTCAAGAGCGAAGTGACAGAAGGAGTTAAAGAGTGTGAGTCCAATCTGGTCAAGGAGGATTTGGGAGTGGCACCATAGACTATATCACAGTAGTCAAAAATGGGGAGTATCATTTTCTGGACCAGTTCACGCTGCACCATAGGAGGGAAGCAACTACGGTTCCTGTATAGGGCACCAAGCTTGGGGCGCAGTTTTTTCAGGATAGCGTCGATGTGGCCAGAGAAGTTGAGGTGCTGGTTCAACTAAACCCCAAGGTATCTGAATGAGGAAGTGTCCTCAAAGATTGTCCCATCCAAGGTGTGGAAGAAGGGTAAGGGATGATGCCTAGAGAGTCTCTGCCTGGTACCAGAGGTCATGGAGATGGTCTGCTTGGCATTAAGGAATAATTGAAGTGAGGCAAACCAGAGCTGAACCTGGTGGAAGTCACACTGTAGGGTGGTTGCTATATTGGCAGTGCATTTGCCCAAAGTAAACAAGACAGTGTCATCAGCATACACGTGGATAGAGAAGGAGGGGAAGTAGACTTAGGGCAAGTCATTGAGGAAGATGGAGAAAAGAATGGGAACTGGCACAGAGCCCTGTGGGACTTCTGTGGAGACGGGGAAGGGAGGAGAGGGGAGATTGCATCCTGAATCCTGACTGACTGCGTTCTACTTGTGAGATAGGCTCTAAACCAGTTATAGGCAGGAGTAGACAGACCAGCTGCCATGAGGGAGTCAAGAAGCAGGGCATGTGAGACTGTGTCAAAAGCCTTGGCGAGGTTAACAAAGATGGCAGAGGTGATGAGGCTCTTGTCCCTCCTGATAAGGATGGAGTCAGTGAGCCTGAGGAGGGAGTGGCGTTGGAGTGGTTCTTCTGAAAACCAGATTGAAATGGTATACTTATGTTATTCTGAGTCTCACTATCCCAACACTGACCTGCCCATGCAGTATTGCCCGACAGGTGCAGTATCCAGATAGTGAGAATCCTGGCAACTGTAAACCCCGACAGACCTTTACAGTGATAAGGTAGCGGATGTGATGGGTTACTACCTTACCTCTGCTGATGATCTATAAATCCTGGATTGATCCGGAGGCTGGCCGAGCTGCCCTGGTGGTGCTGAGGGCTAAACCACTGGCAGCTCGGCCAACGTGCCCTGGGAGGACCAGGTTCTGGTTTGCGCTGTGTCCGTTTCTGTTTTTTACCACCTGTAACAAATTTGTTTTAACTTCGAGGTCCGCTCCCCCTTTGAGTTAGTTATTTTAGTTACGGTGGGTATGGGAGGCAGAGTCCACCACATGGGGGTTTGGGGCGCGAAGCCCCCTGAATTGCATTTAGTATTTTTCAATCAGATGCCCGACATTGTATTGCCGGGCATCTCATTGATTCGGGAGTGTGTATTTCAGGCCACTAAACTTGGGATCCTGAGACTCAGACTCTCAAGTTTAGGGATAACATAATATATCCATTGAAACGGGGTGAAAAAAGGAGAAGTCAGAGAGAAAGGAGGTAAGTTGGTTGAGAACTAGGTGTTCTTGGAGCTTGGCAAGAGAGGGAGGAGAGAGACTGGACAATAGTTGCCAGGGGAGGAGGGTCCCTACCCTTTGGGAGAGGGAGGACAACTGTATGTTTCCATGATAAAAGGACTGATAAAGACACAAAGGAGAGGTTTAGAATTAAAGAGAGGGTATAGGCAATAGCTGGTGCTGGTAGGTAGAGAAGTTTAGGGTCGAGGTCATCAGGCAAAGAGCCTTTAAAGGGACTGAGAGAGTGAGAGAAAGGCGGCAAGTGTTTCATCTGGAGAGACAGCGGAGAAGGAGAAGGAGAAGTGGATGCAGGGGAGATATAGGCAAGGGGGAGCAGGAGGGGGAAGGTTAGTGGGGAGGGATTTAAGGAGGGCAGAGGAGCATGATGTGTAATATGAATTAAACTCCTTCACCACTAAGCTAGGGTCTGACACTAATGTGGTATTTATTTTAAGCACTGGGGGGGAGAGAAAGGGGAAGAAAAGTGCATGGACCACTTTCCAGAATTTGGAGGGGATGTTAATATTGTTTAGGAATGTTGATTTGAAATATTCAGACTTGATTAGTCTGGTAGCTTTTGTACAGGCATTTCTTAGCATGCAGTACTTGATGTAATCTGATGGAAGCTGAGTGGCCTTATGTGTTCTCCAGCTTTGTCTCGTTCCCTAAGCCAGGTCAGAAAATCAGGGGTGATCCAGGATGATGGTTTCCATGTACTCTAGAGCATTTGAATAGAGCAAAAGAGTTCCAGGTTGCTAGGAATTTTTCTTTGAAGTATGCAAGGGCTTGGTCAACAAAAGAGGTAGAGGCTACCGGGGCCCAATCAGAGGTGGATAGATCGTGAAGAAGGGGATTAAGGTCTAGGGAGCTGAAAGAGCAGAGATGCAGGATTTTATGTGTCAATTTGGGTCTATGGACCTTTCTAATTAGGTAGATTGGGTGATGATCACTGAGGGCATCTAGAAGGATGCCTGATTTAATGACATGGTGGGAGTGAGAGGTGAGAGCACAGTCTATCAGGGAGTGGTTTAGGTTTTTATGATTTAGGTGTAATAATGATTTATTGATGGAAGCCTCCACATAGTTTTCAGACTATCCATGCAACAGAACCCAAAAGGACAAGTGTGGTGATGTGTTCTCTGCGCTTCAACCTCTAACTGCAGGTGTACCCGAGGCTCAGTCCTTGGATCTGTACTGTTCAGCCATTTTCTCAACAAAGTTCCAGAATCCTGTGCCCACCCTAAAACGTTGTAGGCTGATAATGCTGTAATCCTTGTTTCCCACAGAGATCTGGAAACACTAGGAAACAACCCACAATCCCACTTCAACAGGGTCAGTAAATGGTAAGACACAATAGAGTGTGGGTAGTAGTGTGATCACCACACACTCAGGGGTGTAATAAGGAATAAGGCAGAATGTCAAGTGCCTTAGTGTCCCTGGAAGTGCACTGAACACACTATCACCCGCACACTGAATTGTCTTATTGCACTTATCACTTAGGTTGCAAAAGGATTACAACTTTTGAAATAAAAAACAATTAATCAATGTTTGCATAAGGAAATATTTGAACAGGTGAAATAATTCCTCCTCAACTATATGCCACTTGGGGAATCTACTATTTATGGCACTAATGAGAAACTTATTTACTCCCCCACCATACTGTATCATCTATTGATCTCATGTATTGACACAGTATTTTTGTAATGTACTGGTACCTGTGCCATGCCTGAAAAAGGTGTTTTTGTTAAGCCAGTGTAGTTATACTTATGCACTCAACAAATCAGAAATGAAACAAACACAAACATGCACACACACACCACATGTATTTATTGTTGCCTTAGACTGCTGCTTCAGTCAGTAATGTCAGACAGACATTTGTTTAAAAAAGTGTGTGGATTACATGGTCCTGGAAGAGGAGAAAGTGTGTTGGCAGAGTCATTTTAAGAAAGGGAATGAGGGAAGGAGCAGGATGGCAGTTTGCAGTTCCCACATGTTACTGTAGGAGTGGTTGATTTTGTTTTGGTATGTTCCCCATTCCTAGCTGCTGTGTTCACTGTGCAAGTGTTTGGTCTGAGTTGTGGTCACTGCACTACCCTCTAGTATGACTTGTTATGCTCAGTGCCACAAAAAGATACAACTGGGAGGGTGGGTGAATATATAGGCTTGTTAATGGGTAAGTAGAACAGAAAATGCCCATATGATTGCATTCTACTTTAAGATGTAATGTTGAGCTGCTTTGTTGATTCTGTGACTATCTTTTGACACTAAGTGATGAAATATTAAATGGTGAAGGCTTGAGTAATGAAGATTCAAAATGCTGGCACAAGTATTTTTTTGGTGCTACATCCTGGTTGGTGGCATTTGCTTTTTGCTGTGGGGTTTTTGTCTCACACACACAACAGCTGACCAGTCAGGGTGCATCTTTTTTCTGTACCCATTCACTAGGTTACCTTATAAAGGATTGTGTATGAGCAAGCATACACAACAAGTCAGTTGTGATCGAGAGGTTTCCATGGTAACCAGAGACCTCGAGAGCGTAGCTCGAGAGGTCCGTTACCACGGAAACCTCAAGATCTCTACACTGCTTTTTGTGATGGTCTGCTCATACACAATCTTTATAGTGTATGGGCAACCATAAGCAGTACTTTCGGTGAACACAAGAACAAGTATATATCAAAAAAACAAGCTTACTTCTGTCTGCCGCGTAGCACCTTCCGCTTCCGCTGCCGCGGCGTCACTAATTGGCACATGCCGTAATGTGTTCGACCCATGTGCTGCACTGGTGACATACTCAGTGCAGCACAACAAGATCGTGATGCACCGAGTGCAGGACAACAACGCTGTTCCAGGCATGGATTTCCATGCGGAACAGCATTCCACCATACACTATAAGGAGTTAATGTTGAGAAATCAACAGGACAGCTGAGATACACTAAGGCTGTTCAGAATCTGATTCACACAACTGGATTCATTAGAGTCCATCCTTTTCTCTGGCTTTGGATTTGTGGAATTGAATGCCAAAAAAAATCCTAATTCTGAAAAAGAGTCAGGACAGAATCAGGATTGGAATTTGATTGGAATTAATTCCAGTTCCACATCTGAATACAGTTAAATCTTCAACAGCAAGTGAAAATGGAAATGCAAGACAAACTAAGGACATATTTCAGAACAAAGCCCTTCCCCTTCCCTACCCTTGTGTCTCCCTTCCCCTGCCTTAAGTATAAGACTGTAGGCATTATCTGAGTGTCCAGCTCTTGTCTCTGAATAACAGAGAATTATGTCCAGGGATGGGGTCCACTCTAAGGCATCCAGCAATTGCCCACCACAGTATTCAAACAATCAAAAGCCCCCCCCATCCATAGCAATGTGCCCAGCATGTGCTGCCATTGAGTCACCAATCACACAATACCACAAGGAGCCAAATCCCATAGAGCAGAAAAGAGCAAAAAAAAAAAAGTGCCTACAGTCTGTGTAATTGCAGTGCTCTGTTAGTAGTTTATTGGGTACTAAAAACCCACTGGTAACTGGGACCCAAAAAAGACATAGACTCCAACGTTTTGCTGCTCATTGCTGTTTCATCATGTTCAGGTTTTGGTCTGATGCATTCATTTAAAGCCCTTTTATCACTAAAAAACAAATCACAAATTTGTATAATCTCTTAATATTCTGTACAGTTTTCACAATTTATATGATGCTGCTGAAAGTGTGTTAGCAATCCCTATGAATCTGCCAAAATGAGGCTTTTAATTCTCTTTGATTCTGCTGGAATTCAATTGTAGTGATTCAGGTGAATTATACCACTGTCTTTATCTTTCTTTAACTCAGAAAATGGTTGACTTCTAATGCTGAACTGCACAGTAAACCACAGAAGTGGGCCAGTAATTCCCACCCTTATTCCTTCCTCAGACCCTCTGCGGTCAAATATTATATGTGTTATTTGTTTCTTAAATAAACCTTGGACTTAATAGCATCATGCAAAAAATGATGCATAGGTTGGATAGTTTTGAACTGATATCAACTATTCATTGCAGAAAATGACATTAATGAACAAGCTAAGATTTATTATTAAAGCCACAAAAGTAAGGCATTTGCAATGTTAGGTTTTTAAAATCCTAACTCAGCCCCCTCATATCCACCATTCCAGTGAACCCCAAAGAATTGATTGCCAAAGCCCGATCCAAATGTTATTTATATGTTTTAAAACCCTAAATAAATAAAAGTAAAAGGAATACAGTTAACACTCCTTGACAAACAACACACTCGTATGTTGGTCGCAAGATATCAGGCTTGGGCAACATGTCTGTATCTAGGTGTACCAGTCTCAAAGCAGTTTCTGTACATAGTCACACATGGGCCATACACAGAGCAGTAGTAGTTGTATCATCATACACATTGCGCTGGACCTATAACAGACTCTGAGAGTGGCCCTGCAGGCCTCTTGTGAAGCAACTGCATCCTCACACATTATTCCGGCCCTGAAGTGGACTTCGATAGTGGCCCATAGGGACACTCTTGAAGCAGTTGCATGTTCACAGACATAGCCTTACAAACCCAAGCAGATCTTTTTCATTTTGACACAGTGTACTGAAAGTGAGGTTGTGTATCATGTAAGTGGATATGCGAGTCACAAAAATAGGTTCAGGAGTAAAGAAACTAGGGCTTGTTGTCATGATGCGCAACAATCTTATTTAACCCCTTGGCCACACACGAAGCAGTTGCCTCATTACACACATTAAGCCAGACCTGTAGCAGACTTCATGAGTGGCCCACAGTAGGTGCACCATCACAAACACTGTGTCAGATCTGTAGTGGTGATGAAGAAACTGCATCACACACATTTTGTTGGACCTGTAACAGACTTCATGAGTGTCCTTCAGCAGGTGCATTAGCAGCTGTATCATCACACACATATTGTACCAGACCTTTAGTGGACTTCACAACAGGCCCGCAGCTGGTGTATTATTACAAACATTGTACCACAGCTGTAACAGCTGTGAAGCCATTGCATCATCTCACGCACACTACCATGGACCTGCAGTGGACTTTGCAAGTGGCCACAGCAGGTGCATCCTACCACACATTGGATCAGACATGTAGCAGACTTTAGGAGTGACTGGCATCAGGTGAAACATCACAAATGTTGCACTGGTAGTGCATTTTGTAAGTGGATCGAATCAGCTGCATCATCACACAAAATTGCACAAGACCTGCAACAGTCATGAAACAGCTGTACTATCACACACATTGCACCAGACTGTAGTGAACTTCACAACTGGCCTGCAGCTAATGCATCACTACCAAAAAATGCCCCAGCTCTCTAGTGGTTGTGAAGTAGCTTTATTATCACAGATACTGCTGCAGAACTGCAGTGGACTTCATTAGTGGCCTACATTAGGTGCATGATACCACACATTGTGCAAGATCTGCAGTGGACTGCAAGTGACCCACAGCAGGTGCACCATCACATAAATTGTAGTATACATGTAGCAGACTTCACAAATGGCATGCCAGCTGCTGCATCATCACACAAATTGCATCAGATCTGTACTGGACTTTTTGAGTGGCCCACAGCAACTGCTTCATCACACACTTTGCATGGATCTGCAACAGAATTTTGTGAGTGGCCCACAAAGCCACTAGTGAAGCAGCTGTATCATCACACACATTAGGCCAAACTTGTGGACTTCATGAGTGGACTACAGCAGCTACATTAGCTCACATGTGCTGGACCTATAATGGACTTCACAAACGGCCTAATGCAGGTGCATCATCACACACATATAGTGTTCGACCTGTAGCCAATATCAAGAGTGTCCCACAGCAACTGTTTCATCAGACACATTGCACCGGACCTGCAGCAGACTTCACTAGTGTCCCTGCTAGCTACTCGTGAAATAACTGAATCATCACACACATTGCATCAGACCTGTGTCAGGCTTTGCAAGTGCCTGCAGCAACTGCATCATAACTCACATTGTGCCAGAACTATAGCACGCATCATGAGAAGACTGCAGCAGCTGTGTCATCACACATACACACACTCTGATAAATACACACACACACACACACTGCCGGACCAGTAGTGGTTGTCAAGCAGCTGCATCACCACAAACATTGTGTTATACCTGTAGAGGTCTTCATGGGTATCCTGAAGCAGCTGTATCATCGGAAACTTACATCAGACCTATAGCAGCTATGAAGCAGCTGCATCATCTGAGACATTTCACTGGACCTGTAGCAGTCTTCACAAATTACCAGCAGCAGTTACATGATCACACAAGTTGCACCAGACCTGTAGCAGACTTCATGAATGGTCCTTTGTGCTACTTATGAAGCAGCTGCATCACACAAACTTCACTGGGCCTGTACCTGAGTTAGCAAGTTGCCTGCGGCAAGTGTATCATCACATGCATTGCACCAGACCTGCAGTGCACTTTGTGAGTGGATTACATCAGCTGCATCATCACACATTTTGTCAGATCCATTATGGTTCTGAAGCAGATGCATCTTCAGATACATCTTACCAGACCTGTAGTGGACTTCACAAGTGGTCTTCAGCAGGAATATCATCACAAACATTGTGCAAGTCCTGTAGTGGTTGCAAAGCAGTTGCATCATCATACATGTAGTGCCATGGACTTCTAGCAGACTTTGTGAGTGGCCTAAAGCAGGTGCAGATGCACACATTGGGACAGACCTGTAGCAGACTTTGTAAATGACCTGTAGCAACTGCATCATCACACACAAACACAGACACTGCACCAGACCTGTAGCAGACTTCACAAGTGCCATGCAGCAGCTGCATCACTACACACATTCAACCAAACCTGTTGTGAATTTTGCAAGTGATCCACAGTACAAGTTGCCTGCAGCAGGTACATCATTACACACATTGTGTTTGACCTGTACAAGACTTTTTAAGTGCACAGCAGCTGCATCATCACACATGTTTAACCAGATCCATAGTGAATTTTGCATATGGCCCACTGCACGAGTGGCTTGCAGCAGCAGCGTCTCATCACACATGTTGCACTAGGCCTGCTGCAATCATAAGGTAGCTCCAAAATCACATATTTGAGCCAGACCTGTAGTAGACTTTTTAAATGGCCTGCAGCAGGTACATCATCACACATATTGCACCAGACCGGTAACCAATATCACCAGTGGCCTGCACTGGCAGCATCATTACACACATTACACCAGAACTATAGTGGCTATGAAAGAGCTGGATTATCACACACGTTGACCTGGACCAGTAGCTGACTATGTAAGTGACCCTGCAGGCCAGTTGCAAAACAGCTGCATTATCCCACACATTGTGCCATTTCAGTTGTGGACTTCACAAGTGGCCCACAGTAGGTGCATCATTACACACATCACAATAGACCTCTAGCAGGCTTGGCATGTGGCCTTCAGCAGCAGCTTTGTCAAGCACATTGTGCCAGACCTATAGTAACCATAAAGCAGCAGAATCATTACTCATATTGCACTGAGCTTGTAGTGTAATTCATAAGTAGCCTGCATCGGACTAGATTTGTAGAGGACTTCCTGAATGGCCCACAGAATCTGCATCATCACACATATTGCACTGAACCTGTTGCCCTAGAACTGCAGCATACTTCGTGACTAGCCAGCAAGTGCATCATCACACACAATGTGCCTGAATAAAAGGCATCACTAGAGGTGGGAACTAGGGGCTGGAGCCCCGAATCTTTATTCATTAGTCCCATATAAATGATTACCAATTCCTAAAATTGACTCCTGCGTTAGATGTTTGCTTTTCACTACCCAGGAGGCACAGGGGCACAAGCCACTAATCTTTCTGGACCCCAGAAATGCCCCTGTCCAGACTTGTACCACACTTTGCAGATGGTACCCAGCAGCTCAATCGTCACAGACATTGCTTTGGACTTTTAACAGGCTTCATGAGTGACCCACAATACCTGCATCTTATTTATTTATTTATTCTAGGATTACAAGTACCTTTGAGCTGAGGCTCTTTTACAAAGGTTCCACATCAAATTAGGGAAACAATACAAACATGACAAAAATTGAAAAAAGCAATTCAAGCAGATTGAATGCATACATTTGAGGAGAGGTAGGTACAGGACAGAAATTTGTAAAAACAATGCAGAGCATGAGATTCTAACACAGTCACAAGCAGTGGAATAAAGACAATTGAGGGAAGGATGGAAACAGGGTCGGGCAGAATTCACAGGGAAAGTTGAGAGATAGAGGGGATTAACAGAAACTGAGGAGCAGCCGAGGGCCTTGTCAGGTTTTGTGAAGTGCAAAGCCAGGAGAGGGGGGAGAGGGGTAGGGGAGGGAAGGTGTGTGAGAGAGGGAGAGAGGTAAGTGATAGAGGGATAGCAGATTAGGAGTGACAGTCACAGGAGCTGGCGGCAGAGAGATGGAGGCAAAGGTAGGTTTTGAACTGGCCAAGACTTTGCAGTGAGGTTATGTCTTTGTTGAGTCCATTAAACCAGGAGGGCGGATGGTGAGTAAAAGACCTCTGTCCTTAAGAGGTGCAGCACCGGGGAATGTGCAGAATTTGATTTTCAGAGATCCTGGTGGGGTGGGGCTTGTGTGCAGCATGTAGGAGGGCTTGGACTCCTGGGGGAGCAAGGCCTAACGTGATCTTCTTGGCCATTAAGCAGGTATGGTGCTTAATATGGTTAAATAATTGGAGCCAGCCCATTTGGGTGTAGAGTGCACACATGTGGGTGAGATGGTGGGATCCTGTGATAAGATGGCAGGCTTTGTTTAGGGCCAAGGATAGGCACCTAAGGGCTGTGTCAGAAGCAGAGCCATAGACAACCAGACCATAATCAATTAGTGAGACCACAGAGCTCTGCACAGCTATCCTTAAGGCATATGTGGTAAGGCATTCCCTGTGCCTGAATAGAAGACCAATGCATTTGTTAACAGCTTTGGCAATAGTGTCAGTGTGGATGCCATAGAATAGGTGACTCTCGAGTGTGATTCCAAGATATTTAAAGGAGTGAACTTGGTCCAGGACAGCACCATGGCAGTTTGCAATTGAGAAAGGATGAGATCTATGCTTGTTGAGGGAGCCGCAGAAAAGCATCAACTTTGTTTTCTTATAGCTGAGTATCAGATTTTGGCTATTAAACCATTTTTCAGTGGAGATAAAACCCATCTGGAGCTTTTTTTGAAGTAGGAGGGGGTCATGATGAGTGGCATGGATGACAGCGTCATCTGCATACAGTAGGATTTGTTCAGGACAGGATTGTGGCAGATTGTTCAAAAAGAGGCTGAACAGGAGTGGTCCGAGAATGGACCCCTGCGGGACTCCTGAACGGACGGGTCTAGAATCAGAGATGGTGTGAGCAATTTTCACCCTTTGTGAGCAGTTTTTCAGGTAGCTCTTAACCAGGATTAGCCTCTGAGGAAAGCCCTGAGTTTTGAAGCTCTGTGATGAGTAGTTGATGATGGATGGTGTCAAAAGCCGTAGTCAAGTCAATGAAGACTGATCCAGTTAGTTGATTATTGTCAAGGGAGTTATGGATTGCTCCTGTGAATTCTAGAAGGGGCGATGTAGTGCTGTGGCCTTTTCTGAAACCGTGCTGCTGCTTACAAAGAATGTCGTGCTTGGCCAGGTATTCCGTCAGCTGGTCAGAGACCAGTCGCTCAAGGGCCTTTGGGGGGTAGTATGGATATAAGCCTATAGTTCCCATGATGGGCCTTGTCTCCACTTTTGTGGACTGGCATTATGGTAGCGGATTTCCATCTGTCGGGGAACTGGCCACGGGAGAGGGAGAGGTTGAAAATACGAGTAAGTGGAGATAGCACTTCATCTAACGCAAGGGAAAGTAGTTTAAGGTCGATTGTGTCCCCTCTGGTTCTTGATCCTGCGATTGCTTTGCAGACGTATTTGTGCACTTCATGCCTCCTGACTGCTTTGAAGTAAAAAGGCAGATGAGTCGAGGAGGGGGGGAAGGGTGTTGAGAGGGGTTGCAGCAGAGAGGTCAGCATCACAGAAGTCATGTGGGAGTACACTGCTGGGATCCGAGAATGCAGTGTTAAATGTATTTGCTATAGTTGCTGGGTCCAGGGTTATGGTCCCATCCACTTCCAACATGGAAGGTGACGTTTTGGGCAATTTCCCTGCAACTTCTTTCAGCTTATTACAGAAGGACTTCCCCTTACCCCATGTGTTAGTGAGAGCATCTTTGTAGTAGTTACTTTTCATCAGATGTATTGTTTTAGTGCAGTCATTTCTAGCACGTTTGTAGTTTTGTATATCTACTTGCGTACCTGTAATCCGAGCCCGAGCCCAGAGGTGGTCCCTAGATTTCATCAGTGCTAGGAGCTCCCCAGAGAGCCACAGGTTGCAGAGCCCTTTGACTTTCCTCTTTTTGTAGTGTGTGGAGGAGTCACAGGCAGCATTAAAGGTGTTTATGAAGAAGTCTAGTGCAGAGTTGACATCCGATGCTAGAAAAACAGGGGACCAGTCTTGTTGTCTAAGGTGGGATTTAAAGTGCTTCAATTGGCCTCTTGGGAGGATTTTGCTTGTAATTAACTTGGGCGGTGGGAGGCTGAATTTATTTGACCATTCACAGGTGACAGGGGAGTGGTCACTTAATGAGACAGGTAGGATGGAGACTTTTGAGATGCGGGATGGGTGGTTGTTCAGGATCCAGTCCAGAAGTGAGCATGTGCCAGTCTTGTAGTTGAGCATCTTCACACACACATTGCACCAGACCCATAGAAGACTTCATGAGTGATTTTGCAGACTACTCTTAAAGGAACTGCATCATCAACAGAGACTGGCCAAGTGGCCAAAATTCAGTTAGCAAATTAATCTGCAAATTCTGCAGAATTTGTGAAGTGTAAATTCATTGACATTGCAAAGTTTTGACAGTGAAATTGCTGTTATTTGGGAGAACTGAAAGAAATTTGCTCGCAAAGTTACAACTGCCAAAAAAGGCCAATCTGCAGTAAAACCTTTGTAAGTTTGATGAAGTCAAAGTTCCTAGTGTCTGCAGAAACTTCGCAAAGATAAATTTTGGCTGATTCGTGGCCTCTTCACTGGCAAAGATGAACTTTGCAACATCTCTAATCATCACACACATTGCACCAGACCTGTAGAAGACTTTGCAAGTGGTCCACAGCAGCTGGGTAACCCGTCAAGTGAGCACTGCCAGAACAGCGCTGCACTATATGGCACTAGTTTGGTAAGCACTCACACGGATAGCTAGGGGAAATTTACAGTGATCGCTGTAAGTGCTCCACAATCACTGTCCAGTGTTCTGAAAGAAGATAAGAGCACCAGGAGCCAGGAGGCTGGCTGTGCTGCTCCCGTGGTGTGGAGGGCTGGGGCATCGAACAGCTGGGCCATCAGCAGTAGAGACCAGGTTTCTAATCCTGTCTCTGACCTTTTAACACACCTCAGGACTTCATTTTTTTTTACATGGGGTCATAACAGCCCTGCAAATTTTAGCTTTCCACGGGATCCGCGCCAACTTGGAGTGAGAATCCTAAAGACGAGGGGTGCGGGAGGCAGAACACCCACATTGAGGGGGTTGTGGAGGGCAGTGCCCTCATACAAAAAAATATCAGTTCCGTTTTTACCATGTGCTTCTAGCTGATGTTATTGTTGTCAGCTGCCAGAAGCTGTACCATCACACACATTGTGCTACACCTGCTGTGGTCATAAAGCAGTTGCATCATAACACACATTGTGTTGGACCTGAGTGGACTTCACAAGTTGTCTACAGAAGGTGCATCATGAAACATATTGTGCCAGTCCTGTGGTGGATGTTAATAGTGGCCCAGAGCAGTTGCATCATCACACACATTGTGCCAAACCTATAGGCAGATTTTGCGAGTGACTTAGTGGACTACATGTGAAGCAGCTGCATCATTACATACATTGCACCAGACCTGTAGCAGTTGTGAAGCAGCTACATAATATGTATTACACCAGATCTGTAGTGGAATTTGCAAGTGGCCCTGCTGGCCAATACCAAAGTAGGGGCATCATCACACATACTGTGTCAGACCTGCATTGGACATCACTAGTGGCCTACCAAGCAGCTGCATCATCACACGCATTGCGCCAGACAGGTAGTAGAAACCGTATGGGCCAATTGTGCAGCAGATGCATCATCACACACATTGCACCAGACCTGCAGTGGACATCCTGAATGGACAACAGCAGCTGTATTACCATACATATTTGGGCTCTGCAGTACTGCAGACTGGGTATGCACAGTTCATACATACCTGGCCCATGTAGTTATGCACCTGGAGACAGGTACAGAGTGTGTGGTATCCACAGTCACACATCCCCACAGGGTGCCTGTCTGCAGCCATGCCCCTCAAGTGCACAGTCCAATCAGATGCCCCTCCTGGGTCCTGCAGTAGATCCTCTGCTCCACATGAGCAAGGGATTCTGGGTAGGCATGGGTCCACCATTTATTAGAAGTACGGACAAGTGCCTGAATGCATTCCCTTAGCCCTTTCTGTCAGCGCAGTGGGCTAGAGCATCACATTGGGGCATTCCAGTCCCACTGCAGCCAACAGGTGTTATTAGGGTGTGTGTGCAAAATATATGGTAGATCCCCACTGCTGTATCCTGTGTCCCCCTTGCCCGGCACTTAGCGACTTTGTGAATGGCGCTGAGTGTTGGCATATTCCCAGACATGCCCCCAGACCAGCAGTCCAGGGGATCAGGTGTAGAAGGGATGTGCTTCCCTTCCATGCATGCCGCTGGGGATCTGTGATAGCCCTGATGTGTGGCTCAGCGATTTAGGGTTGCCTACACACCGCAGATTTGTGACCTGCTGCACCTTAATGCATAAGGCCAATTGTGTGGGACCTGTAGTGGTTCTGAAGCAGCTGCATCATTACCATTGCACATGTTTATTTTTATTTTATTTTATTATTTGGTAACCGGGTAAGGCCCACTTGGCACAAGCCTGTTTTCAGGGGTGACCCAGGTGCACTTGGGAGATTAAGTGTCTTACTTAGTTACACAGTATGCATGTGGAGGTTGTGGGAATCAAACCTAGATCTGTTGGATGTAGCAAGTTAATTTGCAACTCATTACTCTTACCTCTAGGCTATACTGCCTGCCTCAGATATTGCACTGAACCTGTACCAGACTTCATGAGTAACGTTGTTATTCAGCTGCAAGGCAGCTGCATCATCACTCACATTGTGCCGGACCCATGATGGACTTTGCAGGTGGGTCTATAGGCCACTCATGAAAAAGCTGCAGCAGTGCATATATTGCCCCAGATTTATTGCAGACTTTATGTGTGTTCCTGCCACTCTTCAAGTAGCTGTATGTTCATCTTACAAAGCCATGAACATTTTTCTTATTTTGAGACTAAACATGATGAAAGTACTATAAGTTTGCATCTTACAAAAGCAGGTTTTTGAGTCACAAAAAGTGGTTCACAATTGACAAAACTAGGGACTGGATTTTTAATACACAGCCTAATTTAAAAATGCTAAAAACTGTTTTTTACCCCAAGAAAACACTTAAAGAATAAACTTTGTACTGTATGTTGTCAACCATAGAAGTTTCAGACATAACTTTCAGCAAAGTATATTGTTTTTGATGTGCAAATTTATCTGTTCCTTTAACCACTTTTGTGACCTGAAAGAGTCATGAAAGTGAGTTTGTAGGCACTTTTACACAAAGGTTTCTGTAATGGAATGACTGTTACAGAAACAGTATACCGTTACATCCCCATGTGTAAAATGCATCTGTTCCATTCCCCTGGTGAACATTTGCCTGAACTGCAATCACTACCTTCCTTGGTTCGTCCTGATGTGTTCCATTTCATCTGGTTGTGTAAAACAGCCATTCCGGCAGCAGTACAAAAACAGCCATAGAGTACCACACTCCATGGGGGAGCCGAAACACAAACTATTGAAAACAAAGATGGGGTGGTTGCCAGAATACCTTCTGTGTAAAGTGAACCACAAACAGAACAGAGTACAACAGTGCCACACAGGTAATGGTCATTCTGTTGTATTCGCTTGTGTGTAAAAGCACTTTGTGAGTCATGGAAACAGGTTCATGAGTGATGAAAGTAGAGCCTGTTTTTTTTTTGTGATACATAACAACCTAATTTCATTAATGTTTTTAAAAGTATTTTTTTACAAAAAAAAAAAAACCTTAAACATGCAATCTTACACCATACAGCTATGGACCATACAAGTTTCAGTCTTGACTTAGAACACGTTTTCTTATTTTCAATGCATAAATGTTTTGCTTGTTTTGCCCACTCTCTTGCCACTCAGGCTCTGGAAACCATTAGTCTTGTTTCACAAAACTGGGTTCTGAGTTATAAAAATAAAGCATGTCAGTTTTGCAAAAATCCAGTTATGAAAAATGTGTAAACAATGAACAGTGTGTGCACTGAAACTGCATTTTATTTTCTAAATAATTTAAAACTTACACATTTCTCAGTAAAGCACCCTGTCAAAGATTCATCATCCATGGGCCAAACAATAGCTACCCTGAAAGTACTGTGGATTCAAGTCACTGCTGTTTTTATGCTATCAAGTGTGCGAATAGAAAGGTCCTAACAAACATATTGCAATACATTTTCAACCTGATATACAGTAACTTTCAAACAGCCCAAACAATTATTAACTGTTTATAGAATCCAGAGATCTCGGCACAGATAATGGGTACACCAAATTATTTGTTATTCCATCAAGGGTCAGATGTGGTATTAAAATGCTCAAACTGGAGTTTAACATAGAAAATAATTTGTAACCCTAACCATAGCTGTACTTACATGCCCCTAATGTAATCTGGTCTTCTAACCAGATTGTAAACAGTGTGAATAAGGATAACTATGGGATAATCACACTTTGTAACACATTGCATTTGGAGTGAATATTCCATAACACATCCATTTATATTCAATAGCACATGAATAAAAATTCACTGCTTTCTATAATCAGTACACTTTCACCATTAAGTGGAAAAGGGAAAATACTGCATGTTTGGGACTGTGTTGTATCTTGAGGGAAAATACAGTAATTAGCCATTTGGCAAAACCCATTTTTTTAGCTACCATCTCTTTTGTTTTAGTCATTTTTACTATTTTTTAAAATGGGCTCATGCTAACAGGGCTAGAACCGTAGCAGTATACATGTGTCTTAGATTCAGATTGCAACTAAAATGCAGGGCCCCATGACCAAGACAACTACTCTCACTACTCCCCCAGTTGCTGCTAAAGAACAGGCAATCTGTTGAAGCTGCAACTTCCATACAAACTGTATTCCAAAGCCCTTTACAAAGAGCAGGGATAGATAAGGATGAGGTTAGGAACAGTGAGGTTAAGTCAGTTAGTAATTTATGGTCAGAAGGAACACTAGTTCGATCATGCTCCCCAATTTACAAGCAGGGTTGAAATAAGTGTGCTCAGAAAACATGTACCATTTCATAGGGACATGCTTAGGGTCTCACAGTGAGTGACAGTGGTGGTATTCATACCTGAGTCTTCAGGTTCAGATCTGTGTGTTCTTGACAACTAAGCTAAAACATTGTCCCCCTCTAAACCCCCAAACAATTCACTACCCCATGATCAGCTGCACACATTACCCCACATCTGCCTCCCCTTACCTTGTCAAAGTAGACTTTGGTGGATACAATCATGAGTGCCACCATCCATCGTTTGGTTGTGGCCAGGGCTCCTTTTTATATCATGGGCATGGAGCAAAAGTGGTCATCTGTGCCACTTCTATAAATAAAATACAGGGTAGTCTTTAGGAGCACATTCTTACGTACCCCTTCCTCCAATCATATTTTCCCTCAACTACATTAATAATGAATAAAACCCACCCCACCCATCTCAGACCCACCACACTCCTCAGCCATTCCTTAGGGGTCCTTAATCACCCAGTTTAGTCAGAATTAATGTTTCTAAACCTGTCCAATGCTGCATAAAGACCATCATCCTTTGCTTCTCACTACCCAACCTGAATGCCATTTTTCTCCGTAAAGCACTGCTGGGGCGAGAATATGGCATTTCGGCTGGCTGGTGAGAAGAAGAGGATGGGGATCTTTGCACAGAGTTTGACAAGCTTAGAAACATTTCCTATAACTAAACTGGCTGACTGGAACCCATAAGGACAGGTGAGGAGGGTGGTGGGAATGAGATGATGGAGTGGGGCGGGTATTATTGACATGGGAAGTGAAGAAGTGGAAGAAAGTACTGGCCTGCAAGAAACATCCCTCTTGGCTTACCGCCATTAGCTCCAGTAATGCAGCGCTCCCCTGGGTCCACATGCCACTGATGTCAAAAAATGCTCACCTTCAATGGTGAAGAACATTTTTTAGCTAATTGATTTATTCTTTTAGCCAAATGATAAGATGGAAAATGTGTCATGCCAGCACTAGTTGGAGAGCATATCTGGTTCTCTAAGAAAATCAGGGAGACAGTGAGGGCAAAAAAAAGGCCTTCATCAGATATAACGAGAAACAAGTGGACAGGGAATAGAACAAATACCAAGTAAGGATGAGAGCAGCCAAGAAGACAGTCAGGGATGCAAAAGCAGACACAGAGCTACGTATTATGAAGGAGGGTCAAGGGAGTGGAAAAACAGATTTTTAGATACATTACAGAAAAAAGAAAGATGTGAGGGGTATTGTAAGGCTAATGGGAGGGCACGGCAAAAGAGGAAGAGGAGCAAAAGACAGTCCTTTTCTTATATGGATGTTTTTGCAAACATAACAGTTAAGAGATAGGTTAAGTGTGATGTCTGGGTAAACTCACATATTCTGCATTTCTGAATGCATTACATAAAAGGCTCTTGTTGGATACTAAACTATGAAATCCCAAAGGCAGTTTTAGTGATCAACAAAATGAGAAACCTCCATTGGTTAATAAGAACTACACTTGTAAGCTTTGGAAGTTCAGTTGCAGCCTTTTACTACTGAACAACTGTTACATTTAATCGTTTTACCACTGCTGGGCTCTACTCATAGACTTCTCTTCCAAAAATAACACTAAAGGCATTTTGAATTTATAGAAGTACTCACCACTCATTTAAGAGTAGAGTTCATAGAGGATAATGCATAGGTGCCTGGGAAAAGCAAGGTGGTTAAATTTTGGATTTTAAGGAACAAAACTATGGCGAAGGAGCTACAAGGCCAAAGGATGAGTTCAGAAATGTCTATTTTAGCACATTTACACAGTAGGTTAGAGAAACTGTGATTAAGCACAGGGAGGTTAAGTGGCTTGCGTAGGGTTATACAATGAGCGATGGAAACTTGCATCACCAAGGTTCAAAGGTCTGTTCTCTAACAACTAGAGCAAACTGCCTCCTTATGCACATGGTTATAAAATAACTTGCTGAAGGTCACAAGGTGACCAGATGACAGCAGTGGTATTCAAAGCTGTGTCTTCTGGCTCACAGGGCTGCTCTCAAATCATTTAGTTACACTGCATCAAGATCTTACTGCTCTGCTGTGCTATCCCGCACTCTCCTTTTTACTGGTCTATAAAGACTTGAAGTGTACAGGAAGGGTCACAGTGTGGGACTGATTTATACAGTAATGAATAAGCCACATTACACATTTCCAATAGGTATGCAGGCGTAACATTTTCTTCAGCATTACATTACAGTCTCTACAAAAAAAATAGTGCTGAACAAATCTGCTTTTTTGTTTTCTTAAGGGTGATCATAACAAGAAAACTATTAGCTTTCTAACTCTTTAACTTTAAATGTCTGATTGGAAAATTAAAGCAAATCCAAGATGAAATAAACAAGAACTACAACTGTTGTTGAAAGAATACACATTTTTTTTCACTTGTACTGTTTTTTTTCTTTAAGTGTATCATCACCACTATAGTCTGGTTTAGTACATACTGTAAGCGTTAAACCCATCTAGTAGAAACAAAGGTGTTGTAATCATCAGCAATTGTCACTCAGCTAAGCTCTAGGACTGCTCTGTATCAAATAGCTGCAGCATGTTGTACTTGTAAACCCTTCCAATATACTGTCATTCAAGGCAGGAAATGAAATAATGAGCAGGAATGTTACTGTGTTTTTACTTTTCATCAGTATGCTTCATTGCTAATGCAAAGGGATACTTAAACCAGTTTATCCAAACAACTCAACTCTGCCAGCAAAAAAAGTATTTTTTTTCAGTTGCTGAAGATTTTATTTTTCTTTGCCAAAGTCATCCAGTGCTGTTGATGGAATATCAGTTTTCCACATGGTGATAAGAGATACAGTACACGTATAGTTCATTAACTGCACTGTTCGTGCTGTAGCAGATTCCTTAGTGATCTGGAGGATAACCTTATTTGGGGTACATCTGCTCTTGGGCACTCACACACATTCATCTGTAGTGGCTGCATGTGCAGTCTGGCCCATGGGCTACTGTCTATCATCTCCTCTGTGAGTTCTAACAGTTGTAAGAAGTTCTACACCTGTTGCACTGTTGGGTTTTGCACTGTTTTGTTAGCTGGATCAATCTGTCCACTTTGTCAGCTGACTGACACAATTCATGGCTGTGTATATCAATGTTCCTTGGTGATTGATTATCTGGGTAGCTATCAGGAGGCTTTTTGGCATTTTGATAAGCCAGCCATGATCTTCCAAACATTGATCCGCCAATTCAGTAGTGTGATGTACCTTGGTAGGTGAACAATCTCTGATCAGCCAGTCATCTAGATATGGAATCTTGTGGATAAACTCTGTCCTCGGCTTCACCACCAGCATCATGGGTATTTTGATGAATTCTTAGGGGACTCATACCAGGCCAAATGGAAAGCAGTTGTATTGGTAATATTTGTTCTGTATGTTGAACCTCAAAAATTTCTGGTGTAATGGTGCTGTTGGTATAGTGGCATCCATCAGGATGCAATGCAGTACTTCAACATTCTGCAGTAGAGTTATTGCAGGAAACAAGGCAACAAGAATTGCAGTTAATCCTGTTTGTCATGCAGTAACCTTAGATACTGCTTCACATCCTGGTGAACTCCACTGCATGTGGAGGTATACTTCTGACCTGGCACATATTATGAGGTACATCATTCATTTTTCCTCTCACAAATCCTTTGTCTCACAAGGTGAAGGTAATATTCCACATTATACAATGGCAAGAAAAAATGGTGGTCTGTGATTGGTCAGTCTGGGGCTGGACCCGTGATGTTATCCCAGCATGCAATCTTTATTTCTGAATGTCTCTGTTTATTATTCCCATCATACTGCAAATTGCATCTACCCTGTTGGTAGCCACTTTCTTTCTTTTGTATACTATCTTTCTCTCACTGCAAATACTTTCTACCTTGTCTATAGCCACCATTTCCTTTCTCTATTTACCCTGCCTCGAATTATCATACATGTCATACTTGTTATGAAATATATACTTTTGTCAATTTTTTGTCATACTTGAAATGAAATATATACTAATGTAAAGTAAGTTGTACCTGTCATGTAATGTTTCTGTATGCACTGATATACTGTTCCCTCCCGGGTCGTCCCTGAAAATAGTCATTGCCATGGCTAGTGCACTTACCCGGTTAACAAAAACTAAATAAAATAAATAAATAACATCACGGATCTAGTACCAGCACACACATGACCGAATCACACACAAAACAATTACTACATATTCCATGTTCAAGAAAACTTAAACTCCTGTTTGTGACTGGCTTCACACAATTGTTCCACTGTAGTCAAATTCCCTGCGTGGCAAACATCTATTTTTTCCTATGTGTAACTTAAGTACTTTTCTCACACATAACACACATCAGTATCCTATCTTCCCCAGACACAATTCACAAGTAGTTAAGGAAACTTTAAAAAAAAAGCCATAACTGAAATCAACCCACCCCCCACCAGTATGATCATGCAAGCGTCTGCGCACCACAGCACAGCACTCGCTTCACTCACTCATCAGCTCATCACCATTAAAGATGACTGTGGTTTTTATTTTCTTACTTTTAAATAAACAAACCTAAAAAAGCCATAACTGAAATCATCTTTCTCTCCCCTTGCCAGCATGACACACACGCTTTTTATCAGCACAGCGTTCTGTAAATGCGCTGGCGTTTTCTCCTGGTACAAACTGTAAATCTGCAAACTACCAGGAGAAGAGTTCCAAGCGGGGGAGAAACAACCGCAAATTGAAAAGCGACCATGGTGAGTGGGACAGATCTCCACTCCTCGGCCTGCTACTTCACTCTGGAAAAACCCACTTTTCTACTTTTTCCTGCTGGCAATCTGTGGCCTTCACTCAGAGCCAAAATCCAACACCGACCATGATAACCACTTGCTTCCTCAAACACACTCGTCAGTTGACATCTGCTTTCAGTGACGACAGCTTAAACTGCTAGTAAAATGCAAATTTGCTTGAAGGGTAATGAAGTGCCAGTCAAGGTGGGTGGGGGAAAATAAAAGACACACAATAAAAGAAAGACAGGGAGACTGTGAGACTAGGGAAGGCATTTTGGAACACCAGCCCCACCTACAGGACAAAACAGTAAATCTGCACTATTTTTTTCCTAAGTATACCTACCCATTAAAAAAAACTACAAATAAAATCTACTTTTATATGTATTTCTTTATCTTTTTTTTTTTTTGCTTTTCACACAAATGAGCCATTGTATAATAGGAATAATACACTCCAGGGTCTGTGTCATGCTGGGATAACGTCACTTCTCATGTGTTGGATGCACTCGGCCTATGGCCTCATGCCCAACCACTTGAGGCGTGACATTATCCCAGCACGACACACACCCTGTTGTGCATTATTCCTTTATTTCCCACTGAGACTTTAAAGCAGGAATTCTTAACAGTCTATTATGATGTTATCAGCAAACATTATGAACATTAGTACACTGGTAGCCATAGTGTTCTGAGCTTGCTGTGCCACGTTTAATTATACTTTATGTCACACATTTTGCTCAATTGTCACTCATCTTGTCACACATTTTGGTGAAGAAAGGTTGAGAGGTATGCATGGATGTATGCATCCTTTAAATCTATGGATGTTAAATAATGGTGTGGTTGGATTGCCAGGATTGTTAATTTTAGTGTCGCCATTTCAAATTTTTGTATCTTGTGAATTGGTTCCGGAATCTGAGATCAAGAACTGTCTGCATTCCTCCTGTCTTTTTTGAAACTACAAGGAAGAAGGAATAGTGATATATACTGTACCTTGATCATCTTCGCTGAATGGCACAGGTGTCACTGCTTGGTTTGTCAGCAGGTCTGGCACTGCTTGATGTAGCGTGTTCCTTTTGTTTATTTATTTATTTATTTATTGAGAAATCAGCATTATACCCTTTGAGTCAAAGACTCTTTTGCAAAGGCTCTTCATCGGTAGACAGAGTGCAACATCACAAGTACAGGTACAGGAACATCAATCAGTACATATAATACATTGTAAGGTAAAGAACTGAGTAACATATCATAGCAGAGGGCCTAGACAGCCCAGAGTCGTGTGCAAAACAGCAGATAGTGCAACAATACAAGACTGGTGCTGGACTTCAATCAGTCCATATCTTACATTAGTAGGTACAGTGAATGAGCAGAGTAACATTCTTTAGCAGAGGGCAGAAACAACCCGGCATTGTGTGCAACAACAGCAGCAGAAATTCTGGAAAGCAGGATACAGATTTTAAAGACAGTATTAGGGAGGTGGCAGGGGCTGGGTTGGAATAGCACTACTAGGGTCAGTCGCACGTAGTGTTGTTAGCAAGAAATACCTTGAGTGAGGTTTTAAAAGAGCCAATTTTTGTATTATCAGTCAGAGCAACAGGTAGGTCATTTAGCCAGCTTGGAGCCTTGTGATAAAAGGCTCTCTGATCCATAGATGTCCTGCAGCCGGGAACCAATAAGGGGACCTTGGAGGTACTTCTGGTGAATCGTTGTGAGAGGGAGTGTTGGATGAGGCCCTGTAGGCTAGGTGGGGTGAGATTTAACTGCATTTTCTTCGCTAGGAGGCATGTGTGGTACTTAAGGCAACATTCGAAATTTAGCCAGTTAGAGCGGCTGTAGAGGTCACGTGTGTGTAGTTCTATCGCAGCTTGTCACCAGGCAACAGGCTTTGTTTGTGCTGTCTTGATGCAATAGAGAGCAGTGCTATCAGCTGAGCCATAGAACACAATTCTATAGTCAAGCACAGAGAGGACCGAGGATGACACAGCAAGGCGCAGCCCTTCATTAGGCAGACAGTGTTTGATCTGATATAGGATGCCAATTCTGGAGTTAATGGTGTTACAGAGGGTGTGGATATGTGTATGATAGGTAAGGGAGGAGTCAAGGGTGATGCCCAGGTATTTGAAAGCATTTACCTGCTCAAGTGGGGAGCGTTGGGAGGTGTTGACAAGTAGAGTAGAGTGGAGTCATGGTAGGGGTTCTGACAGTGTGCAAAGAGCATGGTCTTGGCTTTCTTATAGTTTATTACTAGCCTGTGTTCTGCGAACCAGGTCTTGGCTTCAGTGAAGGACTTTTGTAGGGCATCCTGCAGTGGTCGAGGCTGGGGATTGCTGCAGTAAATGACTGTATCATCAGCGTAAAGAAGTAACTGAACGGTGCAGGTTTGAGTTTAGGAAAAGGATAAATAAAAGGGGGCCTAGAATGGAGCCTTGAGGGACCCCAGAGTGAACTGGGAGGCAGAAGGAGAGGGTTGTGCCAATTTTGACCTGCTGTGACCTGTCTGATAGGTAGTTTTCAAACCAGGCCCTAGTATCGGGTGTCAGACCCACGTCAGACAGGGATCTAAGGAGAAGGGCATGATGGACAGTGTCAAATGCCTTAGTTAGGTCGATGTAAACCAACCCAACTAAGTGCTCCAGATCCATGGCCTTGTGGATGTATAAGGTATATTCAAGAAGAGCAGTGGTGGTGCTGTGACCTCTGTGGAACCCATGTTGCTCGGGGCATAATAGGTTAAATTTAGTTAGATGTTCGGAGAGCTGATCAGCTACTACTTTTTCCAGGGTCTTAGAGAGATGGGGCAGAATAGAGATTGGCTGGTAATTAGCAGGGGAGGTACACTCACCACCTTTCAGAAGTGGGGTGATTACAGCCCTTTTCCAGGAGGTGGGGAACTCCCCCATACAGAGGGAGCAGTTTAGGATTTTAATAAGGGGGAGTAGGACAACATCGAGGGATAGGTGAAGGAGTTTTAAGTCCAGGGAGTCACCACTGTGGCGGCTCTTGCCCAGGACATTTAAGATGTAAGACTTACCCTCTTTTACAGTTATAACTCAAAACCTGAAAGGTGGGGCAGTAGTGGGGGGGATGTCTGCCGATGAAGAGGCTGAAGGGGGGGCCAAAAAGTTGGGAGGGAGCACACAGTTGAGGTCAGAGAAGGAAAAGTTTAAGGCATTAGCAAATTGTACGGGGTCATGAGATATGGTCCCATTTACTGTGAGTTGGGAGGGTGGGGGGATAGTGTTTTACCTTTTAGTTCTTTGATAGTATCCCAGAATTTGTTCCCCGATCCCCTAGAGGAGGTGAGGATATCCCTATAATAAGTGGCTTTGGCCTGATGTAAGGTGCAGGTACATTTGTTCCTAGCTTCCCTATACCGTTGCTTGTCCTGAAGCAGGTTTGACGCAAGGGCTTTATGCCAAAGATTGTCCCGGTGGTGCATGAGGTCAAGTAGTGTTTGAGATAGCCAAGGGGTGTTAGGTTTTTTTACCATCTGCTTTGTAACTGGGGCAAAACGGTCACATGCAGCGTTGAAGGAGGTTATGAAGTAGCTAAGTGCATCGTCAGTGCTGCTCACTGTGTTTATGGGGGACCAGTCGTAGTTTGAGAGAAGGTTTTTTAACCTGGCTAATGAACCTCGTTTTAAATGCCTACACTATAAGGTTTTGGGGGGAGGGTTTGGGGCCTTACAGGACCACCAGCAGAGTACAGGTGAGTGATCACTGATGGCATCCGGGAGCACTGAGACCTTAGAGATTCTGTCTGGGTGGTTAGTGAAGATTAGGTCCAGCAAAGTGGCAGTCCCTGTCCTGTGGTTATGTCTTGTGGGGGATTGGACCACTTGAGTCAGGCCCATGGCTAAGGAGACAACTTTATAGTGGGCAGCTGGTGGTGCTAGCCAATTTGTGTTAAAGTCACCCAACACAATGATCTCACTTGAGGAGGGGAGGGATGAGATGCAGCTAGCAACTGCTGTGAAGGCTGCCTTTTGGTTACGGGGTGGGATATATACCACTAAGACATAGAGGGTTTTACCTGGGTTGCCTAGAGTAAGCTTTACGGTGAGTACTTGGGCCCCATCTGTGAGAGGGGGGGAAGGGACAGCCAATGCTTGAAGGGAGTTTCGGATGTAGAGCGCGCAGCCGCCACCCCGCTTGCTTTGGCGATCTGAGCAAAAAATGGAGCAGCCATTTAGGGCCACATGTGAGTCCATAGTGGTTTTGGAGAGCCAGGTCTCAGTTAAAGCCAGGATGTCTGGCTTGTGCTGCATAATCCATCCTTGAAAAGAGTCAAATTTTTTCAATAGGCTACAGATATTTAGAGACGCAGCAATAAGGCCTTTCCTTTTATCACCAGTGGGCGTGGTGTGGGTAATTGGCCCTGGGTTAGGGTGAACATCCCCAGATAAAAGAAGGAAGAGGAGGATGTGTCAGGTGATGGCAAACTTAATGTGTTTGTGTTCCCTGACAAGAGCAGGTGATTTCCTAGTGGGGCTATGTACAGGTACCGGAAGTGAGTGGATGAGTGGAGCCATGAGGAGGGGAAAGGGGGGCAGGGGGAAAGGTGGTAAATTATATTATGGATTAGGTTGTTGTCATGACCATAATGGGAAGGACAGGTACAAGATAAAAGTATAAATGTGAGAGAGGAGAGATGGGAAGGGTTAGGGGAGGGGGGGCAACTGTGAAAGGGGGGAATACAGTGGGCAAAAGACCAATAAAGAGTAGGTAGAGAGGTGCAGTCATTTCAGCCGATTGTACAAGGGGGAGTAAAGGAAGAAATTTCTAGCACCCTGTAGTCGTGACAGAGTATAAGTTGCTAATGAGAAAGCAGGGTGATTGGTTTTTACCATCATGTGAGGCTGCCTATATAACGAGATGTTCACCAAGGGTGGTGGTGGGGGCGGCGGGTATAAAACAAAGACTCCAGCTGAAAGGCTTGCAGTGCTCGTAGAGCTCGGCCGTTGCCTGCTTCACCGAGGGTTGCGCTCGTACCTGTTTCTCCCACTGAATGCTGCACAGGGGGAAGGCTTCCACGGACTGCCCTCACGACCAATTCAGCAGTTGAAAGGCAGAGAGAGATTCAGGTCAGGAATTTATGCAAGCTGGGGACTGGGGGAGGGATTTGGGTTGGGCAGGGATAAACACTAGGCAAGGAAAATCTTAACACTACTATTACAGTTTGCAGATGGCTAGAAACGCTCCACGAGGTATCAGCAGTAGCCCTTTAACATATAAATAACCCTCTGTAACGCTGCACAGCTTTCTGTAATGCTATGTTAAGGCACACTTCAATTAAGGTGACAGGCTGAAGGGATGTAGTAGGGAGGCTTGTTCACAAAAATATGAGCACAGAAAAACTATCTCCAATTGTAGGCCAACACATGAAGCACAGTTTTGAACTTGGAACAGTTTTTTTTTTTTTTTGGCGGCAAAAATAAACAAAGATTCCAGCTTAAAGGCTTGCGGTGCTTGTAGAACTCGGCCATTGCCTGCTTCACCTGCCTGCAGGTGATTTGATAGGGAGAAGGTCCTGATGAAGTCTTTCAATAAGCGAATGTGCATGGGGTGTTAGTTCACCTTGTTTGACTTTTACAAATCAAGTATCATAGCCAACTCAGTGGCGAGTGCAGCCGTCTTTTGCTTTGTTTGTAGGGGGAAGATATGGGCCTGTTTGTTGTGGTGTTCAGTCCATCTCTAATGCATGCCCCTTGCTGGTGATCTCAAAAACCCATTTGTCTGTGGCTGATTGGGCCCACTGAGCTGTGAAGTTTCTTAGTCTGCTACTACCGTGATGCACTTCATAGGGGCCACTGCTTCTTATTGTTTATTTCCTCTGTTGAAGGGGCTTTTTCAGGGACACTTTCCACACCCTTTGTTGATCTTAATTTTGAAACTGAAGGATCTGTTGGTGATCAGGTGTTTGAAAAACTATTGTCTGGATCCATGCTGGGTCTGGGTTCTTAGTTTGTTGTGAGTGCCCCTGAAAATGCTCTGAAAGAGTGACAGGGAGGGCAACCTTTGTACCTGCTTGAGTCCTTTCCCTGTCCTTCAGGTTAGGATTTAGTCCCTCTCCAAATAGCAAAGACCCCCTAAATGGGAGTCTCATGAGTGTGGTCTTGGATTCATTATCTGTCTGCCATTGCTTGAGCAATAGAGCTCTTCTCATCCCATTTTTCACTGTAGATATTTGGGCACCTAACATAAATTAAATGGTAGAGATATCTGCCGGGTTCCTTGATGCCTGTCATTCATAATCCTGTGCTTGGACTTGCTCATAGTTATCTTGTAACTTCTATATTACTGATTCCTGCCAGCACAGAGGCACCCTGCTGGTGTAGAGAGACAATGAGTTCACTGCCAAAACCATTTCTACAGTTTCATGCTGTCTCTTGAGGTTCTCTTTGATTTTTTTAATCATAAAGCCTTTTAGGGCTATGGTGCTTTTAATAGGTATCATAGTCCTGTGTGATAGCCCCAACCAATACTGGTAAGTCTGTCTTTGGTGTATTGACAAAGTGTCATAGAAAAATAGAATTTGATGGCAGATAAGGACTGCTTGGCCCATCCAGTCTGCCCATTTCTCCCTACCTACGTTATTACTGCAGACCATGCCCAGTCTACAGCTCTTTCTCCCTTTCCCCATTTCCTTTTGACTATTATTCCTTTATGCCTATCTCATGCATTCTTGAACCCCATCACTGTTTTCACCCCCGCCACCTCTACTGGAAGGCTGTTCCAGGAATCCACCACTCTTTCTGTGACAAAGTACTTCCTCACATCTCTTCTGAATCTACCCCTTCTCTAGCTTCATAGCGTGTCCCTTTGTTCTTGAACACCTTTTCTTCTGAAATATACTCCTCTCCTATAAGTTTTTTTCTCCCATGAGGTATATAGAGGTCTCTCTCATATCCCCCTCTCCCTCCTCTGTTCTAGGGTGTACATACTGAGGTCCTTTAGTCTCTCCTTGTAGGGCTTTTGATGCAGACCCTGCACCATTTTAGTTGCCCCGCTCTGGACTGCCGCCACTCTGTCTATGTTCTTCTGGAGAGGCAATCTCAGAACTGGGCACAGTACTCTAGGTGGGGTCTTACCAGTGAACTACACAGAGGCAATACCACCTCCCTCTTTCTGCTGGTAATACCGCTCCCTATGCACCCTAGCATCACACGTGCCCTCCCTACCACCTTGTCGCACTGCCTGACCACCTTTAGGTTATCTAATATGATTACTCCCAGGTCTCTTTCCTGCTTAGTGGTCATCAATACCATTTCACCTATTTTGTACTCCGCCCCCGGGTTTCTGTGCCTTCAGTGCATTACTTTGCATTTCTTCTCATTGAAATCCAGCTGCCATACCATGGACCACTCCTCTAGTTTTCTCAGTTCTCTTCTCATCCTTCCCACCCCCTCAGAGTGTCCACCCTATTGCATATTTTGGTGTCATCCATGAAGAGGCAGACCTTCCCTTCTGGCTCCTCTGCAATGACAGCACTTATCCCTGAGACACCCTGCTGGTCACCCTACCTTTCTTGAAGTGAACTCCTTTATCACCATCCTCTGTCGCCTATCCCCTAATCAATTTCTTATAAAGTTTACTACTTTTGGACCCACTCCTAAGCTACCCAGCTTGCTTACTAGTCTCCTATGTGGAATGGTGTTGAACATCATACTGAAATCTAGGTAGACCACATCCACTGCTCCACTCTGATCTAGTTCCTTGGTCACTCAGTAAAAGAAATCTATCAGATTCGTTTGACATGACCCCCTCACCCCCACCTCCAAGTGAAACCATGCTGCCTTGGGTCTTGTATCCCACCAGATTCAAGTTATTCCACAATCTTTTTCCTTCAGCAGTAATCCTATTAGCTTTCCCACCACCAATGTCAGACTGAGTGGCCTATAATTGCTGGTCTTCTCCCTGCTATCACTTTTGTGTAGTGGGACTACATCTGCCCTCCTCCAGTCCTCTGGAACCACTTATGTTTTTAGTAAGCTGTTACAGAACTGTCAAAGGTGCAACCAGTATTACCATGAGTGCCCACAAACACCTTGGATGCCCCCCCACCTGGCCTCATTGTTTTGTCCACCTACAGATTAGCAAGTCCTTTCAGGATTCTCACCTCCAAAAAAGGACTATTGTCCACCTCCTTCACTCCAAAGCTTTTGTTACTTTTTTGTGGCCCCCTCCCTTCTCCTTCCTCTGTGAACACTGAACAAAAGTATTTGTTCAGGATATCTGCAGTTATCTGGCTTTTCCTGGTCCCCCTCTGCATGGTCCCTCCCTTCACTTTTTAACCTTACAATCCCACCCCTGGTCTTCCTACATAAAACATGTCTTGTTCCCTTTCATTACATCCTGGGCTATTCTCTCTTCAATTTGCACCTTTGCACTCCTTACTGCTTTCCCTGCTTCACTCTATTCCCCTGATACACCTCCCTATCCTCCTTTCTCTGTGTCTCAATATCTTCTGAATGCTACCCTTCACCTTTCCAGTCACCTCTTTTGAGAACCATAGCAGTTTCTTTATCTGCTTGTTTTTACTCACTTGTTTGATGCAGAGGTTTGTTGCCTGTACTATGCTACCATTTATCTTAGCCTACTATTCCTCCACCCCACCCAGATCATCCCTCCGCTAGATGATCCCTGAGGCATTCACCCATCTTTGTAAAATCTGCCCTCCTGAAGTCCAGGACCTTTTCCCTTGTGTGGTTTGATTCTGCAGCCATCCTTATATTGAATCACCCCGTATGGTGATCACTGGTCCCCAAATGGCCTGCAACACTGTCCCTGTTAGTGAGTACTAGGCCCCGTACTGCCCCATCATGAGTGGGTTCACTGACTAGTTTTGTGAGGAATGCCCCATGAAGAGACTCCATCATGTAACTGCTTTGAGGTAAAGCCACTGCTGGGAATCACCAATTTACATCTGGCAGGTTGAAGTCCCCTACTGGTAGCACCTCCCCCTTTACTGCCATCTTGACAATGGCTTCCACCAATACCTTATCTAATTTCTCCCCTGTGCTGGAGGTCTGTAGATCAATCCAGTGTGAACAGTGCCTCCAATCCCCATCTCCAGGGTGACCCACAGTACCTCTGCCTCCACCTGTATTCCCTGTATCGGCATAGCTTTTATGCTTTCCCTCACATAAAGCACTACATCACCTCCTTTCCTTTCCACACAGTCTTTCCTGGACAGAGTATAGCCTGGTATGGTCATGTCACAGTAATGTTTTTCAGTATGCCATGACACCGCAATGGCCACAATTTCCAGGTTGATCTCTGCCATGGTGGCCTCTAGGTCCAGAACCTTCTTTCCTTGACTTCTTTTTAGTATGATTTTTTTCCCCGGCTTCCCCTAACCCCATGAGCGGGGTTCATCCTGCTGCAGCGACTGATCCCCACTTGCTTGGGGCTGACCCACCCAAATGGGGCCACCAGTGGCAGAGTTAGGTGGCCAGAGGGATTGGTGCTGCAGTAGGCTCATTAGCGGGGAGCCAAGATTTTTTTCAGAGTTTTGCGGGGGCAGGGACGTGCAATGATGGCCAGTGTTTGCCCCTCCCTCCTTACATGCAGGTGCTGGAGCACTTGTGGTACTCCTAGACTCCACTGGGGGTCCACGTTGTGCTGGACACTCAACCTCCCTCCACCAGAGCAGGGGAGCAGTCCTGCAGATGCTCAATCCTGCTCCCCCCAGCCTGCCCTCCAACACCTGGATCCATCCCCGAACCCGGGTCGTCGGTGCAGCAGATGGCCATTATGCCTCTGTGCCAGCTGGCTGGCTATTTCCTTGATTTCTAGCATCAGCACAAATGGCCTCACAGATTTTGTTTCCACTCTGCTTGTTGCAACCCTTTTGTCCTTTTTGGCCTCCCTCCTTCCTGCTTCTCTTTTAAATGCTCCAGTTCCTTTCCCCTTTATTTCTGCCACCTTACTTCCTTTATAAATTTTCACCTGTTGGATTCCTCTCCCCTCAGGTTCTGCTTACTTTCTACCTCAGCCTGTGGGGGGTAGTTTCTGACTCCCCTATTCCTTTTGCCACCCCCCTTGGCTAATGTAAATATTCATTGAAGTAACATTTAAACTATCCACTGAGGACTATGGTTCCCTTCCCACCCTCCTGGATGGATGCAGGCCATCACCCCTGTATAGGCCCTTATTCTTTCGGGTTGGTCCCCATCCCCAATGTAGCTGAACCCATCCTCTCTGCACCATTCCTTTAGCCATAAGTTGAAGCTCTGGGTGCAAAGATCCCTCTCCTGTCCCCTGTTGTAGACAGGCAGCACTACAGTGAAATCCACTGAGTGAAGTACCTGGCTAAGAACCCTCCCCAGCTCCCTAAACTCCTCCTGCACTATCCCAGCACAATCCCCAGCCAGGTTATTAGTCCCCAGGTGGACAATGACATACAGCTCTCCCTCCTGTCCTGCGGCCCTAGCGATCCTCAGGATCCACTTCCCCTGCCTCTGGGCTGTGGCACTGGGTAGGCACCTAACCTACCTCTCTCCCCTTTCCTCTTCCTAGGTTTATCCCCCTTACAATCGAGTCCCCCACCAGAAGGTGCTTCCTCCTCCTCCTCTGGACTCTTCTGCCAGCCTCCTTGGGGTCTCCCCTGCGGAGGGCCCCACATACCCCTTGGTCACTCCTGTAGGTGCCTCCTTCCAGCAGTCCCACCCTGCCACAGCCGAGAAGGAATTACATAGTGGTACTAGTTGAAGAATGTCCCTTTGTCCCACCCCCCTTCCAGAGTCCGCCATAGTCCTGCTGTTCCTCCTCCCTTGCATCCTCCGAGGTAACAGTGGCAGAATTGGTGGCCCCTGGGTGGGAGGAGAGGTCCCCAAATCCTAACCAACTTTACCTGTAGCCTAGCAACCTCCTCCCTCAACCCAGAGAGGCGTGTGCAGATGGAACAGCACTGCAGTATACAGAAGGGCTTTCTGAAAACTGCACTCCTAGCCACTGCACTGAACCACCCCCAGCATTCTCAATCTCTATGCTCCCTACGTTACCTGGAAATACTTTTGTACCCTTACTCCTGATAGGGTGTTTCTAGTTTTCCCCTTTTTGTTTATTTCTATTTGTGTTCCCCTGTGCCCTTGTTTATACTCCTACCCTAGATTTGTGCTGTCCCTATTTCCAGTTTTGACCTACCTTTGACCTTCCACCCTTCCCAGCAGTGACTATTACACAGTGACATACAAGTATCTTACAGGGAGGAACAGGGTGCAGGAATACACTATTTTTAAGCAAAAAAGATGTCCCAGGACTAGAGGGCATGGGATGAAGTTGGAAGGAGGACAATTCTGAGGAAACATGAGGAAGAATTTCTTCACAGAACGGGTGGTGGACAAGTGGAACACCCTGCCAGAAGAAGTGGTGGGGGCTGAAACAATCACGGGATTTAAGAATGCATGGGATAGACATAAAGGAATTCTGGAGGTCAGGGGTAAGGGGCAATAGACTTCTAGGAAACATAGACTGAACTTACAAGCTCAAATGGGCAGACTGGGTGGGCCATAGGCCCTTATCTGCCGACACTGTCTATGTAGCTATGTATCTATAGAGACATACAGTAGTGAACAGGTGCCTTGCCTTATTCAACCGGCAGAGTCCCCTGCTCTCTGCTTCCTTCTGTTAATGCCTGCTTACACCTACGATGCCAGTCACCTGTTCCACTCCTTTGCTGTTCCACTCACTCACTCACTGGACACAAACTTGTGGGACACGTTGGCAGTGGCTGCTTTTATGCAGAACCTGCTCCCTTCTTGGTATCTAAGAAAATAAATTAAGCACCCGAACTGGGAATTGAACCCTGGATCCTCAGATAAAAAGTCTGATGCTGTACTAACCGAGCTATCCTCCCCTTCTGTTCTTTGATATAAGGTAAGACTATTCTTCTCTCAGATAATCTTGTAGGATCCTGTGACTCCCATTCCGTCATCATGATGTGAGTTTTGCTTTGCATATTGGGAAAAGAGTCCTTCAACATTGGAATCCACAAAAGTGGGTTGGCCAGCAACTCTTCACCTTCCTTGAGATATCCATTACAGAAATAATTATATGAAATGTTTTCATGCTGCACACATAAAACTACCTAATGTGATATGCATGCTGCAAGCATGATTTACATGTTAAATTAGAACTGATTGCATGCATGTGACATGCGTGCAGCAAGCAAATGTAAAAAGCATGCTTTTTATGTTAAACTGGAACAGACTGCATGCATGTGGCATGCGTGCAAAAAGCAAGTGGTCACTAATAACCGCACACATAAAAGTTAAGTGATTTGCTAAGGATCACACCATATACAAGTGGGAGTTGATGAGATTCAAACACAGTTCATCAGGTTTCCAAGTCTTCTGGTTTGCAGTTCAGTGCCTTTAACAACTAAAGCTATACTGCCTGTACACATGTGGCTTTCTTATATAGTAATTAATACAAATCTGCATATATCTGAATGAATGCAGCGTGCTTATAGTCACTGTTATACTTTTGAGTTTTCTTGTCCCCACTAATCTCAGCTACATAACTAAACTGTAGCACACATATCAATGGAAAAATGTGTGGTTCTTCCCACCCCAATATACACAGTTACCAACAAAACTACTTTATTACTTCTGTCTGGCCTGTACTACTACTAATTTCTCTCTATAGTTTTGAATGCTTCCACACAAACAGACTTTAAGGGCCAAAGACAAAAGTAGCAATAACTCAACACCTACCCACATGGCCAGGCCCCCCCATGCACACACACTGCAACAGGTACAGCCATGCTGCTACAGACCTAACCCACCAAGTATAGGTATAAGTCGAGGGTCTTTTACCTGAGTACTAGGGAGCTAGAGGCAGGAGGCTTTCAGAGATGATGTCCATGGATTAGAGTGCTGGGGTGAACCCCCTTGAAATGAATAGAGTTATTTTTTATTACATTTTATACATTATGATGGTGAGTTGGAGAATAATGAAGGCCACTGTTCTACTAACAAGGCCCTTGTTAGTCAAGTGGTGGCCATTAATCTCCAGCTCTCCATCAATAATGTATAAAATAGTAATAAAAAAAAAGCCCCATTTATTTCAAAGGTGCACTCCCCTGCAATCTCACTTGCCTATGTCATATTGTACCAGAGCATGGGGAAGTGGAGATCAGGTTCACCCGGTGGGGATGGGCATAAGCCTGACTATAATGGGGCTCCAATAGTTTGTGCATACCATATCGTACAACTGTCCCTGAATGCAAGGGACAGCCATACTTTGATCCATGAAAACTGCTTTGCTCCTCATCCATCCCTCTTGGAAAACATGCTGCTCACACAGAGGATATCCTGTAAATTTAGAATTTATGGCAGGGGAGGGGCACCATTTCAGATTTCATTGGCAGGGGGGCAACAACCAGTGGAGGCCAGGTGCTAGTTTGCCCCTAGGTGGCAAGCTCTAGAATGTCTGGATCATCTCTAAAAGATAAAAATTATTTGTTATGACTGAAAAGTGATATACAAATCAGGGAAAATTCAAATGTGTAAGATTCACCTGGCTATACCCTGGAGCAGTGCATCAGATTTGGGCTTACACTCACCTAGTTACTAACCAATTTTTTTTCCTGGCCGAAGTTTTGAACCCCCCCCCAAAAAAAAAAAAAGATCTGTCCTGATTTCTCTCCCTGAATCCATGCCATTCAATACCCATCCCATTTGGGCTGTGACTCATGAAGCCATCCAAAGGTTGCAGAAATGTGAAAATCATATACATATTTCAGTCCTTCCTCCTTCCCCAATCCCCCTGTAAAAAAAAAAATTATTTACTTTTACTTACCTGGCATCTGGCCAGAACCTGCAGCCTGGCCCAGCGTGCCACCAGCCCAGTTTTTAGTCTGCTCCTCCTCCGTCCTTCTGCAAGAAGTTGGATGTTATAACTGATCATCCCAGGTCTCCAACGTGGTCTGCGACCAAGTCACCTCACCAACTGAACCCACCCAAATGTGTTGCTTGCTTCTTGCTTGGCTGCTGCCATGACTGCTGCCACATTGCACTGATTATGGCCTTCGAAGGCCACCCACACCACTGTCACCACAGTTGTCAGGCCTAGCTTGCTGACACAGGGGTCCTGTGCTGTTTTTTTGTGAGGCAAACATAGCAGAATAAGTAGGTAACCTAGTCTCAAGTTAGCTTCTAGCTCACACTCTGCTCTTGCAGCCACCATGGGAGACGAAGACTCGCTAAGAACAGACCAACAAAAATATGTCACCACAACACTGCTCTTGAGAGTTCAGTGCTCACTGACTCCTATAAGCTGTTGTATGCAGCCTGTCTACTCTGTGGCGGGATAGAAAATGGGTGAAGTGCTAAGGAGCCATCTGGCAGGCATCAGAGCAAACATGGGGATGGACCAAAGGTGATTCAGCATTAAGGAAGGAATACTGGTTGCCACAGATGAGTGTATTAGGCTCAGGGGGGAAGAACACAAGGGCCAAAGTGCTCAGCTGGTTCAGTTCTGGGGTTGCCCAGGCAGTAAGGGAAAAAAGGTTGGCTTATAGAAAATTCAGGAAGATCAATAGAGAGGTGGATAGGGAGAATTATCTAAGGTTGGCTAGTGAGTCAAGTAAGAAAGCCCGGAGAGCAAAGGTACAGAAGGAGCTGCAGATAGCTGAAGGAATTAAGAAGGGAAGAAGGCTTTCTTTCGATATATAAGTGAGAAAAGGGACAAGAAGGAAGGGATTGTTAGGCTAAAGAAAGGGGTGGAGTGGGTGGAAGATAATGGGGGAAAAACAGAGATACTAAATGAATACTTCTGTTCTGTCTTCACCAGGGAGAAGGATGGATCAGTGCCTTCAGGAGGGAAAAGAGGAGCGGGGGGGAGGTGAACAAAGATGTAGTGATAGAGGAGGATAGAGTGAGGGAGAGGCTACTGGCATTGAAGGTGGACAAATCACCAGGCCAGGATAGAGTACATCCAAGGGTACTAAAGGAACTGGCTGAGGAGCTGACAGGGCCACTGGCAGACCTATTTAATAGTCCACTAGAGTCAGGAGTGGTACCACAGGACTGGAGAACAGCACATGTAGTGCCCCTCCACAAAAGCAGTCCCAAGGATGACCCAGGAAATTGCAGACCAGTCAGTCTGACTTCCCTTGTGGGCAAGCTTGTGGAGACCATACTAAAGGAAAGGTTGGTGGAATATCTAGAGGAAGATGGTGTTCGGGATGTGAGGCAGCATGAGTTCATGGGGGGAGATCATGTCAAACGAATCTGATTGACTTCTTTGACTGTGCCACTAAGACAGTTTACTGGGGCCAAGCGATAGACATCCTCTATCTTGATTTCAGCAAGGCCTTTGACTCTGTGCCCCACAAAAGGTTGATCAGGAAGTTGGTGGATCTCGGGGTTGGGGAAAAGATGGCCAGATAGGTGGAAAACTGGCTGAGGGACAGAACCCAGAGGGTGGTTGTGGGGGAAGAGTTATCTGGCACTACAGAGGTAACCAGTGGGGTCCTGCAGGGCTCAGTGCTGGGGCCGGTGTTGTTCAATGTCTTCATCAATGACATTGGAGATGGCATTAAGGGCAAAATATGCCTATTCATGGATGACACCAAGCTCTGTGGAAGAGTGGACACAGCTGAAGGGATACACGACCTACAGAAAGATCTGTAAAAGCTGGGGAAGTGGTCCAGGATCTGGCAGCTTGCCTTCAATGCCAAGAAAAGCAAAGCAATGCATATTGGAGCCAAGAATCCCAGGACAGAGTACTACCTGGGTGGAGTCCAAGTATCTGCATCAAAGGAGGAGGAGAAAGACCTAGGAGTGATGATCACTAGTGACCTGAAGCACTCCACGCAGTGCAAGAAAGCAGCAGCAAAGGCAAACAAGATGCTGGGATGCATATCAAGGGGGATCAATAGTATGAGAGAGGAGGTTATACTGCCCTTGTACAGGTCACTGGTAAGGCCGCATCTAGAATATGGAGTTCAGTACTGGTACCCACACCTCAGAAAGGACATTAACTGCTGGAGAAGGTCCAGAGGAGGGCTACAAAGATAATAGCAGGTCAGCAGGGTAAGGCATATGAGGAGAGATTGAGGGCACTGAACATGAACTCCCTGGAAGACAGGGGAGAGAGAGAGACAGGACATGATTGGGACCTTCAAGTACTTGAAAGGAATACATAAGGTTGATAAGGAGAGTTTCTTTAAGCTGAATGACAACCATAACATGAGGGGGCACAGTCTTAAGCTGGAGGGTGGGAGGTTTAGGAGGGCGGTCAGGAAGCATTTATTCACAGAGAGGGTGGTGGGCACTTGGCATGTGCTGCCAGAAGAGGTCATCTCATTGAAGACAGTGGGCAGCTTTAAGAGAGGCTGGGATAGGCATAGGGGAAGGTAAAAATCATGGGTAGGGAGAATGGGAGGAGTGGGGAGGGAGGGCAAGGACATTAGCACAAGATGTGGACCTGCAATCCGAGCAGACTTGATAGACCAAATGGCCTTCTTCTGCTGTCTTCTTCGTATGTTCGTATGTATGTTTTTTTCTTTTAAAAAGTGAAAAACAAACTGCCCACAATACTGGTGTTACCACACAAAAACACATTTCTTTACAGTCTTTGATCAACCCACTCTACCGCTTTCCTGGGCTTAGGAACACCCCAACACAGTCTCGCTACTGATTATGCAGTAGGTGTAGAGGACACTATTGCATCTTGAAAGGCTACACTGTTTGGGGGTGTTGCTAAAGTTTAGGAAGTGTGCAATAAGTACAGATCCAGGATTTGAAACAAAACAAGTTTGGTTATAACTATACATTAGCACGCATTTCAGTTCTGCTAAGCAAGGAGGCAGATAAAGCAACTAACACTATCAATCAGATTCAGAGAAGATAAGTAATCAGAAAATGTGGGGTTTTAACTAGAAATAATATGATGCAAAAAAGATTGACTGTGTCCCTTTAAGTCTGTTTAGAGTTAGTCACCTGTTGTGCCATCACCATCTACCACCATGTGTCAAGCTTCACTCAGGTACTTTTTAGGCTTTACAACCCTCTGACATAGCTAGGTTACTCAATCACGGTCTGGTACTTAAATACATTTTTCAGTTCACTATGAGCTTGCTACTTCTTTCTGTTTTTGTGGCTGTTTTCTGAAAGAACAAGACAAATACCTCAATCATTCAGTTGTCACATTTATATACTCAGAATACCCTTTCAGGCTGTGAGCACTTCAAAAGAGGTCACGTAATAGCATTTTAAAAGGTTCTTATTATTATGCTGTGTGTATTGTTTCTCACAGACAAGGAGCAAGTGACCTAGCTGCCTGTCCTCTTGAGCCTGTGTGGCTCTGATGTACAGTGATGTCATTACCTTGTGACATCACAAATGCGTGCATGCAAGCATGGAGATGTGCACTGGGTTTTTAAGCAACCCATTGTACTGGTGTGGCAGCGTGCCAGCTGGCTTTCCTCACAGGCTCTAATAGACTCGAGGGGGATATGGGTTACCTGCACTACTGGGTTAGCAATTGTCCTGCCTCTGATGATTTAGTTTTCTCACACGTTTCATAACAATTTCGAGTGTCTGTTCAAACTGTTACTTCCCATGATTTTGTTTTCTTTTTGCTACTATATTATTGTTGTTCTTTATTCTACGTATGTTACGGCTATGTCAGACTCCATTATTCCTACATTAAATACAAAGAATTATTTTGTATTAGTTTCAGTCTTCTTAATATGCATTGTCTGAATATAGTCAAAATAAACAAAACTATATGCTGTGTGGATATTCCTCGTACTTAATATGATTAATTGACAAAACAGTTTCAATAAACATTTTCTTAATATAATATATTAAAACTAATGTATTTTAACTCTTTTTAAAGGAAAAAGGTAATCCCATGTAGAAGCACTATAACAAAAGGTCAAGACATTGGGGTATTCTAAAATAAAATTTATTGAAGACAACTAAGAACTTAGAAATATCAGGTTTTTTATGGAGCCCCCAACCCCACAGCAGTGATAACTGATTTGGACATCCAAGGGCAGCTCCCCATCACCTTTCATTATATTCAGTCATTTCCTGTAGTATACTATAGTTATGTTTGCTTGCGCACATGCGCAAGAAACATTATGCGGCAGCGTAGGAGAGAAGTGGGTTGTGGAGGTGCGGCACTGCATTGGGGGCTTGGCACCGGTGGACCAATGCAGGCACACTGTGCTGATGACATTGGTTTCCAAAAGTGCCACCAAGTTGAAACAATTTCACTGCTGCAATGAGGGACTGCATCATCATTGCAGCATCAGCCATTCTGCTGCAATGAGGGAGCGACCCATCATTACAGGGTGGTAACTTGCCTAGTGTAACATTCTTTGTAAACATGGCAGCCACTTGCCACCACCTTACAGCCCCATGAAAGCCAATGGGGGTGGCTAATCCCCCTATTGGTATGCCACCAACCTAGTTTATTTGCTGATGGGGGAGCCCACTCCCCGTCGGCATAATGTAACCCTCCCTATTTTTGTGTGCCAAGGTGCCAATCACCTCAGCATCATGCCCCCAAACAGTTGTTCTTGCTGATGGGGCCCAATCAGTTGGTCAAGTCTCCCACCTCGTGGGAAGGCAGGTGGCACACTGGGAGCCCACCCCAGTGTGCTGAAAGCAAGCCTGAAAAAACCTTTCCTGCTATGTCTTTTTTTTTTTTTGTCTCCTTGAAAGAAACGAAACGGTCCCACGCCGGTCACCGTCCCCGCCCCCAACCCGCACCCACCCACTGCGCACCCTACTTCCCCACACACACACACCCCCCTCACCCCAGACTTACCTCCAGAGCCTGGCGCAATGATCTTCAGAAGACCAGGAACACATCTGCATTCTTCAAAGCCAACCGTGAACTGAAGAAATGCTAGTAAGCTGTATAATGGCATAAATAGGGTTTTTTCAACTTTGGTGCATATCTCAGGCATTTTTGGGAATTCTGGCACCAAATTTTCAACATGGGTTTACTGGAACCCCTTCTCATGAATTCAGTCACTGTCATGGCGTTATTCTGTCCCGAAAGGTGATTTCACGTTCACTGCGTGGAATCACCTTTCGCGACTGAGTAATGAAATGACAGTGCCAGTGTTCATGAGGTGGGTTCTCAAAAGCCTATGTTGCAAATTTGATGAAAAAATAAAAAATGACTGTTTTACGAGTGTGCATTGTGCAGTTTCTACTCACACCATAATTTCGCAAATTTGTAATATTTTCACTCCAGATTTTCAACATTAGCATTTTTCCACATCTCCTTATGAACAGTATAGCTGTCATTTTTCATATCCTGACCGAAATGTGTTTTCGCACTGCCGGCACAGAATAGCTCAGTCTCTGTGGGAAATCAGTGTTCAGGACACTTGAAGAAAATCACAGTGACAGTGACACTGTTCATGAGCAGAGGTCCTAAAATGCCTATGTTGAAAATTTGGTGATGAAAGTCCATAAAATGACTGTGTTATGAGCATGTGTTGCGCAGTTTCCACGTACGCTCATAACTTCGCGAATTTGTAATATTTTCTCTCCAGATTTTCAACATTAGCATTTTTCCACACCTCCTTATGAACAGTACAGCTGTCATTTTTCACATCCTGACCAAAATGTGTTTTCACACTTCCGGCACAGAATAGTGCGGTCGCTGTGGGAAGTCAGTGATCAGGACAGATTAAAAAACAATCACAGTGACACTGTTCATGAGCAGAGGTGCTAAAATGCCTATGTTGAAAATTTAGTGACAAAAGTCCATAAAATGACTGTGTTACGAGTGTATGTTGCGCAGTTTCCACACACCCTTGTAATTTCTCACATTTGTAATATTTTCACTCCAGATTTTCAATATTGGCATTTTTTCACACCTCCTTAAGAACAGTAGAGCTGTCATTTTTCATATCCTGCCTAAAATATGCATTTACACATCTGGCGCAGAATAGCATGGTCACTGTGGGAAATCAATGTTTGGGACAGATTAGGAAAATCATAGTGACATGTTCATGAGCAGAGGTCACAAAATGCCTATGTTAAAAATTTGGAGAAAACAATTCCACTAAATGACTGTGTTACACGCGTGTGTTGCGCAATTTCCATCTAAGCCCGGATGTTCAAGTAGTTTTAATATTTTCACTACAGATTTTCACCATTGCCATCTCTTCACACCTCCATATGAACGGTACAGCTGTCATTCTTCACATCCTGCCTGATCTGTGTTTTCGTACATCTGGCGCAGAATGGTACAGTCGCTGAGGGAACTCAAAGTTCGGGACACATTAACAAAAATCACTGTGCCACTGTTCATGAGAAGAGGCCCCAAATGCTTTCATGAGGTGAGGGTCACAAAAAGGCCATGTTGCAAATTTGTAGTGCAAATACCAACAAACGCCCGGGGCATAAGGGTTTCTAACCATAACGTCCCACCCTGTACAGACTGACAGGCATCAGGAGTGTGCCTTTGGATTGCTGACTGTAATGCTCATGCCATTACACCCCCACCCCAACACTCTGCAGCCAGTGACAGGCATCAAGGTGTGCCTTGGACTTTTCGACCCCAGAGTTCACCCCATTCTCATATACTGCACCCATTTCAGTGGCTGTCCTTATGGAATGGGGTGACTGTAAAGCTGAACACCCCAGGGCACACCTCAACACGTGTCAGTGTCTGCAGGATAGGGTGAAGTGAAATGGCATGAACGTTATGGGCAGCGACTCAAAGGCATACCCCAATGCCTGTCCGTCTCTGCAAGGTGGAGGTGGGGTTGACGTGAAGTCAATACTTCACTGCCATTCCTATTCTGCATCTCTCTAACTCCTGCATTTCCAATGCTAATACCAGCAAGCAAACATTTGGTATTGACAAATGCTTGTTTGTTTAGAGAGAGATAAACCCATGTTACAGTAAAATCACTGTAGTAGTAACACTGTATTGTTGCTGAAAATACTGAACTCTGCATTGCTACACTGTGTGTGATTCTTGTAAGAGGCACCTGGGTTTTGAAATTGTAGTTGATGGCTGAGCCTTGTTTTGTACATTAGTCTATTTTACACCCTTGCCCCTGCTAACATTGTTACTCCACTGTTACTAATGTTCTACCTGTACAAATGTCCACCAATCAGGATGACTTGCCTCATCCTAAATGGCCAACTTCCTATCTGCTGTAATATGGCTGACTTCCTTTGTGGAGTAGAAATGTTACATGAATGCTGGTGATGTGCTGTTCCCAGCACAAGAGGCCTGCCTTCTGCAATGTAGCTCCCTCCCCTAAAATGGCCACCATATAATCTTGCAAGATTGTGTAATGTAAGCCACTCTCTTAATACAGCTGCCTGCTATTCTCTCAAGATTGGCCAGTGTGCTGCACATGAGGTCTAGGTCTCGCATGACGCCTGCGAGGAACATGGTGCTGGTCATTTCAGCATATACAAGGATTCTCCTTGGGGGCAGGGGTGAGGGAATCCCTTCTGGAAAATGTCTTTGTTGCCTTGTGCTGCAGTAATACTCTGAGGGCAATGGGTCAACCAAGGAGGGATCTGCACTGATAATGGCATCTCTGTTTAGTGATGAGAGATCCAACCTTTAGATCCTTTAGATCTTGAGACTGTGCTGGCACACTAGGCATGTCAGGCATGGTGTTTTTGAAAAAAAATCTCAGTGACTAAAGAGTCAGGATGCCGCATGAAGGAGCTAGATGATTGCCTCCATAAGTGATGTATACAGCGACTGAAAACATAGGGTGCACTAGTCACCAAGGTCAGGAGTTTGTTTGGTGTGGCTCAGGTCTTAAGCAAATTGCTTTTTCAGCTCCTGTGTTAGAATCATATATTTCTGGTGTCCCATTATTCTGCAGTCTGCCATGTTCACTTGGTAGGGAAGCCTGGAGCTATGGAGATACTGCCTGATATTGTGAAATAGATGCTGCAGGAGGTTACATTTCTCTCATAACCCACAGGCATTTTTTTAACTCTGATTTACCTCTGGTCCTCCAGGATTGCTCAGATGGGAGCCAAGAGGGATAGGAAAGGAAGGCTAGGAGGATGGTGCAGGAGAGTCCATATTTCCCAGGTCTTCCTGTAAGCTTAATTTTGTTCTTCAAGGCAGTCAGAATGGTTTTGTAGGGGTGTATAATATACTATTTTGTTAGCACCCTGGTGTACAGTAGGATGTAGGAACCCCTCATTTAAACAATATTATTGTATCATTGTAGCTTAAAGGAGCAGTCCACCCAGAATTTGCAAAAATATATGTTGTGCAGAGTGTTTTGATTTGTATGTAAATTTCTAGTGCATCCTTCCCTCTGTCTGCTATTTTTTCTAAATTAGTCTGCTAGCTTTATGGTAGTTTTATGACCCCTGGGGATCTTCATCTCAGCTAGGTTTATTGCTTTTCTTGTACCTACACTGCATGCTGGCTCATGTGATAGTGATGTAGCCAGGATCATAGATTCTGTAGCAAGAACTGCTTTACAATCAGTTAACAACAGTAAAGATGGCTATATTTTAAAAACTATGAAGAGTTCAGCTTGGTGACTACCCTCATTGTAAAGGTCATTTTGTTGTGAACATCTGTGACACTGGTTGTGTATGTGTAACTTGTATAGTTTTCAAGACATTTACATTTTCTTGGCATGTCTACTAGAGTGTTTACTCAGAGAGGAAAAAAAAGTGTCTGTTTGCAAGTGCATCTGCACACGTGCCAAGCAAATCTAAATATCTTGCAATCTTTACAAGCTACACAAAAGACAACCTGCAGCAAAGTTGTTCAGGACAAAAAGGCCTGTACAATGAGGGTAATCACTAAGCTGAACTTTGTATATTTTTTAGAATATAGCTATCTAATTACCCATATTTCCATGTTTTTTTTTTACCAAATTTCCTACTTCGGATGGCAAATATTTAAAAAACTATAAGGAGTTCAGCTTAGTGATTACCCTCATTGTATTTTTTTTTTTGTTCTGAACAACTTTGTGACTTGTTTTTGTGTAGCTTGTATAGCTTTCAAGATATTTAGATTTGTTTGGCATGTGTGCAGATGCACTTGCAAACAGTGTACCCTTTTTTCCTCTCTGAGTGAACACTCTAGTAGACATGCCAAACAAATGTAAATATCCTGAACACCATACAAGTTACTCAACCAGTGTCACAATTGTTCACAACAAAAAGACCTTTACAATGAGGGTCATCACCAAGCTGAACTCTGTATAGTTTTTAAAATAAACAGTAGCCAGCTCTACTGCTGTGAACTGATTGTAAAGCAATTCTTGCTACAGAATCTAGGGTCCTGGATACATCACTGTCACATGAGACAGGATGCATTGTAGGTACAAGAAAAGCAATACATCTAGCTGAGGTGGAGATCTCCAGGGGTCATAAAACTACCATAAAGCTAGCAGGCTAATTTAGGAAAACCTCCTAATAGCAGACAGAGGGAAGGACACACTAGGACTTCACACACAAATCAAAATACTCTGCACAGCATATGTGTTTGCAATTTCTGGGTGTATTACTCCTTTAATCAACACTATGCAAAAGTAACTGTCTGATATTATAGGATTGTAGAGCTAAAGTGGTGCCAGACAGGAAGCAATGCAGTATCTCCAGTTACTGCTTGACAAAAGAGATTAATTGCCAATGAAATTGCCTTGTTTACTGCATCCAGGCTGGCCTCATTGTATGAGAGATAGTTAGAAAAAATAAATTTAACTTGCCTTTGCATAAAAAGTGGAGCTGCACTGGCTTCTGTAAGGTGGCTTACCACTTTCAAGATCCTGCTGTTGACTGACACTGCTGGCTACTGCTGGACCTGGAGATGCACTGCTGTACACTGCTGTGTTGTGGATTGACCACTGAAAGCAGGCTTTGCTATATGCCTTGAATACTTTTATAAAAGGTATGCCACAGTTGTTTAAATAGCAGAACTCACCAGAAAAACTTGTGCCGTGTGTCAGCTGGTATGCCATTTCAGGTGTTCTCTTTTCTTTGCAGAAGGAGAGTCGGTGGTGGTACTGGACAGTGGAGCGAGAGAAGCACTTCGGAAAGGCTTAAACCTGAGAGAACCGGGGAGATAATCAAAGCTGAGAGAGGCAGGAGAGGAAGAGGCAACAAGATGAGATGAGGATCAGATGGGAGAATCTGGAGAGAGTGCAAGAGGGAAATAGAAGAAATGAAGTAGAAGGAAAGTGAAGTGAAGCCAAGGAGTTGAAAGGACTCAAAAGGCCGATAAGGCAGCTATAACTGCAAAAAAAGCTGTAAAATTAGCAAAAGGACTTAGAGTCATGAAAAACTATAGGGGGTTTAGCTCTTGGTTCTTTTTCTAAGTTTTAGGTATATTTTTTTATGGTGATATAGTGAGCATTGCACAGGCATTCGTGATTATACTTGTACTCATATTTGCTCATATTTATACCTGCGGCAAGGCTTGTGTTAATGCTATTTTAGATAGTGCTATTGTTGATAGTTTTGGAAATTCTGGATTCATTGGATAAATTCCATGGACATAGATATTTTAAGGTGAATTTTAAAGTTTTTTTTCTTTTAGTTTTTTAAATGTTGTGCCACACTCTGAGCCCCTAACCCAGATAGGTGTTTTATGGTCACATGGTCTAAGTGCTTAAAGCGCAGGCGTAGTGTGGTGCAGGTTAGATTCACCACCATTCCAGACCAGGACTGCATACGGGGAGGCTGTGAGATTAAAATGTGTGCTAGGGTCTTAGATTTATGGCACTGCAAGTTATTTGCGATTTGTAATAGAGAGGTTCACACCGAGTAGCGGAGAATCGCAAAAAGCCTTATGAGCAGTGGCAACTAAAAGTACTCCAGATAATTCTTGTTTAATTAATGTCTTAATATTAAATGAGAAAAGGAGTATGGGCACAATACGAGTAAGAGCACAAGAGTAAGTCAGAGAGGCCGTATAGCTGCTTAAATTGCTCAGTGGAGAGGGAGAAAGCATTATCTGCCATAGAAGCACTCCATGCTCCCTGAACCAAAGATGCAGATGTAAGTTTTTCAAGTCTTGCAAACCTTTCAAGCCTTGAAAGTTGATTTGATACTCGACATTTATAGTACCAGTATACATATTTTATGTTACTGTTTCTGAAAAAGTAACTTAGTGTTATTATTTTAATATCCTTTTTTTCTCTTTATGGTGTATTTTTATTGTGTTTTGTAAAAAGTGCCCTGCCCTTGCTCTTTTTTGAAGTTGGTAATATTAATATTACTATTTTAAAGAAATGCACACGGGATCAAGGGCCTAAGGGTCTAAGGATATAATAGGATATCAGTAAAGGCATTTAGTCATAGATGCAGGTATAGGTATATAAGCAGGGTAGGGATCATGAAGATGTATTGTGGCATGACAGTGTTTTATTCCTGTTTTTTTATTCTTGTGTTAAAGGCACCAGGAAACAACAGTAGTTCTTCCCAAGACCCAACCAGGGTTGAAAAACGTTAAAGTACCTACAAGCCACAGGACTTGTATCCACAGTGGTAATGGGTGGGTACATCTAGACACTTAGAAGCAAGAGACATGCTCAAGCATTTCAAGAACGAAAGAACATGAAGTAGGGAAGTAGCGTGGATCATTTTTTAAACAACATAAATAACTCAACCAGGTGGGGAAGATAATCAAAGGTAATTGAAATTGAAATTGGAGGAAACAACAATATATCTACTGACCATTTAACCCCCAAAATTATTAAAAGTAAAAGTTTTACCTGGCAACAAGGATATTGCATGATCAGCTTAACACAGAAACATAGAAACATAGAATTTGATGGCAGATAAGGACCGCTTGGCCCACCCAGTCTGCCCACTTCCCTACCTAATGGATAAGCTGCAGATCCTAGTTAAGCAGAAGCCTACTTCTTCCTACCCCCACCCCCTAGAATTGCCTTATGACTGTCCCATGCATGCTTGAATTCCACCATTGTTTTTGACTCCACAACCTCCTCCAGAAGGCTGTTCCATGCATCCACAACCCTCTCTGTGAAAAAATACTTCCTTAAATTACCTCTGAGCAGCCCCCCATCTTCAAATTGTGCCCTTGTTCTTGCACACTCTTTTTTTGAAAGATGCTACCTCTTGGACTGTTGATTCCTTGAGGTACTTGAAAGTTTCTATCATGTCCCCCCTCTCCTCCTTTCCTCGAGGCTATACATATTAAGCTCCTTTAGTCTCTCTTCATATGTCTTCCAGTGCAGACCCTGCACCATTTTAGTTGCTCTTCTCTGGACAGCTTCCATCCTGTCTATGTCTTTGTGGAGACTGGGTCTCCAGAACTGCACGCAGTACTCCAGATGGGGTCTGACCAGCTGTCTGTACAGAGGGATAATAACTTCCTGTTTTCTACTGGTGATGCCTCTCCCTATGCATCCTAGTATCCCCCAGCCCTCCTTGCTGCCCTCTCACATTGCTTGCCCACCTTTAGGTCATCTGATATGACTACCCCCAGGTCCCTTTCCATTTTTGTTGTTGTCAGTATCTCACCCTCCCATTGTGTACTCTTCCCCTGGGTTTTTGTTTCCCAGGTGCATTACCTTGCACTTCTTAGCATTGAATCTAAGCTGCCATACATTTGACCATTCCTCCTTGCCAAGTCCCTTCTCATCCTTTCCACTCCACCTTGTGCATCAACTCTGTTGCAGATCTTTGTGTCATCTGCAAAGAGACATACTTTTCCTTCCAGTCCCTCTGCAATGTTGCTTATAAAGACATTGAACAGGACCGGTCCTAATACTGAACCCTGCGGTACCCCACTAGTAAAGTAACCCACCTTTCTTCAGAGTGGACTCCATTTACTATTACTCTCTGTGTCCTATTCTCCAGCCAATTCTTTACCCAGGCTGTCATCTTGGGACCCACTCCCAGGCTGGCTAACTTGTATATTAATCTTTTGTGTGGGACTGTGTCAAATGCCTTGCTAAAGTCTAGGTAGGCCATGTCCACAGCCCCTCCCTTATCTACTACTTTGGTTACCCAGTCAAAGAAATCTATCAGATTCGTCTGGCATGACCTTCCCACTGTGAATCCATGCTGCCTTGGGTCCTGTGCCTCTAGATACTCGACAATTCTTTCCTTCAGAAGTGATTCCATCATTTTCCCTATCACTGACATTAAACTAACAGGTCTATAGTTTCCTGCTTCTGCCTTGCTCCCACTTTTGTGAAGGGGAATCACATCTGCCCTCCTCCAGTCCTCAGGTACCACCCCATCCTCCCATGATTTGTTAAAGAGGGTAGTCAGTGGTGTCACTAGTTCTACCCTTAGTTCTTTTAGAATTCTGGGATGAATCCCATCAGGCCCCATTGCTTTGTCCACCTTCAGTTTTAAGAGTTCTTTCAGAACCCTTTCTTCTGTAAATGGGTTGGTATCAACTTCTGTATCCAGAGTGTTACTACTGTTTGTTTTAGGTACCTCCCCCTCTTCATTTGTAAATACTGAGCAAAAATATTTGTTTAGTATCTCTGCCTTTTCACAGTCACCCTCTGCCCACCCTCTCTTCCCTTTATTAAACCTTACTATCCCTCCCTTGGTCATCCTTCACTCCCTGATGTACCTATAAAAGGTTTTATCCCCCTTCTTAACTGAGTTGGCTATCTTTTCCTCGGTTTGGGCCTTTGCTGTTCTGACTGCCTTCCCAGCTTCCTTTTGCTTTAACTGATACAGTTCTCTGTCCTGATCCTTCTGTGATTCCTTGCACTTCCTGAATGCGTTCTTTTTCTCTTGAACCTTCACTGCCACTTCCTTTGAGAACCATAGTGGTTTCTTACATCATTTCATTTTGTTTATTTGCTTCACAGAAAGGCTTGTTACCTCTGTGATGGCAGTTTTTATTATTCCCCATTGTTCTTCCACCCCTCCTTCCTGCCCATTTGCTAGTGCATTCCTTAGGCGCTCACCCATTTTGGCAAAGTCAGCCCTCCTAAAGTCCAGTACTTTTGCCTTTGTATGGCTTGACTCTATTGCTGTGTTTATTGTGAACCATACTGTTCGATGGTCGCTAGTTCCCAGATGGCTACCCACTTCTACATCTGTGATCCTCTCTCCATCTCCATTTGAGAGAACCAGGTCTAAGATTGCTCCCTCTCGAGTGGGATCCAATACTAGTTGTCTAAGGCATGCCCCCTGTAGGAGATCTAGAATAACTCAACTCTTTGAAGTGGCTGCTGCAACTGGACTCCAGTTAACATCTGGCATATTCAGATCACCTATCAGCAATATCTCCCCTTTTTCTGCCATTCTAAGTATACTTTCTATCATTTCCTTGTCCATTTCCTCCCCCTGAGAAGGGGGTCTGTATACAACCCTTGTGCGGATTGTGGTGCCATTGCCTGTCTCCAAATTTACCCACAGTGCTTCTTCTCCTCCCTGTTTACCCTTTTGTTCTGTTGCTTTGATTCCTTCCCTTATGTAAAGAGCTACTCCTCCTCCTCTTTACTCTCCCTGTTCCTCCTGTAGATAGTGTATCCTGGTATGTTTACGTCCCAGTCATGGTTTTGTGTGTACCATGTTTCTGTGACTGCCACAATATCCAGATGTTCCTCCTCCATCAAGGCCGCTAATTCAGGAAGCTTGTTACTCAGACTATGGGCATTGGTACTCATTGCCCTCCATTTTTTGATGGCTTTACCCTCTGTTGCAGCATCCCCCCCTGACCTTTCTACCTCGGTCTTTTTCTCATTTAGTACCCTGTTTTGTAGGGAGAGGCTGGGATTTTCCTGCTGCTTATCAGTGCCTACCCCTTGACTAGTCTAAAAGCTTGCCAATGAAGCATTTAAACTGATTGCTTAAAAGACTTGTTCCCTTCCTGGACAGATGCAGACCATCCTGCCAGTATAGGCTGGTGTCCCTCCAGGTGGAACCCTAGTCCCCAATGAAGACAAACCTCTGTGCTCCACACCATTTTTTCAACCATTCATTAAACTGCATGGTGCAGAGTACCCTCGCCTCACCCATGCCATTGACAGGCAGCACTTCTGAGAAGGATACTGTGTGTGCTACTTGTTTTAGGCACCTCCCCAACTCTACAAAGTCCTCCTACACTGCTCTAATCTCATGATGAGCCAAGTCATTTGTCCCTAGGTGGACAATGACATCCAGCTCAGACTCCCGTGCAGCTGTTCTTGTGATCCTGAGGATGCGCTTCCTGTCCCTCCAAGCCATGGCACCAGGCAGGCACCTTACTTCAGTTTTACCTGCTCCCCCCAGTTCTATCCCCCTAATAATTGAGTCCCCCACCAGGAGCCGCTTCCTTTCCCTGTGGTGTCCTCTGCCTCCTTCCTGTCGGCCTCCCTTGTGACAGTTGTCCTCAGCCTCCTTAGTCTCCTCTGCGGGTGCATCCATAGGGGAGCTATGCTCCCCCAGAATGGTGTATGGATTGTGGAGTGGAACAACTGACTGGGTGTGCCTCTGTTCCACCATCCTCACCCTCCCTGAGCCCACTGTGGTCCAACTGTTATGCTTTCTTTGCAACCTCTGATGTAGTGGTGGTGGCTGTGGTGCTCCCTGGATGGGGGAGGTTCCCTTCCTACTGTCCAGTGTGGCCTGGGGGAAGGTTCCCTTACTACTGTCCAGTGTGGCCTGAAGATGGGCAACTTTCTCCCTCAGGGCTGAGAGTTGTCTGTAAATAGGGCAGCATCTGAGCCTCCAGAAAGACTCCCAGAAGACTGCTGCCCCACAGCCATTACATTGCACTACTTCCCACATGTTTATCTATTTTTTGTGTGTGTGTGTGTGTGTGTGTGATTGGTTAGTTATATAGAAATATATATATTATACAATGTGTATGCTTATGTTGTCAGTGCAGTGTGCTAGAGAGGATATGACAGTGATATGCACCTTGCACTCTTGAGGAAATGATGTCAGAACCCCAGGTATAAAGGAACTATTTCCAGGGGTGGGTGGGGTGAGGGGTGGGCAGAGGTTGGGCCTAAACTGTGCCCTCACGAAACAATCGGCTAAAAGCTCTGACCCACCACTGCGATGAGTGCCTTCCTGTCAGCAAGATGCCCTACACAACAATTTGACAGAGAAAATACCCTGCTAATCAAACAGAGAAAAATCCAGACATCCAAGTCAGACACAGGTAAACCTCCCCAGCCCCAAAACAGCCTGGTGGTTTGTGCTCTGAAAGCAGTCAGCCCCAAAATAAGTCAGCTGTGCTTTAAACTCTTCCTGCACTGAAAATCTTAAGAACTGTAACAAAAGTAAAGCTAGATCCACCTCCCTCTGTTGCTTTAATGACTGTCTTTTCCTGATAATTCTAAGTTCCTTATTTCACCTTTCAGTTAGAAGTAGCCTCCACCTCCAGAATATCTGCTACAAACCAAAGACAATTGTAAGGTTTGCCTCCCTCTGTTGTGAGCACAACTCACTTTCTTTCAAATCCCATGTTCAGTATTGCAGCTTCCGCCAGAGGTAGCTTCACCTGAAGAATATTAGCTGTTCTGATGAGTTTGCTATAAAACACTTGCTTATAATACTATTGTTCTCAGGTCTGTAAGACTCTTCCAAAGCTATTGGCTGATAAGTAGCTATGATGTAAGCACTTCCTGACACAGTCTGGTCTGTCCTTTTAAGGCACACACAGATAAACACAAAAAGCAGTTTCAATCCCCTAGGGCACTGTCTGGGTCAAATACACAGCCTGTACCTGCACTTACTTCAGAATGTATGACAAATTCTTAGCCCAGGGTTTAAACTCTTCCTGCACTGAAAATCTTAAGAATTGGAACAAAAGTAAAGCTAGATCCACCTCCCTATGTTACTTGAATAACTGTCTTTTCCTGATAATTCTAAGTTCCTTATTTCACCTTTCAGTTAGAAGTAGCATCCACCTGCAGAATATCTGCTACAAACCAAAGACTATTGTAAGGTTTGCCTCCCTCTGTTGTGAGCACAACTCGCTTTCTTGCAAATCCTATGTTCAGTATTGCAGCTTCCAGCCAGAGGTAGCTTCACCTGAAGAATATTAGCTGTTCTGATGAGTTTGCTAGAAAACACTTGCTTATAATACTATTGTTCTCAGGTCTGTAAGACTCTTCCAAAGCTATTGGCTGATAAGTAGCTTATTAGCTGGTTGAGTCGGAATTGAGTCAGAATTTGAACTCAAGCTTAATGGTGGACTCTCCTAGCACCTTACGAGTAAATTGCAAGTGTTATTTTGTTCTGTATTCTCTATTAGTTTAAAATTGACACACTGTGTGCAAATTATATTGTATTGTATTGTATGTATTGGGTTCTATTATGGTATGAAGTTTGGTATGGTATTTTAAAGTGTGTACTATTGGACTAGAACAGAATAGAATTTAAAGAAATTGTATTGCATTGCCAAAGCATAGAATTATATAATTGCATGTTTACGCACCTGCACACTCTGCACAGAAAAATATTGGTATCAAGATTAGTTTGTTTATAGATAGAGGAACTATTGTTATATAAACCCATGAGACTAAGCAGTGTAGACAGACAGAACAAAAATGCCAGTAAAGACAAGAAGTCACATGGCTATGAAAAATAACAGCAAAAAAAAATAACTGAAGAGAGTGGTGGGCTGAAAGGATAAAAGATATCTGGCAGGTAAAGAACAACAAACTAAAAGAGAAAAGGAAAGGGAGAAATGATCTAGAGTTAAGAAAGGGAGCAGGGAGGAAGGAGTGGGAATAAATCATGTGGACAGTTTACAATAAGTGAAAATTATGGCCTATACTTGTAAAGTAAACAACAAGGCCAAGGAGAAATATGTACGGATAGGGGAATGAGAACAAGAGAATAGTTTTCAGACATCTACACCTAAAATAGAACCAGATAAGGAAGACAATGAAGTTGAATAAAAAAGTGACAGAGGCGATAAGGACAAAGATGTCACAGAATGGGGAAATATGATAAAGTCAACGAATCAAAAACAGGCAGTAATAGTAAAAGTGGGAGACCCCTGACCAAAGTTGTGATCTACCGCAGAAAATCAGTGAAGTAAGGAATAATTTATTCCAAATTACCCAATGACTAAAATCACTAGAGAATAAATGGGGAGAAGTGGATAAGGAGAGGGAAGATGTCAAACAAAAATTGCATAAGTCATATACTAGTGATGAAAGTAAATTGGATGGGGAGAATGCATTATTTTTGAGTCAGGAAAATACTTTCATCCCTGACACTGAAAGAATAGCTAAAAATTTAGCCATTTCATTGAAAAACCAATATCTGGCTAATATTCTAATATATGAACAATTGGTCAAAATAATATAGGATTTGAACTTTACCAAAGAAATTGTTATAGAAAATAGAAAAGAAATACAAGAACTTCAAAGGGACAGGAACAGGGAAAACAGCATGGACAGTAAGGTCTCGAGGTTGGAGAAGAATCCGAGTCAAGATCTTTCCATGGAATTGATCATGCTACCCACTCCTGGGGCAAGAGACAACAGTATATGTGATAAATTAAAAGAAAGACATACAGAACTTTGGCAGAAAGGTGTAGAGAGGCAAAAAAGGAAAGAAGAAAAAAGTGAAAAATAGAATAGAGACAGAAAGAGTGGTCCAGGGTAGGGAAAGTATTGGAAGCCAGTCATAAATGGAAGAAATATTAGCAAGATTTAATGAAATTAATAAAGTAAAGTGGGAAAAGAAAAAGAAAAGGAAAATGAAGGGAATAAAGAAACAAAATGAAACAAAACCACAATGTTTAAGCAAGCAAGATTGTACAAGAGGAAAAATTGAACTTGATAAACAAAGTCAACAACCCCTGACTAAATTAATCATTAGTGAAAAAGAGAAAGAGGGACTGAAAAGGAAAATAGATGAGAAGGACAAGAAGGGACTAGAAGAAATACAAAAACCAAGGGGAAATAGGTATAAACTAAGTAACAGATTCATGAGTTTCATAGAAAAAACAAAGGAATCAGATTATGTGCTATCTTTGTTTGAAGTTAAAATCTTGCTAAAGGAAAAAAAATAAACCCTGGGGGAGAATGTCAGGAGTCTGGTCTTACCTATTTTGGGAAATGACCAGACATTGACATTCAGTATAAGTGTAATAAGACCATTTGAAGACAAGGACTTGGTTATATTGATAACCAATAAATTTTATATTCTAAAGACCATAGAGCATAATAAGACAAAACTACAACAAGTGGGCATACAAGATAAAAATATTGCATCTCTTGGACAATTGTTCCTGAAATACTATAAGAAAAGGAAGAGGAGGAAGGAAAAGTGGGAATTCTTTAAGGGGTAACCTTCTGATGTCTATTTTTGGATTGGATCAGTTTACTAATGAGACTGGTGATAATCTAAAAATAAAGATAGGAGACCTTCTGGAATCATTGATGAAAATACAAGGGCTTAGAAATAATATCAAAGAGGCAGTAAGATTGGAAGAAAAGGGGCAGATAAACATTGGGATGAAAGATGAAAGGGTTTATGAACAGTTGGTACAAAAAAAGCTGTGAGTTAGATCAACTGAAAATATTTCTATATGAAGATAATGAATTATTTGATAAAGGAAAAACATTTGAGGTGAAACCAGAGTGGGTAAAAATGCTAGAAAATGTCAACAGATTTACAGCATTGGAGACCTCAATTGAAGCCTGACCAGAAATGGAAGGAGGGAATAAGGAAATATCAGAATGTAAATCACTGAAGGTGTTGTCTTAGAATGCCTCAGGTATGAAAAACAAACTAGTGGGCAAGGAGGTGATGAAATATTTCAATGGATTCAACATGATAGGCATAGAAGAAACCCGAGGCAAGTGAAGAGATACAATTAAATGGCTATAAGTCATACAATAAGCTTGCAACAAGGATTAAGAAATGGGGATGGTATAGAGGGGGTTTGGTAATATAGCGCAACACAAATGTCAATCAAATGTCTTCAGAATTGAAAATTAAAAGTGAACACATTCTGGGAGTAAGGATTCAGGTCAAGGAAGTTGAAATAATCCTATTGAATATTTATATACCTCCTACCAACCAAAATAATTACAGAGACAGAATTATAGAACAATTGGTAAATACTGTACCATTGACAAAGAAATAGCTAACAACCCATTGGACAGAATAATGATCCTGGGTGATTTCAATGCAAGAATAGGCAATCAACCAACAACTACAAATGATGCTGCACAACTTATAACTATCTGCAACAACTCAAAGCTGAAAAAGACTAGAGGCACAAAAGACAACAAAAGCAATGACAAAGGACAAAGAATATGTAAAATGTTTAGAAAGAGAAACTTCCTTTTAGTTAATGGAAGATCTGTCTCTGATACTGAGGGAGGTTTCACTTACATGAATTCCAGAGGGGCCTCAATAATTGATATGATATGGATAAGTATAAACATGATAAAACATTTTATAGATCTAAATATAAAGGATAGAGGGGAAAGTGAACATTTTCCATTGGAAGTACAAATAAATGTAGGACAGGTTAAAATAAAAATTGAAAAAAATAATACGGGTTCAAAAATAAGACAAACAAGGAAGGGAGTGTGTTGGGCAAAATAAATCACAAGAATTTTAGATCAACAATGGAAATGAGAAGGATAATCTCAGAAGTGAATACTTTTATAGAAATAGAGGAGGAGGAAATTATAGCAAATTATAAGAGGATAACTCAGAGTTTACAAACCCTGGTACAAAAGGAGATAACATGTTTCCCAAAGAAACAAGGGGCAATATGGTACAAGAAGGAATGTATTGAGACTAAAAGAAAGCTGAATATACAAACAAGAAGAACAAAAAAGCACATACTAAAGAGAATAGAAAGGAATTGAATAAAATCAGAAAGGAATTTAATAAAGTAATTAAGAAAAAAAAGGAACAACACAGACAGGAGCTATGGAACCAACCTGAAAGAACAGTTTATGAGAAAGATGCAAGAAAGTTCTGGATGTTAGTATCAAAGAGATTAGGGGAAATGAGAGGAGGAATTGACATATATATAGAACCACGTGAATGGACACAACATTTTAGAGATATCTTTCAAGATAAAGATATTATAAAGATACAGGAACAAGCAAGAGAGGAATGGACACCACTTAAACAGTGAATGGAAGAAGAGGAAATATACAATGCAGTAAAGAAGTTTAAAAGGCATAAAGCACCAGGACCGGATAGCATCCCTATAGATGCCATAATTAACCACCTAGATTTATAGAGACCAATTTTGGAAAAGCTGTTTAATTACATAGGAAAAACAGGTAAAATACCTAAAACTTGAACTAAGTCAATAATAATCCCAATTTACAAAAAGGGAGAAAGAGCAAATACAACTTGCTATAGACCTATAAGTTTATTGGATGATACTCAAAAAATACTTACAAGGGTTATTAACAATAGATTGATAGAAGGGATAGAGAAAAACAAACTAATAGTTGAAGCCCAGGCAGGGTTTATAGAAAAACACTCAACGATTGACCAATGTTTTATACTAAGTCACCTAGTACATAAATATGTTGTGGTTAAAAAACAGAAGCTATTCTGCATCTCTGTAGACTTAAAAATGGCATTTGATAGTATAAATAGAAATTTATTATGGGAATGTTTAGTGGAAATAGGGCTGGAGACCCCAGTATTAAATATAATAAAAACTCTTTATGAGGATAATTATATCAAAATAAGATACAGTAAGAAAGGAGACTACACAGAAGAATTTGAGGGTAACAAAGGGGTTACGCAAGGGTGTGTGTTGTCCCCAGTATTATTCAATCCTTTAATAAACAGAATTCTGATCAAATTGTATAATATGGAACATCATATGCCAAAAATAGGGGAAAAACATTGCACATATTTGGCTTTTGCTGACCGTATTGTACTGATTTCAACAAGTAATTTAGGAGCAAAAAGGTGATATAAAACATTTAAAATGGAATGTGACAAGGCTTAATTGAAAATAATTAGGGGCAAGACAAAAACAATGGTCTTTGGAAACAAAGTGAGGAAAAGATATAATATAATACATGAAAATTGTCCACTAGAACAAGTGAGAGATTTTAAATATCTAGGTATAAATATGAATGAAAATATGCCATAGACGAATCACATGCATGAAAGCAAAATAAAAATAAAAAACTTCTTGCCAGCTATAGTGAGTTTTTATTATAAATTTGGATGTAGTTCAGTAAAAGGGATATTAAAAGTAATTCATGCCAAAGTTAGATCACAGATACTATAAGGGGGAGACATTTGGGGTCAGAGAATAAATAATAAAATAGAAAAGATAATAAATGTATACTATAGGAAAATACTAGGTTTGCCAATAGGGGCCCCGACAGCACTAATCATAGCTGAATTGGGACAAGTACCAACAGAATGCCTGATACAAGAAAGAATAATATTATATTGTTTTAAAGTATACAGAATGTCAAATTGCAGATTGTCACAACAGTGTTTGGAAGAGGCTATAGTCTATCAGGACATAAAATTCAAGTTCCCAATAATTGATGCTCTTGAAAAATGGATTAAACCATTTGGACTTTTACCTTAGATAATAGATACATACAGAAAATCTCAGGAAGAAATCAGTATAACTATAAAAATCAGGATAAGAAATATATTCAAACAGAAAGATTTGGAAAGATGTTCAGAATACAAAATAAGTAGATGGCTTGCTATCAATAAACACATTTTTAAATTTGAAAGATGTTTAACTAAAATAAAAAATCCACATAAAAGAAATCTAGTTATAAAATATAGATTTGAATATCACAATAGTGAAAGATTAAAACATAAAACAACAAAATCAATAAAGTCCAAAGGAAACTGTAAGTGTAACCAAGGAAAGGATGATATTGTACATCTACTAGTTACATGTCCTGTTTGTCATAAAACAAGAACAACAATATTGGGGCCAATCCTGGGACAAATGGAAGGAAACCCACAAACATTGACAATGAATCTGTTAAATTCAGACTCAACTAAAATTCTAGAAATTGCTATATCCTTTTTAAAGATTATTGATTTGTGTAAATTACATATAAATGAAGAAGACTGAATGCGAATAACATGAAAGGGTATGGGGAATTAAAAACAAGATATTAACAACCCCTTAGGTGATATAAGAGGCCAGCAGAATCCTGTTAGATATATCATTGAGTTGAAATGTATATAAAGTACCAGATGATAAATTAAGAAATGTGTATAAACAAACAATTGGGCAGTGCAATTGGGAGGGTAATGTAAAGTACAGAGGGGATACAATTCAGTGCCAAGGAATATAGTGCAATATGTGTCTTTTTAAATCTTTTTTTACAAATATATATCTAAAAAGTATTTTTTGCAAGTGTATAATGTGTATATTTAAATTGTAACACCATAACTTGTTATACAATAAATGTTGATACTGATACTGCATAAAAATTGTTAAGTATCACTGGGAGTCAACTTGTGCTACTGGCCTTGTCAGATGCATAAGAACAACTGAAGAACCTCAGCAAGACTAGAGGAAGAGACTCCACACCATCAAATCAGATGGGATCATTCTTCAGCTTACTGAATTAATGGGGACTACCCGAAGGTCAGGACTTTAGGAGTACTGCAAAGTGTGAAATATATAGTGATTCAAGTTGTAACCTGTAAAATACAATGTCACAGTGAACACTGTCAGGTTGTGGTTGCATTAATATATCCAATAAACAGTGACTTACTTGATTGAATTTTAACCATCTTTTAAGAAAGTACTGCACCTACATGAAGTTATACAAATGGAAAAAACTGTAACAAAATAAATGAAAGAGATGTTCATTGGTGGTGGCAGTGAGTGACTCTTTAACTTATGAACACTGATGATATGAGATAGTGGCCACTGATCAAATCAGAAAGTGTTGGAAGGAAAAACCTGGTGATCACTTCCTCCCACTCTGAACTGATTGTTGATAGCATTAGTGATCCATCACTTTCTTTACTAAAAATGGACAAAGTAAATAAGCTGTGGGGATCATTTCCTTTACCCCTGAGCGGATGGCTGTATACACACACACACACACACACACAATATCTGCCAAAATATAGAAAAAGAAATATGAAAGGAGTGTGAAAATAAATTACTGTAGAAATACTGTACCTTGGATGTAAGGAAATAAATTGATTCCGCAATTTAGCATATCTAATAAAATAGATTTATCAGAAGAATACCAGCACACACACAGACATCCTATAAAAACATGTTGAACCACATCTTAAATGTATTTGCTGTTACATGTTTATTATTACAATAGCAACATTAGAAAATGAACATTGCTTTTTTTCGTACACAGCACAGAAAGAGGATGGATACATAATGCTGAGAACATTTAGTCAACCAGAAAATAACCACTGGGAGCACTGTGGAGCTCGAGCAAGATCGTGGTTTAAAATAACTAGTGGGCCAGCCCGGTGGCGCTGAACGTTGAGGTGCTGGATGCCACACCTTGTGCCTCACTGGTGACCCGGGTTCAGAAATGGACTCAAGATGCTGGGGGCTGCCAGAGGAAGGAGAGGATTGAGCATCTGTAGGACTGCTCTCCTCTTCTGGGGTGGGTAATGGGAGTAGCCTCACTCTGTAGCGGCCCCCGGTGGAGACTGGGAGCACTACAAGGGTGGCACAGCAGAAGGGAACAACAAAAATGGAAATATCTCCAGGACCATCTGGATGATGGCTGCTAGTCTGCCAATGCCACCAAAGCCCTCCAAAGGAGCACTGTCAGTGTCATCAATGCCCTGGGGCCAAAAGGTAGAGTGCACTGGCCAGTCCCCCACCAGTGCCCTCCCCCTTGAAGGGATACACTGGGTTACCCCAGGGAGAGCTGCTATGTGAGGCTGTAGGCTTGAGAGGAGGATAGTAGGAGGTATGTCGGTAACCATGGCAGCTCAAAGGAGTGGCAGGTACTAGAGCATGCAGGGGAGAAAACAGATAATGCAGAAAAATAAATAAATAACTAGCTTCACCACAATAATGGAAAACTTGCTCCTTGATCGCTATACCGAGGTGCTACCTATTGAATTTTTGGATAGAACTGTGGCGGAAGATCCTCTTTTCAATATGGGCAATCCTTGTAAGGATTGGCAGCAAACTCAGGGAGAAAAAAGTAAATCTATCCCTGGCCCTCCAACTACAAGGTCCACAGCAGGAGAGCCGACGCATGATGTTGCAGATGGAAAAGAGGAGACTATGCAGAGCTTGAGACAGAAAATCTCTTATTTAATTAAATCTGTCACAGGTCTCTCTGACAAGTTTGATTCACTAAAACAACAGGTGAATACTGTGGAAACAGAGATCAAAGCAGTCAAAACAGTATCCCTGGAAAGTAAAAAAAGCTCAGAGGCTGCATCGGGAGCTATGTCAAACCTAGTAAAAGAGAATCGCCATCTCAAAGCTTGCCTGAAATCCCTGGAAAATCAGGCTTAGAGCTATGAACATTCATGTAACATGAGTACCAGAAAGACTGGAAGATGACCATATGGTGCTGTTTCTTAGAGACTGGCTGGTTCAACAGTTTGGGGAACGACTTACTGACTGGCCATTTCAGATCCAAAAGGCCAATCAAGTGGCTACCAGGGGGAGACCTGTCAATTTGGAAGTGCCAAGAGCAATCGTCATGGTGTTGGATGGCATGGGCTAAAGGGACTATCTTCTAAGTTTGGCCCTGCAGCAAAAAACCTTGTTTTACAATGGTAATCCTGTGAATATGTACCCAGATCTGAGTTATGTCACAAGAATGAAAAAAAAAAAGATTTGACAGGGTCAGTGTGATGCTTCACATGGATGAAATAATGCACGGCATAGTGTTTCCAGCATGCCTTTGAATAGCCCACCAGGGGAAGATTTTTATCTTCTCTGACCCGACAGAAACACTGAAGTGGGCCCAGCGGAATACTTCCACTCACTCAGCACGAGAAAGGGATCTCGACTCCAATGAGGAGGAGGAAGAGCTTACCTGACAATTTTCTGTAGTCTACCAGCTATTTGTTTGTAAGTTAATAGTCATTAATGATTCCATATTAAAAAGACACATCATCTGTGTTAATTTAATTCCCTGGTATAGAAATTGTAAGGAGCAAGTTGGCAACTTTAGATATATACTAGTATACACTTCGATACACTCAACCAAAGCTATGATTAACACACTAACAGCTAACAAATTACTAATACCTGTACTACAAAGCCAAAACAACAACTAACACAGGAACTGTAAAGGATGTGTGCTTCGTTTGCCCAATAAACCCCACCTGTCAGCAATATATCTTGTTTAGTGTTGCTTAGCAAGCACAACAGACATTGTTCAGTGCCAACTGTGTTTACTTTCAAGTTTGAATAGTAAAATTCTTATCATTAGTAAGTAAAGAAGTTCTTCTTTTTTCATACCAGTGGTGCAGCTGAATACCTGAATAAGACTGACTATAGCCAGCAAGAAATGTTGAAGTATTCCTGACCCCATCCACTAGGCCTTAGCAATCACCTCCTTTAGAAGGATTGGGGAATGGCATTGAATGCTGAGTGGACCAAACAACATCTTCCCCTGCCAAAGGTCACAGCAACAAGGTAATCCCACACAAGGGAGGGTGTGGAGCAAAGCAGGCAAGGTGGCAGCATGACATCCAGCTTGCCCATACCCCAGCAGAATTCTTTCAACAGGGATTCTGCTCCCATGCTGCATCCTTCAGGGAGCTGCTAAGAAGAGACAAACACCAGTGTTAAACACACAGAAGCACAACAGAGAAGGAAATCTGAAGGTCCTGTGTGTGCCACTGGGGTGAGTATTTCAAGGGGATAAGCAGCATAATAAAAATATTTTCAGGCTGCCCAAAAGTGCTGTGACACCTGAGAGGCCAGCGTTCATGACTGGACCCCAGAATCTCACACTGAAGCTGAATATGAGTCAGGCAACTAGAAACATAGAAGCATAGAACTACACTGAGGAATTGGCATTCACACAACCCCTGCCATCTGATCCATGAGTAGCACCACAGATAAGATACTTAGGGTACGTTTATACTTACCCCACTTGCTGTGCTGCAGTTTGCATAATTCACCACCACTTCTCTCAAAAGGCTGTTGCCCCGTGTTTACATGTACAAGCTTGTGGATCGCTGCAGGGTCAGTTCCAATGCCGGACTGAACTTTTTTGTAATGTGATCCCTATTTCCACCTGGATCACATGGGGAGGACCAGAACAAATAAATAGCAGCCATATATCAAGGTACCTTTTTCTTCTTCATGCCTATGGGGCACATGGCTGTACAAGCCGTGGGACATTTGTGGACCTAAATTCACTTGATAAAATGGAGTGACATTCTGGATGGAGTGACATTCAGAAGGCACAGCATATGTAACTAGGGTTGCTGCAGGGCTGCAATGGTACAGCATACCAGCAAAAAATGCCTGCACCACTACATGATCCCACAATACCAGGGATCATGGTTTGCCACAATGGCATGACCTACAATGCTCCATACAAGTAAGTTGTTTACATATCCTGATCTTCTCCAATGTAACTCATCTGCACCACTCAAAATGGTACAAATCAGGTGATGTAAATGGCCTGTCGATAGTTAAGACTCTGAGTCCATCAAGTCTGCCCTGATTTTGCTACTTTGTTTTACACTGCCCCTTCAGAGATCTCCCCACCCTTGCCTTCCTTTCCTTTCTAACTACTCCCTTGAAACTGTCCCATTGGGTTTTGAATCCTGAGGCAGTCTTAGCACTGATCACATTGTCAGAACAATAGGCTGGAATACCAATTTCTTATTATGGGCGCTTAGCTCAGCATTCAGCCCTGTGTCATAAAATATGCATATAATCATATCAACAATGTAAGACTGGCTCAAACCTTACTTTACAACCTACTATATAAAGTTCTAGATAAGTACAAATAACTTTTCTGCCACACCCTTTTGAAGTATATAAAAATTAGATTTTATTTTTCCCTGTACAATATAACTAAATACTAATAACCTTTGCATAGATATAAACATTGTAAACACAGTAAAAGCATCATAAATACAAAACAACATAGGTTTTAGGAAACAAAACAAAAGCACACAGCTTGCAGTTTTAGTAACTTTTGTAACAGTAAAATTGTCCTTCATAAACAACTTTGTCTCATTAGCATTTTAATTAACTTCTTTTGGTAACTTATTCAAATACTTTTTCTTTGGCAAACATGTTTATATATCATTATTTAGATTCAAGCTTTCCTATACACCCAACCTAAGTATTTAAGAAATTATTTTTCCATGCAGCCTCCCAGCTAAGCTCAATTAGAGCATTATAAAAAGTATTTAAAATAATACTCAAGACATCTGGTTAGCGTAGAATCTAGATTTTTTTTCCTTTATTTCACAATCTTGGTGAGTTCTTCTTCCCTGGATGGCAAAATTCCTTGTTTGTGGCTGGATCTTGTTGTTTCTATTTGTTTCCTTTTCCTGCTGACACTCGAACCCTGGACTTTGGACCCATCTGTTGTCAACACAGCACTACAAACTTGCTTCTGGGCTGATGGACATCAATAGGCAGTCCCTATATTTTTGATCTGGTTTTGGCGGGAACTTCAAAAGCAATACTTAACAGCAAAAATGTCCATTCCACAAGTACAGGACCTCTCAGCACCTCAGATGGAAGCATACTGACCAGCCCCTTCTAGGAACTGGCTTTTATTACCTCTAGTCCTGAGCATTGTCCTGACATCATTTCCTGAAAATTTTACCAACTTTGATTGGATCGTGCAAATGATGTAGGGGTGGCTATGTCCTAGTCTTTAGAACAGTCCCCCTTTGCAAGAGTCCAGTTTTTAAGATTAAAATTACTTTTCCTTCTAATTTTTGAATGCAACAAGATACAGTCTTCAAACACTTCTGGATTCAGCTCATTAAAATACTTTTTTTGTGGTGTCTCCCATGCCTGTGAGACAAATGTATTCTGAGATAAGCTAATAATTATTATAACTTTAGTTCTCAGCAAAATATTTCAAAAATGATTTAATGCCCTTACAGTTCATGTCCTAGGCTCCAAACTTAAGCAGGCCTCTCTCATATCCAAGGTTAAGAAAATCCCTAAAAGCATTATATTCCTTTGGAGGCGGCTCTTCCTTTGTCTGTGCTCACTCAACCGTGCAGGTTAAGTATCTCCAAGTGACTGTTAATTTACAAAGTGGTGTAACTTCTGTCTTTCACTAGGCAGATGCATAAAAGTCACATTTTTAGATTTGTCTTTATACCAGCCCTCATTTAAGACCAAGCATAGTATGCTTACTTTAAAGATTCTTGTCCCAGGATATTCTTGTGGATAACTCTGGGCCCCTATCAGCTGCATTCATACAATTTGGCCAGTTAATAGGTCAATATATTATCTATCAACTGGTGTAATTTCATATTGGCAGCACTAAAAATAGTCTTGCAAGAAACAGAGGTCTTTTTCAATTTAAAGAATGAATTGAAGTTTTTTCCCTTTTTTTTCCCCTTCATGATATTTTGTGTCTGACAGTATCAGATTATACCTCACTGAGATGTCAGTTGCTAGGCTACCATACCTCCAGATTGGCAACACTGGCTTCTTCCTCATGTAAGCAAATATTGAAGCAGTCTGTTAGTATCACCCTCTAAAAAGGACCACATATGGGGTGGTAAATCAGGCTTCTCTGGTTTTAAAAGTCCATCTGAATGTTTTTTTTTTCCAGAGTCCATTTAAGCAGTTTTTTCCTCTTGCTTAGAGAGCTCACGTAAACAGGAATGTTGACCAGATGCCTTAATATGGCCTCCCAATTATCCACAATATAGTTATAGAATGTAATTAAGAGTATAATAATAATAATGCAGAATAATAATATTATTAAAAAATATCTTTACAAAATAGGGTTTGTTACCACATTCCCCCCTTTTTGAAGTAAAATGTGTTCCTAATTCAAAAACTGTAATCCTACTGTATGGGTATATATCTTGAGCATCATAGGGAAAATGAGTCACATAACAAAACAGTTGCATCATTATGTGGTAACTTATGACATCATCAGCACATGACATGATCTCATGTGACATCATCAGATGTGACATCATTGGAGATGTGCATTTATGCAAATAAATATGAGTAGTACTACATTATTAAACATTATTACAACTATGTACACTTTCTTTAACTGCTTCAACATTTTTCTTTCACATTGTTTCACACATTTTACAAGTACAATAAATTAACTCTTTGTTCGTCATTTGCAAATGTTAGTTTTACAATTAACATTTACAGTGTAACTATTGTTCGTGATCATCACTTTTAGTTTCACCTAAAATATCTTGTGAGGTCTCTTTGTGTTCATGATATTGCCTCAGCTGATTAATATGAACCCATTTTGGTATCACTGGTCCAGTGTTCTTCTTTTCTGAGCTGAATTTAGTATGCTACAGGTGAGACTTTATCTGTGATCAAAAAGGGTCCTTACCATCTTGGAAGGAACTTTTTAACCTTAGTTTTATCCCTACTGTAGTTAAACACCTTATTTCTAATTTTATACTGTTTTGGATTAGTTTTTCGGTCATAATATGACTTAGAAGCTTGAACACTTTTCTGTAAGTTTTTTTGAGCAAATGCAAAGGTCTCTTGCAAGTGCTGCTTTAATTGAATTACATATTCATGTGCTGTAGTAGCATATACTGAATTTACATTTCCTGTTGTGTACAGGAGATGCAAAGGTAACACCATTTGTCTCCCTGTCATCAATTCAAAAGAAGATAAACCTGCAGACTTACTAGGTGTAGCCCGTATGGCCATTAATACTAGTGGTAATTTTACATCGCAATCTTTTCAAGAAAGAACTAAGATATTTCTTCAGTATATACGACTGTTTTATTAGCACATTCTATGAGTCCAGATCATTGTGGATGGTGGGACACATGTAATTTTCCCTGAACCCCTAGTATTTTCCACACATTTTCTATAACTTCACCTGTAAAATGAGGGCCTCTATCAGATTCTACTCTCAATGATAATCCCAAAAAACTAAACACATGATTCATTAATAAGAAAGTTGTGTTTTTGGCTGTATTATTTGGAGCAGGCAGATATTCAACCCATTTTTTTTTGTTGACTTTACTTCCCTCCGGTCACCTCTTGCAGAGGCCCCATCAGTCACCCCATCGTATCCCATCCTGCTGTGATGTCCTGGTCCTGATGCACCTGTTCCTCCAACCCACCCACGACACACCTACCTGGCACCCCTCAGTTACTCCCCTGGGATGGGGTCACCTTCAGCTCCATGGCAAACTTCCTGCTATGCAGTGTCACATGGGCGGAGGTGAAGGAGGGAGGCTATCAGGGCTCAGGAAGGAGAATCCAGTATGGACATGGAGGCGGAAGTGGCATCTTCCTCCTGGTGAGAGGAGTGTTTCCTTGTTCTACATTCCCCCAGAGGTGCAGACATACAATAATATCAAGTGCAGGCATGGGCACACTCCCGCAGTCATCCCGCTGATGTCCACCATTGCCTCTCCCCATGCTCTTGTGTGATTCCTGGCTACAAGACAGCATACCTCCGAGTGGTGTCGCTAGTGCCAGGACTTCACAACCCGCCATCCCTGAGAGAGGAGAGCTGTCCAATGGACACTCGATCCTCTCTTCCCCGGCTGACCCCTGCAACCCGAACTCACTCTCAAACCTGGGTCACCAGCATGGTGAGAGGTAAGGTGCCAGTGCCTCAGCCCTCTATGTCACCGGGCTGGCCCCATTCAACTCATTTTGCAAACAGACAAGTAACTGTCAAAAGGTATTGACTACCCCTTGAAGATCTTTTAACAGGGCCAATCAAGTCAATCTGGATGTCCGACCAAGGCATGGTGATTTCTTTTGACTGTAGTGGTGCTCTATGTCTTGGAGAAGCTGGATGGAATTTGTGGCATTTTATACACCCTTGCACATACTCTGCAACATCACTGTACATGTAAGGCCAGTAGGATACCTTTTTTAAGGTTTTGTAATTTCTTTTGTACCCCTCCGGTGTACTCCAGATGGTTCATCATGAGAATGTAGTAACATAATTCCCCTGTCGCCTGAAGGAACCACCCATTTGGGCTCATGTGACTTTTTATAAATTTTCACCAAGAGACTATTCCTTATTTGGAATTTACCCTTTTGGTCATGCATGGCTCTCAGGTCACGGTTATCTTGTAGGTCACTTTCAGAAATCATGTTTACAGTGGGATCCTTGATGAAACGATAAAACTTTCCCACTGTTTTGTCATCTTGTTGCATTGTTACCAAATCAAAATCAGGCTTATCACTATACAAGTGTAAGACCTTGTTTTCCTGTTCCTATTGTGTTTGTTTGTGGGCAACCACATACACTAACTTGGACAGGAGGAACAAAGTTCCATGCTTCTCCATTTAAAGCACCTTTTAAAGCACCTTCCCTAGCCAGAGCATCTGCTAGGTCATTGGGCTGGCAGTATAGCCTAGTAATTAGAGTAACGAGCTGTGAATGAGCTTAGCACATCCGACAGACCTGGGTTTGATTCTCATAATCTCCATTTGCATATGGTGTGACTCTAAGCAAGTCACTTAAAGGGTACCTAAACAAGCAGTTTTTTAAAACTGCAAACTCCAAAATCTGGCTTCATTGTGAGGCAAAGTAAAGGCTGCTGTTTACATGTATGCTAAAACTACATTTATGTAAATAACATAAATGCAGTTTTATAGCTTTTGAAAAATGTAAACCTCAGCCGTTCACTTTCAAATAACAGCTTTGGCTTCTCCCTAAGATGTTTGTCAAGTGTGTTAAGTGATGAGTCATGATGACATCATCAGAGCCAGAGCCAGAGATCCACATATACTTCTATAGTGCTAACTAGTTCTTCTTTCCCTCTTTATTTTGAATTGTTGTACCAGAATGATCAACATCATGTATTACGTCATGGATTATTTTGATCAATACACATGTTAGGCTATGATTTTGTGCATTTTGTTTACTTTAACTTGCAGAAAACGTTTTGCAATCCAGCTGATTTTTTCTTTGGCAAACTGCATTACAGTCCAACACTTCAAATACCTGATGATCTAGTGGTTATATGATGCACTGAATTTTGTTTTTTGTTAACCAGGAGAGACACACTAAGATGAAAGCTTGTCTACAGATGTGGCCTGGGAGCACAAGGAAGTTCAGTGACTTGCTTAGGGTCACATAGCAAAGTACCAGTCTTGTTTAGTTCCAAAGCTCATGCTCTCTTGTTAATCCAAAAATAAGTCTTTCTTTTTCCATGTGAACCCCCTGCACCTAGCCTGCCTTCTGTTGAACACCCCACCATACATACCCTGTCCTTACTACTGTCTGGGGCCGTATATGAGTGTGCGGTCTCATGAACAGAATTATCACACCTCAGATTGTAATCTTGTACCTCAGAGGGTTGTGCACACCTATACTTATACGCATCATCAGCTGGCACTGTTAAAAAATGCCTCCCAAATCACTCTCCAGTTCACATTCTCAATGTTTGACTTCTGCTCCCACAGTAAACATTGAGTGGATCACCACCTTTCTGCACTGTGATAGTAGTATGTACAGTTCCTTGCTGTCTTTTTTTCTCACCTCATTAACCAACAACTAGGTATTCCTGGAGGGCCAAACAATAAGCATCATGACCCACCAGAAAAACAGCTGTTCATGCCCTCATAAAGGCTGCACTTACCATGTATAACAATATTATTGGCAGGAGAGGCATACTAATACCTTGTTCAAATCAACCTGACTTCCAGTGTCAGTCTACTCCTTTACCTGTGGCCTGCAGAACCCCGCAGGACAGTTCCCAGCAATTCTTCTCCAGTACTTTTCTGTGCCCTACTCCACAATGCGAGTTGGCTGGCTACCACCCTTCCAAATCTTGAATGAGCTATACTCAACTCCCTCAATACTGTCCTAACAAACGTTAACACCCCCCCACCCAAGAGTAATTGCCCTACACTGAATTCAAGTAACAGTTTAGGTGCAGCTCTGCCACTCTGAGTATTTGTCATTGCTGGCTACTCTTATCTAAAGTCAGGTAGTGATCATGATGCTGGCAGCCCCACATTTCAGATCTCACAGTGATCTGTTCAGTGTCCTCCTTCACGTCTTCAACTAACCTGAATATAGCTGTACCATGCTGGAATGGCCTCTTCAGTTCCTCTGTGGCATTCATTCTTCTCACCTGCTCCCCACACCAAAAACTGGTGAGTTAACTACCCTTCCACATCATGAATGTGGTTAGTACAGTCTCCCGTGTTATAGTTACATATTAATAATAAACATGATCTTCTAGTAAGCCAGGCTGATAGCAGCATGACACAAGTGGAAAAATAGGCTTTCCTACCCATATAAGATCTAAGCCACCTATGATTAGGCAGTATTAAATGATATGCATAATGATGTGCATACCTATCATTTAATAGTGCCTAATCAAAGGTAGCCTAGATCTTTTAAGGATAGGAAAGCCCATCATTTACCTTGTTCCCTGTTGCTATGAGCCTGACGTACTGGAAATATATGTTTATATTTGATATGTCAAAATAAAATGAGGACTGTACTACTTGCATTCATAATGCAGAAAGGTGATGAGCTTACCAGTTTTCGGTGTGAGGAGGAGTAGTGAAGAATGAATACCAGAGGGGGACTGAGAAGGCCACTCTTGCAAGATACTGCTATATTCAGGGAAGGGGGAGACAGAAGGAGAGAAATAAGAACAGATTACTGTGAGAAATAAGATGTGGGGCTGCCAGATCCTTGATCACTACCTGACCCTGTTGTTCTGGCCAACATTCCCCTTCCCATAAAACCAGTTCATGCAATTGTCCAAGGCTGTGTGTGGATATTAATGTATGGAAAAGCTGCCACTACTCATTCAGTCACTTCACTATCAGTCTAGTTTTGCTTGTAAAGCACTTTGGGATACAATGTGCATGAAAACCACTACATAAATGCTGATTATTCTTATCATTCTTATTTTTATTATTTCCCATGGAAAAAGAAGACAAAACAAGCATATATTTGAGTTTCAAGAAAGTATGAACTCTAACATTGGACTGCACAAGAACTTTGCTTCAAAAAAGTGGTGGCTCTAGGGGGTGGTGAAGGGTGTGGCTGCACTCCTCCCACACATAGTAACGTACTTGCTTGTTTCTGTTGCTGCATTTCACTTTGTTGAAGAAGTCTGATTTATTGATTGTACAAATGTTTACATTCAAACTATGGATTACATTTGTAGGTTCTGTCAAAAATGTACTAGAAAAGAATAATAGCAGAAAATATAAAGGTTTAATAAAAATGCTAAAAAGTGCATATTAAGCATGCACACCACCCCAGCACCCCCGTTGTAGCATCCTGGATCAACCATAACCACTAGACCACCAGGTTATTCAAGATTTGTACTGCACTATGGTTTGCCACAGAGAAATTCGGTTGGATTAAAACAATTTCAGCATGTTAAAGTAAACAAAATGAACAGAACCATAGCCTAACATGTGCATTATACAAAATAATGCACATGGTTTTGACCATTTGGGTAAAAAAATTCTATACAAAGGGAAAAAAGAACTAGTTAGCACTATAGAGAGCCATATATCTCTCTGACTTTGGCACCGATTATGTCATCACATAACATATTTGGTGGCCATTTTAGGAAGCAGGTAAGACAGTTTTTTTTTAAATTGGAAGGCTGATTATACAATTTTCAAATGCTCTGGAACCACATTTAGGTAAATTATGTAAATGTAGTTTTAGCATTAATGAATACAGCAGCCTTTCCTTTAGTCACCTATGGAGTCAGATTTTTGAATAGTTTGTTGTCAAAATGTTGTTTAGGTATCCTTTAACCACCCAGTGCTCCTGGGTTGCCCCTGAAAACAGGCACTTGTGCCTAGTGGGCCTTACCTGGTTACCAAAGAGTAAAATAAATAAAAATTTCCAGTTTTGTTTGGTCCCTGAATATTTGAATGTCCTTTTACATTTTTTCAATAAACAACCAAATTATGTTCCTGAACGAACTGAGCTGTAGCTAAGATAAGTTCTGCATGCATCACCTTGCTGTCCCTGGAACTGATAATACCCTTCACCTTCCAGCCTGGTAAATGTGTAAGGAAGTAATGCTTAACATAATCAGAATCAGTACAAATTACAATGTCTTGTAAATTGTGTTGCACCGCGGTCTGTAAATTACTATGTAAATGGCTGCCAACTCTTCATATTGGTTAGACTTGGGACCAAGCTGGTATTTAATAGGGGGAGATGGTATATTTTCATACCATACCATACCATACCACTCCTAAACCAGAATACTGTTTTTCACCTTGCTTGAATGAACAGCCATTAACATATGCCATAGGAAATTTTTCACATAGATTTTCATCATAGTGGTGGAGCCTGCTATGTTTCTATACCATTTCCAATTCTGGAAGTAGGAGAGGATCTTGTACTGGGTGTTCATCTACAGTACAATCATTCATCTCCAGATCTGCCAACCCTTGAGTTACTGTATTTCTTTTGTTTCCAGCATATTTAATCACTGAAGGTAGGTACTGGAGTGCTAAGGTCCAGGCCACAATCCTGCTGCTTTATAAGTTATCATCCTTACATTTCTGGCTCCCCAGAAATGTAATAGATTGGTGACAAGTCTCTGCAAAAACTTTTCTTACCACAAATGTAGTTTTTGAGCCATTCCACTGCCCATACAGTTGAAAATAATGCCTTTTCACACTCTGAAACCTTTTTTTCAACATCTTTTAAAGTTCTGCTCACATAAACAGTAAGATGATTGTCTGAATCATGTTTCTGATATATTATTATAAGGGTCTCACAAATGCTGCAGTCTTATTGGCTGTCAGTATTCTGAAAACCTTAAGTTAACCTGCTTGTTAACATACTTGTGCTGCCTGATTACATGAGCACTGATTTATCAGGTAAGGTCCTACTTTCCCTGTCAGCATTCCAAGTGTGGAATTTATGTCCACCATTATAGCAATTGTGACAGTGGAAAGCATGCATGCGCTAGTGGGAATCAGTACTGTACTGTGAGATACTAGTAAAGTTGTAGTTTTGCTTTCCATAGCCCCCCCCCCTCAGCATAATCACAACAAACATCCCTGTTGTTATGTATTTTCCCCATGGATCCGGATCTTAATTTCACATTTTCCATTTACATTGTGAACCATCAACGATCTCCCCAACCCCCAACTCCCCCAACATGCCACTTCACTGGATTTTTAAAATTAGAATAATGCGACCCACTATAAAAAAGTATAAAGGATAAACAACTGTACCTCTCATCATATACCAATCTCTCTGTCTCTTTCTCTGTCTCGTTCACTCTCACTCTCGCTCTGTACAACACAGTTTCCCTGCTTCCTCTTCTCAACTGTCCACAGGTATTAGATGGTGTGATAGCTGTAAATCTTCTGCACTGTACCACTTTTAAATAAATATTTTACATCTGAACAATTTTAAGTCATTTGTAGAGAAATGCACAGTTAATCATGCTGTCCATGACCGTGCACTGACATGCACAGCACAGGTCCATCTAGCGCAGATTGGCTAGAGTAAGCAGCTTTATTTTTTAATTTTAAGGTAGCTGGAAACAGCAGTAGCTTATTTGTACTGTGTTTCTACCCTTAGCAGCTTGGTATCTCATCAGTGAAGACTGGAAAAAAGTGGCAGTGCAGAAATATCTCTGTTTACTCTTCAGCATCCTAATGAATTCACATTTATTTAAAAGCCATAGGCGTGAATGATGTCAGTGTTTTCAGTACAGGCAAAGGGCATAACAGAGAATCCAAATAATCTGACTCACAGATGAAACACAGAAGCAGAGGGGTGTATTATGTTTCTGTTTTCCTTGGGATTTTTTCCCTTTAGTGTTTTCCGGTAGCAAATCACAGTAGACTGAGTGTCAACAGCAGGCTGCCATGATATCAGAGATTGAGTGCCTATGATTAGTACAGAAAAGCCGTGCTGCAGGCTGTCATGTCAATGACTCTAAAACATGGCAATGCAAACTAACAGTTCACAAGTAAGCTTTGTTCCATCTGTCGATGGGAGAGTGAGTAAATAAAATGTGCCAGACATTTAATCCTCACTTAGTTCAGCAAACAGTGACATCACAGAACATTGGTCACTTTGTTATATTACTAATGTAAACCTTTGGTGGAGGGATTGTTTTACATTAATGGTTGAAAATAAGTAAAATAAAGACAGTACTTTGTTGGAAACCTGCAAAAAAAAATGAACCCAATTATAATAATAGCAATAAGGTACTCCCAGGGGTTATGTTAATGTCCAAGTTAATCACCACCTGGGGCAATATGGCACTTGGCTTTGCCTTGTGCCACATTATGTCTCCAGGGGGTGATTAATTAGAACACTAACATAACCCCTGGTCGTACCTTTTTGCTTAAATACTGCACTAATGCTGCTGTCAGTGTATCCTGTTTCTAGAGAAAAAATCCTTATCCATGTGTGGGTAAGCAAGACATAGTACTTGACTCAGACTATCTTTGAAAGCTTGCATGGCTTTTTCTTGTCGTCCCCCCCCCCCGCACACACATACACATATCACAGACACACCCAGGATTCTGCCTTCTTCAGCAGCCGTGTGAGGGGATTAGCAGTTTCAGCATAGTTCTAGATAAAGTGTCTTGAGTAATTACAGATTCCAAGGAAGCTGCATAACTCCTTTAAAGTTTTAGGTAGACCAACTTTCTGAACTGCTTCTATTTTGCTGTGCTGAGGGTGCAGCCCAACAGTCCCAACTTCATGCCCAAGAAAGTTTACCTAATTTCTCAACCACTGTCTCTTTGTTAAAGACAATTTGGCACCAGAATTTTTCAGCTGATTTAAAACATAGGTTACTTCTGACAGGTGTTCCTCAAAAGTGTTGCTTTTGATTAGTATGTCATTCACGTAAAACAGATTTCCTCTACTTTCAGCATCGGGCATGACCTTATGCAAAAAGATATTAAAATCTGCAGGTGAATTTAAGTATCCAGAAGGACACCTGTTCCATGTATAATGTCTTCTTCCAAAGGTAAAAGCCAGCTTGTATTGATCTCTTGGATCTACTTTTAATGTCCAGAATCCATTTGCTATGTCTAGGGTAGTGAAATATTTGGCACCCTTAACTTTAGCCAAACTGCTTCAAATATGTCATGGGCCAATGAGGTAAAGGTACCTATTTGTTTAACTTTCTGTAGTCAATAGTGAGCCTCCATTTTCCTGTAGGTTTTAATACAGGCCAAATGGAGGAATTATAAACAGAATTCACTTGTCTTATAATTTCTCACTTCATCAAGGTATCCAGTATCTTCTGTTTGTGTTCATAAGATACTAGTGGTATTCTGTTCTGACATACATAAACTGGCCCTTGACTAGGGTCTGTTGGCACCCTGGTAACATGAAGGTCAGTTACCACACAATCATGAGCATCTTTTGTGAATATGCCCTTAAACTGAAGGAACATTTCATGAACATTTTCTTTTTCTGCTTCAGTTTCACAATTACAGGCTTGTATCACCTGTTCAATTTGTTCTTTAAAATCAGGAAAAGGTAAATTTTCACCTACTTCTGTCTCATCTTCTATTATCTCAGAAACATTTTCAGTATCAATCACATACGCTTCTTTAAATTGCTCCATTTCATTATCCATAGTGAACAGTATGAGATAATTATTTTCAGCTTTACATGTATGAATTTCTTTCTTATCTACTGGGCAATTTTTTTTGCAAAACAATCAAACCATTGGGTAAGGACCTGGGCTAAGATATTCACAACTGGGCTGATATGTGGTGCAACTAGATGCACTGCCCAAATAAATGGGCCAATGCAAAAAAATGATATATTCAAACAAGATGCACAATCCCAACAGATCATGCATCCTGTTTTAATATGGCACCATGGGTGGGCTGCACAAAGGGGGGCAGACGCCAATGCACTGGTGCATCCCAGGGGATGGGCTGAATACCACCAATTGGGGGATGCACCTGTGCATCCCAGATGCATTACACCCCCGAAGGTGTTATTAAGTGGTGAACTGCAAATGAGACCATTAGGCATGCAAGACACAAATGGGGTATTTGCATGCCCATTATCTGCTCATTTGTAGGTCTGCACCCAGCAGGATGTGCCAGGCCAGGTGGGCCCCTACCCACACCCAATCCTTGTCCTTGTATGGGACTGTGCCCAGCACCGAATGCGATTGTGGTGTACATCACAAACACACATGTCCCTGATCCCTGGTAGCATAGTGGAACCCCCCTCCTGTCCCTGAACCCTGATCATGGGTGTCATAAATGAAAATCATTTCCCACAGTCCCTGGTAGTCCAGTGGAATCCCCCCTCCCATCCCCAAACTGCGATAGAGGTTGTCATAATAAAATACAAGTATCCCCATACCCTGGAAGTCCAGTGGAACTCCCCTCCCATTCCTGATCCCCGAGTGATATTAACTAAAACCCCCAAACCCATTCCATAGTGTAATGGCCCCCCCACCCAGCCACCCACTCAGGCACCCACACCCCACCCCACTCCCCCATCCCAGCATGGCCTGTCAGCCGTCAAGTAGCACAGCCCTCCACACACCTCCACAGCTGCCCGCTGACTGAACTGTCAGTGATAGTGTACAAATATAGACTACACGTCCATTGGTTGAACTGCCATCCAATGGACATGTAGTCTATACATTGATTGGGGATAGGGGATGGGAGGGGGGTGCCACTACACTGTGGAAAAGGGTTTGGGGATAATGTTTACATCAATTGGAGATCAGAGATTGGAGGGGAGTACCACTACACTATGAAAATGGATTTGGGATGGATCTACCAGTGACTGGGGACTGAGGATGGGTGGGGAGTAGCACTACACTATGGAAAGGGTTTGGGGGTTATATTTACCATTTTTCAGGGATATGGGATGGGAGGGAGGTTTGTAACTAGCCTACTGGGGCAGGTAGGCTGCCGTGCACATGTCTGCACTTCTGCAGCCTGACTGTGGGTGATTGGCATATTTAGGTTTGCTTTGGCTGGCCTATCATTGCTCAGCACAGGGCTGGCCCTTGAGGGGTGCAGTCCCGATGAATATGCCCCTGTGTGGCACATTCATAGGAATGCCCCCTCATCTTGCACAGTATACATTATCTGTGGGCCATGGCCCATTCTCCTTTGGATGGCACATCACCTCCCTTTGAATATTATGCTGAGGGCGCATTGTATGGGATATGCAGCGATGAACCACACATCCCCTTGAATATGGGAGCCCTAATCTCTTCATCTGTCTCATTCTTCTGAACAATGTTCTCTGGTAGCTCCCCAATAACTGGAACAAATCATAGAAGGATTCCTCTATTGCTACCCCTAACTCACAGTTAGCTTCTGTAGTGATAGGCTCTATAGTTGGATTCTTAACCAAAATGTGAATTACTCTGCTGCCAATGTCCAAGCAAGGTTTGGAATGGATCTTTAAACCCATATTGCTAAGCTGCTTATCGAGCACAAATAGTGCAGTTTGGTCAGGCACTTTTTGGCCTTTATTTACATTAACCCTGCAAGAGAATTCCTTTACATTACCTAGCATTATTGTAGAGAACTCACTCACCACCTGGCACACTTGAGGGATAGTTTGTCCAGACCTTAAGTAATGTGGTGTCACTTTTACTTGGTAAGGGTCCCCCCCCCATTCGTGACCAAAGAACATCATTGGCTAGGTCAACATACACACCCAGTCATACAAGGATGTCTAACCCAAGGTACATGGGAGATTTCAGGCCTTGTACCACCTGCACATAGTTATATTTTCTTTTGTCCTATTTGAAGGTTCAAGGTAGAAATGCTTATATTTTTCCAGCTACCTTTATGGTTTGGACATTTTTCAACCACTCCTGTTTCTTTACATATGTTAAACTACAGTGCAAGCCACATTAAACTTGTCTGCCAATGAGTTGGTTTAGCATTGTTTTTTACAGTTGGCAATGCACGGGCAACTCATACGGCATTGTTTTCCAACACTTAACGAGCTCAAGAGCAATGTTTATAAAATGTTTTTGCTACTCAGTTGGAATGCAGCTTCAGCCCAATCACAATGCAATGCAAAACTAAGATGTAACTCTTACAAAGCAGTTTTTGCAAGGCTTTGTACTGAATCCAGCAACACTTGTGCAACTCAGTCAGAAAAACTAAAGCAACTCATTGGCGCAGCAGTTTAATGTGACTTGTACTGTAGGCCTCTGCCTTTTTAACACTTTGCAAAACAGTTCAGTGATTAGACAGTGCTCAAAGCATAACACAGAATTAGCGATCTGCAAATTCTCTGGTGGAGACCTTTAATCCGCCTTTCTCTGACCTTATATTACAGGGAAAGGACCTGTGATTCAGTGGCGTTGTTTCATTTCCACCATCCTCATAGGAGGTTGAGTACTCAGAATCCAATGTCCCTGTGTCAGATACAGGATGGGTCTCTGGGATACCAGGGTTTGCTTTCTTTAGGAAGAAAGTTAGGCCTGTTGCATTAACTTCAGATTTTATCACATCATGCTTTGACAAACAAACCACATGAGCTCTACTTCTCCATGGAGCCAAATTTTCAGCATTACCCGGAACAAATACATCAGGTACATCAGAAGGTCCAAAATTCAGTTTAGTCCTTTAGAAACATAGAAACTTAGACTTTGACGGCAGATAAGGACCACTTGGCCCACCTAGTCTGCCCATTTCCCTACCTACAGGATAAGCCGCAGATTCTAGTTAACCAACAGCCTATTTCTTCCTACCCCCCACAAGAGTTTCCTTATGTCTGTCCCATGCATTCTTGAATTCTCCCACAGTTTTAGACCCCACAACCTCCTCAGGAAGGCTGTTCCATGCATCCACTACCCTCTCTGTGAAAAAATACTTCCTCACATTGCCCATGAACCGCTCCCCCTCTATCTTTAAATTGTGTCCCCTTGTTCTTGCACGTCTCTTTTTCTGAAAGATGCTACCCTCTTGGACTTTGTTGATTCCACTGAGGTACTTAAACGTTTCTATCATGTCCCTCCTCTCCTACTTTCCTCAAAGGTATACATATTAAGCTCCTTTAGTCTTTCCTCGTATGGCTTCTTTTGCAGACCCTGCACCATTTTAGTTGCCCTCCTCTGGACTACCTCTATCCTATGTCCTTGCGGAGATGGGGTCTCCAGAACTGGACGCAGTACTCCAGATGTATCATCTTTCTCAAGATAACATGATTCTGATTGCTTAGCAACTTTTAGACTCTTCCCAAATGGAATGAGCCTGTTTTCCTGTGACCACAAAACTCTGTGAAAGTAGTCAGTAATAGGCTGAAACGTTTTCAGAAGGTAATTTCCAATCAAGAAATCATCTCCAGTTCTATTGGTGATATACACTGGATGAGTGACTTCCATTTTGCCGAATCTTAATCTAACCACACTTTACCTACAATTTGTTGAGTCCCCCCCCCCATAACCTACAACTTATAAGCCATCAGAGAGGGCCTTTAGCACCTTTGAGTCACCTACTGCATCAGTCAGCTTATCATAAAAGCTCTTGGACAACAGGGTCACTTCTTCTTCTGAGTCCACTAAAGCTTCATGATTCAGACTGTTTTTAATGTTTATGTCAAAATAAAACCTATCTGCCCCCACCCTTAGGGACTGAGTTGCCCTGGTAGAATTTGTTTTTCTCATCTCCTGGCAATATGGCAGGATCACTGTGACACAATACACTGTTTGCAGCAGTAACTCTGGATACCTCTAGGGAAAAGTCAGACTCTGAGATAACATTTTCATTTCCCTTTGGCATACATTCATTTTTAAATTCCCTAACAGTTTTATCATCATTGTCAGCAATTACAATTTCATTTATCTGGGCAGCAATAGAATGTAAAGAAGGCACTAGTCAGTTTTTATTACTGGTTCTACTTGCACTGGATGTTGCAGAGGAACTTTGCACAGGAGTATAAAAACCAGGAGGGGAGTGTGGAGCAAGTGATTTTGGAAGAGTAATTTGAAATCCCCCATCTGTTTTTCCACTCGTGTTTCCACTTCACTCATGTGCTGTTTCATTTCTTTCTGTATTTGCTTTTTAATCCTGTCATCCAGACTGAGTGAACTAGATCTAGACTTGCCTTGGGGCCTGTAATTGTTCTGATCACTGTCGTAATCAATACTGCCAAGAATCCCAAGATAGAGTACTACCTGAGTAGAGTCCAATTATCTGCATTAGAGGAGGAGGAAAAGGACCTGGGAGTGATGATCACTAGTGACCTGAAGCACTCTATGCAGTGCAAGAAAGCAGCAGCAAAGGCAAATAAGTTGCTGGGATGCATATCCAGGGGGATCAGTAGTAGAAGAGAAGAGGTTATACTGCCCTTATACAGGCCACTGGTAAGGCCGCATCTAGAATATGGAGTTCAGTACTGGTGCCCACACCTCAAAAAGGACATTAACCTGCTGGAGAAAGTCCAGAGGAGGGCTACAAAGATGATAGCTGGTCAGCAGAGTAAAACATATGAGGATAGGTTGAGGGCACTGAACATGTGCTCCCTTGAAGACAGGCGAGAGAGAGGGGACATGATTGGGACTTTCAAGTACTTGAAAGGGATAAATAAGGTTGATAAGGAGAATCTCTATAAGCTGAGCGGCAACCATAACATGAGGGCCACAGTCTTAAGCTGGGGGGGGTGGGAAGTTTAGGAGGGAGGTCAGGAAGCACTTCTTCACAGAAAGGGTGGTGGACACTTGGAATGCACTGCTAGAAGAGGTTATCTCATTAAAGACAGTGAGCAGCCTTAACAGAGACTGGGATAGGCATAAGGGGAAGGTAAGGATCATGGGTAGGGAGGATGGGAAGAGTGGGAAGAGAAGGCAGGGACATTAGCTCAAGCTGTGGACCATGCAATACGAGCTGACTTGATAGACCAAATGGCCTTCTTCTGCTGGCTTCTTTGTATGTTTGTAATTCTGGTGCCCTCCCCCAATAAGTGCCTCTACCACTTCTATTGTCATTATTTTACCCGCTATAATATCCTCTATGGTCACTGTTGTATCCTCTCCCATACCCTCTGCCATATCTTCTACAAGAGTCATATTTTCCATAGGAGGGGCCCTGGTTTTGGTACAGATGAGGTTGCAGGTATTGCTAAGGGCTTTGGTAGAACTGTTGCTCAGGAACAAGCTGTGGAGTTCCCACAGGGGAAGGCCGGACAGGGTTGGTCAACTTTTCACCACTATTGGGCTGGGTACAGACTTGGGTTGCTCCACATCTTTTCTGGTGGAGTTTTGTTGCCCTTTTTCCTTTTCTGCCTCCTGGTTTTGGAAGAAGATAGCTCACCACCTTCCATGACCAAAGTATTCAAGGTAGTTACTTCAGATACTTGAATTTTAGGATTGCCCCCCCCCCCTTTTTTCTGTGGAGGGTCCTCATTGCCTCTTCCAGAGTCCCAGATCTGTTCTGCCTGTTTTGCAATCCATATTCCTAGGCCTCCTTTTAAGCTCTATTGCCAACTGTGTCCTAATAGAAGAAGTTAAACCTTGATAATATGCATCTTGGAAGTCATCAGACTCACTGTTTGAATGATGATCTGCCCCAAAGTACACATCCTTCAGTTTGAAATAGAATTCCCTTGGACTTTGATTAATACCACATTGCATCTGGTAGGCAGCACATCTGACTCTCCCCCCTTAGTGTGATATTTACCAAACTCCTTTTCAGAAATGTATACAGCCTATCTGGTTTATTCCTACTTTCCCTAGATATTCTCGACCACTCAGCTTGAGGGCCATCGACATACCACCTAATTACAAAACTCATTTCTCAGTTATAGACAACGATTCAAAGCACTCTTTCAATTTACAGATATACTGTTCAATGCCCCCTTTGGCAGTCTTAGAATTGTACCTATCTCCTATCAACTATCAACAACTGACCTGTACACCATCACCAACACCTTTAACAATGCATTCTCCAACTTGGATAGTGTCCTCCCTTCTAATTTCTTTGATGCCTCCTCTGGTAGTAACCCTCCTGCAACTACTCCTCTCCTACACCCTGCCCCACAATTCTACTTCACGGAGATCCCAGTGCATGAAGCCAGAACCTATATTCGGAAGACCATTCACAATGCAGGCTACAGCGGTGACTTCCCTGACCTGAGGTTGTTAGCACTTGTCCTTGAAGAAGTCCTTGAACCCTTGACAAAGGTCCTCAACCTATCACTAAGGATGTCCTAGTTCCCATCTCGCTGGAAACAGGCGGCCAACACACCGGTACACAAAAGTGGAGACAAATCACTGCACTCCAACTACAGACCTATCTCCATCCTCCCTCCATTGTCTAAGGCCCTGGAGTGCATCACCTCAGACCAATTAGTCAAGTACCTGGAAAAATACGACATCCAGTGTCCTGAGCAACATGGTTTCCGAAAAGGGCACAGTACCACCACTGCACTATTAGAATTCACAGGCTTCATCCATACCACACTTGATCAAGAAAACTGTGTAGGGGCAGTATTCATTGACCTTATGAAAGCCTTTGATACTATGAACCACCCACTCCTACTCAAGTAATTATCAAACATTGGGCTCTCCAATGAAGCACTGCTCTGGTTTTCAAGTTACCTTGGGGAGAGGGTCCAGCGGGTTAGGATTGCCAGTGTTACCTCTGAAGAAAAGCCAGTCCTTTCAGGGGTCCCACAGGGGTCCATCCTGGGGCCACTACTCTTCAGCCTCTTCCTCAACGACCTTCCCAGTGTCTGCCACCAGAAATTACTGCTCTACGCCGATGATGCAGTCATGTTCACCAACCACCAAAATGCAAAGCCTCGAGAAACAATTACAGTTTGAATTCATGCACATTGAAGAATGGTTCAAGTCACACAAACTGGTCATGAACTACAGCAAACAAAGGTTATGACCTTCTACAATGCCAGGAGCAAGTACAAATCCCATGACCTCACCATCCTAAACCAAACAGGGACCTTACTTGAACACGTTCCTGATTTTAAATACCTAGGTGTCACATTGGACAGCTCACTGTCCTACCATCGGCACATAGATTCTGTCGCCAAAGCCACCAACATTCTTATAGGCCTGCTCTACAGGCACAAACACTGCATGACTCCTGACACTCTCTGGTTGGCTATCAACAGCTCTGTCACCTCCATCATCGATTACGGGCTAGCAATTTATGGCTCTGCCTCCGCCTCTGCCCTCCGCAGAATTGCAGTTGCACTCAACAAAGCATGCAGGCTGCTAACTGGGGCTGATCGACTTACACACACTTGTGACCTGTACACTCGGGCAGGATGGCTACCTCTCATCAGCCGGATACAGTATCAAACCTGCCTCTTAGCCAAAAAAGTCCTCCTCGGGGTCATGCCCCCGGGCATTGAAAAGCTACTTTTTGATCACCACAGCACCCAGAGAACTAGAAGTTCACAACAACTAACCTTCCTTGTCCCCAGATGCCAGACTACCATGGGCCAGAGGACTTTTGCCCACAGAGCACCACAGTGGTACAATACTCTCAACAAAGAAACTCTTACTGCTGCTGCTCTGGCCCTTTAAGAGACAACTCTGACTTCATCTCATTTCACTAGTCATTGTGACTGCCTCGCCTAATCGGGGCCCACTGTTCACTGCCCTCCACTTCAGTCTTGACAGCTATCTCTCCCACCTTGCCCCCTTCTACCTGCCTACCCCCTTTCCCCCTCTCCCTTTCCTCCCCCAGGGCATTTCCTGACTTCTATCCCTCCTCTCACTCCCCTTTAGAGCTCTTACCCTCACCCTCTACCCTCCGACAATGGCCTTCCTGCCTGCATACCCCCTTCCCTCTCACCTGCAGTGCTTATTTCCAAGATTGCCCTAGGTTGGTATGTCATGCTACCTAACATTTGGCACATTTTGAATTACTGGAATTTCCTAAGCCTCAGTCTCTTACTTCTTGTTATTGTGTAACTATGTATTATTATGTTGACCTTTGTATGTATGTATACTACCCATTCCTTCGACGTGGAACCTTTGTAAACGAGCAGTTCCTGCTCAAAGGTATTTGTAATCCTAGATTTCAATAAAATAAAATAAAAAAAATAAACTTCAAGGATTGTGTAACAGTCTTTAATTTTATATACCTCTGTTCCTTCTCAGATACCTCTTTATTTCCTTTGGACCTATCACGTGACTCATCTTCAGAACCAGAACTTCTTTTATGTTTAGTTTTACACCTTTTTTTATGCTTATCATGTGATTCCTCTCCTAAACAGGGACATTTCTTTTCAGAGGAGAAGTCATTAGCCTCTGGTCTCTCAGATGCCCTTGGTCTTGCCTGATTTTTATTTTTAGTCTTGGTGTCTCCCAGTTGGGCCTTTAAGTCGCTATATTCCTTTTCCAATTTGATAAGCTCCTGTTCCAGAAGGGTACAATATCTTTTTAATTGCTCATCTTCTTCTAGCTCATTCTGTGTAGCATCTGATCTACCATTTTCTACCAGTGTATCTGGTTTTATTAATGTACTCTTCAGTTTTTCTAGTGTGCTGGTTTCTTTATCTCTTATGTATTTTTCTTTGTTTCTTTTCTCACTGTTTCTTCTGGATCTGACTCATCTTCAGCACCAGACTGAGGATGAGAGTGTAATTTGCAAGGAACTGTGTTTCTTGCTGGTCCTTCACAGAAAGAATTCAAAACAAGGATTGTATCCCTTATTTGTATTTTCTTCCCATTCATTATTCTGAGGACAAATAACTCAGGAGTGACCAATTTGAGCCTCTTGGTTTGGAGGTTTCCTCCTTCCTTTTGGCAAAGAGGTATATTTCCCTGCATGACCACTCTTCCTTTTTACCTTCAAATTGTTCTTTTAAATCTTAATACCTTTCCTCACTTTTGGCTAAATCCTTAGTGACCTGCTAATTAGCATTCATTATGTCGTCCCCCTCCTTTTCCAAAGCTGAACACTGCTCTTTATACTGTTCAGCAGTACTTTGTAAAACAGCAGTGTTCATCTTTAGATCAATCAAGGCACAATCTCTATTAGCTATATCCTTTTTACTTTCCTTTAACTGTTTCTCCAGTAATAGGATCTGTCCTATAAGTCTACTGCATTCATAAGATTTATCCTGCACAGTAGTTGTTCACTTAGCTGTCATGTTTCATTAACTAAATTTAGTGTATCATCATTTAATGTGTCAACTAGTTCTGTGTAATCTTGGTTAAGTCTTTCTAAATGTTTTATCCTTTCATCTTGGCTGCAGGTCTGATGCAGAGGTGTCAATGGCTCTATCTTAATAAGAGACATTGAAAACTCTAGAGGCTGCACCCCTGTATCTGTCTGAACAATATCTGCATTTGCAATTGCAGCTGTCATGTCTTTGCAATGATATTTACTAAACTTCAACAACAACAACAATAATAGTACCCTTTTGAACAACAATTAAATTCCTTCCCATAGATAAAGCCCCAGGACCTGATGGCTTCCTGCCGGACATTCATAAGGTTTTTGCTAAAGACCTAATTCCCTTGCTACCACAGCTTTACACTTATTTTTGTGAGTCCAGACTCTCTGACCCCACAGTATTAGAAGCACCGATTGTAGTTTTGCCAAAGCAGGCAAATCCCGAGATAGTGTGACAAATTATCGCACTTTCTCTCTTATGAATTATGATATTAAATTGTTTGCCAAAATATTGGCCACAAGAGTGGCACAAGTCTCAGAAGGCCTAATTAGTCAGGAACAAGTGGAGTTTATGAAAGGCTGTTCCTCGTCAGATCGCCTAAGGAAACTTTCTCATATCTTTTCCCTATCCAGGGATGCCTCCCGGCCTATGGCGTTGGTCTCCCTAGATCCGGAGAAGGCTTTTGATAGGGTTAATTGGACTTTCATGTTCGAAATATTGGATAAATTTGATTTCCCCCCGATTTCATTTGGTGGATTCAGATTTTGTATTTGAAGCCTATTACGAAAGTCTGCTGCAATGGGGTATTTTCTTCCACCTGCCCTTTATGTTCCAGAGCTCGACAGGGCTACCCGCTCTCTTGGTTATTATTTAATTTATATCTACAGCCCCTGATTTATCACCTTAACAACTCTTCTTTGCTTAAGGGTATTCCAGCTGGCCCTTTCAACCTCAGGCTGTCCGCATATGCAGATGATATTCTGCTCCATGTCTCTGATCCAGTGGACTCTATCCCAGTGGCATTATCTATAATTGGGGAGTTTGGGAAATTCTCCAATTATAAGTTAAATTTGGACTAGACGGTGGTGATGCCTCTAAATTCTCAAGTGTTTAAGCCAGATATTGCAGCACTTCATTTAGCCTGGGCTACTCAGCTTAAATATATGGGCATAACCTCTGCTCCAATGACCACCCAGTTGAAGAAGCTAAACCTGGATGACCTTCTCACTACATTTCACCAGGATATAGATAGGTGGTCCCCTCTATATCTTTCCCTTCAAGGGAGAATTAGTGTAATCAAAATGAATGTCCTTCCCTGTTTGTTTTATCCCCTGCATATGCTGACTCTTTTTCTTCCCCTTAGTTGGTTTAAAAAAATCAAAGTCTTATCTCCATGTTCTTTTGACAAAGAAAGCCCCTGAGGTGCTCATATACTCAATTAGGAGCCCCGAAGCAAAATGGCAGCCTCAAGCTGCCCAATTTCTGCCATTACTATTTGGCCAGTAACATAGCTAAGTACTTTAGATGGGCTAAGGCTCCTTCATCATGGGAGGAATCTAAGTATCTCCCTTTATGATTACAGATTGAAAGTAACATTAGAGCCAAATCAGCCATTTCTCCCGACAGCCTTCTTTATGCTGCCCCAAGAGGCTACCACTGCCCCTCCGTTCTTCAGTTATGTTCACTTCACTGATGGTACATGCCCAATTTTGTAGGACCATCAAATATGATAATTTAACAGATGTTTCCCAGCCATTGTGTCGTAATCCCAATTTTAGGTTGGGAGGATGAATGGTGACTCCTGGAGGAATGCTTCCCTAGAAGGACTTAGAGTTCGTGATTTGGTTACTAATGAGCAGCTCAGCACTACCCCAGATCTTCTGGCCAAGCTTTGGCTTCCACACAGCCAAACATTTAGAATATACACCAAATTCAGCATCTGTTAATTGGCTGGTTTGGTTTGTCTGCTTGGTCTAATGATCAAAGTGACTTTCTCCACATGCTTCAGACCTTAGCCTGGCAATCCCATCCTGTGTCTTGAATTACATCAGCCCTGTTCCCAAAGTTTTTTCCTGAGTTGATTGGGCATTCCCCTTATTGTACCTCCTCTCTCCCCCATAATACCTTCCAATGGGACCACATTTGGCAGGATCTCTATTCCTACATCTCTAATGACAGACTCCATCTCATCCAGTTTTATTGTTTACATAACATTTATTTTACTTCCTCCAAACTGCCTGTGATGGGGAAACTGTCTTCTTAACTATGCTTTAGGTGTGGACAGGAATCCAGATCTTTGCTCCATGTTCTGTGGCAATGCCCAAAATAACTCTTCTCTAGGGACAAATCAGGTCAAGGACTACCCTCTTTTCACCCTGGAAGACCTATTTACCCCTGAAATCTGCCTCGTGGGAGATTTCTCACAGATACAGGTTAAGGAACAGAGATATTCTATGTCATTCACCACCCTCTCCGTGAAGCTTATGGTGTTGCATCACTGGAAAGACTAACTAGTCCTTTCATATACTGAATGGCTTAATGAACTTTTGGAAAATTTTCATCTGGAACAAATGATAGCCAGTCACCAGGGTTGGTTATCTGTCTATCATAAAAGATGGGGCAAGCTACTGTACATGGTCTGTTTTCAATTTCCTCTAACCCCTGAGTGGGGCATTGATGCTCCTCCCTTTCATTCCTAACTAGTTTATCCATGAGATTGGAATACCTCTAGTAGTGCTCTACTATGGAATCTCATAGACAGGATGGATACATACCTCAGATTATTTTATTCAGCCATTATGTCCTTTTGGGTAGCCTTGATGATCATTTGTTTTCCATTGTACGTTAGGTTCTCTGTGGGGAAGGGGTGGCAGAGGGTGGCTTTAGGTGGGAGGAGGGGGGCTTTCTTTCTATTTTTTTCTGACTGTGGGTAATCTTGTTGTTTTATAAGGTATGTAGTGTTCATTTGCTGTATATGTTGGTTGTTTTTTTCTTGTTGGAAAATTTAATAAAGCATATTAAATTAAAAAAAAACAATTAAAATAGCAATAACATTTACATAACACGACAGTTTAAAGGGAAACACTGGAAAAGGCACAGATTTACCCAGGCACTACAAACATTCCTGATTAGTGCTTTCAGACAGTAACATTTTTTTTTAATTCCTGTAATTGCTTGTTTAGTGATTTAACAGTGGCTTTCAGTTTTCACTTTCTATTGCTGGCAGCCACCATTTCATGAGTAGCAGAGAGCTTCCTGAGCTCACTTTATGCTAATATGACCTGTCAACCAAGAATAGAGGTCAAACAAGCATATTAACATACAGTGAGCTCAGGAGGCTCACTGCTGCTCATGAAATGGCTGCTGCCAGCAACAGAAAGTGGAAGTTCTTGGTAACAGTTCTAAATAATTTAAAAAAGTTGTTACTGTCTGAAAGCACTAATTGAGAGTTTCTGTAGTGTCTGATGAAAGCTGTGTCTTTTCCACTGTTTTCCTTTAAATAACCCAATATTTTTTGTGATGCTTCAAAGGTCTTTTCTTGTTTGCAGTAATACTGAGGCAGACAATCTCTTCTTTGTGTTTCTCACTCTTGTCTAGGGGTGACTTTAGCTCTCATTGAAAAGCAAAAACAGAAAAATATTATTTATGCCATTCAGTAATTTTGCAATTAAATAATCTCAATTTTTCATACACATTAGGATGTGAACTGTTATTCACTAACAATTATCCTGGGAAAAAACCTCAAAATGCCAGAATAATAGGCTGAAATACCAATTTCTTATTATGGACGCTTAGCTAAGCCTTAAGCCCCATGTCATAAAATATGCATAAAACCATATAAACAATGTAAGACTGGCTCAAACCTTACTTTACAACCTACTGTATAAAGTTCTAGATAAGTACAAATAATTTTCCACCACACCCTTTTTAATATATAAAAAAAACAGATTTTATTTTCCCCTGTACTATATAACTAATTACTAATAATTTTTACATAGATAATTAAGCAGTAAGGCACAACAGAGTGTGGGTTATTGGGGAATTTACCCACACCTTGTGTGGTGTGTCACAAGGCACAGCTGAGTGACTTACCCACTCAAGAAGTGGGTAAATCCCCCAATAACCCACACCCTGGAGTGCCTTATTGTGATTATTCAATGGACCCATGTGTAAAATCAATTTAAAGTGTGTTTAATTATGTTTTTTATAAATACCATTTCAAAGTCATGGGTTATTGCAGGATATACCCATGGTCATGTGATGTGTTTTGAACAATTAGGTTACAGGATTTTCATACCCCATCGTATAATTAATCAATAAGGCATGACAGGGTGTGGTATATCATTGGATATCATCACTCCCCGGGTAGTTTGGCACGAGGCCGCAGGCCGAGTGCGTCCAACCATCTGAGAAGTGATGCTATCCCATTATATACCACACCTTGGAGTGACTTATTGCTATTATGAACTGGCTCAAAAAAAAATTTTCATAAAAAAATTAAAACAAAATATTCATAACCTTGTGAAAATGAGGTTTTTGGGGTGTTGGATAACTACCTTTCAAGAAAATAGTTCCTGGAAGGGTCTGGGCAGCAGGTGGCACTGCCGTAACTGTAACTGATGTTTGTGGAGGAGGTGCAGCTGTGAAGTAAGACTGTACCAGCCCTGTATACTGTGGTCAGGAGCTAGGGGAAACTGTGTGTGCTTTTATTTTTGTTCTTAAATACTGTAGACAGGATTTTGTAATGCAAGCCACCAGAAGGGGATGAAAGACAGACTGAAATGGAGCTGACTGAGTAGCAGGAAGACCTCTGGTCTTTTCAACAGATCGGTGAGTTGCTAGTTGTCAGTATTTAGCTTGGCAACTGATAGGGTACACGCAGGAGTTTTGAAGTAAAAAAAAAAAAAAAACAATGTTTTTCCAAGCGCTACTGCGTGTTAACACAGGTGGTTGGTCGAGCAAGCGCATGCCTCTGGGAAGAGAGTGAGATGTCAAAGTCGCATGTAGAAGCAGTGAGCGCTTCATTTTAAAAGAAATAGCGGGTTGTAGTGTGGCAGTACATTTTGGCTAACTGAGGCTGCTATGAAATCTACATTCCTTTGTAGTGGCAAACACAAGGGGTGTTTGTGTGGGAACTGAAGGAACAGGTGCGGATGTGATTTTGGGGAGAGTGAGGAGGCTGATGACCGGTGGTTTTCTGAAGTCGTGATGATGTATCATCACAGCTTCAAAAACCACTCGGCCAATCAGCTTCCTCCATTTACGATCTCCAGTTCATAATAAAACATTGTAAACACAGTAAAAGCATCATAAATACAAAACAACAAAGGTTTCAGGAAACAAACAAAACAAAAGCACACAGCTTGCAGTTTCAGTAATTTTTGTAATGGCAAAATTGTCCTTGCATACAGTACTTCATAAATAACTTTGTCTTACTGGCATTTCAAAACTTCTCTTGGTAACTTATTCAAATACATTTTCTTTGTCAAAAAGGTTTATAAATCTTTTGTTAGATTCAAGCTGCTTTCCTATATACCCAACTTCAGTATTTCAGAAATTATTTTTCCATGCAACCTCACAGCTAAGCCCAATTAGAATGTTATAAAAATTATTTAAAATAATACTCAAGACATCTGGTTAGCAGTAGAGTCTGAATTTTCTTCCTTCATTTTAGAATCTTGGTGAGTTATTCTTCCCTGGATGGCAAAATTCCTTGTTAGGGGCTGGATCTTGTTGTTTCTGTTTTTTTTTTTTTTGTTTTCCTGCTGACACTTGAACCCTGGACTTTGGACCCCTCTGTTGTCAACACAGCACTGCAGACTTGCTTCTGGGCTGATGGACATCAATCAGCAGTCTCTGTCCTTTTGTTCTGGTTTTGATGGGAACTTCAAAAACAGTACTCAACTGCAAAAATGCCCATTCCACAAGTACAGAACCTCTCAGCACCTCAGTTGGAAGCAGACTTACCAGCCCCTTCTAGGAACTGCCTTTTATTACCTCTGATCCAGAGCATTGTCCTGACATCATTCCCTGCAAATTTTAACAACTTTGATTGGATCATGCAAATGATGTAGGGGTGGCTATTTCCTAATCTTTAGGACAATCCCCCTTTGCAAGAGACCAGTTTTTAAGTTTAAATTTAATTTTCCTTCTAACATTTGAATGTAACAAGATAGTCTTCAAACAAGCACTTCTGGATTCAGCTCATTAAAAGCAGTTGTTTTAGGTGTCTCCCATGCCTGTAAGACAAATATATTCTGAGATATGCTAATAATGATTATAACTTTAGTTCTCAGCAAAATCTTTCAAAAAGGATTTAATGAGCTTACAGTTCATGTCCTAGGCTCCAAAATTAAGCGGGTCTCTCTCACACCCAATGTTAAGAAAGTCCGTAAAAGCATCAGATTCCTTTGTTGATGGCTCTTCCTTTGTCTGTGCTCACTCAGCCATGCAGGTTAAGTACAGTATATCCAAGTAACTGTTAGTTTACAAAGGGTATGCCGTCACTATGGTGATACTGTAGTTTCAGCACAGGACCCAGCACTGCTTTTTGGGGGTATTGCATCCCCTTCCTGAAGCAACTTTGACTCGGAGCTGATTTATTTAGTAGCAGGGGGTGTGTGAGGAAGAGCCCCCTGCTTGGGGGGATTCAGGGGAAAAAGCCCCCCAAAGAAAACGCAGTCAGAAGTGACTCCCTTTATGCCAACGGCAAGTGTGGTCAACATAAAGGAGTCACTGTAAAGTCATTCGACAACAAAATTATCGACCAACTGTTATAGATCCTTTATAAAGTAGTGTAAAATCTGTCTTTCACTAGGCAGATGCATAAAAGTCACAATTTTAGATTTGTCATTACATTAGGCCTCATTTAAGTCCAAACTCAGTACACTTACAGTATTTTAAAGATTCTTGTCCCAGTATATTCTTGTGGATATCTCTGGACCCCTATCAGCTGCATTCACAAAATTTGGCCAGTTAATAGTTCAATATATTATATATCAACTGGTGTAATTTCATGTTGGCAGCACTAAAAATAGTCTTGTAAGAAGCAAAAGTTTTTTTCAATGGTAACAATGAAGGTTTTTTTTCCCCCTTTTTTTCCTTCAAGGTATTTTGTGTCTCACAGTACCAGAGTATACATCACTGAGATGTCAGCTGCTAGACTACCTTATCTGCAGTTTAGCATCACTGGCTTCTTCCTCACATAAGCAAGGATTGAAGCAGTCTGTTAGTATCACCCTCTAAAGAGGCTCACGTATGGGGTGGTAAATCAGACTCCTCTGGTTTTAAAAGTCCATCTGAAGTAGTTTTTTTTTCAGACTCCATCTAAGCAGTTTTTCCTCTTGCTTAGAGAGCTCCTGTAAACAGGAATGTTGACCAGATGCCTTAGTATGGCCTCCCAATTATCCACAATATAGTTATAGAATATAATTAAGAGTATAGTAATAATAATAAAAATTAAAATAATAATGCAGAAAAATAATATTGCTAAAAATATATATCTATACAAATTAGGTTTTGTTCCCTCAACATTACTGGATGCTCTGTTCCACCAGTCCATCACCCGCTACATGATAAAATAATTTCTGTCATCCTACTTGAACCCCCCCCCCAACTACTATTGAAAATTGTGTACTTTGGTGGTTGTGCTGTTCTTTAGTTTAAATGACTATGTGAATTCCATTGTATTATATCCATGCTTGTATCTGTTATGTTTCTATATTATAAAATGAGTTCTGAAAATACTGCTCTCTGACTGGGTGAGAACTGTGGTTTAATCCAGCACTAACCACACATTTTCATTGGGGTTCCTAAAAAGTTCCAGGAACCCCAACTAATGTACAGGGCTTTTTGAATGTTCAAGGAACCACAGCTAAAGTTATTTTCAAGCACTTCACCTCTGCCACAACTCATTAATATTTCAAGAAGTGTTGAGTGTGCTTAGATACATTTTAAAGCACTTCACCTGTGCCAGTATTTCAAGACCCCCAACCCCAGCATCCATATAAAACATTTCTCTTTCATGTTTCAAACAGTAGTCTCTAGTTTTTTTCCCCCCCATTTTCTTACTGTATATTTAAAAATAACCATTTCCCCTTATAAGTGCAGCAACATACTCCAGGGTTTGTGAGTTGTGCTTGATATATAATGGCTACAGTATGAGCAACTGAATCTACTTGACTTTGCCTCATGGTACTAATACCTGTAACCATGGTAAAATGAGAACAATCCACACCCTGTTGTTTGTTGTTGCTTACATGTCCCCCATTTTCCTCCTGTTCTCCAGAGAGTACATATTTAGACTGTTAAATCTTTCCTCATAGGTCTTATCCTGCAATCTCTGGATCATTTTCATAGTCATCCATTGGATAGCCTTTAATCTTTCCCTGTTTCTCTTCAGATGCAGGTTCCAAAATTGCATGCAGTACTCTGGATGTAATCTAACCACTGACTTATTTGCTGTAACTGGTGATATCCCATCTTTGTTTTTTTTCCTTCATTCTTTGATAAGCAGGTTAAGACCCACTAGGTAAAATGTCTGTTTTCAGATAGTAGCACTGGGGAAGTAAGTGACTTGTTCAATGTGATAATATGCAAGTGGAGGTTGTGAGACTCAAACCCAGGTCTGCATCCAGTATATGTTATTGGGAAGAGGTTTTTAAACTTTAGAAACACAAACATAGTGTAGCACAAGGAAAAACAGACAGTGCTGGTCGCAAAATCCGTATAACCACAGCAAAGTTTTAAAAAACCCGGTGGTACTTAGCAGTGGCAAACTGACCCAAGCAAAAGCAGTATCCCACATGAAATGAGATATGGCACCTCAGCTAGGGATCCTATGTAAATAAACTGCTTGTAAATCACTTTGGGATACAGTGTATGAAAAGACTATACAAACGTAAATGCCATACTATTCTGCAGGACACATACTTTGATTAAAGTACCAGTGCTACTGATAGATACTAAGCTATCCTTCTCATTTTAGTCTAAACTCTCCAAAATAAACACAGTTTTTCAATCTTTTCCTCCATTACATCTTCTGGATTGTGGGACAATGCTGTGTGGCAATTTAATTAATCTGCAACAGGGGTCACAGAAAACAATTAGCATGTGCAATCGCTGCCAACCACATAATCAGTTCTGTACCTTATAATGTACCCTCTTGGTATAAACCCTTCATACATATCTAAAGTATTACAGACCAATTACAGTTGGTATGACGTACATAAGCAGAAAAGGCAGTTTGAAAAATGGGCCGAATGCATAAGCCATACAAAAAGACACATGATGTAAGCAATAAGACACCATGGGGTATGCATTAGACATTGACCAGGGATGTAGTGTGGCCTTGTGCAGTCAGTCTCTGGCTGTGCAGTAGAGAGTAAGCGAACCGATGGTGGTGGGCAGTGCTACAAATGAGAATCCAACAGAAATTAAAATTTGTCTTACTAAACATGTACAGTTAAGAAAACCAATAAGGTTTAAGTGAGGAGTGGGAATGTGCAGACAGTGTGTGTGTGTGTGTGTGTGTGAGCATTTTTTTAAGAAACAATGACTGCTAAAATTCTAAATACATTGAAGACTATTAATTGAGGACCTTGATTTCATTTCTGTGCTGCTTACAGGCTGGCAGCACTTATTTTTAGCCATGCATTAGGCACTTCTAATGCATGGATATCACCCAGTCAGAATGCAGGATTTCCCATTCCCATTTTACAATGCCAGTTTGTTTGCTTTTGAAGTTCTTCAGATCATGTGCATGCATTCTAAAGCAGAACACCCAGTGCAAGGGATTGTGGGTATGCAAGTCCTTGTTCGGTGGGTAAGCTGAATTAGAGGTGTCTTAAATAAATGTAAATGCTATGCTAGTTAGTCTAGAGTCCATGTGTTACTATTAATCAGAAAATTAACAGTGCCAAGAGATGCTAAAGTAATCATTTTCGTGTTGCCTTATATTCTTCAATTCAGTTTCCTGGATTGTAAGACTATGCTGCATGGCAGTTTGCTTGGTTATGAGCAGAAAACAAAAGTAAGTAATCAAATCATGTAATCAATGCCAGCCAGAGATATACAACAGTATTTCACAATGTAGCCTCCTGGTATAAATGTTTCATGCCTAGTTAATACAGACCAATTGCACTCACCATGATGTGCATGAGAAGAATAGGCAGTTTGCAAAAAAAGGGCAGTAGGTAGGATGCAGAAACAATACAAGAAGACAGATCATGTCTAGGTCCAGCTCCAACCATATCAGCCCATAGTTTAGTGGTTAGAGCACTGGGACAATATTCTGGGGGCCTGAGTTCAATTCCCATTAGCTCACATTGTTTCTTTCTCACCACAATGTGCAAATTAAATTGCTTAGCTGTGGCTAATACTGTACCAAAAACATCTAATTGACATCTTGATTGATCCTGGTTACATGATATACAACACCAGAGAAAGGAAATGTATCTGGGAATGCCAGATCCAACCATGTGAGCCTGTATCTCAGTGGTTAGAGCACCACCTGCATGTGACTGCACTGGCAAAGTACACTATGTAATTTGTGACAGCATAGAGTTGCACCACTGTTTTCATAACTAGTTTTCAGAAATGAGGTGAAAGACTGGCAATGGTAAAAAGCAACCCTTAACTACAGCCAATAAGTAGGATTCCAGAGTCAGCTTATGCTAAATACCATAAGAAAGGGCAGCTACACTTGCTTGTGTATTACTGAAATCTTTATATTGTCATGGTGAGCAGAATGAGGTGAAATAATTTAAATGCTGATGAGAAAGAATAGGAACAATATGAAGGATACATAAAAGGTACTTCCCAATGTGTGGGATTTCAGTAAATACATGCCATCAGAAGTGTCAAACCCAGCACAGAGCAATATAAGTATGCAGATTTGTGTGTGTGTGTGTGTGCATGTAATATACGCACACGCACGTGTGTGGAGGGGGAACTGACTAAGGACAGTTGGACCTCACCACAGCTGAGTTACACACACTAAATGTAATGATAATCTTAACACATGACATGATGAAAGGCAAGTATAGCTTGCCACCTAAGAAGTGCACAAAAGAGAAGGCAGATACTTTCCAGTTTGTATGGTTTCAGTAAACACATAGAATCAAAACCTCAAAAACATAATGGGTAGGCAAATCAAGGCAGTAATCTAACCAGCACAGTTTCTAAACTTTTCTTACTAAACTCCATAAAAGTAAGATACAGAGTGTCTGAGTGAGGAAGCAACCTGCTGATAACCATGTCGGCTGAATACACTGAATAGCCTGGGAAAGCAGAGAACTATTCTACTTTTTTGACATCATCATCTTCAAGAAAAGGGGTAGAACATAGCAACTGCAATCACTAACTATACTGAATGAATGAAATTCCAAAGTTAGAGTATGGTAAATCCCATAAGGAAGGGCAGTTACATTTGCTTATATGGTATTCCTATCTTTTTATGTCATAATCAGAGATAGAACAAGATAAAATAATTTAAATGCTTATAAAGATGAGGGACACTGTGTAGGATGCATAAATGATACAAGTAGGCAGATATTTTTCAGTTTGTGTAGTTTATCTTAACATATATTCAACCAAAAGCCTCAAACCCAGCAGAAAGCATCATGGTTATGCAAATCCATGTGTGTAAATTTGTGTGTGTGGGGGGGACAAACTGAAAAAGCCTGGTACTACATTCATATTGCCATCTCACCACTCAGACCTCAGCACAGCCAACTTATACACACTAAATATAAAAGTAATATTTAAAATCTGCCCAAAAGGGCACTCCTGACATGAGGCAATGCAAGCATAGCTTATCACCCAAATATCACACAAAAGGGAAGGCAGATAATTTTGAATTTGTTTTGTTTCTAAAACCACAAATAGATGCAAATACCTCAAAAGCACAATGGGCATGTAAATGTAAATGTGTACATGTATGCGTGTGTGCGTGTGATAAGTGGTCTAGCAAATTTTCTAAACTTTTTTTCTGACTAAAATAAACAAGACTAAGAAGCAGAGTGCCTGAGTGAAGAGATAAGCTGCAATATTCGATACCCCCTGCTGGTATCTGAGCTAGCCAATTATATATGCTACATAATTTGTAATAGCATAGAGCAGCAACATTGTTTTTAAATCATCATCATCATCATGAAAGGAGACAAACCTTGCAGTGGTAAAAACAGCCTCTGACTACTATAGCCAACTAATGGAATGGCAGAATCTGCTTAGGCTAAATCCCATAACAACTGGCAACTACAGATGCTTATGTGCTGATCAGAAAGAAGAGGAATAATACATATGATGCAGAACAGGTACAGGAAGACAGATACTGTCCTGTTTGCGGGGTTTCTGTAAACACACTTCAATCAAACTCCACAACACCAGCTCAAAGCATCATGGGTAAGCAAATCCATGTGGCTGTGATGGGTAAACTGACTAAGGAAAGCTTGGTACTGCATTCTTTTTCTCCCCTGATGCATGGATAACCAAATTTGCAGATGACATAAAGATCAGGGCATTAATCCTTAATGAAAATGGGGCCAGTGCATTTCAGGAAAACATTGATATCATAGCTAGAATTGCAGGTAAAAAAAACTGAAGTTTAATTTGAGCAAATGTAAAATCATGCACCTCGGAAAAAGTAGCCGAAGATTTGATTATATGATAAATGGGTATAAATTACAGAAAAAAGGATTCTGAAAGGACTTAGGGGTTCAGAATACTAATGATTTATCTTCTTCTAGCCATTGCACCACCGTAGCTAAAAAGCGGTATGCCATACTAGCTGCAATAAGGCAAAATATTAAAAGCAGGGCTAGGGAGGTGGTGGTACCCTTGTATGCATCATTGGTGTGGCCACATTTGGAGTACTTTGCCAGTTTTTAGTCTCCTCACCTCAAGAGGGATGTCAATGAAGTTGAAGAGTGTACAGAGAAGGGCAACAACATTATTACAGGGAATGAAGGATTATCCATATCAGGAGAGACCTAAACAAGTGAGACTGTACTCCTTGCAATATAGAAGATACAGAGGGGATATGTGCCTGGTTCACAAGGCATTTAAAGAAAAAGACCTCTGGGAGTGTGTGGGGCTGGACAGAAGACCAGATTTAAAAATAAATAGAGGGCACAAATTCCAACTTAGAGGGGAAAGTTTTTAAAAAAAATAAGAGAGATGGATGGTTTTCTTAGCAAGTAGTGTCACAGTGTAACTCCTTGCCAACAACTGTGGTATCATGTAACTCCATGGACCAATTTAAACATTCATTAGATGAATTTAGTGGTGATCGCTGCTTTAAATTACTATTTTAGAAGTGCAGGTTATAAAGGCTAACACTAAGAATACCGGTTATACAACTTATGCAACAAGAGCTTTTTCCTTGCTCCTGTTTTTCACCCAATTCACCACCACCACCCCAGCCCCATCATCAGCCTTTTCACTGACTTACTGGTTATCCACTACTTACTCACAACCATATATGTTGGTGGGTAGCCTGCTGTGCTGGTTTATTGAGAGCCTGCAGTAGGTGCCATTGTAGGTCAAGCCATGCCTTTTGCTCCTTCGTCCAGTTTTCTTCCTGGGGTACTAGTGTGCAATGGCACACATGTGTGCAGGCCATCCAGTGGCTAACCCCTTTCTTGTGCAGGCCAGCTGTGTTTCCACCAGGTTGCAGTCATACAGTGGGAGCAGTATCTCTGCCTCCCTGAAGAAGGAGAGCAATCCTTGGGATTCTCAATGCTTTGTTCCCCCACCCCTGCCATCTCCAAAAAGCCTTCACTCATTCCTGCATTGCAAGTGGTAACACTGTTACTGCTCCTCCACCAGGACGGCTGGTAGTACATTCTGATTGTAATCTTACTACTCAAACATGGGTGAGCCAAGTCACATACACCAAACAGAACAATAATTTTTAAAATCTTCACAAAACAGTATGCATGAAATGAGGTGAGTCAAACATACAGTAGCTTTCCATGAAAAATCTCCACAAAAGAAGGCAGTTACTTTCTAACTTGTGTAGTTTGGTTTCTGTAAACACAAATTGACTCAAACGTCTTAAAGGTATACTGGGTATGCAAATTTGTGTGTGAAAATCCTCAAGAATATAATATGCAGAGTATGTAAGTGGAGACAGAAACTGCAGTATTCTATACCATACCTAAATACCCTACATACTTTCTGACAACATAGGCCTGCAGCCAATGTTGTCAGGTGACCAGGTTCAACAAACAGGTGAAACACCATAATGATAAAAAGACAACTTCTAACTAAAACTAACAAACAGAACTTCAAAATGAAAGGTTTGTCAGCTGCAGCTGCTTATAAGTTCTTTGAGTCTTTTTACTGTAATAGTGAGTGGTGGAAGATGTGTGACCAAATAAATTAAATTCTGATCATTAAGAAGAAAATCAACATATACTGTAGGATGCATACATTATATAGGAAGGTAGATACTATCCAGTTTGATGTGGTTTCTGTAAACACACATTCATTCAAAAGCATCAAACCCAGCACAAAGCATCATAGGGTATTGAAATTCTTATGTGTATGTGTATATTTGCATGTATGTTTTGGGGAGAATGACTAAAAGCTTAAAACTGCATTCTAATTGTCATGTGCCTACTCAGTTGGTCCTTAGCACATGACTCTCCCAGACTAAACATAACAATAATCTTTAAAATCTGCACAAAAGAGTATGCATGACAGCAATAAGTGGAATCTATCTCTTTCTGCCTAAAAAGCAAGTACAATGCATTCTGGGTATGCAGATCATTGGAGTGTAAGCTGTTTAAGAATTCTCCTTAACAGGCATTACATTCAGCTAGCCATGTCTTTAATCAGAACTCACAACTGACTCACTCACACTAAATGTAATAATAATCTTTAAAATCCTCACAAAAAGAGTATGCATGACAACAATAGGCAGAAACTATTGCTTGTCTCTTAAAAATGACTGCATTCACCCACCAAAGAGAACAAGTTCAGGTCAGAGCCCCTACATCTGCTAATGCAATCACTTGATACATGGCATGGGGCATGCATACGTGTTGAACATTGTACCTTTCAGCTGATGAGCATGACTCTATTACAAGCGGGGGGGGGGATTTAAAGACATGCCAGCAGTAAGAGCAGCTCCATTACTGTGAGGGTGGGCATGAAGGAGTGCCACCAAGCACAGCTCGGTGGCTGGGTAAGAAGGGGGCAGTAACAGCAATGTTGGTGTTCAGGGGTAGAGGAAGAAAGATCAGGAAGTGCTGAGCTGAACAAAAAGTAGGTCTTAAGGGAAAGAAAGTTGGAAAGGAAGCACAGGGAGGAAACTGTAGAGACCAAACATGATTAGTGTCATATCTGGTGATGTACTTCCAGACCCTAATTCAGGGTTGGGGGAGAAAAAGGCACGAAGCCCAAGCGAGTTCCCTCGTCATCAGCTGGAGATGTGTGATTGGTGAGGGGAGGCGGAAAGCACATTAGTTAAAAACAGAGTCAGGGCTGGGGTAGGTGGAGAAAGGCATGGAGCTCAAGTACAGTGCCACTAATAAGTGCAGCCCCATTATAGGGGGTTGGAAGAAGTGGCAGCAATGAGCATGGCTCTGCTGCTCAAGGGAGGAGGGAGATGAAAGAGACAGAGTAACAGACCGAAGAAGCACAGGGGAGACACAGGAACAGACAGAGCAGACTGATTTCTGGATACCAATGTGCTTCAAGTCCACTGCATGGTGCAAGCATTACTGCAATTCTGTAATGTGTTCGGTATTCGGTCACACCCTTCAAAGACCCTTTTACTGTTTCCTCCTTCATCAGCAATACATCAGCATTGCTCTTGCTATGGAGACCTAAAAAGAATATTAGATCCATCCCAACACCTGAGGTTTTCTGTCCCAACCAAGTAAAAGGAAAAACTGTTCTGCAAAACAAATGGTAACTAGGCGGAAGCACAAACTGCTGTCAGGAACCAAGTCTGATTTTTAGAGGTGAAGTTGGAGTTGTTTATTTGTAAAATGTGTCAGAGATCGGAGAACAGAAACTTTGTAAACAAATATTCTTGTAAGCCCTGATTGCAATCTTCAGACTTAACAACAAACTCCTCCCCACCCCTCCTCTCCTCTTTCACTCGCTGTATCTCTCACCAATTATTTTATAATGCAAAGAAGGTAGAGACGGTTATTAATAAGTCAGAGTGGCACACGTAAAATGTTCACATAATTTAGAATCAAAGCATAATGATGCAAATACGCTTCAGGCACCCAGTGTAGTTTTCCAGTTTTCTGCTTGGTATTCAACCCAGTAAGAAGAAAGCACTGTTGAGTAATTTCTCCTCTACCATGAGGACTAACCAAGGCTCAAGAGGCTGAAGTGGAAGATTAACCAAATGCACGTCACAAGGATCCCTTAAACATAGGTTTTCACTTTGCTGAATCCAGAAATCATTCTCTTTAGTAGGACAGATTGTCCTTTTCTTGGACCGCAATCCATTTATGCTGCCGTGAAGTGAATTACTGTCCATTAAATACTTACTTCACAAGTTATTTCTGGCATACCCAATACACTTGTCTAATGACTTCTAAACATATGACACTTCTGTCCAACTAAAGAAGAAAAATGTTTGTATCTTCCCTAAATGCTTCTGTCCTTCAGTGTAGCCAGTGAATGATTTACCCTTTAAGAGCGAGAGCCCAGACCACAGCTAAACTTGCCTTTCCAGCAACAGCAATGAAACCCAGCACAGCAATACTGATAATTGGCCCCAGCAAGGCTGTGATGTCGTCTTTCAAGGTTTAGTACACAGAAAGAGGAAGATGCACCCCCCTCAATACCAACTTACCACACAATGAGTGAGCGAGAGAGAGAAAGAAGAAAAGCAGCAGAATCTTCATCTTTCATCAAAGACATATAGAATAGTGTAAGGGCAACCACACACAACAAGGCTGATTCCCTCAAGGGGTTGAGATGACATCATAGGGACCTCAAGAACGAAACTTGAGAGGTGCTGATATCATCTCAACCCTGAGATAGAAACACAACCCTTGTTTGTGAATGGTTGACCATATACTATTTTATATAGTACACTGTTCAAAACAGTAGGAGGCTCACTGCCATTTCGTCTCCCCCACCTGCCCGCTTGCTTGTCTCCCCCGCCTGCTCTATCTTCCACCTGCCCAATTGTTCACTCACTCCTCCACCCACCGGTAAAGTGAAATGTATTTTGTAAAATCTTTTCTTACTGAAAATGACAGGGTATTTGTTTTCAGAGAGCCGCATTGCAGCTTAATTCAGAACCTCTGGACTACCATGCACAAACTGCTGCTTGGCTTCTCCACTTAGATGTGCTTGCACTACTGAAAAAAAAATCAAATATTTAACTAATCATTCAAAGCATTAACAGACATGAGTAAGTTGTGCACCTCAGAAAACACTCCCTAACTCTAATGTAGAATGGGGGCAGTTTAAAGGTCATGAAAAGTTGTTGTAGAATTGCTGTGATATAACAACGATACTACAACAACTTTCCACGACTTTTAAAATGTACTTCAATGCGTTTAGAGAGCAACTGAATTCCATGCTTAAAAAAAGCCCTAACCATATACTATAAATAAAATAACAGATGGTTCTTTATCTATTACAGAGCAGTAACTCCATTGAGGGATTCTGATGACATCATTAACCTCAAGAGTGAAGCTTGAGAGGTTTATTCAGTCAACAGAATTCCAAGATGGGGTAAATGATCAATAACATATACTGTATATAGTCATTTGTTATTTTTTTTGTAATACATGGCCCTTTACCTTAAATGTTTTTAGTTGTTCCCTCCCTCGTTTCACTTACTCTTTCAGTTTGGCTTTCTTTCCGTTCTTTCAGGTTTTGACTTACTCTGCATGCACATTCTATTTCTCCCACTCAATTGTGGGCTCCCAACCCCAACTGCAGGCTTCAGTCCATGAGTTTCTCACAGTCATTCACCTTCTCCTTCCTGTGAACTACAGGCCACCAGCCCCAACTAGTATAGCATCCCTCAACTCTAACTGGTGCAACAGACCCACACAATTTCATTCTATTTATCGCCCCAACCCCCGCAGCTTCTGTTAAAATTTTTAAATGCCAGTTTCAAATAGTGACAGGAGCACATGGTGAAGCAAAGCTTGAAACTGTAACAGCATTGTTTTTGATGTCAGATCAACACTATTTTGACTTCTTCATGTCAGAATGGCCCTATTATGAGTGTTCAGTTCTCTCCGGTTTCTGTGGAAGAAGAAGACCCATATATTACATTCCTTTTAACAGTCAAAATACAGTCATTGAATCTGGCATCTCAAACCCTGCAAGACTCTATTGCAGGTGTTACCTTTAAACCAGAAAGAGAGAGAGCAAAGGCAAGTGTTGGTTGTGTTTCAGTGCCAGTTGTTGCAGAATGCCAAACTGTGGGCTATATGGAAGGCACAGCAACTCCAGGTCCCCCTGTAGTGTGAGTACTGCTACATACATTTCTATTTCTTTGCTTTCTGAACAGGGATCACCCCTTCGGGGCTGATGCATGTTAGCTGGTGGTAAAGCTGCTGCTGCTGCTGGGGGTCTTGATAGGATCAAAAAGTTGTTTTAAAATGGCAGTTTGACGTAATTATGATTTTGATAGGCTGAACCTTTCAGAGTAAGGATAGTTGATTGAAAGCAATCAATGCAATTAAACAGTTGTAAAGGGCCACCCTGACTGCATGTCCATTTAAGTTCCCTCCTTATCAACAGGAGCTGTGTGACCCACCTGGGGAGGGAGAATGCACATTTTTTGTAAGACAGAGTCAAGGCTGGGGTAGAGGAAGAAGATGCATGGAGCCCAAGAGGGGCGTTTGTGATGGCCACAGCTCTGTTGTGGAGGGGAGGGCAAGGAATAAGTGCCAGTGATGAGTGTGGCTCCCTTGCCATGGGGAGGGGGGAAGATGAGAGACAGACAGTGACAGACAGATGAAGCGGGGGGGGGGGCACCAAGACATAGATTAAGCAGACTGATTTATGCATACTAACTATGTGCTTAAACTCCACTGCTTGGAGCAAGCATTACTGCAATTACATGATGTTTTCGGCAGCCAGTCACACACTTCCAGAGCCCCCTTTTCTCAGTCCTCCTCCATCAGCAGTATGTCAGCATAGCTCTCGCTAAGTAGCCATGATAAAGGTCTTTACTACTACTATGTAGTCCTGCCTCACTTCATTCTGTAAATGTCCATTTACACCTTGAACAGCCTCCTGCTCACTACGATCTTCAATCATGTGAAGGAGGTTGTCAATAGCTAATTAAAAATTACACCCTGTGCTGAAGTAGTCAAACATTAAGTTACAAAAACCAAAAAGAAACTATCACTGTGTACTACCCTGTAGCACTGTGCTCAGCAGTTATATTGATGGATGTGTGTGGGACTTGCTATTCAATGCCTTCCTTTCTTCAACTGACTCTTTCAAACTCAACCAGCTGTGCGTGAGGCACAGGAAGAAGCCAGTGAGGTATTATGAACACCCACACTGCTCAACAGCAATCAGTACAAAACGCTTATTTTTTAATCAGGTATGCTTTATAATAACACTGATTTAATGCAGCATATTTTGAATAGCACACTTTAATATGTGCCAAATGACATGAACAAATAAAATCTTGTCTCAAGGTTTTACTGCAGACATGATACAGCTAATTCTTAGCTGTTACCAGCTCACTTCTTACATTACTGCTGTTGTCATTCACTTGCTATCACAACATTTTCCTTAACTTTCACCTTTTTATTTTAGCAAATAAAATGAAATTCAGAATTGACTGTATAAAAGAAAGTCAGAAAATACTGTATGCTGTTAATTGGGGAGGAGGAGAGGAATGTGCTGGGGATCTGTGAGTTCAAAACCAGCTCAGAGCTGTTTGCATCCACCTACAGCCACTGCTGGAAATAGAGCAGGAGCACAGTTTGTAAGAAGAGTGATTTGCTATGCATAATTGTTTTTATTTTATTTTTTTAAGACCACGGGATGGCTGAGGTTTCCGACTGGTGCTCCTAGACTTACCCATACCTGCCTTCTTTATTCCATGGCCAATCTACTCAACCTGGACGAGCGCCTCATGTACCAAATCTGCCAACTAACCTATAAAGCTCTCCATGGTCTATCCCTTCCGGGCCTGTCTGACACTATCCACCGAGCTAACCCCACAGTGCATACCCATAGTTCCTGCAAAGCTGCACTGGTTATACCGAGGCTGAGAACCTTACAAGGTCAAAGGGCTTACCCCTATAGAGCCCCCTCCTGGTGTAACACCCTCCCTGCTGGAATCTCTGACGCACCCTTGTTATTTTGTTTTAAATACAGCCTCAGAAATCACCTGCTCACCTCACGCAGCTGTTGCTGCCCTTAACTCTTCTTCTCTCCCTGACAATGCTCGCTGAGCAGCACTCTTACCTCCTGACTAGCACTACCTTCACTTGTCTTCTCTCCTCTCTCTGGTGACCTCCTCTCATCCTCCCCTATCCGTCTACTGAATCGATCTTCCTGTATCCACTGTCTATTATGCCAGACTCACCTGTATACATTATTTATACTGCCTAGAAATGCCTGTAACTTTGACTGACGCCTACTGTGTACTCTGTATTGCTGCCTATCTGTTGTCTGTTGTACCGTTGTTTTGTCCTCTCTGTGATGAGGTACCTTTGTAAATGAGCCTCTGGTTCAAAGGTTGTTAAACTGATGTTAAAATAAATAAATAAATAAATAAATAAATAGACTAGGTGCTCCAATTGATTATAAGATGAGCATGGTTGGTTGTAAAAGGAGGCAGTATAGTGCAGTGGTTTAAGGCTCTGGGCTGTAAACCTGGAGACCGGGGTTTGAATCCCACAGCCCCCACTTGTGTACTGTGTGACCCTGAGCAAGTCACTTAACTTCCATGTGCTCCAAGGGAGCACCTGGAAACAAGCTTCAGCTTAGTGTGCCTTTCCTGGTTAAACAATTTGCCCTTCCCCCCCTTTCCCTAAAAGCTGAGAATGTTGGTTTGTATCTGTTGCAGCAAAGATTTCAGGACATTAATGACAATCTTAAAACACATGCCTGCAATTTCATTTCTTAAAGTTATGATGAAGAAACTAATAATGCAGCACTATACCACGTGATAAAGTAAGTCTGCTTGGAGTGGGGACAGGAATGAGTTTAAACTAGAGAGAGGTGGGGGGGGTGAAAACATCTGAGAGCTGTTCACCACTGTCTGTTTAGTATTATCAGAAATAGTAGACAGATCAGTACTGTGCTATGAGATGGCATTGGAAAGGGGTTGGGTTTATTTTGCTTAAGAAGACCTAAACTAGAGCAAAAGCATTGAATAAACACAATAGACAGCAGTGCTGCCAAGTACAGGAAAGGTATATCGGCCAGAGGTGGGGCTTAGAAGAAAGAAGTGCCACTAAGCAAGACTCATGAGTGGGGTCAAGAGGGAAACTTGAAATGTTGGGGGAAGAGACAAAAAGTGAATGAGAGAAAGCGAGAAAGGCTGCTCCTTGCATGAGTGCAGCAAAGGTAAGTCAGGGTGGTAGAAGAAAGAAGTGCGGCTGAGTGCAGCTCATGAGTTGGATCAAGAGGGAAATTAGAACAAGAGCAGTGAAAATAACACAAAACATAGGAGTGCTGCCAGGTGCAGCAAAGGCATGTCGGGTAGGGGTGGATAGAAGAAAGAAGTGCTGCTGAGTGCAGCTTGTGAGCAGGGTCGAGAAGGAAACTCACAATGTCGAGGGGAGAGAGAGAGTGAGTGAGTGAGTGAGTGGGGGGGGAGGACAGAGAGAGTGAGTGAGGGCACATTGATTCATGCATATGTGCTTCAGCTCCATTCTCCATGGAGCAATCATTTGTGATGCAGTCGGTATCCCGGCACGCCCCCAAAGCCCTCTTGTCTCTTTCCTATGTCAGCCATAGCTCTGCATATTCATAAAAAAGGCACTCCTTCCATGTCCTCCATAGTGCTAAAAGAAATTATTTGGTACAACATGGCAGGTTCAAAAAGTGCAAGTTCAGATATTAACATGCAGGACCCATTGTTCAGAATGCTGAAGCAATGAGGGTGGCTTGCTTATGCATGACATATTTGAAATCAAGTAAGCATTCTCAGGGCATTTCTGGGGTCTGAAAAGTTTAGTGACTTGAGCTCCCAGCCTTCCCACCCAGTGAAAATACAAACAATTAGGACAGGGGTCAGTTTCAGGAATTAGGAATTTTTTATTCTGGGCTAACAAATAAAAATTCAGAGCTCCAACCCTTAATGCCCACCCCTAGAGATGCCCCTGAGCATTCTTCTTTAGACATTCTGACAATCAGTAGCTGATAATGTCATAAACTGTTGTCTACAATACAATAAGTGGGTTTATTGCAATGGCTCAAAAAGATTAAATAGCTGGTTCCATGGCACCGAGTGATGGGGCATTCCTCTGGCAAGCTGGTGATCTGGATTCATGCCCCAGTCCCAGCTGTCAGGATCAGATGCCAACAGGGGGGGAGATAAGGGTGTCCCTTGGACATTTCCCTCTGAAGGGGAGGGCTGCTGTGGACTGCTCTGGGAGCAGCACCTGGTGATGGCTTGTGGAGATGCTGTAGGCAGCATGGGTGACCACAAACAGCTGAGCATCCCCACTCCCAGGACACTACCTTGCCTGCCCATGTGGAAGGTGGGTGGGGCCCCAAAAAGCAGAAAAGGCTGGACCACGGCAGGATGCCACCTGCCATGTACTGTGGGCCTGCACAGCCTTACCTATGGTGCTCCCCACAGAAACTGAATACAGAACGTCCTCCGGAGTCATCGGTGTCATCCCCTCCTGGCTTTGGGGGCCTCACCTTGGGGAACAAGAGAGGGAGGAACACCATGGTGAAGGAAAGTCACGGGATGATGGACCAAGGTGTACATTAGAGCTGATGGGGGCCGGTTTGGGTGGGAGCAAAAAAAAGGTTAAAAGCATATTTATGATTTAAAATCATTAATACAACTATTACATGCCGGGCAAAAAAATAGGAAGACCTATTATCTCAGGCATTTGCTTTCTGACACAGTTGCTACTGAAATATATACAGTAGTTTCTTTTTTGGGGAACATGTTTGTTTATTGCATCTTTTTAAACTGCATTGTTGCACCAAAACAAAGTCTTTCAGCACTGTGAAGGACTTGCCTGGAGGGTCATTTGTTGGTGAGTGCAGTCATTTCATGTTGTGCTTTTAAATTGTTGTTTGTTTATTTATTACCACTAGGTCCCTTCCCCTCTTTGAGTGCTCTGCTACTGTATGATCGCATTGATGCAATATTCTCTTTACAGTTACTTATTTCCAGTATACATTACTGAACTTCAGTTGCCAAAATCTAGACCATTACTCCAGCTTTCCTTCATCCCTTTTCATGCTGTTAATCCTCTCATCACTATCCACTCTCTGGCAGAGTGTTGTGTTGCCCATGAACAAACTCAATTTACCCTTTAACTCCACCCTGATGTTACCTATATATATGTTAATAGTATCACTCCCTGGAGAGATCCCAGTGGTGCTCCACTTATGAACCTCCTGACATCAGAGAAATTGCCATTCACGACCACTGTGAGATTCCTGTCTGTCAGTCAGGTCTCAGTCCATCAAATTAGTCCTATCCCTAGTTGTAAGTCCACTACCTTCTGTAAAGCCACCAGTGTGGCACTGAATAAGCCTTGATGAATTCCAGGTGTAAAACATCAACTTCTTGGCCCTAACATGCCCATCCAAGTGTGCCTGTCATTAGGGCACTAGGGAATTTTATTCGCATCCAGAATTTCATGTGGGGGGCTGTGCCCCCGATATCCCCTCTAACTAATTATTCTAACTATGTGGGGTTGGACCTCGGGGAAGGGGCCTCAATTTTTGAAAACTGGTGCCCAATTGACAGGCACACTCAGACTGGTGCACAGATAGCAGGAAAGGTGGCTATCATCTGTTTGTTTGGCATGATCAACCTCTCTTGAACTAATATTGATTCCTGTTAATATGATGTTTTCCTTTAGGAAATCCGCTATCTGTTCCTTTCAAACTAACTCCAGCAGCTTCCCCACTATAACATCAGGTGCACTGGCCTCTAATTACTTGGGTGTTTCCTATCCCTACCGTTGTGTAAGGGTGTGAAAGGGTAAGTGCCTCATCCTAAAGAAAAAGGGGAAATTAGTATAAAGAGGAACCAGCATGACAAGGTCTACCCCATGACTCTCGTTAAAATAAAAACAATTATTCCAGGTATCTGTTCTATCCTAATTTCCCAGACCAAGCATAACTGGAAGTCCATTCTCTTTTAAATTCTCAGAACTGTGCTTTTATTCTAAAAGAAATCAAACTTACAGCAGCAGCAAGTGGACATATGGATAACCTCTTATGGTTGGATATTACCCCCTTTCTCTCCCTTGAAGAAGTTTCATCCCAGAAACATTTACCTGTTCTCCTTGGGTCTCTTCCTATCCTCTCTTCCACTGTTGTCTTGTTCTCTTTCTTCTTTTCATATTTTATTACTAGCCCCCCCCCCCCCCACTTCTGGCTAGGATTAAAAAAATATGCGTTATCTCCCTGTTGGGAGACAAAGCAAGTTGTGCCTAGTATGCTTTGTCTCCCCTACTTCAGTAATGTATCATAAAGGCAGAACACAGGAGTGGGAGCAGAGTGGGAGACAGAGCTGTTGCCTTTCCAAACTGCCTACTCTTTGGGCTAACTGTTTCTGGGCATCCTCCACCTAGCTGATGCTATTACAGAATGCCAGGTGGTGATGGTGGGGGTGGAGGGTATTTTGCCAAGCTCTTCAGGGCCAAAGGGAAGCCATTCAAGTCCCCTGGCCAGACTGCGATTCCCACTCCAGTCAGTAGGTGGCAGGCAGGATTCAGAAAAGTGAAAGCCACACAGGGCTTGTCTTGCGGCAGTGGTTCACATGCTCACTCTGCTCCTTGGTGCTCCAATATAGAAAGAAAGGCATTGGGGGGAGGAACAAATAGGAAGTGCTGCTGAGAGACACACATGGATTACTGGTCCTGCCTCTATTGGGAGGGAAGGAGAAATAGCAGGTAACACTGGGTTGGAACTAAATAGAATTGGTGCTGCCGTATTGGGGGAGGGAGGGAGAGAAATAGCATGTGCAATCAAGCAGCAACTAGAACTGGTGAGGCTGGTATTTTTATTATTTTATTAATATTTATTTACCAGGTAGGAGTACTGGACCAAGGTCCATTTTCAGACTCAACCCTGGCCAAAATATGCCACATACCAAAGAATTACAAATTGATGCAAAAGAAAATAAATTAAACATAACATTATGACTTGTTGTGATAGGACCATTCCCTGTCTGATTTGGAAGGACTCTGTACTGTCATCTTTTTTTTTTCAAAGACTGTTGCAACAGCACTATGATATTATTATTATTATTATCATCTTACTATTATTTCACTATCTTATATCTTTCCTCTTAGTTCTCTCAGGTTGGCCACCTGCAGAGCACCCCCCCCCCCACACACACACACACCACCACCACCACCAGCTAAACTCTCTATCTGGTGCCCTCTGTATTTTCCCTTTTTCCTTCTAAGTCCTTCTAAAGTGCTAGTGCAGTGCATAAAAGTGCTAATGCTGTAAAAAACATTAAGAATCATTTGATGTTATGAAACAGTTCATTAAGGAAATGTAACATACATAAGCAAATATGATACAGCCATGCTAGCAAGGCTGTTTCTTTAAAATTGATAGCCTGAGTTATAAATAATGTGTTGGGATACCATAAACACATTTTTCTTTTGAATAATATATGATGGTATGCGCCAAATAGCCGTGTGGCTCTGTTTAGATCTGTTTAAGAGTATGGCTGCTGGAAAGTGACACGCGCTTTTGATAAAGAGACACTCCACTCCTGTATATAAAAGACTAAGTTTAAAAGAAGTAACCTGAAAGATACTGGTAGTAGCTAATATTCATTTTATTAATTTTTTTGTTATATAAACTTCATGGAGGAGCAATCGCTTCCTCATCACTGTGAGCAAATTTGCCTGAATTGCCTTGAGCTGCAGAGTGAGGGACTGGCAAACCGCTCACATTTTGGTTGCATTTTGACAAACATTGAAACTGTCTGTAGAGTCCCATTTCATAAAGAATGCCATGTAAAACATTTAGTAGTAGTAGTTGTTTATTGTTGGAATAAAAAGTCATACACAATTTAAGAAAAAACACAAACACAGATACAACAAAAAACATAAATAAGTACATCAATTAAAATCATTTGATTACAATAAATATAATGTGCAAATATAGGCTATGCTCAAGTAATTCTTGTACAATTCAACATTATCATACTACAGTAAGGTCAATACCTTTCATTTTGTGTTTCTTGATTTTAGTAATCTGCTGAAAGAAATTTGCCAGATGTATAATAGTATAGTCATCTTCTGAATTCATTAGAACAGTTGTTAAATATTTCTTGTCAGTTAAGTCCCATCCACTAACTATGGGTCTGAGCCAAAAGGCTCTCGGTTTATGATACCAATCACATTCCCAGATCACATAGAATAAATCTTCCTTTTCCTCTTGTGTACAAACACATTTCTCAGCAGTTAAAGGTAGACCCTTATGTCTTGTTACATTAAATTATTAGAAAAACACTCAAATTTATATTTCATGTACAATTTCAGTAATTCTGGTTCTGTTAAGTAATCTAGATACTGTAGTATTTAAAACCATAACCTCCTTGTGCAAAAACTAACCAAGGTGAATACCTTGAACAGTTAATAAGACCCACATTATTTTTAATCCAAGCATTCACTAATTTTCTTTTGACATATTTAGTATATTTCCAGCTAAGGGTAATATTCATATCCCAGTATTTTATTTATATAGAGAGATTATACCTCTTTAATAAATCTAGTAGTTTATCATACCAACTATTGACATTTATTTTGTTCTTATGCCAACCTATTTTTTCAAAAAGGCAAATTCTAGGAAGCCTATCATTTGTCATTCTGGTGGGTTTATCCAATAATTAATTTTCTTTGAGTCCACCAATGTTTCAATATTTTCTAAGTCCCGTTCACTTCTTATATAAGCTACTGGGCAAGACCTTGCTACTGTAGTCCCAATGAAGTTCTTAGGACTTTATGGACTGGAGTTAACAAGCTCTTCTGATTTATATATTTCAATACTTCAGCTCCATACAGGATCTGAGGAAAAAATTTGCACCTAATAGTTGTTAGGAGTGGTCTGAGTGAATTGCCCCCACGCATATGGTTAAATTAATTCAACCCATATGTAGTTCTAACAATCAGTGCTGAAACATTGTTGAGGTGAGCCTTCCAAGTTAAATTTAAAGCATATGTCATATCTAAATAAGTGTATGTATCTGTATTTGGAAGTTTCTCATTGCCCAAGCACCAACAGCCTTTACACTTTTTCTGTCCTATGACCATTATTTGAGATTTTTGTGTATTTACTTTTAATTTCAAGACTTCTGCCACCTCTTTATATAATAAATCAAGTTGTTTCTGAAGGCCCGATTTGGACAAAGACATTGGGATGATATCATCCACATAAGCTAATACTGAACATGATTCTAAGGCTATTTTTGGTGCATCAGAAACCAATTTAGAGAATTTTCTTAAAAGACCAACTACATATAGAGTGAATAATGTAGGGGCCAGTGCACATCCCTGATGAACACCTTTATTTATAGAGAATTTTTTTGAGACTTCCCCTTTAGTGCCTAGTCTAATCCTAGCCCAATTTTCTCTGTACAGATTAGCAATAATGTCAATCAAATCTGTATTGATCCCTTTCTATCTCATCAGACACCATAGTGTTTGCCTAACTATGATGCTGAAGTCCGACGATAAATCAATAAACACATAATACAATTTTTGTTTTCTTATAGTTACATATTTTTCAATGATATGAGACAGGATAAAACAATTGTCAGTAGTTGAATAATTACACTTAAAACCAGTTCATGTTTCTATAAGGCCTCCTGTGACCTCAATTTGGTGCTTTAATCTCTCTAAAATAATTTTTGAAAAAAATTTCAAATTTACATCAAGTAGGCTAATTGGACTGTACATTTTTGGATTATCTTTTTTCCCTTTTTTATGAATAGAAATGACTAATGCCCCCCTCCATGAGCCCAGAAAGTATTTTTCTTGTATGCTCTTGTTATAAACATTCTCCAAGAGCTCACACCATCCCATACTATTAACTTGATACACCTCTGCTGGCAGTCTATCTGACAGTCTATCCGGCCCTGGAGCTTTATTCAGTTTTAGAGAACTTATCTTATCTCTTGTTTAGAAATCAAGATATTATTTTGATTAAGTTCACCATAAATATAATTGTCATTCAGCTGACTATCAAAAAAGATTTCAGCAAAGAATTCAAGCCATTGGACTTTAGATATGCACATATCTGGTGCGGTTTTATAAACGTGTGTACCTTTGCTTACATAGGTCCAAAACATTTTTGAATCTTGTTTATCTAAAACAGTCAGCATTTTTTTCCCCGTTGATGTTTATAATATTTGTCTTTTTTTTTGGTTTTAGTAATAATTTATACCTTTTACAATCTTGATTCAATTCCTGATATAAGCTCTTCTCATTAGATTTTTTAATTAACCTCAATTTAGCCCTAAGTTGTCTTTTATGAACCCTGCACTCTTTATCAAACCATCCTATATCCTTAACTTGACTATTTACGTTGGTTTGTTGTTGTTTGTATAGGTGGTTGCATAATGCTACAAAAATAGAGGCCAGCTGCTCCCATACAATCCTAGCTGATTCCTGGTTTATCGAAGATCCCAGTGAATGCAGATGTAGGGAGATTAAATTCTGTATTGCTACTTCTAAGTTAGCTGACCATAGTACTCTTTTATTTTGTATTCTTTCTACCTGTACCAAATCCCTGTTTAGTCATACACTGCTATCTTTAGTAAAGCCTGTTAACATTACAGGAAAGTGATCACTTTTTGATCTATATAATACCTGCAAGGAGACCCATAAATAATTATGTCCAGTCCAAATTGCTAGTTCTAGGACTAATATACTAATCCCTTTCATGTATGTAAAGTTACTTTCTTCATCTCCCTTAAGTCTACCATTTAAAGGGTACACATTGAATTCCCTCATCACATTAATTAATTTCTTTCCATAATTATTTTTAGTCATGTCCTGTGGTTTTCTAATATTACTAATACCTATAGAGTCATCAGCCAACAATACAGAATTGTCACTATATCCATCAAATTCTACAGATCCTGGAATTTAGATATCCCAAAATCAGAATCTCATAATCAGGCGAATCTGAGCTGCAGTCATGAAGGAGAACCTCCAACCGATCCCAGACATCTGGCAGACAAAATTTCAACACCTCAGCTGGAACATGTATATTTAATAAAAAAATGTTATGCATATCATTACTCAGTTGAAGACATAAAATATGTCTATCTGTATATTTTAACAACTTGAAAAGTTCCAATTCTAATGCACAGTATTAAACCCCCTGCTCTCCTTCCAAATTGCAGAGCTTTTCACCTGGAACATGAAAACTTTCATAACCATTTAATATACTAAGATTCCCCTCTGAGTGTCATGTTTCTTGTAGGCAGACAACATCAGAGGATTGAAGTAAATCAACCCATTCCTTATCAACCAATTTATGTTCTAATCCAGCAACATTCCAAGATAAAAATTTAATATGGCATGATTTTGGTTCACCTGGAATATTATGAGAGTTATAATCCTGTTCTCCTTGTTGTACCATTCCTACTGTATGAGAGATGTTATCTATACTTGAACCAATTACCTCAGGGACATTATGGTCAGGTAATGTAAAATCATAACATTCCTTAGAATCATTATCAAGTCAATCACCATCTCTCACTAGTTCTCCATTAAGAGTATTCTGATTTTCATCCAAATGGTACAAGTATTCATCCATGTGCAACCGATGACTAGGGCAAGTAATCTTAGCATTCAAAGTCAAATTTGTTTCCCCAAATATCAACTCTTATTTACACAAATATAAACCCAAGGCATCCAATTTAGGACCTCTCTCTAATAGGGAGTTGGCAAGAACCTCATCCCGTACAATAATATCTATTTGAGATGAATCAACTTTTCTTTTCACATTTTTGATGCCCACATTGCCCAATTTAATATTTTAAAATTAACTAAGTAGATTACATAATGATCCCATCAATTTCCTATTACCTTCTCCAAATTTTTGTTCCATACCAAAAAGACACATTGTCACTATTTTTGCCTTATCTACTACTCTTGTGGAGGCAGTATAGCGCAGTGGTCTAAGGCTCTGAGCTGCAAATCTGGTGACATCCAGCAGACCAGACCTGGGTTTGAATCCCACAGCTTCCACTTGCATACTGTGTGACCCTGAGCAAGTCACTTAACTTCCTTGTGCTCCCAGGTCACACCTGGAAACAAGCTATGGCTAAGTGTGCCTTTTCTGGTTAAACAATTTCCCCTTCCCCTTCCCTTCCCCACTCTTAAAGCATCCTGGTTAAAAGCTTGCCTATTGGGAAAAACAATAAAGAAGCCCTTCTCCTCAGTCTTCTCTCCATTATACCAGATATCATTTGCTACTCTAGGAGATGCGAAAAAAACTTTTTAGAATTTATTAGCCCATCTGGAGAGTTTCTTCCCTCCACAATATCTGACTCTATAATTCCCAAACCCATTTCTTCTACTATCAAATTAGTTATAAATCTCTTAAGTTTCTCTCCACGCATTGAGGGCCAGCCATCTAATGCTGTTTTCCTTCGAAATGGAACAGAGTCACTAAAATAATTATCTGTAGGATTTTTTTGCCCCACCAAAGCTTGACATTTGGTCTTCTGTGGGATTGTTTATTCCACTTTGATCTAACTTACTTACAAGTATGGACGGTTTCAATTTCTCATGCTTCTGCTCCACAGGGGTCATTTTAAGATTTATTTGTAGTAACTGAATCTCCCTTTCTGGAATTCTGGTGACGTAGTAGGTGGGAATGGCTGCTTAACTCTTCGCTCTGGATCTCCAATGGAAAATAAAAAAGAGAACCCAGTGCTTTACGGAGGCATCCTGCATTTTTACACTGTGTTACAGGCACAAGAAGTGACGTGCAATGGTCCGCACAAAAAAAAGAGGTTCTTTGATCACCAAAATTGCTTCAGTAAATTCACAAGGCAGACAGATGGAAGACCTCAGTCCAGTTCCCTCGAGCTCATCGGTGCTTTCAGAATCGGGGGCAGAGGACTCGTGCTCCAATTCCAGTTCAGCCAGCACCAGGGCAGAATTGAGGAAATTAATTAAGCTTCTACACAAGATAGATGCAAAGGTCTCAGACATCCAGAGGGATCTTAAAAAATTGGAGTCTAGAGCTACCACAGTGGAACAGCATCTAGAGGGTCTGCAGGCCGAGCATATGGCCTATGAAAGATCGCTGGCATTCCTATATGGCAGGGAGAAAGCTCTGACTGCAAAAGCCAAAGATGCAGAGGTGCGCTCCAGGTGCAACAATATAAGAGTGGTCAGAATACCAGAGGGTGCTGAGCAGGCTGATATGGTGGCCTTTATGGACTGTTGGTTAAAAACGGAGCTGCAGATAGAGGAATACACTCCACTGGAGATTGAAATGGCACACAAGGCCCTCACCCCAAAGCCCAAGTGGGGGGCCCTCCCAGAGCCTTTATAATTAAATTTCTGAGGTACCCCATTAAGGACAGGGTCCTGCGTTTGGCATGGGCTAAGAGGGATCTGAATTTTGATGGAACAAAGGTGTTTGTAGATCAAGATTCCCCCCCCCACCTTGGCCCAGCATTGGAGAAAGGTGTTTGGTGTGGTGAAACAGCTAAGAGAGAAGGGCATGAGGGCCCAGCTGCGTTACCCTACTAGATTGTGGATAGAATTGCCTGAGGGTCCCAAAACCTACAATTCCTTATTAATGGCTCATGATTTCCTGGTTTTGAAGGACATCCAGGTCCCAGATATAAAAGAAGAGATCACGGAGAAGGAGATTGAGCAGCTTCTCTGGGCAGTGGCTCCAGGCTCGTGGAATAGTAATCGGCCCCACTTCAGAGCAGACTCAGTTTTGCCCCTACATGCTGATCTATCTAAATGGATTACCAAGGGGAAACATCCTGAGAAGATTACTTGAACTTTAGTAACTGATCGCTTATTGTTTTTCTTTTTACCAGGGGATCAGTTGTTAAACCTGCACTCAATTTGAGTATTAGAACCCTGAAGTGTTATAATTGCCACTCAAACAAAGCGCCTTTAGAGTTTAGAAAAATGGCAGTTAAGGGGTCTACCTTGTTGTTTTCTGTTTTTTTCCCTGTGGTTGCCCTGGTCCTGGGTGGTGTGGAGTTGGGGGGGTCCTTCTCCTCCTTCTGATGGGAGGCTGGTTTGTGCCTGTGCCACGGAGGGGTAGGAAGGTGGTCCCTTTGTTTTGGATTCCATGGTGGGTGGGACCTTTTTTTAGGGTGGCGCCTTCCTGGAGTCCAGTTCTGTTTTTGGTCCCCTGACCTCACGGGGCTTTTTCTGTTCCTTCTCCCTTCCCCTCTTCGTGAGGGATGCTGACCTAATGTGGAGTTTTGCAGAGGAGGGGGATATCTCAATAGCCATAACTTAGACACCCACAAGAAGGGCAGCTCATTTAACTCAAAGTAAGACAAATATATTGACTCTAGTGGATTATGGGCTTTTTGATTACCCATCACCCTGATATGAATAGTAACAGATGGTCCTATTCATTACTGGCTTTGGGGGGAAGGGGCAGGAGAAGGGGGAAAAGGGGTAGATTTTGCTTTGTGATTTTTCTTTGCTGTTCTCCCTCCATAGAAAGAGTGGAGAGAGGGTTACTCCCTTGCGACTCAGATAGTCACACTAGTCTACTAGTCAGTGTGGAGTTTAAGAGGCCTACCTAGTTACATGTTGTGTTAGGCCCCCACTAGATGGTCAGTGCTATTAAGGGGGAATGAGTACATAATTTTTTATTTTCATTTTGGTTTTTCCAGGGCAAGGCCTCACAGGGTTTTTTTCTGGCCAAGGACGACATAACCCACTCAAGTGCCCTTTCTTTTTACCCGAATGTGTACACAAATTGGTGTGCCCCCCCATCCATGTGATGGTTTGCCTGCTTCCTTTTTGTGCCACTTTAGAATGAAGGCTATTCAATTATTAACCATGTTGTTTCTCCCACCCCCCTTTTTTTTCCTTTTTCTCCCCCCTTTTTTTTTTTTTCTCTCCTTGCAGTCTGAGCTGCACTGGATTCTCCATCAAGGAGGTTTTTCAGTTAATGGGTAAACGTTGGAGACCCGAAGGGTTCTTTTTCCCAGCCCTTCCCGGAAGCTTTTCCTTAAGGAAATCAACACAGGGCACAGGCTGATGACTCTCCAGGTTTCTGGGGCGCCCCCAACTCTTTCACTCCTAGTGGAGTGTTGTTCCCTCTAGAGGGTGTAGTTCTTTTCTCCACCTATTTCACATCGAAGCGTCTGCTGAGATGAGTATCATCGGCATGGATGGTGCTTTGGCCATTAAGCCTTGTATGAGCAATGACCCATTGTCGTTGCGCTCCCTTTGTGGAGGCAGGTCCAGCACTTTTAGTGCAGGGATTGAAATTTTTTCAGACTTACTGTGTGTTAAGGTGGTTGTATTACTCGTTGCTCTGTTTCCTCTCTATCCTTTCTCTCTTTTCTGTCTTCATCTGCTCTGGGGAGAGTGCATTTTTTTACGACTAGGTGTTATGATTATACAATTGGATACAGGGTGTATACTTATTCTCGGAGTTCTCTTGGATATAAAACATGGCTGACTTGACAATTTGTTCGCTTAATGTTAAAGGAATTAACAATGTTGTTAAACGTGCAAAGATATTAGCTGAATTTAAAAGGGAAAAGTGTGACATTGCCTGTTTACAGGAGGCCAGGTTGACCCTGGGAGAGCACATGAAATTGCGCAGGGATTGGGTGAATACGGTATGCTCTGACAAGCAACCACAATCTAAAAAGGGGGAGTAGCTATCCTATTTCGTAAAGGCCTTCCATTTCAGATTCAATCTGTAATTAAATCAGGCTTGAGATACCAACTGATGGTTTCCGGCATTTACAAGGGTAGGACAATACATTTGGTTGGAATTTATGCCCCCATCCCACCTTCTGGAGAGTTTTTTCGCTCCCATTTTAACTCGGTAGCCAGATTACCTCCTGGACAAGTTATTTTAATGGGGGATTGGGACTGTGTTGAGGATGCCAGTTTGGATAGAAGCTCTACCAAAATCCCAGGTTCAAGGTCCTGCTCCCGGTTACTTCGTAACTTGCTTGTAGAAGCTGGACTAATAGACCCATGGAGGCAGTTTAATCCCTCGGTGAAAAACTTCACCTTTTTTTCTCTGACTTCCAATATGTATTTCAGATTGAACAGATTTTACACTCAGAGAAATGCTTTGCATTCATTTAGGGACATTTCCATCCTCCCAATCACAATCTCTGACCATGCTATGGTCAAGGCGCAATTTCGTTGGGACACAGTGGAGGGGGGGCGGTCTTTGGAGATTTGATCCGGGACTACTCAATGATAAATAGTACATAGAATCTACTAAAAAGGTTATTCAGTGTTATCTAAAAGAAAATACAGAGGCGCTTTCCAGGCCCGAGTATTTGTGGGATGCTTTAAAGGCGGTGGTGAGAGGGCACATGATAGCATTTTCCTCCCATAAGCATAAACTGCATCAGGCTCATATGTAAGAAGCTCTCGTATCTATTGCTAACCTAGAAGCATCACACAAATGTACGGGGTCTAATCTTACACTCAAAAAGTTGAGGGAGGCCAGGGATTCTTATAATTCCTTATTACACAGACGGGTAGAGAATTCCCTCAGATATACCGGGCAGTGTTACTATGAGAGGGGAGAGAGGGCAGGCAAATTGCTTGCCCTAAGGCTCTGCAGGCAGGCAGCTGATAGGTATGTGGTTGAGGTCAGTTCAGACCCGCCTAATCTCCCTTATAAGATTCTTCCTGGTGAAATTCCACAAGAGTTTGCAGAATTCTATAGACAACTCTATATGAAGGAAGAAACACAAGAGCATGGCAAGAAAATTTCGAATTTTTTACAAGGTCTAGAGCTCCCTGCCTTGTCTTGTATTCAGAGGGACTCCTTGGAGGCTCCCTTCACTGAGGGAGAGGTGGGGGCAGCTATCAAGACTCTCAGGTCTGGCAAGGCTCCCGGCCCTGATGGGTTCACCGCGGAATTTTATAAAGGGTTCCAGGATGTATTAACCCCGCTGCTCACTAGAGTCTGTAATGTGGCGCAGGAGCTGGGGGTCTTGCCAGATACATGGGGAGAGGCCCTTATTTTGGTATTGCCCAAACCGGGGAAAGATCATACTTCATGTGCTGGGTACTGACCTATTTCACTGCTCAAACAAGATGCAAAAATTTTCACTAAGATCATCAGTGAATGTTTACAGAAACTGGTCCCCGTCTTAGTTCACCCAGATCAAACTGGGTTTATACCCGGGAGGCACATCCAAGACAACATTAGATTGCTGTTAAATGTTATTTCCATGGCCCAGCTCCCTATAGACTCCTCACTTTCAGCAATACTATTTTTAGATGCTGAGAAAGCATTCGATCATCTAAATTGGCAATATTTGGACTTGGTCTTGGGGGACTTTGGGTTCGGTGAGAAATTTCAGACTTGGATATCTAATTTATACTCTAAACCTAGAGCAAAGGTCTGGGTGAACGGGATGATTTCCACTCAATTTGGGATTGAGTGAAGCACCAGGCAGGGCTGCCCTCTCTCCCCTCTCTTATTTGCCCTCAGTTTGGAACCCCTGGCAGCATATATTCAGCAAATGGACATCTTTCAGGGTCTCTGGGTTAGGGGAGTGGAGGTCAAGATCTCATTATATGCGGACGATACCTTGTTATAGATATCAGATCCAGTAAATGCTGTTCCCAGGATTTTCAACTTTCTCTGTGAATTTGGAGCTCTTTCCGGTTATAAGGTTAACCTGGACAAATCCGAGCTATTCCCTCTGGGGGGTTTCCTGGATCAGCCCTTACCAAAGGTGCAGCAAATTAAGTGGTGTAAGTCAGGGTTCAGATACTTAGGGGTATGGATCCCTAGGAATTTCAAGGCCTTATATTCTACAAACCATTTAAGGGTACTTCAGGAGATTTGGGAGGATTGCAACAGATGGAGGGAGCTCCCCCTTTCCATCTTGGGCAGGGGTGAATCCATCTGCATGAATATTCTCCATTGCCTGTTGTTTTTAATGGGTGCCATTCCTTTCAGACTGCCAAGAAATTTTTGGCAAGATCTGAACTCTACCCTCTCTAAATTTCTTTGGTCTGGGAGGAGGCCCCGTGTGAGATGGAAGACCATGGTGGTCCCCAAAGATAGGGAGGGCTTTGGGGTACCTGATGTACAGAAATATTTCTGGGCATCTCGGCTGCAACCATTGGTGACTAAGGCTCAGGAGTCCCCACCAAAGTGGGTTCAGATTGAGAGGGCTGATTTTCCTCTGGGAAATGTTTCAGACCTTATTTTCTTGGATATTCCTAGGCTGCGCCAGCTTGACTTTAGGAATCCTTTCACTAGGGTGATTTCCCAGGTTTGGAGGGACATGAACTCAAAACTAGGCATTTCCTTAAAGCTTAACCAATACACGAATATACTGAGCTGCTTAGATTTTGGCCCACTCAGGTGGGATATGGGTTTTCATCGGTGGGCGAGAGCTAGTCTGCTTAATTTGGGCCAGCTTTTTGCTCGGAATCTAGTAAAACCATTCCAGCAGTTAAAGGCTGAATTCAATCTCCAACATACGGATTTTTTCCGTTACCTCCAGTTAAGACACTGTGTCCACTTAAATGAAAAAGAGCTTGAGTTGGGTATGGAACCTTTAAATAACCCAGTGCAATCTATCCTATCCTCCCTGATAAGGTCTCTGAATAAAAAAAACTGATCTCCAGATTAGTACAGGGGATGAACTGAGCAAAGGGCGACTCCCTAATTCTGGTTAAGGACATGTGGCATACAGACCTAGGTGTGGCCCTGTCAGAATCTGACTGGACTTCCATTTGGAAGGCTATTCAAAACACCACTTCATCCCTCTTTTGGCGAGAATTTCAGTGGAAGCTAGCTGTTAGATTTTTTAGAGTCCCTATGGTGACAAAACATTATGGGTTACATCACTCAGACCTTTGCTGGAGAAACTGTCAGTTGGTTGGTACATATTTCTATATATTCTGGGAATGCTAAGTTATACAGGAGTACTGGAGGGAAGTAAAAGATATCTTTGAAAGGATTTTTGAGTTAGTATTGCCAGAGTCCCCTCAGTTCTGGTTATTGGGATTGCCTCCCCCTTTTCTGGCTTCCAGATCCTCCCATCATCTGTTTGGAATCTTGGTGGCAGCAGCCCTTAAGGCTATTAATTTGTCATGGCTTACTCCAGATAAGCCCACTATCTCTGCTTGGTATGATATCTGCACCAGGATCCTAGACATGGAATATCTGACGGCCAAGCTGAGGATATCTTTAAAAAAATTTAAAGGGAGATGGCTACCATTTTTGCATTTCATGGCCTCCCGGGAATTGCTTGCCAGATATGTCTGAGAAGACTCTCCTGGTCCAGTCTGGATGTTCTGACTGTGATATGAGGCCAGGAGGTCTCCTCACTTCTGTGTTTCAGACTTACTTTACTAGTACTTTCTGGATATGTCCTTTTCATTAGGTACTTTTTATATAAGTGTACTATTATGGGGACTTTGTAAGCATGGGCCTTTAGTAACAACCAAGATAACCTCAATATTTGTTAGAGACAATAAGTTATTGACAACATTTATAATGTTTAATTGTTTCTCTCCCTTCTCCTCTCTTCAACAGTCTTTGTTATAATCATGTCATGTTCTGTATAACTCTCCTCAGTAAAGGCAGGGCCATCTCTACCCAGAGGGGAAATTACTTTACTGCCCTTACTTTTTCTTTTATTCCTTCTCTTACTTTTCTTCCTTTGCCTTTTTATTTTAGAAACTGGAGTAATTGGGATTATTATAGAACTGAAATTTGGCCTCCTATTTCTCTCAGCATCCTCCGTCTCAGCTTCCAATTCATCCTTGTCCCAAATCACAGAATCTGATTATTTGGGGGTTATAACATCCAATTTCCTTCTCACATTGTCTAACCTAGCACTATCAATTGCTATGTCCTGCCTAGCTGACTCTATCTCATTTTTAGTTACTATCATTTGCTCCATTAATATAAGATTTGCTGTGTACTGATTCTTTAATTAGAGGATTAAATCTTCACTGAGCCCATGAGGGATGTAATTATTGGAAGGATATAAATAGGGTCCCCCCCTTAACCTGAGAGCTCATATTGGACTCAAACTTCTTCATCCCCTCTATCGTATATTGTAATTCTAAATTTATAAGTTGTAAATCATAGCCTGAAATAGCAATATGATCTTTGTCATAATTATTATCCTGTCCCGAGTTTTCATTACTACTAGATCTTGATAGTTCTCTAGGTGACATATCCTTTGGGAGACCTAAATAGCTATTCTCCCCCAAGTTACCTTTAACACTACTATTGGAGCTGCTTACTAGAAGTACCTCATTAGTGTTATTTGTCATATTCAGGGCATTCAACACATTTAAATCAGTTCCAGTGCCAATCTCTTCCTCCATCTCTTCCTCCATTGTACACATGCTTCCCTATCCTGTCCCCCATCACAAATTAATATTGGGGGGGGGCACAGGAGCATTCATATTTACTTTGGGGGTCAATGTCCTTTCTTGTAAATTAGTTCCAACATCTAATCTAAGAAAAGGGAGGAGATCAGTGATCTTAGTTTGAATACATCCTGACTTCTTTTTCCCTTTTTTTACATTGTCTGTATTGGAACTCTATTTTTGGAGTGATATTTTATCACTCTGCTGTCCTTTTTGTTTTCTTGTGACTACCATTTTAATTACTATTGCTGAATACACAAAAAGAAAAAGTAATATCCCTAGTAATACAAAATTCAAAAACCAAATAAACAAATCTTTTTTAAAAAGCCCAATATGAGCACAACAGAAATATCAAAGTGTTCTCAATAGTCTCTGTAATCTCAAGGAAGTTGGTAGAATCAGGGTAGCACAAAATCTTACTTTCCTCACCCCGACTGCTTTATTGGATGACCCTGGTGTGGAAAATGGCAGGCCACATACAGCTAGTACTAGCCAGTACTAGTATAGTTGATAAAAGATGTCTCAAGTTCAGTTTCAAATACAGGAGTTCATACTACACATTTCTTGATTCGCAGTTCATAAAAAAGTTAAATATATTTCCAGAATACAAGAACCAGAAAAAAATAACGTTCTTGCGTTAGATCCTGCAGATGGTTCAATCTTGACAGATTCTCTATTAGATGTTCTATTAGAATCCAGAGTTTGTTTCCCCTTAAAGTTAAACAAAGACACAAACTGTAAATAAAAATTATAATAAAAAATTAACTCTTACAACCCACTACCGAGGACTAATAGAACTTTTCCCAAATAGATACTATATAGCGCTCTGAGTGAATTTTAAAATCTTAGATCCTAGTTTTTATACTATGGGCACTATTCTTAGAATTGCCACAGGTATCAAGCATAGGTTATCTTATTAAAATAACATTAATATCATAACACATAACACTTAATAGAAGCTTACTAACAAATGTTAAAATATACTCACTTCATAATCATGTTTATATAGGCAAGAAAGATGTCCTCAGATAAAGTCAAGGTGAACGCTGGTCAAAAAGCGCTCTATGCCTTCAGTCTTTTCTTCAAGAGAGCAGACTGAAACACCAGTTCCTTCCTCTTGCAACCAGTGGCACAAAGCCACAATGAACAAGGTTCAAAGGAAGATAATGCCAAAAAAAAAACCAGCTCTAGAGATAAACAGCATGATCACATGAGCATTCTTTCTATCACCAAATGGCGTATCTGAAGAACAAAACACTACACATGCACATATATGCCTCTACGCTAAGTAGGGGTACAATAAGGGTGTAACTGAATGATGGAAAAAAGCTGGATTGTTACACTAGAGCATGAGGAATTATCAATATACCTATTACCTTGTTGCCTGTCTAATTGAGCATAGTCTAATTGATGCAGGGATTAACCCTATCTTAGATGCACCTTAGTTTTATTCACACTTTTTCCTACACTATTACAAGCTCAAAAAATAAAAAAAGTAAAAAAGAGCAGCTTCTTTTGAAACTCTAGATTTGCTTCAAAATACAAACAGCATGCTATGATCCCCAAATCGCACAACTCCCTTCTCTACTACTCTCTTAGTTCTTGAGAACATAGAACAAAACAAGAGTGGGTGAGACACTCTGCAAGTCCCAAAAGTATTACAGAAATTGCTTCTTATTGCAGAAACAGTCCTACATCAGAGACTATCAAATTCTGTCCAAATAAGACAGAAGGGAGCTAATAAACTGTGTTGCAGTTTTCAATCCTCCTGCTCTTCTTCCACTGCGTGTGTGCTGCCTCCACAGCTGACCATGCTCCACAGAGCTGTCTTCCCAACTCTTCAAAGCAGGCTACCCCTAAGATGGCATTCTGGCCTGTGAAGAGAAAGAGAGATGACCGCAGAGGGAACACACAATCCTAAAGCTGCACAAGTCAGTCTGGAAAGAGCTGCACAAATTAGACAGGTATGGACTTTGCAAATGGTGGCATACCTTTTCTAATAAAAAACAAGCCTTGTACAGCTCCTGCTTCACTCGCTCCTCCACAGCTCTTCAGCATGCAGTGGCTCCTCCCCTCAAGCAAGAACCTGCTGGGGTGTATTGCAAGATGTAAGTTATATTCTGTTCCTAAAATGTAAAAAATGTACTTAATTTTTTTTATACTTTAGACTCATTAGGAATACTGCAAAGGGCTCTTTACCTGTAATAGGACACTTCAGAGCTGTTCCCCTGAAGCCTGCCTCACTGAGCTTGCATTTAGAGGGAGGCTGCTGCTGCTCATTGGGCTCTGTGAACTTTGTTTTGTCTGGTAGCCCTCCACATTCCCTTCCCCTGAAATACCCACACAGCACAGGTCTTGGAGGAAATGTCTGCAGCCATGCATTTATTGAAATAAATAACCACCTTTTTAGGAGCAGCGTGCACTGTGGGGAAGATATGTAGCCTTCATGCAGGTCTCCCACACTCTTGCCCCCAATTCTTGGGCCACTGTAGTGTGGACCTGATGACTGATGTACCTCCTGAGTCAAAACCCCTCTTACAGGAGTGGGTAAGGTCATATGGCCCAGAATTCTTACAGCTACCCATGTCTGGCGCCGCTGTGCCTGAGGAATAATCCTGATGAGGTTGGACCGTGACCCCTCCCATATGGGTCCGGGTCTTGCAGTCTCTAGCTTCATGCTGACTGGAAGTGATGAGCCCTTCAGGAGAATTTGGCTCATCTCCACCTCCTTCTTCCCTTTGTACCCTCAGTCTGTGATCCTCCCTGAGCCACCACACATGGCTGTGACAGTTGTATCATGCTTTATCATCATCATCATGTCTGAACAGGTTCTCCACCTTAACATCTCTCTTCCTGTATAATCACTTATTACTTTAATTATCAGATATGTAGTCACAGTAACTTTTACAACCCTTTGGAGGAGGTGAAAATCTAGAAAACCCTGTTTAATGGGAAAAACTGGGAAAACTCACTCCCCAACTCCTGATGCAGTCACCCATAATGGGTCAAAGGGGGCCCTGCCTCCCTGGCCCCTTAGTCTGCTTTTACGAGGGTGGGCAGATGAGACTTCGATGAATGGAGGAGAAAGAAGGGAGAGCTGCTGACCCTCAGCTCATTTGACTCTTCTTTCTCCTCCTTCCCCCGAATGCCACTGCTTCCAGGCACCCTTGTGGGACCTTCCAACATGGTGTTGCCATGGCATCTGTACACCCCAAGGAAGGTCCCCTACATTCCTTCCAAATCCAGGGAGGGCAGGCCCCAGACAAATGGCCAGCTGCTGCTTTGCCTTGCAGCTTCTTTATTGTCTGGTAGACCTCCACTTTCCCTTCCCCTGAAATAACCACACAACACAGGTCCTGGAGGAAATGGCTGCAGCCATGCATTTATTGAAATAAATCATCACTTATTAGGAGCAGCATGTACTGCCGGGAGGATACAAAGCCTTCATGTGGGCCTCCCACACTCTCGCCCCCAATTCTTGGGCCACTGTAGTGAGGGCCTGATGATTGACGTACCTCCTGAGTCAAAACCGCTCCAACCGGAGTGCGTAAGGTCATATGGTCCAGCACTCTTGCAGCCACCCACACCTGGCACCATTGTGCCTGAGGAATAATTCTGATGAGGTTGGACCATGACCCCTCCCATCTGGGTCTGGGTCTTGCAGTCCCCAGCCTCATGCCAACTGGAACTGATGAGCCCTTCAGGAGAATTCGACTCATCTCCTCCTTCTTCCCCTTGTGCTCTTGGTCTGCGATCCTCCCAAGCCACCACAGGATGGATGCAGTCCAACCTCCCAAGCCACTGCTCCAATTAACCTCCAAGACCCACCTATCAAGCTAACTCCTAACTCTCTATCTAGTCCACTCATAACCATTCTCACCTTCCCCCCATGCTGTGGGAGACTCTCACCAGACCCTAGCTTGAAGGTTCCCCAACTCATCATCCCCCTCTGCATGCAGGTTGCCACACCAATGTCCTAACCTGGTAGGCATACTCGCTGCACTGGGTGTGCCCCATTGAGAACCTCTTCATGAAAGGAACCACATGCTTGAGCGCTGCCCTGTGCTAGACTCTCCATTGAGATGTTGTGCTATTCTGGCAGTACCCTAGGGGCCCACTCCTTAGTCCAACTGGCCACCCCTGTTACTGCCCAGTGGGTACACATGTCTCGTATTCTCTGCTCTTAGTACCTTCCATGGCACCTGTAAGAAACAACAGAAAGTTAGTGCAAGTGCTGCTGTTGTAGTTCACAACTGCCTGCCTCTTCTATTGCACCCTGCCTCACTTGCTTGGATACCACCTGCCTATTGGGGTGCCATAGTGACCACCCCAACTTATCTGCCATTCCACCCTGGTATCCCTGGGGCTGGAGATGCTGTACTGGTACCTTCCATTGTGCCAGACATCAGCCCCTGCACTGCTCCATAACGCCTGATGTAATGCTTTGTTACCCAGCCCCATCTTCCTTGGATCATGGTGCACTGCTGCCGCCTTTGTGGTTGTCCAAACTGGAGTCACCAAGGAGGCCTATCGCCTCTACCCAATACCTCCAGAAGCCCTATTTCACCTAAGTGCTTCATCTGGTGGGAAGGGAAACCTCCTTTCAGTGGACCCTGAAGGGGCTTGAAACTCACCCATTCAAACTAGCCTAACCCACTGATCCATGAATACTGTTTATGTTCCGACTTGATGCTGGCTCTGTGATTTTGTGAAATTTACTGTAACTATGGGATTGTAAATTGCACTGTGCGACTGCTGGAACCCCACTTTCAAGAGCCTTGCTAGGACCATGCCAACTTGATTCCCCATTATGACCTATTTGCTGTTCCCATTACACCTTGTGCTGTTCCTGAGGGCCAGCCCCCTGGCCCCCCTCCTCTGCAGGCACCCATATTTGAGGCCTACTAGTCTGCCACCCAGGCATCTTCCTGCAGCCATTCCAGCCCAGCCCAGCCCAGCCCTTGTCCTGGAGTCCCTTATCACCCGCTCCAGAGTCCGGCCTCTTACCTGGATACCTGGAAGCCAGCATGTTCAACAAAATTGCTAGATCGGTCTGGTCACCGACCTCCGGGGAAGCTTCTGCACCTCTTTTCTGCCCTGTTGCAGCTCTCTAGGTTATAATATAGGCCAGATCATTGTTAGGACTGGGAATATTAAATGCTAACTGCCTACTGGGTTGTATTTACCAACATGGTAACTATAACTCACATTAACCAATGTGGGACCCCCGTAAAGGTAAGCAGGAAACCACCTGTCCTGGTTTTCGCAAGACAGTCCTGATTTTGGGCACCCATGTCCTGTAATACCTGAAATCTATCCCATGTCCTGACATGATCATTGGGACATATGATATATGTGGACCGTAAAATGTATTGCTAAATTGCAACTTTGTGAAGGGTCTAATTCTTCAAGAAGCAAGTGTCAGTTTTCCAAAAGTTAAGTTAGTGCTTCGGCGCTGAAAACACCAATGGAAAACTGCCTCTTGTGTTGTGTTCGGCCACAGCTGTCATTTTGTGAATGAAAGCAAGTAAGTAGCAGTACCCGCCAAGTGACCTTTATATTATCTCAGTCCTAAAATGGCCTGTCCTATTCCTTTCACAGGCAACTGTGTCTGTTCATGTGGAACATTTCTATAGTTAGAATATGGGTGGGTAGGGCCAAATAACACACAACCGGCTCCTGTCCCCGGGCTACTTGGATTGCATGCATTGTGATACAGCAATATCAGGGCTTTCTAGTAGTTCAAGAAGCAACATTTTCAGTGCCCAACCCCTCACGTGATCTCCTGCATGTACCCCCGATACCCATGCTGTGTTCCGGACCTACCCCTACTGGTGACAGTCCATTAATATGCAGATCCATGGCCAGCAGCATGAATGCCACTGCCCATATGAGCCTGAGGACCGTGAACATTCCAGATGGGAAACCTCTTCTCGAAATCAAGAAAGTGGGCAGAAATCCTGTAAAGTTAGGAGTAAAATACTCCTGTACACCAACTGTACTGAAATGACCTATTACGCTCCTATCTGACTTTCCACCTGGTGAACTGAGGTTCGTCCACCGTGGTGAGTTGGGAACAGAACCCTATTACCATATTGCTCCTTGGGCGACGGCACCAGGTCACCACCTTAGAAAACAGACAGTGTGTCTTAAATTTGATTCATTGCCATTAGGAATGCTATCTATACAGATCTCTCTGTCTAACTATACATTGCAGGTATCTCAGGCATATCTGATTGGTATTTAAATATCTAACATTGTTATGTACAATTGGCATATGTTCACAACTGTAAGGTATATTCTTATGTTCCTATCAGAGACTCATTGTTATGCTATGCTGTACAGTTTCTTGTAGACATGTGAGTGTTATCTTGCAACTTCTCAGCGTAGAACTCTGTAGCAAGCTTCCTGAAGGGAGTGGGGTTTGTCTATAGCCAATGTATGCCCACTGGGAATCAAGCCCAGGACCTTATACACCGGAGACCGGAAGGTAGTTTACTAACCCCTGCTCTGCTGTGATGCGAGCCAGGCAACACCAAGGCAGAACCCGACGCTTAGCATCATAAAGTCAAGTGAAGATACAGATGTGCAATAGTCAGGATGAAACACATCCCCCCGGAATACGCTCCCAATTAAGCTATAGGCTTATATGGCTCCTGTCTGCCTTTAGGAAATCCTACCTTGTCCCTCACCCTTCTCAACCAGTGTTGCTGTGTTAAGAAAGCAAATGTTTATCCATGCTTAACAAGAAATTTCCTGGGTAAATGAGCCAACTCCTCCCATCCAAAGTCAGATAGCAACATCACAGCTCCAGTTGCTTCTCAGTGCCTTTATCCAGTAAGCTATATTGCCTGCAAGCCTCACATTCCCAGGGGATGACCTGGGGAAAATTAGTAAATTGCTATTCAGGTCTAAAGTAGATGATGACTTTGATGAAGTAATCTCAGCATAGGAACTGGGGAGAACTGAACCTCAGCCCCAGGTCCCTGATGCCACCAGAGGCAGAAGCTCTAGCCACTCGACCCAGGGAGCGGCTCATGTGCTTCAAACCCCAACAATAAATGTATGTATCTGTACCTCCACAATGACCACTGCAGCTACTAGATCCAACATAGGTATGCCTGCTGGGTGTACCCAGCTCCATCCTGGCCAGTAACTCTAACTTCAGGGCTGTGGTGCTTGCCACTACTGCCCAGCCAGAGTCACACAAAATACTGGTAGCGGGTCTTGACCCACCTCCCACCTACTGGCTGTGCACCTGTCCTACCCCGCTCACTACTTTAAACGAACGGCTGTACCATCAAGCCATCCGAGGGCCATGCCATCCTAATGACAGACCACTCGTACTGTCCATTGTGCCCAGCATCCTGTTTAGTGGGCTATGACCACCCTACTAAACAGCACTAGCGACACTGCATCCCATGAGGTTGCCAGTGCACTTGACTGTAGGGAACACATGCTGATTAAATCACGTACTTCGAGATGGCCCCAGTTTCCAGCCACAACATTTCAGTCTTTTTTTTTTTTTTTTAATGAAGTCCTCCAATCAACCAATATGGATACTGCGGACTATGTGATATGCGTGGCACTGTTGCTCCACACAAATTGATTATGCGAGATGCCAGCACCATGTTGGGTGCTCAACCCAAACCTGCCCCGCCCCATGACCCTGCTATCAGCAGCAACCCTGCTCGCTGTTGGTGACTATCGTGGCCACCTAGCTTTGCACAGTCTAACCTCCTTTATTCATGATAGATGCTTACCACAGGCCCATGGATTGACCAGCACACTCTTGAACTTCGTGGCCAACTGATCAGTGAGACCTCCAGAATCCCACCAACCCCTGAGCCACATTACCAGAGGCTTCATCAAGACATGCCCAGCATCCACAGAGGGGATGGGCCAGAACCCAAAGGTAGATAGAGAGCCACAGGCATACTAGCGGGGAGTAAAGGGTGGTGGGAGATCCTACCATGAGGGCTTGTAGCTCCATTTTTTTTTTTTTTTTTTTACAAGTAGAGCCTAAACCACTACCTGGTCACTACCACTGTTACTATATCTCCAAACATGCCACGAAACCCTTTTGATACCCTGGAACCTGTGAAAGGCACTAGACCTCTCCAGTGTTATTCCTCAATAATTTTTTTTTTTTTTCTTTGACCCACTTCTTTCCCATTATGGACTCCAGACTACCATATCCTACCATGACCTGCCATCTACAAGATGGCTGCCAAGATCTGCGCACCATGTGAAATTTCCCTGGCCAACCATGCACCAGACAACTCGTGTGAGACCATTCTCCACAATAAGCCCAAAGAAGTGCGCCCCTCAAACGTTCCGTCTCCCATGTCCCTGGACCCCTGGCCAGTCGACCCGGACCTCCTCTTACCAGTCCCAACCATGAGACCAACCCTGAACAGCCAATGCCACCCCATGGGAAGAAAATGCTAGCCACCAGCCTCCCAGGCAGCCCTGGGAGCAAAGAAGCCTGCCACACCAAAAGGTAAGGCCTCTGCGCACCAAAGGGAAGAGAGGAGGGGGGCTCCTGAAGCAGGGCAAACAAGCAGACCTTACCGATGCAGCAGTAAATTCAGGGGGAAGAGCAACCCCTGTGCAACTACTGTCTGGTGGCAGTAGGGAGGACGGGTGGGGATGGCAACCAAATAAGGGACCCACTAGCGATAATGACCTGAATCGCAGCCACAAGAAGCTTGCACCTTCTGGCCTCTGTCTGCCGTTGATCTGGCAGGCCCCAGCCATACATCTCACAGGTCCCGCCACCAGTACTGCCCAAAATTGCTGAAATGGTTCAGTGTTTGTATAGGGCTTAAAAAATTTTTTGTTTGTTTTATTTTTTAATCTCTACCACACCTCCCTCATCGCTGAGCTATTGGGGCCCATTTATAGATGTGCCCTGTTTCAAAAACCACATGGTGCTCATTGTACTGAGTGACAACTATGCTCTTCCCCTCCCTAACTTCAAGGACCAAAGCAAGCCCTTACCTTTCTCTGAGTGCTGTTCACTGGGGTTGTTTCCAGTTCGATGAACAGAGGAGAAAGAAGGGAGAGCTGCTGGCCCTCAGCTCATTTGACCCTTCTTTCTCCTCCCTCACCCAAATGCCACCACCTCCAGGCAGCCTTGTGGGACCTCCCCCCATGACGTTGCCATGACATCTGTACACCCCAGAGGAGGTTCCCTACATTCCTTTCAGGTCCAGGAAGGGATGGCCCCGGATAAATGGCCAGCTGCTGCAATGCCTTGCAGTTTCTCAACTTTGTTTAGCAAACTCCTGATAACCAGGACTCCCACAGATTGAGATATTTTAAAAAATAATGCATAACAAAACATACTGTCATGCCTTGGAGATGCAGGAAACAGCGGGGAGAGAACCACACAGTCGCACTGCAGCAAAGCGCTCTCTCTCTCTCCCCCCCTCACTTCCGAAGTTAGCGTGCTGTGGTGTAGTACACTAAATGTTCTAAATGCCTTTATAAAAGATAAAATAAACACTCTGCTTTTCCTGGAACCTTAGAATGAATTCATGAAAGTTTGTGCACATTGTAAGGTTGAATTTGTAAGGCTGAATAAAAGCCAAATGGACACACACACACAAACATTCATATTATTTTATTTAACCCTGTAAACAGTGTTCTTTTAAATCAGCTGAATATATGTGTTCTCCTGTTATTAAGATAGAAGCTACAATGCCAGCCCAGTGGCATGTAGGGCTGAGGCATCTGTGCCTCACCTCCTGCCATTCTGGTGACCCATGTTCACGGTGAGAGCGGGCCACCAGGGGTCAGCTGGGAAGGTAGAGGATAGAGTATCCAGAGGTCTGCCTGGGGAGGGAGGCCTGGTGCTCCTGCTGAATGACTGCCCCCAGGTGTAGGCCCAAGGGTAGTGTGGAACTGTTCGGTACCTGAAAAGGGAGGGTGCTGCAGGACTTCCACGGGTGTGCATGCACCTCCATGCACGCATGTCTGGCATGTGAGCCCCAGCGACAGGGATGGGAAGATAATTAGGAAAAACACCCTGGATTGCGGAGGACAACCGACCTTCTGCAGGCTCCACACCTGGCAAGTGGTCACCGCCACAACCCTGTGGCAGAGGCATAGGCCAAGATAAGTCCAGGGAAGAGGGGGTGATGGGGCTGGGGTTGGTCTGAAGGGAGCAACCAGGGGAGACTGGTGACAAACACCTATATTTTAAAAAATTGATGCTTCACATTTATTTTCTTCTCTTAAACACCAAACTACTTAAGGAATATAAAATAAAAGAGTTTACCTGAGCCAGGTCATTTCTTTCTATATAGAGCTCCTATAGGAGATGGCTGTCCCCAATGATAGTAGTTTTATACCAAAAGCTAGACCTTGATGTCATGAAATGGGAGGAGCCTAGACTAACTGGATATTCATTTATTTTGTTAAAGAAGTGCATTTATTTATATTTGAAGGTACCTAATTACTTGCCTTCTTTTTTTGAATGAATTAAGGTTTTGTTTAATAAAATTGCTGCTATAATAAACTATTTTGTTATCAAAAAAGGGTTGGATCACATAGTCTTCTAGGGGAGGGTATATAAGTCTTGTACCTGGGATGCAAATCAGATGTGTCAGTCAGAAGAGTGCTGACCTGTACAGAGGGAAACATAGAAACATAGAAGTTGACAGCAGACAAGGACTGTGTGGCCCACCTAGTCTGCCCATTTTTCCTACCTATTTCAACCACAGATCTTAGCTGATCTGCAGCTCATCCTTTCTTTCCTATCTCTAGGGTACCCGTATGTCTATCCCATGCATTCTTGAATTCTCTAACTGGTTTTGCCCCAGCCACCTCCTTTGGGAGTTTGTTCCAAGCATCCACCACCCTTTCAGTGAAAAAGTACTTTCTCACACTGCCCTTGATCTTCCCCCCAACTTCATTTCATGTCCCCTTGTTCTTGCATGTATTCTGTTTTGAAAGATGCTACCCTCTTGTACCTTCTTTATGCCACGGAGGTACTTGAAAGCTTCTATCATGCCCCACCACTCTCCTCCAGGGAATACATATTGAGTTCCCCCTAGCCTCTCCTTGTAGGGATTTTCATGTAGTCCCTGCACCATCTTTGTATCCCTCCTCTGGACTGCCTCCAGTCTGTCTATGTCCTTTCAGAGATGTGATCTTCAGAACTGGGCACAGTACTCCAGTTGAGGTCTCACCAGTGATCTGTACAGTGGCAAAACCACCTCCTTCTTTCTGCTGGTGATATCTCTCCCAGTGCACCCCAACATCCCACTGGCTTTCCCCACAGCCTTCTCACATTGTCTGGTTGTCTTTAGGACATCCACTATGAGTATCACCAGGTCCTGTTCCTGCTTGGTGGCTGCAAGTACCCCCCCCCCCCATCTTGTACTCCTCCTTTGGATTTAGGCTGCCCAAGTGAATAACTTTGCTCTTTTTTGCATTGAATCCCAGCTGCCATGCTTCTGTCCACTCCTCCAACCTGCATAGCTCTTTTCTCATTCTTTCTATCCCCTCTGGAGTGCCAACCTTGTTACAGATCTTAGTGTCATCTACAAAAAGGCATATTTTCTCCTTCAGTCCTTCTGCAATGTCACTTATGAAGACATTGAAGAGGACTGGTAGCAGCACTGATCCCTGTGGCACCCCACTGGTTACCTCACTCTCCTCAGGTTGTACACCATTCACCATCGCCCTCTGTGTCCTGCCCCAAAACCAAGTTCTGACCCAGTTTACCACCTTGGGGCCCATCCCCATGTTGCCTAACTTGTTTGCCAACCTTCTGTGTAGGACAGTATCAAAGGCTTTGCTGAAATCTAAGTAGGCCACATTCACCCCTAGTGATGTTGCAAGTCGGCAAAATCCATGCCGTAAATATTTCGGAATTGCGCTCAATTTGTGAAGCCCAGTTTGTGAAATTTTACACCAAGAGAGTGGGATCAACCGCTTATGTGGAATTTCGTGGGTGAAATTGCACACTTCGCGCAACGACTGTTTTGTTTTAAATCCCTGGTGTCTAGTGGTCCCCCACCACTGATCACCAACCACAATAAATCCCTGGTGTCTAGAGGCCCACCCCACCGTCGATCGCTGTACACAATATAAAAAAAATATTTATTTTCATTAAATCCCTGGTGTCTAGTAGTCCCCCCCATCAATCGCTTGCCACAATGTAAATAACATTAAATCCCTGTTATACTGTCTAATGGGTGGTGGTCCCTCCCGGCCACTGATCGCCGTACACAATGCAAAAAAATATTTTTTCATTAAATCCCTGGTGTTTAGTGGCCTCAACCCCCACCCCATCGAGAATTGCCTCACCATGCCGCTCCTCCCCTGCCCCTACCCCCACCCGGGCCACCAGCCCAGCCGTCAACTCACCTCCATGGCTGGCAGCCCGACTGAGCTCTCAATGAATGAGCATGCGTGTGCTCATTCATTATGATCAATCGTCTCAGACATGGAGGAGTGGAGGGCTGTGCTGGTGGCCCTTAGGGTCAAGGTGAGGGGAGCAGGTTGGTGAGGCACTCCTGGATGGGGTGGAGGTATAGGGGGCTACTAGACAATTAGGGATTTAATGAAAAAATATTTTTTTTTTTGCATTGTGGTCGGCGATTGTTTGTTGGGTTGGGGACCGCTGCCCACTCGACAGTAAACCAGGTATTTAATGTTATCTACATTGTGGCCAGTGACAGTGGGGGGGACTACTAGACACTAGATATTTAATAAAAAGAACTATTTAATTATTTACACTGTGACCAGTGGTCGGTGATGGGGTGGGCAGCACTAGACACCAGGGATTTAATGAACAAAAATTTTTTTTACATCGTGGACGACAACCAGCGACAGGGGGATCACTAGACACCAGAGATTGGCAGATTTGCCACGTATAACTTCTTGCTTTGGTTTTTTTTTAAGTGCAATTTGCACTTTTTTGCAGTGACTTCACCTAAAATTAGCATGCAAAGTATAACTTCTGCTGCATCTCTAACCACTGCCCTTCTCTGATCTACCTTCCTTGTGACCCAAAGAAATCTATTAGATGTGTTTGACATGACCTACCCACCGTGAATCCATGTTGTCTTGCTTTGCTAGATTCAAGGAATTCAAGCCTTCATGTCTCCTGAGTACAACTAATTGGAATTACTATTAGAATTGGAAGGAAACCTTCAGAAGCCTGTGATCCTCCCTGTTGGACTGCTGTTGTTCTGCTTTCCATTGCATGTTAAAACATATTCTCTTGTGTGTTGTCCATTTGTTTATCCCACACACCTCTACACCTGCCCAATAGCCACCCCAATAATGGGATTTAAAAAACTGAATGGGATTCACAACTCCTAAGAGACCCAGAAAGATTATTCCAAATTAGTGGTACTGCACTGACCCATTAACTTGTCTTACAAGCCTTGGCCTAGAGAATATAGTGGGTCAGCAGAGACATCAGATTGCTCTTATTCCTGCTACTGCATGATGGGTCATAGCCAGATACTGGTTGGATGACCCAGTCCCTTCCTATAAAGAGTGCCTTGTCACTGCATTAGAAGCTCTGAGAATGCAAAAACACTGCTGACCAGTATTATTCATAGCGATAAAACTTTAGCTCCTGATGGGAAAAACTACAAGTTCTACTACAATTATCCCAGGGTACCTGAAAATGGGTGATGCCTTTCTCAGGAATAGGTGCTTTCCAAATGTCAGTACTAATGGGGATAGCATACACCATAGTGTCTATCGACCAAAATTAACACCCCTCTGAGAACAGTAACTTGTTGCTTGACATTATGAACTCTGACTTGGATAGCGTACTATACGTCTCAATTAATTGCTGCTCTTTCTGTCTTTTGCTGTACTTGTTCTCCTTATTATAGTTATCTGTATTGTATACAGCTCATGTTCCTTCTGTTACCACATAGTGAACTAACATGTTCAGTGTATAGTGCTATGTTAAATGTCTACACATCGGTAACGATTTTGTGCTCTTCCTGTCTAGTAGCAAAATTAAATAACTTACACTCAGGTTAAAAAAAGAATACCCCTCAAAAATCACTAGGTAGGAGTATGGCTTATAACAAGAAACAATTTAGGGGAATTTTCAGAGCTTTGCATCCAATTTCTGGATGCAATTGTGCACTTCTGTCTAAAAGATTAGGCCACTAGGTCACTAAGGACTACTTTTCCCTTAAACATGCGGCGGACACTTCCGCTGCCACGGTGTGGGAGGCTTTTAAAGCAGTGTTGCGAGGGCACATAATAGCCTACTCTGTGCATCGAAACAAGCTGAGACGAGCAGAATTAGATGAGCTGCAGCGGGAGCTGGCAACACTCGAGGCTAGGTTTAGAGGCCTAGGGGGAGGGGGGAATGACTCAACTCTTTTAAGAGATATAGTGGGGTTAAAGTATTGCATTAATACCATATTATATCAGAAGGCAGAATGGGTACTTTTCAGATCTAAGCATCTCCATTGGAAAAGGGGTGAGAAGGGGGGAAATTATTGGCGTTCCAATTAAAAAAGCAGCATGCATCCTCCAGGATACATGGCCTTAGAAATTCAGATGGTGTGGTGATTTCCTCACCTCAGAAACTCAATGTATGCATGCAGCAGTTTTATGAGAGGCTTTATCAGATGTACTCTACCATGCAACCTAGTCAGCTAAAGGTGCAGATAGGGGACTTATGCGTAAAAGCTGATACTCCTCAGCTACCAGATGATGTGCAGAAGGAGTTGGATCAGCAGTTAACGGAGAGGGAGGTGCTGACAGCCTTATCCCAGTTGTCTCCTGATAAGTCTCCAGGGCCAGATGGAATGACCGCGGAACTTTATCAGATGCTAAGTGAAGATATTGGTGCTCCCCTGCTTGCTGTATTACAAGAGGCACACGGGGCTGGAATCCTTCCACCTATTATGAGGGAGGCTCTGATCAACCTCCTTCCGAAAAAGACAGATGATACTCTTAATTGTGCTAACTACTGGCCAATCTCCCTTATCTCAGTGGACAGCAAGATAGCAGCTAAAGTGCTTGCTATAAGGCTAACAAAGGTGCTACCATCTATTATTCATCCCTCCCAGGTGGGGTTCACGAAGGGGTGAGGTACCGCGGACAATATTAGGTTGGTTCTGGATCTGAAGTGGGTGGCAATGCACTCCAAAGACCCCATGGCAGCAGTAGTGGTGGATTTCACTAAGGCATTCGACTTGGTCGAGTGGCCCTATCTGCATGAGATTTTGTATCATTATGGATTTGGCCAATACTTCTGACAATGGGTCAAGGTGCTATATAATGCCCCCTCAGCTAAGATACTAAACAATAAGGATATTTCCTCCTGCTTTCTTCTACAGAGGGTCACCCGGCAAGGTTGCCCAATATCTCCCCTGTTATTCTCGGTGGCTCTCGACCCGCTTGTCCAACACTCCTGGCCACGGAGGAGATTAAGGGCATAAAGGTGGGCCAGGAGGAGTATCTTACAGCCACTTATGCAGATGATTTGTTGTTAACTCTGACCCATCCTCAGGATTCACTTCCTAAAGTTCTTGAGATATTAGAGGAATTTGCACGACTATCTGGGCTGCGAATTAACCAGGGCAAGACCAGTGTAACACTACTCAATGCAGCCGGTACTGGGCTGGGATGGCAGAACCTTGCATTGGCTTGGGCTCCAACTGATTTTTCATACCTGGGTATTCATATTTCGGCTCAATGGAATAATCTTATATCAGAGAACTTTAACCCTTTAATCTCCTCACTCTCGGTGGAGGTTAGCAGATGGAAGCGCCTTAATATCTCTCTTCCTGGTAAAGTGGTGACAATCCATATGTTACTACTACCTAGAGTGGTATATCTGCTTAATAACCTCCCAATTGCCCTGCCCTGTCAGGTGTTTTGCAAACTAGACAAGATAATTGCCTCCTTTATATGGGAGGGTAAGACTCCTCGGTGGAGCCGTAGAAAGCTACAGGCGCATTGGACCAAGGGAGGCCTGGGACTTCCATGGCTACAGGGGAATCACTGGGCCTATACCTCGGCTCAGGCCACAAAATGGTTTGTCCCTTCACTTACCACTCCTCCACAATGGGTATCGTTGGAAGCCCAGTTATTGGGCACAGCTCCCTTGGGGACATTGCTGACTGGGGTAGGCAAGTCTACAATTCAACTTACGCCAGTCATGGCTGAAACAAGGCGGGCATGGTTCAATAATATGGCAGCCTCCAAGACCCCAAAGGTAGCTAGATCTATCCCCTACCGTTACCAGGCACTTTAGCATAATCCACTTCTTACAGTGGATAATGAAATGCTCCACTGGATGGAATGGGAAAATAAGGGGATATGCGTCATTCAAGATCTATATATGGACAACTCCAATGCCCTGATGTCCTTTGTACAGCTGAGGGTCAAATATTCATTACCATCCTGAGATTTTTGGAGGTATTTACAGATCCTAAGTGTAATTCATGTGACTAAGGCAGTATTCACAAGAGATCCCAAATGGGACTGGCTGGCACAGCTGCATACTAAAATAGCTTTAAGAGGGATGGCCGGTAAATTTATAATACCTGGTAGGAAGCACAGCCAGACCGCACTGACTCTTGCAGGAAGGCCTGAGAGGAAGAACTCCACCTCACCATTACTGGGGAAATGTGGTCCAAATGTCTTCACCTCGCACATTCGGCATATCAAGATGTTAGGAGTCAGCAGATTCAACTTAAAGTCTTGCTCAGGTGGTACCATACACCTGTGACCCTTCAGTCTTGAGGTATCTTACTGCATGCTCAATGCTGGAGATGTGGGTGCAGCCCAGCAAACGTGTTGCATATCATGTGGGTATGTCCACATTTGACAAATTTCTGGAATGCTATAACAATGGACTGCTCTGGGATTTTAGGGGTCCCCATAGATATCTCCAACCCACTCCTTCTGTTGGGGAATCCATCTCCTGTGGACTCCCTGCCATAGCCACAATTAAGCTGGCTGCTGGCCACCCTGTTGGAAGTGAAGAGGCTGCTGCTTCTATCCTGGAGACAACCACAACCCCCCCCCCATTTCCCGCTGGCATTCGGCGGGAGCCAGGCTGGCCACATTTGAAAGGCTTACGTATGCCAATAAAGGAAGATTACCTTTTTACTATTCAAAATGGGGATTGTTCCTAAACTCTGCACTGTGTAAGGCCCCCTTCCTCCCCTCGGTAACCCACCTACTACCTCTGGGTGTGTTGCACCCAAGAACTGAAGTGGAGGAGCCTAGGATGTATAGGATGAGGTGTGTATATCCAGTTGAGGAAGGTAACTTTTCTCTCACTATCTCTTTTTCCTTATCCCCTTTTTTTAGCTATTCTTCTACCTCTCTTATCTGTCTGGAGTCTGTTACCCATAAAACTGTTTGACTGAATGTAAGGGCAATACCTTCTCACACTAGCTACATGAGCTTCTTGAAAGGATGGTTGTGTAAGTGTAAGTTGTAGTTATGATAAAATATTATGGAATGCTCTTCATTAGGGGAGTTTTAGAATGGCATTACTGTCACTGTAACTTAAATCAATAGCACTTTTGTTAACCTGAGATGTGTAAGTGTATCGATTATGCAGATGTAGAGGTGACAATGTGTTGTAAAATGTGTGTCCATGAAAACCTAATAAAACATATCAGTGATAAAAAAAAGATTAGGCCACTAAAAGGTGGTCTATCTTTATGGTGCAAGTACCGCAGTTGTAGCCGCATAACATGCCCAAGTACCGCATTTGTATCCACATAATGTACACAAAAGTAATGCAATTGTATCCCCATAATGTACACGAAAGTAACACAGTTGTATCTGCATAATGTACACAAGTAATGCAGTTGCAGCCAAAAGTGTCATAAACAGCATCAAATGTCACAGATACATCAGGATGTATGTACACAGACACACATATCCTGATGCATTTGTATGGATATAGCACAAGTCCAGAATACAGACACAATTGCTGCATACAGCGCTTTAAAAATCCTGCCTTGTCTGTTGAGTACAGATCACAAGGACATGATTTTATTTGCAACAAATCACAAAGAAAAGTAGTGCCAAAATGGCTTAAAGTTCAAAAAAACAAATTACCAAAAACAAAGTAATATTGAGATAAAGGAGACATCCAACCCAGTTTCAAATAAAGGAGACGGTGATGCATTGGATCCAGGGCCAGTAAAACAAAACAACACATATTATTATACACTACATTAAAACAAGTTTGGCCCTTAGAAGATAAATTAATAAAAACAGAAAAATATAGTCCAATAAAGGGAGGAGAGAGCCATCGGCAATGGAAATAGGAGTCTCAAGCATCTACAGTCATTTTAATGTGTAGATCTGTAAAAATGTCAGGGGAAAGGGAGACTGAACAAGTGCTGCTGAGCAGAAAATGCACCTCTGCCAATATCTGGGTTGAATAGTAAGTGTTGGTGAAAGGAACAAAGACTTGCCAGAACCGATAGGGCTGCGAAAAGCTGCCAAATGACCAAAGTAATTTTCTTGTTGGTGCCATATAGTGCTGTTTAGTCACAATCATCACAGTGCTCCCAGATCCAAATAACCATTTTCCTGTAACAAGCCCTCATTTTTCCTGTATTTTCCCTGTAGAGGCAGCATCAAATCTCTGTACAAATCCCTGTAGATTTTTCTATAAGCCACTAGTTCCTTATGTGTGACTTTGTTGTTTATTTATGTGTAATATGTTGGCAGCCTTTTATCAGGAAAACGGCTCTGATTTGCTGTTAGGTATTAAAATTATATGTCAAGATGGCCTTTGAATGATTTGGATTTATATGGAATCCATAAGGCACAATGGGGAATTTATTCATTCATTGAATTTTGTTGACCAGGTAGGCCCACTAAGACTAGAAGTCCCTTTTTCAGGGGTGACGGAGGGGAGTACAGATGGTAAACAACTGAAATTGTAACATGGCATAAATCCTTACTTGAACCAGATTAAGCTGTTTGTGGTATTTTTAGTGAATGGGGAAATTTGGCTAGGACACCATGGAAATTCCCCTACTCTTTTTGAGAAGTGCCATAGGATCTTTAACATCCACCTGAACAGGCAGACAGAAAAGACAGGAGCATTCCCCCTCCCATGCTGCACTACAGTGTCAGAATTGGAACTTAAAGAACTAGTGGAGCCAAACCAGGCAGACAGGAAAATAATAAAAATTTTAAGAAGTAGTCAGTTATAATATTTTATTTCTGAAGTACCTTTCTTTTACCTTTTGCCCATCAGAGAGTCTTCTATGTTATAATGTTGTGGTGGATGTGTGAAATGGCTTTTAACATAGTAGCTGGCAGTAGGCAGTATAGCGCAGTGGTCTAAGGCTCTGAGCTGCAAATCTGGTAACATCCAGCAAACCAGACCTGGGTTTGAATCCCACAGCTTCCACTTGCATACTGTGTGACCCTGAGCAAGTCACTTAACCTCCTTGTGCTCCCAGGTTGCTCCTGTAAAAAAGCTTTCAGCTTAGTGTGCTATACCTGGTTAAACAACTAAATAAATAAAATATCTAGCTCTACTGCCCCCCCACTACATCATCAGCATTGTGATTTCTCTGACAGTGAAATCACAGGTGAATGACCTGGCAGTCACTGAATTGTTGTTCCTAAGTAGCAGTGATATCACAGTCAGTGAGGTCATGATGCTGGTGATGTAGTGGGGGCAGTATAGCTAGCTTTGTCAGCTGCCACACAGAGTGCTTTTCCACACATCACATGTATTTACATCAGCAAAATAATCTTCTAATTAAACAAACGGAAAAGATAAAGTACCTGTCAAAATCAAAAATGTGTTTGAGGAAGAGGTACTAAGAACAAAAAAAAATGTTTCACTGATTTTACAGCATTGAGCACATTTCATGGTAATCATGAAATCTGTGACCACCCGTGAAATAATTAGCGCCTTAGCTATGACTCCCACTTACCACCTCAACCATCTGCCAGCTGATTAGCAGGTAGTAAGCATTCACATACTGTAGAAACAATTTCAGAATGTATGTATACACTCCTTATTAGATGACAGCCTTCTGAGGTGCTGAGAGTAGGGTCTATGCCAGTTGTCTGTGGTCCAGATGGCAACTGACCTCTGGACAGCTGAGTAAGTAGGGAGACAACAGGGGGTGTGGACGGTGTGTCCTCAGTGGATAAGTCAGGGGGCTTTGACAGTGATCCATCAGGGGATAACACTAGATTGCCAGTAAAAGTCTTTGGTATAATTCCACTATATTGCTTGATTAAATTTTGATTTGTGCTCCTCGCTCCCTATCAAGATGGTGGCCATGCTGGGCTAGCCGCTTGCATGCTGATTTTTTTTTGACGTTTGCTTCTGTTTTTATTTTATTTGCTTTTGTTTTTATTTTATTTCCTTTGATTTTGTGCATTTTATTTAGTTTTCTGCCCGTGAGTACCTAAATGATAGCCTGAGACAAAATAGTTTTAAAATGCCCTGAGACTCTCTCTGCTATCATTGGGCTCCTTCATGTCCGATCTCGGGGGGTTGAGATATTGTTCCCCCTTAATCTCCTACCTGCATCACTGGTGCTAGCGGATGGCTGTGGTGGAGTGAGATCCGATGATAGCTGCCCATTGACTTGGAGCTGGCCCGGAGCGCAGAGTCGACCGCTTTGACCATGTTTTGACTGTGCGAAATCTCTGCCGAAAGCATGGGACTAGCTGAAGAGGAACTGTGGAGCTGGCATGATTTTGCTGCCAGGGAACCGTGAGTCACCTAGTAGGAGGAAGTGCCCTCAGTAGGGGGCTTCGGGCATGAACAAGTGCTGCTGTTTTGTTGGCTCCTGGTCTGTTGTCCTTTCTCTGGTTGCTTTGGATTTATTAACTGTGACAGCCCATAAGCTATCATGAAGAGGTGGTCTGCTCTGCTTGGAGACCCAGCCAGAACCCAGGGGACATTTGCTGGGGTCTCGGCCAAGGTGGAGGACTTGGTCTGATGTCCTTGGAGGATGAGCACTGTTTGTCCCGAGATCTCTAAGCCATGCAGTTGGGCTGGAAGGCCTGCTCGCTCTGAGCTGGCCATGGTTGATGTCCCTGGTGGCTCCTTGAGGGAAGGCTGGGCAAGCAATCTGTGTTGGAAGACTGTTGGAGGATTTGTGTAGCTGGATGCTGAGTTTGAACTTGGAGTTGAAAGGAGTTTCTGGCTGTGATGGATGTCTAAACTGTTTTTACTTCCCTGAGGACTGGCAGCAGTGAAAGTGCTTTTCTCTGTTTATTTTAACATTATATCCTGGAATCTGTTATTTTTCTATTCTGCCTATGTGAGAGATAGGCTGGAAGATGAATTGTCCTGTGTTCTGGTGAGGTGAAAGCTCATCAGAAGGGTCACAAATACATACTGTTAGAAGACTTTGGCTATTTATTTGTCATCTTCTTTGCTCTCGGACATTATTTGTTCTTGGACTTTAGTTTCATTATAGTTTTTTTTTGTTTAATGTATCTAATTTTATTATAGTTTTTTGTTTAATGCATTTTCTGTTTTAATATAGGGTTGTGTTTGTGGGTGTATGAGTATGTATATTGGGTTTGTATATTTAAGGTTTGTGTGCAGAGTGAGTGAATGAGTTTTTCTGGGATAACTTTGAAAGGGGTGGGCAGGGTTTTTGTTGTTTTGTAGTTTCATATAATTTTGTTTTTTACTTCCTTAGTGAGAGTTGTGGGAGTGCCGAACTGTTTTTAATTTTGGGTTTTGTTTGATGGAGTTCTGTATATTTTGTTGTTTTTTTTTTTTCTTTTTTTGTTCTAGCCTGGTGTGTATTATGTGTTGGAGGCCTGCCTCTCCCCCCACCCGGTTGTGCGCTATTCGTCCTCTGCCCTCCGACCCTCCTCCCTCCCCCCCCCTTAAAGTTTTCAACCTGTCATCACTGTAGAGTACTGAGCATTGCCCATGGGGGGGTCAGGGCTGGGGTGCGAATGGTGGAGGCTAAATGAGCGACACTCTCGCATTGGGGTCATTAGGTCCAGAACACGCCCAGGGGTGAAATGGATTCTGGAATTGGTCCCCCATGTCTGGTTTCCATACCCAAGGGCACCACCACTATTGGTGGGCAGATAGCTCGGATGGCCCTGGAGACCCGTCCAACTCAAGCGGTGTTATGCAATGCCAGATCTATTAAGAACAAGACTGCAATTATTGCAGATCTTGTTGGGTCAGCTGATCTGGCTTGCATCACTGAGAGTTGGCTGGATGAAAATGCTGGCCCCATATTGGAGTCTGTGATTCCAGCCTGGTTCTCGGTGATACACTGCTTGAGATTGGACCGCTGTGGGGGGGGATTGCGGTCTGTTTCAAGACTGAATTGGGCCTCACGAGTGTACCAGTTGAGAAGCCGGGTCATTTGAGTGTACTGTAGTAGCAGGTGTAGGTTGCAGGATAGCCCTCATCTACCATCCATCCAGGATGAGAAGTGATTCCTACAGAAAGTAGCGGACTTCGTGATCGACACAGCATTTGAGTCGCCCAGGCTGATGGTCCTAGGTGACTTCAATGCCTGGGTTTGATGATGAACTCTCACAATTTGGACAACACTTCTTCCAGTTGATGACATCTCTGGGCGTTACACAGATTGTTACCTCTGCTACGCATAAACATGGTTACTCACTTGATCTGGTTTTCCTCTTGGGGATTGAAGCCTCTGATTTGGGAGTGGAATCTGTCAGATGGTCTAATCGCTACACCATGGGATTCAATTTTTGTACACCCCCCCATAGGCCTGCCCCTGTAGAGATAGTCAGATATTGCCCTGTACGGGAAGTGAGTCCTGAAGGCCTAGCGGTGGTACTTGACCTATTGGAGTTTCCTGTGGCAAGCAGGAATCCAGAGGCCTTGGTTCAGGCCTATTACAAGGCCATTACTAAAGCCCTGGACTCTATAGCTCCTGTTCATGGTCCTCCTTTCTCTCCCTTCACCCTCGGTCCCCTTGGTTTGATGGGACCTTGAGGGAGATGTGGCTACCTGGACGAAGGTTAAAGCATTGCTGGTGGAAATTTGCCCTGGAGGCTGACCATCTTAGATTGCTAGAACATTATCAAGTCTATCAATCAACAATCTCCCATAAGAAGGCAGAGTTCCTGTCCGGGGAGATTGCTGCTGCCCAGAACTGACCTGCTCAGCTCTTTCGAACAGTAGACAGGCTGTGCAACCCAATCTGTCTGCAGTTGCGAACAGCTTTTTCACAACTGGAGTGTGACGAGCTTGCTTGGTTCTTTGCAGATAAGGTGGCCGACATCAGGGCGGAGATCCAACCAGCACACTCTATGGGGAATGTTACTGATCAGTGCTCGATCACTTTCTCTCTCTTTTCCGGGAGTTCCTTCAACTGGCTGGAGCTTCGTGGATATTATGCGGATTGTCCACAGTATGTGCACTACATGCAGCAGTTTGGATCCTGGCCCAACTTCCCTGATTATGGGTTGTTGTGACATCATTGGTCCGGTCCTGGCACAGATAGTCTGGTGCTCCCTTGAGTTGGGTGAGTTTTCTAGCTCCCTGAAGGAGGCAGTGGTGACACCCCTCCTGAAGAAATCATCTCTGGACTCAGACTGTCTTGCCAACTACAGACCAATCTCTAACCTTCCCTTTGTGGGGCAGGTTATTGAGAAGGTAGTGGCTGTACAGTTGGAGAACCATTTGACCACCCATAGCATCTATGAGCCTCTCCAATCTAGTTTTCAAAAGAGGCACAGTACTGAGACTGCACTGGTTCAGGTGCTCAATGATCTCCTGATGGCAAGAGATCAGAAAAGCCACTCCATCTTGGTACTTCTGGATCTCTCTTCAGCATTTGACACCGTGGACCATGGGGTGCTGCTTGAGCACCTGAGGTTCATCTGAGGCCTGTCTGGCACAGTCCTCAGGTGGCTTAAGTCCTTCTTCACTGGCAGAACTCAGAGGGTGGTGTTGGGGATTTATTCCTCCGACCCTCTCTCTCTGTCATGTGGGGTCCCTCAGGGCTCAGTGCTGTCCCCCATGTTGTTTGCAGTGTACATGTTGCCCCTCATAGACATTGTAAGATGGTATGGGCTGAGGTTTCACTTCTAAGCTGATGATACCCAGCCCTACCTGTCTTTTGCACCTGAAAAGGATAGTGCACTCTCAGTATTTAATAACTGCCTCGCTGAACTCCAGGATTGGATGAATACCAGCTGGTTGAAAGACTGAAGTGATGGTTGTGATTCCAGGTCACTGGACAGGGGGGTTAGGGGGGTTAGGGGCTGGTCTGCCTACTGGGCTTTTCCTGGGAGGCTTCCAGCTTCTTGCCTCTGAATAGGTGCGGAACCTGGGGGTGGTGCTAGACGATGGGCTGACACTGCGATCTCAAGTGTCGGCAGTCATCAAGTCATCCTTTTATCATCTGAGAAACATCGCCAGGGTCAAGCACCTTGCTCCATCCGGTGATCTTCCTACACTGGTCCATGCCTTTGTGACCTTGTGTCTTGATTATTGCAACTCCCTTTATATAGGGCTACTGGGGTTTGATATCCACCACCTGCAGCTGGTGCAGAATGAAGTAGCCCGGCTGCTGAAGGGAAATTCTCTGACGTGTCATATCATGCCGGTGCTGCGCGAACTGCACTGGCTGTCGATTCAGTGGTGGATCACCTTCAAGGTCAGACTTCTGACTTATAAAGCCCTATGTGGACTTAGTCCAGACTACCTGAAAGAGCTTCTGTCCCCCTACGCTGAGCGATCACTCCCATTTCGGCTGATGAGGGGGTGCTAGAGATTCCAAGGGTGTCCTTAAAATATTCAGGGGCCCATGCATTTATGTATGCAGCCCCAGCCCTTTGGAATTCTCTACCCTGTCAGCTACAGGAATACATGGCCATGGGGGGTTTCAAGCAGGCATTAAAGACATATTTGTGGCGCCAAGCATATGCAGCCCAACTGTCTTGATTTTATTGATTACTTGCTGTATATTGTCGTTTGATTTTAGTCTGTTCTGTTTATTTTTTATATAAAGCACCTTGATGCCCCTGGAAGGTGCTTAATAAATAAAGTTTATTATTATTATGGACTGGACAGGGGTAAGCCTGTGGATGTATTATTCTTGGACTTCAGCAAGGCGTTTGACTCTGTCCCCCACAATGGTCTGGTGGAGAAACTGATGGGGTTAGGAGTAGGCCCTTTGATGGTCAGATGGATTGAAAACTGGTTAGCTGGATGCACTCAGAGAGTAGTGGTCTGTGGGGAGCTCTCAAACCCTAGAGAGGTTGGTAGTGGGGTACTGCAGGGCTCGGTCCTGGGTCTGATCCTGTTTAATGCATACATATCGGACATCAGGGAGGGTATAGGGTGTGAAATGAGTCTCTTCGCGGATGACTCCAAGATAGGAGCAGTAGTTGAGGGAGAAGAGGGGAGGTTGGCCCTGCAAGGGGACCTGGACACCCTGGAAAGCTGGGCTCACACATGGAAATTAAATTTCAATATCACCAAGTGCAAGGTGTTGCATCTTGGTCGAGGAAACCCTAAACACAGGTGGACGCCTCGGGAGGGAGGCGCTGGAGGCCTCAATAGGGGAAAAAGACCTAGGGGTCATGGTGGATGCATGTATGAATAACTCTGAGCAGTGCAGAAGAGCGTCTAGCAAGGCAACAGGATGTTGGGATGCATCGTAAGGGGGATCACCTCTAGGAGCAAGGAAGTGATTCTGCCGCTGTACAATGGACTGGTTAGACCACACCTTGAGTACTGTGTACAGTACTGGAGACCACACTTAAAGAGGGACATACAGCTCCTAGAGAGGGGTACAGAGGAGGGCAACAAAAGATGATATGAGGGCTAGGGGATTTGGCGTTATGAGGACAGACTTAGGAGCTCTGCCTGTTTTCACTGGAGGAGAGGAGAGACAGGGGGACATGATTGAGGTCTTCAAGTACCTCAAGGGAATAAATAGGGTAAACATGGAGGGGATCTTTAGACTAAAGCAGGGAGGTATCACCAGAGGGCATGGTTTGAAGTTGGAAGGTGGAAGGGTAAGGGGGGAAAAGAGGAGAAGGTTTTTCACTGAGAGGGTGGCGGACCCTTGGAATGCACTGCCTGGTGAGCTAGTTCAGAGATCCACAGTGGAGGGCTTCAAGAGAGGATGGGACCGACACAGAAAGTGGATGTATCAGATGATGTACTGTCCCAGGGGGGTGGGGATGGATGATACGGGTTTCTGGAGCACAAGGGATGGGAGGGTCTTGGCACCCAACAAAGGATCTAAAGTTCGAGCAGACTCGATAGACCGTAAGGCCTAATCTGCTGGCAAATAGTATGTTAGTATGTTAGTATTATTATTATATTGGATTGGTTGAGGAAGAGGATCCAGCGTACTGCCAATGAAAGCCATTTGTACAGTTCCAAAATACTAACAGGGATCAAGTGAGGAAAGAGGGATCACCAGGCTTCAAGGAAAAGGCTTTAAACAGTTCCATAATACCAACAGGGTTCAATTAAGGGAGGGGTGTCCACAGGACTTCTGGCAAAGGCTTTAGTGCAGTTCTATAATACTGTCAGGGATTGGATGAGGGAGGGGTGTCCATTAGACTGTCAGGGTTCGGGTCTTTGATATTGCACAGTACTGACAGCAATTGGGGTGGGAAACCCCTAGACTGCCAGGGTTGGTATCTGCAATAAAGCTATGCATTAAGAGGAATGCAATGGCACCAGTAATGCTGTGGCGGGCAGGGGTCACACATCACTGTGCACACAGATGAAGCAGGATTTTATTAGCATTAACTAGGGCTTCCTTGGCTGCCAGTTACCGGTTACAAAAGCCTTTGAATATACCACTGCATCCTGTATACAAGAGGGCACCCTCATTTGCAAAGTTGCAGTGCAGTCTGTGTATCAGTGCCACCCACTGTATGCAGTGCCAGGTACCATTTGGATATGGTCCCCACCCTGCCCAGAACACTGAGTCTGGTTAGCATGGCAGTATGTTTATCAACGCTGTTCTAACCTTTATAATGTGGGGGTCATTCTCCCTCACAAAAACTTAAACATCACCCTAAGCATTTAAGTATTTTCTTTCCTTAAAGTTTTTAGTCAACTTGAACTTAAATACTTACTAAAAACCTTTAATCAGCAAGTAGATTTTGAAAACCATTGTGCAGCATGTAGATAAAAAAAAAATCACACAGCCAGTATATTTTCAAAACCTTTGTGTAGGATTTCTGTTTCGTGAAAACCATTGTGAAGAAAGCAGAGCTTAAAAAACATAATGCAGCATGGAGATTTTGGAAATCATCATGCAGCAGACAGATTTGAAAACCCTTATGCCACATGTAGATTTTGAAAAACATACTGCAGCAGGAATATTTTGAAAACTTTTGCACAGATGTTAAAACTACTGTATTTGTGCAGCAAGTAGATTTTCCAAAACATTTGTGAGGGTTTCCTGTTCAAACATGTTGTTGATTAATTAAAGATATCTAAATCCAGGCCATCCCAGTGCCACAGCAGTAGAGCTACTAACTGCCATGCCGGCAACCCTAGATCAACAATTGTCTCAGATCACTGGCAGTCAGCTGAGGGGGAGAGGATTGTACGTCCCACTCACTGGGCTTGTTGGCTCTGCTGCAAGACTTACACAAGGTGGAGTTCTGGTGGTAATGTGGGTCTGCAGTGGCAAGAAGAGGGGGAGCTGTGGAACTCAGAAGTGCATACATGCCTGCACACACACACACACACACACACACACACACACACACTCACACTCTCACATGCACAAAGTTGCAAGCCCCAGCTACAGGGAATGGAGAAAAAAAGCAGAGGAAACTGCATGGTGGGGAGGCATACATGACACTCAGCACACTGCTCTTACACCCACTACCAGAAGGACCACTGTCAACAGCAACTGGATCAGAGTTTCTAGGGGGAGGACTGTCTTCCTCCCTCTGGCTCTGCCAGAAGAGACAATCCATGAGGGAACATGGTTAACAAGGGAGTCCTTGGGAGGTGATTGCTAATGGGGAATGGCAGGGACTGGTCTGAAAGGAACCAGCCTGCCCCGGCTGAGAAGAATAAACATCTTTATAAAAAAAAAAAAATACACAAATACTACTTTGCATAACTTTTATTAAAAGTTAGTGCTTTTACCTGTGGCTTGTATTAATTTATTTATTAGCTTTTATTGATCAGGTGAGTACACTAGACACAATTGTGCCTATTTTCAGGTAAGACCTGGGTGGTTACAAGACAGTCAATACAACAGTAACATGCAAAGATTCAGTTCAATAAGTTACAGTGCAGTAATGACCTTGCATACAGTAATTACATAGAGAATAAAGTATGGGGTGGTGTGTAACAAGACGTTTACATACACCCTAGGGGTTAGATGCTCCATAAACCCTGAGAGCAAAGCTCCAGGGGTTTGTGAAAAGCATCTACCTCTGACAGTGTGTGTAAACTTCAAGTCTGCACACACCACCCCATATTTTATTTTATTTTTTTTTCAACAAATCTTTATTGATTTTAGATCTATAATCAACAACAATTACAACTATAAGTAAAAACCTGGACGACCCAGGGTATACAGCCCAAGAACTGACTGTATGAACTATGTACAATCCCATATTTATAAACACAGCAGGAATCCATCTCATAACTGTACATTGGTCAGTTAGCAACTCCTGTATCTAAATTACAATTCACATTCCCTATTAGTCAAATATCACCAAAGTATGTAGTCCGAACATGTAAACAGAAGGCAATTCGCAATCAACATATGATGAAGACGAAAAAAGAAGATAAAAAACCGTAACAGGAGTAGACTCCACCATATCAGCAAAAATGCAGTTTTTAAACTGTTAGTCCACTGGCGGCGATCCATACATTCCTTAAGTTAAATCCGAGATGAAGTCCTGCCACGTCCCCTGAAGAGAGAGAGAGAGAGTCCCCATCCCTACCTACCCTCCGGAAGGCATACATTCCAAGCTCATTTAACATCTGATTGAATCACATATTCTCTGTACACCAACCCTATTACTCAACTCCGTCCAAAAAGAAAGAGTGCAATTTGACCTCTTCATATCCTAAGAAACTAAGCTCTTGCTATTCAAAACCTGACAGACAGACCTGCAGAGATCTCTGTGGTAAATAAATTGTTTCCAAAGATGACCACCTCTTCGCATATAGCCTTTGTTCCCCTCACCCCAGAACTGTCTCCTTATTCTGCCCAGAAAAACACCAAGTCCCTGCCCACTGTCCATAAGTGTACTCTTGATCATCTTTCCAATGCTGAACCAAAAAGATTTCACTATTGCAGACATCAAAGCCAGGTGGAATTTGGGTAGAACTCCGGTATTTCTGAAGTCCCCAAAACACAGACCTCTGGCGTAATATAGTCTGAGTAGTTCAGGAATAGGTCCATATGCTGCCTTATTTCAGACCATAGAGGAGAGATTTTGGAGCACTCCCACATCACATGTAGCAAGTCTTCTATCCCCATCCCACATCTAAAACAAAGGTCCGTCTGTCTTAGTTTCCTGTCATAGTTTTGCTGTAAAATATAAATTGGAAACAATGAAATATTGCATAATCCTAAACCTAGGAATTGAAATATACCTATGGCTTTTCCAAATTGAATCCCAAGCAAGATTCCTGGGAGCCATTACTCTGTCCCAATACGCTACTTGTACAGGAGAGGGTGGGCTACTAAACTCCACCAACACTCTGTAAATCTGGGAGAGAGCATTTGCCTTCGGATCTACCCCCTTCAGAAGATCCCAAGTAAATGACCCATCTATGAATCTTCCAATACTTTTCGCACCCCCTCCAACAAGCGGGTAAGTTGCAGTCTTTTAAAGACCGGCAGCCCCAACCTTAAAATTGGCGTAGTAACCCTTTCACCTTGGATAAGGTCTCTCGACTTAAGGCCCCTCACCTGATTGGCCCACCTCACATTTAACATCTGCCCCCCAAACTTGAAAGTAGGATTACCCAACAGGGGCTGGTCCCAAGCTCTCAACTGAGCTTTCCTCTGCATAGGGGTAAGGAAGGACCACCACGTACTCATGGATTTCCCAATTGGGTTCCCTCCCCCCCTAGTAAAATCTTTCACAAAATTAGCATACAACAATGCCTCCGGTGAGAAACCCCGCTCTTTCAGCATTTGTCTCTCCATTTGTAGCCACGATGGGGTGTACATTCCCCCGTCCGTCTCCCTAACCCACCGAAGCATAAGGCCTAGTTGTCCTGCCACATAATATACTTGAAGATCAGGCAGTTTAATCCCACCCATTGACTGAGGCAGACGTAGCAGCTTGTATTTCTTCCTGGGTGGTTTGGAGTTCCATAAAAATTCGGATAAAAGCTTCCTGATAACCCTAAACCAAGTAGCATGAATATCACAGGGGGCAATGTATAAAGGATATAATAACCTGGGCAATAGGTTCATTTTAATGAGGCCAAGTCTAGCCATAAAATTCAAGGGGAGCTTATTCCATCTCAATATGTCTCCTCTAATTGCCGATATCACCCCTCCCACGTTTGCTTCGGCCCCCTTTTCCCTATTTGCTAAAATCCGAATGCCCAAGTATTTAATCTCATCCGACCTCCACTGCAGATTCAGGAGAGCAAAGTCCGCCTTGTATACATGCGGAGTCAGGGGAAGAACCTGGGTTTTGGTTAGATTCAATTTATAATTTGCTACCTCCGAAAAGCGCCCGACAAGAACCCTTACTCTTTCGAAACTAGAAACTGGGTCCTCTAAGTGCAACAAAATGTCGTCAGCAAAAACTGAAAATTTAAGTTCTCTCCCCCCTAATCTCACCCCTTTTATAAGTTTGTCTTCCTTTACAGCTCTTAGCAGGGGTTCCAAATAAATATTGAATAATATTGGTGACAGTGGGCATCCCTGCCTAGTCCCGTTTTTCAACATTATTTCTCGAGAGCTATACCCATTGCACAAAATCCTAGCCGATGGGGTGGCATATAGATGTTTAATACCTTTAAGCAAACCCTCCGGAAAACCCATCTTCTGCATTGTAGCAAAAAGAAAACCATGGGAAACCCTATTGAACGCCTTTTCAGCGTCTAGAGATATTAGGGCTAGCGGTAATTGAGAATCCGGAGCGTAGCTAAGTATATGATGCAACTTCCTAAGAGCATCCTGAGCCCCCCTCCCCGGCATAAATCCCACTTGCTCCTCACTGATTAAGCTTGGAGCAATGCTCAAAATTCTATTGGCCAGAATTCTCACTAAAATCTTAATATCCTGGTTCATTAAAGCTAAAGGTCTGTAGCTATCCACCCGATCCCTAGGTTTATCAGGTTTAGGGATCAAAGATATAAATGCTTGGTACAATGACGGATGAGACAACCCCTCCTGTATAACAGTGTTATAAAACTCCAATAGAAGTGGCAGTATGATCTGAATGTGCTTGGTAAAATTTAGCTGTAAGACCATCTGGGCCCGGAGTTCTACCAGAGGGTAAAGATTGTACCACTTCCAATATCTCCCTTTCCATAATAGGAGCCGCTAACTCTCTAGCCTGTACTTCATCCAACACCGGGAGAGGTACTCCCTCAAGAAAAGCATTAATTTCCTCCTCTCCTGCTACAGTTCCTAGCCCATAAAGGTCAGAAAATGGGATGCGAACACATCTGCCATCTTTGGGAGTCTGTTAACAATTTCCCCCATGCCATATAGAGTGATAGTTCTACTAGCTTCCATTCCCTGACCCTAGCTGCTAACAGGCGACCCGGGACGTCCCCCTGTAATAGATATTTAGCCTGAATCTTCTCCAACCAAAATTCCACCTTACCATAACATAAATCCGCCCATTTCCCCCGTAGAGATTTAAGTTCCAAATCGATTTCTCCCGAGGAGCCCTCCACAGGGGATAGCGATTCTATCGCCCCTTAAATAAATTCTTCCTTTGCCTTCCTCAGTCTATTCCTCCTGGCCGCCATAGCCTGAACTGCCCCTACATATAGCACTTTGCACGTCGGCCAGGCCAACTTTTGATCTTGTAAAGATGATAGTTGAGACTGAATGAATCCCCTCAGGGATTCGTCCAACTCTTCCTGCACTGTGTTTCAGAGAGCAGCAAATCATTCAGTCTCCATCTAACTGGTTTGGGAGGAGCGGGCATGGTTCCACAACAGAGAGATGGGGAATGATCCGAAAGAACCCTTACCCCTGTCGTCAAATCCTCCACTTCCCGAAGAACAGCACCACTGACCAAAAAAAAATCAATATGTGAGTGAATCTTGTGTGCCGCCGAGAAAAAGGTCATAATGCTGCCCTTCTTTGAGTGAGTCTTACTCGGGTCCACCAGGGCAGTCGCCTCCATCATCCTCTTTAAGGCAATCTGCGCCTTACTTGGGGTCCTAACAGATGGGGTTATCCTATCTTCCGAGTTATTGATGCACACATTCCAATCCCCAGCCAAGATAAGGGAATCTGTGGGTATAGCTGCTATATCCCTTTCTACAGAGGCGAAAAAATCTTCGGACGATGGGGTGGGGCCATAAATAGAAGCCAAAGAAATTGCCTTGCCAGCTAAAACCCCGAACAAATATAGCCCCCTACCATCCTCCCTTAGCAACACTTGTTCAACCCTGAAAGGACAATTATTGCTTACCAAAATCGCCACCCCCCCGATGCCTTTTCCTTGCCCTGCCCGTAAGCCTGGCCCACCCATAATTTCTTAAGACAGCTTAATTCCTCGGTTAAGAGGTGGGTCTCTTGCAGGGCAGCTATATGAGCTCCCAAGTATTTAATATGTCTCAGGATTACCATTCTTTTCCGTCTACCCCTAAGGCCTTTAACATTCCAGGAAATTATGTTAAAACGAGTCATCATTCACAGAAAAAAAAAAAACATAGCATGTGATCCATTTCCCTAACCTTCCCATTCCGCCTTCCTACTGATCACGCTATGGACCTCTCTCTCTCTCTCTCTATCCCACCCCCAAACCCTCCCTGCCCCCCAATCCTTCGGATCGACCTCCTAGAAATTCGCCAGTCATGGATGAGCCTTCCTCCGATACCTCCCGCCTCATTCCCTGACCCTATCACGAAGAGAGTCAGCCCATCCTTGACCTCCCATCGTCCTAATCCCCTCCTATTGTACCATCCCAGAACACTAAAATTACCCTTCCCAATCTCAGAAGTTGCAGAGCAATAACATGTTAAAGATCCTAAGTACATCAAATCTCACAAGAGATAACTCTATTTAAAACTATATTCAACAACTATAGGAGGAGTTAAGTCACACTGTTCTGATGCCTTGCTTTAGTAACACATGGTCCTCTTAAAAACCCTAGATTTCGTCCCTAGAGACCAAACATTACCCTGAATACCCCCAATCCAAACCTTATGGGACACCCATCCAAGCCAGCCAGACTTGATGCAGACACCAGAGTCCCAACCCAATATGAAATGAGAATAAAAAGGGAGAGACAAATAACCTTAACTACAATAAACATAACCTCCTGCAAAGTCCATATTCTTTTAGTCCAACTGTGAACAGACCATGTACCAGCACTATATCTAGGCAGTCCGCCTCAAGTCTGAGGCTTAAATAAGTTAGGGAGTTCAGTACGAAAACTTTCCAACGCATCCCTCGCCGTCAGGTATCGTTTTTCACCTGATTGTAGTCTCACCAACAGCGTTGCTGGGTACTGCAGATGGAATTTAATACCCGCCAAATAAAGCTTTTTTTTAATCTCTGCGTATTCCCTCTGCTTTTCTCTGACTGAAGGGGTTTGATCCTGAAACATCCAAAGCGTCGCGCCATTCCACTGGAGAGCTTTATGTTGTCAAGCCTTCCCCAGCACATGCATCTTCTCCTTGAAGTTGAGAAATCTCATGATGATCACCCTGGGTCGCGCACCTGGCGGGGGCATTTCCCTTAGTGCTCTGTGGGCCCTCTCGAGATTGTATGCTTCCCCAAAAGGTGACTGGCCCAACAGCTTGAAGAGCAGGTCTTGCATAAAAGAGACACAGTCCGCCTTCAGATCTTTCTGGCAGCCCCGCAATATCAAATTATTTCTCCTACTTCTCACTCGATCTTCTATTCGATCCTCTAACTTTGATTTGTTTTTAGCTGTAAACAGCTCTTGTTCCAACACCAACGACTTTCTTTCCTGGGAGGCTATCCTAGCCTCAGCATCCCCATACGCTGTGCAAGGGATTGCAATACAGGCTTCACGGCTGCAAAATCCGCCACCAGACCTTGAAGTAGCTTTTGATATCTTGCAGGTCCTCACTAGGCTGAGCTGTTGCCCTCCTCCGCTTTATCCTCCTCAATTTCTTTAAGAGTGGGGATTGTGGCTTAGGCCTCTTGGTTGCAGGGATCTCGCCAGTGAGATTCCGTAGCCTCGGGCTCCATCTCTACTCTCAGCCTCGGACTGTCACACACGCTTGCAGCGCATACCAGCTCGAACAAAAGAGGATTGTGCCCGAGTTGTTTTTCAGACGATTACGGCCCAAACTCTCGACCGCTACAGGTAGCGCACCCAAATACCCCAAAATCACTCGCACTTAGGCAGACTCTCAACGTTTAAACACAAAATTAATAGCTTGGGCCTAGGAGCAGCACGGAGGGCGTCTAACTCGACTCAGCGCATCACGTGACCCCCCACCCCATATTTTATTTTATATATTTGTTGGATTTTCCTTTTTGGCGGCAGCAATTACAAAAAATTAAAAAGACGTTCCTGTGCCACCGTGATCTGCTTAGGTTTGAGTGTGCGGTCTGCAGCAGTCGTTTTGTTTATTTTAACTTTTTTTTATTTATTTATTGTTGCCCATGCCCGGAGATGTTTTCTATGTGTTATTTTTTTTTATTTCATTGGTGGCAGTAACTTACCACTGACTCCGAGTGGCGGTTCCATCTGCTGTGGAAAATAGAGGTGGCCAATGGTCCAGGTGGAAGAGCTGCGGCAGGCGCATGTGCAGAATGAGGAAAATGGTGTGCATGTTTGCTGTAATAAACACTCCTTTATTATGGCAAATAATGCTACAGTTTTTCATTGGCAAAAAGGAAGACTAAGTTATTATAATACAATAAGGACTAATGCAGCAAATTACAAAGTACAACAAGGCATGTTGTGGAGCAAAAAGATAAAAAACAAATATAAGGTATAATAGTTCATGAAAAATACATTAGCAGACCAAAACGTCAGTGAATTACAGGCCAAATTAAATGGATAGGCAGCAAGAACTGAGAAAGCAAACAAAAATGCACAGTCTTCTAGCACACCATGCCTAGTGATGGGAAATGCACATGGACTGGTTTAGTTTAGACGTGTTAATGGCTAGGCAAAATGGCCTGAGGGAAGGGTATCCCCTGGAAGATCATGTGCAGGTACAAGATTAGTTGTCCTTTAGGTGAATCCACAGAAATGTTTTTAATTGAAAGAAGGAATAGGAGCTATGGACTGCAAGGAGCAGGGAGTTCCAGAGTTTGAGTGCAGTAGCACCAAAGGCCTGGTCTCCCATGCAGGTGGATGTTTGGGGGACAGTATGAAGGGATTTTTCATTGGAACTTAGGGTGTAAGACAAGGGGAGGACTTGAGCAGGGCTGCAGTGCAGGTGGAGCTGCCAGTCCTAATTACTTTGTATGTGAAACAGCCTAGAACAAAGTGACAACTGTTTACAAGGGATAGCCAGCCTAAGCAGCTGTAGACGTTGCAGTGATGTGTTGCTCTGTTTAGCGAAAGGGCAAATTTTCAAATGTTATTCTAGGTGGTCTCCCAACTGGCAAGCAAAGCAGTGACCTGGCAGTACTAGGGAAGGATATGAGCCCATAGTTGAGGGAGGGGAGTAGGACACCCCTGGTAAGGGCTAGGAGAGCATTGGGTGTAAGTCAGTTTTTAACCTGTTATGCCACACTAAGCTTGGCATTTACAGTCATACAAACATTATGGATGTGGAGGGAAAAGTTTAGGTGGAGATCAAGTGTTACTCCAATGTATTTAAAGGATAGTTTCACCTTCAGGGGAGTTCCATCCATGCACTTGGTAGGCTGGGGGGGTAGTTTCTTAGTTTGGCACATGACCCAAGAAGCATAGTATGAGTCTTTTTAGCATGTATAACTAACTTGTTTCTGACGAACTAAGATTGCAGTTTGTGGAAGTCCTCTGTAAGATGAAAATTGATGAGATTTATGTTCTTAGTACTATGGAGGAGCACCAGGTCAGCAGCATACAGTGTGGCACTACAGTTAGTGATAGTGGTAGGGAGGTGAGCAGAGAATAGGCACAGTAATTGAGCCCTGGAGGATCCCAAATTGAACAGAAGCTGACTCAAAGATGGAGCTATTGAACTTGACCACTTGTCATTGGTTTGTCAGATTGTGCCTGAACCCTGTAACAGCATGAGTGGGCCGGCCCATACCCTCCTGTTTGGAACACATGAGACTGTGATTGACCAAATCAAAGGCTTCAGACAGATCAACAAAAATGTGCTTAGTGAGCTGATTCTGATCTATGGCAGATTCAATGCCAGTGACCACAGTAACGAGAGCAGTGGAGGTGCTATGGTACTTATGGAAACCATGCTGCTGACGCATTAAAATATCATGGGTGTAGAGGTGTTCAGTGAGTTAATTGGTCAGTCACAGCACAATCAAGTAGTTTGCTAAGAGCAGGGAGTGTTGCAATGATGTGATAATTTTCAAGATATCTTGTGTCCCCAGCTTTAGAGACAAGTACAACTCTGCCAAGCTTCCAGTTGTCAAGGACAGTGCTGGACACAAGTGAAAAATTAAAAATGTACTTGACCACAGAGGTGATGAGGGAGGCATCAATTCTCAGTAGTTACAGTAGGTTTAAGGCCATCACACCTAATACTCATATATGGAAACAGACCAGTTAGCAGCATGAAGATGGCATTTGTTGCTACCACCTTAAGGTAAAATGGAGGATGGTGCGAGAAGAGATTGGTGGGCATGAGCTGCAAGTGATGTCCTCTGCACTGGAGGATGGAGCTCGGAGATGAAAGTTGTAAGATCTGTAAATTGTCAATTGAATGCTTCAGCAATAATCTTTGCTTTGCTACAGTGTACTCCTCCTGCCAGAGGGCAGACATATTTGCAAAATTAAAATTTTAAGTGCTAAAAATAAAATACTACTTATTCTGGATTTGACTAGGTTTATTGTTACTGTTCAACTTCATATTAAAATAAGTAAAAGAAGCATCAACTGAGATAATTAGTTAAAAAAAAAACTAGAATAATGACACATTTACAGAGATAAAAATCATTGAGTCCCACCTGCAGCATTTAATTTGACATGACGTCAACCCTGACTAGAAGCTGTGGCTTGTATTTGAAAGTGGCTTTTATTAAAAGTATTTATTTATTTATTCAAAAACGTTCACCAGGAAAGACATACTGAGCTACAATAGCTCATTTCCACATGTGTCCTGGGGGAAGGGGAAGTGGATATGATATGATACAGACCCAAGTAAAAATGTACATAGAGCAAGCCTGTGTATAAAACATTAAAGCAACAACAAACATGTTATTTTTTTCAGTACAGTATACATAAACATATACATACCCACAAACACTTTAACAGAAATATTTGCGTTGAAACACTTGGGGAAAGAAAGTGAAGACTACGTATAATAGGGAGATGGGGGAGAAAGTTGGATAACAGATTTACCTGCACCCCTCCGGGATGTAAACCCTGAAAGGGGAAATGGTAGAGAGGAGCAAAATAAAAGGTGTATTTGGCCTGCACCCCCTCCAGTGTGTATACCCCACAAGGGGAATGGAAGATGGAGCAAATAGGGAAGGATTAGGGGACAAAATGATAGCATAAAATAGGTGGAAATGGCTAAAACAGTGGAAAAAGGTAGCTGAAGTAAGTAATCAAGACAGGGGAGGGTGGGAATAGGAAATTGCAAAAGGGAAAGGGAAGAATTTAAGAAGAGTAAGGGTGAGGGGGGAGGCAAGCCTTACCCACAGGAGTGGAATCCCAGAGGGATGAAACACTACTCATTGCAAACCCAGCTATTATTAAAGGTAGTTGGCATGCCAGGGAAAGGCTAGAAGGGAGTTAAACTGCAGAAAGAATGAATGTAGGAAAGGGCAGAGAGGAATAAAGAAGGGGAGATAAGTCAGGTGCAATTGCAGGAGGAAGAGGTGTAGTGCTGAAGTGGATGAGATAAAGAATGAGTGGCTGAAGCAGAGCAGATATCTAAGGGAAGGGCATTCCAAATGATTGGAAAGTGATAAGAGAAAGCTGCTTTCCCAGATGTGAAAGAATGGGGATGAAGGGTGAGGGTCCCATAGGGAGAGTTGCAAAGTGAGTATGGGGATAGGAGGGGTGGAGAGGAGGGAGTGCAGGTAGGGAGGCAGGAAGCCGGGCCAGTACTTACCAACTAATGAGGCAGTATGGGCAAAGTGTCTGTCCCCAAGAGAGGGGAAGGAGAGAGTAGAATAGAGGTCATAGTGGTGTGTTCGTGACTGACAGGGAAAAGCAAAGTGGCAGAAGGAGATGAATAAAGTGTCCAGCATGGTAAGGGTGGATTTAGGGGTAGTAATACAGACTATGTTTCCAAAGTCAAAAATAGGGAGGATCATCTTCTGGACAATCTCACGGCAGGCCAACAGGGGAAGGCAACTATGGTGTCTATGCAGAGCACCTAGTTTGGGAATTAGCTTTTTGTGGATAGCATCCACATGTCCAGCAAAGTCAAGGTTCCTGTCTAGCCACAGCCCGAAGTATTTGAAGGACAAGATATCCTCAAGTACGTAACCATTGAGGGTATGGAAGGTAGGGGTGGCAGTAAGCTTGACAAACTTTTGCCTGGAGCCAAAGGTCATAGAAACCATCTTTTTGGAATTTAATGACAATTGATTTGTGCAAAATCAGCACTGTACATTTGCCGAAATCTAGTTGGAGGCTGGATATCACATCCAAGGTGGATGTACCAGAGGCATACAAAACAGTATCATTCAAGTATATATGAATGTTTGAAGTTGAGCAGGCAGCAGGAAGGTCAATTAGAAATATTCAGAAGAGTGTTGGTCTGAGAACTGGACATTGAAGGACACCTGTTTTTATGGGGGGGGGCTGCCAATCCTGACTGATTGGGACCAACCCGTGAGATAGGAATGGGGCCAGCTAGTAGCAGACTCAGAGAGACCAGCCTCTGCTAGCTTGTAGAGGGGAAGGGAGAGGGCAACAGTGTCAAATGATTTGGCTAGATCAACAAAGATGGCAGAGGTGATGCATCCCTGATCAATGCCAGAAAGAATGGAGTCAGTAAGCCCGAGAAGGGAGGTCGTGACGGAGTGGGCCGTCTGGAACCTAGATTGAAAGGGGTTAAAGAGGGAAGAGGAATCAAGGTAAGGAGAAGCTGAGCCAGAACCAAGTGCTCTTGGAGTTTAGCAAGAACTGGGAGCAGAGATATTGGGTGGTTGTTATCAGAGTTAGAGGAGTTACCACCTTTGTGAAGAGGGATGACACTGGCAAGCTTCCAGGAGCCCAGAACAGAGGCAGGTGTGAAGAAGAGATTTAGAAGAGCAGAGAGAGGGAGAGAGCTACAGCTTGATCCGAAAGGTGCAGGAGATTGGGGTCAAGGCCATCTGGGCTTTTGCCATTGTGGGGGTTAGGGGATAGAAGAGCTAGCAGAGTATCAGCAGGGAGACTGGTAGGAAGGAAAATCAGGGAGAGGAGGAGATAGGAGTGGAGGAAGCTGGCTGAGAAGGAGCAGTGGGGGACAAGGATGCTGGAGGGAGGAAGCACAGGTGGTGGAGAAGTTGATAAATTTGGTAGCTACAGTGGAGGGGGTCTGAGATGGTGTTGTCTCCTACCTTAAGGACTGGGGAGATGATTGGGCAGGAGGGGAGAATAGGGCATGGACTACCTTCCAGAATTTGGAGGGGTTGTTAAGGGTTTCCTGAAAGGTGGAAGTAGTCCGCTTTGGCAAGCCAAAGAGCCCTGGAGCAGGTGTTATAGAGAGAATGATATCTAAGCAGATCTTCAAGAACACCAGTTGCTTTGTAAGCCTTCCATGCCAGATCACGAGTACGCTGGTAGGCCAGCAACTTGGCTGATACCCTGGGAAGGCGAGAACTTCGGACCCTGGTCTTCCTAAAAGGAGCATGTTGATCCCAATGATTTAGAAACTATGTTATGAAGTAACTCAGGGCAGAGTCAATGGAGGAGGCATTGGTATTAGGGGACCAATCAGTTCCAACACGTTTCTCATGAAGGGAAAACAAATCAAGGGATCTAAAAGAGTAAAGGTGAAGAATTTTAGGCAGGGTTTTGTGGTGATGAATTTTGCAAACATAGTAGACCATGTGATGAGCACTGAGAGCATCCAGCAGGATACCTGAAGTAGCTACCCTGTGGGGATTTGACACCAGAACCCAATCTATCAGGGTATGCTTCCCTGATTTGTGGTTTAAATGAGTAGGATCAGAGATTAGTTGTTTTAGATTCAAGGATGAGATGTAGTTACAGATTTTGGATTGGGCACTGGAAAACCAGTTGGTACTGAAATCACCAAGGATGTAGAGTTCAGCCATTGAGGAGTAGGTGATGAGAGCTGAGATGAGGTCAGTGATAGTGGAGAGAGAGGAGGAAGAGAGGCTGGGGCAGCAGTAGTAGACTCCATCCACAATAATAGGCAGAGAGCAAGGAAATGACAATTTTAGTAAACAAAGTTCATAGGCAAAGGGAGAAGCAGTGGAGAGACAGATTGTATACTGAATAAATGTTGAATAAGGAAGTAACCAGGGATGGAGACGGCAGTGTCAGGGATTTTTAGAGGAAAGCCAGAATTCAGTGATAATTAATACACTCAGTTTCAAGCTAGTCATAAGGGGCTGAAGTTGGTCAATCTTAGGTAGACGGCTCCTGATGTTCAGGTGAACAATTTCTAAACCTTTTGGGTAGGTCAGTGGGGGGAAAGGATGAAGGTCCTGGGTTAGATTCAGTGTCTCCAGCTGTTAGGAGCAATAAGATGAAGAGTGCTTAGAAGGGAAGGATATACATCTCCAAGGTGGTAAGGGCTTATGAGGATGAGAGAAAGGGTCCAAGTTGGGGTTGGAGCAAAAGGAGAGCTGGATGGAATGAAGTGCCACTAAGTGACAGCCAAGAGAGTGGAGGATGGATGAACTCAGTCATCAGGGTGAGTGGGGAAGAGGGAGGAGACAGGAAGATGGAAGAGTGATGGAGGAGGAACGAGGGCAGGGGGTTGACGTTGGTAGGGCAGGAAGGAAAGTAGAAGGAATAGGTGATAGGGTGAACAGAAGGGGGAAGGAGGCGAGGACAAGAAAGAGCATAGTGAGAGCGAGGATAGAAGGGGAAAAGAGAGGGGATGGTGGAGACAGAGTAAAATGGAAGGGGTGACAAAAGAGGGGAATAATAGGTAGTGGAATAGAGGAAAAAAGCAGTTATAGAAGAAACTGACACTAAACAGAAATAATAGTGTCTCACTATACTGCACAGTGGATTAGCTAAACAGAGTACTGCATGGTAAATTTAGTGGATTAGTGGATAGCACTCACCCCTGCAGTAGCTGCTTTTGGAAAAAGGCATGTCACATGCTTAGTGTTGATTCAGGTTTTTTACTCTTATAAGCATCAGCACGACAACAAAACCAGGAATGCTTACATTTCACCAGACCATTTGGGCTTCTTCTGAGACAGTGAACTTAAATACAGACCAGGTATATATACCCTATGCCCATGACATCATTAAACATGAAGGCCAAGCATATCATTGTTGAGTTATATCGTTCACCAATCACAGTGACACAATTACTTATTAAAAAAGGAAAACAAACATAATGTGATAAAGTGTCCATTCAAATAATCCTTAGTGACAGCAGTTCATATCTTGAACTGATGTTCAGGTTTTATTAATCCATTTTATCTCCTCAAAATCCGAAGACCTTAAACAAAGAAAAATATATCATGGAAGTGAAACTAGATTTAAATTCATGTCTGTTTCCTACATATATATTTTTTATAATTTCAGAATTCCTAATTTTACAAATAGTGTCTTATAACATCCTCCAAACATACTGCATGGTAAACTCAACAAGTCAACCCAGAATGCAAGCTACTTTCGGGAAAAGTATTCGTTTTGAGCTGACCTGCAGCTTGTTTTTGATGATGGCTTTTATTCAAGGGCAGCTTTTATCTGATGAAATATGGTACAGTAGTTAGCTATTTTTTATGTGACCTGAGCATGTGTGAGCACTTAATCATTAATAAGTTCAAAATTAATTAAACAATTCTCATAAAAACCACCAAAAGGACTTATTGCTCCATGACAACTAACAAACCTGTAGGTTTCAAAACTTAGCACTTTGTAGGCAGACGTACTGTGAGTCACATATGAGCCAGGTAGTGGCACAGCAATCCACACAGGTGTGATCTGTAGGTCTCCAGCACAGGGAGAGGAGGTACTGTAGATAAGGCTATAGTAGAGGAGATGCATAGGATGGCAGACAAGGGGGAGGTACTGCTGCGGGGGGATTTTAATATGCAAGATGTGGACTGGACCAGCCCGGCAGCTGCCACAGCCAGGAGCCGAGACATCATGGAATCCATGCAGGAGGCAGGCCTCAGGTGGTAATTGATGGAGCCTACCAGGGACAAAGCAATTCTGGACCTTGTACTGACCAATGGAGACAGAATCACAGAAGTCCAGGTAGATGGTCACCTGGGGTCCAGCGACCACTACACGGTATGGTTTAATGTTGGTACAGTGTCAAACTCAAGAGCCACACAAAGGTGAGGGTCATGGATTTCAGGAAGGCAGATTTTGTTAGGATGGGGATAGGGATCAAAGAAGCCCTGGCAAGAAAGGAGGTGGGGGTTAAGGAGCAGTGGGCAAACCTAAAATGAGCCATAGTGGATGTGACTAATCAGTGCAATTGACTGAAAAATAACGGCAAGAGAAGGAACAAGCCACTATGGTTCTTAAAGGCGGTGACACAGAAAGTAAGGGCCAAAATGGAGGCTTTCAAAAAATATAAGGAGTCACAGAAGGATGAGGACAGGTCGGTGTACCTAGATAGACAGAGGGAAGCAGAGAAGGCAGTGAGGAGCACAAAGGTGCAAACAAAGGTGCAAACAGAGGTAAGATTAGCACTGACAATAAAGAAAGGGAACAAAACCTTCTATAGATACATCGGTAAAAGAAGGAAGGTCAGCAGGGATTGTAAGACTCAGAGACCCCACCCCCACCCAAGAACAGCACCCTAGTGAAACGCCAGGTTCTCTGGGAAAGCTATAATTAGCTCTTGACTTGTTGTTTGAGTGCTCTGTTAATTTTGCTGCTTTTGAGCTAAATAAATTGATATTGGAACAGCACACAGATAGCTGTGGATTACTTCCAGTTTTGAGCATTTACAACTGCTCCAGGAGTGTATGTGGTCTTCTTGTGTGTCTAGACCAAGACAAAGCAACAGTACTAAATGAATACTGACGTTCAGTATTCACTGAAGAGGAGGAGGGACAAGGTCCACACCTAGGTGTAAGAAACAGAGGGGGGAGGAGGTAAACACCAGTCCTTTCATGGAAGACAGAGAATCCTGGAGGAACTCTCAAAACTGAGGGTGGACAGAGCAATAAGACCAGACAGTATACACCCTAGGATACTAAAGGAACTATGGATGGTGTTAGCAGCACTGCTGGCAGCCCTGTTTAGTGACTCACTCAATACAGGAATGGTTCCAGATGGCTGGAAGAGGGCACATGTGGCCCCTCTCCTCAAGAGCGGCAGCAGGGAGGAAACAGGTAACTATAGGCCAGTCCACCTCACTTCAGTAGTGGGAAAGATTATGGAGGCACTGCTTGAGGAAAAGACTGTGGAGCACTTGAAATACAGCGGGGCACAGGATTCAAGGCACCATGGATTTACAGCAGGAAGGTCATGTCAAACAAATCTGATGGACTTTTTCAACTGGATGATGAAGGGGGTGGATTGGTTTGGGGGTGGTGGATATTGCCCACCTCAATTTCAGCAAAGCCTTCAACACCGTTCCACACAGAAGACTGGTCAACAAGTAGAGTAACCTGGGGTTGGGCCACGAAGTGGAGAATTGGGTTAGAACTGGTTCAGGGACATAAAGCAGAGGATGGTGGTAAATGGGATTCAATCTGAGAAACGGGAGGTGACCAGTGGGGTGCATCAAGGATCAGTCCTGGGGCCAGTTATTTTTAATACCTTCATTGGTGATATCACTGAAGAACTGGAAGGTAAGGTTTGCCTATTTGCAGATGGCATCAAGATCTGCAACAGGGTAGACTCTCCAGAGGAGGTAGAGAAAATGAGGAGGGACCTAGGAATGCTGGAAAAAATGGTCAGAGGTGTGGCAAATAAAATTTATTGCAGGGGGTCATGTGACCGCTTAATGGCATAGAGATGTGTCTGTATTGAGCTCCGATCCTTGGTCCATCTAAAAAGCAGCAATCCGTGGTAATCCATGTCAATAAGTGAGCAAAATCCCTCAGTTAATGTGCTCTGGTGCCATGGAAGAATATATTGTCACGGTGGGCGGCAAATTGCAGTGCTCGGGAGCCAAAAATGCTAAAAGGCAACCAGCAATGTCGCAGGCCAGCGGGCCGGGGCCCATATCTATCTTGGCTACAGTAATGACTGCCTTCGGCCGAGAACTACGGGAACAGCTAGTTGATGTCCTGACTCCCCCCAATTAGATAGGGTGGAGGAGAAGATAGATCGTAGGCTGGCAGCGATGGATGTGCAGCTAGCCCAGCACCATGAGAGGTTGGAGGAAGCGGAGGGGTGCCTCTCAGCTGTGGAGGACTCGCTAGCCCCTCTTCCCAAGCACATCGGGGAACTAGAGAAAGAAGTGATGGAGCTCTGGGAGGCCCTAGACTACCAGGAAAATTATCACTGGAGATCTAACTTTCGCCTCAGGAGCATCCCAGAGGGAAAAGAAGAGCAGAGTGTTCTTGAGTTCTGTGCAGTGAAATTGCCAACCTTGCTGGGCCTCAAGCTGAAGAGGGGCGGTATAAATTAGAGCAAGCCCACCGGGCAGTGATGCCACAGCCACTGGAGGGACAACCCCCCTGCCAAGTAATCCTACATTTTCACAACTTTCAGGATAGGCAGAAAGTCTGGAAAGCCTATCACAGCATGACAGAGCTTAAGTACGAAGGGGTGCGATTGTTTATCTCCCAAGATCACTCCCCGAGAATTGGGAAGAAGTGTTGTGCATTCAATTAGGTAATTGCTGAGTGTCAGCGCCTAAAGGTGGAATGGTACACGATTTTCCCCATAACACTTCGGATCTGATGTGAAGGGGCTTCCTACACCTTCTGGGAGGCAGACAAGATGGCCTCCTTTGTTGCTGATTTAAAGAAGAAAATAGGCTGAGAGTCTAAGGGCGCTTACATCTTGCTCCACGAGGAAACTGAGGAGCTTACTTTTCATGTTTGGATATCTCTTGACTGCCCACATGAGGTTTGAACCATAGCTGATATGAAAATGGGGACTTAAATACAGTGAGACATGCTTGAGTTGACGCCTAAAGATTAAATGCTCCCTAGAATGAGAGACTTTGCCCTGTGAGGATTTGCCCACGACTCCCCCCCCATGGACTTCCCTAATGTGACTGGCAACAGAGCAACCGTCACCCACTTTTAAAAGTGCAGAGCCTAGGAGCATTGTTGGATCTAGAGCCTTTTGATGACTGTGCAGCAGCCTAGTTATTCGGTCTGTGTTGCTGGAAATGGGAGCGATGATCCTACAGAGAGGGGTGCTGCGCAAGAAGGAGCGGGGATGCAGCAATGAAGCCTGCAGCCTGTAAATGGTGGCGTGTGGTGGGCCCATGCATTGGATTTAAATTGCGTGGGCCCCCATGCGGCTGCTCTCATTTATATGCAACTTCACAGGGACTAAACTGGGGATGGGGGGTGATGGGAATAAGGGGTGATTGCCATGCGGAGCCAATCCTAAGGTCTGAAAATGACAGAACATCGAATTGTAAATTCAGAGGTGGGATAGCCCTTGAGGAGGAGTGACTTTTTTCTGTTTTTGGGGGGACTAAAAAGCTTACTCACTGCTGGAAAGATAAATTTCACTTGGGCGGCCTGTGTGGGATGAGGGGGATGAGAGGAATACTACCAGAGGAAATGGAATTGGGGTATGATGGACAGGGGGAGTAGAGATTGGTTAGTCAAACCAAACCTTCAGCTAAATATTCTGTGGTGGGACATACCTATTCTGTTATAGAATGTTGTATGGCAGAATGGGGACTTGGGGTGAAAACGATGGGAATGTACATAGTTCAGTGTTCATTGTACTGTTGGGTTGGTTTGTGTTTGCCTGTTTAGATGGTTACTGTTACTATGAAGGGTCCACAACACACTATGATGGGTGCAGGGAGGGGGAGGTGACTTCTAGTGAGAAAAGGAATGATATTGAAGTGTGTGAATGATCATTGGTAGGGGGTACTTTCTTTGATGATGGCTAATGGAGAGAAGATTAATATAGTCTCGTGGAACATGAGGAGCTTCTCCTCTGCGATTAAGAGAACCTCTGTCCTGACGGCCCTGAAACGGGCGCATACACAAGATGCATTGCTCCAGGAGACACACTTGACTCCAGCTGAGCATAAGAAACTAGTGCACAGCTGGGTGGGTGCCTGCTACACTGCCTCATTTTCTTCCATAAAAGGCTGTCTTGCTGCACAAGAGATTCCCCTTCAAGTTAACCTGAGTCATGCAGGATGGGAAGGAAGGCAGGTATGTGTTTGTAGAGGGGGAGCTGCTTGGCATCCCTGTGACTTTTGGAAGCGTCTATGTGCCTGCTGTATTCGACCTTGCCTTTTACCAAAGCGTTATGGACTTGCTGATTAAGGAACAGTTCAAGGGGCTGGTGATGGGGGGAGATTTTAACTGCACCCCAGAAGCACAACTGGACCACTCAGAAGGGAGGGGACAGGGAAGAGGGTGTATGAGGAAATGGAAGGAGGGCCTAATTGACCTGGATATGATAGACACATGGAGAGCAGCAAACCCTAAAGACAGGGAGTACACCTTTTTCTCCAACCCAAGCAAGACGTGGTCCAGGCTGGACCATATCTACATGGGGAGGTGGTACTCTAGACTGGCTACCATCAAGCATGGTCCCATTTGTATTTGCGATCATGCTATGGTGATTGCCGCTTTGGATATGGGCCCCAGACACTCACAGAGTGCTTCGTGGTGATTCCCTTCTTATTTATTGGGTTCTCAAGAATTCAAGACCTTCCTCCAGGACCAGATGACCCTATACACTAAGCTAAATAAAGACACAGCGCCTTCCATGCAAATGTTCTGGGATGCAGGGAAAGCATATTTGAGGGGGGCTATTATAGGGTATGTGGCACGGTTTAAGAAGGGAAAGCTGCAGAAACAGGAAGAGCTCCGGGTGCAAGTGAGGGATTTAGAGCATAAAGCAGCTAGAGAGAGAGGAGAGAACAATCTGTGCTTACTGGCAGCTAGCAGAGAGGCCTTAAATATTATGCCAGCGGAGGAAGCGCGAGCACAGTTCTTCTTTTGGAAGCATAAGTTTTATGAATGGGGGAATGAACTGGGCCTTCTCATGGTGAACCTGATTAAAGGCAGGAGGGGGAATACAAGAATACATGAAATTAGGGACTAGCGGGGGGCCCTGCATAAGGAACCTCAGCTTATTAGGCAGTGCTTTAATCAGTCATATCAAGCCCTGTATCAAGCAGAATGTGAAGGCACTCTGGACAGGGCAAAATAATTTTTAGATGGGGTTGAAATACCCCACCTAACTGAGCCACTTAAGGAAATGCTCAATAAAGAAAGTTCCAAGGAAGAGATCAGCAAGGTCATGCAGAGCCTGAAACCTGGAAAGGCAAGTGGCCCAGATGGTCTGCCGGTTAAATTTTACAAAACGGTGGGGCACGGGGCAATGGAACACCTATGGGTGGTCTTTAAAGAGGTCAGAGAGTGAAACCTCTTGCCCCCATTGTTAGGGGAGGTGACTATCTGTGTCTTACCGAAGCCTGGGAGGGACCCAAAGAACTGCGCATTGTATAGGCCTATCTCACTTCTTAATACCGATGCAAAAATTTATGCAAAGGTCCTGGCAACCCACTTGGATAGACTCCTACTGACCCTAATACATCTGGACCAAATTGGTTTTATTAGAGGGCGGCACTCATATCGTAATGTCAGGAAGGCCTTTAATGTGGTGCAGTGCTCTTCTCGGTTGCCAGGTCTTACAGCTCTCATATCTTTGAATGCTGAGAAGGCATTTGATCGCATTGAATGGGAGTACCTTTTTGAGTTACTGAATAGATTTGGCTTCAGGAAAGAATTTATGGGAATGGTGACGGCCTTATATGCTTCCCCCCAGGCTTCGGTATTGATTGATGGTGGGATATTGGGGATGTTTCCGCTGCACCAGGGCATGAGGCAGGGGTGCCCGCTGTCACCACTCCTGTTTGCCCTAGCAATTGAGCCACTGGCCATAGCAACCAGGCAGCATCCCAGCATTGAGGGAGTGAAGGGGTTGGGAGACATTCAACACAAATTGTCACTATATGCAGATGACATGATCCTGTACTTGAGAAACCTGAAGAGGTCGGTACCACCCCTGCTGGAACTTATTTCACAATTTGCTCATTTCTTGGGATACAAGATTAACTTAGACAAATCAGAGGTGCTCTATGTAGGTAATGGTGGGGTGGGGCCTGGAGGGCACAATTAGGGTCTGAGGTTAGTGACTGCCTCCTTCAAATATCTTGGTCTAAACATAGGGAAAAGGATAGTGGACCTGTACCAGCTGAATTACATGCCCATGTTTAAGACCCTGCTCGAGGATTTAAGGAGGTGGAGACCTTTGCCCCTATCCTGGATGGGCTGTATTAATCTAATTAAGATGAATATCTTACCCTCACAATCCTCTATTTGCTACAGATGCTCCCCATGGGCCTTAGCAAAAGAGATATTAAGAAACTGGAGAAGGGATTCAAAGAGTTTCTGTGGCAAGGGAAAAGGGCGTGTGCCAACCTGGGAAGATTAAAGGCGAATAGTAAAGGGGGAGGGTTGAACTTTCCAGATTTGCTGCAGTACATCTTAGCATCACAGGCATGCATTATAAAGGACTGGATTTCTGGGACAGGGGAGGCTAGTTGGCTGGACCTAGAAGAGGTGGGGAATGTGGTAGGGTGTCAGCCTACCTGGCCATTGGAGGTCAGAGAGTGTACGCCTCATTTGGACAATCTAACCCCCTGGTCTTCTGGGTATTAGATGGATGGGAGCATATTAAATAGGCAGTGCGGAGCAAGAAGCAGGAGACTCTGCAGTTGCCCATTGCCAGAAATCCCTTTTTCTGGCAAAGCATAGAGGATCCAGCTTTTCAAAAATGGAAGGAGAAGGGGGCTCGATGCATTGGGGATCTGTATAGCAAAGGGGTCATAGCCACTTTTCAAGTAATCAGAGCTGCACTGGGGATCCTGAGCAGCCATCTATTTAGTTTTTTCTAGGTTATTTATTTTTTATTTATATATTTAGATCTCGGATTACAAATACCTTTGAGCTTAGAGTTTTTTTTTACAAAGGTTGCACATCAGCAGCATAATACAACAGGTTAGCAGAACAAAAAGTATGGCAAAACAGTATACATAGAGAAAGAAGATCAACAGGTTTACAGACTAAACAAGGTATGGTAAAATATTTGTAAATAAGAAAAGAAGCAATAGTTGACATTCACAGTGAATTAAAGAATAGAAACGAGTAATGCTAAGCAGTTTCATGCACAGGAATGCATACAGTAAATTGAAAATCAGCCATAACAAGCTTTGTCAGTTACTAGTAAAATCATAAGGTACGTTGAAATCAGCCAGCAGGCCTTGTCAGAATAGTTGGGGGGGGGACATTAGGTAGAGGGGAGGAAAGGTGAAGGGGGCAGGGTAGCAGGGGGAGGGGATGTCAGAGATGGTGCTAAAGAGATTTAACAGTAATCAAGTGCTAGGGTTTTAGATTTCCAAAAAGGGTTTAGTGGAAACAGTCACAGGATCGAGTGGCAGAGAGTAGTCACTGTAGCTTGGATTTGAAAGGGCCCAATTTGGATTCGTTGGAGATGTCACAGTTGAGGGCATTCATACAAAGAGGGGCTCTGAAGGCAAACAATCTTTGTCCCTGGGAGGCACTGCAGCAAGGAACCAGAAAGAGCTGGGATTCAGAGCCATGGGTAAGGTGGGTATTAAGAGAGGGGCTGAGGAGACCTTGAATTCCAGGTGGTAGGAGGCCTAGGGTTATTTTCTTGGCCATCAGGCATGTTTGATATTTGATACGATCTTTGAGCTGGAGCCAACCAGTTTGAGCATAGAGGTCGCAAGACTGGGTGAGATGGTGGGCTCCTGAGATGAGGCAACATGCCTTGTTTAGAGCAGTGGAAATCCACTGGAGGGCAGTTTCAGTGGCAGATCCATAGATTATCAATCCATAGTCAATAATGGAGGTAACACAGCTCTGTACGGCTAACCTTAAGGCTTCGGGTGTGAGGGAGTTCCTGTGTCTGTAGAGGAGGCCGATGCCAGTATTCACTGCTTTGGCAATATTGTCAATATGCACCCCATAGGATAAGCTGCTGTCAGTGGTGAAGCCCAGATACTTAAAATATTGTATCTGCTCAAGAGTGGTCCCAAGTCGGTTAGGGATAGTCAGGGGATGATGTCTGTGTTTATTGTGGGAGCTGATGAAGAGCAACAGCTTAGTTTTTTTATAGTTCAGCACCAGTTTGTGATCACTGAACCATTTCTCTACTGATGCAAATCCGAGTTGCAGCTGGCTTTCAAGAGGCGTAGGGTCTGTGTGACTTGTGAAGATAACAGCATTGTCCACGTATAGTAGGATTTGTTCAGGGCAGAAACTTGGGAGATTAGGAACTACTGCAAGGATGTGAGGAGACGGGAGTGGAGCCTTGCCTCTGGAGCAGGTGGAGGGGCTTATTTGTATGGCTAGAAAGGATCCCAGAGGGATGCTCAGGGATTTTGGACACCTTCTAAGAGAACATCTAAGGGATATGACTTACAAGATATGAGCCTTATGGGAGAGAGACCTGGGTGCAACCATATAGGAAGTCAACTGGGGTCTTCTACTAGAGTCACATATGGGCTTGCTGTCCTGTAATAGATACTAGGAAACCGCATACACATTTGTCCACAGATTATATTACCCCTCAGTTGTGACTCAGATTTTACCCTGAGGTGCCGGAGACATGTGGTAGGTGTGGGGAGCACAGAAACATAGAAACATTGAATTTGACAGCAGATAAGGACCGCTTGGCCCACCCAGTCTTCCCATTTCCCTACCTAATGGATAAGCTGCAGATCCTAGTTAACCAGCAGCCTACTTCTTCCTACCCTCACCCCCTAGAATTGCCTTATGACTGTCCCATGCATTCTTGAATTCCACCACTGTTTTTGACTCCACAACCTCCTCCGGAAGGCTGTTCCATGCATCCACAACCCTCTCTGTGAAAAAATACTTCCTTAAATTACCTCTGAGCTACCCCCATCTTCAAATTGTGCCCCTTTGTTCTTGCACCTCTCTTTTGAATGATGCTTCCTCTTGGACTTTGTTGATTCCTTGAGGTACTTGAAAGTTTCTGTCATGTCCCCCCTCTCCCTCCTTTCCTTGAGGCTATACATATTAAACTCCTAAGTCTCTCTTCATATGTCTTCCGGTGCAGACCCTGCACCATTTAGTGCCTCTCCTCTGGACAGCTTCCATCCTGTCTATGTCTTTTGCGGAGACTGGGTCTCCAGAACTGCACACAGTACTCAGATGGGGTCTGACCAGTTGTCTGTACAGAGGATAATAACTTCCTGTTTTCTACTGGTAATGCCTCCCTATGCATCCCAGTATCCCCCAGCCCTCCTTGCTGCCCTCTTACATTGCTTGCCCACCTTAGGTCATCTGATATGACTACCCCCAGGTCCTTTCCATTTTTGTTGTTGTTAGTATCTCACCCTCCATTGTGTACTCTTCCCTGGGTTTTTGTTTCCAGGTGCATTACCTTGCACTTCTTAGCATTGAATTTAAGCTGCCATACATTTGACCATTCCTCTAACCTTGACAAGTCCCTTCTCATCCTTTCCACCCCACCTTGTGCATCAACTCTGTTGCAGATCTTTGTGTCATCTGCAAAGAGACATGCTTTACCTTCCAGTCCCTCTGCAATGTCACTTATAAAGACATTGAAGAGGACCGGTCCTAATACTGAACCCTGTGGTACCCCACTAGTAATCCCCCTTTTACTTCCACTGCTTCTGGGTCTGCCCTTGACTCAGGGGTACTGGAAGGCAATAGAGCAGCAGCTCAGACTATGTTGGGCCTGGATATACTGGCCTCACCCCTCAGTTTGTTATTCAGTGTGGCGGATGAGGGAGCTGAGGACTGGGCAATGTATCCAAGGTGGGTTAGGATACTACTTGTATAGGCCCGACAGGTTATTTTGAACACCTGGGTGTCGGGAGAGCCCCACTATTGTCCAGTGATGCACTCTATCTGTAAAGGCTCTGGCCTTGGAGCAAAGTACATACCAGGTACAGGGCCTGGTGAATGGTTTTATGCAACTTTGGGGTCCTTTTATGAGCACACTGACACCTGGAGAGCTGCTGATTGTAAATACAGGCTGGTGAACTTCACTTGTACAACATACATTAATCTGAGTTGAGCCATTTGTATGTAATAAGGATAGAATGGGTAACTGTGTAAGCACAGGGACGGCGTCAGGATTTTGTGGGCCCCAGGCAATGGACTTCTAGAAGACCCCCCCCCCGGCCCCCTCAGTCCCATCCACTAAAAATAAAATACAATAAAACCACACCACCAGCAGGGAGCTTGCCATCACTGTCAACCTCTCCACACAGCAGTACACAGCAGCAATTCAGTTATTTAGACAAAAATCTACACAGCAGCAGGCCAAGCCACTCATGCTCAGACTGCAACCGACCTCTAGAAGGCTCCCCTCAGATGACCCATCCATCTGGCCTGTAAAAAAAAAAATTCAATAAAACAACACCTAAACTCAATGTAAAGTCCATGTCCATCCAGGATCAACCCCTGCACCCCCAATTTGGCAGAATGGCAGAACAGATTTTGTACAGTACAACAGGCCACAGTCTGAGCCTCCCCTTCCTTATGGGGGCTCTACCTCCCTGTCCTACCTGGTTTGGAGTGGGTAATGAAGGAAGGAAGCTTAAGCTTATCCATATCCGATCCATTGCTGTCGACTCGTCAGTCAGGACAGGTGCCATGTCAGAGCTCCATCCAGGCCCAACGTGGACAGCGGATGCACTAACAACTGATCACTCTACAGTCCCGGCCAGTTTGAACTGTCTCCCACCTTTGTGCCTTGCCATTGCCAGCCGCCACCTTCTCCCTTCACAACAACGTCAGACTGTGATGTTACAAACAGCTTCCAGCTTCCACCTCCATATAAGCAGGTTGCAACAGCAGAAACTTAGATTTGCAGGGAACACTAGCCTGAGCTTTCAAAAAACTGCAGTTTCCCACATCCTCAAAGTGCAAGGCTCACCAGATGGCCAGAGGATTCTAAATTGTTGGGATGAACCCAAAACAGTTGCAGAGGTACAAGGACTACAGGATTACCAGGAATTATCAGACCAGAGGGAGGAAACCCATGATCGAAGCAGAAGAGCAACTGTGTATCACTGCAGATGAAGACAACTCAGAGCATCAATTTAAATTTGGCAATAGAGAGGACATGGCATCCAATACATTGAATTGTACTGTTCTTTGCACTACTTAGGAAGCTGAAAATTACAGCATGCATTCCACAGGAATCGGTGAGTCTGTTTTCACTTCATAGATTAAATGCTGTATTTTCAATAACACTTTAAATGCTGATATAAATGAAAAAGAACAAAATGAATTGAGTGTAAGAGCTCAGGATGGGGATGGAGCACTTCCAAAAGCTGATAAAAGCAATAAAGTTGATAAGGCATTTGAAACAGACATTAATCAGGCCAATCCTACCATGTTGTCTACAGTAAAGGAGGAAATTTGACATGATATACAAGAGGGCTTTTCTACAGTTACTACAGCCTTTTGTCTTTAACTACCACACTAAATGAACTTAGTAATACATTTGAAGCCTTAAATACATGAACAGAAGCTACAGAAAAATGAATAAGTGACACTAAATACCAAGTCACACCATTACAATATTTTGTCAGCAAACATTCTTCATTGCTGCAAGAACTACAAAATAAAATAAATGATTTAGAAGACCAATCTCGACATGCTAATGTAAAATTGATTGGGGTCCCAGATAGCTTGAAGGGCAGCTTGGTCCTTATTTATGTCTTTGAGAAATTTATAACATTAGCTTTGAACAGAAAATACCCAGAAAATAAAATTATATTAGACCAGGTTCACCGAGGAGGAGGAGGAATGCAAAAACATCAACCAGAGGACCTTGCATATAAATATCCTTGACCTGTTTATCTAAAACCATACTATTTTCAAGATAGAGAACAGATATTGCAAGTAGCACACATTCAAATGAGTACAGTAAAGGGTGCAGAATTCTCTGCATACCCTGATTTTAGTACTGTTACAGTTCAGTCCCAGGAATCCTTTGATAGAGTTGGAACACTTTTGAATCAGAAAGGTATACATTATGCCGTATTACCACCAGCCAAACTTTTTTTTCCCCAGAGCCAAGCAATGGATTTTTACAGATCCCTCTAAAGCAGAAGCTGTATTGACAATAGTAGAAGATAACCCCACATAAAGAAGATGAAGAAACATAAAGGTAAAAGGAAGGTGAAAAAGGAAAAAATTGAATATGCATTAATATACGGACTCCGACACCCTCTCCTTGCAAAATTGTTTTTCCATCCCCCTACACTTAAACAGGCTTTAAGGTTGGCCCAAACCAACATTAAAATGTATAGACACTTACAGTGAATCTGGTGTATGTGTGTGTGTGGGGAGGATGCTGTTTTTTTCTCTCTCTTTCTTTCTATGCTGAGTGGTCTTGGTTTATTATATTAGATATGCAGGGTAACTTTTGTTAGGTGCTAAATAAGAAAAAAGTAGGGGCAGTGAGATTCAGGGTGGGGGTTCCTATAGTCACTGTCTGTCATTATGGTCAAAGAATGAGGAGGGAGAGGGAGGCCTCAGGGGGTTAAGAAAAACAAGAAAAACTACTTTTTTCTTCATTTGTAAAAGAGCCTTCCTATAAATTTGGGGAGGAGGGAAGGGAGGATAGGAAGTAGGGTTGGTTGGGCACACAAATGTCAATGTTTCTTACTTTTCACTATTTTGGTATTAGCTGGATGTGGTGGGGTTAGAGAAGGTGGGTACAGAAAAGGGAGGTCAGCTCTTCCTTATTGGTTAATATAGAATGAACAACTAAAGTGGGTTGCACTACCTAGGTATATTAACATTTTGGTACAAGTATACATTTGCACTGATCTATTGATAAGTAAGGGAGTAGCATATCATTATAAACCTTTGTTCTCATTTTTATTAAATAGCTAATGGAATTAAAATATTATTTTGGAATGTAAAATGTTTGAAGGACCACAATAAATGTAGAACAATATTTAATTATATTGCTAGGAATGGTGTTAACTGAATATGTCTTCAAGAAACACAATCAAGAACAATTTATTTTTTATAGGAATAGAAGGGGCAGGGATTGAATGCACCATTCAGGAATAATGCAAGAGGAGTATCAATATCTGTGAAAAGCGGCTTGGGAATCACCATTGGGAGAAACACCATAGATGCTCAAGGATGATACAAAATGGCAGAAATTACATTTCACAATATAAAATACACCATTATGAATATACAGTATATGACCCTATTGAAAATGCACCCTCTTTTTTTACATAAGTCTTTTTAGAACTCTCTACTTATGCCTCACCTTACATTATAGCTGGAGACATTAATCTGGTGCTGTATCCAGCTATGGCTAAATACACTTACAGGGTAGAGAGTTTAACTACCGCTGCTAATACAGTTAAGCAATTCGCTGAACATTATAATCTGCTGGACTCTTGGTGAGAACAAAACCCACACTTAAAACAATATTCATGTTTTTCACCTGTATATCAGAATTACTCAAGGATTGATATGATCCTAATTTCACAAACCATTCCTTATCAGGTGGAAAATATACAATATAGAAGTATAATCATGGACCATGCTCCTGTGGTAATACAGTTAGCACTGAAACCATCACCACAGGTATGTACATTCCGATTAGACCAAGTATTATTAAAAACACAGACTTTTGCAGCTAGATTAGGAATGAAATTTTTTTTTTTAAATAATAGCTCCAGTGATACAACATATAATATAAAATGGGAAGCTTTTACATCTTACATAAGAGGCAAAATCATGGCATATACACATAACAAAATAAGGACACAAAAAGATGAGTGAATTAGAACATATTACATCTCGGCTAGAAGTTAAACATGCCCACTCAAAAAACCCTATCATTCTCTAAAATGTTTTAATTATTCAATGAATTTAACAAGCTAGCAACAGAAGAAACAGAGAGACAACTATTGTATAAGAACAGTCAATACTATGTCTATGTGGACAAGCCAGACAGAATTCTAGCCTGGCAACTAAAAAAAGCTGAAGAAGAAAATAACATCACTGAAATTCAAAATTCAGAAGCACTAATTAATACCCCAAAAGGCATTAATGGTTTTTTTCAGCAATATTATGAAACAGTATATTCATTTGAATATTTAAATTCCCAGGCTAACAGCCATTACTTTTTAGATAATATTGAAATTCCTAAGGTTTCAGAGGAACAAAAAATACAACTGGAAATAGAGATTTCAACCCAAGAGATTAGTGAGGCTATTAATAATTTAGTCTCTGGGAAAGCCCCAGGCCCAGGTACCCCTCCCCTACTGACTTTTATAAAAATAATTTAGTAAACAACTGATTATTTATCGTATACAAGTTTTTGATTATATTTTCACATCAACCCAATTAACTACCTCATTGAAAGAATCCAGAATATTATTATTTAAAAAAAAGTCTTATTAAACCCCAGTTCATACAGACTGATTTCACTCATTAATTCAGATGCAAAAATTCTAGCAAAAATCCTTGCCAACAGGCTAGATAAATTCTCCCACATATTATGCATGAAGATCAAAATGGATTTATAAAAGCCTGCCAGCTTAAATCAAACATAAGGACTCTGAATATTATAGATACATTTTAAAAAAGTGACTTTTCCCTGCTTTTCTTGGATGCTGAAAAAGTATTTGATAGGGTAGAATGGGAATATATTAAAAACATAATATCAGTTTTGGATTCGGTCTCAATTTCATCAAATGGATTACTATACTTTACTCTGACCTGGTGGCAAGGATTAAAACAAACAAGGATATTTCTAATATTACACAGTACTGTACATTTGCAAAGAAGCACCAAATGGGGATGCCCCTTATCCCCATTAATATTTGCTCTCACAATAGAACAATTAGCTATAACAGTAAGAACTAATACACAACTGGAAGGAATGAAAATTGGTACTACAGACCACAGGATAAACTTATACATGGATGATGCTTTACATTATGCAACAAACCTAAGTCATAACTTCCCGATTCTGATAAACATCATAACACAATTCGGTAAGGTCAAAATGACAAAATCATAACATGAGCATGAAAGTGGGATGAACTCCACTGAAATAAGGCAATTATTTCAGTCTTTAATTTTCCATTGTATACATAATTAATGGACAATTTTTTATGGACAAAATGCCGATTTGTCAGGCCTTGTAATCTGCTGTGTTACCTAGTGTACAGGCTCCTTAGTGTCACACTGTGTACAGCTTTAATCCTCTTCTAATTGTCACAGATCTTAACAATTTTAAATGTCCACGTCTTGCATATTGGCTCATAGTACGCATACTGTTCCCACTGCAAGTCCAAGTCACCCATTACCTTGTTGAACACATAAGTGTGGCTTCTGCAAGTTCTGTAAGTGTTAAGCAACAGGAAAATGTTTTCCCAGTCCAAACACTGGACAAACCTTTGAAAGAAAAATGTTTATAAACTGCAACACTACCAGTATCATACTGTATGCATGGCAGTTTCCAGTTGTAACTGTTTTTTTGTGGGGAAAACTATTTGAAAATTTAAGGAAAGAGTAGGTGAACACCTAAGGTTGATCGAGAAAAGGGGCAGACAGAATACCCTCACTACACATGTCATGGATACTGTGGACACACAAGTGTTCACATTTTTTGGTATTAAAACTGTGCTAGTGGGTAAGAGAGGTAGTGATTTAAACCAACTTCTATTGAGGAGGGAGGCCTTTGGCAATATAAATTGAAATCCATGAGAAACAGGGTCTAAATAAAAGTTTCCAGATTATGCCCTTTCTATAAATATATTACTGTGTCATTGCTCTCTGTATATAAGATGCTTTGGAATGTGTATATATAACCCATTGTATGTACATCCAATTAATGTTGTATGTTATCACTATGTATTACGATAGTGGCAGTGTTTCAGATCTACAGTATATACTGAACGATCTGTGTATCCCACTGATACTGTACGATGTCACAATAAATCATAAAGAAAAAGGGATAGCACTTACTAATTATGACATAGGTCCAGAAGAATGGAATCTAAAATTGAACACTTACAGTACGTGTATCACTCAATCAAGTTTATTTGTTCGACTATCACATCAGATATTATAGTCTTTACAAAAGTGTTAAAAACATAGATAAAAAGAGACAACATTAATATCTTAACAGAGTAAGCAGTGATTCTGCCTCATAAAAATAATTGCTGAGTATTTTAAAAATTAAGTATATTTGTTTTATGTGCTAATAAAACATAATTTTTTGTGGCTTTCAACCATATTGAATACATATTTCTGACTTAACAATTAAGGGGGCACAACAAGTCACCATGCTCCATTTACTTATTTTGAGTATCTCCAGTATTCCTTAGTTGTTTACTTTAATTACTGAAGTCAAAAAGTTGGCTATAATTTCAGCATCCTCTATAGTAGTAGGATGAAGGAGAATGAATAGCACATCATAATTTAAATCAGAGTATCAAACTGATATTGTTTTTAAGTATGTATTTCTTGGTTTGTTATATAATGGGCATTGTATGATAATATGAGCTATAGTTTCTTTAAATCTGTGATTACATGCACACTGATTTTCTCCTACTGTGTAGTACATACTGTAGGCATTTAAAATAGTTAGGATTTGTGATAATCCAAATTTTAGCAACGTTTACCATGCAGCACATATCCTTTGTAAGTAGGTGCATCTATTCATGTGATTGATTAAGGGGATACTGGGTTTATATTACGTTTTAGGGTTCTGTAATACATGTATGATGTTAGGGATGGTTGTGACATTTCTGTATTTTATACTACATGTGAATCATCATTTTAATTGTGCACTGTCAATTTAAGTCTTGAGAGCATAAAACCAGCAGCCTACCTATGATGTGTAGCCATTGAAAAAGAGCATGACTATTGCCCAAAATGTCAGTTGGACAACTGCTGCTGTGAATTGTTTGCCATTTGCATGAATTAAATTTGGCAACTTATTGAGCTTCTTCCTGAGGTGAGCATTTTACCTATACACTGTTCATTTAAGCTCCCTTGTCTTACCTTGTGACTGTGTACAGTGGCCACAGTGGTTTCTCTTGAGCTGCCTTTAACGGTAACTATCTTCACACTGTACCAATTTCCACCAGGAATGCTCCAACTTCTGCTCTTTGACCTTCAACCATCTAAGCATCTCAGTAATGAAGGGAAACTTTGATGGGAGACACTTGGGTGTACACAAAATAGTGCGAGGGAGTTGAGTACCATGGTGATGGTCATATTATAAGCCTTCACTATAGTTTCTACCCCCTCATCACACACCTACATCAGGCTCAAGCAACTCAATACTGACAAGAGCTCAGAGGGCTACAAATTAAGTACAGGTCATCATTAAACTAGCTCCACAGTGGGGTGTTCTTTCTTGGGGCCCTGATAAGAACACTTCCTGTATGATGCTATAGTCAACCAATCAGATTAACCCTGACATTAAAAACTTTGAGTTCCAGCCACATGATTAAGTCTGAGGTGCACCTGAGCTGCTGAGTCACAAAGGAAACCACCTGGGTGAAGCCCAACATGCACATCTGTTGGAGGAACTGCTGTCCAGGAACAAGGGATTCATCACCAACCTAAACACTGAAATCATACAAGGCATAGTTCATGAGTATATTCATAAAAACCTAAAACCACAGAATTTGACAGTAGATAAGGACTGCTTTGCCCACCCAGTCTGCCATTTTTCCCTACTACATTGTTACTGCAAACCATATTTGACCTATTGCACTTTCTCTATCCCCCCCTTAATTTTCATTATGATTCCCTTGTGCATATCCCATAGATTCTTGAACCCCACCACTATCTTCACCACCACCACCTTTCCTGGAAGATTGTTCCAGGAATCCACCACTCTTTCTGTGAATAAGTACTTCCTAACACTTCTCTTGAATCTAACCCCCCCCAGCTTCATAGCATGTCCCCTTGTTCCTGAGTACCTTTTCTTCTGAAAAATACTTCCCTCCTGTACCTTATTTACTTCTGTGAGGTATTTAAAGCTCAGCTACAAACATACAACTCTTTGGGCCTTTGCTTACTATTAAAACATGCTGGCCTGATCAATCAGCACTCAGGTTGTAGTAGATGATGCAGAAAGTTTGTAATCCCCAATTAAAAGTAATGGGTAGCATAACATTGTTATTTTAATGTTGCAATTCCAATGTGTGCTCATAACAAAGGCCCATTATTATATAATAAAGCTGTTTCAAGCAATATTACCTACTGCATGATGTGTTTTTGTCCTGTATGCCTGAACTTTGAGTTCACACAACCCCAACACTGAGTGAAAAGCAATGTGATGCCATTTTAGTCACTGTGGCAGTCTATTCCTGCTGAGAGACAAACTGTCCAACTACGTACTGTATAAAGAATCTGGTTTCTGTATGTTTATTAGTCATTACTATCCTCTGCGAAACAAAAAGGAACTGCTCAGCAATATTTGAGAGTGGAAGCACTTACAGTTTGAAGAATAGAAATGTCATAATTAGAAAGTTGTGATTATCAAAGACCAGAAAAAAGACAAGAATGAAAAGGGAGTAAAACATAACAAGGCTTATTAAAACAACATATTTCTGTAAAAAAAAGTTTTATTGCTATTTTACTAGTGGAAACAAATACAATTTGAATTAGCTTTCTTTTATTTTGAAAGAAAACTCTAAGGTGTTGTTGCTATTGTTGTTGTCTTCCCATAAACAGTTTTTTGAAAGCCTGGCCAATGTAAGAGTCATTTTTAACAGTCTTCCTCAAATTGTTCAAAAATTTAGTGACTCTCTAAAGTCATCCAAATGATGATGACTAGATTGACAGTATTGCCAGAGAATGAGTTTTAAGTTAAAACATCTTAGCCTTCATATAAACAAAGTTACTGACTTGCATCAAGAAGGCTATCACAGCAACAGATGCTGTAATGCATTTATTTTTAAAAGGACAGCTCGGATCTTAAAGACTACAAGCACATTCTTACTGCCTAATCCATTGAGTATGGAGTTTTTTTTTATGCCCAGCAGTATAACTGTTTTGTCTGTCATCGTTATTACCACTGGTGTTTACTTTTTCTGTTAGTTCTTATATTCTCCTTTACACTTCTTTGCAATACTGTCCCTATTTTTCTGTTCAGTTATGTTTCCTTTCACATTCCATCAGACTCTGGCCTCTGAAGAAGCCTTAATTACCCTACCTCATAAATAGGTAGTACCAACCTGGAAACCTGATTGGCTAAACCACTTCACCTGAATGTGCATTGACATTGTTCAAAACATGGCCAACTTGGTAATTAGCTTAATCACAAATGAATACACTACTACAACATTTAAAAAGAAATGTGGCAGACATTTTTCTGCATTGTTGAACTCCAAATTCTCACACTGTTCCACTAAACTCCATGTCCAAATACCTCATGTCACCCCACCACCACCATGCACAAAGCTCTAACATGTGTTACAACACAATATACTTTACAAATGCACTTTTACAATGAACACATGACACTATGGTACTAATCATTTTTGTCCTACTGTGCTCTGCTCACAAGAGCACCAGCCAATGTCTCCCTGTAGGTGAGCATTCTGGTTGAGCAGTCCACTTACTTTTGACTGTCTGTATATTTTTTGTCACAGACTTCGTCTCTCTCTCTCTTTCTCTCTCTCTCTCTCTCATAACGTAGCATCCTCTTGGCATCTCTCTCTCCCGCTTCCTGCCTCTTTCAGCATTCCACTCCCCAAATGCAGTTTTGTGCAGTTGGGTGTAAATAAAAAAAAACAGCACTGCTGCTGCCTGGTGCCATTTCAAACTGCTGGACTAGATGCCTGACTCTCACTGTCCCTCTTCAGAAAGACTTCTACCCATGATCCCAAGGGCCAGACCCAGGTGGTTGGGGCAAGATGGCGGACATGCTGGTTGGCTGAACAGATGCACCTCAGACACAGGAGGATTTGTGCAATGACAACTGCTGCATGAAGCCCTCACCACATGGGAGACTGATGAGTATTTGGCAGTGTTCGGTTTTAATCTTGTATGCAAAAGTTGGCAAAGATAAATGAGAGAAAAGTTAGTGTTTTCCAGTATAAACTCAAACTGTCTGAGCTTTATCTTTGTGTTATCCAATGGTGGGGGGGGGAGCAAATTACATAAACTGCATAAGATACAAGAAACAAAAGACACCCATAAAACAATGAGCTGGGTAAAAAATGGAGGGGCAGTGAGTGAAATCTAAAAACTGCTTTGAGATTCACTGACATTAAGCAAAACATGGATAATTTAGTTAGGTTTTTAAATTCCCCCACCAGCAACCTGGCACTCCCATCTTTAGACACTGTTCGCAAACCTGAACTCTCACAAAGCTCTCTCTCAGAGACACATCCAGAAGAAATGTTCTTCAGTGCAGTTGAGGAGAGAAAAGGTGCAGGAGCTATGGAGACAACATGAGATATTAAACCCAGTTTAACTAAAAAGTGTGGTAACTCTAACCCTGCACTGGTGACCAGTGCATCTTTGGAAAACCTAAACCTGGATTTGCAGAGCCAACAAACAGAAGCAGTACTGCCTAGAAAGCTCCCAAAAATAACAGAAGTGAATAACTTTACACAACCCCAGAAATTGAACCTGCAGAATGAAAAATCTCTCTCTAACACACAAAAAATGCCACAGATAGACCCACACTCTTTTTCCCAAACCAGAAGATACAAATGTGATTTGGGATAGAACACAACTTACCCTGCATGTTAATGGAGCTCCCAGACAGCAAGAATCCAAACAGATATTGGAAGAGGCTTCAGCTCAGCTATTTTATGGTGGACACACAGTCAGATAAATCATGGAACTCACCCCAGATAGAAATAAACTGTTGTCCACACAAAGGCTTCAATGAGTAAGCAGTATATTCTTCCACAGGAAAAGAAGCACTTTAGTAGTGAGGTGAAAAAAATGGATTGATGTTTCACCCAATGGGCTTTGTCAAAGTATACATCATCTTGTGTTTTTAGATATTTATACAAAAAATAGTGACATGTGATCTAATTCTTTTAAAGTTACACAACTCTAATGTTTATGTGACAGTAAAAAACCTTAACTAATGTGTTAAATAGACATATGCACAGTGAGGGTGTATAGCAGAAACTACAGAATTTAAAAGATTGTTGAGCACAATTACCTCCCTTGCAGTCTATTTAAACTTGTTGAGAAACATTTTTCAACATTTATTTAAGAAACTGACTCATGGAGGGTGCTGCTAAACACAATCTAAACAGAGCATGCCTTATCCTTTTATAACAAATTTGCAGGTAGTATAATAAATTCAAAAACACTTTGTATGGTATCCCAGATGGTAGCTGCCCACCTGGTGAACAACACAGAGTGGGGGGGGGATTGATTGTGGGATAAAGGGAAAGGAAACTGGAGCATATGAGACATACAGGGGGACTGTGCTTATGTTCCTTCATAGTGTCATGCTCTCCTCATGTCTACTCTCACTTACTGGAGCTAGCGTGTTCTGTATGTACTACTGGAAGTGTGTAAATTGTTTGCAGTTCTTCCTTTCAAAAAGTACCTGGAAGACACAGAAAAATAGAGGGAGCCAACCTGGTAGACTTTTTTGAAAAGCTTTTAACTGAAGCTTTAGAAAGACCATACTTGGAGAGAAAAGTCAAACTGGATAGACCATATAAATGTCCAAAAAATCCAAACTATCAAGGTTCACAACCTCATGTCGTCTTCATGAAACTACACCACTACCAACACAGGGAAGCTCTTTTGAGAAAAGCAAGAATCGAGAATGGTCTAAAAGTGGCTGGTACTAATATCCAAGTTTTTCCTGACTTCCCATGTGATGTGCTAAACAAAAGAAAGGCATTTGCAAATGCAAAGGCTATGCTGTCACAAAAAAAAAACATAGCATTTAGGATGATCCCCACAAGCAAAATTGAAAGTTTGGATACATGGCAGAATAAGAATCTTCAAGTCACCAAGAAAATCTCACTCAACCCTAATAAAAAACACAATGCTTTTCAAGGCACTGTGTAGTGCTGTCTTTTTTTTCCATGTTCAGTCATTTTCACTGTTGCTCCATAATAAATGTTCAATTCATTTCACTGTTGCTCCAAAAAATGTTAACATTTCAGAACTGCACACTAGTTTCTTCATCAGACATTAAGCATACTACAAATTCTTAAACAGAACCTTCAGTTCTAAAAACAAAAGAAAACTGAATAAATAACCTGAATTTTCATCTTATATTTCACTCACAATTCCAAAATACAATGTATATTATATAAGGTGGAACAAACCTTATTTCAAATTATACTTCTTCTCTCAAACCAAAATTGGGGGATGGGGGTGTACGTGCTGCCAGAAAAATATTTATAGTTCTCTAAAATTAAAGAGAAGCCTTTTTACTTTTTGATTAAATGAATGAATGCCAAAAAATGTTTAATTTGCAACAATTGTTATTTTGTTAACTTAAATATTAGTTTAAAGGAACCAAAGCTACACAACTTATCTTTATGTCCTTTATCAGGATATTTATTAAGTTCCTGTTATCCTGCTAACTTGAAAGGTTTTTTACCTTCTATCCAAAGGCACAATACATGTTAAAGTCTCACCGCAAAGTTGCTGATATGAAAACTGGTTCAGAAACCTGCAGCAAACAGAAAATCTCCAATAAAAAACTACTCCAAAAGGGAGCACATCACCCTTTTCAAATCCACCACCATTAGTTCAAACACCACTCTGACCTGACTTAACAGTCTCGAGGGATAAAGAAGGGGCAGGCCCTTGAAACTGTTAAGTCAAGTCAGAGTGGCATTTGAGCTAAAGGCAGTGGATTCAAAAAGGGTGATGTGCTGCCTTTCGTTGTAACTGCAATTCTCCTAAATGAGTTTAGCAAATGGGACCCTTATGGAAAGATAGTCTTTCATCCACATTATTTTTTCATTTAAGGTAAATCTTTTCAGTTTTACATTTTGAGCACACATACGATAAGCTTTGTGAAACAGACACGCAGCTATTCAGCATAACGAGATGTAACAGAATAGTTTGTTTTATTGGAGATTTTCTGTTTGCTGCAGGTTTCTGAACCAGTTTTCATATCAGAAACTTTGAGGTGAGACTTTAACATGTATTGTGCCTTTGGATGGAAGGTAAAAAACCTTTTAAGTTAGCAGGATAACTGAATTTTAATAAATATCCTGATAAAAAACATAAAGATAAGATTTGTAGCTTTGGCTCCTTTAAACTAATATTTAAATTAACAAAATAATGCAATTGGTGCAAATGAAACATTTTTTGGCATTCATTCATTTAATCAAAAATTAAAAAGGCTTCTCTTTAATTTTAGAGAACTATGATTTTTTTTCTGGTAGCACGTGCACCCCAATTTTGGTTTGAGAGAAGTAGTATAATTTGAAATAAGGTTTGTTCCACCTTATATAATATACATTGTATTTTGGAATTGTGAAAGAAATATAAGATGAAAATACAGGTTATTTATTCAGTTTTCTTTTGTTTTTAGAACCAAAGGTTTTAATAATTTGTAGTATGTTCAATGTCTGATGAAGGAAGTAGTGTGCAGTTCTGAAACGTTACAATTTTTTGGAGCAACAGTAAAATGAATTGAACATTTATTATGGAGCAACAGTGAAAATGACTGAAAATGGAAATAAAATGACAGCACTACATAGTGCTTTGAAAAGCATTGCATTTTTTATTAGGGTTGAGTGAGGTTTCCTTGGTGACTTGGACATTCATTCCATTTGTTTCTCACTCCTCTCATTCATAATTTGTATAAAGCAACAAGAATTGAATAAGGAACCTTGGGACACATGTGTTGGATTTTTTTTTTTTAAATAAGAATCTTCACATCACCTGCAGATGCGGAAAAGACAATCAGAGAAGGGTTAACAGAAGAAAGGGTGATTTAAATAAAACAAAATTTTTGTTTCTAAACACAAACAAAATCATGATAATGCTGCAGAGTGGTAATAGGCTGCTATAATTTAAAGCTCTATAAGCAGATATATGGCACTTAACAAAAAAGACATAGAGGAAAAGAAGTAAAAAGAAGAAATTCAGATGGTAGGGAATGGGAAAGACAAGGAACTTTGAGTAGGAGGTTGCAGGGATGTTGAGAAAGGTAACATTTTTCATAAATATATAAAAAGGTAGGAAAACAAAAAACAAACAAAAAAATTTACATGGGGGGAGCAAACATTTTGACTTCTCACTCCTGTAGTCTAGAAGTGTCATCCCAAAAGGCACTAGCAAGGACAAAAATGGCAAGTTGCCAACCCTTACAGAAATAATTATATGAAATGTTTTTATGCTGTGCTCATAAAACTACTTATGTGATTTGTGTGCTGCAAGCATGATTTATTTGTTAAATTGGAACTGATTGCATGCATGTGGCATGCGTGTAGCAAGCGTCAAAAGCATGCTTTTTATGTTAAATTGGAACAGACTGCATGCATGTGGCATGCGTGCAAAAAGCAAGTGGTCACTGATAACGGCACACATGAAAGTTAAGTGACTTGCTCAGGATCACACAGTATACAAGTGGGGGCTGTTAAAATTCAAACTCAGGTCTTCAGGTCTCCTGGTTTGCAGTTCAGTGCCTTTAACTTCTAAGCTATACTGCATGCATAGTGTTCCATGTCATAATAGTGAGCACAAAACAGAGATCGCTATTATAGCGAGTGTACATATCCACAACGCTCAACAAAGCTTGCTTGCACATCACTGGCTCCCGCTGTCTCACACATACGTGTGACTTATGTGCACAATCTGGCTGTCTTCAACTCTCAAACCACATAAAATACCAGACCTGCACTATGGCAAAGAAAATCACCTTGGGTCTTCGCCACCTGGAGTCCAAGCTCTCCTTTGCCCTAGCAGCAAGCTTAGCTCCACAAGAGTCTCTGCGAACCAACTCTTTCAAGTTCCCCACTGCTGTACTTCCCAAGGTCAAAGATCCTTCACCTATAGGGCTCCCAACTGGATAAATATGCTCAGCAGTGACCTCTCATCTGTGCCAATGCTTGGATCGTTCAAATCCAAACTCCTCCTAAACCTCACTGCCTCCAGCACCTGTGACTGCCCCACTTAATAGGCTTCCTCTCCCCCACCCTACTGTCTCCTTAGCCCACCTCCCCCCTTTCTCAGCTGCCTCTCTAGTTCCCTCCTTGCACTTCCGCTACTCCCTTCCCACTCTCCTTTTCTTTCTTACTTCTCTCTCATTTTTTTCAACTCCAGCACTTCTATCTCTATTATGACAATGCCTCTGACTGAACCCTCAGTTAGTTCCCCCCTTGCTTTGTTCTCTTACTACTGCTGCTCTGTGCTCTATCGCTCATTAGCCCGAATGTACATGATCACATATTTGTATTTGGTGTTGTGCTGTTTGCCTGCCTATGTAACTGAATGTCTTATCTACTCTGTATTGTACCTCCTTTGATGTGGAACCTTTGTAAAATAGCCTTGGCTCAAAGGTACTTGTACTCCTAGAATAAATTAATAAAAAATTAAAATACATTGCCGAAAATCAATTTCAGTGATGCACACTCTCAGCGTGGATAAAAACGTCACCTGAGACCTAAAGATCTCATTCTAAATGCAGGGGTCTGTGCCCCCTGCACCCCCCTGCAACCCCTGCACCTCCCTACTTATAGATTCTCAACTCCAGGGTGGTGAAAAACTTTAAAAAACTACATGTTGTCTGCAAAAAAAAAAATTGCACCGTGCCGGATCAGAACCCTGTACCCTGCGCCTCCCAGCTGACCACCCTCCCCACAATGCCAGCAGTCCAGCTCAGCAGCTACCCACCACACCCCTTCCCATGTACCATCCCTTCCCTGCCTCTCCTCCCTTCCACGTGGGTGCACACACATGTGTATACCCGCTACTTCCTGTCGCAGTTTTTGCCCACCCCAGTATCTGGTTGCCCTCCTCCTTGGTAGCCATGAACACAGATGCTATAATTGAGTCACCATTTTTGTAGGCGCCCAATTTCAGTCACCTTGTTCATGGGCTACCCCTGCACACATATAGCTCTCTTGTACTTCAATACAAATCAACAAACATCTGCACTAGAGATGTTGCAAAATTATATTTCACTGGTGAAATTCCCATGAAACTGGCAATTTCACTGTGTGAAATATTTCACCAAATTTGCCCATTATGCAAAATATTGCACCGGGTGTGAAATGCGGAATTTCACCTGCAAAATGCAAAATTTCACCTTCCATGAGTGAAATTTTACCTTTCTAGGTGAAATTTCTCATCTTCCATGAGTGAAATTTTCATTTCATAGGGCAAAATTTTCATTACAGATGCAAAATTCCGAATTTTGCTTCAGCGAAAAATTTCACAAAATAGGCGAATTTCTCAAAATATTTCTCTTAACGAAATTTGCCAGTTTCACACATCTATAATCTGCACGCATGCTGCATGCTTATAGTCAATGATATACATTTTAGTTTTCTTTTCCCCTGTCATCTCAGCTACACAGCTGAACTGTAGCAGACATACCAATGGAAACACATGTGGTTCTTCCCACCCCAAGACACACACTTACCCAAAAAACTACTTAATTACCTCTGTCTGGCCCATACTCTGACTGTTTTCTCTCCATAGTTTTGAATGCTTCCACACAAACAGACTTTATGGGGCAAACACAAAACTTGCAATATCACACGGCCAGTCCCCCCCAATGCACACACACTGTAGTGGGTGCAGCAATGCTGCTACAGACAACCCACCAAGTATAAATATAAGTCAAGAGTCTCTTACCTGAGCACTAGGGAGCCAGAAGTAGCAGTCTGTAAGAGATGATGTCCAATGGTCAGAGTGCTGGGGTGTACTCCCTTGAAATGAATGGAGTTATTTTAATTACTATTGTATACATTATAATGGTGAATTGGAGAATAATGAAGGCCATTGTTCTACAAACAAGGCCCTTGTTAGGTGGGCGGTGGCCTTCATTAATCTCCAAATCTCTGTCAATAATGTATAAAATAGTAATAAAAAAATACCATCATTTATTTCAGTGGGCATGCCCCTGCAGTCTCCCTTTCCTTATGTCATAATGTTCCTGAGCATGGGGATGTGGAGGTCAGCTTCACTGGGGGGGGACATAAGCCTGACTATAGTGGGGGTCCAATAGTCTGTGCATACCATACTGCTCAACTGTCTCTGAATGCAAGGAACAGCCCTCATTTTACCACTGAAAACTGCTCTGCCCTCATCCATCCCTCATGGAAAATATGCTGCTCATACAGAGGTTGTCCTATAAATTTAGATTTTATGGCGGGGCACCATTTCAGATTTCAGTGGAGGGATCCAACAACCAGTGGAGGCCAGGTGCTAGTTAGCCCCTAGGCAGCAAGCTCTGGAATATCTGGAACATCTCTAAAAGGTAAAACATTTGCTGTGACTGAAAAGTGATATGCAAATCAGGAAAAGTTCAAATTTGTAAGATTCATCTGCCTATACCCCAGAGCAGTGCATCAGATTTGGGCTTAAACCAACCCAGTTAATAAACAATTTTATTCCTGGCTGAAGTTCTGCGCCCCCCCCCCCCCCAAGAAAAACAAACTTTGTCCTAGTTTTTTTCCCCAACTCCATTTCATTCAATACCCATCCCATCTGAGTTGTGAAGCCACCCAAAGGCACACAAACATGAAAAAACACATCAATATTTCAGTCCTTCCTCCTTCCCCAGTCCCCCAGTAAAAAATTATTTACTTTTACTTACCTAGCCATCTGGCCAGAACCTGCAGCCTAGCCCAGTGTGCCACCAGACCAGTTTTCAGTCTGCTCCTCTTCCATCCTTCTGCCAGAAGCTGGATGCAAGAACCGACCATCCCAGGTCCCCAATGTTGTCTGCAACCAAGCCACTTTACCAAACAAACCCACACAACCTGTGTTGCTAGCATTTGGCTTGGCTGCTGCCACACTACACTGATCAAGGCCTATGAAGGACACCCACACCACTGTCACTGCTGCTGTAAAGCCTAGCTTGCTGCTGCTGCAGGGGGCCCCTGTTGTTTTTTTGCAAGGCGAGCCTGGTAGAGCAAGTAGGTAGCCTAGTCTTGAGTTAGCGTTTAGCTCACCCCCAGCCCCTTCAGCCACCAAGGTAGACAGATACTCACTAAGAGTCGACCAACAGAAATATGCTGCCACAACACTGCTATTGAGAGTTCAGTGCTCACTTACTACTCCACGCTGTAGTGTATAGCCTGCCTACTCTGTGGTGGGAAAGATAGTGTCCCACTCATGTGACTCTGCTCCTGCTTGGCTGGAGCTCCTTCACATCACGTGTGATGGCGAGATCACAAATAGGTGGAAAGAGTGGATGGATATACTATGGTATCCCTAAACTCAGTTTCCTGAGTTTCGGGATACCGACCCCACTGGCCCAAACTGAACATCCCCGAGTCAATCAGATGCCCAAATATATGATTTCAGGCATCTGACTGAAAAATAACAGTGCAAGTAGGGAGGCTTTACCCCTGAACCCCCCATGTGGGGGGATCCACCCCCATATCCCCATAACTAATATATCTAACTCTGAGGGTGAGCGGACCTCAGAGTTACATGAAAATGGTTATAAAATAACCAGCATTACAAAAAAATTCAGCACATAGGAGCAGGATAGAACCCATGTCCTTTAGGAACTCTGGCTGAGCTGCCAGTGTTTTAGTCTGCAACACCACTGGGGCAGCTCAGCCAGACACCCGATTCCTCTGCATCTTCATGTCCATCCACAGGGGTTAGGTAGGAAGCCATCACATCTGTTACCTCACCCCTGTAACATCCATAAGGTTGCCGTCATGCCAGGCTGCTCATTGTCTGGATATGGACACTGAACCTGTAGGGCAATGCTGCCCGGGCAGGTCAGTGTCAGGATAGTCAGCCTCGGCACAATATAAGGGTACTGAGTGGACAACACAATACAGACACAGTCGAGTCAGGCATGCACCTGCAGCGTAAACGTAACACAGGCCGGGGGCACTTACTGTGCAACAGATTAAATCCAAATCTAATGCCATTATTGCCACACCACAAGAACAACCTAGGAACAAATGCAGGGGAAGGGCAACTGCCTCCTCTTCCCTATCTAAATGGCAACCCTGCTTTATGGAAGTAATTAATTCTCAGGGGCTAACATCAGTACAAGTAAATAAAATGGTTTCCACTGTGTTCTGAGGTACTGTATCTCCATGTTTCAGGATGTATCCTGATCATCATGAGGGTTAGTGTCCCTCATTGTCCCTCATTTTGCGTGTCCATGTCCCTCATTTCAGTGACAAAAATGTGAGGTATGGTGCATGCTTCCAAAACTCTACTCAGCACAAAGAGTGCTTAGCATGGCTATAGTGTATATGCTCCATACAGAACGACAAAGGGGAAAGTAAATGAGCTGTAACAGTCATGGAGAAACACATTTGTAGCACTAAATATGCATAAGGGGATTTGCATGGCCCAAAACAAAAAGGCCAGGCTTCACAACACAGAGGCCCCTCTTCACACATCAGGATGGGGGATATTGGCTGACTATATCCTAAGCATTTAATGCAGTGAACAAACAATACTATAAAAATTAATGGCAATTTAATGACAGGAATCAAAAGTCATTATATTATACAACTAGCAAAAGGATCAGAATTAATGCGTTTACCTAATTTTAATGGGGAATCAATGGAAAAAGTATTTTATTGGCTCTAATTGCAAGCAGTAGTATGAGAAATAGAAACTGATGTTTTTTTTGATGAGATTTGCACCAGCTTAGTTGCTGCGCACATGGCAAGCATGCAGCATGTGAACCTGATCTGATTTTTAAATGATGTTCGCACCAGCTTAACTGCTTTCCTATGTCAAGTGTGCAACGCATGAACCAGATGTGATTTTTAGAAGACATTCGCACCAGTTTCCCTGGTGCACATAAGTCAAGCTGCAGCATGCAAATCTGATGTGCTTTTTAGACCTGGTTCACATAGGTTCACTTTGTGTATGTGAACTGCATGTAAACATTGCACAATTAAGCAAGTGGCATGCATTCTGCATGTACTCAGCACACTTATATTTCTGTAAGGGAAGTGCTTTCCAGTTATCTTGCAATAAGCAATCCTACAAGGGAAAAAAGTTACAACTGGGGAAGTTTGGAGGTTTAAACACCTGTTTTTGCTTTTCCTTATACAAAATACTTTTGTTTAGCTTAATTCCTTTAGGCCTTCATGAGGGAGTGGGGAATGTGGTGGTAATGGGGGGAACTGACCAAAAAGAAAGAAAAAAAAAGATAAACCTGAGTCACACAGAAACACAAATAGAAATGGGGAATTTATTTTAGGAAGGTAAGGAAGGAGTGAAGGAAAGTAGAAAACAACAAAACTATATATCGTCAGATTCTTGTGAGGCCATTAACAAATTATGTAATATTTTATTAAAAGTGATTCAACAACTGAATAATAAATGGGAAAATGTTGCTAAGTGTTGTGAAGTGATTGAAAACTGTCTTTTAGAGACTGAGAAAACTGTATTTATTATCTCTCAAGAACAAGTTGCTCTTTCTGTTAAAAATGGTTTCAACGCTGCACTCATTACTTCAATATTACGAGATAACATCACTTGAGCCAGGAAAATTAAAAATTTAGAAAACACTGCTGGAAAAAATAATTTAAAAATAGTTGGATTACTTTTCTTGAAAGAACTGAAAGAATCACATGGGGCATTGTTTGCAAACTTTTTTCTTCCATGCCCCGTTAATGGAGAAGGGCAAACAGGGAGAAGGGGTGAACATTAGACCTTTTTCAAAGGGCAGAGTAAAAATAGCACTAGAATGGGTTAGGGTGGATAAGCTATGGAACTGGATGGGATATACCTGAGGATCCTAAAGAAGCTCTGGGAGGAACTGGCTAAACCTCTGGCTAAGCTGTTCAGTGAATCACTGGAAACAGTCATGGTTTCAGAGGAGTGGAGGAGGGCACAAGTGGTACCCCTGCACAAAAGTGGTAGCAAGGAGGAGGCAGAAAACTACTGCTCTGTCAGTTTGACCTTGATAGTAGGTAAAATGATGAAACCCTGCTTAAGGAAAGGCTGGTGGACTACCTAGAGACAAGAGGGCTGCTGGACACAAGGCAGGATGGATTCACGGCAGGGAGGTCATGCCAAACCAACTTGATTGATTTCTTCAAGTGGGTGATGATGGAAATAGACCATGGTAGAGCAGTAGATGTGGCCTATCTGGACTTCAGGAAGGACTTCAACACAGTCTCACTCATGAGGCTAATCAACAAGCTGGCAAATATAGGGGTGGGGACAGAGGTAGTCACATGGGTTAGAAACTGGTTGAGTAACAGAACACAAAGAGTGGTGGTAAATGGGGTTAGCCCACAGGAGGGATGGGTAGCAAGTGGCGTACCCCAGGGATCAGTGCTGGGACAAGTTCTCTTCAATAGCTTCATAAGCAATATTGCAGAGGGTCTAGAAGGGAGAGTTAGCCTGTTCATGGATGATACAAAGCTATGTAACAGGATAGATACACAGAAAGGTATAGAAAAAATGAGAAGAGATCTGAAGAGGTTAGAAAACTGGTCCAAAGAATGGCAGTTCAGTTTCAGTGCAAAAAAAGTGCAGGATTATGCACCAGGGGAGAAGGAGAAGGAATACTAGGGTCAAGTATGAACTAGATGGGGTAACACTGGAGGCCACCAATGAGGAAAGAGATCTAGAGGCAGTCATAGAAGACAACCTCAAAGTGGCCAAACAGTGTGATAAAGCAGTCGGAAAGTCTAACAGAATACTAGAGTGCATAGGGAAGGGTATAACAAGTAGATGGAAGGAAGTGGTGGTACTATTATACAACTCCATAGAAAGGCCGCATCTGGAGTACTGTGTTCAGTCCTGGAGATTCCATCTCCAGAAAGACATAAACAGGACGGTGACAGTACAGAGGAGGGCAACAAAAATGGTGTCCGGAGCACAGCATAAGTCATATGAGAAGAGACTCAGAGCTCCCGATATGTACTCCCAGGAGGAAAGGGGGGATGTGATAGAGACCTTAAAATACCTGAAGGGGATCAACAGGATACCAGTGGGGAGCATCTTTCACATGAAGGGACATAACAGAATAAGGGGGCACAGCATGAGACTAAAAGGGAGAAAACTTAGGAGGAACTTGAGGAAGTTCTACTTGTAATAGTAGTAGTAAAAACTGTATTTTTATACAGGAAAACATGTTATTTAGGACAAATGACCCAGTTTGCAAGACAATCTTGTTTGTTTCTTATGATGGTACCTATACAATTAATTATAATAATAAAAGCACACTTAAGACAAAACAAATTACCACATAACATATGGACAATACACTTTTAAAGTCCACTGTAATTAAGTTACAAGTACTCAAATACAATAATCTACACTTTAATAAAAGTCCTGAATAATAATTTAGTCCTAGCAACTTGATTTTTAAATAATTGTAGTAACATGAACGGCAGAAAAAAATAATTTTTTCTATCTCCTGGGAAAACCTGTGCAAATGTTGGAAGTGTATGTGCTGAATAGGATAGAATATCCCAATACTTGGCAGCCTGATAACATAAAGCCCTTTCCCCATATTTATTCTTAACCAATGGAACTGGTATCTTATTTACATATGTTGACCTTTTAGTTTCAAAGTTATCATATTATCCCTAGCAAACAATTTATTACTAATATGGTGTCCTGAATAGTCAACAGAACACTCCACTGAAAGGGTGGTGGAGAGATGGAACAGTCTCCCATAGGAAGTGGTAGGGCAGCCACAATTCAGGGATTGAAGAATGCTTGGGATATTCACATGGGAATTATCAAGCTAGGGTGAAAGGCGGGGAACTTGTTGTAGCATCTATGGTACCTTAAGCAATAGAAAGTGGGATAGAGCAGACTGGATGGGTCACAAGGCCCTCATCTGCTGACAACATCTATGTATCTATGCTCGGATTTAATTCCAAAACAATGCCACTGAAGACTAATTTGTTTTGCTTCCCTTACCACTTTAGACAGTCCCAGGCTACACCTGTTCTTACTACCACAATCACACCAGAGGCTAGGAATACTACTTTTATATCATCTAAAACTCCTACCATTTAATGCAATTTGTTGCTGTAATCTCTGACATTGAACCGTCAGCTTTAGGCAACTGATTTATTGCTGAGCCAGAGCCGTGAGTTGTAAATACCATGTAAAGGGAAAAAGGAAACTGTTTCATATGTTTTCTTCCAGCAATGGACTGAATGGCATCATGGGATTTCAAATGTTTGATTAACATTCTCAATATTGGTATTTCAGGCTAAAAAGAAAAATAATAATTATATATTTCTATTTGTCTTCACGTATTCTGATGAATTATTGCTTTGTAAATGTTATAGCTTGGTTATCAACTGAACATATTGTTCTCACTCAGATGTGATAATTAGACCAAAAACTGAGAGATAGGCTATAACTGTGAATCTTTGGCTTTCAATTAGATAATGTGTTTATACTGGCTGTATGGATAGAGACATTTTTTTTGTTCCCCTTGATTATTTATACATTTTTAACTCACAGATTATTCCTTTTAATTCTTATGCATTATTTTGATTCACTACTTTTATTTATCTTATTATAAGAATGAAAATAATTCCAGTAATATAAGTTGCTGTGCAATATCTTGAACTTATTTAATTTATTATGGTATATCCCTAATAATCAGAGGAACAGCAGAGGTTTGGATATTTTACATATACAGTATGTTTCTTAACTAGTTGAAATACTTAAAAATGCTTGTGCACCTCAGCCTGTTTAATACGGATATATTTTCTTTTCTTTCTTGCAGTATTTCCAGACAAGGAGAGAGTCCCGGGGAATTGGAGAAGGGCTGATGTGGTGACATTACATAAGGGGGGAGGAAAGGAAGAGCAGGGCAACTGCTGCCCACTTAGCCTTACCTCTGTGGTGGGAAACCTGATGGAGGCACTTATGAAGGAAGGCTGCTGAAATATTTAGAGGAGTAAGGCCTTATAGATGACAACCAGCATGGGTTCACAGGTGGAAGGTCATGTCACACCAACCTGATTGAATTCTTTGAGGGAGTAACAGAGATATGTGATCAGGCAATGGTGGTGGACATGGGCTATCCGGACTTAAGGAAGGCCTTTGATACTGTTCCCCACAGGAGACTAATAATCAAGTTAGGTAGCTTAGGGGTGGGGAGCAAACTAACAAACTGGATGGAGAATTGGCTGGGGGGAGAACTCAGAGGGTGGTGGTTAATGGGGTGCATTCAAAGGAAGGAGGAGTGACTAATGGGGTTCCTCAGGGGTCTATATTGGGACCCATACTGTTTAACATATACATTAGGGACATCTCAGGTGGCCTGAATGGGAAGGTGTCTCTGTTCACAGATGATATGAAGGTCTGTAATAGGACGGACACACTAGGGATGGGGTGGAAGGAATGAGAGAGAATCTGGCCAGGCTAGAGGAGTGGTCCAGGAACTGGCATTTGCAATTCAACCCCAAAAAATTTAAAATTATGCACATAGGGTATAAAAACCCAAGGGCAAAATATTGATTGGGTGGGTAGAACTGGAGGTTACAGAGCAGGAAAGGGACCTGTGGATCACCATTTCAGATAACCTGAAGGTTAGGAACCAATGTGATATGACAGTGGGGAAGGCAATCAGAATGTTGGCATGCATAGGGAGGGGCTTTACTAGCAGGACAAAATAGGCGATCATGCCATTATACAAAACTATGGTCAGACCACATCTAGAGTACAGAGTCCAGTTCTGGAGCCCACACTTTCAGAGTGACAGGGACAGGATGGAGAGGATCCAAAGAAGAGCAACCATGATGGTCTGAGGGCTACACAGGAGTTCTTACAAGGAATGGCTGGAGGAACTTAACTTGTACACACTGGAGATGAGGTGGGAAAGGGGTGGGATATGGTAGAAATCTTCAAATATCTGAAGGGAATAAACAGAGTTAGGGAAGGTAGCATATTCAGGATGAGTGAAAATAAATCCACCATGGGACACGCATTCATACTGGAAGGGATAGATTCAGAGGGGGGATATATGGGGGCAGTTCTTCACAGAGAGGGTGGTGGGTCCATGGAATACAACAAAAGAAAGGAGCACTCCAAAATGATATGATTATATGCTAAGATAGCATTTTATTGTTGCCAAAAATTCCAACAGAAACCCCTGTGCTTCGGCTTTGTGCCTTTCTTTTGTTGTACTGATTTGAGGTTAGCAACCTCTGTTGGGAGCACCACCTCACTAACTGAGCTCCACTCAAAAAACTGTGTTTTGACTGGGTCCATGGAATAGGCTGCCAGAATGGGTGGTGGGGGTAGATTTAGTAAGCAAATTCAAAAGGGCTTGGAACAACTACATGGGGCTCAATAAAAGTAACATAGAAGTTGATGGCAGATAAGGACCGCAAGGCCCATCCAGTCTGCCCATTTCTTTTTCTACCTTATGAATGTGCCATCGGCCTTTGCTCTGTCAGTGGCCTATCTATTCATAGTCATTTGTATTACTCCCTTATGCCTATCCCATGCCTGTTTGAAGCCCTGCACTGTATTCATAGCCACCACTTCTTGTGGTAAGCCATTCCATGCATCCACCACCCTTTCTGTGAAAAGAATTTCCTCACATTCCCCTTAATCGGACCCCTCTAATCTCATGCTGTGTCCTCTTGTCCTGCTATTTTTCTTATATTTAAACATGTTGGACTCTTTCACCTTGTTAATGCCCTTAAGGTGTTTGAATGCCTTGATCATATCACCTCTCTTCCTCCTTTGCTCAAGGGTATACATATTGAGCTCAGTTAATCTGTCCTCATACGTCTTCTGATGCAGTCCCTGCACCATTTTGGTTGCCCTTCTCTGGACTGCCTCAATTTGGTTAATGTCCTTGTGAAGGTGTGGCCTCCAATACTGCATGCAGTACTCCAGGTGGGGCCTAACCAGTGTCTTCTAAAGAGGGATTATTACCTCCCTCTTATGACTTGAGATACCCCTACTAATACACCCTAACACCCCCCTAGCCTTACCTACTGCTTTAGAGGTCTGCTTGAATGACTTCAGGTCATCAGTGATGATGATGCCCAAGTCTCTTTCTTCCTTTGTGACTGCTAGCAACTCCCCTCCCAGCCTATAGGTGGCTTCAGGGTTTCTCTTCCCTATGTGCATGATTTTGCACTTCTTTGCATTAAATCCCAGTTGCCACTCTTCTGACCATTTTGCTAGTTTATCCAGATGTCTTCTCATTCTGCCCGCCCCATCTGGATCATCTACTCTGTTGCAGATCTTGGTGTCATCTGCAAACAGACAAACCTTACCCTCTAGTCCATCTGCAAGGTCACTAATGAAGATGTTGAAGAAGACTGGCCCCAGGACTGATCCCTGAGGTACCCCACTTGTGACTTGCATCTCTTCTGACTGTATACCATTTACCACCACTCTCTGTTTTCTGCCCGTCAACCAGTTTGCCACCCAGTTGACCAACTTCTGACCCACCCGAGGCTACCCAGCTTATTTATCAATCTTCTATGTGGAACAGTGTCAAAAACTTTGCTGAAGTCAAGGTAGGCAACATCAACTGTTCCCCCTTGGTCCACCACTCTGGTTACCCAGTCAAAGAAATCTATGAGATTAGTTTGACAGGACCTTCCTTTTGTAAACCCATGCTGTCTTGGATCCTGTGCCCCTATGGATTCTAGGTGTTGCACTATCCTTTCCTTAAGGAGTGCCTCCATAATCTTGCCCACTACAGAGGGTAAGACTGACTGCTCTGTAGTTCCCTGCCTCCTCCCTGCTACCACTCTTGTGGAGCGGGATCACATGAGCCCTTCTCCAGTCTTCTGGGACCTCTCCTGTGCTCAGAGACTCACTAAACAGTTCTGCTAATGGATCTGCTAGTTCCACCTTTAGCTCCTTAAGTACCCTGGGATGTATGCCATCAGGTCCCATTGCCTTATCCACCCTGAGCTTAGCAAGCTCTTGTAGGACCCTTTCTTTTGTGAAGGGAGTAGTGCTCACCTCCCTCCCCCCTATGTCCATGATGCTGAGCTGTGGGCCCTGCCCTACCTTCTCTTCAGTAAATACTGAGCAAAAGTATCTATTTAGGATAGATGCCTTTACAGGGTCCACCTCCTCACATGCTCCCTTTTCTCCATTAAGCTTAGCAATACCCCCTCTGGACTTTCTCCTTTCACTAATGTATCTATAGAAAGTCTTGTCACCTTCATTTACTGTTCATCCTAGTGTTTCCTCAGTTTGGGACTTTGCCTGTCTTACTGCCTTCCTGCTTCCCTTAGGGCAGTTTGGTATGCCTCCTATCTTCATCCCGCTGTGTTCCTTATATTTCCTGAAGGCCAGCCTTTCGCTCTGACCTTTTCTGCTACTGTATTTGAGAACCAAAGTGGTTTCCTTCTTCTTTTGCACTTCCTTTTCTGTCTAACACAATGGGATGTTGCTTCAAGTATTGCATCTAATGCTTGCCCACTTTGCCTGTACCCCCTCACCTGTGTTTCTTTTTGCCAGGGCTAGCTTAACTCTGTTGGCCATCTTATCAAAGTCAGCTCCTCTGAAGTCACATATTTTTGCCTTGGAATGGGATGATTTAGATGTAGTAGCCAAATTGAACCATACCATGTGATGGTCACTAGCCTCCAGGTGACCTTCTACCTGGAGATCTGTGATCCCTTCCTTGTTAGTCAGTACTAGATCTAGAATAGTCCTGTCTCTTGTGGGTTGCTGTACCAGTTGTTTGAGGCCCTCCCCCTGCAGGGAATCCACTATGTGTCTAGTTCTGGCAGATGTTCCTGCTGGTATTGACCAATCTGTATCCGGCATGTTGAAGTCTCCCATTATCAGAACCTCCCCTTTAGCTGTCATGTTTTGTATATCTTCTAACAGTAATGTGTCTATGTCCTCCCCCTGGTCTGGGGGCCTGTAAAAGGCCATAGAATGGAGGGTGTAAGATGAATTACACAGGAGGGTATTCGGGCAGACTGGATGTGCCAAGGGGTCCTTTTCTCCTAGAAAATGTCTATGTTTCTGTGTTTATTTAAACAACTTTATGTTGTCTCCTTCCACACTCACTTTAAGGCCTTAACTGGTCTGTGATGTAAGACTGAAAGTTTATTATACTGATCTTATTTTTATGTCTTTTTTTATTTTTCAACAGACCTGACATTATGAATGTGACCAGTCAAAATATCATATATTGAAAACTTGCAAATAGCAAGTAAAGAAACAAAACACTACAAAACAAGTGACAAAAACTACAATGAAGGAAGCCTCATTAATAGCAAAGGTAGAACAAAAACAACAGCAAAATACAACAGGCAGAAGAACTACTTTACCTAAACTGTAGTGGTGTGGTAGCATCACTATAGTTAGGGTTGAACATGCTGTTTAATATTAAACATCTAACTTTGCACTTTAATGGCTTTACCACCATTTAATTTATTTGTGTGTGATTTTCCATGTGTGGTCTCATGGGCAAGGTCTGTTGATTTGCCAAGTTATGTTCTGGTCAGATGTGCAGATTCTGAGATCTGGATGGTAAATAAAGTGAAAAAAATGTTTTTCTGTTTTTTGTTTTTTTTTGTCATCACCTGCCTCCAAGATGGTTTGGAATTTTGCTCTGAAATTTTCAGGGTAGAAAGGGACAGGGCCAGAGTGGTGCCTTTCCCTGGTTTGGTGAAAAAAATAGTAACCTGTTCCAGAGTCAGAAGGATTCATAATTTCAGTTCTGAGCAAGCTCAGTGCAGTCTTTTCATATAAAAAAAGAATTTGGCCCATACGTAAAAATATTCTGTTTCATCGGGGTGTAATCTTTTTCTGTGAGAAAAACTTATTTTTTTAGATAGCTTCCATATTGTTTCTGTTTTTTTTTTAATTCTTTGTAAAACCCACAAAATGATATCCTACAGAAACACCGAGACATCTATCTTGCTAATTGTTAAGTGGATTCTGCAATTAGTGTGTGGAAAAATCACTCAGAAATGTGTTTTTAACTCTTTTTAAAATCTTTCTTTGTGACCCGAATTTCTTTTTTTCATATGACCATATGAAGAAAGAATCGGGCCATAGAAAAAAAGATTACCTTCAAATGAAAAAAGAATTTGGACTTAGGTTTTTTTTACATTCTTTTTTCATATAAAGAAATCTTTTTTCATATGAACAACACAGCCTCATGAAAGAAGATCCCTTCATACGAAAAAATTATTTATACTATGTTTTTTCACATTCTTTTTTTGAATGAAGCAGTCTTTATTGTATGAATGACTAGCAATGACTGTTGCTAGGCTTGCTTGTAGAGCAGAAAGCAGCTAATTAAAAGAAGCTACATTTTCTTATTAATTTAACACTTATATCTCAGCAGGAGTCAGGGTCTGTTGAGATTAAGCAGACAGATACTTTATTAGAAGTAGAAGGGGTCTTATTTAGGGTTAAAAAGAAAGAAAAGAAAGAAAGTCAATGTGTGTTCTGTGCTATGAAGGGTACTGTATCAACTTACTTTGCTAAACCAGTAGGAAGAGAGAGAGAGCCTAATTGGGGATGTGGCTTAGACACTATAAAAGCAAGTGACTCAAATTACAACTTCTTGTAGCTAGCCTTGCTTGTAGAGCAGAAAGCAGCTAACTAAAACAAGCTAGATTTTCTTATTAATTTAACATATATTTCAGCAGGAGTCAGGGTCTGTTGAGATTAAGCAGACAGATACTTTATTAGAAGTAGAAGGGATCTTATTTAGGGTTAAAAAAAGAAAGAAAGTCATTGTGTGTTCTGTGCTGTGAAGGGTACTGTATCAACTTACTTTGCTAAACCAGTAGGAGGGGAGAGAGCAAAACTCGGTGTGTGGCTTAGACACTATAAAAGCAGGTGACTTCCTGCCGCTAGCCTTTTTTCTTACTGATTGCCCTCCATCCCACCTCTCCACCCACCCACCCTAAGCCAGTTCTACTTTTATAGCCACTGGATTTGACTCTCAACAGGAACTTTCTATTTGATAGTAGGAAGGGAAGGATCATAGAGGAACATTGGTTTTGTCAACCCTGTGTGGTACCATTTGCTTGTAACTGACTCTTCAGTGAATAGCAGAGCGCTGTGGGAACCTGGAGGACTAGCAATAGGCTAGTATACCTCCTACCCCAAAACAACATCTCTCTGTTAAAAGCACTGTTGCCTGGTGGTTCTCTTGTCCTCTTAAGGGCTTGTAAACCTTCAACTCACAGAATCTAGTTGAATTTAAGTAAATATTGTTATTTTTACTTTGCACCGAAACCAGAAGTGAATGGACGCTTACTTCCTGTTTTTCGGCTTAAAATCTGCCCCTCTAGAAAGTGGGCTCGGGGCTCCGTGCAGAGACACGCATATTTGCGCATGTCTGCTGTGTCCACTGGGCATGCTGAAACTGCTGGCATTAGACAAACTTGGATAAGATAATTTTAGCATATCCTCTACTTAGTAAATATACACCTTTAATAATGGAAAAAGAACTTAGTAAGTGTATGCAATGTTTGATGTACAGTGAGGGAAAGTACGGGAGCGAGTATGTATGTGCTAATTGCCATCTGATTACTACTCTTGAAGCAGAGATAGCATTTCTGCTTAATATTAAACCAGTTTCTACTGATATTAGGGAATAGGAAAGTTACATTGATCTTATGGATGAACAACTTCATTCTAATGAACAATTTCCTTCACATTTAGGTAGCATTTCTATGCCTCCTGATGAGGAGACAATTGTAATGACTAGTACTAGTATACCTGTTGCCTCTATCCCCTCTTATAAGGGGGATGATTATCCACCCTCTTCTCATGATAATGATGACTGGGCCATTGTCACAAAGCCTCTTAAAAAAAGGAGGGGTGGTCAAATACACAATAGTGCCCCTATTGAAACTCGTAATAGGTTTGAGCAATTGACTGTTTCAAAATAATGAAGTGCTACATGATTTATCCTGTGCATCACCCTCTGTTAATAATAATGGTTTAAAAACAATTTTCAATCAGGAGTTAATGCCAATGAATATTTGTCCTAGTAAGTCTCAAGCTACCAAATCAAGACCTATTAAGTTAATTGCTCCAGAGTGTGTTAAACAATCACCTGTTTCTGATTATTGTACCCCTACTGTCTCAAAACAAGTGTTAGTCCTGGGAGATTCAATCATTAAGCACATTGACAGGGCAGTATGCATTAGTGACAAGAGCAACCGCACTTGTTCTAGCTTCCGTGGGGCCAGGGTATCTAACATTACCTCCATGATGCCTAAAATTTTACAAAATGTGGGGAAAAATCCATTGGTTATCATACATGCTGGTGTTAATGATATAAACAACACCCCATTTAATCAGTTACAACAGGATTATGTGGCGTTATGTAACCTGTTACTTGATAGGGGATGCTGTGTATGTATATCTGAAATTCTACCTGTACCGAGAGCAACATCTACCATGATGCAGAAAATCAAAGCCCTAAATGAATGGCTAAGAAAGTGGTGTTTTAAGCAGGATATATCCTGTATTACCCACTGGGAATAATGTTCAGATTGTTCTTCCTTGTTTTGCTGGGACGGTTTACATCTCAGTCATAGGAGTAGTACACGTATGGGAAAAAGTATCACTAAAATCATAAATCATTGTATAAACTAAAAACAATGGGGGGAATGGGTCTAGTCCCAAGTCTCTGAATACTTACCAAAATATTATTACAACTAAATGTAAATTCCTAGCTTTGAATGCAAGATCTTTAAACCAACTCAAATTAGCAGAACTCGAAACCAAATGTAAAACTTTAAATATAGGTGTGGTGGGAGTAACTGAAACTTGGTGGGATGCATCCTCAATTTGGTCCAGAGAAATTCCAGGTTATAAGTTATATCATAAAAACAGATTAGATAAGCAAGGCGGTAGAGTTTGTATGTACATACGAAATTATATTCCTTCTTTTGAAGTGTGTTCTCCCTTTCCTTTGGAAAGTATATGGGTTAACATCTTATTGAAGGAGCAGTCCTATATAACTATTGGTAACATCTATCGACCTCCATCTGCAAATTCAGATTACACAACTGATATGTTTAAAGAAATCACACATTTTTCAGAATCTCAAGACACTGTAATATTTGGTGACTTTAACCTCCCTCACATTAACTGGGACTCATTCTCAGGACAGTCCTATGCTGAGAAAGGACTAATAGATGTGGTAGTTAGTACTGGATTACAACAACTTGTTACTGAACCCATTCAAGCTCCTAATATTTTGGATCTATTATTTACTAACATGGAGCAACAAATTAGCAATTTACAAATTTGGGATCCACATGAGACCAGTGATCATTCATCTATTCTTTTTGAAATTCAACAGTTTAAAACTACACTAAGGAAGTTATACTGTACAAAAAATTATAATAAAGTAAATTTTTCTCAAATCAATGAATACTTACAAAACATAAACTGGGAATCTAATCTTCTTAATTGTACATCACAACAAGCTTGGGACTTTTTTAAAAAGATGGTACATTATTTGGAAAAATACCCTTATTCCATTTAAGAGGAAATTTAATAATAAAGGAAAAATTCCCCCTTGGTTCAACAAGACAATTAAAAATCAGATTAAAATAAAAATTAAACTTTTTAGGAAACTTAAGAATAGCTATGTTCCATTTAAAACTACTCTATTACATAAATACAGACTATCTGTGAAAAACTTAAAAACAATTCTATTAAATTGGCAAAAAATAAGCTAGAATTTAAACTAGCTCACACAAAAGACTGTCACAAATCTCTTTTCTCCTATATAAATAGTAAAAAAGGTGTATCAAGGACCACTGGTCCCATTATAACCAGTGGCTCTTCTCTATCTGATACAGAAACCTCGAATCTCTTTAATAAGTACTTTTGTTCTGCCTTCTCTCAAAAGTCACCTATTAGTACATTTAAAGTTCACCACATAGATTATCATAGGTTCTATCCAAATGACATTATACAGGCTATCAAAAAACTAAAAAAAAATACTAGTCTGGGCCCAGACGGCATTCATCCATGGTTTCTGATTGAAACCTCTATAAATATTTCTATACCTTTGTCAATTATCTTCAACAAATCCTTACAAGAAAGCATTGTACCAAATGATTGACATTCAGCAATAGTTATTCCCATATTTAAAAAAGGCAATAGAGGTTCTGTGCAAAATTATCATCCAATTAGCCTGACCTCAGTGGCTGGTAAATTAATGGAACGAGTAATGAAGTCTCTAATAGATCAAGATTGTAAAAAATTGGGGGTGGAGCTAGCAGCCCAGCCAGCAGCAGCTTTTTCCTGAAGCTCCCTATCGCAGATTAATAAACCTACAAAAGTTATAATTTTCTGAGCTTAGAACTATCAACAGCCATAAAATATCAATAAAAGAGAAACTTCTGCAGCAAGATCGTGAATCTTGAAGCTTACAATGGGGCCCACAAAAACAAATAAGCAGGATTTCCTCCTTCCACGATCTTCATCTACCAAACTGCCTGAGGACCCTCCAGGCCTAACACATGCCTCGAGCTCTGATATGAATGGGGCCACATTGACGACTCTTCAAACAGTGGTGCAAGCGCTTACTAAAACGGTACAACAGATGGATCAGAAGTTGGAAAACTTCACTGAAAAATTCATGACCATGGAGCATAGAACGGACGCGTTGGGAAAGCAACAAAACAGTTGGAAGCTACAGTGGGAAAGGCTTTGGCCGCCACGGCGATATCGCTTAAAGAACAGGCTACACTTAGAAGCCGCGTGGAGCAGCTGGAAAATTCAATACGGGCCACCAATATTTGTGTTCTTGGACTGCCTGAGGAGTCTGAAGGAGAGTCCTTACTACACTACTTACAATCCTGGATTGAGGGTCTAACTGAGTTAACAGAATTTAAAATAACCAAGGCTTACCGAGTCAATCTGAGATGACCCTCTAGTGGACTGGCAAATCCATGCACAGTGCTTTTCACACTGTGTTCCCCAGGCAAGAGAGATCTGCTGTTGGGGGCCCTGAGAAACAAAGCTCCAATATTTGTAGATGAGGCCCGTATATTATTTTTCTCAGATATCTCGTATGCTACCTGCATGAGGAGGAAGGCCTTTGATGGAGTAAAGCAGCGCCTTCGAGAGATGGATATCTCTTACTACCTCACTTTCCCTGCTCATCTATGCTTCACAATAAATCGACGTCAATATCGGTTCATGGATCCAAAAGAAGCTGGGACTTGCATTGAAAATATAATTTCTAAGAGACAACGGGAGGTTCAGCTAACAGATGAAGAGGAATCAGAAGGGGACTAAACCATCTCTAGAGACAATGAGCTTTGGAAATAGAATAATTACTATATGTTAAAACATTGCAGAGACTCTGAGTATTGGAAAGAAAATAGGTACCATGTACTCTCTATTAAGTTTTCCACTCCAGCCACGGACAACTACTATTAATGCATGGACTTGATTAATGCTAAACAGCGCTTTTTAAAACCCACAAAACTTAGAGGGTTTGGGCTCTTAAGGTTTACCTTTCCTTTCTTTCGATGTAGCAATATGGCTGCATAGCTTGCGTGTCTTATTAACAAGATATAGTATGTGTTCAGCACATGTAGGGGTGCTTTATGCCTCTGTTCCGACACAACTAGCAGAGCAACTGTGCTTGGGAGCCCGTGTAATTTGTTTTACTGTAATAAGAGGCATGTTTAGCGTTTACTCTGTACACGAGTAGGTGTAAGTACAGGGCCATGGTTTAAACTTACAGAATATTCTGTCTTGATATAAAAAGGAGGGCAAAATCCTGGTCAGCTGCAGTCAGCACCAACATGCTCCTAGACCTGCAAGGGGACGCTCCAGAACGGAGACCATTTTTTTTATTATTTGAAAGATGTTAAAATTATTATTTAGACCTTTAGGTCGGTTAAATATGATGTTATAAATTACTTAAAACCAAATTGGACATTGGCTGCATGTATAGCGCTTGGATATTTATTTTATGGACCTTGAATATATTATTGATGATGTAGCTCCCAAATGATGTACCAACCGAACAGATAGTCTGTATCCTTTGTAATGTAAAATCGCTATGGCTACTTATATACCTGTTCAGGAAATGAGTATGATGTACACTTGTATATTAAAATACTATAAATAAAAAGTTACAAAAAAAAAGATTGTAAAAAATTAGGAATTTATGATTCAAATCAGCATGGGTTTACTCCCAAGTATTCCTGCACCACCAATCTGATATCTTTTTACAATAATATAAGTACTCTTCTAGATGTGGGTATCCCTACTGATGTAATTCTTTTGGACTTTAGTAGAGCTTTCGATAAAGTCTCACATGAAAAACTCATTACTAAAATGCACAATCTAGGTTTGTCACCTGATATTGTCAACTGGACTTTAAACTGGTAGACAAATCGTTCTCAGAGAGTCAGAATTAATGATATCTTGTCTGAATCGGGTAGTTTGACAAGTGGTGTACCACAGGGGTCGGTCTTGGGACCAACATTGTTTTTATCTCTTTATCAGTGATTTACAAACAGGGCCAAATAACTTCATGGTTAAATTTGCAGATGATACTAAATTGGGGGGCAAGGTTAATAATCAAGAAAATATTTCTGCATTAAAGAAGGATTTGGACAAAATAACACTTTGGGCAAATGAAAATCATATGCAGTTTAATCAAGACAAATGTTTAGTAGTACATTTCAGTGTAAATAATCCAAAAACGATATATTATATAAACGGACTACCACTTCACTCATCAAATTGTGAAAAAGATTTACGGATATATGTTAATAATAAACTTACATCAAATGGTCACTGTGTTAGAACTGCTTGCATGACCAACAGACTTTTGAGGCAAATAAAACGCACTTTTGTTAATCACACTGAACAATGCCTTATTCCATTGTATAGGGCATACATTAGACCATATCTAGACTATGGCTCCCCTTTCTGGAATCCAAACCAAAAAAAAGACATAGCAATTCTTGAACAGGCTCAAATGAGAGTAAATAGAATAATTCCAAGATTAACAAACTTGGATTATCAGAACAGATTAAAAGCTACTGGTCTCTTCTCTCTTCAAACTAGAAGATTAAGAGGTGATATGCTTATGGTAAATTCACCAGCTCTAATGGAAAAATGTGGTCTAACACTCTCCAGAAGGAGACATGTTCTGAGACTGCATAGTAAACAGCTTGAAGTAAAAACTTATAAAACCAGCAAAAGGGGAAACTTTTTTCCAATAAGAGCATCCATTGTATGGAACACCTTGCCACAAGAACTGGTAGCGGCAACTAGTGCCACTGTCTTTAAAAAACAAATTAGATGTTTGGTTGAGGGATAATAGATAAATAATGTCCCACATAGTGTGGAGAACAGTCTCAATGGGCTCTGGCCTTCTTCTGTTCTCTCATACCAAGTAATACCAAGTAATGACAACCTCATGAAAAAGATTCCTTTATACGAAAACATAATTTTAACTTAGTTTTTTCCTACATTTCACTTTTAAGAGGCCATAACTCCATCAATATTTGGAGTTAATGGACAATCTATGTATTAAAATAAAGGTCATGATAAGTACTACAACACTAATACTTAACACCCCCCCAAAAAAAAATTTAGAGGCCATATAAAAAAAGCATAACAAATAAAAAGTTAGGAATTGCTATAGCATACCTTTGCAACTTTAACAAGCTGTAACTCTCTCAACCTTTGGAGTTAATGGACAATGTTTATATTAATACGAAGGTCATAATGAATACTGCAATGCTAACCTCCTAAGAAATAAGAACTGAAAATGGTCCATTCCTAAAAAAAAAAATTACAAGGAAGCACTTACAGTAAATTGCTTGTCTGGTGGAACAAAGCACAGGGGCCTCTGGGCCCTGCGCTTCCACACCCATATACACATGGGATAAATGGAGGCACAGAAGTGCTGGGCCCAGATGGCCCTGCACTTCCATGATCACATAGATGTGTTCATAAAGGTCCTGAAGTGACCTGTGTGAATGATGATACGGTTCTACTATCCCAATAAGTATCATCATATCATATCATATCATATCATATCATATCATATCATATCATATCATATCAATTTTATTTATAAAAGGTGCCTTTCTAAAACCAAGGTGCCTGTACAATAAAATACATAAAATAAAATAAATTATTATAAACAAACATATAAATTCCAACAGAAAACAGTATAATAGCAGCATAACAAACTAAAATTCATTGGGAAAAAATTAATGCACCAGTTATGATTAACCTGACAAACTTGGGAAATGTGTTAAGGTTTCCAACCCTAACACCCCACCTACACTGTGCATGCATAAAAAGGAAAATAAAATACGGTTTTGGCTGTCCTGAGTCTTGGTAAATCAGGCCTGGGTTAATCATTGGGGTTGTCAGCCCTAACGCTCATCCCTTTCTCCTATAGTTTGCACATCTGAGCTTATTTGCCGATGGAATGGGGAGAGCATTAGGGTTGATTACCCCTAGGAAGAGCCCAGGCCTGATGTGCCAAGACTCAGGACAGCCAAAACCATTTTTTCTTTTTGCTGCTTGCAGGGTGGAGGTGGGATGTTGTGGTTGGAAACCCTAACTCCACATTCTCTAGTTTTATCAGTTTAACCCTAACTGGCACATATTGAATCTTTGCCAAAAATGCATTATTGCACCAGTTAGGGTAACTTAACACCATAAAAGTAGGGAAATGTGAAGTTAGGGTTTCAAACCCTAATGCCCCACCACCACCCAAAAGCAGCAAAAGGAAAAAACATTAGGGTTTTGGGTCTCTGAGTCTTGGTGAATCAATGGTGGGATCTTCCTTGGAGGTTGTCAACCCTGATACTCACCCCCTCTCTCCAGCCCAGCCCATGCCTCCAATCTAAAGCACAAGATACAGCTCCAAGCCAGTGCTCATAATGATACAGTCTTCAAAGATAGAGAGGTATGTCTCACCACAGGTTGCCAACACCATTTGTTGTACCTTGCTTCTTGCAGGGCCCTGTGAGCCCTGCATGAGGAAAGGAGATCATGTGCGATGTTGCTTTCTCATGGAATAGAGTGGACATTAAGGCTGACAACCCCCAATGAAGACCCCACAACTGATTTGCCAAGACCCGAATTCTATTGCTTTTCCTTTGATGCTTGGGGGGTGGGGGTGGTATTAGGGTTGTAAACCCTAATGCCAAATTTCCCTACTTTTGTGGCATTAAGTTACCCTAACTTGTGCATCAAAGCAGTTTCTTTTGCAAAGAATTACCTTTCTTTTTTTTGAGATAGTGGAATTGTGTCCTCACTCACAGAGGTCCCTTCGTGACCTGCATGAACAGATGCAGATACCCTGCAACAATGGAAGACTCCATCCACTTACAGAACTTGGGGGGTGGGTATGATAGGTTTGGGGGGAAAAAAGAAAAACAAAAAGAAAACAAGATGGAGCTGTGGAGAAATCTGTAATAAATAGCCATAAATATGACCATAGGAAATTATTTTCACACCGAGAATGTTGTATGCAAATTGTGTAACACAGCTGGCCATTATGTTCTACGTAACAGTGTCAGTTGGGTAGCCTAATATAAGACAACTTGAACTTTTCCAGTTCCATTTCTGGGTAGGTATAGTACATTTTTAGGGGTACATTTAACCCTTAGGCTGCCAGTAGAGTTGGAACATTTTAGAATTTAGGATGTATAGAAGTCTGTGTCACAGCAAGGGTTAAATCTTTCCAGCATTCTGTTACAGAATTATCAGTAGAAGAATAATTAAAAGTAAAAATATTTTCTCAACATTTTCCACTGTATTTGTTGAAAGCACTATAAGGTATGCCTGTTATCACAAACTCTGGTTTTTTCATTTGATCACACACCTTTTGAAGCTTTTGTTTTTATTTAAAAAATATCACCACAATGTGAAATTGATGTGTCCATTTTTTCTGCCTAGGAAGAGCAGCAGAAAATAATAATTTTAGTTATTTTTTTCTTTAGTAAAAAAAGCTTTTGAAACTACTGCAGTTTGACTCTTACTGGATAGTCACTGGACTTGGTCTTCCTACTGGGAATGGAGGTCTTTGATCTGATGATGGAGCCAGTCAGTTGGTTGGACCACCATACTATAAGGTGCAAAAGCAGACATCCAGGAAAGGAACAGCAGCAAGTGAAGAGGTGACTGCTCTCTCAGTGGAAGGGAAGTAAATGCAAATCTAGGAGTTTTCATTATTACTTCTTTGCATTGATATTGCATTGGGGAAAGGAGGAGTAGGAGTTTGAAGAAGGTTGTGCAATGGCTACTTAAAGTCTGTTTCTGAGTGTGGATAGGTAGGATAGGAATATAAAAAGCAGTTGCTCAATATATCTAAACGTGTGCAACAAAGGAGGTAAGGGAAATAAAGAAAATGTTTTGTACTGATAGAGGAGGGAGAGGGGAGACTTGGGGGAGTGTTTGGTATCCTGCATCTGGAAGGGTGGGGGGTCACTGGTAGGCAATGACAGCAATGGGTAGGGTGGTAGGCTGTAACAACTGTGGTGCACCAATCTTTCTAAAAATTGCCTGGAGTGTGGGAGGATGTTTAGTGTGCAACCACATAGAAAAACTTAGGAGATTGAGGGTCTGCAGGAGGAACTAAGACAGGCAAGGCAGATTGGGGGTGGGTTTAGCCCAATACTGGAGGGAGGAAGAAGGGGAGATGAGGGAGGGCGATTTAAGCCAACAGTGGTGAGGAGAGGGTCAGAAGAAGGGAAGCAGAGACAAAGGGGCCCAGGCCAGGAAGAACAATTGCCGGGGAAACCAGGTCAGGAGACAAAAGACAAATGGAAGGAGGAGATGGGACTTGTGAGGAGGCGAAGAAGTGGCAAAAGTCATGGAGTGGAAAGGAGAGAACAGGTTACTATGAAGAGGAAGCGGGCATTTGTGAAGGGCCTTCAGAAAATAGTTGTGCACTGCTAGAGAGGGAAGAAGGTGGAGGAGGAAATGATGAAATTAGAGAGTAATTATTAAATGCCTGGACCAAACTGGAGCGGGGGGAAGTTCTGCTGGGAGAATTGCAACAGGGGTAAAAGGGGGAAAAAATGTGCAGGAGGAAGAAGAGGAGCTGGAAATGAGAGAGGGAGATGAATGGAAGAAAGCAGGAAGTAAGAGGGGTGGAATCTTAGTGCTGGGGGACTCAATACTAAGAGGAGTTAGGTGGGGTAGCAAGGGGGAGAGGCATAGTCACATTTGGGTGGAGTCCATGCCAGGAATGACAGTGGAAAGGGTGGGACAGTCTGTTCTGAAATATGCTAGAAGGGGTAGGGACAAGCCTCATTTAATTATACATCTTGGGACAAATGACCTGGCTGACAAGACAGTAGATACAGTCCAGAGGAGGTTTGAGGAACTAGCACAATTATGTGAGGGGGCAGGAAGATCAGTAACTTTTTCAGAGATACTTCCAGTGCCAAAGTCAAGCACAACAAGAAAGCTGAGAATAGAGGAATTTAACGGATGGCTAAGAACCTGGTGTTGTGCTAAAGGCTGTGGGCTGTTGGGGGGGGTGGGGAGGGACCTGAGAGGACAGTAGTCTCTATGCCAAGGACATTACACTTGAGTAAGGAGGGAAAGAAAGTGTTGAAACAGAGGATGGAGGAGTACATAGAGGAAGTTGGGAATTTAAACTAGGAGTGGGGGGTGGCAGTTGGGGAAGAGATATGCAGAGCCCACAGGCTGGGAAACCATATGAGCTTACCCCCCAGAAGAGTGACATAGGACAAATGGCAAGTACTGTTGGTGATGCTAGGAAAGGAGGGCAGGATGGGAGGGGGGGAAAAGGGTGGAAGGTGGTTACCCTTAATGCTAGGAGCCTTGGGAGGAAAACTGCAGAGTTACAGGTTCTCATGGCAGAGGGAGAGGTGGACATTGCAGTCATCATGGAAACATGGGCCACCCAATACAATGACTGGGACCTGTCTGTACCAGGGTACAGATTATTTCGTAGGGACAGGGTGATTTGGAAAGGGGGGGTGGCACTATATGTGAAGGAAGGACTGAAGTGTGTAAGGGAAGAAGGGGAGGAGGGTAGTAGGGAGTCACTTTGGATGCAAATCCAGGATTCCAAGAATAGGATTCTTAGAATGGGAGTGGTGTACAGGCCACCATCTCAGACGGAGGAGTTAGACAGGGAACTAGCGGGATAGATCAGGAGGACCTGTGAGAAGGGTAGTGTGGTGATTGTGGGGTACTTCAACATGCCAGGAGTGGAATGGAGCACCCCAACAACCAGGAACAGAAGGGAGCAGGTACTGCTAGATGCCTTCCAGGACAGCTTCCTGCTGCAAATGGTCAGTGAACTAACCAGGTTAGGAAATACCCTTGACCTTGTGCTGGCAAATGGGGACTTTGTGAGAAAACTTACAGTGGAGGAACCGCTGTCAGGGAATGACCACCGCTCAGTATGGCTCACATTGGATATGGGCAAGGAAGGAGTGGAATCTGGCACAGTAGTGCTGGACTTCAGGAGGGCTGACTTTGGGAGGATGGGGGAAGTGGTAAAGGATACCTGGCCAGAATTCAATCTAGTATGGACACTAACCAGAGGTGGGAGCTCATAAAGCTGGGGATAGTGGAGGCAACAAAACCTGCTGCAAAGCCCAGAGCAAGAAGGTTAGGGCTAAGAAACCAATCTGGTTGAGCAAGGAGGTCATGGAAGAAGTAAGGAGGAAAAGAGCTGCCTTTAGGAAGTACAAGAAAACAGGGAGGGGGGAGGACAGGGAGGAGTACTTGACAGAATCGAAGGAGGTGACAAGGGCAGTAAGGGGAGCCAAAGCATCTATGGAACTCAGGCTGGCACAAGGCATTAAGAAGGGGAGAAGGACTTCTTTAAGTACATCAGGAGAAAAGGAGCTGTAAGGACCACATAGTAAGGATTAGGAAGGAGGGGGTTGGGTGGAAGCAGGCGATATGAAGTTAATTAAATGAGTACTTCTGCTCAGTATTTACTAAAGAGAAGAGGGGAGTGACACCCATGGTGGGAGAAATGGCAGAAGCAGGGGGGAAGTGGTGACAGATGGGGAAATCATGGAGAGCAGAGTTTGAGAGGGTTTGAAGGCACTGAGGGTGGACAAGGCGCCAGGCCCAGATGGCATCCACCCCAGGGCACTGAAGGAGCTGGCAGAGGTCCTTGCAGGACCTTTGGCAGACCTATTTAATGCCTCACTACATTCGGGTTGTGTACCTCAGGACTGGAGGATGGCTCATGTGGTGCCCCTCCACAAGAGTGGCCCCAAGGATGAACTGAGAAACTACAGACCAGTGAGCCTCACATCCATCGTGGGTAAGCTAATGGAGACTATCCTGAAGGAGAGGCTGGTAGCCCTCCTAGAGGCCAAAGGACTACAGGACAGCAGACAGCATGGCTTCATATGTGGCAGATCCTGCCAAACCAACCTGGTCGAGTTCTATGACTGGGTAACTAGGCAACTGGACAGGGGCCATGCAGTGGATGTCCTGTATCTGGACTTCACTAAGGCATTCGACTCAGTGTCACATGGAAGGCTGGGAAGAAAGTTAGTAGGCACAGGGCGGTGCAAAGCAGGTGAGATGGGTAGGAAACTGGCTGCGGGAAGGCAACAGAGGGTGGCGGTGGGTGGGGAGCTCTCACACCCAAGGGCAGTGATGGCGGTGTTCCACAGGGCTCAGTGTTGGGACCAGTGTTGTTTGGGATATTCATTGCAGACATATCATGGGACATCAAGAGCAAGATCAGTCTGTTTGCTGATGATACCAAGGTAGGCGCGGTGGTGGATGACCTAGGGGGATGGCAGGGGTTCAAGGATGATCTGGCAAAGCTTGAAACCTGATCAGACACCTGGCAACTGGGCTTTAATGCCAAAAAGTGCAAGGTGCTGCATTTTGGGATGAAGAACCCCAGGAGGAGTTATCAGCTAGGGGGAGTGCAGCTAGCCCAGACAGAGGAGGAGAAGGACCTGGGTGTGCTCACTACAGGGTCAATGAACAACTCAGCACAATGTAGGAAGGCCGCTGTAAAGGCCAACAAAATGCTGGGTTGCATTACAAGGGGTATATCCTCGAGGAGGGAGGAGGTGATTCTGCCACTATATAGGTCATTAGTTAGACCACACCTGGAGTACTGCGTGCAGTACTGGCGTCCGTATCTGAAGAGGGACATTAAGTTACTGGAGGGGGTGCAGCGCAGAGCGACAAAAGATGATCAAGGGCTGGAGACTTATCATACGAGAGGAGATTGAAGGAGTTGAACATGTACTCACTGGAGGAGAGGCGAGACAGGGGTGACATGATTGAAACCTTTAAATACATGAAAGGAATAAACAAGATGGGTACAGAGGGGATGTTCAAAGTAAGGGAGGGGAGGGCCACCAGGGGCAATGATATGAGACTGGTGTGAGGAAGGTTCAGGAGGGAGATGAGGAGACACTTTTTTACAGAGAGGGTGGTGGCTGGGTGGAATGCATTACCTGCTGAAGTGGTATGCAGTAGAACAGTGGACTGCTTCAAACAAGGATGGGACAGGACAAGGGGGAGGGTTAATGAAGGGGAAGGGTGGAAGGGAAGGGCAGCTGCAGAATAAGGGGTGCTGGCTGCACATTCAAGCAGACTAGATAGACCTCTAGGCCTTTATCTGCTGGCAAATTTCATATGTTCATATGTTCGTAAGGTTCAGGTTTGAGGCACCCCCTAATAGACCTGCCTTTATGGAGATGGTCCAGTACTGCCCTTTAAGGGGTTTGACCCTGCGTGGTCTGATGGAGGTGCTGGACCTATCAGGCACAAATAATGCATGTGAGGAGCTGGGGGAATTGGTTCTAGCCTATAACAGGATTGTAACAGAAGCCCTTGAATCTGTAGCACCTGTTTGTGTTTGCCCCCTCACCCTTTTTTCAGAAGTCCCCACGGTTTGATGGGACTTTGAAGGAGATGAGGTGGGGGGGGGGTTGAAGTTTGGAGCAGCACTGGAAGAAGTTCCGTCTGGCAGAGGACAATCTTAGATTGATGGCCCATTGTAAAGATTATCAATCAGCAATCTCCTGTAAGAAGGCAGAGTTCCTGTCCAAGGAGATTGCTGTAGCAATGAACAGACCAGCTCAGCTCTTCCAGACTATAGACAGGTTGTACAATCCAACCTGTCTTCAGTCTTGGGGAGCTTTTTCACAAGTTAGATGTGATGAGTACCTTGCCAACTCCTCTCTGCTTTCTCTCTCAGAAACTCAAAAACTTTCCTTAATTTCTCCGATTTCATGTACTGAACTGAAAAAAGTTATCATGGACCTTCCCACAGATAAAACCCCAGGACCAGACAGCTTCTCTCCCAATTTTCATAAGGCTTTTGCAGATCAACTGACCCCTCTTTTACAGCCTTTATACCAGTATATTCTTTCAGGGGTAGAGTCAGATAAATCCATATTTGAAGCCCTAATTGTTCTTCTACCTAAAACAGGTAAAAGACCTGACCTAGTCACCAGCTATAGACCCATTTCCCTCCTTAACCAGGACCTCAAGATTCTGACTAAATTATTAGCAGATCACATTAGTACAGCTCTCCTGGATCTTATTGATCCAGAGCAAGTGGGGTTTATGAAGGGTAGGTTATCTGTAGACCATTTATGTACTTTGACCCACATCTTCTCAGCATCCAGAGATGCAAACTACCCAGCTGTTTTGGTCTCTCTGGATGCTGAGAAGGCGTTTGACAAGGTTAATTGGAATTTCCTATTTAGAACTCTTCAAGCATTTGACTTCCCATCACAGCCCATCAGAGTTCCAGAAATGGATACAAGCTGTATACCAGTCCCCTACTGCCCGAGTCTCTAGTAATGAGGCTTTCTCAGCACCATTTTCCCTGCAGTCAGGAATGAGACAAGGCTGCCCTCTGTCCCCGTTGCTTTTTAATCAGTATTTAGAACCGTTAATATGTAGAATAATGACTGTCAGTTAATTCACAGATTATCCATTCTAGATTAAGAAATAAAAATATCTGCTTACTCAGCTGATCTGCTCCTCCGATTGTCCCACCCTAAAGTGTCTCTTCCCCATGTATTGAATATTATTAATGAATTTAGTGCTCTTTCTAATTACTAATTATAAATTAAATTTAGATAAATCAGTGGTATTCCCCCTTAACCATAAGATGTTAAGGAGCACAATAGCAGACCTAGGTCTATCCTGGGAAGCTAGTTCCTTGAAATATCTTGATATTGGGATCTTGGGAAACCTGGCCAAAACGCAGAAGGGAAATCTAATTACTCTTCTCCATATACTAAAACAAGACTTAGAAAGATGGTTCCCTACTCCCCATTTCCCTTTGGGGTAAAATTAACCTTGTGAAAAGGAATGCTTTTCCTCGCCTTTTTTACCCACTTAACCTTTTAAATATCTGGTTACCCTTCTCTTGGTTTAAAAAAGTCCATAGTACCCTTACTGACTTTATTTGGTCTGGGAAAAAGCCTAGACTGGCTTTCCATAAATTGACTACCCCAAAAGCCAAAGGAGGTTTACGTCTCCCCCATACATTACTTTACTATTGGGCCAGTCAGGAGAACAAATACCTCAGGTGGCTATCTCCTGAGGTCACCGAAGGCTCTCTGACTCTTATGTACTCATCTGGCTCAAAATTGAACCATCCCATATCTGAGTTCAGGGACTATCTCCTCTTGCTGTTTTACATACAAAGCTCAAATCTCTCCCCGTCTCTCTACATGGCTTTCCAATATATACATCCCTTAAAATACACTCACAATTGTGTACATTCCTCAACTACAATAACATTCAAGACCTAAATCAACCCTTGACAGGGAACCCCAGCCTCAAGATAGGTGGCAATGTCCTTTCTTCATCATGGCTCCCTCAACTAGAAGATTGCCTACTCAACTATCTGAGTATAGAACACGGAACCTGGCTCACCTCCTGTGAAATAATGAACAAAGCAAATATCCCACAGTCCCAGATATTTAAAGTTTTTCAATTAAGACATTTACTGGTGAAAACATTTGGGACCTCCCCCCAACAGTCCTTAGAAGCATCCTATTACTCTGACGTAATACCCTTTACTGGTCTCCCCCAGGCAGTGTCCAAAATCTATGCATTACTACACAACCAGATATACCCAGACTACCTAGGCCCTTCAGGATACTGGGCTTCCTATTTCCCAAACCTGTGCATGGATTGGCTGGCCTTGTGGCAAAACTGCCATAGGTTTGTGACCCAGGACAGGCTTCATCTGACTCAATAAAATATACTTCATAACTTATATAACTCCCCACAAAAACGTGCTAGGTTCGGCCTAACTGCCTCCTCTACCTGCACATGATGCAATCAAGCAGAGAGCTCTCTACTACACCTTTTCTGGGAATGCCCCAAAGTGACCCCTCTATGGACCCTTATTAAACAAAGGGCAGACCCCTTACTAGGTCTTGAAGACCTGTTTACACCTGAAATCTGTCTGTTGGGAAATTTCTCAAGGGTCACAGTACGTAATCGCAAATATCATATAACATTGATATCAATGTCAGTTAAAAAGCTTGTCCTTAAACACTGGAAGGACAAGAAAGTCGTGACATATACAGAATGGCTACAAGAACTCTTTGCCAATTTGAGGACAGAAAAGGCAATTGCAAGTTTTCACAATAATCCAGGCAGATTCAATAAAATCTGGGGACCATTATACACATTATATATTTTATAACTCTTGTGATGGCCTGGCTTCTTGCGAGTTGTAATTCTCTTCTCAAGTAAAAGTCTTATTCTGTGCCGTGGGAGGGAAAGAGGTAGGGATTATGGTGGGAGGGCCGAGGGAAGGAAGGGATGGGTGGTGGTGGGTGGGGGCGGATCCTTCAATTTCTATATATGTGCTAGATACTGTATGAATAATATGGATCTGGTGTTGTTTTGAAAATCTTTCTAATAAACTTTGAATTAAAAAAAAGTTAGATGTGATGAGATTGCTCAATTCTTTGCCAAGAAGATTGACACTATTGGATTGCAAATCCAAGCAGTGCTCTCAAATGGACCTTGTGATAATGGGCTTGAGATCACAAGCACTCGGCCAGTCTAGTCTGACTTCACCCAGTTGGCAATAGTGGATATTGGGCAGGTCATCCAAGGACTGTGGCCAACCTGCTGTAGTTTGGATCCAGGTCCAACATACCTCCTTGTGGGGTGTGTTAAAGTAATCAGCCCAGTCCTTACCAGGATAGTTTGATGTTCACTATAGACAGCGGTCTTTCTGGAGCCCGTGAAGGAGGTGGTAGTAAAACCACTCCTAAAAAAGCCCTCTCTAGATCTGGACTGCCTGGCAAACTACAGACTGATCTGTAACCTGCCCTTTCTGGGCAAGGTTATTGAGAAGGTGGTGGCTGCACAAGTGAAGGACCATTTAACAAGGCATAATGTATGTGATTCCCTCCAGTCTGGTTTCAGAAAGAGGCATAGTACTAAGACTGCCCTTGTTCATGTACTGAATGATCTCCTGATGGCGAGGGATTAAGGAAGTCAGCCCATCTTAGTTCTCCTTAATCTCTCAGCAGCATTTGACACTGTGGACCATGGGGTGTTGCTAGAGTGCCTGCAGGTCTGCTGCGGACTGGCTGGTATGGTCCTCAGCTGGTTTAAATACTTCCTCATGGGCAGGATGCAGAGAGTAGTGTTGGGGATTTATTCCTTGGCATCTCTGCCCCTGTTGTGTGGGGACCTGCAGGGCTCAATTTTATCCCCCATGTTGTTTAGAGTGTACATGTTGCCATTAGGGGACTTTATTAGGTGGTATGGGCTGAGTTTCCACTGCTATGCAGATGATACAAGGCTCTGCAAGTTCTTTGTGCCCGAACAGAGAGAGAGGCGGTCTCGATCTTTAACAGCTGCCTCATTGAGATCCAAGACTGGATGAGTACCAGTTGGTTGAGCCTGAACCAGACAAAACTGAATTGTTGGTATTAGATCAGGGTGTGAGGAGGCAAGCTAGTTAAATCTCTTGGCTTTGACTTTGGGATTCCCAGCTGCTCACTTCAGATCACGTGAGAAATCTGGGCATTGTGTTCAACAGCAGTTTGACACTGAAATCAAAGGCGTCAGCCGTTGTCAAAACCTCATTTTACTATCTGAGAAATATCACCCGGATCAAAAAACCTGATTCTCCCTGGTGATATGTCAACTTTGGTTCATGCCTTTGTGACCTCTTGCCTTGATTATTGCAATGCCTTATACCTAGGGCCATTGGGGGCTGATCTCCGCCAATTGCAGCAAGTGCAGAATGCGGCAGCCAGGTTGTTGACTGGCTTATCAAGATCTTGCCATATCACATCCATGCTCTGTTATGTGCACTGGCTGCTGGTAAATTGGTGGATCACCTTCAAGGTCAGTTTGCTGACCTACAAAGCCGTACATGGCTAGGGACCTAGCTACCTGCAAGACCTTCTGCGCCCTTACCACCCCTCCCACCAACTTCACTCCTCTGGTGAGGGATTGCTAGAGGTTCCCAAGGTCAGATTAAAGGCATCTGGAGCCCGTAATTTTTATTTTGTGGCCCTGACCCTGTGGAACTCTCTAGCTCATTGGATTAGAGAGTGCCAGACCACCAACAGCTTTAAATCTGAACTGAAGATGTTTTTATTCAGCCAGGCATTCCCTGAGGAGGTTTACTTTATTATAGTGAGATTTTATTATGTATTTATTAGTTATATCCGTATTATATATTTTTTTTACATTTTAATAGAAGGTAAAGTACTTTGATTCTTTGGAAAACAGCACTTAAGAAATAAATTTTGATTTGTTTGATACATGATGTTATATATAATTTGCAACACAGTAAAAAGTGTATTTAAAGAAATATTTAATATTGTCAGTAGTTAAGTGTTTTAATAGGAGTAAACATTTATGTTGTGATCATTTTTGATCTAGAAACTCATAAATACTTTCTGAGGTGGCTCCAGCTATGAAATGATCTCACACAAGCTGAGACTGCTGTATGCAAATTAGGTAATACAGCTAGTCATCATGTTCCATATAATAATGTCAGTAGGGTAGCTTAATGTGACACATCTTGAACTTTTCCAGTTTCATTTCTGGGTAGGTATAGGGCATTTTTAGAGGTGCATTTAAACTTTTCTAGATTATTAACAGCATTCTGCTACAGAATTACTAGAAGAAGCATAATTTAAAAAGTATTTCTTCATAGGCCTGGATATTTAGGCTGCGCCAGGCAGGGGTGCAAGCCTAGGTGCAGCGGAACTGGGTTGCACCAGGGCACGGGCTGGGTGATATTCAATGGTGCTGTGCCATGGCTCAGCACCATTGAATATGGCACTGAGGGCACACGCACTGCGCATGGCACACTGTGGCACTGCACCAGCGCAAGTGGCAGCAGGGGTATGAGCCAGTGCAAGTGCAGCTGCATTGGGCACATCAATCACAATATTCAGCAATGGGCATGCAAATGAGGCCATTATATATGCAAGGTGCAAATGGGGCCATTTTTATGCCATTATAGCCCCATTTGTATGCGGTGCACGAATTCCCGGTGACTTGCGCTTTTGCCCTGCCAGGCTGCAGCCATCAGGGACTGATGCCCTGCAGACTCACGGCAGTCCCTGCTCCCATTCACTCAATTGCAGGCATATGTATTAAACAGGTCCATGGTGGACCAGTGATGACTACCCCCTCACCAGATCGTGGGCATATGTATTAAACAGGTACATGGTGGACCAGTGGTGAATTCCCCTCCTCTGCACGATCGCCGACATACGTTCACTGAAAGTCCCTGGTGGTCCAGTGAAACCCCTCCCAATGCTTGATCATGAGTGGAATTGGCACAAGAGACCCTGGTGGTCCAGTGGTACCCCCTCCCCACCTGCCCACTGATGTCCCCACCACCCAGCACCCCCTCTGTCATCGGCAGGTGGCAACTAACCCAACTTTGGTCCCTCAAAACAACCACAAAGTGGAGGAGAAAATAAAGACCAAAGCAAAAACTGGGAAAAACACATGGATACTGAAAAAGAGATAGAATAAATACCAACAATAAGAACATATATCAGAATGGGCAAAAAGAGTGATCCAAGAAGTAATATATATTAAACAGGGGAGAGCACCAATCAGTGAAATAAAGGAGCAAGTACAAATCCTGTATGGACAAATGTTGTCAATTTCAAATAATATTAAATAAAATTAAGATCATGAAAAACTGAGGAACTGATTGCATTACTGAAAGAGAATGCAATGGTAACAAAGAGATTTCTTAGACCAGGACAAAGAAATTACAGTGCTCAAGATAAGACAGTGTATTATGAAGGATGCACCAGACATAAAAATATCAGAATAATTAGCATTCCTGAATGATGAGATTGCTCAGTAGCTCATTCTATTACTATGTCAGGAATCATTTCAGCCTATATGGGTTCACAGATTGCCCCATGTACTTTTAAAATGGACTGTGTGCACAGGTCACTAAAATCAAAACCTACAGATGATAATCCACCAAGAGCAGTAATTGCAAAATTCCTAAAATCATCAGAAAACAATGCCCTGATGTAAGCTGTATACAAAAAGAAAAATCTCAAACTGGACAATAGAAGGATCTCTATGTTTCACAATTTATCAAATGAAATTGTGTTGGCTAGGAAGAAGTTACAAACTATTAGAGCTTTCCTTTGGAAAAGAAATATCAAGTCTGCAATGTTCTACCCAGCCAGATTGTGGGTCTTTCTTAATGGCAAAGTCTGACATTTGCCACAGCAAGAAGAGGCTGAAAATGAGTTTAAAGTAAGATACCTGCAGATGTCCTTTATACAACATTAAATGTGATATCAGTTTTTCTTTAATTGCTTACATCTCGGACATATTTTCTTACATAACTTTACTTAGTGGCTGAGTAAGCGGTACAATGGAAAATGTAAGAACTGTAAGAAGAACAAGAATTGTAAAATAATGCATTTAAATTGTAATGGTGCAATGACAAAACAAGTTTCCAAATATTACCTTTTAACATATAGTACTCTTGTACCGAAGTTTAATTGCAAGGCTGTGCCTGTAGTTCAATGGGCAGAGCAACAAACCACTGCCCCATAAGGCCTTTAAAGGCCGCTCCTACTGGCTAGACCAGGATTCATTTCTTCATTGTGGCCAGAGGTGCTGCTCTTCCTCACTCCCCTCCCCTCACTTGGGCTTTTTTGCCTGTGTTTCCTTGACCACCTCTGCCCACCGGCTCGTTCTCCTTGTACCCCCCCTTCCTGTACCTCATTCCACCATATCGTCGCTCCTGTCCTGCATTCCCCTTGGGCTTCAGGCTGCCTGGTCCTCCTCCTCTCCCTGCTGGCACTTTGGGTATGCCATCACCGGCAAGCACCTGGTGCCTGGTTCCATGCCTCTGCTGTTCTCCGAACCTCTCACCATAGCTCTAGTCTTGTGCTCGCACCCTTTCACTGGACTGTCTTCTTCACTCATCCTTCTCCCTCTGGTTCCTGTGTTGCTACATTATTCTTTAGGGCTGTGTGATGGCTCACTGCTCACCACTCTGATCATTTCCTTGTCGCTGTGGGACATTGTCGGGTGCTGCTTTGCAGGTGCCAGTTTGCTTGCTTTTCTTTCTGCCACTGTCCTTCTCCTGTCTGGACAACTCTGCCCTCTGTTTACTCTCTAGTCCACCTATCTCTCCACCCTCTGCCCGCCGGGTGCCAGCATTCTGCTGCTTGCAGGTCAGGCTACCTTTCCAGCTTTCCAATGTACATCTCAGAGGACCAGTTCAAATTGTTTCTTTTGCTCACCACACTTTGCCGCCTTGCTTTGCTGCCTCCCATTACCCCTATTCTGTTCTGATTAAGTCTCAGTAATCATCGGACTGGTTCCCTTTATGGTGCCACAGAGGTGTTTCTCTCAGTGTGGGCTCCCTTTCCCACTTATTCTGCTTCCATTTGTCGAAAAGCAATGATTTTGACTTCCAATATCCTGCACTGATAGCTGTTGGCCTACTTGAGTGATGTGCACACTGCATGTATTCTGACCCAGATTTGGCACTGGTGTTTCCTTCTGGATGTTGCTAGGGTGTTTTGAGCTGCTTTTTCGCTATCGACCCTACCCATGCCTGCTTTATGGCTCCATTTCTTTTGGGGTTCCTACCCTATCGGCTGTTCATCACTATCCAGTCATCCATTCCTGCTGGTCCTACCTAAGACTACTGGGCATTGGACATATTCGTACATTCGGTATCTCCTTATCTACTTATTTTTGCATTCCTGCCTACAACTGTTTCGCACCAAGGCATGTCAGCCCAGCTACAGCTGCTGGCATTCAATCAATCGATTATCTTACTGTTTTATGTGACTGTTTGGTTCAGGTTGACTGCACTAAATTTGCTTCACCTTCCCTAGTTCACGTCATCATGCGCATTCCTGCCCTCATGGCTACCGTTCTCCCACCTTCCACTGCTCCCCTGACCCTCGCCTCATGTCCTTCCTCATCCCGTGCTTTCTTTTGGGGGTGTTTCCCTATCCTGTCATTACCATACTTATTCTTATCCTCTTCTTACCCTATGATCTGGTCAACTCGACTTGTATTTCCTCCACTTCACGTCAACCTCCATTGTTACCGAATCTCATCCTTCCTATACCCTACCTGCCATCTTACCTACTGTTAACCATACCAGCCTTCAAGGCTTTCACTCCATTATCATACATCATCCATTTCATACCTCTCCTTACCTGTTCTGGCCTTCAAGGCTTTCAATCCACCATCATTTCTCGTTCCTTCATTCTCAACCATTTTCTCCTCCCATATCGACTTCTCAGCTCATCGTAGGCTGTGGGCTTCGCCCGGCCGTCATTGTCTCACTTTGTTGATTTTCCATTCTGCAATCCATGCCAATCTTCAAGGTTTCCCTCTGTCAGCATTCCTCGTATATTCATCTCAAACTTCCACTCGTCCATTCTGCCTTCATAGCTCCTACCTCACTATTCCTAATACTTTGCACCACAACCATTGGCTGCGGGTTTCACCCAGCCATTCTCATTTCTACCTTCATACAGTTTGACCCACTCCTGATTTGGCTTCTCAGTGGATCCAGTTGGCATGTACTCCAGTGCTTGCTACTGCAACCTGCCTCCTCTGGACCCATGTCAGGGTCTCCTTCATTCAAACCAACCTCTCCATAGGTCTACTTGTTCACGTCACCTACTCAAGCATGCCTCTCATATGGGTCCTATGCTATGTCGACTGACCTGCTCACCACTCAGATATGTGCCTTCCGTGTCCATCGCTCCATGGCTCGGGGATAGCCTGTAGCCGATGGTCGCACTCTGCACCCATGAAGTCCCCATCTGGAGCATGTGTAGCTCAGAGCAGGGTCCTTCTCCCTTGCCCATAGTGAGAATGTCTTTGCTCCGAGTGGACCTTCAGTTGTCCATCATTTCGGTGACACCTCAGGATGTAGAATTTATGACTTCATGCTGCAAGGGGTGGGGCTGTCATCATCAGGACCCCTTTGGCTGCCCAAGCTGGTTTGGAGGCACCCTCTATGCCATTCTCCATCTGACTGCCTCTGGTTCACCTGGTCTGTTTCATAGGCTCATGTAGGCCAGCTGAGTACCTCAGTGGTAATTTCTCTCCTCCTCTTTTGCTTTTGGGCATCTAGTTACAGAGATGTGGCTCGCAACCCTCAAAAGCTTTCCTGTTAGAGGGACAGAGTAAGAGCTTCTTCCAAATTAGAATCTTCTCCTCTTCCCTTGATATTGACTCTATATTGCAATAGTTGAGCCGTCACTAACCAAAACATCCTTTAGCCTGGAGGGAAGGTGACCTAGGCCTTGGATCTCCAGAGGTTTCCTCCTCAAAGGGGGGTTTCCTCTCCTCCATGCTGATGGTCATAATATTAGACAGGGTTAGTGTTTTCATAGGTTCCGGAGTTAGGTTCTGCTGTTGGATGGAGTTGGATGGTGGCCCTAGCTGTTCCCTCTCTCCTTAAGAAGTCCACCCTTCTGCATCTTGTCAACTTTAATTTCATTCATTGTCCTCGTCATCTCTCATTCCTTTCCTGTCCTTCCCATCTATGTCTATCACCTTCATTTCCAGCATTGATATCTTCTGACTTTTCACCTCCTTTGATGCTTGACACCCTTTTGGGTATTCTTTTTGGGCTTCTTCCTAAGCTACCTTTAGCCAAGGGAATCATTCCTGCGGTACCTCAAGGGGTGGAACCCTTCACTAGGGTTCCTCACTATTGTACTCCTACAGGGTGGTATAACCCACAGATAGAGAGGTAAACAGCCATAATGTATCTTAGTCACACAAGCATACATTATACCAGTTGCATAAGCACACTGAATTTCTTTTGTTGTAGATAAGAAAACAGTAAAGTGTTCCTAATAAGCGTTGATTATTTTCAGGAAACTTGTTATTAATATGCTTTATTGCTATTAGGTAATATTTCTACAACAAATTAATTTCAACTGTAAAGGCTCAGGGATTTGGCTTCATTGGGGACTGGGGCTCCACCTGGAGGGATGCAGGCTGATACAGGCATGATGGTCTGCATCTATCCAGGATGGGAACCAGGATCCTAGGTGATAGGTTGAAATGCTTCATTGGCAAGCATTTAATCAATCAATCAATCAATCAATCAATCAATCAAGTCTTTATTTAACCAGGCATTCATCATTGAGCAGAAGCTCATTTGCAAGATGGACCTGGGTGGAGCATAAACAATTGTATATACAGGTCAACATCGGTATTTACAAGGCAATACAGATAATACTGTTTACAGAGACGAAGAAAAATAAGTTCATATGTACATAGAATTATACAGATATTGTACAGATTACATGGTATTTACATACATAGAAGTGTCTATAGGAAGATAAAGCAGGTTATCTGAGATTGCAGGAGGAAGTAACAGAAGAAAAAAATAAAATAAAAATATACACCAGGTAGAGGCGAAGGTGGGGGGGAAGGGAGGGAGGAAGGGGGAGAAAGGCTAGGAGGGCACGGTGCACAGAGAGGAGTTGGTAAAACAGGATGTAGAGAAGGTGGATGGAGAAAAGGAGTATGTGTGAGCCCCAGGATTGAATGCTATAAAGTATGAGACATGGTAGGATGTCACAACCCAGGGGTAGTGAGCTCCTATCCGAGGTTGGGAAAAGAAGGATAAGGGGATGGATGGGCCTAGTGTTGATAAGACAGGGGGATAAGAGAGAGAACAGTTAGGCTTGTGAGGGGCAAGCTGGGGGGTCAGTACTTAAAACTGGGTCTAGGTGTGGCTATATACCAGTGCAAACACTGGTACTGGGTCTTAGTGGGTGAAAAAGCTACATACTTCTCTGATTGTATGGAATTAAAGCATCTTGAAAGCATTTATACTGATTAGAGTGCTTAAGTTGAGGGGTTTTTGTAGATCATTCCATAAGGTAGTACAATGAAGCTTATGGCTGCCCTGCCGAAGCAGGATTTGGCTTTGGGTACTTTAAGTGTAATAGCTGAGTAACTTCTTAACACGTATTTCCCAATTATACTCAGGGGAAGACAGCAGGTGATAAAGCAAGGCAGCTTATTAGAGATGGCTCTATAGGTCCAGAGAGCGGTGTTTCTGTGGTGCCTGAACTTTAGTGATGTCCACCCCACTGCCGCATATAGGGTGCAGTGATGCGTGTCGAAGGGAAGTCCCATTATAAACCTCAGTGTTTGATGGTAAAGTGTGTCCAGTTTAGCCATGTAAGAGTTGGGGCATTGGCTGTAGAGGAAATCAGCGTAATTAACCAATGTTAGGAAAATGGATTTGACCAGTTGTTTCTTGGCATCTCTGGTGAGAAATTGTTTGATTCTAAAAAACAGGCCAAGCCTTTGCCAAAGTCATTTAAGCAAGTCCTCGATATGTTTAATGAAGGAGAGTCTTTGGTCTATCCAAACTCCCAGATACTTGAATTTTGTAACAAATTCTAGTTTTTCACCTAGAACTGTGGTAATTTGTGGAACTGTCCCACTGGACACAGGGTTAGCTGTACGGATGAAAGGGGAGAGGACCATCACTTTAGTTTTTTTTGGCATTAAGGAGTAGCTTTTTTTGGAGGAGTTGGCTTTGCAAAAGGTTGAATTCTGACTGTAGGTCATTGCAGGCAGCTTTAGGTGTTGGTCGACTCACGTAGAGAACTATATCATCTGCAAACAGATGGATGTTGGCTTCTTTTATACAGTAGTCGATGTTATTAATGTAGATTGCAAAAAGTAAGGGCCCTAATATAGAACCTTGTTTTAAGGGGGACAGGCCTCCTTCGGCTTTAACTTGTTAAAGGCGCCCTGTAAGATAGTCAGTAAACCAACGCAGAGAGGAGGGGTCCACACCTATGGTTTGAAGGGAGGAGAGGAGTAGACTATGGTCGATGGCGCCGAAAGCCTTGCTTAGATCAAGGAAAACAGCACAAATAAAGTTTTTGCTCTCAAGATTATGCTGCCAGTCATTAGTAACTTTGGAGAGGGCTGAGATAGTGCTATGTTTAGCTCTGAATCTGGACTGCATAGGGTTTAGCAGTTCCATAGACTCAAGATGAGTCTTCAGCTGTGCATTTACAATTTTCTCTAAGAGCTTGGACAGGACCAGAAGGAGAGAAATTGGCCTGTAGTTATTGAGATCGCCAGGGTCACCTGATTTGAACAGTGGTATGACATGTGCTGTATTCCACTAGCCAAGGGGGGAGGCACTGAAAAGGAGAAAGGAAATCCTAGCCTCCCCCCAAAAAAACTCAGGGTAATTAGTGAGGTAAACACCATGACAGAACAGTCGATAGGGAAATGGGCAGGGCTAAATGGAGAAAAAGACAGGCAGTAAGGACAGGGATGGGGCAATTTGAAATAAAGCCATAAACAAAAATGGAAGGTAATGGGTACCAATGCCCGTAGTCTAGGTAAAAAAAAACCTGAAGTGGTGGCCTTGATGGAAGAGGGATGCCTGGATATCATGGCAGTCACAGAAACATGGTACACAGAGAACCATGACTGGGATGTCATCATAGCAGGGTATACAATCTACAGGAGGAACAGGGAGGGAAGAAGAGGAGAAGGAGTAGCTCTCTATGTAAGGGAAGGGATCAAAGCAACAGAACTAAAGGGTAAACAGGGAGGAAAGAAGGCACTGTGGTCACCCTGGAGACTGGAAATAGCTCCACAATCTGCTCAGGGGTTGTATACAGACCGCTGCCTCAGGGGGAGGAAATGGACAAGGAAATGATAGAAGGCATTCTTGGGATAGCAGAGAAAGGGGAGATATTGCTGATGGGGGACCTGAATATGGCAGATGTTAACCTTTGCTGTAGCCACATCCAAGAGCAGGGCCATTCTCGATGCCCTACAGGGGGTATGCCTCAAACAGCTAGTAATGGAACCCACTCAGGAGGGAGAAATCTTAGACCTGGTAGTCTCAAATGGGGACAGAGAGAGGATCTCTGATCTTGAAGTGGGGTAGCCATCTGGGAACAAGCAACCACCAAACTGTGTGGTTCATGATAAACTTAGCTGTAGAGTCAAGCCACACAAAAGTGAAGGTACTGGACTTCAGGAGGGCTGATTTTGTCAAAATGGGAGAGTGCCTCAGAAAAGCACTGGCAAACAGGCAAGAAGGTGGGGTAAAGCAACAATGGGGAAACATCAAAACCGCCGTCATAGAGACAACAAGCCTTTGTGTGAAGCAAATAAACAAATCAAAACTAAAGAAAAAAACACTGTGGTTCTCAAAAAAAGTGGCGGGGAAGGTAAGGGAGAAAAAGATAGCATTCAGGAAGTATAAGGAAACACAGAAGGAGCAGGACAGAGAACTGTACCAGTTAAAGCAAAAGGCAGCGGGGAAGGCAGTCAGAATAACAAAGGCCCAAACCGAGGAAAAGGTAGCTAACTCGGTTAAGAAGGGGGATAAAACCTTTTATAGGTACATTAGGGAGCAAAGAAAGATTAAGGCACGGATACTGAGGCTGAACAAAGAGGAAGGTAGTTGGGTAGACAGCAACAGTGAAAAAGCAGGGATACTGAATGAATACTTCTGCTCAATATTCACAATGGAAAAGCAGGGGAAGATACCTAATCCAGTCAATAGAAGCACTCTGGATAGGGGAGTTGATGTTAGTCCTTTCACAGAAGAAAGGGTTCTGAAAGAACTCTTAAAACTGACAGTGGATAAAGCAATAGGGCCTGATGGTATTCACCCCAAATTCTAAAATAACTAAGGGAAGAACTAGTAACACCACTGACTACCCTTTTTAATAAATCACAGGAGGATGGTGTGGTACCTGAGGACTGGAGGAGGGTGGATGTGATTCCCCTTCATAAAAGAGGGAGCAAGACAGAGGCAGGAAACTACTGACCTGTTAGTTTGATTTCAGTGGTAGAAGAATGATGGAATCACTTCTGAAGGAAAGAATTGTTGAGTACCTAGAGGGCAGTGGGGCACAGGACCCAAGGCAGCATGGATTCACAGCAGGAAGGTCATGTCAGACAAATCTAATTGATTTCTTTGACTGGGTGACCAACGTAGTAGACCAGGGAGGGGCTGTGGACATGGCCTACCTAGACTTTAGCAAGGCATTTGACACAGTCCCGCACAAAAGATTAATAAACAAATTAGCCAGCCTGGGAATGGGTCCCAGGGTGGTAGCCTGGGTAAAACACTGGCTGGATAACAGGACACAGCGGGTAATAGTAAATGGAGTCCACAGTGAAGAAAGGAGGGTTACTTGTGGGGTACCACAGGGTTCAGTACAGGGGCTGGTCCTTTCTAATGTCTTTATAAGTGACATTGCAGAGTTACTGAAAGGGAAAGTGTGTCTCTTTGCAGATGGCACAAAGATCTACAACAAGGTTGATACGCAAGGTGGGGTGGAAAGGATGAAAAGGGACTTGCCAAGGTAGGAGGAATGGTCAAATGTATGGCAGCAAAGATGTGCAAAGTAATGCACCAGTCATATCAGACAACCCAAAGGTAGGCCAGCAATGTGAGAATCAAGTAAGGAGGGCCGGGAGGATACTGGGATGCATAGGGAGATGCATCACCAGTAGAAAACAGGAAGTTGTTGGACCTCTGTACAGACAGTTGGTAAGACCACATCTGGAGTACTGTGTACGATTCTGGAGACCACATCTCTGCAAAGAAATAGACAGGGTGGAGGCTGTCCAGAGGAGGGCAGCCAAAATGGTGCAAGGTCTGCACCAGAAGACATATGAAGAAAGACTAACAGAACTTAAGCTATATAGCCTCGAGGAAAGAAGGGAGAGAGGGACATGACAGAAACTTTGAAATATCTCAAGGGAATCAACAAAGTCTAAGAGGGTAGCATATTTCAGAAAAAGAGATGTGCAAGAACAAGGGTGCACAATCTAAAGATAGAGGGGGGGGATGGCTCAGAGGTAATGTGAGGAAGTATTTCTTCACAGAGAGGGTTGTGAATGCATGGAACAGCCTTCCTGAGGAAGTCGTAAATTCAAAAACTGGGGGAATTCAAGAATGCATAGGACAGACATAAAGCAATTCTAGTGGGGGGGGTAGGAGGAAGTAGGCTGTTGGTTAACTAGGATCCACAATTAGGTAGGGAAATGGGCAGACTAGGTGGGCAAGTGGTCCTCATCTGCCATCAAATTCTATGTTTCTATGTTTCTAACAATGTCATAATATTATTTGGTAATTGGATAAGGCCCACTAGGCACAAGTGGGATGACACTGGAGCACTGGGGAGGTCAAGTGACTTGTTTAGAGTCACACAACGGTGGTTGTGAAAATCAAACCCAGGTCTGCTGGATGTACCAAGTTAACCTCTAAGCTATACTGCCATCCCTAATAGGAGGCAGTATAGAGTAGTGGTTAAGGGCACTGAGCTGCAAACCTGGAGACTTGGGTTTGAATCCCATCAGCCCCCACTTGCATATTGTGTGACCCTAAGCAAGTCATTTAACTTCCTTGTGCTCTCAGTTCACACCTGGAAGTCCCAGTTTAGTGTGTCTTTCCTAGTTAAACAATTTCCCCTTTCCCTAAAACTCTAATATTGATACCGCTGTACTTTAGATTAGATGTGTATGAATTATGTTTTAAGAATTAAAGCAGGGTGGGATAGCACACAGGCAGCCTAAATGGAAATTATTGCAAAATGACATATCCAAGGTTTGATGTGATAAGATTCTGTTAGGAAATTATCTGAACATAATAGTCTATAATGATTTGATGCAATGTTTTGTTTTTTATGGAAATTGTTACAGAGAAATGTAATACACTTTTGGAAGCTGTCAGACAACTGTAACAGCATTGAAGTTGACAGTCCCGAGGGATACTGTTTGCTTGTATGTGACATACATCATTGGAACCTATAATATGTGTTTTCAAATATTCAGAAATACAAATATGACTTCATTAATGACAATTTGGGTTTTAATGGAAAACTGAAATGAAATAAAGTATAGCTAAGGCAAGAGTTGGTACAATGTACAGAAGTAGAAAAATGTGGCCACATCACATGCATAGGTCATGATAACTTTAAGACGGTGAGGGCAAATTCAAAAAAGATATGAGGACATTCTTAATGGAAACGGTGGTAGATATGTGAAATAGCTTGCCTAGCACAGTGGTCAATGTGGGCACAATTGCTGGATTCAAAGTCAGCTGAGATGGTTTCAATAAAATAAATTCAATTTTAATTATTTTTTTTGAAGAGAACAAATAGCTATTTTAAAATTTTAAATTATGCAGTACAACAACAAAGACACTGAAGTGTAAAATATTCCTGCCAGCAAAAGCATATCTATCAACTTTTGGACACTAAAATGAGGGACACTGGGTGTCAGGATTGACTAGCACTGGAATTTTCTGCAGTAAGCATCCCATTGCCATCGGCAAGCCCCTGTCCAATGCAAGACCAGGGTGTCCAGTACCGGTCCACAGCTGAGCACTCCCTATGGTAATGGCTTCAGTGGTGTCAGTGAATGAACAGTCTGAGCCTGCAAGGTTTGTCTGCATGTACAATGCATGGGAGAGTGCAATGCAGGAAAGGGTCAACTGGTGGATATGAATACAGTAATTAAGAAGGAAATATATATAGAGAATACTGGATGGGTAACCATGCAGAACCAGTGTGTTCTGCCACAGAGGGATCTGATTCCCTGTGACCTCAAGAGTGAAGCTCGAGAGATCCTTGGGAATCAGACCCCGGTTCTGCATTTGGTTACCTATCCAATACTTTTTATAGTGTATGGTGTCCCTCGATTTATTTTAAAAAAATTTTAGGAGCGATTTTTGGCTGGAAATCCATTTTTCCTAGTGCATGTCTCCCAGAGTTACAGTTTGTTGTTATGGTGGGTGCTTGCGACTGGGCGTCCCTATGTTTGCAACACACATTCCAATTGGCAGTTTGCTGTAGGAGGGACTTACAATAAAAAAACATGGTGGCCGGACAACTCGCTTAGCGAGCAGAGGAGCGGACTAAGGGAGAAAGTTGTGAGTAAATAGGTTTATATATGTGGCATATCTGGTTGATCCTGCATTTTCCCTTACAATTATTTATTTGATCCATACACAGAAAACTGCCACAGCCATGTTCAGTGCTGTTCGAAATAACATTGATGTGCAGCAGTTTTCTGTTGGTGCCAGTTTGAGCTTTCAGCCGTAAATGAATGGAACGCTGTTCTGCACATACAGTCAGTACAGTGTTCCATTCATTTAAGTATATGTGGATGAACAGCATTTTAGTAAGGCTGTATTTGAAGAACAACAATCCACCATAAACTATATCCTTCTTACATGTCAGCTGCCACCCAGAAAACACCCTGTAAAACCCACAAACTCTGCACAGTGTGCAGGACATCAGTGCCTGTCGTATAAGACTGAACACCACAGGTACCAGATGTTTTCAAATAGTAACGTAACTTGCTTTGCTGGGACCCAACATCCATCCTGCAAGTGGGGGTATGCATGATGGTTTTGGTCATGACATTCAGTTTTTAATGGTGCCTCATCACTAGGGAACACAGGTGTGAGAATATGCTCATCGTACATATTCTGGAGCAACACACAGCAGAATTCTGGTTCAGCCCATCACTGCACAGTACCATCACAGGACAGAAACAAGCCAAGCCTGCATGACACAGTAGGAGTGCAACACTAGTTTTAACCTAAATACCAGTGGTAGGATAGAGATTCCTGAATACAGACCACTGACACTCAAAATGTGTGACACTGGCCCACATAAACGTGGAGATGAACATTCAGAACACGTGAACCTAGTCTTTTATTTGTGCAAGGATTAATTTTGCATTATCATTATAAAGTCTGAGTTTTCACAAGACATGCTGTCAGTACAAAGTAGCACCTTTGCCATGTGAGAAGATGCAGCAATTCTAATTATAAAGGGTAAATAAAGGATGTGCTTCTTAATGTGGAGCAGCTGAGAGGCATGAAAGCCTGGTTAGTTTACTAAGATTACCTCAGATATGTGTTTACAGTCATATGTGTCTTTGTACAAAGAGATGAACAAACTAAAATTAGGTGATTTGATACCTTTTAGTGGACCGACATGGAATTGTAAGCACAAAAGCTTTTAGGCTATGTGGAGCCCTCCTTCAGGTGATGGCAATTTCTTGTGTCCAATCAAATTAAATCACATGATTTGTTCACCTGTAAGAATAACTCTACACCAACCCCAAAAGCTGGCTCCTATGGGTTCACCAGCTGTAGACCATTGACATCTTCTGGTTCCACCATGCTGCGGTGACATGGAATTTGCTGACCATCAGAACAGCGATGGCACAACACCATCAATTGGTAATGTGCTGTCGCTAGCGGAACTGGTGTTTTCTGTGGGGGGATTCAAGCCCCCTGTACCCCCCCAGACTTTAAATAAACAACTCCAAGTTAGAGTTGGTTCGGGGAAGGGACAAAGATCCAGGAGGCAATAGTGTCAGGAACCCAGCAGACCATCACAGTGAACTGCCAAAAATGTTGCTGTGATGGTCTTTGCTGTATTCCCGTTGTTGTTGCAACATGATACCACATCTTCTCACCTGTTGCCATCATACCTGTGCATCCAGTGTGAGCCCCCAAGGTGTTGCACACAGAACTAATTTCTACCAGAGGCATCATGAGCTGGCACTTTGGCTGCCTTGAATTGATCTGAGTGGACTGGTTTTGGAAGTGAGTATACCGGTACATGCACGTAGTAGTAGTAGTAGTAGTAGTAGTAGTAGTAGCTGTAGTGGGTATCTGTGAATCTGACTGTGACATCCCCTACAGTGAATTGAAGCTGGATGGGCAGCCTTGATTTGGTGTGCCCGAAGTTGGTTGGGTTCAGTGTTTCTGTCATCCCAGAGTGCCTCTGTCTCTCTCTCTCTCTCTCTCTCTCTCTCTCTCTCTCTCTCTCTCTCTCTCTCATGCAGTTCTCCTCAGCTAGTGATGTCGACAGTATAACTGCACTTCCAGTCCCCAGTTTCCCTCACTTGAGTTGCATGACTGTGGAGATGATGAGACTGGCACTGTGCTGGGAACTGTTGGCTGGCTACTTCTGCTTTCCCGGGCAACCATCAGCTTTACTCGGGTGCCCTGAGTTGCTGTTGGTAATGGTACACTTTTCAATGAGTTGGAGTTGGGCTCTGGGCTCCTCCCAGCACCAGCAACTGGTATGACTTGAACTGGTTTATACATGAGAGCAGGGCAGAACAGGTCATCATTCCAGTAGCACCACCAGGCAGGGAATTCTCATGACTACTTATTATAACCATGCAGCTGGTGTAAGCAAACATATTGTATCATTGAGTAGTACTGCTGTCGGTGGGAGAATACCTCAGCAAAAGTAAAAGTGTTTAATATTACAAACTGAGCTGAAGGGCTGTGCCCCTTTAATAATATATTTTATAGAACCAGCTGAGATGTCCTACAGTTTCAAGTAGCTTGAGCTTGTCTTCTACAGTACATGGAATTTGTTTAATGTATTCATTTTAATATTTAATTTATGTATGTATTTTATACCATAATCCACCAGAGAGGAAACTCAGGACTTAGGGTGACATCAGTTGCTTAACAGCAGCTATAATAAATAAACATGGGAATTATTTTAATGCCTTAATATGCAGCAAGCCCATCCTCCCACCCCCAAAATTCAGAAATCTAAACACAGTGAACTACAGTATGCAAAGGCAAGTAATTTCATGAGATCAGGAGGAAATCTTTATTATTTTTGATATAAGCATCAACAAACAGAAATTAACCATTGTCTATCAGTTACACTGCAATAAGAATTCAAATGCTGATTGGTTGTGATTGTGAATGACCCAGGTTTTAATTAGTGTAAGATAAGTATGTCAGATTGGTGAAGGACCATTTTCTTTTTTGCAGGTTAAACAAAACAAAACAAAAAAGAAACACTGAGGGACAGCTTTCTTTATTTCAGATGGAGAAGGCAATCGGAGGGTTGGGGTTGCCACTAGACACCAGGGAATGGTTATCTCATTACAGGCATGGCAATTGGAGGGTGGAGGGTGTCACTAGATACCAGGGAAAGATTATTTTATTGTGGGGACAGTGATCAGAAGGTGGGGAGTTCCATTAGAAACCAGGAAAACATACATTCATTAAGGGAATGTTGATCAGAGGTTGAAGGATGCCACTAGACACTAGGGAAAGATTAATTCATGATAGGGAGGGTGATCAGAGGGTGGGAGTGCCACTAGACACCAAGGAAAGATTAAATCATTAAGGAGATGGACATGGAGGGGCACTACTAGACACCACGGAAAAGGCTGCTCACTGCTCTCACTTCAGCCCACAAAACGAGTTCCAGCTGTGACTGCAGAAGTCAAAAAAGTCCACTGTTATACAGAGAAAGTGGGTGAATGGCTTCTCTTGTTAAGCTGGGCAACCAGGATTGTGCATGCCCAGAAAAGGTATTTCTGGCCCATATTTTAAAAAACAAATGTCAGAATCTAGCTAATTGGGGCCCATTTAGCTAGGTTCTGGTGTTTGTTTTTAGGGCTGTAGGGGGGTCCTGCAGACCTACTGCTTTGAGAAAAACAGCACTCCCACATTCCTTGATAAACAACAATTTGGTAGAGTGTCAAAAAAAGTCACCTCCGTGTCTTCGCGTCTGTGAGGTACTGTGCTTGCTGTGTCTATAGGCCATTGCACTGCACTACTTTTCTGGGTTTTCTGAATTCACATGTAGTACATTGGGTCTGAGCAATCGGAAGGATCTCCTGCATCCCTATGTCCCATCTCAGTCTCTGAGATTAGCCTCTGGTGCCCTCCAGGAGATCCCCAGAGTAAGGTTGTAGAGCTCTGGGGACCAAGTATTTGAGGTTGCTGCTCCAGCTCTTTGGAACTCTTTGCCTGGCCATCTCTGTGAGGCAAAATCACTGGAATTATTTAAATGCGAACTAAAAATGTTCTTATTTAGTCAAGCTTTTCCTGGATCTGAGGTAGATGGTTTAACTGCTTAGATGAAGAATTGTTTTACTTGTTTAGACTTTGATTTTATTCCTGTTATTTCTTGTACTATTTTTTGCTTTATTGTTTTTTTTTTGTCTTTTTTCCTAGGCTCATATTTTAACTGTTTTGTAAGGTCATCCTGAGCCTTTGGGAAGGGCAACTTAAATAAATAAAATCTACTACCACTACTATGTACTACTAGTATAGCTAGATTGCAATAAAAATACAAAAGGGAAAATGGGAACAACAAGTAACAGAGTAAACAGCTGGGATATTCCTCTGCTGTGCTCGGAGCTGCACATGCTGGGTTGCACTGTCTGTTCTCCCATGGCTGCCTCTTGCTGTAGTTGCTAACAAAAGCCCCAGCAGCTAAATGTTCACACACCAACTCTTGTCAGGGTGGTTCTCACATGACTCCGTGAATCATTCTTTGCAATGTTATTAATTTATTAATTTTCATTTCCAGCACATGCATTTTGGGACTAGATTGCTTTTTGGCGAGGTTGGGGGGGGTACTACACGTGCAGAGTTGGATGTTGTTTTTAGAAGTGAAGTGTCCATGGTGACATCAAGTCCTCCTACTGTGTAAACACAATCTGGTACAGTGACTTGGCAAGCTGTTTGCTGAGAGCTCTGCCCATGCCCAGGTCATGCAGACTGTGAAAAAGGCTATACCTCGTTGGCAGCGTACAGACTCGGTAGCCCATCTCCCCCTGGCAGTCTGCCCTACTAGTTCAGCAATTCCTCTGTGAAAAAAATAAAGTGCAGTTAGCTACTGTTTCAGGGAATCCCCAGTACAGTCATCTGCAGGGATTTTTTTTTAATTATCATAAAGTGCTTGATAACGGGTACATACTGCAGCGATGCATATTTAAAAAGTTTGAGATGTAATGTGTGTTTGCTGAGAGCTCTGCCTGTGCTCAGGTGATGCAGACTGTGAAAAGGCTTTACTTCGCTGGTAGTGCACAGACTTCATAGCCCATCTCCCCTGGCAGCCTGCCCTACTAGTTCAGTAATTCCTCTGCAAAAAAGAAAAAGCACGGTTAGCTGCTGTTTCAGGGAATCTCCAGGACAGTCATCTGCAGGGCTTTTTTTTTTTATTATTATAAAGTTCTTTATAATGGGCACATACTGCAGCAATGAATATTCAAAAAGTTTGAGATGTACTGTCTGTTTGCTGAGAGCTCTGCCCATGCTCCAGTCATGCAGACCATGAAAAGGCTATACCTCACTGGCAGCGCACAGACTCGGTAGCTCATCTCCCCAGGCAGTCTGCCCTCAATTCCTCTGCAAAAAGAAAAAGCATGGTTAGCTGCTGTTTCAGTGAATCCCCAGTACAGTCATCTGCAGGGATTTTTTTTTTAAATAATAAAGTGCTTTATAATGGACGTGTACTGCAGCAAGGAATATTCAGAAAGTTTGAGATGTAATGTGTGTTTGCTGAGAGCTCTGCCTGTGCTCCAGTCATGCAAACCGTGAAAAGGTTTTACTTCACTGGCAGCACACAGACTTGGTAGTCCATCTCCCCTGGCAGTCTGCCCTACTAGTTCAGTAATTCCCCTGCCAAAAAAAAAGCGTGGTTTGCTACTGTTTCAGGGAATCCCCAGTACAGTCATCTGCAGGGATTTTTTAAAAATAATAAAGTGCTTTACAATGGGCATGTACTGGAGCAATGCATATTCAGAAAGCTTCAGACTAAGTGTGTTTTTGACATGAGTCAAGAAGTGCTCTTGAGATGTCAGCCATTCATTAACCTTTCACCCTACTATGTATGAATGCTGTTCCCTGGAGCCTCAGTGTGGAGGCTCCACTCAGCTTAAACAGAGCATTAAAAACATAATCGAACTTCATTAAAAAAAAAAAAAAAATTTTAATTAGGTATTAATTAAGTGCATGTACACAGCTTGTCTCCTAGGCTTCAGTACTATTTAATAAAGCTACACATTTCTAATTGTGTTTGGTTTAGATGGGAGTTGACTCGTATGAGACACAAATGACCAAAACTTCAAGGGCTGTATCAATTTTTAGAACACATGCCTTATGAATTAGTCAGTGGCAGCATTACATAGGTGATCATGGATTTGGAAACAGTTCTATAAGAAAACCCATCCCAGTGAGTAAGTCACAAGCGTATATTCTCATTCCACTGACAATTTTAAAGAATGGTTTTGCAGTTCTGTGCTTGAACTAAATGACCTGTTGATGTAGGGTTTGCAGAAATGTTAATGGCAACTGGTGCCCCCTGCAGTAAAACTTCAGTCCACTTTGGTATTAGGGGGTAGAGGATACCCTTTCATTTTCCCCTTGGGTTTTTTCAGACCCCTCCCCCCACCAAAAAGGTTTACAAAGAAGCAGAAGATCAGCTGCACTCAGTCTGAGTCATGTTTTGTTGTTGTTGTTGTTATGTTTTAAACGTTGGGTATGATGACTTGCCCAGCTGTGCTTGGGTTATACTAGTTGGCTGCAGTGAGCATGGGGGGTAATGTAGGTGACCAAGACAAACAATGATTGGAAACAATATGGAAACTATACACCCCCCAACACAAAATCTCAGATTTGAGGTTAAAACAACCACCACAGTACTGTTTCTACTTATTATTGTTTTTCACAGTACTGAATCCTAGTTTCCTTAGGCATGTATTGTAGTAAAGTGCTAGGATTCTCTGCAGCTTGAAATGGACTCAAATGTCAAGAGAAGTTCAAAATGGGATAGAAGGATGATCGTATCTCAAGCTGACTGAAATGATTTGTGTCAGGGACAAAAATAGGATGTAACAGACTGGACATGGCAGAGGGTGTCGATAGAATGAGGAGAGATCTGAAGAAGCCTGAGGACTGGTCAAGGGAGTGGCAGTTGAGATTTAATACAAAAGAAATGCAAAATAATGCATATGGGGCACAAGAACCCAGGAACAGTATATCAGCTGGGGGATGATATAGAATGCCCCAAGCAGGAAAGGGACCTAGGGGTTATCATCTCTGTTGACCTCAATGTGGGGAATTAGTGCAACAAGGCAGTAGGAAAAGCAAACAAGATGCTGGGATGCATAGGCAGGGGTATCACCAGCAGGAAAAGGGAGGTCATAATTCCACTATACAACACATTAGTGGGGCCACACCTTGAGTACAATGTCCAGTTCTGGAGACCTTACCTACATAAGGACATAGACAGGGTGGAGGCATTTCAGAGGAGAGTAACCAAGATGGTGCAGGGATTACATCACAAACCTATGAGGACAGGCTGAAGGACTTAAATATGTACTCTCTAGAAGACAGGAGGGAGAGGGGGGATATGATTGAGACATATAAATACCTCACAGAGAGGAACAAGGTACAAGAAAACACAACTTTTCATAGAAAGAGATGCTCCAGGATTAGGGGACATGGGATGAAACTAGAGGGAGCGAGGTTCAGAGAGAACATGAGGAAGTACTTCTTCACAGAGAGGGTGGTGGACAAATGGAATGACCTGCCAGAGGAGGTGGTGGGGGCAGAAATGATAACAGGATTCAAGAATGCTCAGGATAGGCATAAGGGGATCCTAGTAGTTGGGGGAAGGGGACAACCTGGTTCTAGGGAAGCTTCAACATCTATGTATCTATGTGTATATATATATATATATATATATATATATATATATATATATATATATGTATCTTAAAGCAGTGTGGATTGTAATACTATTAGTTTAATACTTAGTTTAAACTTTTGACTGCTGTGCATGCAACAGGCAGGACCTGAGGCAAAGCCAGGTTCCCCAAATCCTCGCTTTTGAATGCAAACGATCCTTTGGATTGCCACAACTATATGCAGATACTGACACATCTACTATATATGAATGTCAGTATCTGCAGTCCTCTGTGGTCAGATATGTATTACCTAGCTGTATTGTTGTAGCAATCGAAAGGATCATTTGCATTCAAAAGTGAAGATTTTGAGAGCCTGGCTTTGCCTCATGTCCTGCCTGTTGCACACACAGCAGTTAAAGGTTTAAACTAATTATTAATCTAATAGTATTTTATAAAATGGGCTAAATATTTTGAGGAATTTCAATGGTTCTAAAACTAGTCCTGGCCAAGTGGATGCAGGTTTTAAAAAAAAATCAAATGGGCCAGTAGAATTTTGAAAGTACCGCACGCCATATTTTCCCTTTTCTTAAGTATGGACAATTGGAAATATAGGCACACACATACCTCCCCTCCCCCGACTTAAATCCTAAAACAACTAAAAAACAGAAGACTAACATTGTTTGTTAACACCATTTGTTCTTTTTTTTTTTTTTATGGTTATCACAGACCAGACCACTCAGCCTGGCTCAATGGCTCACTCAGCTCCAAACGTCCCCCGCCAACTCCCGTCTTCAGTTCGCTCCTCCTCATTAGAAGCACACGAAGCTGCCCAAATGTTTTCTTAGTTACCTTCAGTCATGAAATAACAACTCATATCTTACTGCAATGGTGCACTCCCCTCCACTCCTTCACAAGACTGCGCATGCACTACCACTCACTCCTTACCAGCTCCTCAATGGAGCTTACAGCAAAATGGACAAAATAAAAAAAAGACATGAAAAACTCAAACACATCCTTAGGATGTGTGTGTCACTCTCTTTAGCCAAAAGTCAATAGGTGGGGGGGCACACATGTGTGTCTTGGTAACCATGGTAACCACCTTCAACTATGGTAGCCAAACTAAGCCAAGCCAACTGCTCCCATAACACAAAGAAGCTCTGACAACTGTGTGCTACCTGTCCCCCGCTGTCGCACCTCCCAAGGCCAGTGGTCTTTTGCAGGTAGAGCCCCTAAGATGTTTAACCCCCTGGGCAGTGAACTCACCAACTTAGTCACCCTCTGCTCATTTAAACACAAACTACATCAAGCACTTGTGTCCAGGGCCATGTGTGACTGTTTCTCTTAATTCCCTTGCCAGTCGCCCCTGTTTTTCTCCATCTCACCACATCTGTGACTGTTTATCTTAATTCCCTTGCCAGTCATTCCTGTTTTTCTCCACTTCTCTATTATCTCCACCCCAGCTAGTCCCCCACCCCCCTCTTTACCCTGCCTCCCTTCCTCCCTAGTCCTAGTCCACCACCCTTTTTCTCTTGCCCATTCACTCTTACCCCCCTTTCCTAGACTGTGGCTACTCAATTTCCACTCCCCCTTCCCTTTGACAATGCCTTCTGGCTGCATTACAATCATGTAAATATTGTTTCCTGTGACTTATCATTCCTAAATTATGCTTGGTATTGTTGATCTAACTGTTAATTATACTACCTGTAGCTTCTAGCTTGTTTATGTTTACTCTGTACTGAATTTTGTATTCCAACTGATTGCCTGCTAGCCTACACAATTTGTACTCCCAATCTTTGTATACTGATGTGGAACTTTTGTAAAGGAGGCTTTGGCTCAAAGGTATATATACGAAATTCTAATAAATAAATAAATAAAATAAACTGGGACAGAAGTCCAAAGTGCAAAAAAAAACGGAGGTGGAGGAACTATTTTACATCCAAACACAATAAACATTTTAATTTTTTCCATCTAAACATAAATCGTATGACAACTACATCCATGCTAAATAGAATAGCCCATTTTATAAGTGCAATAAGACACGATAGGGTGTGCATTAAACAGTCATAATGCATGGCTAGGGGTCTGGACACACTCGTCCTGCAGCCTCATGCCTCACTATGCCCCCTAGCCATGCGTTAGAACTGTCTAACACACAGCCTGTCATGTCTTATTGCTTACACAATTGAAACTGCTTTAAGGTTTTTGTCCCTGACACAAAACATTTCAATTAGCTTGAGACACGATCATCCTCCTATCCCATTTTGAACTTCTTTTAACATTTTAGTTAATTTCAAGCTGTAGACAATCTTAGCACTTTACTATTGTACACGCCTAAGAAAAAAAAGCCAATCAGCGAAATGGGACTGATTTTTGAAAACCAAAAACACAGTACAACCCACTAATTATTCTTCCCATAGAACACTGAACTTGGAGTGCCCTCTGTAGTAACCCTTTACTCCTACAGGAGTCTCACAGCACTTGCGAAGTTCCAAAGGGAGGCAGTATAGCGCATTGGTTTAAGGCTCTGAGCTGCAAATCTGGTGACATCTAGGAGACCAAACCTGGGTTTGAATCCCACAGCTTCCACTTGCATACTGTGTGACCCTGAGCAAGTCACTTAACTTCCCTGTGCTCCCAGGTTGCTCCTGTAAAAAAGCTTTCGGCTTAGTGTACTACTCCTGGTTAAACAACTAAATTAAATAAAAAAAAAGGGAGACTCAGAGAGTCAGGGTGAAAGTGAATCAATCAACTGAGCTGATCACTTTCTTCCAATTCTCAGTCTCCTTTCCTTCACCATCACAGCGTTCTTCTGATGAGCATCCACACAAGCATCTTAAATGATGTCAGCCTGCAGTCACCTCACTCAGAAGCATGCAAAATTAAAAAATATATTATTATCAGCAGAAAATCTATCTCTACACCTCTCAGAATTATATGAGGCAATGCACAATAGTCATGTTCTCAAACAAAGAATTTGTTAAAAGGAAGTAGGAATTCAAAATAGTTCACAACAGTGTTGAAAAATTCAGCAAAAGTCTTTTGCTATGCAGTGTCCAGCAGCATTAAACATTGCAAATAGGCTAATACTGTACCATAATACTGTGTCTACTTCCTGGAATGCCCTGAAGCAGTAAAGCAGTCAATGTTCTTTTCCTGCCACTTTTTAAATTTTCTTCCAGCTTTCCCCAGTTTTATGTGACACATTTTCAACTCAATGTATTTTTTTCTGCAAGCATCTGCAATTGCTATCCAGGTTCAAACTTAGCTCTTATCCGAGCCCTGAACCCAGGCCTCTCTAGTTCATGTTTTGAGCTTTCATGGAGACTAGTCTTTAGGACAGGTCTGGGTGACTAAGAATCGGAGTTAAAGTGAACAGCGCAGCTGACTGACTTACTTTCACCCGGACTCTCTGAGTATCTTGTTGGAACTTCACATGTACTGTGAGACTCCTCTAGGAGCAAAGGGCTACTACAGAGGGCACTCCAAGTCCAGTGTTCTATGGGTAGAAAACTTAGTGGGCTGCAGTGTGTGTATTTTTTTTAATCATTCCCATTTAGCTGAATAGTATTTTTGGGGCTGCAGTGGGTGGAGCCCTAAAGACCTATTGCTTTCAAAAAATGACTCCACATTCCTTGCATTTTTTGTGACCGAACAACATGTTACGCATTGCACCACAGTCTCCTCCATGTCTGTGGAGCACTCCAGTCACAGTGCACTATTTTTCACTAGAAAAACAATCAGGCTGTCCTGATCAGGACACTGGAGGATCAGGAACCTACTGTGTCACTGTTATGCTTCTGGAGGGAGGTGGGGGGGATTGATGAGAGTGGAGGTCAGGTGGTGGGATATCTGTAATAAAAATCCACTGGTCACAGAAAAACAGAACAAACTGCACTATATCCAATATAGCCCCCACACTCTACTACACATGGGCATACTCTCGCGCATGTACAATAGAGCTTGTCAGCCATCTTGGACATGGCAGACTGTGCCATGCTCTGCCATGACCTCAGTTTATTTATTTTCTTTACAGTTAAAGCTATCCCCCACCCAACCCTCCCTCTTAGTATCCATCACCTCACACACACACACCACAGAAACATAAGAATGACAGATCGGGTGCACAATCCTCCAGTGTTGCAATTGTGTGCCTCCGTACTTTTATTTGATTTTCCACCCCAACCTGACTCTCCCTCTCAGCACCCACTCCTTCACCTCCCCGAAACAAAACATTGACACTGGGGATGCCCAATCCCCCAGTGTCACAAACTGGAATCCTTGGGGTTTTTCTCTCTTCAACCTGAAAAAAAGAAACCATCCATCGATGTCTTATGTGGCCATAGAGTGACAATGGGGGTGCCCAATCCCCCAGTGTCATGACTCTTGCCTCCATACTTTTTTTATTTTTTATTTTCTCCCCCAACCCACCCTCTCAGAACCCACCACCCCACCCCCACCCTCAAAAACATAACACTAACACTGAGGTGCCCAATCCCCAGTATAGTGAATGGGAATCCTTGTTTTTTTTTCCTTTCTGCCTGAAAGAAGAAAATGTCCATCAATGTCTTTTATGGCCATTAATGACCCCCACCCACCCTCCACTCTGCACCACCCTCCCCAAGCTCTTGCTTACCACTGGGAGGTCAACACAAATAATCTTCTGTGGACCACAGATACATCTTCCCTCTTCAAAGCCAGACCACAAACAGAGGAAACAGGTATTTGACTCAATGTATTTCAATATGAGTTTTGAACTTAGTGCCATAACTTGACCATTTTTGCATATTTCAGCCCCAAATTTTCAACATGCCTTCTTTGGGATCCCACCTCATGAACAATAGCACTGTCATTAGGCAGATCTGTCCTGAAAGGTGATTTCATGGTCCCTGTGTGAAATCACCTTTTGGGCAGAAGTTGAAAATGTTCACTGCCTTTGTTTATGAGGTGGGGTCATAAGTAGACTATGATGAAAGCTGGGTGTAAAATTATTAAAAAAACAACAAAGTTATGCACCTACATTGAGTTTTGCAAATGCAGGCTTATAACTTTGGTAATTTTCAATATTTTTACCCCAAATTCACAACAGAGCTATATCTTTATAGCACATCATGTGTGTGATAGATGTCATTTTTCAAATCCTGGCGAAAATGTTTTTTTTTTTATTTCCCAAAAGGTGGTCTTACACTCCCTGCATGAAATCACCTTATAGCCAGGGGCTGAACATTTTCTCTGCCTTTATTCATGAGGTGGCATCATAAGAAGTCTATGTTGACAATTTGGTGTAAAAATCTTAAAAAAACAATAAAGTTATGAGCCTACATTGAATTTTGAGAACATAGCCTCATATCCTTAGTAATTTTCAATATTTTTACCCCAAATTTCCAACACAGCCATTTCTTTATAGCACCTCATGAATGTGAGAACTGCCATTTTTCAGCTCGTGCCCAAAATATGTTTCTGCATCCTGAAAGTTAATTTTGCAGTCCCTGCACAAAATTACCTTTCAGCCAGGAGTTGAACATTTTATCTGCCTTTATTCATGAGTTGGGGTCATAAGAAGGCTATGTTGAAAATTTGATGTAAAAATATTTAAAAACACTACAGTTATGAGCCTACTTTAAATTTTGCAAATGCAGCCTTAAAACTTTGGTAATTTCCAATAGTTTCCCTCAAAATTACAACACAGCCATTTCTTTATAGCACCTCATGAATGTGACAGGTACCATGTTTCAACTCCTGCCCAAAATGTGTTTTTCCATCCTGAAAGTTGATTTTGCCATCCCTGCACAAAATCACCTGTAGGACAGGAGTTGAACATTTCCTCTGTCCTTCTTCATGATGCAGGGTCTTAAAAAGGTCATGTTGCAAATTTGGTGTAAACATATTAAAACACAGATTTTCCATATTTTTATCCCAAATTCCTCACCTGCAGCCCTACCAGCTCTGGCCAGAATTTGTTTAAAATTGCAGCATTTTATGTATTTTCCACATTTGCTGGTTCGTGGAGAAAAACAACAAGATGAAAGTATCACTGTACGCAAAAATGCTTCCTGCTGTGAGAAGCAAGTGGTGAGAAACCAAAAAAGGGTCCTGTGACATCCAGTTTTGCATTTTGCACCAGAACATTATCTCAAAAGCCCTACTGTGTCTGCTCAGAACAGAAAACACAAAACTTTAAAGCATTATAACTCTGGAACCTTTTAATCTTTTTTCACCAAACCTATCAAAGGCACTAACTTAGGACATGACACATGTCCACTGCAAATGTGGGCAAAAATTCCATTCTATTTACTGTAGGCTGTAGGTGAAAGCAAAAAAAAAACTACGTTACGTATAGGCAAAACATTAACCATCTACAGAAAAATGACATACGGCATGTGGATCTCAGAAACCACACAAGCTCCCCTCACAAAGTTTTCCACAGATCAAGACCTTGCCTCCTAGACAATGCATGCATAATTTCAGCTGATTTTGTCAAACAGTTCCAAAGTTATTAATGTGCAAAGTTAGGGGTTTAACACTGAACATCCTACTCAACCTTAACTATGGTGGCTCTACCATGCCACTGTAATATATATATATATATATATAGAGAGAGAGAGAGAGAGAGAGAGAGAGAGAGAGAGGATATTTAAATATTTTTACTTGTTTTAATTATTGCATACATTTAAAAAATTACATATATTTAAAAATGAATAAGTGCAATAACATATTCTAGGGTGTACATAATTCCAGAGTGATACACTTACCAGGTGTGTTAAGGCACTCGGCTCACACCCTTGTTCCTTACAAAGTACCTGTGGCATGTGGGAAATTAAGCAATAAGGGATGCCCAGGGGTTACAGTAAAAGTCTGTTAATCAATCCCTAGTACTGTAATTTGGCAGGAGGTGCAGCCAAGCGAAGGTTGCCATGAGACCTTCATTCACAGCAGAGAAGCGTCCCCCTACCTGATGAGGGACCCAAACCGTTATTCTCATCCTTAGGGCCACTCAAATGTAATTCAGCTGTCAAGTAAGGAAGGTGGTAGTAACAATTTGATTTGTGGGCATCAGTGCTACTCTAAGTATGTCTGGATGGGTTACCAGAACAGGGGGTGGCTATATGGGATTTGTGTGGGCTTAATTATTTAAAAAAATCACTTACAGTATACTGTATGGAATTGCCTGAAAGCAAAACTTCTAAAACATTTATGAAACTTGCTATAGACAATATTTTGTCCTGATTTCAGTTGCTGGTTCTCAATTTCTTTTAAAGGAAATGTTTCTGCTTCTTTTTAACTGGTGACCTGGTTATGCACCACACACTCAGTAGTCTTTGTTATCTGTTTCCTATCTAGCAATTTTGTAGAACATAGTCTTCTGAATAGACAGAAATGGAGGATGGCACTTTTCTCAATAAACTTATATGATGCAGTAAATCTACAAATCCACAGAACAAACTTTTTAGGTCATACCTGCCAATGTATTTGTAACATCAAATATTGTATTCAGTGAAAAACAGTTTTGACATTTTTCAATATAAATGAATGTTAATGTCCATCTTCACTCATAACTCGATAATTGTAAGACCTCCTTATTAGCAACAATATTTTTTTTTTGCTTTGTCGAGCGCTATAAAGGAAATGCATGTATGAAAAAACCTTTACCTCATGAGTGCTGAAATGTGTTATACTATCAAAGTCAGTCTTATGAACGTACTACTAACATAGAGATCTGCATTATTATAAGGGTTAGAGAAAAATTAAAAAGTCCTAAATCTTCTCCAAGCATTGTTATGAATGTATACCATACATCAACATTTTGTATAACACCAGCTGGCTATAGTGCAGTGGTAACACTATTGCTTGCCATTCATTTGACCTGGGTTCAAGTCCTGAGCCTCTGAACTCTGGTGACAACAAGCAAGGTGGGGTTCTGATGTTCATCTTGAATGCCTCCTGCCTTGGGGAGAAAAGACTCATTCAGATATCTAAACACTGCTTGGTGGTCTAGGTGAAGGGGGTTGTGTGAGAGGAAACAAGTGATTAATTAAGTAGCAACCTTAAAGTCAGCATGCATTCATTCACCTGGCATGCTGTGGCTCTACGATGCCGGTTGGACAAATTTTGTTTTCAGCCAACATTACAACAACAGATTTATGTCAACCACAAGTTGCAGTCGACATAAATCCAGCAGGAGAACTGGTTCTTTTTCAGAGTTGGAGTTGATTTAGGGAGGGAGTGCAGGACTGGGGGAAAGTCTTCTGGAGTCCCGGGCGGACTTTTACAGTGAACTGTCAATGTTGTCGGCATCGACGTGTTCACTGCAAAAGTTCTGGTGAGCAGAGGGCAGGCTGCATGCTGTGATGCTGAGATGTCACATTCCTAGAGCAGGGCTGGCAGTGGAGTTCCCAATGAGGGGGCTGGGTTATCCACCCATTCGGTGACCACAACAGAGGGAATACTGGGTTGCTCCACAGGAGCATGCCATGTGTTAGACATAAGGAGAGAAGTTACAAGGATTAAAAATACAGGGCATAACTGGGACAGATGAAGTTCCCTTGTCCGACCATTCCCAACCAAGCTGCCTTACCTACCTCCTCCTCACCAGCTCCTCCCTCTGGTCACCCCTCTGATTAAATTCAAAGTATATCCAACTCCATGAAGGCCTTATCCCAACTCTGAGGTTCAACCTGTGTGAAAAAATCTGCAGGTTACCAGTAGAGGGCCTGATTTAAGAGGGAGAGAATTCAGGGAAGGAGTGTCAGTCACCAGGGATTCCTAGAGTGGAAAGAGGTACTGAGGGAGAAGAAATAAGATTCTCTGGTCATGTCCAGGGGTGTTAAAGCCTGGAGATCACTCATCTTATTGCCAAGGCTTCTGGCATTTTTCTTATTACTCTCTAAATATCATGATTCCCCCTTCTTGCATTGCCACTTCACCTCAATGATTTACCCCCTCCTTCTTGTATTTTTCACAAAGTAAATTTGTGGCGTTTCCTAACCCCATGCCTTTCCTATCTGCAATACTTTGGGACTGCTTACCAGATTACTTAAATACTTATAGCTCCTAGGTTATCCCAGTCAATTTCCTGCCTTCCCTTGGGCTAGTTTAAATGCCCAACAAAGTAGCATCTAAACCTTTCACCCAGAACTGCTATTCCCCTCCTGGATGGATGGGGGCCATCTCCTTTGTAAGGCCTCCAACCCCCAAAGAAGGACACCAGTCCCTGATGTAGCCAAAACTGTCTTCCCTGTACCATGCCTTTAAACACTCATTAAAGACCCTGGTGTGGTGTGCCCTCATCTTCCTCCAGCTGTATACAGGTGGCACCTCAGTGCAGGCCAGTCTTTGTTTGTGAAGCTTATGGTTATGAACACTCAGCAGGCAAAGGAAGGGGCAGTGCATCCCAGTTACATCTGTTAATAAAAATCAATGACAGAATCACATCTCTTCTTTTTCCTCAGAATACAAAATGGTGAGTTTTGCAAAGGGGTGTACTAAACTGACCGAAAAAGTTACGACGATATAAAAAAGAGAAGCAAAACTGGAAAGAAAGGATTAAGGGTTGTTAACTGTGGGGCTTGTTTGACATAACAACTGATAAAAATAACACCTTTTTAACTAGCACTGTTGTTTTAAAGTATTAGTGGAAAAGGCCGTCTAACAATACCATACACAACTGTGTTCATGATAAACACTAAAAGCTTATGATGTGGATAATTTTAATATCAGTCTTTCCCCCGGGTAATGCTCTTTTATATGACCCTCATTTTTTCTCCAGTTTAGCTTGAAATTTTATTTTCTTTGGATTTGTTTCACTAAACAATTTGCTTCTACTGAGTAAAAGTTCAGGGAAAAAGAAGCAATATGGCTCTGGCATTCCCAAAAGGGATTCATCTTAATCCTAGGAATTTATTATAGTTTATTTTATGCTATTTCTGTTTCTAGTTTGTTTCTTGTTGTGGAACACATCCATGAATCCACTTCAGCTTGTGATTTGTGAAGCTGTCACATATAGTCACATGTTTTCACCAAACTCAAGAGTGAGTACCAACACTGATGGGGGGTAGGATATGGTAAAAGGGTTGTCAAAGGCAACAAGCAATGCAGCTCAGGGCAATGGATAGTGAAAATACAGTAGGTAGGGTTCATGCAGAGTAGACTGCTTAAATGCCAGAAACTTTAGTAATAAAATGAGTGAGCTTCAAGCAATGGCAGCAGATGGCATCCCAGACATAATGGCAGCGATGAAAACATGAGCATCACCCAACAATGACTGGGATCTTGCATTATTCAGCTGGGACAGGTATAAGGGGGGGAGAGAGGGTTGCATTGAATGTCGGGGAGGGTATTAGAGTGATAAGCAGATGGGGGCATGGCAAAATCACTATGGGTGCAGCTAACAGTGGGAGAAGGGTTATTCACTTAGGAGTCAATTAATGGCCCCTTAGTCAGATAGAAGAGGTGGACAGGGATCCAGACAAGGAAATTATGAAGACAGCAGTTGGAGGGGGGAAGCTGTCCTGTTTGGAGACTTCAACATACCAGATACTGACTGGAGCGTCCCATGGAGGAAAGCAGTAGAAATCAGGCATTGGTATATACCTTTCAGGACTGCTTCTTAACTCAACACATGGAGGAACAGACTAGGGACAGGACCATACTTAGTCTAGTTCTGACCAACAAAGATATCACTGGGGAGCTACCATTGGAAGAGCTGCTTCGGTCTAGCAGTCACAACACAGTGTGGTTCATCAAAGCCCTGAGATCAGATAAGCAGCTATCTCAGACAACAGTCCTGAACTTTAGGAGGTCAGACCTTTGGAGGATGGAGGGAAGGCTAAGGGAAAAGCTTGTAGGGTATCAGCAACTGGAAGAGGCTGAGAGTAAGTGGGTTCCCATTAAAGAAGAGACTTCAGCTGCAGCAAACGTTTACCTCAGACAAATGGGTAACGGGTAAGAGGCACAAGATGCCAATATGGTTCTCCAGGGAGGATAGGCTAACAGTGAGGAAGAACAAGATGACCTTCAAAAGAAAAAGGGTGGCATAGAGAGACTAAGAAAGGATGGGGCATGGAGGATAAGAAGAAAGCTAACATTCTGAATGAATATTTCTGCAAGGTATTTACAGTTGAGTGGTGCCTTTGCCAGAGCGCAGCATCTACCATGAGTGAAGAACAAATCTGGAAATGAGTAGAATCCCAGCGGAAAGGGTGCTTAAGAGACTGAAAGGCTTGCAGGGTAGATAAGACCCTAGGATAAAACAGTTTACACCCATGGGTACTCAACTAGATGGGTCAGGCCCTGGCTGCACACCTAACAGACCTATTCAACTGCTTGATTATGACAGACTTAGTTCTCAGGAACTGGAGAGTAGCAGATGGTGTCCCTTTGCACAAGAGTAGCAGTGGGTTGCTCAGGGAACTACAGACAAGTTAACCTGGATTCAGTTGTCAGGAAGGTACTTGAGATTATAGTTAGGGAGCAACTGGTTAACTTTCTAGAGCCACATAAACTCCAGGATGGCAATCAGCACAGCTTTGTGAGGGGAAGGTCCTGTCAGGTGACCCTCATTGATTTCTTCCATGTCATGATGCTGGCATTGGACAAGGGCAGACTGCTAGACATCCTGTACCCAAAATGTCAGAAAGCCCTTGACTTCATGCCCTTAACAATCTGGTAAAGAAACTGGAGCACATAGGTGTAGGATAGAAAGATACTAGATGGGTGGGGAATTGGTTGGGGGTGGTGGAGAACCCAAACAGTTGTACTAAATGATACATACTCCAAGATCAGGGGATTATGAACAGGGTCCACAGGGGTTAGTCCTGGTCTTCTTCAATGCATTCATTTGTGACATTGGAGAAGGGTTCCAGGGCAAGATGTGTCTATTTGTGGCAGAGCTGATAGTGAGGAGGGTAGAAAGGAATTGAAACTAGACCTGGGGATATTATATCGGAACAGTTCTGGATTTGACAACTGAACATGAGGCAGTATAGCGCAGTGGTCTAAGGCTCTGAGCTGCAAATCTGGTGACATCCAGCAGACCAGACCTGGGTTTGAATCCCACAGCTTCCACTTGCATACTGTGTGACTCTGAGCAAGTCACTTAACCTCCTTGTGCTCCCAGGTCGCTCCTGTAAAAAAGCTTTCAGCATAGTGTGCTATACCTGGTTAAATAACTAAATAAAAAAAAAAATTCAATGCCGAAGAGAACAAGGTTATGCACTTGGGAAGGGGGATAGGAGGATTGAGTATTGGAGAAAGGAGTGTAACTGACATAGATATCAGAAGAGATGGAACTGGGAGTTAAAATTAGTGACAGCCTCAAAACCTCAGCCCAGTGTAATACGGTTTATGAGAAAGCTAACAGGATGCTGGGATGCATAGAGAGAGCTTGGTCAAGCAGATGGAAGAGATGATCCTGCACCAGTACAAGTCCATGGTGAGGACACACTTGGAATACTGTTCACAGTTCTGGAATCCTCACTTGAAAAAGGATGACTACCTGGAGTTAATCCAAAGGAGGACAATTAAAATGAGAACTTTCTGGGAAAGATTGGCCAACCTTGATATGCACTCACTGAAGGTCAGGAGAGGGAGGGGTGACATGACTGAAATCTTACAGTAACTAAAAGGCATAAATAGAATGGAAAGATAGTAACAGTTTATGCTTTGTGAGGGGTCCATCACAAAAGGGACTACTACTACAAGCTGGTAGCGGGAAAATTTGAAAGGGTCATGAGGAAACACTACACAGAGACCTTGCTAGAAAAGAGGAATTGTCTGCCAGAGGAGCTGGTCAATGTCATATTGATGATCAGTTTCACGATGAGGTGTGTTAGACACATGGAACTGTTAAGAATGATGAGGGGAGGGGTGGAGCTAATATAAAGAAAGGGTTAGTCCAAGTGGAACTAAAATACTATTGATTTAATTGATCTATTATAGAGGTCTAACCAGTGCTAGAGGGTTCTATATGATAACGGCAATCACAGAATATCAATCGCCGTTAGGTCGAGTGTACATGGCCAAAAATGAATTTCATCGATGCACACTCGCGGCAAACGGGAAAAGGGTGCCCGAGATATACGTGCTTCCTTTCAATAAGGGGGGATTCACCCCCCGCACTCCCTACTAAAGGATTCTCATTTCCAAGGGGGCTGCATGTCTCATAAAGACTGAGCAGAAGTACTCATTAAGTTCTTCTGCTTGTTCTGCCTCCCTTTCGGCCCACCCATCATCATTTTTAATTTTGGTTATCTGTTCCCTGATTTTTCTTTTTTCTCTCTGACATATCTGAAGACGTCTTTCTCTCCTTTCTTAATCCCCTGTGCTAATGTCCTTTCTTTTGAGGCCTTGGCTCCCCTAATGACCTTGGTCACCTCTCTTGATCTCATTTTGTGTTCCTCCCTATCCTCCTCCTTACCGGTTCTCATAAATTTCCTGAAGGCTGCCCTTTTCTCCCTCACAATCTCTTGCACCTCACTTGTCCACCAACTAGGTTTTCTGGCCCTCATATTATTTCCAGCACCCCTTGTGCACAGGTTTGCTGCCTCAATCAGTCCCAACTTCACAATCTCCCATTTTTGATTTGTATCCATCCCAGAACGTATGGTTGCTAAATGCTCCCTCACTATTGTGACCATCTCGCCAATGTCAGCCCTCCAGAAATTTGTCACTCTGATTTTACTATGATTACCTTCCTTGCCCTTGTCCAAGGTGAACCAAACTGTGTTGCATTTACTCCCTACCAAGGGGTCCTCAACCCTCACATCTTGTACCTGGTCCCCCTCTGTTAATACCAAGTCCAGGATATTCCCTTCCCTGGTCAGTTCCTATATCTTCTGTGAGAGGAATACATCCTGGAATCTGTCGAGAAAGGCCTGCTGTCTGGAGTTAGTGGAGGACATTGTGCTCTAATCTATCACTGGTAGGTTGAAGTCTCCCAGCACCACCATGTTTCCCCTTAGACAGTGCTCAGTGATGTTTGTCACTAAGTCCTTATCTACTTCCTCTGCCTGGGATATAGGTCGGTACAGTATGCCACACCCAATCTTATTTCCTCCCCTTCCTGTCCTCTACACTGACCCATAAGATGTCTGCTCTCCCTTCCCCATCACCTTCCCTATTACACATTATTTCTTCCTTAATGTAGAATGCCACCCTCTCCCCTCCCTTCTACCCTATGTCTTCTATACAAGTTGTACCCTGAAATTGTGACTTCCCAGTCCTGGTACTGGTTAGCCCATGTTTCTGTTATGGCAGCTATGTCTACTCTGCCTCAAGTAATCAATGTTTGGAGTTCAGGGATCTTGTTTACTAAGCTTCTAGCATTAAGGTATACCACCCTCCAGCCCTTTTCCCTGTCCATCTCTCCCTGTTTTAGCCTTTTAGTCACTCATATCTCTGAAATCTGTTCACTTCCCATGTTACCTTTCTGGGGGATGCTGGAAGTCTCCTGTTTCTTTGGTTTTGGTCTGACTAGTTTGTTTTTGCCCCCCTCCCCCCCATTTAGTTTAAATTATATGTTTCTTCAAACAATTCTCCCAGTTTATGCTTAAGGCTCCTTGTTCCCTTCTTATTCAAATTGTGCCTGTCATGGGCATACAATCCCTTGTCCTCCCCTCCCCAGTTTCCAACTAATCCAAAACCTATCTTCCTGCACCACTGAGCCAGCCATTCACTGAATTTCTTAATCATTCACGTCCTATTTGTGCTTGCCTTTGGAACTGGGAGCACCTCTGAGAAGGCAATGTATTGAAAATTATTTGCACAAACCCTGGCTAGCTCTTTAAATCTAGCTTGCACTTCTTGCAGGCTATTCCCATCCAGGTCATTTGTGCCAAGGTGTAGCAGCAAGTGAGGCTTTTCTCTGTTGTCTCATGTGCTGGTATAATGTGTTTTGCCTTGTGTACCATCATTCCCGGTAAGCAGTCCACCCATACAGCACTACCCTTATTTCCCTTGTCTTCCCATTTGATTCTTCTCATGATTGAATCCCCCATTAATAGGACCCTTTTGTCCACCCCTCACTGCCTGCCCTGTATCCCTGCCAGTCCCTCCCCTGTCCCCGTATCCTTCCCCCCTTATCTTGCCTTTTACCTCACCTTCCTTTTTTTGTCACTTGCTATGCTGTTACTCTGGTTAATCGTTACATTTTCCATACTGCCACAAATTTCCTCCTTACTCAGCCTGGTTGCTTCCTTCTTCCTGGTATCCTTATCCCTTCCCACCCACCCAGTATCCTTTTCCCCTACCCCTTCCTCTGTTTCATGGGAGTGTACTTTGTCCCCCTCATTCTGTTTCCCATTTCCTTTCTTTCTTATTTCCATGCCTCTTTTCTGTGCTTGTACGTCTTCCTCCCATATTTGCCCATTTTCCCCCTTTTCTCTCCTGTCCCCCTAGCTGGTGAGTATGCCGCTAGTTTGTTCATTTCCCCCTGTCTAACATCTACTGTTGTGGTAAGTGTATCCATATCCTGCTCTGTCAAGTATTCCCTTACATCCTTTTTTAGGTTGTTCCTTGGTCCTATTTCCACCAGTGGGTTCCTGTCTACTCTCCTTCTCACCTCCATCAGTCATGTCCCCCTCTGACCTTGTGGCTTCATCCTCCAGGGATGCCAGTGGTGAGAATCTATCCCCCTGCATACTGTTTATGTCATGATTTGTACATCTTTGGCTTGCAAACCCTTGTTTTGTAAACTCTGTCCCCCATCCCCTATTAATTCTTGGGCTTCCATACCCTTGCATTTTATACTTAGACCCCCTTCCCCTATTCCATCTAAATGTCACTAATTGCCACTCATCTTTCCTAGGTCTCTATTGGTTCCTTGAACTGGTTGGCTCACCCCCCATATCTTTAGACTTCCTCCTGTCCCTTCCTGCCTGTGGTCTCTGTGGAGTCCAGGCCCCCTCCTGTATCCTTCCTCTAATCACCCTAGTTCCCCAACTAGCCACCCTACCTGCTGTTTGAGGTGTGTAAGATGTCTGCACACCATGCATCCCCCATTCCTCCATGAAATGGCTAGGACCATGGCAGTCCCTCATCCATTACAACCTTCTACCCTCCCTGTGTTACTCTTTTGGATCCTAATCTGCTTTATACCCCTTGGACATGACCATTCACTCTTCCACTGTCCATTCCAATGTGCTCTTCGATCCATTTTTAAGCAGTCTCTGTCCACCTGCCCAGCCCCTCACTTGGACTCTCCTGTATTTTATCGTACCCTTCTGTCCTCCCTTATGCCCATAAAGACTCCAGTTTTATGTCCTGAATGAGTTCATGCCCTCCTCTGACATGTTTCCTGTGTAGGACTCCTCTAGTTAAAAGGATGCCCTCTTGCAAGTAAATTTGTGCACCCCTCACTGTAGCACCTCTTTAAAGCCATCCCTCAGCTTTTTTGCAGGATGCTTCACTAAAATTATCTCTTAAACTGTTTCATATAAATCAGTGATAGTTATCCCCTTTCCTTCCAAATAATCAAACTACCTATATGGGGTCTAGACCTGCTTCTGTCCAGTTTAACCTGCTTCAGACCAGTACATTTTTGACTCAGTGGTATTGGCCCCTATCCTTCCCAACAATCAATTACCAGTGACTCAGTGATAATTTAAACCTATTTCAGACCTGTAAATTAGTGACTGAGTAACAATTAGCCCCTATCTTTTCCAACAATTATCAGTGACTTAGAGATATTTAGCCCCATTCCTTTCCACAGTTACCAGTCACACAGTTATATTCAGCATCTTTTTTTCCAATACTCAGTTACCAGTAGGGAGTCTAATCTTGTTTGAAAATACCTTCTGCACAGTTCTTGCTGTATAATGAAATAACAGGGTACAGTGATAATCAGCCCCTTTCTTTCCAACAGTCAATTACCACTAGGGGTCTAATCCTGTTTGAGAATACTTTCTGCTCTGTTCTTGCTGTATAATTAAATAACAGGCTACAGATACCACTAATAAAAAATTCAGTAATGGGTCTAACAGCTTAAAGCAGTTCTCAATTTAGTTTCTTTTCTATTGGATTTTAAACAAAAACTTGTGGTTATGGGCACAGTACTGCTATATATATATATGAGAGATTATCCTGCTTTCTGCACAGTGCTTCACCTCCCTCTTAACTTTCCAATCACATAAGTCACTTAGGCATTTAAAGAGTCATGGTGGTAGGGATGGTGGGTGGGAATGTTTTCTTTCTAAAGCAGCAGACTCCTGATTCAGTGTCAGCAAATGCTTTTTAAGCCGAGTTGCAGCTTACGGTTTGAACTTGGCACCTGCTCCTATGCACAGTCCTGATTGGCTGAGGTACAGCTCTTTGTTCTGATCTTTTGCCAATTGCGGGCCCGAGGCAGCAAAAACTTTCAACAGTAGCTCCAAGGTGTGGGGGAAGAGTGGGTCCCAGCCAGGGACAAAGCCAACCTCCTTTCCCCATATCTCCAATGCTGCAGACCCCAATTCAGGACCAGCAAGCGCTTTTTTAAATTTATTTACTTATTGAAATTCAGTTCCATGTGAATAACCTTAAGTATTCAAAATAGACAAGATTGCTTGGCTATACAACTCATTATATTGGGGTTCAGGTCTATTACCTACACCCCCATGATGAAATACCAGTAATCTCTAATATTAATGAGGCACCCATCGTGTGTGCCATAAAATGCCTTCAGATTATTCTCAGCAGATGTTTCATAGGTTTCATAGTATTTCCAAGCAAAGTAGACTTTCGTCCTTTATTTGCTTGCCAGCTAGACCATTTCATATTTATTTACAAAGAAACTATCTAATTTTGTTTTGAATATTTCTATTGCGGTGCTTGATACCACTTCACTAGGTAAACTGTTCCACACAGTTGTTACCCTTTGGCTAAACCAATGTTTCCTTTTCATTGGATTCCATTGGGGTATTACTAACTGAAGATGGTGCCCCCAGTTTTATATATACATTCTTTTATATTAAGCCCATATTCTTTTCATAGAACATTGTCATATAGTGCCCTGTAAAGCATACACACATCCCCCATCATTCTCCTATACTGTAATGTGTAGATGTCCAGTCCTTTCAGTCTTTCATGGTATGGCAGATCTTTGTTTCCCACTACAGCCTTTGTGGCTCTTCGCTGAATCCGCTCCAGCTTTAAAATATCACCCTCTTGTAAGGAGCCTACACCTGGACTCCATACTCTAGGTGTGGCTGCACCAATGCCTGATACAGGGGAATGATAACCTTCCTGTCCCTACTTTTTATGTGGCGGAGAATACAATTTAGTCTTTGGTTTGCAGTTTTTTTAACCTAGGTGTAATGTGCAGTAAATTGTAAGTCTGAGGATACTGTTATCCCAAGATCTCTTTCCTCTATTGTAGTAGGTAGGACTATATCCATAATCTTATAGGCTATATTTGGGTTCTGCTTCCCCAGGTGCATAACTACGCATTTATTCACATTTAATTCTAATTTATTCTTCTTAGTCCAATTTGCTATATCATGTAGGGCATCCTGCATGATGTTACCTTCCTCCTTGGTGTTAACTATTGCCCCTACTCTACAGTCATCTGCCAACTTGGTTAGCCAAATATTTGTATGTTTGCATCTCAAGGAAGATATGTATACATTAAAGAGGCAAGGACCCAAGATGGATCCCTACGGTACCCCACTTGTCTCACTTGCCCATTCCAACAGGGCTCCATTCACAGTCACCCTCTGTCTCCTCCCTCGCAACCATGAGGCAATCCAAGTAACTAAACTGAGATCTAATCTTATTTGTTCAAGGGTACACACCATTTCTACATGGGGCAGTTTATCAAATGCTTTTGAAAAGTCTAGAAAAGCCACATCCACAGCATTACTATCATCAAGAGCTTTACTTACTTGTTCATGAAAGACTAACATGTTTGTCTGACATGAACGAGATTTCATAAATCCATGTTGGGTTGGGTCTAAAGGAGGACACTACCAAGGAAGCAGGCAGGTATCTGGGACCCCCACAGAGGGGGGCCAAAGGGAGGACATTCTCAGGGAAGCAGGCAGATGTTTGGGGCTAGACAGAAGGAAGCAAGGTGGGGAGGTGGATCGGACCTTAAGCTCAGTAACCGCTTCAATTCTCTTCTTCTGCTTGAGGATGAGGGGGGTGATGTAACCATGACAGGGGTGGTTAGAGATGGAAAGGGAGTGGGGGGCAGGAGGAGGGGCCAGATAGCAGGAAGAACAGGGGGGAACTTGGAATGCAGGAAAACAGGGGGAGCAGGGGATCAGAACTGGAGGAGGGGGGCAGAGGGAGGAAAGCGCAAGGAGAAGGATCAGTTGGGAGGAAAGGGCAAAGAAAAGGACCAGAAGTACAAGGAGGATACAATAAAGGGAGCAGAGGGTTTAGGCCAGGGGAGCACGACAGGCAAGGAGGAACAGAACGGAGACGGGAAGGAAGGGAGGATGAGCCAGGCTAGCTTAGCAGATAGGGGGGAAGGACCAGTCACGAGCAGTGATGGGGGTAGTAGGGTACAGAAGGATACTCGGGAGGAGGAGAGGCATAGGATCAGAGGGGAAGGGGTGGCCAGGGTAAATAAGGAGGGGGCAGCAGGTGGCACCCAGATAGGGGGAGGAGCAATGATCCAGATGGGGAGAGGGGCCAGTAGAAAGGATGGGGGACAAGGAAGGGGAAATGGAGGAAAAGGAGCAGTCAGAGTGCTCCTGTTGGGGGATTCCATGATCAGGGGTATCAAATGGGATAGAGAGGAGGAAGCCTGCCCAGTTAGAACAAAATGCTTCCCTGGACTAATGGTGCACAGGGCCAAGCATGAAGTATATCAGCTGGCAAAGGATTGTGGGGGTTCTCCAGACATGCTGGTCCACCTGGGTACCAATGACACTGAGGGAAATAGCGAGCTAGAGATACAGGCAAGGTTCCAGGAGCTTGCCAGGGTCTGTCATGACATAGGATGCACGATTTCCTTCTCAGAAATCCTGCCAGTGCCAAGAGCTAGTGGGGGACACAAAAGGAAGATTAGGGAGATAAATCAGTGGCTCAGGGAGTGGTGTGGGGCCAGGGGTATGGGTTGAAGGGGATTGGGAGGAGACCTGGGAGGATAAGAGGGGCTGTATGCTACAGATGGCTCCATCTCAATTTGAGGAGGAAATCATAAGTTGAAAATAGAAGGGTTCATTGGTGAAAGGTGGGGTTTAAACTTGTGAAGGAGGAGGAGGAGGGATGGGAGAAAAGGCTGTCGAGGGGGGTCCGATAAAGGAGGGATTCTGTCTCCACCCCCCTGGGTTGCTGGAGGAATGCAGGAAAAGGCTAGCTGTTAAGGTGCAGACCAGGGGAAGATGGAATCCACATGGGAACTTGAGCAGGGGAAATGGAAGTATAGGGAGAGGGTGGAAGGTAGTCCTGCTAAATGCCAGGAGCTTGGGCAATAAAATGCCTGAGCTCCAGGTGATGCTAACTGAGGGAGAGGTGGATGTGGCAGCGGTCACTGAGACCTGGGCCACCACAGGGCACAACTGGGACCTGAACCTGGAGGTTACACCATGTTCAGGAAGGACAGAGGGGAGGGAAGGGGAGGAGGGGTAGCAATAATAGTCAAAAACTGCATTGGCATAGGAGGAGTAGAGGAGGTAGAGGGAACTGTGGAGGAGATTTGGGTCACCTTGATAACAAGGGGGGCAAGAGAGTAAAAATAGGAGTGGTGTATAGACCCTCTGCACTGGCGGAGGAGCTGAAGAAGAGTCTGGTGGCAGATGTTGGGAGACACTGTAGATTGAGCAGGGGAAGGGTGGTGGTGTTGGGGGACTTAAACATGTCAGGAACAGACAGGGAGACTATGACATCCTCAGTGGCCAGGGAACAGAGGTTGTTGGATGTCTTTCAGTACGCATTCCTAACTCAGTAGGGGGAGGAACTGAGCAGGGAGGCGTGGGTACTGGATGTGGTCCTGGAAGACAGTGACCAGATTGGGGGCCTGAAGGTAAGGGACCCATTGGCAGGGAGCGACCATGCCATGGTCTGGTTCTGCCTGGACCTAGGAGGGTTAGAAGGCTTCACAAAGACGGAGGTAACTGACTTCAGGGGGGCAGATTTCAAGGAAATGGGAAGGATCCTTAAGGAGCATTTGGATGGGATTGGGCCAGACATGGACGATGACAGCAGAGTAACACGAAAATGCGGTAGGGCCTGAAAACCCTGCTAGTGGACCAGGGAGGTTCAGGAGGTGGTGAGGGGAAAGAAGGTGGTCTATAGGCAATTCAAGTGCTCAAGGAGTGAAAGGGATTGAGGGGAATATGAGCTGATGGCCAGAAGGGCCACTAGGGTGATGAGGGCAGCTAAGGCAAGGAAGGAGCAGAACCTGGCCATGGAAATTAGGAGAGGGAACAAGGGGTTCTTTAGATACATTGGGGAAAAATGAAGGGTGAAGAGGCAGATTAGCAGGATTAAAACAGGGGAGGGATGGGCACAAGACCTGGGGAAGCAGGCTGAGGTACTAAATGAGTACTTCACCTCAGTTTTCACCAAGGAAAATGGGGGGAGCTGCATCATACATGGGAGGAGATGGTGAAACTGAGGAGGGGGGACCCTTACCAATCTGCGGGTCTGGGGAGGGGGGGCATCACTGGCAGGAGGGGGGAAGGCTAAGCAGGGTGACGAGGTAGCAGAAGTGGAAATCACGGCAAAGAGAGTGAGGGAAGCCCTCAGGTCCCTTAAGATGGAGAAAGCACTGGCGGACGGATAAATTACATCCCACAGTGCTGAAGGAACTGGCGGATGTCCTGACGAAACCCCTGGCAGAGCTTTTCAGCATCTCTATGAGGACAGCATGTGTGCCCCAGGACTGAAAAGTGGTGCATATAGTGCCTATCCACAAGGGGGGGATCAAGGGAGGTGGCAGGGAACTACAGGCCCATCAGCCTGACATCGGTGGTGGGAAAGGTGATGGAGGGCATTGTCAAGGAGAGGCTGGGGGGGGACCTGGAAAAGTCAGGGTGCCTGGATGATAGACAGCATGGATTTGTCCTGGGGAAATCATGTCAGACCAACCTTGTGGAGTTCTATGACTGGGTGATGAGTGCCTTGGACCTGGGTAGACCGGTGAACATCCTCTTTCTTGACTTCAGCAAGGCGTTTGACTCTGTTCCTCAAGGGAGCCTGTCGGATAAGCTGGGAGAAATGGGTGTGGGGAACCAGATGATCAGATGGATAGGCAATTGGCTCCAGGACCTGACCCAGAGGGTCATGGTTGGTGGGATAGTTTCATCCCCATGGAGGGTCATTAGTGGGGTCCCACAGGGATCGGCACTTGGGCCCCTCCTGTTCAATGCCTATGTCTCTGACATAAGGACTGGTATCAGGAGTGAGACGAATCTCTTTGCAGATGACTCAAAACTGGGGGCGGTGGTAGATGGAGAGGGGGGGAGAGTGGCCCTATAGGGGGACCTGGAAGCTCTGGAAAAGTGGTCTGGAAAGTGGAAGCTGAGGTTCAATGCAGGGAAATGCAAGGTACTGCACCTGTGAGCCAGAAACCCGGGCCAAGTGTACACCCTGTGGGGGGGGAATGCTACAAGTCTCGATGGCTGAGAGGGACCAGGGGGTGGTGGAGGATGTCAAGATGAACAACTCAGAGACTTGTAGGAGGACAGCAGCCAAGGCCAACAGGATGCTGGGATGCATCGCTAGGGGGATCACCTCCAGAAGGAGAGAAGTGATACTCCCTCTGTACAACTGCTTGGTGAGGCCACACCTTGAGTACTGCATGCAGTTTTGGAGGCCACACTTAAAGAGGGACATTGAACTCCTGGACAGGGGCCAGAGGAGGGTCACCAAAATGATTTGAGGCTTGGGGAACAGGACCTATGGGGAGAGGCTCGAAGAGCTAAATATGCACACATTGGAAGAGAGATGGGACGGGGGGACATGACAAAGGTCTTCAGGTACATGAAGGGGGTAAATAGGGAAGGAGGAGTCAGGGTGCTTTGAAGGAAGGAGGGGGGCAACTTGAGGCATGGGTGGAAGCTGGAGGGGGGAGATTCAGAGGAGAAAGGAGGAGGTGTTACTTCACTGAGAGGGTGGTTGAGCCATGGAATGCGCTGCCCAGAGGGCTGGTGGAGGCAGAGACAGTGGAGGGGTTCAAGAGGGGGTGGGACAGGTACAGGGGATGGGTTCTGGAAGCAAAATCCAGTGCAGCAAAAATATCTGGGACTGGGAAGGGAGAAGCAAGAGAGGGTGAGGGGGGCAGCAAGGTCAGCTCCCAGGGTGGGGGCTGACCAAACGAGCAGACACGAAAGACCGTTAGGCCTATTCTGCTGGCAGTTTAGTATGTTAGTTGCCCCCAGATGTAATAGTATAATGTCTTTTATTATACCCTCCAAGATTTTACATATTGCTGATGTCAAGCTAACCGGGTGAAAATTTCCTGGGTTGGTCCTTGGGCCTTTTTTCCAGATTGGTACAACCACGGCATCCCTCCACCCTTGTGCTACTTCTCCCCATTAAATATATTTCTGAAAAATGTGTGTTACATAGATACATAGATACATAGACAGCGTCGGCAGATAAGGGTCTATGGCCCACCCAGTCTGCCCATTTGAGCTTGTAAGTTCAGTTTGTTTTCCAGGAAGTCTGTTGCCCCTTACTCCTGACCTCCAGAATTCATTTATGCCTATCCCATGCATTCCTAAATCCCGTGATTGTTTCAGCCCCCACCACTTCCTCTGGCAGGGTGTTCCACTTGTCCACCACCCGTTCTGTGAAGAAATTCTTCCTCATGTTTCCTCTGAATCGTCCTCCCTCCAGCTTCATCCCATGCCCTCTAGTCCTGGAACATCTTTTTCGCTTAAAAATAGTGTTTTCCTGCACCCTGTTCCTCCCTGTAAGATACTTGTATGTCTCTATCATATCCCCTCTCTCCCTCCTCTCCTCCAAGGAGTACATGTTCAGTTCCTTCAACCTGTCTTCATAGGACTTGTGATGCAATCCATGCACACTTTGTTGCCCTCCTCTGAACCTTCTCTACCCTGTCTATGTTCCTTACGTAGATATGGTCTCCAGAACTGCACACTGTACTCCAGGTGGGGCCTCACTAGTGTCTTGTATAGCGGAATTATGACCTCCTTTCCTGCTGGTGATGACCCTGCCTATACATCCCAGCATCCTATTTGCTTTACCTGCTGCCTTGTCACATCATGTTTCTCACCTTGAGGTCATCAGAGATGATAACCCCAAGATCCCTTCCTGCTTGGTGCATGCTATGTCCTCAGCCCCAACTGATATATTGTGCCAGGGTTTGCCCCATATGCATTATCTTGCACTTCTTTGCATCAATTTCAACTGCCAAACCCTGACCATTCTTCAAGTTTCTGCAGGTCGCTTCTCATTCTGTCTACACCCTCTGGTGTGTCTACTCTGTTACAGAGCTTTGTGTCATCAGCGAACAGTGAAATTCTGCCTTCTAGGTCCTGCGCAATGTCACTGATGAAGATGTTGAATAGGACCGGTCCCAGCACTGATCAATGTGGTACCCCACTGGTCACTCTTCCCTCTGTGGAGTGACAGCCATTTACCACCACCTCTGTGTCCTGCCACCCAGCCAGTTACCTACCCACCACACTACTGTACTGCCCACACCATATTCCCCAGTTTGTGTAATAGTCTTTTATGTGGCACAGTGTCAAAGCCTTGCTGAAGTCCAGATAGGCCATGTCCACTGCCCTCCCCTGATCCACCTCCCTAGTCACCCAGTCAAAAAATTCAATGAGGTTGGTCTGACATGACCTCCCCTGGTGAAACCATGCTGCCTTGGGTCCTGTAGTCCATTGACAACCAGATGTTCCACCAATCTCTCCTTCAGTAGTGCTTCCATGATCTTCCCCACTACCTAGGTGAGGCTGACTGGTCTGTAGTTCCCTGCTTCCTCTTTGTTCCCACTTTTGTACAAGGGGATTACATCTGCTGTCCTCCAGTCTTTGGGTACCTCCCCTGTTTCCAGTGATCGGCTAAACAGGATAGCCAGAGGTTCAGCCACCACCTCTCTTAGTTCTTTAAGGACCCTGGGGTGCACCCCATCTGGCCCCATTGCTTTATCAACTCTTATTACTTCCAGTTCCTTCAGGACCCTTTCTCGTGTAAAGGGACTTGTGTGTGTATATATATATGTATATATATTGTGACATGTGTTATTGGAGCTGCTAAGTTTTCTGAGAGCTCTGCTAAAATTCTAGGGTGAATATTGTCTGGTCCGGAGGATTTATTTACATTAAGTTTTTTTAACCTATTCTTCACATCTTCCACCTCAATTTTTATTTTACCTGGCATAGTTTTTAAACAGGCTGTGGGAGTAAGTATCTATCATGATAATTTGTTTGTTAAATACTGAGTAGAAATAATTATTCTGGATGTCCGCTGTTTCTTTGGCATTGGTTTTAATTCCCTCAGAATTAGTATATGGGCCAATTATGTAAGTAGATTTCTTATTACTGTTAATATAAGTGTAGAACATTTTATCATGCATGTATTGCAGTCAGATATCCAAGAATTTTGTGCTCACAAATGGGTATTCTATAGACATAAGTTGCTGTTTATACTTGCTAGTATGGAAACATATTCTAGAATACAGAGATGTAATGTACAGTATAGGCCTGCTTACATTACCAAACTGTCATTGTGATGAGAGAGACGCATGCCATCCTGCTTGCGCCCCATCTTGTGTCTATGCTAAGGCTCCTGCAATGCAGTAATTAACCATTTTTCAAGTCCAGTTGAAGAGAAGCAGGTGGGATACAAGGATTAACAGGAGTTCCATGGGATCATCACGGGAGGGGTACAAATTTCAGCATTACAAATGGTGTGAAGCATTAAAATCAGGCATTAGAATGCCTGCAATGTTTTGGCTCCAGGCTCATCAGTGGTTCACCAGTGTCCACATTGAAGTGGCTCCATAATGCACCCACTTTGTCCTCACAAAAAATGCCTGCAGTGGCTTGGTGTGTCAGTGTTGCCTACAACAGGGCAAAGAAAATTATAGGCCTTATCACTGCCTGCTCAACCCAAGACCACAGATTTGAGGATCTCTATAAACTATCTACATAGGTTAATTCTGTATTGTGATCCCTACAACTCACCATTGTGATATGTATTGTCAGCAAAAATGACCATCCATCACCAATTTGGACAAACTTCAGCTTGCTTGCTTGGACTTTAAATACCATCTTAACTCCCCTCTTTTTTTTTTAACCTTGGTTTATCACCAACTGCCGGTGGGCTCAGTGGCAGTTATACCGACCATCTGTGCTGTATTCTACCTCAGCTATCAGGGATCATGCTGCAAGGCAGTGGGGGCTTTTTGTCTTTTGTTCTTCCCTGAAACCTTACCCCTGAGGATGCCTGCACAAAGGACAGAAGTCCAGGCTGTAGATGTGCTGATGCACGGATCAGCCAAGTGCCTAATGGCATACTCCCCTTCCCACAAATTGTTAGTCCTGTACCACTGCCTGTGCATCCACTTCTGGGGGAATGGGGTGATGTGATAACCCACCCCCCTCAGAGGACAACAGGATCCTATGGCATGCTCAAACCTCCCCCCCTCCGGCTGGCACCCAATGACCCACGCTTGTTCCCAAACCCTGGTCAGTGGCATCACAGGCAATAGTGCTACTGCCGGGCCTTAATTCCCCTCTTTACCTAAACATGAACATATAGCCCCTCTCACCTCATGTACCCCCATCAAGTCTAACACTTCTAATAATTTTTTTACACTTTATTTTACTGTGAGAAGAGAAACAAACAGGGAAATACATTCACAAGAAATAATTATGAAATAAAAATAAATAAATTGTAAGACATTTACCAAAGGTACGTACTGAAACTTTTTCGGGAGGATAAAAATAAAAAATAGAAAACTACATAAATTACCTATTGATCAATTTAAGTACTCTGAGTTTAATCAGATAATACAATGTTTTATATCCTAAGCTCTTTAAATCCCTGAGCTGCACTGCATCATGAGCATTGAGTGCGACCGTGAGTGGTGTGAGCACCACTCCACAGAAATATTTTACATAGCAGCGTATCTGGAATAAGCTGCGGTTGAAGTCCTGTTCTAAGATTTTGGTACTTAGCATTAATGGGTGGGTGTTTTTATATTATATTCACTGTGCCAGTGCTTAGTTTTATACCCTACCAGGTTAATAGCACCCATTCATTTAGGGATGTGCAACTAAACGGCTTGGTGTTAGGAAGGCTGAAGTCCAGCATCGACTGTTATTTAAAAACCTGCAGTCATTACTGGTTGCCCTCCGACAATACCCAGTTTCTTTTAAAACTCATTACTGCATTGATTTAGTAACTTTAGCTAAAACCTGTTACTGAAAGATGGGATTGGGATGGTATTTGGGTCATGTTTTTGCAATTTCTGACAAATCTTTTAATAACCCATTTAACTTTGTAATACTGTTACCCTCCAGGATTTGTATTTTATTGGGGTTGCTTTTGAGTGGGGATGTTTCTCCAAATCCTGGGCTCCTGTCTACCTGGTTTAAAAATAAGAAGGGCATATATTTTCTACATACAAATGTGAGAAGCATTTTACCAAAAATTGACATGATTAAGGATTTTGTGGTGGACAATAATCCAGATGTTATGCTGTTTACAGAAACTTAGTTGTGTGCACAAATTGATAATGTAATGATAGACCTTCAAAGCTATAATGTTATGAGGGCAGGTAGAAATAAAAGGGGAAGGGATTTAGTTATTTACAACTGAGATAATTTACCCCAAAATGTTTATGTTTAGAGGTGGGTCCTAATAGCTGTGAATATTTGGCAGTAGAAGTAAAACTTCACATGGAAAAACCTTAACTGGTCTTTGGTGGCTATAGACCACCTCATTTTTCAATGCAGCAACTTTCTCTCATTTCTGCTGCCCTTTCTCCTTTCATTTCAACCCATGAACTTTTACTTCTGCGTGACCTTAATGAAGACTGGTTGTATCCCCTTAAATCTAAGTGTTAAAAATCTATAGCACTGGACTTAAAATTATCACAACTTATAAATGAACTCACTTGAGTTAAAATAAAGAATCCTAAAGACTCTTCTCTACTTGATGTAATTTTAACTAATCACCCTCATTTTTATATTGAGGCAGGTGTTACTGTAGGTATGTTTAATGACCAAAACATGGTATATTGCATTAGGGGAAATAATAGAGTGAAGTGACCAGCTAGATATATAACATTTCAATCTCTAAAACACTTTGTTTTAAATTTATAGCAGACCCGGATGGGATTAAATTGGGAATTCTTGGAGGTAATTCCTGATCTGGACTTATCTTGGGAATATTTCCAGGAGGAATTGATAAAGATCTATGACAGATATATTCCTGTAAAATCAAAAAAGGTGAACGCAAATTCAACAGTGTGGGTTTCCTTTTCAATGCAAAAATTAAAGAGGGAAAAAAATAAAGCATGGGATATTGCTCAGCAGACAGGTACTGTACTGGACTGGTAGATATATAGGAAACTTAGAAATAAATATGTGGCAGGTGTTAGGGCTGCAAAAAGAAGCCATTTTAGGACAAAAACCTCTAAGGCCAAGGGAAATCCATCGAAGTTCTGGTCCCTAACTAAAGATTTAAATGGCACTGTCTGTCACAAGCATTCTATTCAACTTGTCCCTGAGGAAACATATGCATCTGAGAATAATGTTGCAGATAGGTTCAATATATTTTTTAATGAATTTGGTAACTTTTTGGGTGATACTGTAAACCCATTATATATTTCAGGTACAAATAAAAGTAATAATTCAGTAATAATTTGCCTTAATTTTCTTTTGAAGAAATTGAGCATCATGAAGTTGTAGATAAACTACTGGGACTTAAGAACTGTGGAAATAGCGGTCCTGCTCGTATAACTTCTATAATGCTGACGTTTTTTTGCTTTGAATATAGCTTGCCCTCTGGCCTATTTATTTAATTGGTCTATAACTCATAGAATTGTTCCCTAGGCCTGGAAGTGTACCAGGGTTGTATCCATTTTTAAGGGTGGCAGCCCTGGCTTACTTTCTAATTTCAGACCAATATCATTACTTTCCACTGTTAGCAAAATTCTAGAGAGAATTTTGGCAGACCACTTGGTTGACTGTTTATCACGGCAGAATCTTTTTGATGAATTCCAGTCTGGATTTCACAAGGTACATTGTATGATGGTATCAGTGTCGAGGGTCTTGGATGACATCGGTAGAGTTAATGAGCTGCAGCTCTTCATGGGAGCCATACTGATTGATCTGTCCTAGGTCTTCAACACGGCTGACCACCAGTCTGTGTTGCAACAGCTATCTGAGTTAGGATTAAGCAGAAATTATTTGGTCTGGTTTTGTTCTTATTTAAGCAACTGTTATCAATTTACTAGGATTAATGGATGAGATTCTTCCCCTTTGAAAGTAGTAAGGGGTGTATCCCAGGGCTCAGTGCTGTGGCAGTTCCTTTTTTAATTTATTTAAAGACATTAGTAGGAGCATGGAGGGGGTACATTACCACCTCTACGTGGATGATATGATTCTTTATTACTCTAATAGCTCTGTAATGGAAATTCAATACACCTTGCAGTCCAGATTTGATTCACTGCAAAAAAAAATTTCGACATCTAAAGTTAAGGTTGAATACATCCAAAACAAAATCAATCTTACTTCATCCGGCTTCCAAGTTAAAATTAGATATAAAACTAGAGATTTCTGACCAATCAGGTACATATTCAGAATGTGCTAAAATGTACAAATATCTAGGGTACTAATTGGATCAGTTAGGTACAAGGAATAATCATGTAGATAATTTAATTGCCAGGTGAGAAAGAGGGTAGGTTGTCTTAAAGTAAAAAACAGAGTAAACGCACTAGGTCAGGGGGTTCTCAGGATAAAAAAAAATAGACATAAAGTTATAAACACATCCAGCACTCTCCACCATGCATAATAAAGGATGCTGCTCTCTGAAAATGTGAATAATGCCCAAATTTATTGAAGTGCTACAGTACCTTAAGGCACTGTGGCACTTTAATAAATGTGGGCATTATTTACATTTTCAGAGAGCAGTGTCCTTTATTATGCATGGTGGTGAGTGCTGAATTTGTTTATAACTTTAAGGGTAGGTTGTCTATTTAGAAACCCAAAATGTCTTTATCCAGATATAATGAAATATATAATTCAAGCACAAATTTTGCTGTTGCTTAATTATGCAAGCAATAACACACAACGAGGTGTGGGTTATCTCCTGATAAGAGCACACCCAGGTGAGTTATAAGGCATGAGGTGCTTGTGCCAAGTGTCTTATGCACCTGGGCTTACTCTTATCAGGAGATAACCCACACCTTGGAGAGTGTTATTGCACTTATAAAAATGGGCACAAAATTTCCAACCCAGAGCTTGATAAGATTAGTGCAGTTTCTAAAGTGAGATGCTAGTTATCTTAAATGTGTTATGTCTTTCTTTGCTCTTTGAAGAAAATAACGCCTTTTACTGCCTCTATACAGAACATTTTAAAAGTGATTTTAAGATTTTAGGGAAGATGCTGTCATATCTGTCTGTCTCTCCCCTACCCTCTCTCCCCCAGTGGGGGGAGGGTTTGCTGATGGGATCACCTTCAGGTCTTTGGCTTGAGGGGGCCCAGTTAGCTACCTCAGACAGGGTGCGGAATCTGGGTGTCATATTTGATGATGGCCTGACCCTAAAACATCAGGTGTTGGCCATTGTCAAAACTTCTTTCTACCATCTGAGGAATATAGCCCGAGTGAAGCACCTGGTTCCTACCAATGACCTTCCAACGTTGGTCCATGCCTTCATTACCTCATGCCTGGACTACTGCAATGTCCTGTACCCAGGGCTACTGGGGGTGGATATCCTGCCACTTGCAGTTAGTGCAGAATGCGGCAACCAGGCTTTTGACTGGTATGTCTAGGACCAGTCATGTAATGCCTGTCCTCCACAGACTGCACTGGCTGCCCATACAGTGATGGATTACCTTCAAGGTCAGTTTGATGACCTATAAGGCCCTACATGATCAGGGACCTAGTTACCAGCAAGATCTTCTTCATCCCTATGGTCCCTCCCATCCTCTTTGATCCACCAATGAGGGATTGCTAGAGATTCCCAGAGTTTGTTTAAAGATATCTGGGGCCAGATCATTTAGTTTTATGGCCCAAACCCCTGTGGAATTCTCTACCTCATCAGGTGTGAGATTGCCTGACCGTCCAAAGTTTTAAATTAGCATTAAAAATGTATTTATTTAGCCTGGCGTATCCTGGTTTTTAAGTATATCTTATTGATTGATTTTAGGATGTTGTTTAATTTTATGTATTTGATTTATTTATTGTAAAAGTGCTTTAGTTCAGAGATCACGTGATGCAGAGTGCTGAGTAGCAGCTCCCTCAAGAAGCTCCTACCTCCCATTTATTATTTTATCTAGTTTTGATGTTTTAATTCACTATTTTCTCTTGTTTCTGAGATTCACCGCTATATAATAGCTGCCACACTCTGGTCTGGTTATATTTTGAGTGGATGGATGCTTATATGAAGAAAGCCCCACAGAAGCATACCCCTCCAGCAACTCCCGAGAAGGCCCCTAAGGAAGCCAGGGCCTCAGGTGGTTCTGGGCCTGATCCTCTGAGCCAAAGTGGTGATCAGGAGCCTTTAACGCTTTCCAGATTTCTTGAGGAGTTTAAACCCTTCTGAGAGGAAATGAAGGATATGGCAATGGATTTGAAATCGCTATCTAGAAAATTAGATGAACTCTCATTGTCTGTGTCTGATAATACAGCCCGAGTTGCTTCTATTGAGAAAAGAATTGGTAGTCTTGACCCTGAACTGATTTCAATGTGCCAGAAATTGTCTCGTTTTGAAGCTAAGCTCGAGGACCTAGAGGGTCTGAGCCAAAGAAATAACGTAGTGGTTCTCAGTTTACTGGAGGGAGAGGAAGGTCAAAATGTTGTGGCATTTGTTCAGAAGCTGGTTGAGCTGGTGGCTGGCCCATCTCCATTCAGCTCCGGCTGCATTATACAGCATGCCCACAGGGCTTTACGGCCTAAACCATCCCCCGAGGAACCCCCCCGGCCTATTGCGTGCTGGTTCCTGAATTATTTGGAGAGACAGCATTTCCTACAAAAAGTGCGTGATTTGCAAGAAGTTCGCTGGGAACATATAAAGCAGAGAATCACACAAGATCTACCCGTCTCAGTCTGCTTGAAATGCAAGGCATTCCACCCTATTGTTTCTAAGCTAATTGCTGCAGGTTTGAAGTTTAGGATGAGTTATCCAGCCAGACTACATATTTCAACTAATGGATCCTGGAAAAGCTACAAAGACCCTGAAGAAGCTTTGAGAAGCCTTAAATCCATGCTGCCAGATCTCTTTAAGGACTCTTGAAGGGTTGTGGTGCAGTATGGAGTACTGCACAGAGTCGAGAGTTTGAACTTTTGTCTTTTTTCCTTAGAGAAATGTTTTCAATGTGAAGACTTGGGAAATTGCATCTACCGCATTGGGGGGATCATCACAGACCACCCCGACTTTTCTTTTCTTTCCATCTCATAATGGGCCCATGTTGGGCTGAAGCAGTGGACACTTGGGGTTGGGGCCTTCTTGGGGGGGTTTATGAGCCATGTTTTGGTGGCTACTTTTGTTGGGGGTTGAAAGAGCCCTGTTCGATCAGTTGTAGACTACTTTCTCATTTTTTCTTTTTGGATTGGTACTGGGATGGTCCTGGGCTTTCTCCATTTCGGCTTTCCACTTAGTTAGGTCAGAGAATTGGCCATTAGAGGGCATTCCAACTTTTGGGGACTCATGAGGAAACTCTACTCGAGGAGGAATTAGCAGTGTTTCACTATTTAGCTGGGGTGTAGCACTCTCAATTTTCCAGGGAGGACCTGTCCATTGGATACTGGTTCGTAGTGGGTAGAGGCAGCTTTTTTGCCTTCCCCTCCGGTGGAGCGATCCCAGCTTTTCCCATCTCAATTCTCGCTCTCAATTCTCGCTAGGGTATTTTTCCCTTCAGGAGTTTCTGGTCCGGTTCTGGTTTCTGGTGGCTCACCCTGCGCTTATGGTCTTAATTCAGTTTATCATGAACATCTGGGTGATGATATGGTTTTACCATGGCCCCCTATGACAATTTCTCTTATGTCTATGCTCTGGCTGGACCGAGGTGAAGGCAGAGGACCATTCTCCATCGTTGGGGGTATAACTTGCAGTGTTTGGTTTCTATAGACTGCGACCTGTGTGCAACTGCGCTAACTATCTGGGTTCATTATCGGGGTGTGGGAGTAGAGGGATTAGAACCAGTACTGTGCTGAACATTACTTGTGACAGTTTGGTGGGGGGAGTATGGGTGGAGTTTGGGGTATGGTTTGAGGGTGGGGGGATAGAAGGGATGAGTGGTATCTATTTCTTGGGGGGCTAGGGAGGAGGGTGGGCATTACTGCAGTAACCCTGGGGATACATGTAAAGGGGATATGCATCTCATGTGCTGAGTGTGATTATTTCAGCTAGATTATTTCTTCTAGATGGTTAATGAGTTAACATTCGTGTCTTGGAATGTTAAGGGGATCAGAAAACAACATAACCAATATCAGGTTCTCAAACATTTAAGTCTGTTCAGCTCACAGATAACCTTTTTGCAAGAAACCCATTTATGAGAAGCGGAAGCTTTGCAATTAAGGAGGCAACAAGTGGGATCAATTAATAGTGCCCAGGGCACCACGAATAGTTGCGGGGTCATGCTCATGATTAACAGGAGTATTCCATTCTCTTCCACACAAGTGGTTAAAGATACCGAGGGTAGGTTCATCCTGGTTAAAGGTACCCTCTGATCTGTCCCAATATTATTGGGCTGTGTTTATGGCCCTAATCTGGATGACCCTGGATTTTTTGTGAGGCTTATATCTATTATTCTCCCAATGCTTCCCATTAAAATTATTTTAGGGGGAGATTTCAATCAAGTACTTGATCCTCACTTAGACAGACTGGGCAGTGGCCTGGGTGGGGCTACCCCTGAGCAGAAGGCATTTAGGGATTTATTAGATCAATGTGGGCTCTGTGATTTCTGGTGTGTTTTACACCCTGATTCTAGGGAGTTTACCTTTAGGTCTATGGCACATGGCTCACAGTCCCGCATTGACTATTTACTTATTTCTCAGTGTCTCCTGCCCGGGGGGGGGGGAGACCTCCTCAATTCAACCCGGCCCAATCTCCAATCATTCACTAGTGGTATGCAGTTTGGTACTGCTCAATTCATTTAATAGGGAAACTAGATGGAAGCTCAATGACCAGCTCCTTAAAGAAGTTAAATATTGCAAACGTATTAGGGAAAAAATAGAATCCTTTTTTTTACTAAACCCTTTAGATGGTGTAAAACCTGATATCTTGTGGGGGGCCTTCAAAGCTTTCATGAGAGGGATACTGATTAGCATGGTGGTTGGTAGGAAAAAAGAGTGGGATAAAGAGCTTAAATCCTTATTAACCCAAATCAGATCTCTGGAAGTTAATCTTCCGGCCAATCCTCTAGATGAGGATACTCAGAAACTCCTGAAATTAAAGGATAAATACTTTGGGTTACTTCAAGAGAGAGCAGAACTAGCCATTATTCGTACCAGAGCTAATTACACTGATCAGGGGGAGAAAGCGGGACGTTTACTGGCACTGCATATTAAACAACAGGAATCAATGAGATTTACCCTGCCCATTAGATCAGTGGCAGATGGATCTCTTAAGGTGTCTCCTACTGAGATAGCTCAAGAATTTGCTGCTTATTATTCTAAACTTTATAGCGACATGGAGCACCCCCCTGCCAAGACGACATACAGGGTTATCTAAGGGACTCCCACTTGCCCCTCCTCCCTGACCGGGGTAGTGATTCTCTGATTTTCCCTATTTCCCAGGAAGAAATTGCTGAGGTTATTAGTGAGTTGTCTGCTGACAAGGTCCCTGGTCCAGATGGATTTTCTGCTTTATTTTACAAGGTCTTTCGAGACCTTCTCTTACCAATACTTGGTCACTTAATTCAGCAAATCCTATCTGGGGCAGAGACAGATCCGTATATCTATGAGGCCCTGATTGTCCTGCTTCCCAAACCTGATAAAGACCTCAAACAGGTTCAAAGTTACAGACCTATCTCACTTTTAAACCAGGATATTAAGATTCTGTCTAAAATACTGGCTAATAGGTTGGCACTGGTTCTTCCTGGGTTAATAGGTACAAACCAGGTTAGATTTATGAAAGAGCGCTCATCTTCTGATCATTTAGGCACCTTGTCGCATGTCTTCTCAGCTACCAGAGATGCGGAGTTCCCTGCAGGCTTGGTCTCCCTGGATGCTGAGAAGGCATTCTACTGTGTGAATTGGAACTTTTTGTTCCACACTTTGGAGACCTTCCACTTCCCCTCTCTGTTTATCTCCTGGATTGCCACCCTTTATAAAAATCCCTCAGCAAGAATTTCTGCAAATGGGGTATTTTCTCATTCTTTCTCGCTTCACTCGGGTACTAGACAGGGGTGCCCCCTCTTCCCTTTATTATTTAACTTATATCTGGAACCTCTTATTCAAAATATTCTCAATAATGATTCTGTACAAGGGGTGAGAATTGGGTGGCATGAAGTTAAAGTCACTGCATATGCTGATGACCTGTTAATACATCTGTCCCATCCAGTATCCTCTGTCCTGGCCTTACTAAGGGAAGTAGCAAGGTTTAGTGCTCTGTCCAACTATAAATTGAATGCCAGTAAGTCCCTATTTTTCCTATTAAATCACAAAGTTTTCAAGACTGACATTAGCCCCCTTGGGCTATGTTGGACACCCAGGTCCTTCAAGTATCTGGGTATCAAACTTTCACATAACCCCCTAGCATGGTTTAAGAAAAACCTGGAATCTTATTGCAGGGGATTACACACGACCTTGAGAGATGGTCTAAGCTCCCTATCTCTCTGTGGGGCCGAATTAACATAATTAAAATTAATATATTTCCTAGGATTTTCTACCCGTTGTCCCTTCTCAATGCCTTTATTCCTTTACTTTGGTTCAAAAAGGTACATGGTGTTTTCACTAGATTCATCTGGGCCAACAGGTATCCCCGTTTGGCTTATCATAAGCTGGCAGCTCCAAAGCTGGAGAGGGGGCTGCGAATCCCCCATCTGGCTATTTATCACTGGGCTAGTCACCTTACGAAATGTTTGCATTGGGTATCGCCAGGCCCAGAGGAAACGCAACCTATCTGGCTCAAAATAGAATTAGATGCAATCAATGCCAAAAATCTGCATCCTGTCGTGTTATTTTTCCTTAGGTTATCCCAAGTAAGTGTGGCCATAGACTGTTCCACAATAAGGACCTCCTTAAAGGTCTACTCACAGATATGTTCCTTTTTGCAGTATTCCCCCCATCTGGACCTGGCCCAGTCTATCTGGAACTCTCCATCATTTACTATTAACAAAAGTCAAATCTCCCATCTTTGGCTGTCTCAATTGGGAGAGGGGAAGCTCTTAACTTTTACTGATGGTGGGTGGCATTGGTTATCAGTGGAGGAGATAGTTAGGAAATTTCTCATCGTGACTTCTTCTTATTTTAAAGTCCTGCAATTGAAACATTTACTTGTAATTACCCTGGGTAGTACTCCTCCTTCTCAGAATATCTCTTCTCTGATACCTGAGGTATCCCCACTTTCTGGATCTTCTGGTGTAATCTCTAAACTATATCAGGTTTTGTTTCATAAAAAATTGGGGGGTCCATTTGGGCCACCAAGATTTTGGAGTAACTTTTTCCCCCACCTTCAGCTGGATTGGCATTCTTTCTGGAAGTCATGTCATAATTTTATTTCTCAAGATAAACTGCATCTCATGCAATATCATGTATTGCACAACTTATATTACTCCCCTGCTAAACTTCACAAGTGGGGCTACCTAGACTCAAACAAGTGTAACAAATGTTTGCAGGATGAGGGTACACTTTTTCACATGCTTTGGTCTTGTCCAAGAATCTCCACCTTATGGGCTTCAATCCAAACTTCCTTAGACCCCTTGCTGGGCCTCCAAAAATATTTTATCCCTGAGATATGTGTGTTAGGGGACCTGTCCTCTGTTAGAGCCAAGGCACGCAAATTTCACATATCTATGGTTGTCTTGTCGGCTAAGAAAATAATTCTCCGTCATTGGAAAGACAGGTCCTCCCTTTCCTTCCAGGAATGGGTAAGAGAAGTATTATCCAACTTGCGCACGGTAAAGCAATAGCCAGTCTACATAATAGTCTGGCAGTTTATACTAGAATTTGGGATCCCCTTCACTTACTAGTCTCTCTGGTTCCAAACTAAAACTATACTAGGGTTGTTGCTTCTATATGATTTTTTGTTTAGAGGCTCGGCTTCTACGGGTACCGAGATGGGTTACTGCAGTAAGGAGGGGTGGGGGGGCAGCATCCTTTCACTATGTATCAATGAGTCTCTATCAGTTCAGTTTTCTCTGTATGCTGCCTTTTATGTTGGAAAATGTATGAATAAACTTTAAATTATAAAAAAGTGCTTTAGTTCTGGAAAGGCGCTTTTTAAAAATAAAGAATTGCTTGCTTGCTTATTTCCATTTTTTCTGAGGGTATCTTTCACAGGGATCAATCCAGAGGATCTAGAAAGGGAGCAACACTCTGTTTTGTTGTCCCCACACTCCTTTATTTTGGCAGGGGACTGGAGCATTTGTTCTAATAATTTGGAGGATAGGATTCCACCTTCCAGAGGGCCTTTGTCTAGGGCTCAGATTGCCCTGGACAGATTAATGGAGGTTACAGCTTTAGTAGATCCGATCAGGACCTGCTTTATGGGGGGGCAACAATATGATGTTTTACTCTGCAGCTCATAAGAGTCAATCCCGTATTGACTTTTTTTGGGCAAATAGGGAGGCACTTAGGGAGGTTAAGGAAGTGATTACCGAGGGTAGAGTTTTTTGGATCATTCCCCTATTCATTTGAGATGGGAGTCAATTCCTACCCCTCCTAGACCATATAGATGGAGGTTGAATGATTCTTTATTGATGGAGGCTTCAGTTAGGAAAATATTTGAGGAAGCCCTGCTGGATATTATCCAGCAACAGTTACCCATGCTACAAAACAAAAAGTTAGAGTGGCCAACTTGCAAGGTGCTGTACGCAGGGGTGGCGCAGGGTCTGGCAGCGCAAAGAAATAGAATATGAAGGGCAAAAGAGGAATTTATTATGGGGGCAATCGAATCACTGTCTCCATTGGAAGGGTCCTCTGGGGAAATTGATGCAGAACTTAAGAATTTGAGAGGGGAAATGGTGGATATCTTGTATGGGAAAGTGGAATTCTTGTTGGAAAAGATTAAGGCTAAATATTTAATGCAGGGATATATACCTGGGCATTTTTTAGCAGCCAGGATTAAGGAATGTGAAGCTAATAGAACATTTACTTCTATACAATATGCCAGAAAACATCTAACGGAACCCCAGGAAATGGTGAACGCCTTTGTGTCCTATTTTAAAGAAATATATCAAGCAAGAAATGTTGCTAGTGAGGAGGAAATCAGAACATTTTTGGAGGGAGTTCCCCTTCCGGTCTTAGACCCCTCACAGGCTAGCGAGCTAGCAGCCCCCATAAGGGCATCAGAGATAATGGAGGTGGTTAAATCTTTACCTCATGGTAAAACTCCAGGTCCAGATGGCCTTACAGCTAAGTTTTATCAGGTGCATATTCAGACGATGCTTCCTATTCTCCAAGAATTTTTTAGCACCATAATGCGAGAAGGGGTGTGTCATGCTCCGCTGTACCAGGTATATATCACACTTGTTCCCAAGCCAGATAAGCCAAGAGATATACCGGGCATTTACCAACCTATAGCTTTGATGAATCAAGATATTAAATTTTTTACTAGAATTCTAGCTAATAGAATATTGAGTATTTCCCCAACTTTAATTAGTCATGAACAAGTGGGCTTTATGCCAGGGAGGGGAGCACATGATGCCCTTAGGAAGCTACACCATATACTTAGCTATGCCCCAGACTCTCAATTACCCCTAGCTTTGATATCTTTAGACACGGAAAAGGCCTTTGACAGGGTCTCCCATCCTTTTCTTTTTGCTACAATGGAGAAGATGGGTTTTCCTGAGGGCCTGATTAGAGATATCAAAAATCTATATGCAGCTCCAACAGCTAGAGTATTGTGCAATGGTTATGTTTCATGACAGATTCAGCTAGAAAATGGGACCCGACAACGATGTCCTCTCTCACCAATTTTGTTTAACATATATTTGGAACCTCTGTTGAAAGCTATTAATATTGATGCACAAATAAAGGGGATTAAAATAGCGAGGAGGGAGTTAAAATTTTCAGTTTTCACTGATGATATACTTCTCCATTTACAGGATTCAGCAATAAGTTTTAAAAGAACAATAGCTTTAATAGGGAGATACTCTAAATTTGCGAATTATAAACTAAATTTGACTAAGACCCAGATTTTGCCTTTGACACCTCATGTACGTAGAGCAGATTTCACTCCACTACAGATACAATGAAAGGTGGACAAGATGAAATATTTGGGCATCTGGATTACATCTAGTATTGAAGAGGGTGCTGCATTAAATATGGAGGGGGTACTGTCAGTGATTAGGGGGGATATGTTAAGATGGAATAAACTTCCCTTGAATTTCACGGCTAGACTGGGTCTCATCAAGATGAATTTATTGCCCAGGTTACTGTATCCAGTATATTTAGCCCCACATAGCATTCCTGCAACTTGGTTTAACATAAGTAGGACACTCCTTTCGGAATTTTTATGGAACGCTAAACCTCCTAGGAAAAAGCATAGCATTTTATGTTTGCCATATGTGATGGGGGGGGATTAAATTGCCTGATCTCCATGTATACTATGTAGTGGGACAGTTGGGGCTCATGATTCGATGGATTAGCATTCTGGAAGGGGAGTGCTACATACCAACCTGGTTACAAATTGAGAGGCAAATGTTAAAGGACTCCGGCCTATCCTCGGAGGCATTCCTATTTGTTAACATAGATTGGGGCCCTAAAAAGATAACCTGGAATCCAATTGTGAAATTGGCAGGAGCCTGGTGGTCGTTTCTTACTCTAGTCCAGAGAAAGAATCAGATGAAGGCTAGAGACCAACCTGTGCTAGGCAATCCTAACTTAGTACTTGGGGATCAAGTAATTAGTAAAAGATGGGCTGATCAGTTATTGGGTCTGAAGATAAGTGATGTGATCCAGGGTAGTAGAGTGGCCCTCCCAGCTGGTTGTGAAGGAATGTCATTCTTTAAAAGGTTGCAACTCACACGCATGTTAGAGGGGGTGGGGAAAAGGATTGGGGATTCCATGAATAATTCCTTCACTTGAGACAAATTAAAGGAGGTTGATCCAATATCTAAATCTCTTTCACAAGTACACAAAGTGCTTTTGGATTACTTTAGTCCAAACTCTCCTGTAAAGGTGGCATATTGGGTCAGGACGATGGTCCCCAGGAACTTAGATTGGGACAATATATGGAAGAGTAACAAATATATATCTATACCCAAATATAAGAGTATGCAATATTTTATTGTCTCTAATATGTATTTTACCCCTGTGAAACTATGTAATAGACACATCAGACAGACAAATCTGTGCTTTAGATGTGAGTCCGGAACAGGGGATCTTCTACATGTTTTGTGGGAAGGTAGTAAAATTGAGCCCTTCTGGGTTGAAATTAAACAGCGTATGGACCCATTGCTGGATTATTCAGAATTTATAACACCAGAGATTTGTATTCTAGGTGATTTTTCACAAATCTCAGGTACTACACCCAAATATCATCTTTCTTTAATGACAGCGATTGTCAAATCTTTTCTGCTGCAACATTGGAAAGATGAGCGGGTGTATGCATATGATCAGTGGGTGAGAGATCTTTTTGGGGCTCTGGGTAGGATACAGAGGTATCTTGACTCAAAGGGTAAGAAAGGGCTATATGCTAAAAGATAGTCAACATTGGAAGCAATTTACTCACTGCAGAGTAAAGTTGCCCAAACACAGGCCTGTCTGTCGGGATGTGACTAGCAGGAGACGGTTATACTGGAATATGCTTCAGATATGTTTAGAATGATGTTGGTTTGATTGGTCAGATAAGCCATTATTTTGGAAGGGTTATAGTGTATACATAAAGAAATTAGTCTGATGGTCTTGGTCTGCTAAGATAGGCAAGAGGATGGGGACTCTCTCTCTTTCCAGGGGACGCAGCAGGGAGCCACCACCGAGAGGGATTGCACTCAAGAAAGAGCTTATGATTTGATGCCCTTATTGGAGAAACAGGAGTTGGGTTCCAGGGGTTATTTTCCTTTTGATTAAATTCATTTATTGATCCTGTTAATCTGGGTCAAAAGTGCTACAAGTGTATAGGAGCACTTTGGAGGGTGATTTCCTGTGCTGTGTATGTATGTATATAGGTGTTTTGTATATAGTTCTCACAGTCAGTTTGTGACTGTGTACCCTGGCACAGATAGGTATATGTACATCTGTCTAAGTTTTAAAAATCAATAAAGAAGATTATAAAAAAAACACTCTGTTTTGTGATTTTTCTCCAGGCAGCATCATCCTGCCCCATCCCATCCTCCCCCCCACACACACACATCAAGACATAGACAGGCTCAGTTGGCCTAGTGGTGCTGAGGGTTGAGGCACTGGACACCACACCTCATGCCACGCTGGTGACCCGGGTTCGGGAATGAGCCCAGGCCGTTGAGGGTTGGCAGGGGAGAGGGAGGAATGAGCATCTGGAGGACTGCTCTCCTCTCTCTGGGGAGGGCTTTGGGGCCAGCTCAGCTGCCTAGTGACACACGGTGGAGAATGGAGGTACTTCAGGCAAGTCAGCTCTATGTAAGTGGGGAGGGAGTGCAGCAGACGTCATCAGGGCAGCTGTGCGCAGATGTCACTACATGCTGCACTCCCTAGGGGAACTACATCAAGGAAAATCCCTCCCTGTGCTCATAGAGATGATGGGGGCTCCAGGGGTTAGACACACATCCCGACGCAGGCCCACTTCCTCCAGTGGACTCCTGGCCAACCCGTCGATTCAGGTAGGGCTCTCTCTAATTTCAGACAGGCTGCTTGGGGAGAGCGGACCCGGCCCGGGGGGGGGGTGATCCAAGGTGCTAGGGTCCAACTGGTCAACGGAGGAGTTCACCAAGGGTCTAGGGGTTACAGGCTGGGATTAGCAGTCCTAGCCACATGAGCACCCCGGAAGGATGCCCGACATGGGGGGGTGAATAAATAAAGGTTAAAAAAAAAAAGACACAGGCAGGCAGCATATTTTTGTTTTACCTTTTATTTTTAATTTCCTTTTTAATGAATGTTGTATGATATATTGGACATTTTGAGTTGAATTACTAGACCACCTTCTGTGTCTTCCAGTGAATGGTTGATTTCCACCAGAGTGAGTGTGTCCCTCTAGAGGCACCGTAGTCAATGTTTTTTGATTTGTGCTTCATGACTGTGAAGCTTACTGTTCACTGAGGTTTCAGCACAGTCTGCAAGACTTGGTTTTGTGGACAAAAATAATTTATTACTGTGATTCTTTTGTGGGCAATCTGGACTGCTAAGTAACCTATTGTCATACTCCACACTGGGCAGTGGATCTTTGGTGCAGTTTGCAGATTGAGAGCAGGAGCTGTGGAGTTGACGCCGGAGAAATGGGCAAGGTTGAAAATTAAATAAGAGCTACAAGTGGAGTAGGAAAGAGAGGTACTTTGGGCATAGTGTTTTAATTATGTTATGATGGGAATGCTCTGCCACTATATGTGTTGTGGTTCTGTGTTCATGGCACCGCTCTCTTGGAGCAGTGGTTGTGCTTTCTTTGAATAGTAATTGTTGAACTGCATCAGGAAGCAGTGGGACAGATTGATTTCTCCCTGTGCTGCGTTTGGGTTGGCACAATTAGTGCTGGTTGTACAATTATTCCCTGATAAAGACACAGCTGGAAGATGATATTAGCCAATCAGAATGGAGTAAATTTTTTGCCCATTTTATAAGGTGATATATTATACAGTAGTGCCTCACATGATAGCTTATATAGGCTAGATGTGCATTCTACAATACATTGGCTAGGTTAATTTTGAAATGTCCTATGACTACCCACCATTGTGATCTATATAAATCCCTGGGCTGGGTCTTCTTGGCTAATAGGAGTTTATTTGCATATAAGTCCGGCTTGGGTCTTATTACCAAGTATTTGAGTGCTAGGCTGGTGTTTCAGAATATTGACCTATCTTTAAGAAATTCTCAATTTTCCCAGCTAACTGTCCCCAAGCCCCACACCAAAAGGTCTACTCAATACTTTAGCCATTGGGTCCCGAAGTTTTGGAATAAGCTTCCACCTTGCTTTAGGGATCCATACTCTAAACCCCTGTCTGTATCTACATTAAAGAAATACCTGTTCTCTAATGTACAGATTTGTAAATACTTATGTTGAACATTGTATGGTTTGATGATCTATGTATTGTTACCTATATGTATTCAATGTGTGCACTAGATTGCCATTGTGCATGAGTGTATGCTCAATGGTTATTTCTAATAAACAACAACAAGAAGCTTATTCATCCATCATAAAAGTCACTATCATGTTTGTCTTCTAAGTGGTACGCTTCCTCAACCAAGAACAATCAACAAACAGAAATGCAAAAGAAATAGAATATAATAACTGGTGATCCCCACATATTAAAGGCACATGAAATCTGTGCTAATTGGCAGCAGTTAGCAATGTTCCTAGTAAGAAAAGTGATAAACTTGCCTCTAAATGAACCATATTTAACTGTACCTCAATACACACTGATGTGCAAAACTGTGAGTTCAATTGTTTTCTTTTTATGAACTACACTCTGAACAGTTCTTTTCCTGGAACCAGTAATTTGGAGTGTTTACTATGTCATGGTTTGAATACAGAATGCTAAACATGAGCTATTGTGCTGTCAGAACTGTGCTTAGAGTTCTTTTCTCAAACCATGACATAGTTAAAACTCCAGATCACTGGTTCCATGAAAAGAACTGCAACAAAATGTTGCCCATAAAAACAAAACAATGCAAAATACAGTTTTTCACATCACTTTTTATTCAGATACTGTTACATATGGATCATTTAGACTTATGGATATCATTCCTGTAAGCTGGAACATTATCAACAGTTATCAATTAGAAATCATTTTCTGTCCTCTTTAACTCACTTCAGACTGCTTCTCAAATGCCATATAAGAATGATTGAAGGGAAAGGTGAATAAAAGTTTTTTTTTTTTGTTTTGTTTATTTTGTTAAAGGGAATGTTTATTTAGTGAGAGAAGGCTCCAGGATATTTGAATCAAGTAATTTAGGGTAGCACTATGTTCAGAAGCCTGCAGTTAATACAGCACTGTTTTACACTGAAAAATAAATGCAATTCCATTACAAGATAAGATATACTTTTTTCTGTATTGTAAAACCTTGCACCCGTTATTATACAAAATAAAGTCTGTGCCTGACTTGTGTCCCGAGAATTTTTCACACACCCTCGATGTGTGATAATCTCTTAAACCTCTTGAGCTTTGCTCTTGAGGTTTATGGATTATCACACATTTGGGGTATGTGAAAAATCCTCCTGACACACACCTGAACAGGCATTGTTCTCATTTGGCATAACTGTAGTAAATCTTGATAGGCTCATTGAAACTCTGAAGTTCTGTTTATCACTGGGAGATACTCGGTATTGTCTGTCTCATCATACTCCCAATCAGAGCTCAAATCAGCAGGTAGGGAAATACATTTTTTTCACAGAAAGCTCAAGCAGAGTCGACATCCTCAAAATTTTTTTTTTTTTTTAATTTATTTATTTTGTTAACCGGGTAAGCATATGAGCCAAGGCCCTTTTTCATATGCGACCCGAGAATATAAAATAGTCACAAGATGTTATACAAAATAATAGTCTTTATTCTGAAAATGTATCTTAAGTAGGGCAGGAGACTGAAAAACTGCAGGTACCCCAACCTCAGTTAACTCAGAGTGTATTTCGAGAAAATGTTTTCTTTGATGCTGAGTGGTTACACAAAAATCAGGATACAGATGCAGATGAGTTACTTTACAATAAACGTTTTTTCTTTGTCTGGCCAGTTGCAGCAAACAATTCCTTTCAGCCAAAGTTCTGGTGGAACATATTACATACTTGGCACCTTAAGTCCCACTATTCAGATTGCATTTAGCATATCATTAAGTCTCTCAGCTCTCACAGAAAACAGAGAGACTGAATCCAAACTTCAAGGAGATGCCAGAGAAAACAAATTTGAGTATCATTTCTGTTTCTTGCTTATGCTCCAAAAGGAAATAAAAACTGACAATCCAGCAAGTCTAAGATTTTTCAGCAAAAGGGTACTGTTTTATTTTCCCCAGCATAAAAAAGATGAGCTGCTCATGTAAAAAAAAAAAAAACATGCTGTCACTTCCACTGTCAGAACCCTGTGGGAAAATGCTATAGCATCCATCTCAATTGCAGTAAATACAGTCCTCTGTAGCTTTTGCTTTGGATTCAGTAACTGTACAATGTTCCAAGCATCCACCAAAGTATTCTGGACTTTGTCCATTGATAATGGGACGTATCCCTAGAAATCAGTGAAGAACACTTGAATCTAAGCAAGAGTTGGTTTCTGATGGGCTTTTGGCATAGCACCCAAGTCTAGACATGGTGACATGGGAGAAAAAATATTCCAACGAAACATGGGGAGCAGATAGGCCTCTGGGCAAGAGCTGCTTTCCCTGTAATTTCTGGGATATAATTTTTTCAATAGTCTCTATTAGTGGTGGGCGAAGTGGGCTCAATCCACTCCACGAAGCGTTTCAAGGAGCAAAGGTGGATTCTCGGAGTGCTCTGCAACACAAAGCGAAGTACTTTACATTATAATGAGGAACGCAAAGTGCATTGGAAACAATGACTTCACATTACTCCGCCTCCTCAGACCACTACTCCCCCAAATTTAAGACAAAGTGCATTGTAGGCAGTGCACTTCCCCTCACTTTGCCTTATTTTTGAGCCCAGAAGGAGAATTTTGCAGTGATTCATGGGATTTCAGGTCACATGGGCTCTATATTGATCTGCACAACCTCAGTTCGGGGGTAGTATGAGTAGGAAGGAGTAGGAGACAGTGTGCTCTGATAGCTCTCTGTGATAGAAATCTTGTAAAAGCTGTTTGAAAAGCATTTTTGTGTTTGTTTGGGGGTTCAAACTTTAGTTCATTGATTATAGGAAACCCTCCTGTCTTTTGTTTTTGTGTGGATTTTGAATGTTAATTTAAAACATTGGTGTGGTGAAAAACAGTGAAAGTGTGCTTTGGGGGAAGGGTGTATCTGTGGTGTAGGTAGATTTAAGTTGGAGAAATAGTGATTTCTCTGTTTTTTTGTTGGTTTTTTGTTATGTAATTGACTGTGTCAATGTATACACAGTAATATTTTCAGTAATAGTTGAAATGTTCTTGCTGTTTGTTGTGTGGATGTGGTGCAGCAGTTCATAAGTTCAGGTTGTTTACATTAAAAATTTACAATACGTAACGTGGCACAGTACTGAACTTTTGCATTTGCTACAATTCCTTGTTCAGCATTATATACAAACTGTTCTGTGTGTGAGTGTGTGTGCACTGTTGCATGCATCAAATAATACACCTTTTATTGTGCCACAGACTAGTGTAATTGCAGGCTCAGTAGTGTGAACCTGCTATCCACTGCAGCTGCCTGATTTTGTACTGCGATCATGGTATCTGTTCTTAGTTTTGCTGCTTGTAGTGCCATAAAAATCTGCACTGTCTGCATTCAGTGCTCCCCCACCCCCACATTCAAAAGGTATTTTTTACCAGATTGGATTGTTTTTGTGACCTCATCAGCACCACTGGTTACTGAAGTTGTTTTAATTGCATGATAGTCTCAGAGTAGTCTCTTATCTGTTGCTGAAGTCACAGTTGTTTATTTGGCTTCACATCCAGCATCCCTCCAATCAGAGAGTGAATGTATCAAAATCTGAATTTGGTTATACTATTGTGGTTGATCCCCCAAAATGCCTGCAAAGAGATGTGCAAGCAAAGCTGTTTCTCACCATGGCAATGTTGGCAGTAAGATGGTCTGTGGGCGCGGTAGTAGTACGCAGATGCAGAAGTGCATTGTTGATGTGAGGAAAGGTATTTCTTCTGCAATGTTTTTAACAACCCAATCAATAGCTTCACTCATAGTTGGAGGAGATGATGTTTTCCCAGCCAGTGGTGTTAGTGTTACTGGTGGTGGAGGTAGTATTAGTATTGTTGCATCAAGTTCTAATTCCGGCCAGTGTACCGTATCCAAAAATATTGAGTGTGAAGCAGTGCAAGCGAGTGGCAGCGTAGATGATGTCATACTTCCCAGTAACATCCCAGTAACTGAACCTGAGGATTCTGATAATCATGTCAATGAAAGCATACAATGTGATATTCTGTCCACCATGGCACTTAACGTCACTCATTTTCCATGCAGTGATTCACAGTGTGGTGAAAAAATATCAGGTGATGGTGGTGTAGATGCTGATGATGAATGTGATGATGATGATGTTGCTGTTGTTGCAACATGCAGTCTAGATGCTAGCATCCAAGCAGAAGATGTGGATGTGTGTGACGTTGATAAATATGACGATGATTCCGGAGAAAAAGAAATTCAAAGTGGCTGTGTCTGAGTCTGTTTGCAGGAATCCCCCCCCTGTAAAAACTTGTGATCTACTGGTTTTAGTTGATGATGATGACCCTGTAATCAATATGATAGGTAGTCAAGGTGGTCAGTTGCAGTCCAGGTGTGCAGTGCCCAAAATATCACGTGCCCCCCACCCCACTTCAGTGCTTAAAATAACAGACTTAAGTAAGCCACATCATGGACATGTTAAAAGCAGAGCATCACAATCCCTTGTTTGGGATTCTTTTGTTCAAGATGCAGATGATGAGTCAGTTGCAATCTGCCAGGTTTGCCATGTGCGCGTGAGTCGAGGTAAAAAGGGGAGCCATCTGGGCACAGGAGGACAGCATACTCATCTTAAGAAAAGACATTCAGCACTGTGGACCCAGAACAAGCTTGCAGCTAAGACCACAGTGGGGCATTCACCCTCATCACTGGCAACCATAGCCAGCATGTTATCCCTTTCCATGACTGTTAAGATCAGTAGTAAATTAAACAATAAGGGCAGATGATTACTACAGGCATGATGAGGTGGAGGACCATAATGACTTTGAAATGTTGTCCAGTGCTGGTGAGAGTAACAGTTTTTGCAGTGGTGGTGGTGGTGGTGAATGCAGTAAGTCTAGTGCAAGTGGTACATCAACCCCAATTGGCAAATCTGGCAAAATAACAGCATTTCTGGGTTTGTCATCATCACGTGTGCAACCATCTTCATCAAATGCCCACACTCCACCCCCTACCAATGCCATTAATCACAGAGCACAATGTTTGTGATCAACACACCCTGTGTAAAATGTTTACGTCAGCCCACATTGCAGAGTGTTTTTGCTCAAAAGCTGAAGTACCCCCCCCCCCGGATCATACAGTGTCACGTGAACTCAATGCAGCTGTAGTGGAATTGCTGGCAATTAATCTTTTCCCCTTCTCCTTTGTAGAGAATTCTGGGTTCCAGCTGTTAGCTGCATGTGCCTGTCCAAAATGGAAAGTCCCATCCAGGACATACTTTTCTACCCGTGCTGTCCCCGAGTTGTTCCGCACTGTGTCCGACTCAGTAAGACATGCCCTTCAACATTCCTCCTCTCCATTCATCCATTTAAGTATGGATATGTGGACAAGTGGCAAAACAGCAGGGAGTTAATATTTGTGTATAACTGCACACTGGACGCAGGTGCTGGGGGTTGTTTGTAATGCTGGTAGTGTGAATAATCAGTGCAATAAGGTGAATTGTCGCTGTAGCAATCTTCCAGCAATTCAACAGCATGCAACGATTGCTAAGCACAATGTGACCTGTTCACACACTGGTGAGAACATGTTGGATGTGGTACTGACTGAAATTGACAGATGGCTAAACCCTCTGTCCCTGACAGCTGGGTTTGTAACAAGTGACAATAGGTCAAATGTGGTGAAATGCATCACGAATGGTGTTTTTTTTCGTGTTCCATGCATGGCCCACTGTTTAAATCTTGTGGCTCAGGAGTTTCTGCAGCACCCTGATATAAAGGAAATGCTGACTGTTGCATGACGTACCTGCTCTCACATTTCAAGATCTGGAAAGGCCTATAACCAACTGCGGCAGTTGCAGATACAAAACAGCCTGCCTCAGAACCGCTTGAAGCTGGAAGTTTGTCACCCGATGGAACTCCACTGTATACATGGCAGAGAGGTCATATGAACAGTACAAAGCCATCTCAGAATATCTTGTTATGCACACTAGCCATGAGTTCCGGGGCCTCCATGTCTATGATGACTGAACAGTGGTGCCTCATGGACTCTGTAATAACAATTTTGCGGCCTTTTGAACATGTCACACAGGCAGTGAGTGGAGAGTCTGCCTCCATTAGCCAATCAATTCCACTGCTGTGGGTGCTGAGGCAGACATTGGTGAATGTACAGCATAGCCTTGATGTTGCCAGAGACGGTGGTAGCAGTATGTTGCTGCAATACATGCTGACAGTATTCAACCAGAATCATCACGTTGACAACTTTGCCATAGCAACAATGCTGGACCCATGATACAAACGTGAAATCGCATCAGTACTGGAGGGAGGGCCTGAACAGGTAAAAAATATCAGTGGTCAACTGATGCGCTTGGTTCATGGGGCAAAGAAGTCATGAGACAAGGTCAGCAAACCTCAGCAGCATAATCAGCCTGAAAGTGTACCTGGAGGACCATCAAGCATATCCTGCAAGGGGAAGGGGACTGCAGTTCCAGGTGGTCTGTCATCCAAAGTGTCTGGTGTCAACCCACTTTGGGAGGCTTTGTCCCAAGTGGGTATTTGTGAAATAAATGATTCAGGAGAACAGGATGATGCATCAACAACTGGACTTAGTGCAGCACAGAGAATGGTTGAGTCACATTTGTCTGAAAACAGGCATCTGGCAATAACTGAAGATCCTCTTTTGTACTGGAGTGGAAAGGTCAGTGAATGGCCAGAGCTGACTGCAGTGGCACTGAAGTACCTCACATGCCCACCTTCCAGTGTAAGTGTTGAGAGGAGGGTATTCAGCTCAGTAGGTGTAATAGTCAGGGATCATCGGACAAACATGTCTCCTGCAAATGTTAGTTTGCTAACATTCATTAAAATGAATGAGAGACACATACCAGCACAGACTGCAGCCTCAGTATTCATACCCCAGCCTAGTCATGGTGGTCTTGCTAATGTGGAAATGGAGAATCCTGGTGGCACTGGTAGCGGCTGCCTGAAATGGCCCACCACTGACGTAGATGATGACACAATGGAGAAAGAATTTCCCAGTGGTCAGACTTCAGACATCTATGATTGTGAGGGCAGCTTTCTTTATGAGAATGATGATGTAGTTAATGTTGGCAGGCTTTAACTGAAGTTTTTAAAAGGTGGTGTGCCCCCCCGGACCACCGCCACCGGGACTGATGTTAGCCACTGCCACCACTGAGCTTGAGTCTGTCTGCCCCAGACCACCACCACTGGGACTGATGTTAGCCACTGGCACCACTGAGCCTGAGTCTGTCCGCCCCGGACCACCACCACCGGGACTGATGTTAGCCACTGCCACCACTGAGCCTGAGTCTGTCCAGACCACCACATCTATCAGCCACAGACACAAAGATTCTTAATATTTAAACCATAAAGTGAGTATGTGTACTCATGTTTGTTATGCTGCTTCAGTTCCTTTAGTTGTATGTTTTGTTTTCTGTAGCTTTTCAGAGCCGCAATGGTAAAACACATACGGTACACTTAATTTGTTTCTTTTACAGGGTAACAAAAAAAGGCTCCATTGCTAAAACTCATTGGGAATGGTACTGTAGCTGTACCGTACAGAGAGGAAGCGATGTAATATCCATGTGAAATTTATTCTGGCAAGTATGAAGATTTTATTTTATCCATTTCATTGTTTTGGAAAGACTGCAGCAAATATTGCACACAGGTTGTCTTAGTTGACAAGAAGTGGGTTTGAAATGTAACTTGACTTTAGATAGATTGAGATTTGAGAACCAGGGAGGGACAAACAACAATTAAGTTGTAAGAAGTCATTCATTTCTTTTTTTAGGAAACTTCCAGATGCTTTGTTGTTCTGTCAAAGTGGCCTTATCCAAAAACGTTCTTCAACATCAGGCACCCCCTTCCCCCAAGCTTGGGCACACATGCAACATGCAGAAGTCATTTCATTAGATGACCATGACCATCATTAACAACTGGACTCCAAAAGGATGCTGCTGAAATCTGTGAAGAAGTAACAAATAAAAATCATTACAGACAAACCTGCAAATATGATTCCCCCACCCCCCCAAAAATACTTATCTTCATGTGTGTGAGAGTTGTCCGTTTCCAATTTCAGTGCAAAAAAATCTCATTGAGCACTGGAATGTGCACACCAACAGTTTCTGTGTGACCTGTGATGCAGAACAATACCATAAGTACATGTCCATGACAACCCCCCACCTACAAAATACACAACTATATATATATATATATACATATACTCACCAAGGCTACTATTAGTGTACAGCCAAAGGGCACCATTCAATCCAGTTGAGATGATCAAATTGCATTTTCTTGAATCGTCTCACAGAACACATTGGACCAGCAACACGATGCTCACAGTCATCATTTTATACTGGGGTATGTGCTGAAACACTCTCATTCCACTATGTTACCACTTGTCAATTTTCTGTACACAAGCAGGATCCATTTTGGGCCTGCAGAAAAAATCTGGGACTCTGTTCCACTTTTGTGTGTTCTGTGATTGTTGCTGTGAGCTCATGATATCATACTGACATTTTTACAATTAAAGCAGCATTGCAAGAATGTCCTGACAGTTTTGAAATGTACTTTTTTATGCTACTTTACATTGCCACAGCCGCGACTAGTTACCTCCGAGTCGTGACTTGAATGATATGTTTCTTTTCACAATTTATGTCTGCTTTACTTACTTGACTACTTTTTTCATGTATGAAAAAATGAGCACGCCTTTCATTATTGTTCGGACCAGGTTTGTATTTATTTGCAGCTGCTTTACAATAACTATTGTTCTGTGGTGTCATAAAACACTGCCTGCTGCATAACTGTTAATTAACAACAGAAATGATATACAGTATAACAACTAATTGATGTGATGGAGAAAAGCAAAGGAAAACAATGACAAAGACCTGGTCAGCATCAATTTGAAAGAAATGCTCCTTTCATTATTTCATACATGAAAAAAGGTTGTACAGCAGACTCAACTACTGCAAATTCTGTATCATTCCAGTCAGTCAGGATGTAAGTAAAGGAAGTTGTAACAGCATTAAAAAATATAGGTCAGAGTTCTCAACAGATTGTTGTGCTGCTGCTTTACAGAGATTCACCACATTACATAGTTATGGTGATGCACATAAACTAACATGTGGGGGCATTACTCTCACTGGAATATTTCTTGCTCCACAGAGTGCAATATATTTCTGTGAAAACCACCCATAATTTCATTACAGTGTGTCACCTGACAGAGGAATTACTGATCAGAAAAGCCACCCACATTCTGCCCTCCTTTCTCAGCAACGTTAGGACATGATGTCAGGGGGAGCTCAGGTGCATGCTCCACTATAGTGAATGTCTGGCAGCTATTCCAGTGTTTCCTTATGTTATAAGGTTGACTTTCTGGTGAAATGTGGGAATGTTTCCACTAACAAGGCTCTTCTTACTGGAAACGTACCCACAAGTTTCACCACAAACTGACCATTATAACATAAAGAAACATTCAGAAAGCTGCCGGATAATCGGATATTCACAGTAAGGAGCACACACACACATATGCTCTCCCTGCCATCACGTCCTAATGTTGCTGAGAAGGGAGGCAGAATGTGGGCAGATTTTCAGAATGGGAATTCCTCCATCACATGACTCACTGTAATGAAATTACGAGCGGTTTTCACACAAATGTATTGCACTATGTGGTGCAAGAAAGATTCCCCTGGAAGGGAAAATGTGTATGATTAAACAACAACAAAGAAAAAACACACAAAAACAGTACAACATAGTAGTGGGGTGGAGTGGGGGTGGCAGGCAGAAACCAATCTCCTAACTTACTGTGGCCGTGGGATGCCACGGTGGTTCAGTAGCAGGTGCAGCATTGAAACTATTTGCTGCTGATGTGCTTCTATTCTGTTCACCTGCTGCTGCAAAGCACCAAACTGCTCATTGTTTTCTTCAAGAGCTGCCCACACCAGGGCAATGTCAGCCTATGTTGCAGGGACTATGGCAGGGTCCACTGCAGCATGGAATCCAGGTAGTGGGGATGGTGGTGGAGAGGGTGGTGCTGGTGGCTGTGGTGGTGGTGGAGCAGCTGCTGTACTAGCCCCCCTCCTGCTGCAGTGGTGATGAGGCACAACTCCCATCCCAGCAGCACCCTCTGCCACTGCCATGGAAGGGCCAGCAGGTAGACACCTGGCCCCTTCTGTGGCAGTCTGCCACTCTGTCCTGTGGTGGTTCAGCATGGGGGTGCACTGGCTACCAGTCCCCAAATGTGTCCCACAGGGGCCACGGCACACCACCACACCACACAGATGGCACACCACCTCTGTGCTGTCTGCCCCAACAGAGTTAAAAATCTCCCACACTGGGGAGCTGTGGGGGGACCAGACACAGTCCTCTCACAAGTCCCACCACCTACATTTTCCAGGGCTGCCTCCTATGGCTGTGGAGGTGGTGGAGGGGGTGCTGCTGGAGTCCCTACAGCTGCTGCTACTGGTGGTGGTGGTGGTAGTGGTGGAGAAGATGGATGCACAGCAGCCACCAGTGGCACTGATGCTGCTGCTGCTGCTCCTGTTGCTTCAACATGGGGGGAAGCAACACCCAGGAGTCAGGAGCAGTCCTGCATGACATGACCGCCCCACCCCCCATGGGTCCACACTCCCGTCCGACCGCAGCCATGGGCCAGCAACTTGCCTTCTCCTGGGTTCACCCTGACATACACAAGTCCCCGGGCCAACACACACACAGACACTCACACTGACACTCACTGAATCACACAGTCAGTCACACACACAAAACAAAACTTATACAAAAAAATTCACTAACAAAAAAACACAAATACAATACAAAAACTAAATAAAGATATAGCTTTTAAAAAAGCTGTTGGTTTTCTTCTGAAACACAAGTGGCAAGGCAATCAAGCACTTTAACTCCTAGTGTCCTCTCACAAATGCTTTCTCCATCTACAAATGCAAAGGAGAAAGTGAAACTGCTTCTCTGACTCACTTCCTTCCTGCCTGGCTAAAGCATGTGACTTACAGTATTATAAGCCATGTGATGTATGTGGGGCTGCCTATTCTCTTCTCACTTCGCCTTACTTTGTATTTAGGCAAAATGGCAATGTGAAGTGGTAATAATAATGACGTGAAGTGAGCACCTTGCCGTGCCCTTGATGTTGTCTCAGCTAGCCAGTGGCCACTTCACGTCCACTTCACCGGCAGATTAAAAATTTGCTGCATCTTTAGTCTCTATTCTACTTTCGGTAACTTCCCTGCCTCTCAGACAAGTCTGCTGAGCCATACAAATAGAGCTGGTAGTAACTTAGCACTGAAAGTAAACCCAGCTGTGGAGCTTTACAACATGGTAGCAGCCACCTTGTTTTCACACACACCACAAATTATTCTCTTCTAATAACTTGGTCAACTTAAATATCAGTGGTCTCAGACCTAGTACTTAATTCTCATGCTACACCAGAGTAGAAAACACAGAGCCAGAAAATACTAAAGTTCTGTATTAAAACCAAAATTTGTATAACCCTGCAAACAGTGCAACTCCTACCTTGACAGACAGTAATGAAAAACACTGCAAACACTGTAATTCTTGGTCAAAAGCAAGGCTGGAACAAGCTGTAGTCCTGAAACCTTTAACTAGCTTCTAAAATGCCACTTACTGTACTTGCAACTATTTCCCTGAACAAATGTTGCCTATATAAAGTGTTTTGCCATTTTAAAATGAAACGCTTCATTTGTATTACAAAACAAAAATGCTTTACTGTGGGGTTAAAACACTTACAGGCTGTACACAGCAGGGAGATAAATGCACCTCCAAGAGCAGAATTTGCACTGTTTTTGCTACTTAAGGAACGTTGCCTAAATTAAATCCCCTTATTCCGCCTGGTGACCTACCCACATTGGTACGTGCCTTTGTCACATCAAGTCTAGATTATCGTAATGCTCTTTACTTCTGGGTCAGTGGAGGGAACCTCCATTGACTATAGTGGGTGCAGAACACAGCAGCCAGGTTGCTGGTGGGCCTTCCTAGGTCCTGTCATGTGACTTCAGTCCTGTGTGATCTGCCTTGGCTGCCTGTCAGATGGAGGATCATCTTCAAGGTGGGCTTGCTCACCTATAGGGCCCTATACAGCTCAGGCCCTGTCTACCTCAGTGACCTCCTGACACCTGACCTCCTGATACACTCACTCTACTCCTCCACCGTAGGCCTCCTAGCAGTTCCGAGGGCTAGCCTGAAAACCTCAGGAGACCATGCATTCGAAGTGGCTTGCCCAGCACTCTGAAACTCACTTCCCAGATCTCTGAGACAGTCTTCAGTGGTGGAGGCATTCAAGCAGGATCTAAAGGCTTACCATTTTAAAGAAGCCTTTTTTAGTTAGCTGTGGCCAGATTTAATTAATAGGTATTACTGGAATGTATTATTTATTGTTTATATTTATTGCATTGAACCTGTATGTAATTTTATTATATGTTTCTTGCACCTCTTTGTAAAGCACCAAGAGCCTCTGGGATTGGACACTTGAGAAATAAAAAACATATTTACTTACTTGCCTACACTCCAGGATGCCAAGGCACTTGACTTGATTCTGCTTCACACCTTCTTAACATTAAGAGTGTAATTAAAATCACTGGATGGTGCATTGACCCTATGCATTGCACAACTTGACATTTGTTAACCTTAATTTGCATGAGTGCTCTCAGATTGATTTGGCATTTCCCTGTAACTCCAGGACAATTTTCTTTTGTTTTTCTGTAGTTTACATTGTTTCTTCTGGAAGCCAAATTTCTGTATTTTCCTGTGTAACCAATGCAAGTGTATGGGAACAATTTCCCTGTAGGTGGCTCCATTTCCCTGTAAAATAAGGAACCCCTATAGATCTGGGTACCCTGTAATAATGCCAGAGATCCAACAACAACTTGATAATCTTACCTGCTACAAATCATTTACCTTTAACCACACCTCTATTTACAAGAACCTGTTGGATAATCTAAGTGATTTGTTATATTCACAGGGCATTATTTTATATCACAAGCCAACAATTTCTTAGGGTAGGTTTTGCATCTGTCATTCTTTATATATGTTGCCCAAGATACACAATCACCTAAGCATCACCTGGATATTAGATTTTCACATGGGTAGGGTTCCTTACAAAGAATTTAATTTCAATGATGTTTTTCATTAAGAAGTTGTGTGGACCCACCCCCTCATACCGACATGATTTCACGGATATATTTAAAAGCTATTGGGTTTATAGTGGCAGGCCAAGTACAGATGGCTTGTCATTGAGCAGCCTCCTTACATGCCTCAATCAAACATTCAAAGGGTAGAGGAACAGTAGAACACTACTTAGCAAAATATATGGAGACTAGACTGTGCCGTCCTGATTTTATTTTACAGTCTCTTTCCTTCATCTTTAAACACAACTGTTTTCTATTCAATAAGAAATTCTGCTAATAGCAATGAATTACAGCTATAGGACCCACAGTAGTGCCCTAATAGTCCAACCTCTTTTTGGATGATTGGAAGAAAACTGTCATCTTAAAGACACCAACTCCTTTATGAGCAATCTCCAACTATGGTTTTGTTACATTGATAACATCATTTGTGTGTGAGCAAGTTCCGATCTTGAGTTAAATAATTGCCTTATCTGGTTAAATTTAAATGAGTTAAACCTGTTCTTCACACCTAATTCCTATTTCCAAGATGGACACCACACTGGGCTGATCATCCATTTGGGACTGTTTTAGGAGAATCTATCATTAGTTCTTCCTACTAAATCCACACTAAATCTTATTAACTTACTTTAGTTAGTTGTAGCAGTAAGGAAGGAGTTTCAGATGGGGCACAGTAAGTTAACATTTTAAGAGTTAACTTTTTTATTTTTAGAACAGGATACCTCAGTTTGTGGTACAATGTTTTATTTTACATACAAATTAGTAAACAGTACATTTCCTGATCCCACTGCTATAATTAGTGATGAAATGGAGTTGGACTCACTGGCTGTAGCTGAAAGTAACTTTGTTCCTTTCAGCTGATGTTTGTGATAAACATGGCACCAGCACAGCAGTGTAAGGACTGGATGAGACCCTGGAGCACACTGGGGACTGGATGAGACCTGGATTAGACTCCTGGACAAACTACTGGAGCTTGGAGGAGGGGAATTCAGACTTTGGGCTGTGTGGCTTCTGGGTTATCCATAAGCTGATAAAGAGCAGCTGCGGTGAGTTTGCTTCTAACTGCTGTGAGAGAGCAGTCAGGGACAGGCACATTTTCCCTTTTGCCTGCACAGGTGAGTGTTAGGAAGCTTATTGGTTGCACTCATATTGGCTGTGTTTGACAGGCCACTGTTTCAGACAGGTGAGGGGGGTGAGAGTGCCCTTGGGCCAAAGTTGTATTGTCTGATTCCTGCTCCAAAGTTATGCCGGTGATGATGAGAGCCCTACCAGCACCTGCCCCTGTGGATTTAGTTTTATTACATAACTTTTCCTCTGGTGGGAGCAGAAGACTTTTAGATTTTAAGCTTGTCTTGTTAACTTATGGACTTATGGTACTGTCATCACTTGAACTGCAGTTTTACTTTGATCTCAGATCCATTCCTTTGGTGAGAGAAGAGGACTTTCAGCTTTAAGTTTTGTTGTGGACTCATGGACCTATGATACCATTTATCACTTGTTCTGTTCTTTTGTTGTATTACAGACTGTTTGCTGGATTCTCCTTTTATCCTGTTTCAGCCCTTTGTGTATATTTATTATTTTGGGGACTGTGCTGAAGGTGGTGTGGGTTGGGGTTAAACTAGTTATTGCTATGTGCCATTTTGTGTGTGTGAGGGAGTGAGTGTGTGGATATTTGAATTTGGTTTTATGTTTATCTGTGTGTTTGTGGTTTGAATGTTTTAAAGGTTAGTTAAATTATTGTATGAGTTAGGTGTTTGGTGTGTCTAACAGTTGTGACTTTGCGGTGTGCGCTGGAATTTGTTAATGTGTTTTGGGTGTTTTAATAAGGATTATAAGATCTTAACACTAGCTATGTATGTGCAGAGGCTTTAATGAAAAGAGGCACACCTACTCCAGTGACTGCCTGTGGTTGCTCCATCCATTTATCAGGATTAGAGTGGTTCTCCCTGAAGAGGACCTTAACCACTGTGGGGAATTAGGGATCCTGCAAAGGAGGGGCACTTACCTCAGTGGAGGTACCAGGTATGGTGTTTGAGGGGAGTAGGATTGGAATAAGGAGGTCCAGGAGATGCCTGGAGGGGATATGGAATCAGGATCAAGAACCATCATGTCTGGTTCCCCGTCCAAGATTCTGTCTAATTTTCATAAGCAGAACGTAGCCCATTGAGTCAGCACTGCACATCCATTTTGGGCCATTCTTTGTAATGTGAGGACACTGAGGAACAAGACAGCAATGATGGAGAGTTTCATCACCAATTCCTTGGCTGATATTGTTTGCATCATTGAAACTTGGTTGGGGATGATGCTGGCCCTGTACTGGGGGCATTTCTCCTTCCTGTTTTTTTTTCCATGATGAATTGTCCCAGGAGGGACCCCAGAGGGGACAGAGTGGCCATCTGTTTTAGATCCATTCTGGGACATACTGCACTCCCCAAAAGAACTTTCAGATTCTTTGAAAGTAAGATGGCCTGATGTGGTTCAGGTGTCAGTGGCATCTACTAACCCCAGAGCGGTGGGAGTGATTTTCTGCAGGAGCTGGTGTACTTCATTGTCAAACAGGTGTTGAATGCTCTAAAGTTATTGGTGCTGGGAGACTTCAATGCTTGGGTCAATGATAAATCCTCCCATTTTGGACAGAAGCTCCTTCAGTTGATGTCTTCACTGGAATTGACACAGGCTGCTGCCTGTGAAACCAATCAGCATGGCCACACATTGTATCTGATCTTTTCATTGGGACTTGACATTAATGTGATCAAGGTTGATCAGGTCTCTTGGTTGGATCATCATGCAGTTGTATTCCAGTGTGGGGTCCCTGTTTAACTACTCCCTCTCTGACGATTATCTGGTGTCATCCAAAACATAAATTGGGCCAGTAGTAATCATACTTTAATGATGTAGATCTGCCTGTCTGGGATGTGTTTTAACTTGTTTATGAGGCTGTGGTGCTGTGGGTGGTCTTCAGTTTGTATCTCACCAACTGTATGCTGGACCAGGGTTCAACATGGCCTATTCTCAGCTCTTCTGTGTTCCTAGGTCCAGTGTTCACAGAGATCATGAATGTGTCCTTGAGGGAAGGTGTCTTTCCATTAGCCTTGAAAAAGATCAGGGTCATGCCCCTTCTACAAAAGACTTCCTTGGACTCTGACATTCCAGCAAATTGCAGGCCTGTTTCTAACCTTCCTTTTCTAGGGAAGGTTACTGAGAAAGTGGTGACTGAGCAACTGACTGATCGCTTGGAGTCTCTTTTCATCTATGAATCTCTCCAGTTGGGATTTCAGCCTTGGCACAGCTCTGAGATGACTCTCTTCAGGATGACCCATGATCTTCTTCTTGTGAGGGATCAAGGGCTATGTTCAGTCTTGGTGCTCTTGGATCTTTTATCAGTGTTTGGCACAGTGGTTCATGGGGTTCTGTTGGATCACCTGAGGAACTATGCAGGCCTCACCGGTGCAGCTTTGTAATAGTCTGAGTCCTACTTAGCTGGGAGAATGCAGCAGGTTGCTCTAGGGAATTTTACCTCAGAGGCATCTGTATTGTCCTGTGGAGTTCCACAAGGCTTTATCCTTACCACATTGTATTCTTTGTGTACATGCTGCCATAAGGGGAAATCATTAGATGGTACAATGTGGGATTTCAGTACTATGTAGATGATATCCAGTTACACCTGTCCCTGATGATACATCTGTGACTTTGGTGTTGAGACATTGTTTGACTGAAATTAATGACTGGATGGCCTTAAACTTGTTATGTCTCCACCGAGGAAAAACAGAGGTCATGTTGCTTGAACCTGGTCACTGGGGCTTGTTTAACATGTTAAACCAAGGCCCCTTCTGCCCATCTCTGGTGGTTGTCTAGGTGAAAGTTAAAGAAAGAGTAAGGTAGTTTTCTGGTGCCCTTGCTAATATTCCTTCTGTGAATGAAACAGGTACATGTACTGTAACCCATCCTCCAGAACATATTTAGGAACAAGCTGTCACAGCTCAGTGTGCCTTTCCTGGTAAAAAAAAATTATAAATAAATAAAGGTTATTATATAATTTACATATGCAGGGGTACTATTTCAAGAGTCATCATTAGTGCAATCACTATAATAGATTGGGACTATAAACACTGAACAATGCAGGCAGTGCCATGTAGGTGACACTAGATTATTCTAAACCAGGCTAATCTACAGAGTTTACATGTAGCTAATAGTTGTCCCAAAAAGTACAGACAGAGTTAGCTAATAGTAGTCACAAAAAAGTAAAGCTTATAAAATAAAAACCTTCTCAAACTAGTTTCAGTCATTTTCATATTGATGATGGTTTTGAAGCAGATTCACAATTATTGCACAATTTTCATTTACTAGAAAGAAACCCTACTTGCACTTGTCAATGAATGCCAACAACATATAAACAGAGGTTTGTTAACAGTTTACATGTTATTGCCATTTAGTGATAACAGGGATTTGTAGTTTTATAAAGAACAATAAAGTACACTTTATAAAATGTGATGCTTTCTGTAAGCATATTAATGCCGAACAAATACAAGTGAAACGAAGTAATTTTTAAAGCTTTTCTAAAATACTGAACTTGGCTGCAGTTTGATATGTCAGTTACTGCACATGCAAACTCAGTAGTGTAGCATGGTATAGCATAGCATGGTGTCAACTACATGTAAATGCCCTCTTTGTTTCATTCTGTAAAATTCCCACTTTATGAAAGATAAAAATGTGTGCTTGGCATATTACTAAATAAAAGAACAATACTTTCACAAAAAAAAAGAAACAATCTTAGTATGATATGTACATGATCACAAAGAAAAGAAAATCATTTAGAACAACAACATATTTTTCATTTTTATTATACTGTAATTGAAGAAGGAGTGCATGGTAAAATTTCTATTTCTGCAGATGACATGAAGATCTGTGGAAGAGTGAATAGTGAGGAAGGGTTCAGAGACACAAAAGAGCACATAGAGACATTGCAGAGGTAATCACAAATCTGGCAGCTGAAATTTAATGCAAAGAAGTGTAAAGTAATGCATAGCTGGAAAAAAACAGCTATAGATTACTAAATGAGAAGGATATAAACTGTGACGTCCACAGAGGAAATAGACTTGAGGGTTATTATAGCAATAACCTTAAAACTTCTAATCAGTGTAACAAGGTATACAGTAAAGCTACCAGGGTGCTGTGTTCCATAGGTAGAGGATTTGAAAGTAGGGACGGAGGTGTGATATTACCCTTGTATTAGTCTCTAGTTAGACCTCACCTTGAGTACTATGCACTGTTTTGTAATCTTCTTTTAAAGAAAGCTAGGGAAAGACTTGAGGTAGTACAATGTAGGGTAAATTAAATTATTAATAGACCGCAAGGTAAAGTAAATCACATGAGGAAAAACTGGCAGACTTGAATATGTACATCTTGGAATAAAAAGGGAAAGCAGGCTTGATTGAAACTTAGAATAACTAAGGTTGATAGTGGGCTCTGTTCACCAGAAATGACAACACAGGGTCATGGGTGGAGACTGGGATGAGGAAGATCTGCAATCGATCTCAGAAAGTACTTCTTTACAGAAAGAGTTGTGGAAAAATGGAATGGATTACCAAGGGAGGTAATTGAAGCTGGATATATTGATAGATTCAAGAAAGTATGGGATACATTTAAATTGTTAGTTGTCTGTAATTTGGTGAATAGGATATATGAAAGTGGGGATGTAGGAGAGTTAGTTGAAAATAGAATGGCACAGTATCAAAATGTAAATAATCTATGCATTCAGTAATACTGTAAGTCATAAATTGAATATAGTTAAGAATCTTGGGCAGACTGGATGGATCTTGGGTCTTTATCTGTTGCCAAGTTTTCTATGTCCCTGTCTTTCTAAAATACTGCATAAAGTGCTTAAACAGTGTTTTGTGCAAGATTGAGCCTTACCTCCGTGTAAGACAGTTCTAAGTAATTCCATAACTGTAACTGTTCTCTCAAAAAGAATGGAAAGTGTCATATTTTTGCTCCATGGAGTCAGATGCCCATTCTCATTCACTTCCCTATTCTTCAACCAAACCCCACACTGAGGCATTGGTTTGGAGAGCATTGCAGCAGTCTCCATAGAAGTGAATGGGGACACCTGCTCACTCAATGTTTCTATAAACAAGAGTGCTTTGTGTTTAAAATCTGAGCCACAGCTCAACTAACAAGACCCTTGCCTAAGGGGGGCACTGTGGAGCCCAAACAAGATGGCCACCTGGGCTTACAGCATTGCCACCAACTTCGATAAAGATCATCCAAACTATACAGTATCTTGTAGACTTTAAAACATGTTCCAGCTTGTAGAACTGATGGCAGAATATCTCAGAGAGGGTACTCCTATGTTACACAAGGTACCATATGTATTGTTTGCATATGTTGAATTAATTACTACCTTCCAGAGGCTTTTGTCACTTTGCAGCATTAAGTTGTTCAGTCCTAGTGCTACACTCTATGCCCTACAATAAATTGCTTGTTCCTGGAACTCCCTATCTGGGTAGCCACTACAAGTGCATTATTTACAAATCTCTGGTGCTCTGTATTGGGGTGGTAATGTTACAGTGGTATAGCTTCCTCATTTCTCAAATATCCCTGGTTTCAGCTGCTCACTGTCAATATGGGGCTACTGGTATTTAATCAATGCTTGACTGTGGTATTATGGGGTATACTACACCACTCTCACTCAATTTCCTTCATAAATACCTCATCAATACCCTTAGAAGTGAGACCCTCGACACAACAGATTTCTGTATGTTCAATTGTTTAGCCAATATGCAACCTGCTATATTAGTCCACCACCGATTACCATCTCATTGTATTATAAGGATATTCTTCTTTCTGAGGAGATAGCACTGGGGTTGTATCATTTTTTCCTTGTATCTTAAATACAGTCCCATCTCCTACATAGCTGTCACCCATATTCACAGATGATGTAGAGCTTAACCCAGGTCCCACCCTTGCCCAGCCTCTTTCCTTTCATCCCATACCTTGGCAAACTACCAAGAACCTAAACATAGCTCATCTTAATATAACGAGTATTGTCTCTAAAATGGATGTGCTTACAGCATGGGTCACTCATTATCAGTCAGCTGTACTTGGGATTTATGAGCTGTGGCTGAATCCCACCATTCTTGACAATCTCTGTGCACTGCCAACCAAATTATATAAGGCACCACACAGAACTGGAATGCAGTAAAAATCCAATGGCTACAATATGCCATAACAAAATCTTAATTTATTAATATATACTTGGAAAACATACAGATGGCAGATGTACGGTGTAGAAAAAAAACTTTAACAGTTTCACCCATAGTGCTTTCTCAAGAAGACCATGGAAGAGCAGTAACAACCCTACCTTTATATAGCACTAGTAATTAATTAAAACAATTAACATTCTCCTTTGTAAAATGTTTATTGCTATAGCAACCACCTGCAACAAAACTGTTAACGGATCCATAAATGCATTATACATTATACTATATAAATACATGTTAAAAACACATTGTCCAGTACTAATATTTCAGGTTTCAGATTTTGTTCACATTAAAACATACCTCTCAACTGTACCACATTACGAGGAACGTTCCTCATTTCACTTCAGAAAAGGTCCCTGTTCCACATTGTGAGGACTTGTTCCACATTCAAAGTCAACATTTTAAAGCAAATATCCATAGTAAATGATGGAAAAAATAACATTCAATTAATAATAGACATTCTCAACATAAATGCAACATTTTAACAGTGTTTTGAGCTTCTTAGGTAAAGATTTGATTAAGTGTCCCACATTTTGCCCATTTGTTCCACATTGTGACAGGAAATGTTCCACATTTGGGGGACAAAAGGTTGAGAGGTATGCATTAAAACTCCAGCTGGGCATATCTATTTTTCTTGTCTTTCCAGTATCAAAATGTAAAAGGTAATGTTACATCTTTCAATGCCCTGGACTCTGAACAGAGCTTTCCCCATAAATGCTTCATATAAACATCACAAATACAACTACGAACAAAAGGGAAAAACAGACCAGTGTTATTGCATATATTTACATAATAAAGTTCATGCTTGTTAAATTTTTTCAATACTTTAAAAGGCTCCAGACTAAACTTTTCATTTAAATCCTCCTCTAGTACAGCATCCAATGAATAAAATCCAATCATTTTCTTGTCTCAACAATTTTCTGTCAAGATCCGCTCCTCTAGGGCCATTACATACCTTTTCCAGGCACATAAGTGTAAATACATGATTCTGCCCCATATCCAAGTTATGCACAGCAAAAGCATTATTAATATCCTTATTTTTAATACAGGTAAGATACTTGCATATACGTTGTATAAAATGCCTTACTGAGGTTTTCCAAAATAGAAAACTCTACAATCACATTCTATTAGCTACACTAGCCCCATGTCTCACATTTCATACAATTCCTTACAAAGTATGTTTTTCCAGTAACCTTACTTGTAAATTTATTCTGTTGTCTTGTTACTTTACAGTAAACCCACTTACCACAAGAAAAAGTGCCCATAGGTAAATTTGGCATCCAATGAGCTCTATTTTGAGCTTTCCTGATTGGTTGAAAGCTAGCCACTACTATGTATTTGATGTTTTGACCCCTTTTGTAAACCATCCATGTTTTTTCTCTCACAAAGGGGACCAAATTCTTCTCTGTAGCTAGTACTTGCCAATGTTTATTAATAATATCACTAACTGTACCTGATTCCAGTGACTATATAATAATAAAATTCATTCTGGTTCCTTGGTTCAAATCCCTTCTCCCTGACCACATTCTAGTATCAAAGTACAGCTAAAGTACAAGTCACATTAAACTGTTCCACCAATGAGTTGCTTTAGCATTTTTGATTGAGTCGCTTAAGTGTTGCTGGATTCAGTACAAAACCATGCACAAACTGTTTCTTAGGAGTTACAACTAAGGCTTGCATTGCATTGTGATTAGGCTTAAGGTGCATGCCAAATGAGTAGCAAACACGTTTTATAAACATTGCTCTTGAGCTGGTTAAGTGTTTAAAAAACAATGCAGTATGAGTTGCCAATGCATTGCCAGCTGTAAAAAACAATGCTAAACCAACTCGTTGGCAGAACAATTTAATGTGACTTGTACTGTACCCCTGTTATCTGCAAAATCTCTTACCTTTTCTAATGCCCGAATCACTATAGCCCCTTTGCTTAAAATGCATATCTAAAATATTGACCTCTTTCAAGTAATCTGCATCTCTGCTACAATTCTGTGTAACATGTACAGTATATATTGGCTTTTCAGTATATTTTCAATAGTGTGTCTTGGATGACAGCTTGCATACTGGAGAAGAAAGTTCAGAACTGTTGGTTTCATATATAAATCAGTAAAAAAACATCTGTTGTTATCTTTCATAATTGTAATATCCAAAAAGCTTACCTCTTTTTAAATAATAGGTAATAGTGAACTTCAGATTCAAATCCCTTCCCTCCAAATAAGAAACGGAATGTTGCAGATCACTTACCATTCCCTTCCAGACTCTCAAGATGTAATCCAAAAACCTATGACATAAGGCAACATTGTCAAACAAACTATTTTTCTCAGAATTCCTCACAAACTCATTTTCCCCTAAGGTCAAGATACATATTCAGGTAATGGGGGAGGGGGGCAAAACATGCCCCCAAAGCAGTTCCTTGGATTTGATGGTAGTATGTACCAGGAAAGAGAATGTATTGTACTTCAAAATCTTTTCAGACAGACTTATCAGAAATTCCAAATGGTCCCCTTGTGATACATTTTCTTCACTAAAGTAGCTTGCAATGCATTTAGACTACCCTCATGTGGTATATTAGTATACAATGCAGTAATGTCAAGGGTTATTAATAACCACTCAGGTTCCACTACAATGTTATCTGAACCCTCTAGTATATGAGCTGTATTACTTACATATGATCCAAAGGTAGCAACTACATCTTTCAAATGGGAATTCACATTGTTTGCTAGATGCTCCATAATCAACCCAACACTGACCACAACTGGTCAACCCAGTAGAAACATTACATTTTGTGGACCTTAGGCAACAAGTATTTTGTAGCTGTGATGGAGAAGTCAGCCATTAAAAACTTCTATTCATTATGGCTGCGGGAGAGTCTACAGACATTTTGAGATCAATTGTAGCTTACAAAAACAGCTGATTGTGGAACCTTCAGTTGGACTTTTGGAAACATCCTTCCAGAAGTCCAATGGAGCTTGAAACCCTCTGACACAATAGACCGCTATGAAATAACAGCCGCACTATTTCGGCTGTTAATTCTGCATTCCGGGCAAGAACTTCACATGCATGACTCACGCACATGTGCAGTTCTGCTGGCACCTCCATGTTGTGGATGGCAAAATGCCATTCACTGCAACTACACATGCGCGAGTGCTGCACATGAGCAGATGTATCATTGCTGACATCTTTTGGATGCCACACCTCCCACACCCTGTCACTGCTTCTGTCCTCCCCACTCCCTCCCAGCACCAGCAGGAATGAAAATCTTCCTGCACCCTCCCACTGTTGTTGCCCTCTCTGCTTCTCTATTCCCTGTCCCTGCACTGACATTGGATTCCCCAATCCCCGTGTCAGCATTATGTACCCCCAACTCATGTGGCACACTGGAAGCCCACCCCAGTGTACCCAAATTTTTTTTTTACACTGCCACACCAACACTGGGGTGCCCAATTCCTGTGTCGGTATTATGTGCCCCCCTTCCAACTCATGTGGCACACTGGGAGCCCACCCCAGTGTACCCTAATGTGTTTATTTATGCTGTCACACCAACATCGGGGTGCGCAGTCCCCATGTCAGCATCATGTACCCCACCAACTCATGTGGCACACTTGGAGCCTACCCAGTGTGTCCAGATGTATGTATTTTTTTTCCTGTAAATAAAGAAAACCATCTCCCAACGTTAGTTGTGGGTGAAGTGGGCTAAATTCACTCCACGAAGTGATTCATGGAAATGCTTGATATTCCGCTAAGTGATCCACAACTCGAGTAGAGTGCTTAGCATTATAATAGGAATGCAGAGTCCATTAAAAACAGTGGTTTTGCATTACTCTGCCTTCCCCAAACCACTTCTCCACCAATTTTAAGACGAAGTAATACTGAAATCAATGTACTTCGCATAACTTCACCTTGTTTTTGAGTTCCAAAGCGAATTTGCAGTGCTTCATGGGATTGCAGGTCACATGGGCTCTAGATTGTTCTGCACAGCCTCAGTTCTGTGTAGTGTGTGTTTAGTGGACAATGGAGACAGTTTCCTCTCAGAGCTCTGCTACTCAAATCCTGTAAAAACTGTTAAAATATTTTTTTTGCTCAAAATTTAGTACATAGATTGTAGGAAACCTTCCTGTGCTCATATCATCGAGTGTTTATTGTTTGTGTGCAGATTTTGAATGTTAATTTAGAAGAGTCAGTCTGTGTACTGTGAAGTGTGCTTTGGGGGAGGGGTATATCTGTGGTGTAGATAGATTAACTGGGAGAAAAAGGCAATCTTTCTGTTTTGGTTATATTTTTCTTGTGTAACGGTGTTAATGTACACACCGTAATATCTTCAGTAATTCTTGACATTTTTTTGCTAATTGTTGTGGTGCAGCAGTATATAATTTCAGTTTGTTTAAAACATTTGGTTGTATTACTAAAGGTTTTCAAGTTGCTATGCATTGCTTGTAGTGTGTGTGTGTGTGCGTGTGTGTGTGTGTGCGTGTGTGCATGTGAGTGTGTGTGCGATGCATGTGTGCCATTAAATCAGATACCATTTATTGTGCCACAGAGTTATTGCAGCAGTGTGAACCTGCTATCCACTGCACCTGCATTCATTTTTTGTACTGCTTGTGGCATCTTTACTGGTAGTAGTGGACTGTTACTGCCGTGCACTACCCCACCAACTGGCAAAAGGTATTCTTTTCCAAATTTGGATTTCTGATGGTGAGCACTGGTTAGGTGGTGTTGTTGTACCTTTGCATCTGCATCTATTTAGTGCACAGGTAATCTTAATCTGTCTGTGCATTTGCATCTCTTTAGGGCCCAGTCTCCATCTGTTACTTAAGTCACAGTTGTTTCTTTGGCTTCCCTTCGGAGTACTGGTGTGGTGCACATGATTCACGATCACGTCACAAATCACAAAATTAATGTTTTGCAGTAGTATCTCTCCAGGCTTCACCACTGTACCCATTGATATGAGTTTTCAAGCTGGTGAGTTTTGTGAACAGCCAGGTCATCAGGGAAGTACAGCCATAGGCATTCGTGTTCCCAATACATTCGTCAGCTCCAAGTCTGAGAAAAATAAATTCATGTTTCACGGTCATGAATGCAGTCACGATTCATGATCACATCATGAATCACAAAATTTATTTTTGTATTAGTTACTTGCATCATGTAAGCCTGTTTTGTAGTGTCTCTCCAGACTTCACCACTGTACTCATTGATATGAATTTTCAGATTGGGGAGTTTTGTGATACAGGTCATTGTCATCAGGGAACTACAGCTGTAGGCATTCATGTTCCTGTACAGCATGTGAGTTACAGTACTGTAAGCCATGTGATGTGTGGGGGCCGGGGGCTGCCAATATTGTTGTCACTCCCCCTTACTTCAGGTTAAAGCGGTATGACAATGAGAAGTCATAATCACAATAACAAGGCTAAGTGGGCATTCCATGCTGGACACTCTACACAGTGGAGTGACAACGCAAAGTGCCCACTTCACGGGCACTTCACCGGTGGAATTTAAATTCACTGCATCTCTAAGATGGGAGACTTTGCATGTCTTGTTACACTCTTATTTCACTTCGTCAGCACTGAGGAATTTTCTGGACACTAGACAGTAGCATTTTGGGGATGAACATTAATTCTGGTGACTTTGTCTGATGACTGCCCAGATGACTGATTGTGCCATTAATTCTGGGAGACTTTGCATTTCTTGTTATGCTCTTATTTCACTTCATCAGCACTGGGGAATTTTTTGAAGACAAGAAGACAGTAGCATTTTGAAGATCCACATTAATTCTAGTGACTGTGTGTGTGGGGGGGCTGCTAATATTGTTGTCACACCGCCTTACTTCACACTAAGGTGGAATGAAATTGTGAAGTAATAATAACAAGGAGAAGTGGGCACTTCATGCTGGCCACTCCACGAAGTGGAGTGACAACGCGAAGTGCCCACTTCGCGTTCACTTTACTGGTGAAATTTAAATTCACGCATATCTACCCAATGTGTTTTTACCTGTAAAAGAAAACAGTCCCTCATCATCCCCACTCCTTCTCCCCATACCCACCCTCCACTGAGCACTCACCTCCCATTACCCCCTTACCTCATACTTTCCTCCAGAGATCAGCGCTGTCATCTTCTCTGGACTGGGACACATCTGCACTCTTCAAAGCCAAACTGCAAACTAAAGAATCAAAGGTAAGCATGTTATAATGGCATCAATGAGGTTTTAAACTTATGTTGATAAATCATCCATTTTTTGGAATTTTGGCCCACATTTTCAACATGGGGCTCTTGGGACCCCACAAACACTGTCACTGTTATTTTGTTACTCGGTCCTGAAGGGTGATTTCACGGTTGCTGCATGGAATCACCTTTTGGGACTTATTAATGAAACATCAGTGCCACTGTTCTCGAGGTGGGGTCCCAAAAAGGCCATCTTGCAAATTTGGTGAAAAAATTCCCAAACATGATTGCATTATGAGCATGCATTATGCAGTTTCTACACATGCTCCTAACTTTGCTAATTTTTAATATTTTCACTCCAGATGTTCAACATTGCCATTTTTGCACACCTCCTTATTAACAGTACAGCTGCCATTTTTCACTTCCTGCCTAAAATTTATTTTTGCACCTGTGGCACAAAATGGCAAGGTTGCTCTGCAAAATCACCTTTCAGGACAAATGAACAAAATGACACTGGTACTCTTCATGAGGAGGGGTCCTAAAAAGGCCATGCTGAAAATTTGGTGCAACACCTCCAAAAAATCACCATGTTACACCCAGGTGTTCAAGATTTTCTATGTACATGTGTAACTGCTGATTTGGCAGCTCATCACAGCTATATCGGCTCTGGTTAGAGTTTGTTTTTAGTGATGGTTCCACTCTCTAATGCTGCTTTTAAGGTAATGTATATTTCTTCCTTAAATACCATGGTCATATCACAATCAAACCTTCTGTAAAAACTGATGTCACTTAACTGTTGTTACAATTCATCTTCATACCAAGTAGTGTTCATAATAACTACTACAGAACCACAATCTTGGCTGGTTTAACTGTAATACATAAGTAATAAGCTATGACAGGGTGTGCATTACAGGATTTTCATGCATGCCCCAGGGGAACAGTAAAGCACAAGGCCAAATGCCAAGTGTCCTTACATCCCTAGGAAGTGCATTAAAATCCTGTAATGCACACCCTGGAGAGGTTTATCACACTTATAAAAATGGCAAAAAAAAAAAAAATTCAAGAAGACCATAGGAAATACAGCCCAAAGCAAAACAAAGTAATTTTATAAATGTATTTACACATTTTAAAAGAAATTTTAAGTCATGAATGAAAAATAGTCCATCACATATACTCCAATAAATAATTATGTAATAAATAAACTGCTTGCCATTGTTTTTTTAAATACATAAATTATCCTTAACATAAACATATGAAAAAAAACTACAAAAGAAATCAACTATTTCAGCTATAAATATTCATGACAACCCCCCCCCCAAAAAAAAACACCAACTTCTGATTCAATTCAACATTTTAAAAGTAGAGAAACTTATCTTAATGAATTCAGCAGGATTGAGAATTACTACAAATCTTGGCAGGTAAAATTGTCAATTTAGTAAGCTGAATTTTATCTGAAGAAGTGCAATCACAGCACCGAGGCTAAATAGACCACTCCCATGTAGTACCACTCCTGTTTTGTACACTGGCAGTAAATGATGCAGACTGATCTTTAAAGAATGGAGATTTCAATGCCCATAAATCAGTCTGAAAGCCACATATAAAAGGAAGTGTTATCATGCACCTCAGAAGGTAAAGATGATGAACGAGCAGCATGGAGACAGAGCCTAGAGCAGTGTTTGAATCCACCCCCACAACTCCCATGTTTACAAGTTTTTTACATGTATGAGTAAAGAAACATCATAACAGGCAGAATTATAATAAAGCAGCTTCACCTTAACTTTTCTTTATAGAAAATGTTGCATTTAACAATACTTTCTTTTATTTTTTTTAAAGAAAATGACAAAAAACATTATGGGGCTTGGAGGTGGGACTTCTGGAGTCAAAGGTAAATTGCTCTGAGAAGCTGTAGATTGCAAGGCAGATTTTGATTTTCCTAAAACAATTGCTGACAAGTTAACATTTTTCTGGACTTATTTACCACTGCAATGTAGAAAACAGACCCTGTTCTTCACTTATGACACTTTCAGCTTGTGATTACAGGAGTTTACAGGCAGACATTAGGAAAAATAAGACAGGCAATATTAAGTGATATTCAGCCATGCTTTCCATCACAACAGTTGGGCTACTTTAAACATGAGGTTTTGGCTTGCCATTTACTTTCGTCACTCAGTAGATGACGGTAACATCAGGAAGTAGAGGTGAAGGGCTGATCCCCTCCTAGAAGACAGAAAAATAATATAAAAAATTAAATACTTGGGACAAAAAGGGCAGTAACAGTAGTATATTTGATAATTACCTCTTTTTTTGAGCATCCATAGGAGATGAACTGAGCAATTCTTCCTGTGACAGATTGTGTATGTAGAATGGTGAAGATGTATTTGTTACACTTTCAAAACTTTATGCGATTTCACGCCAGGTGTTTGGCCACTCATCCTAAAGCAGCAAACAACGCCCCAATGTTAGGGTACATAAAAAATATTTTATTAAACATTAAACTAGTAGCACCCCTCTCCTCAAACGACACACAGATCAACTTTTCAAGCTGCACAAGCTCTTTGTCAAGACAGCAGCCCCCCTCTTTTGGTCAAAGTTAATACTTAAATTACCGTATTGAATGTTATATATAAAGCCCATTACCATATTTTCTCTAATACATAAAAATACATATAATAAAATATGTGTCTAATTAAATATAACATATAAATTCTACTTCTAAATGTTGTGATTAACATATAAATAAATATATATATATATATATATATATATATACACACACACATATACACCAAAGTGCTAAAGTGCCAAATATCAAATGCTCTGGCTGAAAGTAACCTCACCCCCCATCATCAAAACTACTTAAGAATCTGATAATGAGCAGATAATGAGCATATACGCATAGTGAATGTGCTTAGAAATGTGCATAATAAACATGAAGCCAATTAATTTCAATATGATATAAGTAAACCTCTAAAATTCTAACAGGTTACAGTACTATTATATGCACATATACACAACTAAAATGCATGTACTAATTCAACAATTAAGTTGTCTTATATTATACCAGCATCATTAACTCATTAATTCAGTTTCAAAATTCTATGTTTTATGTAGCAGCATAGGGGATTATTTATATCAGATTATATGTATTTTTATGTATTAGAGAAAATATGTGTGTCATTTGTGAAAAGGGGTGCTACTAGTTTAATGTTTAATAAAATATTTTTAACATATCCTAGGATTGGGGCCTTATTTGCTGATTCAGGATGAGTGGCCAAACACTTGTGGTGAAATCATATATAATTAGTTCTGGTTGGTACCATCTGGTTAGCTCTTGAGCCACATTCCTCTTGAGGTATGTATCTGCATTTCTTGGACACTCAAACTAAGAATCATTGACGGACGCCATTTAGATTATGGTATCCTGAGTGAATGAAGATGCCAGATTTGTAATTAGCACCCCTCCATTATCCACATCAGATTTGAGGAGAACTGTACCAGTTAGCATTAACTCACATCCATCAATGTTGAGTAACTGATATTTGAAAACCCTCAAATCCTCCAGTGAAAGCAGTAACAATGTGGTAGGAGGTTTAACAGATGAACAAACCATCAAGGCTATAAATGTAAAACAATCATATGTAGTTTAAAAGCGAGACAAATTTATTGGCAGCATGTCACGATGAAGGCATGCTTAAAAGTCAGTCAAGTCCCTAGGGGACTAAGATGGATGACGAAGCCAACATTTGGTACAGATAAATAAAGTTTTCTCACAAAGTGGCAAACACACCTACTTGACTCATCAGCAGGCTTCATATATTTGATATTGGTTGATGGTGCTGAAACAGAACAACAAGTGCTCAAGGATTTTAAAAAGTGTGAAGCTGATTTCTTGAAGTTTGAATCACACTCTGATTTCAATATGTATACTAATAAACTACAGGAAATTGTTAAAATGACTGACATATGCATTAAACAAATGAAAATGCACAAATTTGAAAGGGATAGAAGGAATTATGAAAAAGGACATATATTTCATTTCATTTTTATTTTTTATGCTTGTAAACCAGATGAGCAAAAACTGCGTTTTCACAGGTGACAAGTCATATCTAAAAAACAATACAATACAGATTGATAACACAGTCATTCGGAGCAAACAACTCTATCCACATAAAAGTGCAAGTGCAATACAATAAACGCAAACACAGATACATTCATGCTTGAGAAAAAAAACTACTGTTTTAACTTTTTTTTGAAACATGGTACGGAAATTTCAATAGGAATCTTGTGAAAAAAAGTTGACGCTCTAAATAACAAAGATCTCTTCCCAATAGTCTTTTAGACTAAGGGTACTTTAAAGGTGAATTTAAACTGGGACCTGGTAGAGAGAGAGCATTTAAAGCCCTACAAAACATTAGGGAAACAGAGGGAGGGAGGAGTCCCAATTTTACTTTACATAAAAAATGCCCATTTTAAAGCAAACTCGATTATCAAAAGATAACTAGTAAGATAGATCATATAGATCAAATCGATGAGATCGATATGGCATATTTAGACAAAATCTCAGGGCAGAATGATATGTAACTTGGAGACAGTTTAAAACACTACTGCTAGAGGAAGTATATATTAAAATACCATAATCTAACACTGAGAACAAAAAACTATGGACCAAACATTTTCTAGATTCAAAAGTCAGAAATCGCTTGATCCGATATAGAGAACCCAACCTTTGATGTAAGATTTTCCTTAAATTTTGAATATGTGGCTCAAAAGTAAACTGGCTATCTAGTATTACTCCTAAATGCTTGAAAACTGAAACAAGTTTGATAACATTACCCTTGTTATCAGTAATGGAAGGAAGATTAGAAGTTACTTCCTTTTTACGGGAAAAAAACATTACCTTTGTGTTTTTAGGATTACGTACCAAATGTTTTATCAATAACCAGTCCTGCAAATGGCCCAAATCTGTCTGACTAGAAAGGGCAGTCTGAGGACTTGGACTGGAGCAGTGGGGAAGAAATCTGAACATCAAGTATGCCCTATATTAAAAAGATCTATGCAGGTGGATACATACACAAGTGCATTCAGATCAGAAAAGGATGATGCAGGGGATGAGAACCCACCCAATACTAAATGTGTTAAATAATAATTTAACTGATGCCTCACAGCCTTTTTTAGGGAATGGTGCAATTCCAATATTGGACCCAGGGAAATAAGACATCACAGCCCTTTCCAGTAGGAGTACCAAGTACCCTACTACTCCCCCAATCAAAAAGCATTATGACAGGAGCAGGGAATGAGACAGAGTGTGACTCCATTAGTACAAGGGGGCTCTCAGGTAGTACAGAACACAATAGGTCTACTGAGACTGCCTATCAGAACATTATGGAGAAGCCCCAAGTTAATCCTTTATGTGGATGAAATACAAGGAGGGGCACCAGAGGTGAGTGAGGGAAAAATATCAGAGGAAGAGGTACTACGAGATGAGGTACTTCACAGCAGAATCAATGGGGGAAATGGTATCCACAATACCCCTGCAGGAGGAATTTCAGACAGACAGACAGATACAGAAATTGAATGCTACTAATAGTGATACTGCCACAGAGAATTTGGTTATTAAAATCTCGAAACATGACCTAACAGAGGCAGAAACCAGAGTTCTTAATAAAAAATTATCCATCATCCCAAAGAATTATGCCAATGAATGCAACATTGTTGTGGAGCTACACAGCTATGTAAGGAAATTTAATCTTAAAATTCTATATGGAAAAGATGATACTAAGAACAGAGATGAAACATCTAGTTTCAACAACACAGACGAAGTAAATTATTCTGAAGTCACACAGTTGTCATCTACAAATAAAAGCATGGAACTGGGCAAATGTAAGAAAAAACCTGCATACAGTATATTCCACCAATGAACACTATGGTGGGTGTGTTTTTAAAGATGTGTGAGAGTAATATCAGGAATTTTATGGGAAATTTGCCCAAACCAAGAAGACAGAATGTGACCTTGGAAGAAAGAGATACTGTCAGAAGGCTAGAAACAAATACTTCCATCACCATCAAGCCCACGGACAAGGGTGTGGCCTTGGTGGTGATGGATAAAGATAAGTATACCACAGAAATTTCTAACCAGCTGTCTGACACATCATTCTATGTGAAACTTACTAGAGATCCAACTCTGGATTTTAAAATGGACATAGATGTGACCTTGCTTGAATCAGTGCCAAATGGAAGTATCAGTCCACATATTTCTGATTTTCATCACTGTACAGTACCCTAGGAGAGCCATTATATATGGTCTCCCTACGGTACACAAAGACTCGTTCAAGCCACGCATGAGACCCATTGTGCCAAGCAATGGCTCTCTTACTGAGCCTTTAGCTTAGTTTGTGAATGATCACATTAAAGGGGTAGCTCAATAATCCAGAGCCTACCTATGGGACACTATGCATATTTTGGATAAGCTTTCTGAAGTTGATCTAGAGCCCAGTTGCAGTTGGCTACCTTGGATGTTTCATCTTTGTATACTAATATTCCCCATGGAAGGTCTGGAGTCCCTTAGACAGGTCCTGTATAGGGAGACATCATATTTGGGGGATTTTGTAGCATTCTTAATTACTTTAACTGAACGTGCAGTACCTAAAAATGCTTTTTTGTTTGAAGAGGAAATGTTCCACCAGATCAAGGGTACAGCAATGGGAGCCGCTATGGCCCCCAACTATGCCAACTTTCTTTGGCTGAATGGGAGAGTAATTTTGTATATGATCCAAATTTGAATCCTTATTATTCACATCTGGACATATACAAAAGGTTTATTGATGATATATTCATCATTTGGAAGGGTAGCACTGAAGAATTATATCAATTTGTCTCCTATGTTGAAAAGAGCAACTGTTATTTAAAATTTACAGTAACTGCAAGTACTACAGAAATAGTTTTTCTTGATTTGAAAATTAGGAAAGATGAGAGGGGAAATGTGACAACATCTGTATATAGAAATAATATTGATCGAAATTATATTTTACATCATGATAGTTGCCATCCCAGACATGTAGTAAACAACATTCCAAAAGGTCAGTTCATTAGAATTAAATGTAACTGCAGTACTGTAAGTGGATATGAAAAAGGAACAGAATAAATTATTGTGAGATTTGTAAAGAGAGGATATGATGTCACAGATCTCAGAGATGTTAAATCACAGGTAGATAGGATAGGTAGAAAATTGCTACTAAGACCAAAAGTGAGAAATACACAGAATCAAAGGGGTCCTAATTTTGCTATGATCTTTACTCCCCAGATTCGTATGGTGGTGGATATCATACGAAGAAATTTTAATGTGCTCTCCATTGAACCAGCACTTTGTGATGTGGTGAAAGATGGTACTGTCATCACCTACAGAAGGGGCCAAAACTTGAAAGATAAGATTGTACACTGTGCTCTGGACTTGAATTCAAGAAGGAAGAACAATCTCCCTGTGGGTAACCACAAATGTGGTAACTGCTAGGTTTGTCCATATATCCAGGAGAGAGAAAACTTTTCTGTCTTACAAAAAGAATACCAAGTATGAAGTTTTATTTCGTGTGGCACAGAATCAGTGGTTTACCTGGCTAAATGCACTTGTTCCAGCTTTCATGTTGGTAAGACTGGAAGAAAATTGAGATCTCATATTCTGGAACAATTGAGACATATCAGACTAGGATCAAAATAAAATGTTTTAGCCATACATATAAAAACACAAGGCCCTAGACATTCATTTGTTTTTATGGGAATTGAATGTGTAAGTTTAGGAATGAGAGATGGTGATTTGGACAATCTTTTGTTATGCAGAGAGATTTTTTGACAATACAAATTGAGGGCAGGGTATTTTCCTGGCCTCAATGGACACTTTCAGCTAGCACCTTTGCTGCTACATAACACATACAACATAGAATTTTGAAAATGAATTGATGAGTTAATGATGCTGGTATAATATAAGACAACATACAGTAACTGTTAAATTAGTAAATGCATTTTAGTTGTGTAGATGTACTTATAATAATACTATAGCATGTTAGAATTTTAGGGGATTATTTATATCAGATTGAAATTAATTGGCTTTGTGTTTATTATGCACATTTTTTATGCGCATTCACTATGCTTATATGCTCATTATGGGGGGGGGAGGTTGCTTTCAGCCAGAGCATTTGATATTTGGCACTTTAGTACTTTGGGGTGTGTGTCTGTATATAGATATATAAATAATTTACTGGTGCATAGGAGTTTGTGATAGTTAAACCTATTTTTAAATAAGTTACTGTGGTTAAGGAGTTGTCATAGCAAAACCTGCAGTGCGAATTGAAACACGGACAGCCTTAGGTGCAGGAAATTGTTTTCAGACCACAAAGTGTTGTATTGGAACAGGAAGGGATGCATCATAACCATTGTCAACAAATTGCCCTGGGTGGAGATATCCAGATTAGATCAGATTACTATAAATTACTGGAGGCTGCAATATTTAGAGACACAAAGCACATTTTCTTGACCTGGAAGGACACTACTTCTTTATTCAGCTGTGAGCTGTGTGAGAAATTCTATATTGCACTTGATATCTGCAACAACGTGCACTTTTGCTTAATTCTGTGGGAGGTGAAACTAACTACCCTTGGTAATTGCTTTTTATTCACATATTTATTTAGTGTTTAACCAAGAAGAGGCTTGCAAACTCTGTTTATCTTGTTAGTGACTTCAGAAGGATTTAAATACTGCATTTGGGTAGATCTTTGGAAGTAGCTAGATTATCTACTAGGATTTTCTGATAGTTAAACTATTTTTAAATAAATTACAGGTGGCTGAGGAGTTGAAAAAGGAGCTTGCAAACTCTGCTTATCTTGGAAGTAACTTCACAAGTGTTTGAATACTGCATTTTGGTTGTCCCTTGGGGGTAGCTGGATTGACTACTAGGATTTTGGAACAGAAACTATTTTTAAATAATTTACTGGTGCGTAGGAGTTTGTGATAGTTAAACTATTTTTAAATAAGTTGCTGTGGATAAGGAGTTGTCATAGCAAAATCTGCAGTGGGAAACAGGAAAAGACAGTCTTTCAAGCAGCAGAGGGAGGTGGATCTAGGTTTATGTTTGTTTGTTACAATTCTTAAGATTTTCAGTGCAGGAAGAGTTTAAAGCACAGCTGACTTATTTTGGGGCTGACAGCTTCAGAGCACAAACCACCAGGCCTGTTTTGGGGCTGGGGAGGTTTACCTGTGTCTGACTTGGATGTCTGGATTTTTCTCTGTTTGATTAGCAGGGTATTTTCTCTGTCAAATTGTTGAGCAGGGCATCTTGCTGACAGGAAGGCACTCATCACAGTGGTGGGTCAGAGCTTTTAGCTGATTGTTTTGTGAGGGCACAGTTTAGGCCCAACCCCTTCCCAGCCCTCACCCCACCCACCCCTGGAAATAGTTCCCTTTATACCTGGGGTTTTGACATCATTTCCTCAAGAGTGCAAGGTGCATATCACTGTCACATCCTCTCTAGCACACTGCACTGACAATATAAGCATACACATTGTATAATATATATATATATTTCTATATAACAAACCAATCACACACACACACACACACACACACACACAAATGTGGGGAGTAGTGCAATGTAATGGCTGTGGGGCAGCAGTCTTCTGGGAGTCTTTCTGGAGGCTGAGATGTTGCCCTATTTGCAGACAACTCTTTGCCCTGAGGGAGAAGGCTGCCTGTCTTCAGGCCACACTGGACAGTAGTAAGGAAACCTTCCCCCAGGCCACACTGGAAGGTAGGAAGGGAACCTCCCCCATCCAGGGAGCACCAGAGCCACCACCACTACCTCAGAGGTTGTGAAGAAAGCACAGCAGTTGGACCACAGTGGGCTCAGGGAGGGTGAGGATGGTGGAACAGAGGCACACCCAGTCAGTTGTTCCACACCACAATCCATACACCATTCTGGAGGAGAATAGCTCCCCTATGGATGCACCCGCAGAGGAGTCTAAGGAGGCTGAGGACAACTGTCACAAGGGAGGCCCACAGGAAGGAGGCAGAGGACACCACAAGGAAAGGAAAGGAAGCAGCTTCTGGTGGGGGACTCAATTATTAGGGGGATAGAACTGGGGGGAGCAGGGAAAACTGAAGTAAGGTGCCTGCCTGGTGCCATGGCTTGGAGAGGCAGGAAGCGCATCCCCAGGATCACAAGAACGGCTGTACAGGAGTCTGAGCTGGATGTCATTGTCCACCTAGGGACAAATGACTTGGCTCATCATGAGATTAGAGCAGTGCAGAAGGACTTTGTAGAATTGGGGAGGGGCCTAAGACAAGTAGCACACACAATATCCTTCTCTGAGGTGTTGTCTGTTAATGGCATGAGTGAGGCAAGCGTACTTTGCACCATGCAGTTTAATGAATGGTTGAAAAAATGGTGTGGATCACAGGGGTTTGGCTTCATTGGGGACTGGGGTTCCACCTGGAAGGACACCAGCCTATACCGGCAGGATGGTCTGCATCTGTCCAGGAAGGGAACAAGTCTTTTGAGTAATCGGTTTAAATGCTTCATTGGCAAGCTTTTAAACTAGTCAAGGGGGGAGGCACTGACAAGCAGAAGGAAAATCCCAGCCTCCCTACAAATCAGGGTACTAAATGAGAAAAGACCGAGGTAGAAAGGTCAGTGGGGATGCTGCAAAGAAGGTAAAGCCATCAAAAATGGAGAGCAATGAGTACCAATGCCCATAGTCTGAGTAACAAGCTTCCTGAATTAGTGGCCTTGATGGAGAAGGACATCTGGATATCGTGGCAGTCACAGAAACATGGTACACACAAAACCATGACTGGGACGTAAACATACCAGGATACACTATCTACAGGAGGGACAGGGAGGGTAAAAGAGGAGGAGGAGTAGCTCTTTACATAAGGAAGGAATCAAAGCAACAGAACAAAAGGGAAACAGGGAGGAGAAGAAGCACTGTGGGTAAATTTGGAGACCGCAATGGCACCACAATCTGCACAGGGTTAGTACAGACCCCCTTCTCAGGGAAGAAATGGACAAGAAATGATAGAAAGAATACTTAGAATGGCAGAAAAAGGGAGATATTGCTGATGGGTGATCTGAATATGCCAGATGTTAACTGGAGTGCAGTTGCAGCAGCCACTTCAAGAGTGGGTTATTCTAGATGCCCTACAGGGGGCATGCCTTAGACAACTAGTATTGGAGCCCACTCAAGAGGGAGCAATCTTAGACCTGGTTCTCTCAAATGGAGATGAAGAGAGAATCACAGATGTAGAAGTGGGTAGCCATCTGGGAACTAGCGACCATTGAACAGTATGGTTCACAATAAACACAGCAATAGAGTCAAGCCATACAAAGGCAAAAGTACTGGACTTTAGGAGGGCTGACTTTGCCAAAATAGGTGAGTGCCTAAGGAATGCACTAGCAAATGGGCAGGAAGGAGGGGTGGAAGAACAATGGGGAATAATAAAAACTGCCATCACAGAGGTAACAAGCCTTTGTGTGAAGCAAATAAACAAAACGAAACGATGTAAGAAACCACTATGGTTCTCAAAGGAAGTGGCAGTGAAGGTTCAAGAGAAAAAGAAAGCACTCAGGAAGTACAAGGAATCACAGAAGGAGCAGGACAGAGAACTGTATCAGTTAAAGCAAAAGGAAGCTGGGAAGGCAGTCAGAACAGCAAAGGCCCAAACCGAGGAAAATATAGCCAACTCAGTTAAGAAGGGGATAAAACCTTTATAGGTACTTCAGGCGAAGGAAGACCAAGGGAGGGTTAGTGAGGCTTGGTAAAGGGGAGGAGGGTGGGCAGAGGGTGACTGTGAAAAGGCAGAGATACTAAACAAATATTTTTGCTCAGTATTTACAAGGGAAGTGGGAGGTACCTAAAACAAACAGTAGAAACACTCTGGATTCAGAAGTTGATACCAGCCCATTTACAGAAGAAGGGGTTCTGAAGAACTCTTAAAACTGAAGGTGGACAAAGCAATGGGGCCTGATGGGATTCATCCCAGAATTCTAAAAGAACTAAGGGTAGAACTAGTGACATCACTGACTACCCTCTTTAACAAATCATGGGAGGATGGGGTGGTACCCGAGGACTGGAGAAGGGCAGATGTGATTCCCTTCACAAAGTGGGAGCAAGGCAGAAGCAGGAAACTACAGACCTGTTAGTTTAACCTCAGTGGTAGGGAAAATGATAGAATCACTTCTGAAGGAAAGAATTGTTGAGTATCTAGAGGCCAGAGGCACAGGACTCAAGGCAGCATGGATTCACAGTGGGAAGGTCATGCCAGACAAATCTGATAGATTTCTTTGACTGGGTGACCAAAGTAGTAGATCAGGGAGGGGCTGTGGACATGGCCTACCTAGACTTTAGCAAGGCATTTGACACAGTCCCACACAAAGATTAATATACAAGTTAGCCAGCCTGGGAGTGGGTCCCAAGATGACAGCCTGGGTAAAAATTGGCTGGAGAATAGGACACAGAGAGTAATAGTAAATGGAGTCCACTCTGAAGAAAGGGGGTTACTAGTGGGAGTGCCGCAGGGGTTCAGTATTATAACGGTCCTCTTCAATGTCTTTATAAGCGACATTGCAGAGGGACTGAAAGGAAAAGTATGTCTCTTTGCAGATGACACAAAGATCTGCAACAGAGTTGATGCACAAGGTGGGGTGGAAAGGATGAGAAGGGACTTGGCAAGGTTAGAGGAATGGTCAAATGTATGGCAGCTTAGATTCAATGCTAAGAAGTGCAAGGTAATGCACCTGGGAAACAAAAACCCAGGGGAAGAGTACCCAATGGGGGGTGAGATACTAACAACAACAACAAGCATTTGTCAATGCCGAATGTTTGCTTGCTGGCATTGGCAGTGGTAGTGTAGAAGTTACAGAGCTGCATGATAGGAATGGCAGTGAAGTACTGAACTGAAGCCAACCCCACCACCACCCTGCAGAGAGTGACAGGCATTGGGGTGTGCCTTTGGGTCGTCAAGCATAATGGCCACGCCATTTCACCACACCCCACCCTGCAGACACTGACAAGTGTCACGGTGTTCCTTGGGGTTTTTGGCCCTTATGCGCACCCCATTCCATTAGGAAATATGGTGAGATGGGTGCGATATAGGAGAATGGGGGAACATTGGGGCCGAAGAATCCAGGGCATACCTCGATGCCTCTCACTGGCTGCAGGGTGTGGAATGGTATGAGCATTACAGGCAAGAATCCCAAGTCACACCCCTGATGCCTGTCATTCTCTACAGGGTTGGGCGTTATGGTTGGAAACCCTAATATCTCAGGCATTCGTTGGTATTTTCACTCCAAATGTTCAACATGTTTTTTTTGTGACCCCACCTCATGAACAGGGGGAATATCAGTTTGTTAGCCGAAAGCTGCTTATGCACAGCGACTACGACATTTAGCACCACAGGTGCAAAAACATTCCAAACAGGATGTAAAAAATGACAGCTGTACTGTTCATGGGGAGGTTTAAAAAATGGCAATGTTGCAAATCTGCAGTAAAAATATTTAAAAAATGGTGAAGTCACGAGCGTACATAGAAACTGTGCAACGCACACCCGTAATATAATTAGGTTGGGGATATTTTTTACAGCAGATTGTCAGCTCAGGCATTTTGATGCCTCCGATCATGAACAGTGTCACTGTGATTTTCTTTATCTGTCCCGAACAATGGTTTCCCACAGCGACCACGCATCTCTGCGCTGAAAGTGTGAAAACACACTTCGGCCATGTTGTGAAAAATGACAGCTGTACTGTAAATAAGGAAGTGTGGAAAAATGCCACTGGTGAAAATCTGGACTTAAAATATTACAAAGTCATGAACTTATGAGGGTGTGTGGAAACTGCGCAATGCTCACTCGTAACACAGTCATTTTATGGACTTTTGTCACCAAATTTTCAACATAGCCATTTTAAGACCTCTGCTCATGAACAGTGTAACTGTGATTTTCTTAATCTGTCCCAAACATTGCTTTTGCACACCAACAGCACCATTGTGCGCTACATGTGCGAAAACACATTTTGAGCGGCATATGAAAAATGGCAGCTGTGCTGTTCATAAGGAAGTGTAATAAAATGGCAATGTTGAAAATCTGGAGTGAAAATATTAAATTCGCAAACTTATGAGCATGCATAGGAACTGCGTACAGCACGCTCGTAAAACAGTCATTTTTAGGAATTTTTTCACCAAATTTTCAACATAGCCATTTTAAGACCTCTGCTCATGAACAGTGTCACTGTAATTTTCTTAATGTGTCCCATACATTGATTTCGCACATCGATTGCGCCATTGTGCACTACATGAGCAGAAACACATTTTGGGCAAGATGTGAAAAATGACAGCTATAGTACTCATAATAAGGTGTGGTAAAATGGCAATGTTGAAAATCTGGAGTGAAAATATTGAAAATTCGCGAACTTACGAGCGTGCGTAGGAGCTGCGCAACGCACGCTCGTAAAACAGTCATTGTTAGGAATTTTTTCACCAAATTTTTAACATAGCCATTCTAAGCCTCTGCTCATGAACAGTGTCACTGTGATTTTCTTAATTTGTCCCGTACATTGATTTCGCACACCGACTGCGCCATTGTGCGCTACATGGGTGGAAACACATTTTGGGTGAGATGTGAAAAATGACAGCTGTACTACTCATAAGAAGGTGTGGTAAAAAGGCAATGTTGAAAATCTGGAGTGAAAATATTGAAAATTCGCGAATTTCTGTGGAGGAACTCGCAACGCAACGCCCGCCAAAACAGTAATTTTAGGATTTTTTCACTAAATTTCAACATAGCCATTTTAAGACCTCTGCTCATGAACAGTGTCACTGTGGTTTTCTTAATTTGTCCCGTACATTGGTTTAGCACCGACTGCACCATTATAGCTACATGTGGCGAAACACATTTTGGGTGAGATGTGAAAATGACAGCTGTACTACTCATAAGAAGGTGTGGTAAAATGGCAATGTTGAAAATCTGGAGTGAAAATATTGAAAATTCATGAACTTATGAGCGTGCGTGGGAACTGCATAAACGCATCTCGTAAAACACTCGTTTTGGAATTTTCCCGCAATTTTCAAAATAGGCTTCTTGAGCCCACCTTATGAACACTGGCAGTGTTGTTTCATTAATTGTCCCAACAGGTGATTTACGACAGTGACTAAGAACACCGCCGGCCGAATAACGGCATGACAGTGACAGTATTCATGAGAAGGGTCCCAAAACCCCATGTTGAAAATTTGGTGCAAAATTCAAAAATGCCTGAGATAGCACAACAAAGTTGAAAAAACCTATCTAGCCCATTATACAGCTTACGGCATTTCCTTAGTTAGCGGTCGGCCTTGAAGAGTGCAGAGCGTTCCCGTCCACCAAGATCGTCGCTACCGAGCCCAGAGGTAACAGAGGTGAGGGGTGGGGAGGCAGGGTTCGTGAGCGGGTGGGTGCGGGTTGTGGGGGGCAGGAAGACTGCGTGGGACCATTTTGCTTTACAGGTTAAAAAAAAAAAGATGTTTGCCACTCTGTGGTGGGCTCCCAGCATGGCAGGAGGATGGCTGGGGGCGTGGAGCTGATGAGGTTGGGCACCCCGTCGGCCATGGCATTTGTTGCTGCAGCTGGGGTGGGCTGCCAGCGTGGCACCTTGTACTCGGGGAAGAGTGAAGCTGGCAGAGTTGAGCACCCCATGCGCCGATAGCATGGGGAGAGATGAGTGAGCTGATGGGATTAGGCACCCCGTCGGCTATACATCGAGTTGCCACGCTGGGGTGGGCACCCAGCGTGGCATTTAAACTTTGGGGGCGCAGCACAGCCAGTGGGGTTAAGCGGGCACCCGTTGGCTATAGAATGGCGTGGGGCAGCATGCAGTATGCATGCTGTGTGTGTGTGTGTGTGTGTGTGTGTGTATGTGTGTGTATGTGTGTAGGGGAAGCTGCACATGAGCAGGCGATATCTTATCGCTGTTCACTGAAGCGTAGCTCCCCCTTTCAACTGTATGCCACTGCATTTTGGAGCTTGTCATAGACAGCTCCAGCATGCATTGGCTTACAGTGGCCGCGCCTGCCAACACACTGACTGAATTGGAAGAGGGAGTGACACACCTCCAAAATCTCTGATGATGGCACTATGTTTCTTGCACATGCATGCAAGCAAATATAAAAATGGAAAGGGACCTGGGGGTAGTCATATCAGATGACCTAAAGGTGGGTAAGCAATGTGAGAGGGCAGCAAGGAGGGCTGGGGGGATACTGAGATACATAGGGAGAGGCATCACCAGTAGAAAACAGGAAGTTATTATCCCTCTGTACAGACAGATGGTGAGACCCCATCTGGAGTACTGCGTGCAGTTCTGGAGACCCAATCTCCCGAAAGACATAGACAGGATGGAAGCTGTCCAGAGGAGGGAAACTAAAATGGTGAAGGGTCTGCACCGGAAGACATATGAAGAGAGACTTAAGGATCTAAACATGTATAGCCTCTAGGAAAGGAGGGAGAGGGGGGACATGATAGAAACTTTCAAGTACCTCAAGGGAATCAACAAAGTCCAAGAGGGTAGCATCTTTCAAAAAAAGAGGTGTGCAAGAACAAGGGGGCGCAATTTGAAGATAGAAGGGGGGCAGCTCAGAGGTAACTTAAGGAAGTATTTTTTCACAGAGAGGGTTGTGGATGCATGGAACAGCCTTCTGGAGGAGGTTGTGGAGTCAAAAACAGTGGTGGAATTCAAGCATGCATGGGACAGTCATAAGGCAATTCTAGGGGGTGGTGGTAGGAAGAAGTAGGCTGCTGGTTAACCAGGATCTGCAGCTTATCCATTAGGTAGGGAAATGGGCAGACTGGGTGGGCCAAGTGGTCCTTATCTGTTGTCAAAATCTATGTTTCTATGTTTCTATGTTAATTACAACATTTTGACATACAATTTATATGTGATATTTAATTACACACATATTTTATTACATGTATTTTTATGTATTAAAGAACATATGGTAATGCGCTTTATATATAACATTCAATAAGGTAATTCAAGTATAAATTTTGACCACAAGAGGGGGCTGCTGTCTTGACAAAGAGATTGTGTAGCTTGACACATTGACCTGTGTGTCATTTGTGGAGGGGGTGCTACTAGTTTAATGTTAAATAAAATATTTTTAACGTACCCTAGCATTGGAGCCTTATTTGCTGCTTCAGGACAAGTGGCCAAACACTTGTGGTGAAATTGTGTGCAGTTACTATAGTTCTGGTTGGCACCGTCTGGTTAGCTCTTGAGCCACATTCCTCTTATGGTGTGTACTTTTAAAATTTTGTTTTTTTCCATGAGATGGCTGTGTCTTTGCAGATATTATTTTCTGATTTTTTGGTACCTGTTGATGACATTTTAGAAATGTGATTCTGTGCTGTTGATGCTACACTTAGTATGTTACACCACTGTTTTCTTTTAGAGATAGATGCTGACCAGTAGTTTTGAAGGGACTGCTCACATCAGCGCCCAGTTACAGCCATTATTTTGCTCAATGCCAAACCAACATCAGATAGCATGTGAACTACTGTGCTCCTTATGGAATGGTCAGTGTAACGGGCTGAAAGCTCAGCTTCTTCAGAGAGCCTGAGCATCATTTCACCAAGGTAATTGATATCCATGGGTTCCTTTATATACCAGTATGTTTCAGCATTTAACTCTTCTTCTAGTAATCTTCTTGGATGCAGATAGAAACTTCTGGCTTCTGTTGGGCACTTTGCAACATATTTTACAAAGCTTTTTAAAAAGCATTAAGGATTTTCAGATTGCTCAAACATAAAACTTCTGTAGTTTTCTTTGTTGCTCTTGGTGGGGTCTTGGCAATGTTTAGTTGCTTGATTGAAATTAAGAGTTATATAAAGATTATTGTTTTCCATGTTGTGAATTTGAAATGAGTGAAATTCTAAATTTCTTAGTCAATCTCTTCCTTGCCTGGCAAAGTACAACTGGATGTCCATACATACCTTTTTCACAAGTCCAGCGGCAGTGTCGGGGGACAGCACAGCTGATGTTCACAACAAGTTCAAGTCAGCATAAGTGATTTGAGGGTAATGGCAGGACCTGTCTTTTCAAGATTTTCTGAATCTTTTTAAAACACTGGTTAGCATATTGTTTGCCGGTTTAAATTCTGATCCTGTGACAATGTTTATGTTTTTGCCCATTTCTACACTGTTTCTCTCAATGCCAAGTATTTAGTCCTGCTCGTAGGTACAAGCAAGTTGCTTTCCTGTAATAACTTCCACAACTGCTTTGAACAGTTGCACACAATTTTCTCAGTAGACTGCACAGAGCCGGAATGTTTATAGATTTTAGATCAACTATCATATCTTTATCAATTAGCCAGTCTGTCAAAATAGTAGGTAAAATAAGTGGAGGGTTAAAAAAAAGAACAGCTAATGGTGAAGAAGACAGTCCAGAGACTCCCAGGAGTGACAAGGAGGTCCTACCCCTAGATAAACCTAATCAGCCCATTATAGTTTATTCAGTAGCTGACTCCCGGTAGTGGTTACCATTAGCCCATAGACATTGCACGTGTTGCTGTTCAGTCCACCACAGTGGATGAGAAACTCCAATCCTTCTGAGTAGAAGCTCCCAACCCAAGTCGCGGGACCCTGCCTAAGTCCATGACTTCATGACACTGATACAACCTATTCTGAATTTAGCTAGGATGATCTGGGGAGACCTGAGGGGATGGCTTCAGTTTGCAAGCCACCACTGAGGCTGCCCTTGTCCAGCACAGACACCAGATTACTGATTAGCTAGGTCCCTTGCGTTTAGAGGGGTAGGCCAAGTTGTTTGTGGTGTGATCCAGGAAATGTCAGAAGGAAATGGCAGCAGGAGTTCCCCTCTGCCATACTCCACCACCAGGCCACTCCCCCCTGCTGCTCCCCTTTGCACAGCTCTATTTATTACAATCTTGTATGCCAGGCTCGGCCTGTCTCCCCCCAAACCCCCTCCAACAAGCATTTAATGATGTAAGACCTCACCGGTTGAACTTCAAAGATATATAGAACACTACGAACACTACATGCATAAGAAAGATAATATCAGTAAGCAGTTTGCTTAACAGTCTCAGTGGATCACCCAGACACCTCAACAGGAGACCCACTGGATGTGTCTTGAAAGGTCTTTTATATGCTGCATAGAGTTCAAAGCTTATGATCTGGCAAGTGCTACTGTTTGATTCAGTTCAATCTGTGGCACTAGCAAAGAGAAAGAGTCCTGCGCATCAACTCTGGTGAGCCCTGTGATGTTATGCTTTTGTTTTGGGGAGCTGTGGAATAGCTATCCCCCTGCATTTAGAGTCCCATTCTGCTTCAGTTGCTGTGTGGTATATAATTGTACCATCTGCATAGAGTACCCATAATTTGGAAGGAAATGGGTCCAGATTTCAAACCAGCTTTTCTAAGGGCTTTTAAGATTGGGTTGTAAGCTGCTCTCTGGCTTTGGATCTCTGGTGTGTAGTCCAGATCAAAGTATAAATGCTGATCTTCCCAGAAAATTTCTTTCTTCTGTCATACTGCAGAAAGTACTTTCCCATTGGTCTGGTAGCTCAGGAAATGGAAGATGACTTATCTTGGATACTACATAGGCTTCAGCTGAGGGCAAGGAGCTTGGTGTACATTAGATGCTCACTGTGCAAATCTAGTTTGTCGTGGAGTACCTGATCTAAACTTTAGCATGTTAGATACCTGAGCACCCTCAGGTAGGCTATATACCTGCAAGTTCTTTCATTGTATATGGTGTTCAAGGTCAGTGCATTTCTGTTCTAGCTAAACTTGTTTGTGATGCATATAAAATATGAATTCTGCTATTGTGTCCATACATTCAGTCACTTCAGCGATTGCCCTTTGCATTTTGGCAGTCTCACTCTTCAATGCCGAGATGTCCATTTTAAGATTTGCACAGAATTCACTTTTTCTGCCCTGAAATCTCAAAGTTCTGGAAGGAGGTGGGTGTTAGTCACTTCAGGTTCCACTGGACAGCAGCTTCTGCCACATGGCAGGGAAATTACACCGGAGCCGGGTGTAGAAGAGTGAGAGGTTTCAGGGCACTGTGAGTCCAAGATAGGTGATCAATCTCCCAAATAGTTTATTTTTTTGCTTTTTGGAGCCTCCTGTAGTTATTCGGGCACATGTGTACTCCAGTAAATAATATTTGTAGAGAAAACACAGTTTTGAGATGCATTTTAATAGTGGTCCCCATGGAGCTTTGAGCTTTCAGTGCATTCCGCTCAGTGATGTCACTGGAAGTCAGAAATGTATAAGTTTTGTAAGCATGATATTGGAATAGGTCCTTTTGGGGGTTTTGTTAAAAAATGTGTTACTTTTTAAGTTAAATACAAGTATTTAGCCATGCATGTATGATCAAAAAAAAATCACCAAGAAAAATAACTAAAACTACATGACCGTTTCTTTCTATGTTAAAGAGCACCTTTCCCAGTCCTTCTGTCTTTCTTGCATAAATTACTCCTTCTTGCATTGATTCTAGAATTGTATTTCATTACTGTCCTCTGCAGTTAGTTTTTGCATTCTGAGCTGCTAAAAACTGCAGGGTGTACTAGGGCTTCTATAGCAAGTCTGGTGTCGCTGTGGACCCAGGGTTATAATACTGACTACTGACATCACTGTAGGGCAGAGGAGTGACTCACACTGTGCAGTACAGTCACAGCAGTTTTGCAAGGAAAAACTACCAGTACTCAATGTATATACTGTGTTTCTCTTCTCCAAGACCCCCTGTTAGCAATGCGTTATGCCAAAATCCAAATGCCTTGTCAGTATGTTTTTCTATAAAATTGACGTGTGTGAGTCAATCATCTGCCATATAGTAATGTGAGCAGTAAAGCCCTAGGTCCACAGAAATAGCAGGCTTACTACAGAAGCTCTAGTGCACCCTACAGTTTTTAGCAGCTTAGAATGCAAAAACTAACTGCAGATGACAGCAATGAAATGCAATTCCAGAATCAATGCAAGCAGGGGTAGTTTATGCATGAAAATCAAAAGGACTGGGAAAGGTGTTCTTTAAATCGCAATCTCTCTCAACAAAATATTGCTCTCTTTTATAAGATGTCTTTTCCTAGCAGTTAAAACTCTGCCTCCTGTGCTTGTAAGTTTCATCTCCTGTCTTTCACAAAATGGGGGTAATTTATGCATGAAAGTCAAAAGACTGGGAAAGGCGCATACATGTTATATCTCCCTCTTTACGCAGGAGACTCCTGTTTATTTTGACTGAACTCCCTCCCTCCCTCCTGGGAAACAAAATCTCCTGCTTAAGTAAAATTCTGCCCAAAATAACCATGTTTTTTGGGCAGATAAAGACACATAAAAATGAAATTAGTGATGAACAATGTATCTGATAATGTTATATAACTAGTTGTTTATTCTTTTTAGTGCTTATACTTGACAAAATGAAATACATTAACTTTTTGTAATGACTTTTTTTTCTTATTTTTTTGACACCATTTAAGGACAAACTCATGACGTTATGGCATCTTCCTGCCAGCAGGCCAATCTCCCTCCTAGTTTGACCCAAATCTCCCTCTTAAGCAAATTGGCAGGGCAATCTCCCTCCTAATTTCACCCAAATCTCCCTCATAAGCAAGTTGTACATATCACATGTATGAAGGCGCTGACAGCAACTTGATCTTCTCTCAAGCCCCATGCTTTGTTACAGAGGCAGAAATAAGTCAGTTTTACAAAAAATATACTGACAAGGCATTTGGATTTTGGCATAATGCATTGCTAATAGGGTGTCCTGGGGAAGGAGGAACACAGTACGTACACTGAGTACTGGTAGTTTTCCCTTGCAAAACTGCTATGACTGCACTGTACTGCACAGTGTGAGTCACTCCTCTGCCCTACAGTGATGTCATTGGGATCCAGCAGCCCAGCAGCTGAACAGCAAAGGCAAGTGCAGTATGGCTAAAGCAGGGCTCAAAAAAAAATTCAAATTATGGAAGGCAGAGTAAGCCTTGGCCAAAATAACAAATCCACACACCTTTTTAGGTCTAGCATATAATGACAAATATACATAATACAAAATATAATTTTTTGGACCATCATGAAAGGTGCTGTTTAAAGTTTTATGCAAGCAAAAAGTTTAATACCCAGAGTGTCTGGGGTTGAAAGGGGTATGTGCACATCTTGTTCTCACTCCCCCCCATGGACACCTCCCTTCAATGAGAAACCTGCCAATTCCCAGCAGCAATTTTAGCCCTCAGAGTGTCTCCAGTAACTGGGTGGATTGTGGCAGAGTAGAGATGAGCATTTTGAACCTGAACATTTTTTTTAGCTGACTAATTCATGTTCTGACACTTCACTACCCCTGTTGCCAGTCTGTAGGATTCAGGACCAGGGTCATGAGGAATGAGTGCACATCTTGCACCTTCTCCCCCCAGTGGACACCTCCTTCCAGCCAGGAACCCACCGATCCCAAGTGGCAAACTGAGCCCCCCCCATGTGTCTCAACAATCAGGTGGATTGTGGGTAGAGTGAAGGTACACATTTTGAATTTGAACATTTGTTTTAACTGAACAGAGTTTGTTCCAGCACTTTACTACTGCCATTACTAGCCTGCAGGATCCAGGATGGGATCACAAGGGGTGAGTGCACATCTCTCTTTCTCTCCCTCCCCCCCGGAAGGATGTTTCCCTCCAGTCAGAAACCTGCCAGTTCCCAGCAGCAACCTGAGCCCCCCCCCCCAGAGTGTCTTCACCAAAGCAGATGGATTGTGGGTGGAGTCAGATTAAAGGAGTATATTTTGAAGTTGAACATTTTATTTTTAACTGACTGGTGTCTGTTCCAACACTTCACTACTACCATCACCAGCCTGCAGGATCCAGAACCGGGGTTGCAAGGGGTGAGAGCACATCTTGCTCTCCTTCTCCCCTTGATGGATGCTGCCCTCTAGCCAGGATCCTGTCAATCCCAAGCAGCCAACTGAGCCCCCCCCCAGTGTGTCTCCAACAATTGGGTGGATTGTGGGTGGAGTCAAGATATCTCTATTTCAGCTGTAGTACAAAAGCAATCCTCTGCAATGTGATCTGGAGCACTAAGGACCTCAGTGCAAAGGACGTCAAGGGAATCTGGCCACAAGGAGTCAGGCACAGGAGGCAGCTGGCAGCCTGAATCTCTGCCCAAAGTTGTAATCTCCTGGTAAAAACTGTAGTTTCTGTAAGGCACTCACACCCAGAATGTTCAGTATGAACTAGTAGTGCAGTTGCTGCTTAACTGGTGATACATTTCTTAGTTCAGCTTACAGTATGTGCTACCTTAGTACAGTAACCAGTCTAAGGAACAAGGCTATCTGTCTAACCTAACAATTTAATAATAAATATATTAATATAACGGACAGCAGAGCACAGCTGTACTTTCTGTAAGGCACTAAAGCCCAAACTGTTCCACACAAACTAGAACTATAACTGCTGCTTTACTGATACCCACCTGCTCAGTTTTTGTTATGTATTTATTTTATTTATTTATTTTATTTATTCATTCTCAGATTACAAATACCTTTGAGCACAGGACTGCTCATCTACAAAGGTTCCACATCAATGATGGGGAGGGGTAAACAAAGACAGACAGAGGATAACAAAATAACTTTTTACAGATATCGGAGAAACATCATGGGGAAGCACGGGGGGTGGGGGCATAGGGAAAGGAGTGCAGGAGAATACTCAGGGGTCACATAGGGAACCTGGCAGAGGGGGTGCAAAAGGACACTACCAAGGAAGCAGGCAGGTAACTGGGGGCCCTCACAAAGGGGGGACGGAGGGACAACATTCTCAGGGAAGTAGGCAGATGGCCAGGGCTGGACAGAAGGAAGCAAGGCGGGGAGGTGGATCAGAACTTACACTCAGTAACCGCTTCAATTCTCTTCTTCTGCTCAAGGATGAGGGGGGTGATGTAGCCATGACAGGGGTAGTTAGAGATGGAAAGGGAGTGGGAGTGGGAGGCAGGAGGCAGGGGCCAGATAGCAGGAAGAACAGGGGACCTGGAATGCAGGAGAATGGGGAGCAGTGAATCAGAGCAGGAGGGCAGGGGAAGAGGGAGGAAAGTGCAAGGAGAAGGACCAGTTGGGAGGAAAGGTAAAGGAGAAGGACCAGAAGTACAAGGAGGATTCAGTAAAGGGAGCTGAGGGTTTAGGCCAGGGGCACGACTAGAAAGGAGGAACTAAATGGAGACAGGAAGGAAGGGAGGATGAGCCAGGCTAGTTTAGCAGATGGGGAGAAGGACCAGTTGCGCAGTGAGGGGGAATTAGCAAGGAACAGAAGGATACTCCAGGAGGAGGAGAGGCATAGGATTGGAGGGGTGGCAGCCATGGTAAATAAGGAGGGTGGCATGTGGCACCCAGAAAGGGGGAGGAACACGGAGCCGGCTGGGTGGAGAGGCCTGTAGAAAGGATGAGGAACATGGAAGGGGGGGAATGGAGGAAAAGCAGTGGTCAGAGTACTCCTGCTGGGGGATTCTATGATCAGGGGTATCAAATGGGATGGGGAGGGAGAAGCCTGGCCAGTTAGAACAAGATGCTTCCCTGGACTAACGGTGCACTGGGCTAAGCACGAGGTATATCAGCTGGCAAAGGATTGTGGGGGTTCTCCAGACATACTGGTCCACCTGGGTACAAATGACATTGAGGGAAATAGTGAGCTAGAGATACAGGTAAGATTCAGGGAGCTCGCCAGGGTCTGTCATGACATAGGATGCACAGTTTCCTTCTCAGAAATCCTGCCAGTGCCAAGGGCTAGTGGGGAACACAAAAGGAAAATTAGGGAGATAAACCAGTGGCTCAGGGGGTGGTGTGAGGCCAGAGGGTATGGGTTGATGGGGGATTGGGGGGAGACCTGGGAGGATAAGGAGCTGTATGCTAGAGATAGACTCATCTCAATTTGGAGGGAGGAATCTTAAGTTGAAATAGAGGGTTCATTGGTGAAAGTGGGGTTTAAACTTGTGAAGGGGGTGGGATGGGAAAAAGGCTGTCAAGGGGTGCCGATAAGGAGGGACTCTGTCTCCACCCCTGGGGACCAGGAGGATTGCAGGAAAAGGCCAACTGGCAAAGTGCAGACCAGGGAAAACAGAATCCCATGGGAACACAAGCAGGGAAATGGAACTATAGGAAAGGGTGGAAGGTAGTCCTGCTAAATGCCAGGAGCTTGGGCAATAAAATGCCTGAGCTCCAGGCGATGTTAACTGAGGAGCAGTGGATGTGGCAGTGGTCACTGAGACTTGGGCCACTGCAAGACATGACTGGGACCTGAACCTGGAGGGATACACTATGTTCAGGAAGGACAGGGGGGAGGGAAGGGGAGGAGGGGTAGCAATGATAGTCAAAAACTGCATTGGCATAGGGGGAGTAGAGGAGGCGGAGGGAACCGTGGAGGCGATTTGGGTCACCTTGATAACAAGGGGGGGCAAGAGGGTAAAAATAGGAGTGGTGTATAGACCCCCTGCCCTGGCGGAGGAGCTGGAGGACAGTCTGGTGGCAGATGTTAGGAGACACTGCAGACTGGGCAGAGGAACGGTGGTGGTGTTGGGGGACTTAAACATGCCAGGAACAGACTGGGAGACTATGACATCCTCTGTGACCCGGGAACAGAGGTTGTTGGATGTCTTTCAAGACGCGTTCCTAACTCAGCAGGTGAGGGAACCGACCAGGGAGGCACGGGTACTGGATGTGGTCCTGGCAGACAGTGACCAGATTGGGGGCCTGGAGGTAAGGGACCCATTGGCGGGGAGTGACCATGCCACGGTCTGGTTCTGCCTGGACCTAGGAGGGGTAGAAGGCTGCACAAAGACGGAAGTAACCGACTTCAGGGGGGCGGATTTTAAGGAAATGGGAAGGATCCTTAAGGAGCATTTGGATGGGATTGGGTCAGACATGGACGCTGATAGTAGGTGGGAAATCATCAGGAAAGGGGTGCAGGATGCTACCTGCACCTGTGCAAGAGTAAGACGAAAATGCGGTAGGGCCCAAAAACCCTGTTGGTGGACCAGGGAGGTCCAGGAGGTGGTGCGGGGAAAGAAAGCAGCCTATAAGCAATTCAAGTGCTCAAGGAGTGAAAGAGATTGAGGGGAATACGAGCTGATGGCTAGAAGGGCCACTAGAGTGGTGAGGGCAGCTAAGGCAAGGAAGGAGCAGAACCTGGCCAGGGAAATTAGGAGAGGGAACAAGGGGTTCTTTAGATAAATTGGGGAAAAACGAAGGGTGAAGGGGCAGATTAGCAGGATTAAATCAGGGGAGAGATGGGCACAAGTCCCGGGGGAGCAGGCTGAGGTACTAATGAGTACTTCCACCAGTTTTCACCAGGGAAATGGGGGTGCTGCATCACATGGGAGGAGACAGAGATACTGAGGAGGGGGGACCCTTACTGATCGGCAGGTCTGGGGAGAGGAGAGGCATCACTGGCAGGTGGGGGAGGGCTAACCAGGAGAAGGGGTACCGGAAGTGGAAATCACAGCAGAGAGAGAGGGAAGCCTCAGCTCCTTAAGACGGAGAAAGCACAGGGCCGGATAAATTACATCCCAGAGTGCTGAAGGAACTTGCAGATGTCCTGGCAAACCCCTGGCAGAGCTTTTCACCATCTCTCTGAGGACAGGGTGGGTGCCCCAAGACTGGAAGGTGGCACATATAGTGCCTATCCACAAGGGGATCAAGGAGGTGGCAGGAACTACAGGCCTGTCAGCCTGACCTCAGTGGTGGGCAAGGTGATGGAGGGCATTGTCAAGGAGAGGCTAGGGGGACCTGGATAAGTCAGGGTGCCTGGACGATAGACAGCATGGATTCATCCGGGAAATCGTGTCAGACAAACCTGGTGGAGTTCTATGACTGGGTGACAAGTGCCTTGGACCTGGGTAGACCAGTGGATGTCCTCTTTCTTGACTTCAGCAAGGCATTTGACTCTGTTCCTCACGTGGGCCTGTTGGATAAGCTGGGAGAAATGGGGTGGGGAACCAGATGATCAGATGGATAGGCAATTGGCTCCAGGACCCGGACCCAGAGGTCGTAGTTGGGGGATAGTCTCATCCCAAGGAGGGTCATTAGTGGGGTCCCACAGGGATCAGTCCTTGGGCCCTCTTCTGTTCAATGCCTACGACGGACATAAGGACAGGAATCAGGAGTGAGATGAGTCTCTTTGCAGATGACTGAAACTGGGGGCTGTGGTGGATGGGGAGGAGGAGGGTGGCCCTCACAGGGGACCTGGAGGCTCTGGATAGATGGTCTAGAAAGTGGAAGCTGAGGTTCAATGCAGGGAAATGCAAGGTACTCCACCTGGGGGCCAGAAACCCAGGTCAAGTGTACACCCTGGTGGGGGAAATGCTACAAGTCTGGATGGCTGACAGGGACCTGGGGGTGGTGGTGGATGTCAAGATGAACAACTCTGAGACTTGTAGGAGGGCAGCAGCCAAGGCCAACAGGATGCTGGGATGCATCGCTAGGGATCACCTCAGAAGGAGGAAGTGATACTCCCTCAGTATAACTGCTTGGTGAGGCAGCACCTTGAGTACTGGTGGCAGTTTTGGAGGCCACACTTAAAGCTGGACATTAACCTCCTGGAGAGGGTCCAGAGGAGGGCAACCAAAATGATTTGGGGCTTGGGGACAGGACCTTTGAGGAGAGGCTCAAGAGCTAAATATGTACACATTGGAAGAGAGAAGGGACCGTGGGGACATGATAGAGGTCTTTAGGTACATGAAGAGGGTAAATAGGGAGGAACACTCAGGGTGCTTCGAAGGAAGGAGGAAGGGGCCACTAGAGGCATGGCTGGAAGCTGGAGGGGAAGATCAGGGAGAAAGGAGGAGGTGCTACTTCACTGAGAGGGTGGTGGAGCCATGGAATGCACTGCCTAGGGGGCTGGTGGAGGCAGAGACAGTGGAGGGGTTCAAGAGGGGTGGGACAGGTACAGGGAAGGGTTCTGGAAGCAAAATCCAATGCAGCAAGAATATCCGGAACTGGGAAGGGAGAAGCCAGAGAAGGCGAGGGGGACAGCAAGGTCAGCACCCAGGTTGGGGACTGACCAAACGAGCAGACACGAAAGACCGTTAGGCCTATTCTGCTGGCATTTTAGTATGTTAGTATGTTAGTATCATTGTACATAATTGATAGAACATTCTCAGTTACATTTGCAATACAATACTGGTGATATAAACTAAGTGAAATAAGGGGAGGTAGAAGTTGAGGAAAGGTCAGAAATTGGGTGGGACAGAGCTCCCATGGTGGCCTTGTCATTAGGAGTAATAAGGAAGGTGGAGATAGGGGTGAAAGTTGAGAGAGTAGAGGGGGTAGTGTAAATGGGGCAAAGGAGTGGAAAAGGGGGGCATGAGTAGGGGAAAGAAAGTGCAGAGGGGTCTGTGGATGCCCGAAGTCTAAAGGTGGCTCTTATAATGATTGGTTGGTTATTGGGGAGCAAAACAGAGAGGTGGGCATGAGGGGATGAAAAAGGGGGGAGGTCAGAGTTTAGGGGCTATGTCAAGCTGAAGTGGTAAGGGCTAGTTCACTGGAGGGTGCATGCTGAAATTAATTGGGGCAATCACAGGTGCTTTCATTCATGATGCACTGGTGTAGGTGACATTTAAACTGGGTCATATAAGTTAGGCTAGTAAGTTCACAACCTAGGCCATTTAGCCAGTTAGGGGCTCTGTAGAGGAAAGATCACTGGCACTGTGTAGTCCTGAACCTTGGTACGAGTAGGAGCTCAGTATCAGAGGCCTGAGTATGGTGAGCCTTGAGGGATCTGGGCAGAAGGCAGGAGATTCCAGTAGGTAAAGCTCCAAGGAGCACCTTTTTCGCTAGTATACATGAATGGTACTTGATCTGTCCTTGGAGATTTAGCCAGCCAGTTTGTGCATAAAGATCACATGTGTGAGTGAGGCGGTCTGAATCCGTGATGATCCTACAAGCTTTATTTAGGGTTATGTTGGGCCTTTTTAGGGATGTAGTGGAGGCAGCTCCATAGATTACCAAGCCATAATCAATGGTGGATAGTACCGAACTGTAGATAGCTAGTTTACGTGCTTCCAAGGTCAGATTCCTTCTATGTCTAAATAAGAAGCCTAATTTTGCATTTGCAGACTTGGCAATAATCTCAATGTGAGGCACATAGGTGAGACGGCTGTCCAAAGTTACACCAAGATATTTAAACTGTTGAACTTGTTCAAGGGGGGCTCCAAGATCATTTTTTACTGTCAGGGCATGTGACCTATGCTTGTGGTGGGAGGAAGAGAACAACAGGAGCTTAGTTTTATGCCAGCCCATCGGCACAGTGGTTGGATTTCCACTTGCAACGCTGGTGACCCAGGTTCGGGAATGGACCTGGGTTGCCGGAGGGCCTGCCGGGGAAGAAGGATTGAGTGTCCCTAGGACAGCTCTCCTTATCTGGGGGGAGGGCACGGCAGCATTCAGTGCATGAGCAGCACCTAGTGGAGGCAGGGTAGCCACACCATGTTGACACTCAACAGAACACCAGGGCAGGGTGGACGCAGGTCATCATTGCACATCCCCATCCTGCTTAAAGGAGAAAAAACTCCTGAACCTCACTGTCTACATAACACTGTGCCCCCATGCACCCTGATTAGCCTCTGGAGCTGATCCCCAGACCAGATACATGTACCACAGCTCCAATATAGGGGGTTGGTGCCACGGCCCTGCTCTCTGGGGGCAAAGCCAGGGATAACTGGGGGATGCAGGCATAACCAAAGGTGGAGGCGAAGGGGGTCTGTGACCAGAGCAGACCCCGATGGGAGTAGTAGGTGCAAAAAGAAGAAAAAAAAAACAGGAGCTTAGTTTTTTTGTAGTTTAGGACAAGTTTGTGTGATTAGAACCATTTTTTGACTTCAAAGAAACCAAGTTGGAGGTTGTCCTCAAGTGCAGAGGGATCAGAGTTACTTGTAAAGATGACAGCATCGTCAGCATATAGGAGTGTTCTTAAGTGACAGGCATGTGGTAAGTTGTTTAGGAAGATACTAAACAGGAGAGGACCAAGAATGGACCCTTGTGGGACACCAGATTGTACATTTTATAGATCAGAGACGATATTGGAAATCTTCACCCATTGTGTCCTATCCGCAAGGTAGCTTTCAAACCATTTCAGCTTATTTGGTGAGAGGCCGATTGTTGCAAGTTGATTGAAGAGTAGATTGTGATTCACAGTGTCAAAAGCTTTTGTAAGGTCAATAAAAGCTGCACCAACTAGTTTGTTTTTGTCAAAGGACTGATGGATGAAGCTGGTAAATTCTAACAAAGCAGTGGTGGTGCTGTGCTTTTTTCTGAAGCCATATTGCTGAGGACATTGTAAGGTGTATTTCTCAAAGTAGTCTACCAGTTGGTTGGTAACTATACGTTCGAGGACTGTCAATAATGGGGGGGAGGATTGATATCAGCCTGTTGTTGCAGTGTTGTGTATGATCACCGGATTTATGCACAGGGGTGGCCAGCATGGTTTTCCATACTTCGGGTAACTGTGCTAGAGAGAGAGAGATAGATTTAGTATCTTGTTATTGGCAGGAGAACTTCTTCAAGGGTAAGTGCAATGAGCTTGAGAGCGAGCGAGTCTCCACTATGCCTGGATTTGCCCAGGAATTTTGTTAGAACCTTTCTGACTTGGGTTGGGGAAACCCACTTGAAATAGAAAGGTGGGTGTTTGGGTCTATTGGTTTCCACGTACCCAGCTGATGAGGTAAGTGCATCATCAAAGAAGTCTTTTGGGAGGACACCTGACAGATTGGTGAAGGCTGTATTGAAAGTATTTGCGATTTGGAGTGGGTCAATGATGGGATTGCCATCCTCTATTAGAACTGTTGGAGAGGTCGTCTGTTTTTTGCCTGTAATGTCCTTTATATTAGACCAAAATGTCCTGCTGTCACCCATGTGTTTGATAGCAGCTGTCTGTGGTGCCTACTTTTTGCCTGACGAATTTCCCTAGTACAGGCATTTCTAGCAGATTTATATGCCTGCAGATTATGTTGCTTCATTGATGACTTAGCCAGTTGCTATAAATGGTCTTGTTGTTTCATACTATTTACTACTTCGGGGATGATCCAGGAGTTAACTGTACCACAAATTTTTAGCTTCCTAAGAGGGGCATGGGTATCACAGGCCATGTTGAAAATCCTGATGAAATGTTCAAGGGTGATATTGATATCATCAGCCGTGTCCAGAAAGGACCAGTCCTGGAACTGGAGTTGGTTTTTAGAACCTTTGAGTAGCATAGCAGCTCTCTTATTGGCACTAGGGTTTATATATTAGGTCCTATCTTTAGCATTGGTTCAACTATGACTGTGAACTGCTTTATTGCCTTTGTGCCTTGATGGGTCTTATATATATATATATATATATTTTACTGGCTCAGTAGGGCCAGCATAGTTAAGGTTGCACAGCCACTTCTGTGTTAAACCCAAAATTTTGTACTTTAATAACTTTGCAACCATTTGTCCAATTTGTGTGATATTTTGCACACACTGTGTGGTACTATGGAGCTTTGGATCTGAAAAGTTTTGCTCTGGTTGGATATTTGGTTGCGGAGCTGTGGAGAGTGGAAAAGTGTGAAAAATACTGAACTTTTTTAAAATTTTTGCTCATTTCTACAGTCCAAATGATTTGTCCATCTCCTCTAAAATGTTCAGAGTATATGGGGACTGGGTCAAGGAAGTGACTTTTGAAGGTTTGGTGAAAAAATATTAATCCATTCAAAAGTTATTAAAGTTTAAAATTTCCCATTATAGCCTATGGGAAACATCTATGTACACCACGAAAGCTTTTAAAAGCTTTTGAGAAAGCAAAATTTGCTTTCAAGCTCTGGTTTTTGTCTTTGAGCTGCCACCATCTTGTTTTCAGTTAGCGGTAGACAAAAACGGATCAAATTCAATAATTACTGCCCCTAGGTAAACACAGTCAGTTGTGTTTACCTATTTGGTGACTGATGAGCACACTGGGGGCATCAGAGCTTCAATTTAACCCCCAGAAATGCAATTTTCATGATTGGGACCCCCTGTAGTGCCACAAATCGACAAAGAAATGGATGCAATACTTCTGTGAATGTGTCGCACCTGTTTCTTTTGTAATTCACAAAACTGCCACAGTTTGCAGCACTACTTCATGCCAATTCTCCCCTTTTCAGATGGGGGTGCCCAATCCCCCTGTTGGCAGCATGTATCCCCCCAAAAAAATCATGTGGCACACTGGGAGCCCACTCCAGTGTGCCAAAAAGTATACTTTTTTCCCTGTTAAATAAAGAAAGCCATCCCCTGATGCCTTTTAGCTTCAATGCAGAATCCTGCAACAAAATATTCAATGCAGGATCCTGCATCAAACTTGTGTCATCCTCACTGACAATGGAGTGCCCTATCCCTGTGTCGGTATGCCTCCCTCCCATCCCACTCACTTATGTGGCACACTGGAAGCCCACCCCAGTGTGCCCAGATAATTTTTCTACTTTTATATTTCCAACACCAGGATGCCCACTCCCGGTGTCGGATGCCCCCCAGCCTCCCAAGCCCACATCCTTTGCCAATGGGGGTGCCCAATCCCCCTGTCGGCAGCATGTATCCCCCCAAAAAAACCTCATGTGGCACACTGGGGGCCCACACCAGTGTGCCAAAAAGCATAATTGTTTTTACCTGTTAAATAAAGAAAACCATCCCATGATGTCTTTTTATTCCTGTAAAAAGGAAAATGGCCCCTCATCATCTCCCCAGTCCCCATTGCCATTCCCACCCTCCCACTGAACACCCAAATATCTGCATCCCCCCTTACCCATCCTTACCTTCAGAGGTCAGGATCAGTGATCTTCTCTGGACCAGGGACATGTCTGCACTCTTCAAAGCCGAACTGCGATCTGTTGAATCAAGGTAAGTCGTATAATGGGAGTCAAGGGGGGGGTTCAACTTATGTTGATATCTCAGACAATTTTAGGAATTTTGGCCCCACATTGTCAACATGGGGTTCTTGGCACCCCATCTCATGAACACTGTCACTGATATTTCGTTACTTGGTCCCAAAAGGGGATTTTGTGGTTGCTACACAGAATCACCATTCAGGTCTCATTAATGAAATGACAGTGCCACTGTTCATGAGATGGGGTCCTAAAAAGCCCATGTTGAAAATTTGGTACAAAAATTCCAAAAAATTACTGCATTACGATTGTGCAGTTTCTATGCACACTCGCAACTGCACCACTTTTTAATATTTTCACGCCACATTTTAAATATTGCCATTTTTACACCTCCTTATGAATAGTACAGCTGCCATTTTTCACATCCTACCCTAAACATGTTTTCGCACCTGTGCCACAGAATGGTGTATTTGCTGTGAGAAATCAAGTTTTGGGATGGATTAACAAAATCAGAGTGCCACTGTTCATGCCGGGAAGTCCCAAAAAGCCCATGTTGAAAATTTGGTGAAAAAAATCCCAAAAATGATTGAGTTACGAGCATGCGTTTTGCAGTTTCTACGCACACTTGTAACTTCACAAATTTTTCATATTTTCATTCCAGATTTTCAACATCTACATTTTTTACACATCTCCTCATGAATAGTACAGCTGTCATTTTTAACATCCTGCCCAAAATGTGTTTTTGCATCTATGCCGCAGAGTGGTGCATTCACTTTGTGAAATCAACTTTCAGGATGGATTAACAAAATCACAGTGTCAGTGTTCATGAGGGTAGGTCCCAAAAAGCCCATCTTGAAGATTTTGTTAAAAAATCCCCAAAAATCGCCATGTTACGAGTTTCTGTTGTGCAGTTTCTTGCAAAATTTACCATAGGATAACATTGCAGCGCCCATGGCGCCTTTCGACAGCAGTAGCTCAACAATGGTTCAAGATACCGATTTTTTGCTCTGGACTTCTTAGTCCACCTTTCTTGCGTGGAGGTTTTGAAGTCAAGATTACAACTGCAGTGGAAATTTTTTCATAGTTGCTACAGTCAACATCAGTATCAGTGGCTCAGCAGGTAGCACACTTGCCTCTGAGGCCAGGAGATCAGAAGGCTGTGGGTTCTATCCTCACACCAGACACTTGGGTTAAATCCCAGTACTGACATTGTAGTGCAGCATGAGGAGCGTACTGCACTCCTGAGGTGCCATCTTTCAGATGAGATGTTAAACCGAGGTTCCATCTGCCGGTTCTGGTGGTAGTTCAGGTGGATGTTAAAGATCTCATACTGTAGCACATCTTGAAAAGAGTAGGGGAAGTTTTTATTATATAACATCAAAAACAAAATCCTATACAAAGTGTTAAATCACACTAAGGGGTAACATAAAAAAAGGAAAAGGGAATCACATAGAACCATCCAAAACAGAAACATTATTATTATCATACTGAAGCAAATTAGATATTTTAGTCCCAAAAATAAAAAACTAAAAAAAAAAGGGAAAACAAAACCAACAGTGTTTCAGTCACACAGAATAAAAAAACAGAAAAAGAGTAAAGCCCAGAAATCAAATCTGAAAAATGCCTCCCTCCCTCCCCCAACCCTCCCTCCCAGAAAAGAAACATGTTAGAACATGTGAAAATCATTCAGGACTTAATGTCAAGTACTTAGTTATATTTAACAAACACTGAAAATCCCTTCCACCAATTATTCACCTTCCTAGTGGTATGAATCTCTGAATCTTTCACATCAACCCTTTCCATGACCACATGAATCAGTGATCCTACATCTCATAGGGCATACATTTTTGATACAGTACCAATTGACATCTAGCTTTCCATAAATAGTACTTGAGACAGCAACAGAAAATTATCAATGTGTCCGTGTGATAAAGTTTCCCAATATTATGGAACTGCCTCAAAACCAAGATTTCATAAGTTAACCTCATCAACCACCCCATATGCCATTTTGAGGCTAGGAACTTCCAGAGGGAACTGACATAAGATCACTGAAACAAACAATGCTCCATGGGCTCCTCCTGATTAACACACCCCACAAAGGGACAATTTCTGTCTTCCCTGGCCTTATGCTTGGCATTGCCCTGGACCCAAATCCCCCCATATAGAGCAAGTCACAAAAATTCCCACATGTGAACAGGTAATCTAGCATTATTGAGTTGCTGTAAAACCCCTGGAATTAAAGAAGAAGGACAGTTTTTAAAAGCAGGCTCCATGGGGTAAAGTGTTGACATGGCTATATTACTGTATAAAGCTTTGGCCCCTTAATATCTCTCAATAATTGTTTAGTTAGTCCCCATTTGTAAAGTTTTTGGGCTGCAGGTCGAAAAAACTGTGGCACATGCAGATGCTCTGAAAGTTTAGGAGGAATGATGTGCCATAATGAAAAATATCTAGTGAAAGTTAGTTTTATTAAGGAATTATGAAGTGAACTGGTAGCTATTACCCCCTCTCTAAAGGTCTGTGAAAAAAAAGAGTATGAAAAAAACAACGGGATCAACCATTCCTAAACCACCTTTGTCTTTTGCCAGGTAAGTATATTGCCTCTTGATGGGATTAAGTCAATTCCCCCAAAGCATCTGAAAAAAAGGCTATATAATTTGGTTTCCAAATGAGCTGGAAGGGAGAAAATCATAGCCACATATAAAATCATGGGAATAAGAAACTGCCTAATGACCTGCATCCATTTAAGCTTAGCCAATTTCCAATGTTTCCACCTTTGCACTTTATTATCTACAGTGTTCAAGACGGATTCTCAATTCAGAGAGGGGGTATTTTGGGGTCTAAATATAAACCCCAAAACTTTCAAAGTTTCTGAAGATATCCGTATACCTTGTATTGTTACCGAATCAGGATATCTGACACCAACAAAAAGGCCTTTACTCTTTCGGGCATTCAGTTTGGAATTGGAGATGAAAGAATAAGTATGCATGAATTCTAAAAAAGAAGCTACTTGAGTGTGGTCAGAAAAAAATAAACAAACATCATCTGCATAGGCCTGTGAATACAATGCCTCTGCCATGATTGCTCACAACACCATCGTCCAGCAGGGAGAATAAGACAGAGACCAAATTAGTGGATCAATAGTAAAGATATAGAATAGTGGACTAAACGGGCAACCCTGTCGAACCCCTGTCATGATGCGAAATCTGTCTGTAACCTCATTATTTATAACTGGGTGCACTATAGCCGTAGCATACAGGGATCTTATCCATCTGATCAGAGTGGCAGGAACACCATATGCTTTTAGAGTTAAAAATAAGAAAGGGTGGTAGACCCTATCAAAGGCCTTCCTTTTATCTACTGAAATAATACTCCCATAAGTCCCTTGTAATGAGAAATGTTCAATCAAATCTCTGATAATCATTAGTGCATGTTGTATTTTTCTACCCGGAAGACCATAGAATTGAAGGGGAGAGATGACGGAACACGCATAGACTTTAAGCCTGGTATTTAAAATACCAGTTAAAAGTTTATAATCTGAATTCAAGATTGTGATTGGATGCCAATTTTCCAGAGAAGATTTATCCCCAGATTTAAATAATAAAATTAACAATCCTTCCGTGAACCAAATGGGAAAACATTCTTATGATAAAAAGAAATTAAATACTAGCTCTAAACAGAAAGAAAATTCTTGGGGAAAAGTTTTATATAATTCATTAGTGAGACCATCAATACCTGGGGATGTCCCACATTTCAGGGTCTTAATGGCTCCCTTTATTTCAGCTGCTGTAATAGATTCAATCATCCCTAAGACCCCATCTGGGTTCTTCAGAAATTCTATAGTCTGTAAAAATTGTGTAATATCCTTCTCTCTAAGGGGTACCGAAGGGGTATGAGATAACATAAATTCTTTTATAGCAGTATAAAGACCTGCAGTAGATTGAATAACATGACCTTCATGATTAATAAAGAGTCCAAAAATGTCACATCCTTATAGCTTTTAAAAGCCTCATAGGGATCTCCTTGAGGGGTTTTTGTAGTGCCATTTTGAAACAATGCCTTCATAGTGTTGGCCCTATCATATTGAAAATCCTGCATTTGTTTTTTTTAAGGTAGCAATCTGGGATGTATAATCGTGTCTGGAAGTATTAGCCACAGAAAATAAATATTGCAATTGTTGTCACAGTTTAAGATAGTGAAGAAACTTTACATTTTCCCCAGACCTACCCTGATTCAGAAACAAAGCTTTAAGGTCAGCCTTCGAGTCCATCCACCAATCCCCTAATTATCATACAGAAAGGAAACTGAAAGTCTAGCAATTAACAAGGTCTTAATTTTAGAAAGTACCGAAGAATTTGTCAAAATAGAGGAATTCAATTTCCATCTGGACCTATGTAGTGACTGTAATGGAGTCATGGAAAAGATACACAATAGAAATAAATGGTCTGAAAATGCAACCAGAGTAGTCTGAAACCCAAAAGGGGGAAGATTGTTTGAGAGAAACATATAGTCTATGGTGGAAGTGTATGTATTACGCTTACAAGTAAAGTGAGAGCCACTTATTTGGTGATGTCTACTATCTAAGAGCCCCGCCATGTCCACTAATTGTGTTAGAGCATTTGAATCACAATAAATGTTCTTTTCTTGCCCCACTGGACCCTTTTTTTACTTCAGTTCACAATTAAGGTCTCCACAGAAAACATTTTTAAAACAGGCTAACAAAAAAGGCCGTAAAGCTGCAAACAGAGTCACCTTTTCAGCTTTTACCTGGGAACAATAAACATTGATGAATCTACAAGCCATGTGCTTCCATAAGCCATCTAGAATCAACAATCTCCCCAGGATTAAATCAATCAACTTGATTAAAGAAAAGTCATAGGAATTAAAAATGAACCCCACACCATCGGCTGTTTCTATTCCGAAAGACCAATAGGAATGGCCCCAAATCCATTCCTTCAGGAAGAACAGCACCTGGTCACTCGTGAACATCCAAGTTTCTTGGAGGAAACAAACATCAACAACATTCCTATGAACATACTCATAAACCACTTGTCTTCTCCCAGGGTTTAATAAACTATGGACATTCAAAGATCCTACACTAAAAGAAGCCAGGTCCTAGGTATGGCAACTGGTCAACAATCTATTTTCCTCTTCTTTTTTTCTTACCTTTATAACCCTCCTAGAGATGAGATGGGTTCTGCCGGGTCTACCTTTGATGGCAGGGAGTCAGAATCACCACATTCCATCTCTGAATCTCCCCATTGTGTGGCCAAAACTGCAAATGAATTGCTAGACTTAATGTCAGCAGGAAGAGGAATTACAATGGGCTTAATGTTCCTGGTTGAACCCCTAACCGGAACTACCACTGAAGGTACAGGGAGTGGGTCAGGGTTCACCGTTACTTCTTGTTCTGTATAGCACACCAGTGAAAGAAGAGGAGATACTGTGGGGGGGGTGAAGGGTCTTATGTTTATCTGTATCATCTTGTAATAATACAGAAGGTGGAGGCTGAACCTCTGGCGGGCAGGAGAAAGGCTCAGGCTGATCTTGTTCAGGACAAGAGACCAAATCCTGAGCCTGTTGAATTAATAGGTCTGGACTGATATGAGAGGCCTTGTTCTTGGCTGCCCAGGAACATTCTGCAAAGACATGCTCGGTATCCTCACAGAGGTCACATTTGGTGTGATAGACACACTGAAATGTGATGTGGCCTATTTCTCCACAATTATCACATCTAGGTTTGTCGCAGGAACTGGATAGATGTGTTCGAGATCCATACTTATAACAAGCCCGGGGTTGCCCGGCATAAAAGCACACTCCCCAGTCACGTCCCAACATAAAGGAGTTAGGAATATGATCTATTCCTGCTTCAGTCTGTCTAAGTTTTACCTTGTAACTCCATCCCCTGATCCAGAACTGTTCAGTATCAAGAATTGCTTCAGGAGGACTCATCACATCACATTTAAGGGACAGCCAATAAGTAATGTCCTCCATGTGTACCCCCTCATTCTGAAACATAACGGTAACATATTTAATCAAAAGTTTGGATAATGGAATTACCAAAAAAGGGGGCCATGTGGGTGAAAACTTAACTTGGTTGTACCGCTTCCAGAAAAGATCAAGAGCATAAGCAGAATGAAAACTCACGTCGAAAATATCTTCTCCTGAAATATTTATAAAAGCAAAAACTTCTCTCAGAGAGAAGTGCAGAGACTCTTTTAACAAACATTTACCAACATGATGCCTATCAGGCCTAACATCCAGTTCACCTTTATAACCAATCCTGACCGCATTCCTCCGCTGTGCAGCTTCTTTTTTAATCTTGGAAAATAAGTCTGACAATTGAGGTTTACTTGACTCAGAAGTCCCCTGAGTTGCAGTATGAACAGGGGAAGAAGATTCAGTGTCTTTCTCAACAGGGCGGTCAGGAGCTACCCTAGCAGCTGGAACAGACATTGGCAGTTCACTCTCTGGTTGCAGTGCAATGTGATGTACCCCAGGAGGATCCTCACCCGACAACAGGAGGGGGAGTGTAGATAACATAGGCACCGAAGGCACAGTGGGTCACCATTCAGGCATATTTTGTGAAAAATTCAACTTGGGGTCCCAGTTGGGGTGGGAAGCCATGTTCCTTGTTTGTTAAGTGTCCAGCCTGCCTCACTCAAGGCTTTCTGCAGAGACCAGGGTTCTTCAGAGAATAGAACAGGGTTTGGATTAGAAGACGCAAACTGCAAGTCTACACCAGTAAGAGGCAATGCTAGTGTTTGTCCAGAAGCAGGAAGAGATCCCACAGTCACTGGGAGAGTAGGCATTTTCTCCAAATGTCTATTAGCCAAAGTAATGGCAGTGCGTTTATCCTTGCTGCCATCCCCAGTCCCTGCTCGAGGTGGCTGGCCTTGTTTCAAAAAGGTGAACTCCATAACTCCATCCTGAGTTGTGGGAAAAGATTGGAAAACAAAGTCAGTACCAGGGAATCCCACCAGATCAGAGGATTTAAGTGCAGTACCACGGAAGACAAACCCTGTGGATTTGGGCAGGGTAGTAGCTCCAAGGGAAAGAATTGTACTTGAATCAACAGTGTCAATAGCACTCAACCCATCCAGGCCTTGAGACATTGTACCTCCACTGGCTTGCACAGATAAACCAGGTATTGAGGACTCAATCATTTCCGTCGGCTTTAGGCACAAAACCTTCCCAGTTTCTGAACTGCCAGCCTCCAATAATGCTGCAGAGTCGATAATGGCATCACAAAAAACAGGGGAAATGTGGATCAACTCACCCGACCGCTCGGTTCTCTGAGAAGCTGCCACATCACCCGGAGAATCGGGCCTTGTGACTGACAGCTCAGAGGTTTGACAGCTGAGCTCTCAGCCCACAGGAATGCAAGTTTCTGCTGTAGATGCTATTTTTCCTGTGCATGAAATTCCAACTCTTGCAATATTTTTAAATGTAGCACTTCATCTGATGTAGAGGTTGTGGTTTCCATTGGTAACACCTCTTGTTCCACTCCCTTCTTAGATAAATCCTCAGTAGACACAAAAATATCACTCTCCTCAGGTTCATGATTTTCCATAGCAGGCTTATGGGGTATGATGGTATCCAAAGATTTAAAGACAGAACACCGAATCTGCTCTCCCTCCTCGGGGACGTCCATCTCCTCCTGAGCTGCACACAAAGTGGCCAGAGCTCACAGGCATTGCTCCCTCTACAGTACAGTAGAGGAATTTCTCCTAGTGCCCTGGCCAAATTTGCCCTATTCACTAAAAATACCACCAACAGCTTAATTTTGTTTATGGTCTGTTGGCAGTCATCTGTATCCCCCTCCCCCGGGTCATGCCTGAAAATAAGCAGAATTTGTCTAGTGCACTTACCTGGTCAACAAAAACTAAAATAAATAAAATAATCAGTTACTGAGCTATTGCCAAATTAGTGTTACAAGGTCTCCTTTTCAGTACTATAGGGCTGCTGTATGGCAATGCAGTTATGTGTAAGTGGGAGCACAGGGCCCAGAGGACCTGTGCTCCCACATATGCATACCATTATGCAAAAATAGCCAGTGTAAAGGGAGTGCAGAGCCTGGAGGGCCTGTGCTCCCACAGACACATACCAGTTACCAGTTACATTACACTTTCTCAAAAAGAAGGGAAATTCATTGCAAAAAAACTTTGTTACTGCATCAGTTAGGGTTGATATTACAGTTACAAAAGTTTGAAAATTCAGTGTTAGGATTATCACCCTTATCCCCCCACCCTCACCTCCATACACACCAATAATGTAAGTAGTGTGCCATGAGTTGTCAGGCCTAACTCTCCCCATTCCTCTTATACTGTAGCATGTGAGCTTGTTTATACATGGAATAGGGTGAGAGTTAGGCCTGATGATTCCATGGCACACACCAATGTTGGGTGGTGTGAAGGGTGGGTGGTAGTGGTAACCCTAACATCGAACTTCCAAACTTTTGTCACTGTGCTATCAACCCTAACTGATGCATTAACAAAGTTTTTGCAATAGAATATATATATATATATGTGTGTGTGTGTGTGTGTGTGTGTGTGTGTGTGTGTGTGTATGTATATATATATATATATATATATATATATATATATAAGAGACAAAGAACCTCTGCGTGCAAACACTGAGGCAAGGGTTACCCCAAAGGGCATTTGGCTGGGAAGCCAAGTTTCAATTAAATGCAAAATCACACATGCTCCCACAATGCAAAGCATCATGGGCTACATATGCAAATCACCACAGAATGTTATGCTGGTCCAACTTTAAGCAGAATTGCATGGTGCCGAAAGGCCTCTCACTCAGTTTGCAAAGGGTGCTATATATATATATATGTCATACTGGCCCAATAGGGCCAGTATAGTTAGGGTTTGTAGGAGTGTTTCATGTTAAAGGGCAAGTTTTCCTGGTTAATAACTTTAAACTGGTGCCACAGATTTTCCTGAAATTTGGCATGCTTCATCTGCTTGGGTAGGTCTGTTGATGTACCAAATTTGGTTTGAATCCCTTTTGAGAGTTTTGAGATATAAAGTGTTGAAAATACAGAGATTTCCCTGTTTTTTGCTGTTTTTTTCGCCACCTGTATCTCAGAAACGGCTTTAGGTGCTTGGCTGAAATTTTCAGGGTGGAAAGCCATGGCCTCACAGATGTGCCTTTTGAAGGTTTGGTAAAACAACAGCAATCCATTCCAAAGTTATTAAATCTTGAATTTGCCATTATTTCCTATGGGAGAAAATAGAAGTAAAAGTGAAAGTGATTTTGGCACACTGTCATCCAGTTTTGCATACTTTGCACCTGAATAACTTTGCAACACTCTAACAGATTTGCAGGAAATTTGACACGTATCAGCCTAGGGCACAGCTCCCTTGACTTGACAAATTTGGTTTGAATCCCTTGCTTGGTTTTTGAGATATATAGTATTGAAAAAAACAGATTTTTGAGGGTTTTGCTGTTTGTTTATTATTGTTAAAGGGCAATTTTTGAATCTTAATAACTTTGTAATGGTTAAAGTGATTTCTACTAAATTTGGCACACTTAATTATCCTGCAGAGGTGATTGTAAGTGGTAAATTTTATTGTAATAGTTTTAGCCGTTTCCGAGATACAGAGTGTTAAAAATAAAGGTTTGGGGGGTTTTACACTTTTTTTGTCCACCTGTATCTCGGAAATGGCTTTAGCTTCTGGGTTGACATTTTCAGGGTAGAAAGCCCTTGGCCTCACAGATGTGCCTTTTGAAGATTTGGTGGGAAAATATTAATTTGTTTCAAAGCTATGATATGCTGAATTTCCCATTACTTCCTATGGGGAAAAATAGATGTCCCACACAACACAGGATTCTGCTTCGAACTAGGATTTTGCTTTGAACTAGGATTCTGCTTTGAACTAGGATTCTGCTTTGTATGAGCCCTATGAAAAGGGATTCTACACTGAACAAGGATGCTATTTTTCAGTGCTAAATCCCTTTTGGCAACAGAACCAACACAGCTGGGGAACAGGAACCAACAATCAACCAACCCTGCCTATTCTACAGCCCGCAGGACCCCACCCAAGGCTGTATAAACCCCCTAGAGTTTTTTCTAAACATAATCTCCACTCTGGAGTGATCTGCCAGGCTTTGTTTTCTGCAACACTGTGAACTGAGATCTAAACTTACTATAGGACTGAATGAAGTGCTGACCTTTTTGCTGATTTTCCAGCTCAGTGCTTTTCAACTGAGTTTAACACCCCAGTAAGTGTACCTCATGCTTGAAGGCTAAAGGTTTTATGCCATTGAGCTACTGTCTTTTGTACTTTTTGCTATTTCAATATCTTATCTCCCCCACCACCACCACCACCAGCACAGTAGGACACTGCGGAGCCCACTCCCAGTGTTCCAGATAAAGCACCCCTCCCCCCACTGTGGGACACTGGGGAACCCATTCCCAGTGTCCTGAAATATGTATGTAATGGTTTTGACAACAGTGGAGTGCTCAATCCCCATGTCAGCACTACACTTACCCCCCCCAGCAGTGTGTGACTCTAGGGAGCCCACTCCCAGTGTACGTAATGTACCCAGTTATGCTGTACCCCCCAGAGCAGTGCGGGACATTGGGGAACCCACCCCCCAGTGCCCTGATAAATGGTTCTACTGTTCCTGTGAAAAAAGAAAACAGTCCACAACATCTTTTTTTAAACTCCTGTAAAAAAATATCTCTCCTTGTTTCCCCTCCCCCTCTCACATCCCAACCCTCCCACTGAGCAACCAACAACCCCACACACCCTTGCCCTATACTTACTAACTGAAGTCAGTGGCTGTCATCTTCTGTGGACTGGGACACGTCTACACTCTTCAAAGTCGAACAGTAAAACTAAAGAACAAAGGTAAGTGCCATATAGAGGCAGTCAATTGCATTTTGAACATATTGGCCCAGATATTCAAAAGAGTTGAGCCATGAGCAATAGAGTTATGCCTGCGCAAGTCCAAAATTGTGCCATTCTGTGATATTCAGCAGGAGGCAGTTGAGCCCCTGAAATCATGCTGAGCAACAGCGCAATGATAATGAAGGCATGTGCAACTGAAGGGGGAGGAACCATGCATAAATGGCGCAGTGCAATATTCAATGACTTGCGCCATGCGCAATAGGGGAGCAAGCGGAAGTTGCGCCATAGTGGAAATTAGCCAAAATAAAAAGGAACAAGGGAGAGGCGCAAGAACGCTACAGGGAAGCCACATGAGGCAGAACTCTAGCCAGAAAGACAGGGCAGTCCAGGGAAAAGGCACCCTGAACACACAGGCACAAGGAAGGTGTGGGGAGCCACGGCCAGTGCAGAAGGGGGAAGTGCCACACAGCACAGAGGCCACCACAGGCAGGTGTTCCCGGTGCAGGGGAAGTAGCAGGTAGGACAGCGTGGGGAATACAGTAACAGCTGCCAGGGGGTGAACACAAGCCAGGGACATGGCCAGTGCCACCTTCCAGATGGAGGCCATTATGACGGGGGTGAGAAGGCGGGCAGCAGGGGGGCATGGCCGTGGAAGGGTCCGTCGGTGGTATGCCCCCAACAGGCAGTACCGAGCCCGCACCAGCTTCGAGCTGTACACTGATACTGAGATTGTGGGCCGGTACTGCCTGAATAGGGTAATTCTGAGGTGGCTCTGTGAGCTGTGCAGTGATGTGATGCAGGCACCCACACGATGGAGCCATGCCCTGTCAGTGGAGACTAAAGTAACAGCCTGCATGTGCTTGCTCACCACGGGTACCTTCCAGAGACCAACTGGGGACACCACAGGCATAACCCAGTTGGCCACATCATGCCATCTCACCCAATTCCTCAGTGCACTGCTGCCACATGCTGCGGAGTACATCCATTTCCCCAGTACACTGGCGGAGCACACAGTAAACATACAGGAGTTCCACTGGGTAGCACGTATGCCTGGTGTGCTAGGGGCAATAGACTGCACCCATGTGGCCATACACACACCACCTGTCCCTGAGGGGGCTGCATACATCAATCACAAGGGCTATGCCAGCATCAACTGCCAGGTGGAGTGCGATACCAGGGGGTGCATAATCAATGTCTGTGCCACGCACCCTGGGGGAGCACATGATGCCTTCATCTGGCACCAGTCAGCACTGTGCCACAGATTTGAGAGTGGGGACATCCCCACTGGCCATCTAGTGGGTGAGTATGCAAACCACATGGAAAATCATAGGGCCTGGGGGGGCATGGCCAGAGGTGACATGGGTAGTGGCCTACATGGCCCGGGACAGGGTGATGCTGATCACCAAATTAACCTCCACCCTCTACACACAGGTGACAGTGGATACCCACTCCATTCCTGGCTGCTCACACCCTACCGGTGGCCCGTGACCCCATCGCAGCAACACTACAATGAGGCACACGCCACCACATGTAATGTCATTGAGCGGGTGTTCGGGATGCTGAAGGCACATTTCCGTTGCCTGGCCCTACAGTACAGCCCCTCAAAGGCCTGCGGGCTATTCCTAGCCTGTTGCATCCTGCACAACATGGCCAATGAATGTGGGATAGCTGTACAGGTTGAAGAGGGGGACAGAGATGAGGACAATGAGGACGCCGGTGATGATGGTGATGGGCAGCCCCCCTTGGGTGACGGGACCGCCAACTGATCCGGCTGGCAGAGCTGCACCAGGACACCATCACAGAGGAGCACTTCAGCCAACCCAGGTAAGTCATGGGGCCATGTGCAACCACCAGTGGCTAAGGCACAACCCACAAACATGCATGGACACACACCAGGGGTGCATGCCATCAAAGGAAGTGGCAGGGCACAAAAGCACACACACAACCAGGGATGGGTGAGGATTAACATGCCACGTGGACAGACACACACACACGCACACACACAATGCACCAAATGTGCACAGAGGGCAGGAGGCACACCGACCCAGAACGCCAACCCTAGCAACACACATGTCCACAGGCCACCACGCCCACTGCCTGTCCATGTGCGTGTGTCAGATGCTGAGCACCATTGCAAATTGGTGTACAGTGCAATGCAGGCATCATCATGCACACACAACTGTGGACAACAGCCGGGAGGTTGTGCAGGTGGACTGTGTATCCGCATGCAGGGCCGGGTGCCCACCCGTGCACTGCCCACTGAAACACACAATGCACACAGGGCTGCACCAGACAGTAGCCATGCTGGGAGACAGGTCAGTCACGCAACACAGTGCCCCGGCCATCACAGATGTGTGAGTGTCCCCGCCGAGACCCGCCAGCACTGACAGGCTGACCACTGGCCTCATGGGGTGGCACTGATGATCCCCCAAGGGTTCCACTGCGTGAACGTGACCGTGCTCACACAAGGATCTGCAGCACACCGAACATGCCCGCGCCAGGAGTGCTCAGGATGCCCACAGCTGAACCCGGTGACAACATTGTGTGAGTTGCACTATGCCGGGAACGGGGGTGGACAGTGCACTGCATGGTGTCCACGATGCATGGGCACCTAACTGTGTGCCCATTGTGGCCATGACAGCAGTGAATGCCTGTGCATGCCTGTCAATGGCAGCAGTCACATCCTCTCGCAAGTGGTCCATCCCTGCCAGGATCAGAGCGGTGTCCCTGCTGCGATGCTCCTCTGCCTGCTCCAGAGCCACACGCAGTGCATCCACTGATGTTGCAGGCTGCATCTGCTGCTGGACTGATGCTTGCAGTAGGCGGGTGTGCTCGTCCAAGAGGTCATCTGCCTCCTCGGCATCCTGTCCCTCAGGGTGTGCATGGCCCTGATGATCAGCACCCCTTGAGGGTGGGTGCTGCACACCAGGACCAGGTCTGGGCATGTCCACAGGTGGTGCGCAGACACCGCTGCTGAGCCCTCTACCCCCAAGCCCATTGGCCGACTGCTGATGCTGCCCCTCCGGCTGCCGCTCCCCAGAGCTCAGTGGTGCTGCTGCAGTGGCTGCAATAGTCCCACTGTCCTGAACAGACACCAGTGCTGCCCCACTGGTGCTGACAGGCACAGGCTGGGACTGTGCTGACACACAGGCCTCCATGGCAGCACCACCCACAGCCATGGGTGCGATGTGTCCTGCTGTGTGGCCATTCCGTGGCACACACATGTCACTGCCCATGATGTTAGCGACATCATCATTGGTGACGGACTCTGCACTGGCCCCAGTCACAGCATGCTGGCATCCATGGACACTGGCACACTGGGACACAGGCAGGGCTTCCTCCGCACCTGTTACAATGACATCGGTGTGGACAGCCAGGCGTCCCCACTGTCTCAATGATCCACGTAGACCTGTGGAGGTGGATGGGCCCTCCTCCTCCTCCAGCTGACTGTCCTCAGTGGACAGGCCCACCACCACTGACCCATGCAGATGCTCAGGATCTGTAAGGGAAAGCAAAGTCGCGTTACTGCATGTGACCTACCCTGTGCCCCCATAGACAGACCATGACTTACCATGCAGTGATGGGCCACCATCCATCTGGAAGCCACCACCCAGAACACCCTCAATGGCACTACACTGCATGCTTCCAGCAAGTCTCTCCTCCTCTGGGGTCAGCTGTACCACCTCCAGCTGTCCCCCACCTGTTGCAGCTTGTGCTGCCCTGATGGCAGCCACCTTCTCCTTAATCCTCCTCCTGTCCGTGCCCATCTTTTTCTTACACTTCTGCAAGGAGCACTGATGTCTGCCATGCAGGTTCACAGCACGTGCCACCTCCTCCCATGCAGCAGCACGGGCTTGGGGTGTTCCCCGCCGTCCACTGAGAAGTGGCTCATGATCCAGGTAGGTCTCAAACAGGGCTTCAGTCTCGGCCTTGGTAAAGTTAGGCCTCCTCCTCCTCCTCCTCCTCCTCCCACCACTGTGTTCCTCCTGTCCCACAACTTGCTCAGTCATTATGTAGCCTGTAAGAATGGCAGTTGTTACCTGTGACTGTGCAGTCCCATGCATGTCCCTAAATCCACAGTCCACACTACAAAACAGCATGCAACTCACCAGTAGACTGCAGTAACTGACTATGGCCACTGCAGCCCAATGTTGCACTTTTATAGTGCAATCCATGCAAATGAGGTGAGGCGCAACTTTAAGTGGATGCAAATTGCAGTGCTGCGCCATTGAATGGCTGATTAGATGATTTGCATATGACGGCTGGATATCGCGCTGTTGCGGTTTGCGAAATTGTGTTGAACGTGCTGAGCCAATGGCGCAGTTCTGTGACATGCATAGTACATACCTCACTGCGCATGCCCAAGTAGCTGACGCAGGCGTCTGCCACACTGATGATGTGCTATGCACAGTAGGCAATGCAGGGCATGGCCACCATTATGTCAGTGGTGCTATAGCGATGGTCACTACTTGGCGCTGTGGCACTGGGCCATCATAGGAGCACTGGGCCAACTGAGCGGTAGGCCGCTAATGATGGTGGCACACAGACAGCCAATCGCACTACATGCATTGGGTTCCAATGGCGCTGAGCGTGTCCATGCGCCAGAGACCCTTGACCCTGTGCCTGACCTTTGCTCCCTAGGCGCCATGCGTCAGGCATGGGTGCACCTCTATCGCGCTGTTCGGTGACAACGCGATAGGGAATGGCAGCGCTGTACCGCACAGCATCTGCATGTGGGGAGCCATGCTGCAGAGTGCCATATTGCCGAATCGAGCAGCGAGAATGGCACGCAGGAGGGCAGCTCAGCTCAGTAGTCAGCAATAGAGCTGGTCAACCTAGTGGCCATTGTGGAGCCACACCATGGGCCACTGTTCGGGGAGGTGCCCCTGGACAGGTCCAGGACCCAGGTGTGGGAGGAGGTGGCCACTGCACTTGAGGAGGTCACAGGATGGGGAGGAGCACCGAGCAGTGCCGCACAGGTACAGGGACCTGCGGTGGAGGGAGCCAGAGCTACTAGCATGCCTGAGGGCACGTGCCAGGAGGGGCACAGTGCCATGGCCAGGTAGGGGTTACATCAACACATTTTTATCTTCCATATGGGTAACACTGTTGTATGTGTCCAACACATGGGGGAGGGACCGTCCGGGGTTGGCTGTGTTGGTGTTCACAGGGTGTGGGGTGTGTGGGTCTGGCTGGGTGGGTGGGTACACACCTGGGGGCAAGGGGACTTTGCTACAAGATTGTACTGATGTTCCTCTCTCCATGTTTGCCCCACAGGCTCGGAGGAATGCCACTGTGCCCATGAAGAGTGGCGGCAGGAGGAGCAGGGCGAGGGCCCTCAATGCCCACTGGACCAGCCCGATGAAGGTGAGTGCCATACCTCCATGATTACTATTGCATGCTGTGTGACAAGGTGGGCAGTGGGGCATGGCCACCATCCATCGACACCACTGCCATGCACGTGACTTGTTACAGTCAACACTGTCCAGTGGCAATGCATGTCTGGGAGTGTGTCAATGGTGGTCCATGCGTGCACCAGGTACATGGTTGTGCCACTGCCTTTGCACCACATGGCCATGTCACTAAACGGCCACAGTGGTGCTGTGTGTGACTTGGCCGGTGAGTGTGTGCAGCATTCTGCATGGCTGTATGCACCTGGGTGGGCAGGTCATGTGGACGTGATCACTGCGGGTGGTCACACACCATCACAGAGGTATGTCCCACGGCCGTATGCCATGCACAGTGGGTGGGCTGTATGGGGTTGTACATTCACACCTATTGATTGTGCTCCCTTGTCCTAGGTACACGCCATCTCCAGGAAATAAGGGAGGTGCTGTGGGAGATACTCCAGGTGGCGAGGGCTTTGCTGGACATCCTCTGCAGGATAGACAACACCGTGGTCCTGCGGAGGCACAGAGCTCGGAGGAGTCAGAGTGGGGAGAGGCACTCCCTCTAGGGATCCCTCAGTCCGTGTATTCTCCTAACTCCCTGGACCCACCCTCACACCCCTCCTTTCCCGTCCCATTTGTCCACCCCTGCCCCCTACCCACCCCCACCTTGTTTGTGGCCCTCCCCCAACCTTGTATATATTTTGTACATAATATTGTAAATAGTTGAATTTTATATGTTTATTCAATACACAGTTATTTTGATATGAATACTGTTGTGGTCTCTGATTTGCAGTGGGCTATAGGTGCTCAGCTGCAGTGGTGTGCATGGCATCAGGGGTGGTGCAGCCATGGGTATGTGTATGTGTCCGTATGGAGGTGACTATGGTGTGGGGGTAGCTATCAGTCAGTGTCTGTGGTGTGTGTGTTGTGCCCTGTGCACTGGATGACTGTGTGCAGTGGTCCATGGTGCGTGCTCTGTGTCCATGGTGCACCTATCAGTCCATCCATGGCCTGTGCAGCTGACACACATGCATGTCTGTGACCTGCACGGTCCGCTGGCATGTCAGTGGTGGCAGTCCCTACAGGGCAGCCACTGTACCCGTCACATTTCTGGGTTGCCTCCTGTCACTGGTGTGGTGCATGTCTGCCTCAGGTGGCACTGTGGCCTCCACAGTTGTTGTCCCACCTCCATGCTGTGCCTTGTGTGTGTTGCAGGGGATGTGCCCCACTATCTGTGACTTGTGCTGTGGGTGAATGATGGTGGTGTATGGGTCCACAGTGCCTGCGCAGGGTGGCTGGCACTCCAGTGTCATGGAGTGCTGTGGGTTGTGTGTACACAGTTTACATGGGCCCACACTGGGGGCTTGGTTGCCCCACCACTGCATCCCTGTGTTGTTGTGCCCTTGGGTATGGGTGGGTGTCTGTTCATACACTGTGTGGCATCCGGTGTGGTGCATGCTTCCACGCACCACTGTGGGTGTCTGTGCTGGCTGCTGTGGCCAGTGGTGGGTCAGGGTGTGCCATTGGAATACTGTGCAGGGTGCTGTACCACTGGTGGTGGTGTCCGGGGCATGCCCTGTCCCGTGTGGGGTACCTCATGTGTCAACGCATGGTTGGTCTCTCAGCAGTACCTTGGGGGGACTGTGCATGATGGCACTGTGTCTGCTGTTGTTGCATTGCTGTGTGCTGCCACCCGCTGATGGGTGCTCGTGGTGGGGCTGGCTTGCATGGTTCTGTGGTGCACAGGTTGCAGTGTCACAGTGGGGGTGGTGGCATGCATGGGGTTTCCTGCAGTGGTGGTCACTGCTCATGGGAGGGGGTCTGGTGGTCATGGTGCAGGGTGTGCTCTGCATTGGGGGGGATGGTGTGGCACGGGGTGGTCATCCCTCCTTGTGTGCCAGTCACAGCTTGCTGGTAGGTGTGATGGGGCACCATGGCCCAGCTGTGGGTTGTTTGTTTGTCTCCATGGGCCGGTGGTTATTCCAGCCCTCCCCCAGTTGTGCAGTGCATGGGGTGTGGGGGATAATGTCTGTTCTGCTGTGTGTTCCTGTGCCCATCTGTGGCATGGGTGGTGGGCCCCTACCTCCCTGGTTGTGCAGTTGCATTGCTCTGCTGCTGGGGGGCGTCCCTGGTTGCGCTATGGCACCTCTGGACTGCTCAGCTGAACATCCTTTGTTGCGCTATGCCACATCAGATCTGCTCAGCTTCCCCTCCCTAGTTGCGCTATGGCGCAGGTGGTGCGATATTCAGTCGTCGGCTGTAGGCGCAGTTTGGCCTGCTCCATTTTTGAATATCGCATCTCTTGCACATGGGCACAATAGACTTGTGCTTGCTCCTGCTATTGCGCACTTTTTGGGTGCAGTTTGAATATCTGGGCCATTGTGTGTTAATATCTCAGTCATTTGTAGGTATTTTATATAGATACATAGACACTGTTAGCAGATAAGGGTCTATGGCCCACCCAGTCTGCCCAGTTAAGCTTGTAAGTCCACTTTATGTTTTTCTAGAAGTCTGTTGCCCCTTACCCCTGACCTCCAGAATGTCCTTATGTCTATCCCATGCATTCTTAAATCTCGTGATTGTTTCAGCCCCCACCACTTCCTCTGGCAGGGTGTTTCACTTGTTCACCACATTTCTGTGAAGAAATTCTTCTTCATGTTTCATCTGAATTGCCCCTCCTCCAACTTCATCCCATGCCCTCTAGTTCTGGGACATCTTTTTCACTAGAAAATAGTGTATTCCTGGAGCCTGTTCCTCCCTGTAAGGTACTTGTACGTCTCTATCATATCCCCTCTCTCCCTCCTCTCCTCCAGGGAGTACATAATCAGGTCCTTCAGCCTGTCATCATAGGACTTGTTATGCAATCCCTGTATCATCTTTTTTGCCCTCCTCTGAACCTTCTTTACCCTGTCTATGTCCTTATGTAGGTAAGGTCTCATGAACTGCACATTGTACTCCAGGTGGGGCCTCACTAGTGTCTTGTATACTGAAATTATCACCTCCCTTTTCCTGCTGGTGATGCCCCTTCCTATGCATCCCATCATCCTTTTTGTTTTACCTGCTGCCTTGTCACACTGTTTCCCTACCTTGAGGTCATCAGCAATGATAACCCCAAGGTCCCTTTCCTGCTTGGTGCATGCTATATCCTTACCCCCCCAACTGATATGTTGTTCCAGGGTTTTTGTGCCCCATATGCATTATCTTGGACTTCTTTGCATTGAAGTTCAACTGCCAAACCCTTGATCATTTGTCAAGCTTCTGCAGACCCCTCCTCATTCTGTCTACATCCTCCAGCATAAACCAAATTTTTAACATGGACTTTTTGGGACCCCACCTCATGAACACTGGCACTGTCATTTTGTTACTCTGTCCTGAAAGATGATTTCACTGTGGCTGAAAGAAATCACCTTTTGGGACCGAGTGGGAAATGGAAATGCCATTGTGCATGAGGTGGGGTTCCAAAAAGCCTATGTGGAAAATCTGCTGCAAAAATACCCCAAAACACCCAAGTTATGCATGGTCATTGAAATTTTCCTTTGCACAAGTGTAACTTTGCCATATTTATATTTTCACTCCAAGTTCTCAACATAGCCACTTTTCACACCACCTCATGAAAAGTACAGCTACATTTCTCACATCCTGCCCAAAATGTGCTTTGCACCTGTGGCACAGAATGGTGCGGTCGATGTGCAAAATCACCGTTTGGGATTGAGTAACAAAATGACAGTGCCAGTGTTCATAACGTAGGGTCCCAAAAAAGTAATGTTGAAATTTTGGCGCAAAAGTAACAAAGAATGCCTGAGTTACACGCAATCAATGAAATTTTCCTATGCATGCAAGTAACTGCCAGTCATTTATATTTACATTTCAAAGTCTGAACATAGCATTTCTTCACACAGCAGCTTGTGAATACTACAGCTATCATTTATCATATCCTATCTAAAATGTGTTTCCAGAGCTGTGGCACAGAATGGTATTTTCTCATGGATTAAGAAATGTATACCTACAGAATGAGTGTTATGAGGTGGGGTGATAAGAAGACTATGTCGAACATTTGGGGTCACAATGTGAAAAAAATGTAGAGTATTTGTTGTAATTTTGTTACACGCCTATCTCAAAAAGTAAGGAAATTCATTGCAAAAAAACTCTGTTTTACAAAAGCAGTTAGGGTTTCCATTACACCTTTAAAAGTATGGAAATTCAATGTTAGGTTTAATACGTGTCTCAGCACAACAACACCAAGCTCTGCAAACATTAGAAACAAAACAGTTATTTGATATATCCCTTGGTGTCTTTCCACCTAACTTGTACACCATTTGAGCTGTTAATCATGTGGTATAGAACAATATATTTGTATGGTGTATGCGTTATGTGGAAGGAGAGAAAGGACTGTATCTAGTCTGAAACTTGTCAGGCTATATGGTTTTTATGCTATAATAAAAGAAAAAAACTTTTTAAACTGTAAGCATCCCTCTTATGAGTTTGTGTGTGCCAGAACCTTTTTGTTGCCTACTCTTTCAGATAAGCCATCTTGCAGACCAGCATGCCACCTGACGGCCTCGCAGGGCCCCGGGTAAAATTTCAAAAACTGCCTCCAAAACTGGCAAAAAAGTGCATTTTTCAGCATTTTGGCATGCAAAGACTGTCACTCAGACTGAAATGAAATTTGCCAAATCAAGAGATCTACCATGCTCCACCATGCATATCAAATTTCAGGCAAATCCATTGAATGGGTCCAAAGTTATTAATGCGCAAAATTTTGACTTTAACATAGAAGTGCCTTCATAACCCTAAATCTAGTGGTGTGACTGCACCACTGTAATATATATATATATATATATGTATATATATATATATATATATAGTGGCACGGTAGTCCCACTATAGTTAGGGTTGAGTACCCCATTTAAGGTTAAAGTGTAAAATTTGGCACCTTAATAACTTTGCCACTGTAAGACAGATTTGCCTAAAATTTGGCAAGCATGGAGTGGTACCATAGATTCCTGGATCTGCCAAGTTTTGTAATGATCGGATATACAGTTGTGGAGCTACATAGCGGCAAAGAATGTGGTAATTATGCATTTTTGTGCATTCTTTGCTTGCGCCTATAGGTAGCACAGTCTGTGTGACCAGTCCAAATCCTTCAGGGAAGATGCAGCCAGGGTCCCCGATGTGCCTTTCGAAGATTTCATAAAAAAATATTAAACGGTTCGAAAGTTATTCAAAAAACAAGTTTCCCATTATAGTCAATGGGAAAAGTTAAAAAGTTCGACAGTGTCACAAATGCAGTTTTTAGTGTCACAAATGACCCCTGTAGTGTCGCAAATCAGCCATCTTGTTTTCAGATAGTGGTCACAGAAATGTTTGGCATTTAAATTTGGGACCCTCTAGGGACACAATTGTTGTGTTCACCTAGTCAAGCCCTGAGGATGTTAGCCATGTCTTTTTTTGGTGTGGGGGGGGGGGTGGTTTAAACACCCCAGTAATATGTTTTTAAATTTTTTGGAAACAGTAGTGTTTCAAAGTAGTGTCACACATTCAACACTTTCATGATTTGTTTTGAAAGAGTGCCGTAAATCACGACACTACTCTGTGACACTATGCCCAAAAGAATAGGAAATATTTGCCACCCTGCTGCAAAAGAACGGTTTGGTCTTTTGGGTTGAAATTTGGAAGGAAGAAAGCCAAGATGCCACAGATGTGCCTTTTGGTAGTTTGCTGTCAAAATATAAGAGGGCTGCAAAGTTACAGCATTCCAAAGTTGATGTTTTTTTCCATAGGCTAACGTTATGGCGTCCATTGTGCCTTTCAGGGTCCGTATCTCGAAAACGCTTCGAGATATGGACTTTTCGTCGAAAAAATGCTTAGCCCCCTGCTAGGAGGCTAAGTGCAAAACTAACTAGGAAAATCATAAATAATATGAGATTTTAATTTTTTTTCTACGTCATACGGTTCCTGAGATATAAGCTACTTAGTATTCCAAGTGTTCATTTTCTGCTCTGAGGCCCATTATTATGCATACATTCTTTGTATTCACCAGCCCAGATATTCAAAAGGGTTGCACATGGCGCAACAGTGTTGCACCATGCACAACCCACTGATGCACCCCGGTGCGATATTCAAAAGGGAAAAGTGCGCGGCACTAATCCCAATGCACAGGAGCGCATCAGTAATGTATGCAGGCACAGGTGGGGGGGCATGCCCATGCATACCCTGCACAGCCGGATATTCAGCCCGGGATGTGCAGAGCCATGCATGTGCAACCCCTACCTGCACCAGCACAAAGTTGATCCAAAAAAAAAAGGAACAACTGATGGCCACCCACAGGTGAGCTGCCACATTGCAGGGCGCAACACGGCAGCTGCCACCTGTGGGTGGCCACCTGAGCTCTGGCTGCACCTGGCAGGGCCCCCCATGCCCGATCGCGGGAATTTGTAAAGAAAAAGAGTAATGTCCAATATCTCTGGTGGTCCAGTGGACTGCTGTCTGCCCGATCGCGGGCATTTGTATGTATAAAAGATTAATGCCCAATATCCCTGATGGTTCAGTGTACTGCTGTCTGCCCAATCACGGGCATTTGTATAAATAAAAGAGTAATGTCCAATATCCCTGGTGGTCCAGTGGACTGCTGTCTGCCCGATTGTGGGCATTTGTATAAAATAAGATTAAAGTCCAATATCCCTGGTGGTCCAGTGGACGCTGTCTGCTGTCGCGGGCATTTGTAATTAAGAAAATAACTAATACCAATATCCCTGGTGGTCTAGCATTACCCCCTCCCACCCGCCCACTGAGGCCCACCGCCCGCTCCCCGGTCAGCCAGCGGTGGCAGCACCACCCGCCTGCCGCTTTCGCCCGCCACGACGACACGTCGGTTGGCTGTATGCCCGATGGTCCACAGCGTGAGCCAATGGGCGGCTTTTGACGATACTACACATTCCAGATATGGAATGATTCATTCACATATTTGGAATGTAGATGGCATAGGCTGCACACCCATTGGCTCACGCCAGGACCAATGGGCATACAGCCCCAAAGACAGTGCCAGTTGGTGGGCGTGGGCGGCAGGCGGTGGTGCTTCAGCCTGCCGGCTGACTGGGGAGCGAGAGGTGGCCTCGGATGGGTGGGAGGGGGTACCGCTAGACCACCAGGGATATTGGTATTGTTATTTTCTTAATTACAAATGCCCATGATTGGGCAGACAGCGGTCCACTGAACCACCAGGGATATTGGACATTACTCTTTTTTTTTACAAATGCCCGTGATCGGGCAGACAGCGGTCCACTGGACCACCAGGGATATTGGACGGAATTCATTTATTGTATTACAAATGCCCTTGACTGGGTGGGCAGGTCCACTGGACCACCAGGGATTTCTGATATTCCTTTTTTTACTGCAGCCCACGATCGGGCTGTGGAGCACATTGCCGGCTGCAGGGGGTGTCGGTCCTTGATGACTGCTGCCTGGCAGAGTGCCAGGCGCAAGTCGTCCGGGATCAGCGCACCTGCATGCAAATGAGGCCATAATGTCATGCAAATGGCCCCATTTGGGCCTTGCATACATTATGGCCCAATTTACATGTCAAATTTTGAATATCGCGGTTGCTATGCATAGCGCAATGGAACTTGCGCTAGCGCATCCCCATGTTCCACTTTGGCCACTTGCGCTGGCGCAGTGCCACTGTGCCATGCACACTGCGGGTGGCCAGGGTGCGATATTCAATGATGCTGTACCATGGTGCAGCACCGTTGAATATCGCCCAGTCTACACCCCTGCGCAGCCAAGTTGCGCTGCGCCCAAGCTTGCGCCACAGTCTGGCGCAGTTTGAATATCTGGGCCACTGTGTTTCTCAATGCAGCTTTTGTGGGAAAAAAAGGATGTGCATTTCTGTTACTGTTACAGTTAGTGTTTCCACTTGCATTTCCGTAACCATTTAGGTTAGCATTCCCATCTACGCCACCATGTGCATTAGCCTTTGCGTTTGCGCTTGCACTTCCGTTTTCCATTACTGTTAACATTTGTGTTTCCATTACTGTTTTTGTTTGCATTTTCTTTTGCGTCACCGTGTGCATTACCATTTGCATTTGCATATGCGCTTCCATTTGAGTCTCGATTTCAGTTTGTGTTTCCTTTGGTGTCATCGTTGGTGTTACCATCAGCGTTTGCATTTCCAATTGTGTTACCATGAATGTGCTCATAACTATTTGTATTTGGGTACGCACTTGCATTTGCATTTCTGTTTTCATTAATGTTTGTGCTTGTGTTTCTATTACCATTTGCATTTTTGTTAACGTTTGCGTCACCATGTGCGTTATCTTTGGGCTTGCATTTGCGTTACTGTTGCTTCACTATTTATAGTGCACATTCTCAAAAAGAAGGTAAATTCATGCCAAAAAACTCCATTTAATGCATCAGTTAGGGGTTTTCCACAGCGACAAAAGCGAGGAAATTCTGTGTTAGGGTTGAAAACCCTAAGGGCGCATTCCCCCCCCCCCACCACCACCACACACACACATACATGCAAGTAGGGGAAGGACCAAGGCAACACAACCGATCACACACAACCAGCAGAAGGTAACAGGAATAACATTCAACTATCTAAACCACAAAACCACACACCCATACTCCCATCGGGCTGTGGCATGGGGTCGTCACTACTAACTGTCATCCCGGACATTCCACGCACCGCTACACACATATCAGGCTATGACACTTTCACGTTTGCGACAGTATTTTGTAAAAGCATGCTCCTAATTACTGCACATCTTTGCCATCATCCTGCAAGCAAACGGTTGGGTCCTTTGGGCTGACATTTGCAGGGTGGCAACACCTGGTCCCACAGATGTGCTTTTCCATGCTATTGTGCTAAAATAGTTAAGGATTACAAAGTTACACTATTCCAAAATTGAGCAATTTGCCATAGACTAATATTGCGGTACCCATGATACCTTTCCCCACCCATATGTTGAGAACAAAGTGAGGTACACCATTTTCGCTACCGCCAGCTTACTTCACCTTTATGTGAACTAACCTTGAAGAACAACTTTGAAAATAATGTATCATAGTGTATCTGAAGTTGGATTTCTCCACTTTCTACAGTGACACAGGCATATACCTCCTGCTGCGTGTGTGTGATTGGATGTGTTGCCTTGGTCCTTCCCCTACTTGCATGTATATGTGTGTGTGTGTGTGTGTGGTGGTGGTGGTGGGGGGGGGAATGCACTGTTAGGGTTTTCAACCCTAACACCAAATTTCCTCACTTTTGTCACCATGGAACAACCCTAACTGATGCATTAAATGGAGTTTTTTGCTATGAAAAAAATATATATATGTACAGCATTACAGTTGCTTGGAATTACATTTCAACAGGGATCTGAAAGTTTTCTGTACTGGGTACATGCGGTGAGGAGATAAGAAGGTTATGCTGAACATCTGGGGTGAGAATTATTTAACATGGCACAGTTATGACTATTTGTTGCAATTTTGCTATGCCTGCTAGTAACTTAATGTGTAGAGGACCTGAGGCAGAGACCCCTGTGTTTCCATAGCTATATATAGGACCCTGCACTCCCACTGTGACATATGGATACTGTTGTACTGTTGGATGGAGGGTTGGGTAAAATGAGGATACTATTATGCTACCACAAAAAGTAAGGAAATTAGTTGCAAAAACATTGTTAATGCATCAGTTAGGGTGAATACCATAGCAACAAAAGCAGTGAAATGAGTCATTAGGGTTTACAACCCTAATGCCCCACCCTCGGGGTTCCCACCTCACCATCCCACCCTCCACAAACCAACAGGCATCAGGGTGTGCCATGGAGTCATCAGGCCTAACTCTCACTCTATTCCATTAGTAAACAAGCTTACACACTACAGTATAGGGTAATGGGGTGAGAGTGTGCTTGATGACCCCATGGCACACCCCAATGCCTGTTGGTGTGTGGAGGGTGGGAACCCTGTGGGTGTTCACCCTAACTGATGCATTAACAAAGTTTTTGCACCTAATGCATATGTGTATATATATATATATATATATATATATATATATTATTATGGTAGCACGGTAGTGATACCATAGTTAGGATTGAGTACCCCATTTAAGGTTAAATGGTGAAACTTTGTACCTTAATAACTTTGCCACTGTTCAACAGATTTGCCTGAAACTTGGCAGGCGTGGGACATAGCCATAGATCTTGGGATCACTCAAGTTACGTACCAGTCGGATATACAGATGCTGAGTTATTAAGCAACATTCTGAGGCACATTTGCATTTTTTTGCGCATTATTTGCTTGCGCCTACAGGTCGCACGGTTTATGTGACTGGTCCAAAAACTTCAGGAAATGTGTGGCCAGGGACCCTGGTGTGCCTTTGGTAGATTTAGTGAAAAAATATTGAATGGTTCAAAAGTTATTCAAAAAACAATTTTCTCATTATAGTCAATGGGAAAAGTTAACAAAAAGTTCTAACTAGACTAACATTTTGGTGTCCACTGTGCCTTTCGGGCCCGTATCTCGGAAACGGTGCGAGATAAGGACTTTTCGTTGGAAAAGTTTTTTGCCATTATATATGTGTGTGTATATATATATAGTATAGTGGTGCAGTCGCGCCACTATGGTTAGGGTTGAGCGGCCAGTTACATACTAAAGTCAAAAGTTTGGATGTTAATAACTTTGGACCCCTTCAATAGATTTGCCTGAAATTTGGTACATGAGTTGGGGCTCACTATGTCTCTTGAGCTGCCAAATTTGTGTTTCAGTCGGCGTGCCAGTCTCGTATACGAAAGCATTGAAAAATGCAAAATTAACCAGTTTTGGAGGCACCTTTTGGCATTCTAAATGTGGTCCTGCATGGCCATCATGTGGTGTGCCACTCTGTGAGATGGCTTGTTTGAAAGAGCTTTAGTGGCGGAACATGTCGCTATTTGTTTGGTGAAAAAATATTAAGGCATTCAAAAGTTAAGGCAGTTTTAAGTTCCCATTATAAGTCAATGGGAAAATTTAAATGTATATCTTGCGATCAAAGAATGTGGATTCTGGCCATCTCGTCCGGCCTGGCGGTCAAAGAATTTGCAGCCTCATGGTTCAAGAATCTTTGATCCTGAGGAATTTCAAAAATTCTTTGACCGCGAGGTCCGCTATCTTGTTCTCAGTTTTCTGATCGCACAAACACAAATATCTCGGCTCAGGGGTCACATCTGAAGTAAAACTTCGATGGGTTTTACTCAGGGGACCCTGATCTATCGAGCTATGGCTTTGGTTCCATCGAAATTGGTCAAAAAATAGAGTTTTTAGCTTTTAAATTCTTCGTTCATGGCTTGCTAATGATCTTTGATCATGAGCCGACAAATTCATTGATCGTGAGAATCTTTGATCGCGATCGTGCATCGTGAGCGAGGGATGAGATGGCCAGATTTGAAAATCATTTTTTGGAACCAGGGTGCCCTGCAGCAGCCAATCATGGCGGGTTTTGCCCGGGGTTATTGTTTCATTTACAAAATTTCAAAATATATTTCTGGGTTGTTTAACCCGCCCCCAAAAAGAGACATGGCTAGCATCCTCAGGGCTCGACTAGGTGAACACAAAAAGAATTGTGTCCCTAGATGGTCCCAAATTTAAAATCCAAGCATTTCTATGACCAGTAACTGAAAAGAAAATGGCTGACTCACGACACTACAGGGGTCATCTGCAACACTAAAAACCTGCATTTTTCGACACTGTTGAATATTTTGTTAACTTTTCCCATTGACTATAATGGGAAACTTGATTTTTGAATAAGTTTTGAACCGTTTAAAATTTTTTTCACAAAATCTTTGAAAGGAACATTGGGGACCCTGGCTGCATGTTCCCTGAAGGTTTCAGACCGGTCGCGCAAACTGTGCAACCTGTGAGCAAAGAATGCGCAAAAAAGCATAAATGCAACTTTATATTGTGCTTTATAGCTCTGCAACTGTATATCTGACCATTTTGAAACTTGGCAGATCAAGAGATCTATGGTACCGCTCCAAGCGTGCCAAATTTCAGGCAAATCCATCATACAGTGGCAAAGTAATTAAGCTGCAAAATTTCACACTTTAACTTTAAATGGGGTACTAATCTTAATTATAGGCAATTACTGTGCTACTATAATACTGTATATATATATATATATATATATATATATATATATATATATATATATATATATATTATGGTAGCACGGTAGTGCTACCATAGTTAGGTTGAGGGGCCATTTCCATGTTAAACCCAAAATTTTGCACCTTAATAACTTTACAACTGTTTTATGGATTTGCCTGAAATTTGGAATGTATGATTAAGACCCATAGGCCTTGGGATCTGCCAAGTTTTGTACTGATCGGATATACAGTTCTGGAGTTATTAAGCATGATCTGTGCACACGTTTACGCTTTTCTGGAATTCTGTGGTAGCGCCTACAGGTCGTACGGTTTGCATGACCAGCCCAAAATCTTCAGGGAATGTGCAGCCGGGTCCCTTGATGTGCCTTTCAAAGATTTCATGAAAAATATTAAACGGTTCAAAAGTTATTCAAAACAGTTTCCATTATAAGTCAATGGAAAAGTTAACAAAAGTTCAATACTGCAAATGCATTTTTACTTTCGCAATGGGCTCTGTTACTTTTCGCAAATCAGCCATTTTTTTTCAGTTGGTGATCAGAAAATGGTTGGCATTTAAATTTGGGACCTCTAGCAATCTTAATTTTTTTGTATTCACCTAGTCGGGCCCTAAGGATGCTTGCTATGTCTTTATTTTGTGTAAACACCCTAGAAATATGTTTTTCAAATTTCTGAAAAAGTACTTTCTAAGAATTATTGCTCACGAAAGTGTCGCAAATTTTTATGAAAGCTAGAAATTGCAACAGTAATTTTCTAGTCTGTGGAAAATGACAGCAATTCTTGGCACTGCACTGCAAAATAACTCTGGAGTTTTGGGATGAAATTTGAGGGAACGTATCCATATCTCACAGATGTATCTTTCAGTGTTGTATTGAAAAATATTACACGGCGGCAAAGTTATGGCACTCCAAAGTTGACAGTTTTCCCATAGGATAACATTACGGCGCCCGAAGCATTACAGGAATCCTTTGGCACCCTGCTGCAAAATAACGGTTTGGTCTGTTTTCCTGAAATTTGGAGGGAAGACAGCCAACAGTCCACAGATGTGCCTTTCAGTAGTTTGGTGAAAAAATATCACATGGTGCCAAAGTTACGGCACTCCAAAATTGATGGGTTTACGGCGCCCGACACTTAACAGAAATCATTTGGAGCCCTGCTGCAAAATAACGGTTTGGTCTTTTTTCCTGAAATTTGAAGGGATGACAGCCAACAGCCCACAGATGTGCCTTTCAGTAGTTTGGTGAAAAAACATTACAGGGAGGCAAAGTTATGGCGCTCCGAACTTTTCTTTTTTTCCCATAGGATAACATTACGGCATTCGCCGCGCTTTTTGGGCCTGTATCTCGAAACGGTGCGAGATACGGATTTTTCTGGTAATTTCTTAGCTCTAAGGGGGCTAAGAACCAAATTAGCCAGGACAGTTGTAAATAATATGGCTTTTAAATTTTTTTTTCGTCAGACGTTCCTGAGATATATAATGTATTTAGTATTCCAAGATCTCATTTTCTGCAGCTCGATACTCATTATTTTGCATACATTATTTGTACTCACTGTCTTTCTCAATGAGGTTTTGGGGAAAACCAGCCTGTGCGCTTACATTACTGTTACTGTTGCCCTTTCCACTTGTGGGATCCGCATCTGCTTCACTTATCGTTGTTGCCTGCGCCACCATGTGCTGTATCCTTTATGCTTTCATTTGCACTTATGCGTTTCGTTATTTTTTGCCATTTCTGTCTACAGTACTGTTTATCTTTCTGTTTCACTTACATCACCATGCCCATTGACATTTCTGTTTGCAGGCACCATGTTACTATGTGACAACACATCATGTGGCAGACCATTCTGCTTCACGCCACCATGTGCTACTCTTTCTGTTCTCATTCATGCTTGTGTTACCATGTGTGGCCCACTGTTAGCATTTCTGTTTGCGCGGTTGTCCCTGTTAGTATGCCACAACACATCGGGCCCCCAGGCCCTGCGGTCAAGATGAGTGAAGGGAGCTGGGCCCAAAGGGCCTCAAGGCCCCGCCGCCGCATTACATCTACTATTTCGTTATCATTCTCAAAAAGAAGGGATTAGAGGCAAACCTCAGTTTAATGATAGTTGGGTTGCTCGATTGCTTGCGAGGACGCTGTTAGTTGGAAAACCCTTGACTTCTCGCCATTTCACCGCATTGGCGTTACTGGGATCGTGGGTCCCAACCTCACCCCCATTCTCCTATACTTCTGCTGCTTTACACATGTCATGGGGTGAGAGTTAGGGCTGATAATCCTAATGCGCACCCTAATGCCGGTTGGGGGTGGGTGGGGTTCAAGGGGTTTTCAACCCTAACAGCAAATTTCCTCACTTTTGTCACTGTGGAACAACCCTAACTAATGCATTAAACGAGTTTTTTGGTCTAATATATATATATATATATATATATACGTATATACATATATATATATATATATATATTTTCATTGCAAAAACTAGTTAATTCATAAATTAAAGTTGATAACATAGGGACAAAATTTTGAAATTAATGTTAGTTCCACCTTTACCATTTTACTCTCACTCTTTCCATGCACCAACAGATGTTGGGGTGTGTCATGGGGTTGTCAGGCACAACTCTCAATCCATTCCATGTGTAAACAAGTTGACATACTACAGTATAGGAGAATGGTATGACAGTTAGGCCTGTCGACCCCATGACTCACTCCAATGTCTGTTGGTGTATGGAGGGTGAGGGTGTGGGGGTGTGGTGGTAGGGGTGGGAAACCTAACATCGAATTTCCTAAATGTTGTTGCTGTGCTATCAACCCTAACTGATGCATTATTTGAGCTTTTTGCAATGAATTTCCCCTCTTTTTGAGAAAGTGCAATGTAAGTGATAAGTGATATGTGTTTGTGGAAGCACAGGACCTCTGGGCCCTGCACTCCCTTCGCGCTGCCCATTGTTGCATAATTGCATGAGTATGTGGAAGTGTGGGGCCCTCTGGGCCCTGTGCTCCCACTTACACATTATTACAGAGCCATACAGCAGCCCTATAGTACTGAGTAGGAAGCCTTGTAACAGTAATTTGGGAATATCTCAGTAACCATAGTAACTATAAAAAAAATTCCACTGCAGTTGCAATCATGTCTTGGAAATCTTTATGGAGACTTAGTCCACCCAGAGCAAGAAATCCGTATCTCAAATCGTTTTCAAAATACAGGTGCCAAAAGTCACCGTGAGCGCCGCAATGTTATCCTATGGGAAATTTCTCAACTTTGGAGGGCTGTAACTTTGAAACTATTTCACATTTTTTTAACAAACTACCAAAAGGCACATCTGTGGGGCCAGGGCTTGCCACCCTGCAAATTTCAGTCCAAAAGCCCCAACCATTTAGGTGCAGTGAGGTGGCAAAGAAATTGTATTTTTGGGGGCCAGTAGTGTCACAAATTGTGATAGTTTCGCAAAATTTGCAAAAGAACGGGTGTGAAAGTGTTGCAATTCGTGAAAGTGTCACATCCATTCTTTCATGACTTGCAACACTACCAGAGATCTGATCTTGAAAAAGACATTTCTGGGAGCTTTAGAGAAAATCTGATGGCAGCATTGTGTTCCTTGTGCCCCAGTTAGGTAAACACAACTGGCAGGGGCAGTAGAATTTTAAATCCAGCCATTTTTCTCCACCACTAAATGAAACAAGATGGCAGCAGCATGACACTACTGAGGGCATTTGCGACTGTAAAATGTGCTGTTGCAACAGTACCAGGTGCTTTCGAGAGGCACATATATTTTTTCCCATTGACTATAATGGGAAAATTCAATTTTGAATAACTTGAACATATTAATATTTTTTTCACCAAATCTTCAAAAGGCACATCAGTGACCCAGGCTGCATCTTCCCTGAAGATTTCAGACCAGACGAATAAATAGTTTGGGCTGTAGCCCCGAGCAAAGAAACATGCATAAACCCTGTTTTTGCATGTTTTTTGGCACTCTGCAGCTCCACAACTGCTCATCCAACTGTAACACAACGTGATAGAGCCAGAGATCTATAGTACCACACCGCACATGCAAAATTTCAGGCAAATCCATTGTACAGTTGCAAAGTTATTAAAGTGCAAACTTTTGGGTTTAACATAGAAGTGGTCAGGCAACCCTAACTACAGCTGCACTACTGTGCAGCTACAGTATATATATAATTGCTGTTATACAGGATTTTGCTAACCTGTATATGAATTATTATTGCTCTGAAGGGTTCTCTGGTCACACTTTGAAATTAGAAACTGGGGAGTATAACTAAATTGTAGCAAACTCAGTGCTCCCTAGCTACACCTTATCTGGGTAGACATATTATTGCAACCCAGGCAGAGTTTCACAGCTGCACCCTACATGGGTAGGCATGTACTCTAGCTGCTCTCTTCTTATAACTCAATGTTGAATTTGTGACATGGGGTCTAAAATAAGATAACAATGAATCTGGTATTTCCTAGATATACCCTATTTGGGTAGGCCTGATACAGTACTATAGGTGTTCTCCCCCATTCGATTACATATTAATATTCCCTACTATGTCCAATATTGACTGGATAGAACCTCTAGAGGCAGAGGTATCATTCTCTACATGAAAAATAAACTATCTTCATTGATCATTAGCTCTTTCTCTATGCCCCTTGAATTTGAATGCATACTTGTATTAGTAGCCCTATCCAGTAATAAAAATGTCAATATTATTGGATGCTACATACCCCCTAAGGGTGGTTCGCAACTGCTTAACAATCTGGTTAAGTTCTTTAGCATGCACAGCAATTAAACCATAATTCTAGGAGACTTAAATTTAGATTGTGTCTCTTCAAAATCAAATGATCTTAAGCTACTGCTACTATGTGATGAACTTGGTTTATATCAACTAGTCCATGGGTTTTCAACCGGGGGTCCATGGCCCACAGGGGGTCCACGAGCAATCGCTGGGGGGGGCCATAGATTGCTCTGTGAATTTACTGCCACAGTAAAACAATGTGCTATCTGACCGTGATTTAAGAAAAGTAAAAACCGCTCTTGTTATGCACTTTTTATTCATGCTGTTCTGGGGGGGGTTAACATTAAGACTTACAGAGAAATTAATGGCAGCTTTAAAATGTAGTAAACACACAGCCATTAACACCATTGTCTACAAGTTAGGTGTTAATGGCAATTACTAGTTTCCGCCCAATTTGAGTGATTGACTTGTTAAGTACACGCTGGTCCCGCAAAAGGGAAACTTGTTTGCTGGTGATCGCTGCCCTGATTTTTATCAGCTGTGCTCTACCAGTATAACTTGTACTGTGCTTCCTTGCTTGATAACTGTCTACCCTGACAGAGCTTGTTGTGCTATACTATAGCTCAGCCGAGGGTAATGGAGGTCCGTGGTCGCATTTTCTCGCAGATTGTATGCTTGTTTCTAACCTCGGTTTTTATATAGCGCTTGTCACTGAGGAACGGAGGTATGGAGAACTGCTTTTACTCTACCTTGCTGTCTTCCTAGCTTCACCAGCTGCTTGTGATTGTGAATACATGCTAGGTAATATCAAATCAAAAATAATCTGCAGTGCTACCAATACGTTTTTAGTGGGAAGTGTATTATTTTTCTCTGAGCTATTAATTCACTCAGTCAGTCACTACTGGAGAAATGTGCCACTGAATGCAGCTAATATAATGAAACTGTATTTAATACTTAAATGAGAACTGTGCTTTGTTGACACTCAATGCAACTAGTTGTGTTTTGGTTATCAGTGGTTTGCTGCACCTCCCCCAAGCTGAAATACATTTTGCAGTCCAGGAGTCACAGCTTTAAGTCTACCCAGTCCTACTATCAGGCCCTGTATACATCAACTGTGCCTAGCTGGTTTACATATAGACTTTTAAAGGAGAATTGTGTCAGTGTACCACTGAATGCAGCTAGTAGAATGTTTTTGTATGAGGTGGATTCAGTCAGTTTTAAAGGAGAACTATGTTTTGTTAACACAGAATGCAGGTAGTTTGCTGTGCACCACCCTCCTCCCACACACACAGCAGTGGTAGGTCAGTGACTTGTAGTTAGTACAAAACACGCAACAACATATTCAATCTGAAGTTGGTTGGTAGGGGTTCCCCAACATGGCTGATACTTGGCCAGGGGGGTCCCAGACCAAAAAAGGTTGACAACCCCATAACTGGTCAATGAACCCACCAGACCCAGTCCAAACAACCCTTCTACTCCCTCAGTACTTGACACTGTGTTCAACAACAGACCACAAAAAATCCTCACTATGGATGTATTTGATAATTAGTGCAGTGACCACAATGTTTTGGCCTGTGGTAGAGGGTCAAATAAAGTACATGCAAGGCCTACTTTTCAATACAAAAGGAGTCTCTCTCACTTCTGCAAATCAGTCTATCTCTACGAACTGGAAAGTATTAACTGGCAGGAGTTCTGCTTAGTTCCTATGGTATGTAAAGCTGCATAACTCCTCAATCAGCAATTACTCACTGTTATTAATAGACATGCCCCCCCAAAGTAAAATTGCAAGTGAAAAGGAAAAATTGCCTGTGGTTCAATAAGAATCTCAAGTGAGAACTGAGGGAAAGGGATAATCAGTGGGCAGAGACAGATAATCTAAACTTCCATCAGACTGGACTCTTTTTAGACAAAAAAGAAATGTTAGCACTAAACTAATCCAATCAGCCAAATCTAGCTATTACCTGAACCTTCTGAAATTCAATCAAAAAGACACTTCTAAATTTTGGAAGAAAGTGAAAACTCTCGAAAGAGAAGTAGCATCCCCCCTTGCCAAGGCAAATTATGGTAGATAAACAAATCATTGTAGAAGGCCTTAACCTACACTTTGCATCTGCTGGACTGGTCTTTGATCAAGCACTCACTGCTGTGTTCTCACTTCCTTCTTTGAAGCAATTTTCACCTGTCACCAACAATAGTCTTCTTTTCAATTTTCAGACCATCACCTACAAACAGGTAGAAGACACATTCCTGACCCTTGATCCTAAAAAGAGTCCTGGGGTGGACAAGTTAGAACCAAACTTCCATAGAACTGGCATTTCTGTGCTGACTGTGCCTATGACATACCTTTTAATCTTTCACTAACCAGCAATGAAATCCCCATACTCTGAAAAATGGCCCACATACTACCCCTTTTTAATCTAGTGATAAAAATAGTGCAAGTAATTACAGCCCTGCCTCCATATTCCCTGTATTAGCTAAGGTACTAGAAAAACTAGTCAATGATCAGCTTCTGGAATATATCTCTTACACTGTAATAAATTATTTACTCAAACCCAATCTGGTTTACGAACTTCGCACAGCACTGCAACTACACTAGTCAAAGTAACTGATGACTGCCTTTCAGCCCTAGACCAAAAACATGCCACTATAGCAGTCTTTATTGACTTTAGTAAAACCTTCAATATGGTTGACAAATAGATTTTGCTGCAAAAAACTCTCTGCAATTGGCACTGGTCACTGTACACAGCCCTGATTCAGAAATTACCTAACCAACAGGCAACAGCAACTCAAATCTGAATGCTTACTATCTTCCTTCTCCTGGATATTAAAAGGAGTGACCCGAGGGTCTGTTCTTCATCCTCTACTATTCATGATCTACATAAATAATTTGGGGAACAATATTGGAGATGTTATGCTCCACTTTTATGCTGATGATAGAGTATTATATACCACTGTGCCTAATGTAGCTGATGCACTATATGACCCACAGTCAGCATTCAATACCATGCAATTGGAACTGTTTAAATCAAACCTTCTCCTTAATGCCTCAGAGACAAAATACATGATTTTTAGTCCTAACAACAAGTGGTTAACTAGCTTCTATCTCCCCAATGTCTCCACACTAATGAGAGATGGAGTTAGTCAATATATTCAAATATCTTGGCCTGTGGTGAGACAGTAAACTCTATTTCAGAGCTCATATTGATAATCTATGTAAAGTAACAGCAACCAAGGCTGGGTTTCTTCTACAGAAATATATCTGATTTCCCAGTTGATGTACACAAAAGACTAGTCAAGGCCACATTCCTGATGCTCCTTGACTATAGTGATCTGGTGTATAGGGGTGCTATTGCCTCAGAACTCATAAAATTAGCTGAGTTTGACCACAGGGTACTGTGATTTGTATCTGGACTACCTGCTAGAACCTATCACTGCATCCTCTATATCTTAGTTGGCGGTCATCTCTTACCACTAGAAGGATGAAAAACCTGTATACTGTATGGGGTCCTTTAAGGACCTACGAAATGATGTACCACACTATATCTCAACCTTATTTCGTAGGACACCCAGTGTATACAATATGATAACTTGTAACTATATTCTGCTTGAGATCCCCAGATATACATCCATATATGGCAAAATGTCTTTTAGCTGGCTTGCCCTCACGTACTGGAACAAATTACAAGCCTCACTCAAACTGAGTTCATTGGTTAGTCCCCAAGCATTCAAACAGTTGCTAGAAACTTACTGAACTGATAAATGTACTTGTCACGAGATTCTTCTACTCCTTATTATTCCTTGATTACTATATCCCTGACTCATTTATAATATATTGCTATCTTAATTTATTTGGACTTTTTATCACTATTCATCTCTATTGTACAACACTGTATCACATTCATGTGTATCTACTGTGTAAATTCCATGTTAAGCTTTGTATTGTTCTTCTGTAATGCTGTTGACTTTTATACTGTTACCTGTCCTAACCTGGGCATTCTTGCAAATGAGGGTTGCTTAATGGAGCTTATTCCTGGTAAAACCAATAAAATGAAAAAAATGAAGAATAAATGAACCTAATGTAACTTTTTAAATACTTAAAGTTCAAGGGTACTAGTTAAGTGTTTGTCTGGGAGGAGGTATTGGGAGGTGTACAATGCATTTTGGTTTTTAAAAAAATATTGACAAATTAGTTATTTTTAAATAAAAATTGAAATAGTCACAAAGTAATGCTTCACAATCATTTTTAAATGCAGTAGAGACACAAATATTTTCCTCCTTCTTTGCATGTAGTTTAAAATGTTCTTAAGAGATGTCTGTGTCCAGATTTCTCAGTGTCGCTAATTATAGTAGCTGCACTCTCCTAGCTACCCACTCCTAGCTACAAATACCCTTCCTCACCATAATGCCTAATGTCTTTCTTATTTAATAAATATTAATGCCCTCCCCCTCCCAGCTCAGCTGACCCTCCCTCACCTTTATGCCTGATGCCCATTTTTATTTAATAAATATTGATAACCTTCCCCTCCTGGCTCAGCCAACCATCCCTTTCCCTCATGCTTGATGCTAGTTTTGTGGGGTCTTTTTAATTGCCCTACCACTCCCAGCTTAAACTGGCCTCAATCACCCTAACAGATGCCCCATGTTATCTTTAAATTAAATGATTATCTCTTCCTCCCAGCTCAGTCTGATTTCCCTCATTCTTCCTGATCATTGGTTTGTAAATTAAATAAATATGTATATATATATATATACCCTCACAGCTCAGGCTGCCCTCCCTCATTCTCCCTGATAGCAGGTTTGAAAATAAAATAAACATCCCTCCTTCTCCCAGCTCAGGCTGCCCCCCTTCTTTCTGCTCTATCACCAGTTTGTAAATAAAATAAATATGCCTTCCCCACCTTGTTTAAGATGACCTCCCTCACTGATAATTTTTGCTATTTTTTAAATTAAATGATTTCCTCCCCCTCCCACCCCAGAAAAATTATAGTTTAGAGTGTCAGGTTTTAAAAAGAGATTTTAATTATTAACTCACTTTTAAAGTTTATTAATTGTGCTAAATAGTGTATAAGCCACTTAGTGTGTACATTTCTTTGAGAATGATAAACTTTCTCTCTCAGTTTGCCAAGTGGGCATAAAGTGGCTAAAAAGGCTCCTTACAGAAGCTCTTTAAATGAAGAGAATGAGGCAATCATACAGGTGCAGATATTACAAAATAAGTGATGTCTCTTCTCACACCCCTTCCATTCAACTTGAACCTAATCCACCTGGCCCTAATTGATTGCCTGTCACTCCAATCACAATGATGATATCAACGTTGACTTAATCAATGCCTCTGTCCCATTGGTAGTCATCTTTGGACTGTAGTGTTGTATGAAATTGTGTGTGTGTAGTCAGTTTTCCTAATTGACATGGACAGTTGGTGTGGTGTATGGCAAGTAATACATTATCCAAATAGATGACAATAAATAAATGGAATTAAAAACAGACATTTTAGTCAAGTGACATAATGTAAAACATATTGTATTGTATTAGTCAATCTTAATTTTCTTTTTATAATGCAGCCAAATGACAAAAAAAGGTTCATGTTATGAATAAGTTGGTGAAAGGTGGAAACAAAAAGTGAAAAAGGGTTTAACACTGTACACCTTTATCCCATGAGGTAAAAACTACTTGTCTATTTTTATGCATTGCATTACTAACACAGAGTATGCATAAAGAGGAAATAAGATATCCACAACTCTGTTGTAAAAGGATGTTTATTAGAAATAAAGCTGTCTTACAAAATGGATAAAGGGGATCTCAAACATAGATTAGAATTGAGAATATTCAGATAAACTGATGATTATGCTAAATCCTATATCACCATTGAAAACAAAATCACCAACCATGTAAGAGGGGCACAGGGCCACTATTTGGTTTAATACATAAAGAGGATCTCTGGGAATGTGTGGGACTAGAATGCAAGGAAGTTGTGAGAAAGTCTAGGATTCACAGATATCAATTAAAAGGTGAAACCTATAGGACAAATAAAAGGGGCAAATGGTTTAATCAGAGAGTGGTGAACCTATGGAATCATCTGCCGGTGAAAATAGTACAAAGTAGTTCATGGAGTACCTTTAAGAAAGCTGTTGACAGATACATGGGGAATACAAGGATGGTGTAAAGTTTGAATTAAGTTGAGTCTCAAAGGCCTATGGCTAATTGACTCATAGATTCCTATGTTCCTATGTTAATGAACTCAGTCCAAAGTCATAGCCACCATCCCACTCCCCCACCATCCCACCATCCAAGACCTCTGTGAGAACATTCATTGTTGCTGTAGAGCATCTGCCCTTAGAATAAAAAATATCCCAACCCACATTAAACCATTAGCATCCGAACTAACCCCACCCAGATAAAAGCCATAATCTAACTATCCAGTTTAGTAGTCCCTCACCCAACACACCCACTTGCACCCACTTTACTTGTGACACCTCCCTTATAGCCCCCAAAGGACAATATAATATCTATAGTTGGGTAAACAGAGTTCAAGTTTCAATTTATTAAAAGTATGTATAAAACAACTGATATCACATACACAATAAATAAAATGACTTAACATATACCAGATAGCATCCTGTTACATACATTAGTTTAAAGCAGTTCTAGACATAATCAAACCTACACCCTCAAGTACATTTATATTCTATACAATGCAGCTGTAGCAAAATTTACCATTGCAAAAATGTGACTTGAAATATCACAAAACATCATACACTTAAGAAGATCACTCTTGTTGGTACATACTGTCACATTCCCCCAAATGTGTCAACCATGTATCTCTTGGTTTTATTAATGCTGGCCATTCACATATTAAATGTTCCACCATTAACCTCACATTTGGATCACATTTACAGCATCTGTCTAACTTCCCAAATATACCTCTTACATTTCCCCAATTAGATCTTAGGGTCATCCCTGATCTGAATATGCATAGTGTGTTCCTATGTCTAGCATTTTCACAAAATGTTTAATGTTTTTCCTTCTTTCTTGGAGTCTTCTTGTAATGTACCTTACAGTATTCAATGTTTTATAATCTCCAAAATTCTATTTGGAAGAATACATCTTCTAACCTCTGGGATGCTGTATGTAAGTACATGCTAACATTATTTATTACATGCTTATCCCGGCTTTCAATCAACCCCTCACATTTTACTACTTTATTCAGTTGTCTAAACCATCTCTCTGGATTCTCTCTTCCTAAGTTTTCCTGCCAGCATTTTGCGAGAATTCTTTCATTAGGTAAAGCAACTATTTTCTTCCAAAGGTTTAGGGCTCTAAGCTGCGCTATAAGAATTATGGATTTCACATGGAATTCACTTCTAAGGAAGGCTGTTGGAGTATCCCTACATAGATTAAAATATATATTTTGGACAGATTCCTAGTCTTTGGCCACTTTACTAAGTGCCCACATTTCTGAACCTTATAAAAGAATACTTATGAATTTAGCATCAAATGCTTTGTTCAAGACTGTGTATGAAATACTCACAAATAATTTGAAAAATCTAGTAATGACCTTTGTTGTTTGAATGCCTTGTTGTTTTAACAAAAACTATGGGCCTGATTCTCAAAACCCTTAGAATGATATAAGGTGCCTGTGTCAAACATAAATGATGCAAGTCGCAACTTGCATCAAAAAATGCACCCTGAGCTATTCTCAAAAGCAGCCTGCCACAAACACAAGCTGCTTGCAGCAAAGGGGACTTGTGCCAGCCTTGCACCATAAAATGGGCTGCGGCATGGTGCTAGGGGGCTTGAAGCAGATACAAGCTGCAACATCCACTAAATTAGTATTCTAAAAACTCCTCCAGAGGACAACTAAGTACCATTAGACCAGCCAGGGGCTTAGTTGTCCTCTAGGGGTTACACCAATGTGCTGCCACAGACCAGATCCCCCTGTAGTACATGCCACCCCCCCACCATTATCCTCCATTCTGTAATAGAAATATGTCCCTGGTAGTCTAGGGTACCCAGCCTCCCCAACAGCCCCAATCTCCGATCCATGTAAATAATAATAAATATATTGCCCCTGTAAGTCTAGAGCACCCCCACAACAGCCCCAATCCCCTGAAACATAAGCCAAACATTTAAATGGTAGTCTAATGGTCCCCTACCCCCCCACTCCAGCTGGCAGTGCCCCAGCACCCCACTCCCCCATCCCTAAGCCGGTGAGCAGCACCGCGCTCCTCACACCTTCATGGCTGGCCACCAACTGAGCTATCAATGAATACTGTTTGCTGTTCCAGGGGGGTGCCTTAGACTTACAGGGTGATATATTTATTACTATTTACACAGGGATCTGAGATTGGGGCTGGGGAGGAGCACTAGGTACCTGTCAATAGTGCTATTACCGCAGGGTCGAACCATGGCTTGTGGCAAACTTTCCTGTTTCACTGTCTGTGTGGCACAGGGACAAGTTTGCCACAAGCCATGGGACTTTGACACCAGGACCCTACCTAATAGAGAATTGGGTGCTGGATCCCTGGCGCAATGGCAATCGGCACAAGAAGCCTTTGACACGGCTTATCCAGCACTGTTTCCAGATATCTGCATTCCATTTTTACTTCAAATTTTATTTTGCCAACTGACCATAGTTTAAGATGTTGGTGCTTTGGTTTACCAGAAATAAGAATGCAAGACATCTCTGAATTTGCCTGCAAATCCAATTGCTTTAACAATCTTAGTGAATTACTAATTGCTCTTTATAACCCAAGGGAGCACAGCACTATGTCATCTGCATATAAAACATCTTAATTTCCTTATCCATGAATCTAGGAGCAAATGTATCGATCCTTTCTAATTCCTTCATAAATTATTCCATGTATAAATTGAACAAGAGTGAGGCTAACAAACAACCCTGCTTTACTCCCTTTTCTATTTTTATTTTACCTGAAGACAACCCAGCTCTTCAAGTTCTCACAAGCACTTTGTTATTGCTATGCAAGCGTTATATGATGGCCAAGAAATGACTGTTAATATCTTGAAACTCTAACCAGGTCCATACACTGGCTCTGTTCAACATTATCAAACGCCACTTAAAGATCCAAACAAGCTATATAGAAGGCACCCTGTTTTGAACTAGCATATTTTTCAGTTAAGTAATTCAAAATTAATGTATTATCTATTATGCCACAACTTTTATGGAAGTCTGCTTAATTTTCTGATAGAAGATAATTTTTTATGACCCAGTTGTTTAGCCTTGTCAATATAATACGACAAGAGGTCTTTAAAGTGAAACATAGTAAACTAATAGGTCTATAATTTTCTGAATCATAAGGTGAACCCCTCTTAAAAAGAGGCACAATTAAACTATATTCCCAATCCCCAGGCAAAGTCTGTTCTTGGCACACAAAACTAAAAGGTGTACATAATTTATTTGCCACCAGTCTGGCATAACTTGAAAAATCTCTGCTGTAAGTCCATCATACCCCACTAGTTTACTCTTTTTTTAGCTAGAATAGCCTGTAGTACCTCAGTTTTAGAGATTATGATATTCTCTTGTTTCCTCATCACCACCAGGGGTAAATGCAACAGCTTTTCCTATGGTGTTCCTAGACTTCCAAACTTTTGCTGGAAGAAATTTACCCAAGCTGCTGGTGAAATAACTGACAGTGTGTTACATTCACTATTTTTGTGCCTAGAGCAGCTAACTAAACAGAGTTAACAATAAGGTCATGCAGCACAGCAGCTTGATGTTTTATTTTATTTTTATTTATTTAAAAGGTCAAGTATACAGGATAGGTTCAACGAGAAGCAAGTCTTGTTTTCAGACTTTCCCAGGTCAAATGTTAAAAGAATAACACAGATGGCATGCAATAAAGATCATAAGTAAATAAAAAATAAAAAGTATCACTTAGCAAAACAAGTACAGACTGTTCTATTAATATATTGTTATTTAAACAGTTCTTAAAAGATATTAGGGATTTGCAATTTGGGATGTTTTTCCAAAAGATATGAATAAAAAAATAACATCTGCCTACAGTAATACCAGATTGCCACTATTCAAACATGAAACACTGACTCCATGGTTAACGGAGGATAAAGTATGGCTGTCTATACAGAACAAGCCTGTTGTAGGCATCACGAGGTTACCCTGGCAACCACTGAACCTTGAGAATGAAGCCCACGATTAAGCACCAGTTTGGGGCTTGAAACAATGGTTGAACAGACCCCTACTGTCTGTGTGTAAGTGCTTTACATTAATAAACATTTTTTTTTTACTTCAGTCAGAGCAAGACTGCTTTTTGAATGACAGTTTCACTGCTGAACCTGGTTTGTTGTTTTACTCCTGAGGGACCAAGTCAGGTGATCCCTGTGAAGGTCACCTTGCAGCTTCTTCTCTTCAAGTTTCAGACCCGCCCCCCCAACACACACACAAACACACACACACAGGCAGGAAAGCCAGCTGAAGGGCTTAGTAGTAATGCTGGAAATGGGGCAGAGCAGCTCCCCCAACCTCAGCTAAATGCTTCTTTTAATACAGCTGTTCTTTCCATTCTACCAAAATCTATGCAAAATAGAGTTTATCTGCCTAAAATGACTTAAAGAGACAGGAACTAGGAAGAATTTGTGTAAGTACAAGCATCTCAGGAGAATAGACATTTTGATCATACTTACTTTACCAATAAGGAACAGTGGCAGAGCCCTCCACCACTCACAGTCCTCAGCAATCTTGTTCAACAAAGGTTTGACATTCTTACTATACAGAAGAGTAAATCTGGAAGGGATGACCTCCCAATATGTTTTGTGTGGTCAGCCATAGGCAAGCCCATGGTGTTGCTTGAGACTTGTGCCCTGTATTGTTTCCCCACTGACATCATTTCACTCTTTGTCCAATTAATTTTGTGTCCCAATAGGGGTCCATATTCTTTTAGAACTGAAAAGGTGGCAGGTAGCCCTCCAGTGGGATGCTGGAGGAAAGGAAGCATTTATCCACAAATATTTTGGCTTTATGTCCCCCCCCCATATCCCTTAGGGTCATTCTGGATAGCACCTGCTAAGGGTTTGAGAGAAGAGAACATACTGTAGAGCAAGAGCAGTGGAAACAGGAGGTAGCCCTGCCTAGTGCCTCATGTTTGGAGGAATGATGATGTGAGGGACCCATTAATTATAATTTGTGCAGCCAGGAAGGCATACAAGATCTGTATCCACTTAATTGGGGCCTAAGCCGAAATCTCTGGAGCACTTCAAACATATATCCCCACTCCATGCGATCGAAGGCCCTGTTCTACATTCAGGGCAAGGACTGCCACTCCTTAACTCACTAACTTTTTTGACCATTTTTATATATATTATGTCCAGGGTTCTAGGAACATTATCTTTCACAGGAACAGAAATGTAGCTCCACCCCAGCAACCTGTGCCTGGTAAAAAGTCAGTAACAGTTCAAACAGAAGAAATACCGGCACCAGGTTTCAAATATCACTCAAAAACATTTCTTCATTAGTGCACAAAACATCCAGAGGTGTACAAACATCCCTTGTTTGTATGCCACTGGATGTTTTGTGCACTAATAAAGAAATATTTTTGAGTGATATCTGAAACCTGGTGCTGGTACTGCTTCCATTTGAATATTATCTTTCCCTGCTACAATTTAACAAACCCAGCCTGGTCAGGGTGACTACATTGTGATTGAACTGACTCAATTTGAGATGCAATAACCCTTGCCATTATTTTGTAGTCAGCTGTCAGCAATAGAATGGGCCAGTATGAGGCACACAGCATGGGGTCCTTGCCCTGTTTTGGAAGTACAGTTATGTTATGGTGGCAGACCACATGGAGTGGGGCAGTACACCAGTCCCAAGGCTCTCTAACAGCATGTCCATGAGGAGGTACAGCAGTTCCTCAGCAAAGGTTTAAAAAAAATCTATGGGCAGCCCATCTGGACCTGGGGCTCCCTCCCCCCCTTGGACTTTTAATGGCTTGTAGGACTTCAGTTTTACTGAGAGGGATGTCCAACCACCTGCCATCTGAGTGTCAGTGGCTTGAATGTTGACTTTGTTAAAAAAAGTATTTCATCCACTGGGCAGTGGAAGAGGCCTCTGAGGTGAACAGAGCCTTACAGAAGGCAAAAAATGCTGCTCCGATTTTGTCCATGTCAGATGTGAGGGACCCTTTGCTGTCTGCTATCTGGGCAATTGATTTTCCCCTTCCCTCCTATGGGCCTGCCAGGCAAGGTACTTCCCCCCTCCCTTGGTACAAATCAAAATAAGAGCCATCCTACTCAAGAATGATAGATCTTTCCATTTGTGGGCTACTAAGGGAGTTGTACTTCCATGTTAGTTTCTGCAGAATCCTATACAGTGACATCATATGTAGTATTTCAGAGACTTTAATTTTGGTTAGAAGTTTTGTGAGTTCCTGTTCTCCCACCTTTTTTCTATGGCAGAGTAGGTTATTACTTGCCCCCTGACAAATGTTTTAAGGGCTTCTATTCTGACACCATCAGAAGGGTCACCTTTTCAGCATACAGCAGGAACTCTCTAAGGGCTTGGACCATAAATGTCTTAAAGGTCTGGTCATTCTACAGAATAGGGTCTAGTCTCCATGGTTGTCCAGTTGAGGCCCGGACATAGGAGGAGACTGTCATATTTAAGCTGCCATGGTCAGACACCAGAATTGCTATGTAGGTATGCAGCTCATTAGATTAGTAGATCTGTTTTGCTGCATACAATAATATTAGGACCTCCAAGCAGAACACTGCGCCAGGTTGGGGTGCTTGGACACACAAACGAAATGCGTTCATAAAAGTCCAGCACTCACCACCACAATAAAAAACACTGCTCACTGATTTTTCATCTCAGGTGCAAAATTTATTGCAGTGCCAGTGAAAAGCACACCTTGTCTAGTTTCGGACTAATAAAGATATAATATCTATAATACCCAGAATGTACATACAAAATCTGACTTCTCAAAACATAAATTTCATTCCCTAATATGTATATCTAAAAACAAATCTCTAGATTACCTTATTTAATAAATATTGAAAGTCTCTATACATCTCCATATTTATAAATGCCATAATAAACATAATAGAGCAACATGTCCAATTTTCTATCTATATTTTATGTATGGAATCAAACAGTGAATTTGGCTCCTGAAACTGAGACTGTTAATTTGAATGAAGTTGATTCTGTGATATCTTCCTACAGATTTAAAGGCAAATCTACATTTTATCCAGCTCAATCTGCGGCTATCAGCACCTTTCAGGAATTATATGAAATACAGATGGAACATTTTTTTAATAATTTGCCAGATATTTCCTATAATATCCTCCCCAAGGATGAAAGGACTGCTCTAAACACCTTGAAAAATGATACTAGCATTGTTATAAAACTGGTTGATAAGGTGGGAGCTGTGGTCATCCAGAATATGAGGGACTATATTGCTGAGATTGAAAGACAATTAAACAATATAGAATTTTATATGCCATTGACTGTGGACCCTACTATAAAATTTAAACATGACATAGGTATATATATTGAAAAGGCATATAATGAGCAATGGATTGGTGATGATGTAAAAAGTTTTTGACAGTAGATTTTCCCAAGACAGCAACTACATATACTCTGCCCAATGTACACAAGTCCTTTACAGTACTTCGTAGACCTATAGTGAATGGAATTGGATCCTTATGGAACCCTTATCACAATATATTGATTTTCATATAGTCCTTTTGTAGAAACTTTGGGGTCATATATTACAGATACAGGAGATATATTGAATGTTTTAGGAGATATTGTAGTGGGGAAGGATTCTTTGTTGGTATCATTAGATGTAGAACTTTTATATACCAATATACCAGTGCAAGGGGCCCTGGGAAGTGTTGAACATTTTTTAAATATGAGAACTGATTGTAGAGACCCCTGCAGAATTTTTGGTTAAACTTTCTGAATTTGTTCTTACCTACAGTGCCTTCACTTTCCTTGATCATTTCTATCTGCAAAGGAAGGGAACAGTGATGGGGGCGACATTTGCCCCCAGCATAGCTAATTTGTATATGGGGATGTGGGAAAATAAAATTGTCAGGGATTCTGATTATAACCCTTTTTTCATCAGATTGAATTGTATTGTCGCTTTATTGATGATATAATTCTGATATGGAAAGACTCTCAAGCCAAATTGGATTCATTTATTAAATATTTGCATGCATCAAATCCACATTTACAAGTCAGCTATAGTGTCAGTGACACAGAAATCTGTTTTTGGACTTGTGTATCACTAAGGATCAGAAGGGAAATTTAGAAATTAGTATTTACAGAAAAGAGTGTGAACGTAATACATTGTTATTATCCTCTAGCTGTCATCCACGACATGTAATTGACAACATTCCTAAAGGATAGTTTCTTAGGTTAAAGTGTAATTGTAGCACTGAAATAAAATATGAGGTAGCCGCTAAGGATTTGGAACACAGATTTATTGAGAGAGGTTATAATAGGAAACAGATATATTCAACTAGTAACTTAGTGAGTGAGATGTCCAGAAGTGAGGTATTATGTAAGGGACCTGGTAGAAAACAAGTTGATAATAACTGTAATTTTGTAATGGACTATTCAGTGCATGCATATGCAATAGGGGAGATTGTTCATAATAACTGCCATGTGTTAACAGGAGATAAATATCTGAAATAATTTTCTTCATGTCCTCCACGTCTTTCTTTCAGATGAGCCAGTACTCTTGTGAATTATTTGGTCCATAGCAAATTAGAAAAACCAAGGATACAGACATGGCTCATGAGTACATTTGTAGATTGTTTTCCATGTAAAAGATGCATTTATTGTACAGTTGTTAAATCTGGCAAAGATTTTCATAGTGTGAATAATGAAAAAATGTTTTACATCAGGCAGCTACTGACATGTGACACTACAGGAGTGATTTATTTGGCTATTTGTACCTGTGGTGCCTTCTACATGGGCAAGTCAGAAAGAACTTTTAAATGCCGTGTAGGAGAGCACTGCAGGGCAATTAAAAATGGGGATATTACTTATGCTACAGCATTGCATGTTAAAAATCAGACACAGAGTGGTGAACATCAATTCATTTTTCAGGCTATAGAAAAAGTTAAGTAGATAAGAGAGGAAGGGATTACAAAAATTGGATTCTTCAGCAAGAAGGCTTTTGGATATATATACTTGAGGAGCGTGCAAGTTCCCTGAGTTAAATGATAACATTAGTTTGATTCTGTACATCAAATATAGATAGAAAATTGGACATGTTGCTCTATTATGTTTATTATGGTATTTATAAATATGGAGATGTATAGAGACTTTCAATATTTATTAAATCAGGTAATCTAGAGATTTGTTTTTAGATATACATATTAGGGAATGAAATTTATGTTTTGAAAAGTCAGATTTTGTATGTACATTCCAGGTATTATAGATATTATATCTTTATAAATAATAAATAACAATTAACTGAAGTACGTACATGTTGCTGACATTTAAACATGGTTTATGTATATTTATATGTATTTTATTAGTATGTATGTTTTTTGTATATATTGTATTTTTTAACTAGTCATTTTATATGGGTAGTGCTTCACTTTACACTTTGATTTGTGTGGACACTAATGATGATGTCATACTCTTGTGCCTATTTAAGGCAGAATTTGAATCATTCTTGCATGTCTTTTGATAAAGGACAGTTAGTCCGAAACTAGTCAAGGCGTGCTTTTCACCGGCACTTCAATAAATTTTGCACCTGAGATGGAAAATCAGCGAGCAGTGTTTTTTATTGTGGTGGTGAGTGCTGGACTTTTATGAAAGCATATAATAATATTACTAATAATAATAGTAAGAAATACATAACATGCTATGGCTTTTGTTAGGTATCATAGGTAAACCTTAGCACTATAGAGACCGAAGTCCATTTGGCTCACCTTATCAATCAGCTAATATCTCTTTATATTTTTACTAAGCAGGTAACAGTCAAGGGAGTGCTTGAAAGCTAACATTGTTTTGCTTCCTACTACTTCAATAGGCAGTTCATTCCATATTTTAACCACTCTTACTAAGAATCAGTGCTTTCGTACCCGCATATTAAATCTATCACCTTTTAGATGCATGAGGTGGGCTCGCGTATTATAAATCTGCTCTCTAAGATTAAGGCCCAGTAATTCCCCAGTTGATAATCAGACAGAGCCCAGTATAAAAGGCACATGTCACCTCTTAGCCTACGATACTCCAAAGAAAACAGGTCAGGATTCTTTAGTCTGTCTTCATATTTCATGCCCTGCACTTCTCTTATTTTTCTTGTTGCCCTTCTCTGTATACTTTCAAGGGTATTTATGTCGCCCTTGTTCCCAGGGGCCCAAAAACAACTGTGCACAGTACTCAGTGTGTGGCTGTACCAAGGAGGTATAAAGAGGGAGCAGAACCTCCTTACTTCTACTCTTGATATGCCTGTGAATACAACTCAGGATACCACCAGTCTTTTTAACCACCTGGTTACAATGTGAGTTGAATTTAAGGTTATTACTGACCCTGATTTCTAAATCCTGCTCTTCATGCACTACTCTAAGCAACTACCCCGCCAGTGTGTAATCTACTTCTAAATTGTTCTTACCCAGGTGCATTACTGCACATTTTTCGATATTAAATGAAGCCTTGTTCTCCCATGCCTAGGACTCCAGATCACTCAGTGCTTCTTGGATTTTCAAGGCTTCGGGTTGGCTATTTACTGGGAAACCTATACGTGTGTCATCTGTAAATTTGGAGAGCCAGATTTCCGTTCTTGGTTTCATGGCTTGAGATATAGAGGTTAAATAAACATGGCCCCAATACAGATCCCTGAGGAACCCTGCTAGTAACCCCTGTCCAATTTAAGAGTTCCCTCAACACACATAGCCTTTGTCTCCTCTCAGACAGCCAGTCCCTAATCCAGTGCACTAGTTTCGGCTGTACCCCTAGCTTGAAAAGGGTTTCAATCAGCTGATCATGAGGGATTTTATCAAAAGCCTTGGCAAAGTCCAAAAATATAACATTGACAGAACTACCTTTGTCAAGTGCTTTGCTAACTCTCCCATAAAACTCCAATTAGTTAGTTTGGCATGATCGACCTTTGGTAAAACCATGCTGTATCTCATCGATAACCCCCTCAAAATTGGCAGTATTTATAATCAAATCTTTGGTTATGCCCTCAAGTATTTTCCCAAGGACTGAAGTCAGGCTGATAGGGCTATAATTAGCCACCACCTGTTTGGATTCCTTTTTATGTTGATTGCGTGCACGCATAAGAAACATATTGCAGCAGGTTGCCAGAAGCAGGTTGTGGAGGCACGGCACTGTTGTGGCCAGTGCCCCCACAGCCTTTAAAGGCTTGTCCCACTTTCCCAATTGCATGGCATGCTGCTGCTGACACTAGTTCAGCCAGCATGCCACAACCTTGAGAAGTTTTAGCAACTGCAATCAGGGGTCTTCTCATCATTGCTGCGTCATCCACTGCAATGAGGAAGCAACCGCCCATTGCAGAGCTCCCGTGCATTCCCGACCTGTTTGCTGAGGGGGTGCCCAATCCCTCTTAGCATCATGTCCCCTCCCATGATTTTTTTGCTGACGGGGGTGCCCAACCCCCTCGGCATGTCCCCCCTCACAAGTTCTGGTGTGTTGATAGGGTGCACAATCCCCCTCGGCTTATGAGACCTCCAATACAAGTATATGCCGATGGGGATGCCCAATCCCCATTGGCATAATGTCACCCCCCTGCTTTTGTTGTGTGCTGACAGGGGTGCCCAATCGTCATCAGCATGATGTGCCCCCCCTTTTGTTGTGTGCCAATGGGGGTGCCCAATCCCCCATCAGCTACAGCTTCCCCCCCAAAAAAAGACTCTGTTGGCATGCTGGGAGCCCACCCCAGTGTGCCACATCCCCTGAAAAAAAAACGGTCCCGTGATGTTTTTTATTTTTTTCCCCTGTGAAAAAAGGAAACAGTCCCTCGCCGGTCTCCCTGCCCCCCTCCTGCAACCTGCACCCACCAACTATGCACGCTACCTCCCCACACCCCCTTCACCCCATACTTACCTCCAGAGTCTGGCGTGACAATCTTCGGTGGACCGGGAACACATCTGCACTCTTCAAAGGCGACTGCGAACTAAGGAAATACCGATAAGCTGTATAATGGAATAAAAAGATTTTTTTCAACTTTTATGCATATCTCAGTTATTTTTGGGAATTTGGGCACCAGATTTTCAACATGGGATTTTTGGGACCCCTCCTCATGAATTCTGCCGCTGTCATGGCATTAATCAGCCCTAAAAGGTGATTTTGCGGTGACTGCACATAATCACCTTTCGGGACTGATTAATGATACGACAGTGCCAGTGTTCATGAGGTGAGCACTCAAAAAGCCTATGTTGCAAATTTGGTGGAAAAAATCAAATAAATTACTGTTTTACAAGCCTGCATTGCGCAGTTGCTATGCAAGCTCATAACCTTGCGAATTTGTAATGTTTTCATGCCAGATTTTCAACACTGGCATTTTTCCACACCTCCTTGTGAACAGTACAGTTGTCATTTTTCACATGCTGGCCAAAATGTGTTTTCACACTTCCGGCGCAGAATAGCGTGGTCGCTGTGGGAAATCAGTGTTCGGGACAGATGATGAAAGTGACAGTGACACTGTTCATGAGCAGAGAGGTCCTAAAATGCCTATGTTGAAAATCTGGTGCCGATACTCCATAAAATGACTGTGTTACGAGCATGCATTGCGCAGTTTGCATGCACGCTCGTAAGTTCGCGAATGTATAATATTTTCACTCCAGAGTTTCAGCATTGCCATTGTTCTGCACCTCCTCATGAACAGTACAGCTGTCATTTTTCAGATCCTGGCCAAAATGTGTTTTTGTACTTTTGGTGCAGAATAACGTGGTCGCTGTGGGAAATCCATGTTTGGGACACATTATGAAAATCCCACTGACACTGTTCATGAGCAGAGGTGCTAAAATGCCTATGTTTAAAATTTTGTGATGAAGCTCCATAAAATGACTGTGTTATGAACGTGCATTGTGCAGTTTCCATGCACCCTTGTAACTTCGCAAATTAGTAGTATTTTCACACCACATTTTCAACACTGGCATTTTTCCACACCTCCTTATGAACAGTACAGCTGTCATTTTTCACATCCTGGCCGAAATGTGTTTTTGCGCTTCCGGCACAGAATACCACAGTCGCTGTCAGAAATCAGTGTTTGGGACAAATTAGGATCAAGCGAGTGGGGAGGGGAGTGACCAAGCTCAACTGAGCTCTGTCTGTGCTGCTGCAGATTTCTTTGTGGGCAGAAAAAGGCACCAACACAGGTAGGAGCCCAGTACAAAAGGGCAGCCTGCAGCATCAGGAGACACAGAACGAGTGAGTGAGGGAGGGGGAGTGAGTGAGCTCAACAGAGCTCTGTTGGAACTGCTACGGATTTCATTGTGGGCAGAAAAAGGCAGCAATGCATGCAGGTGCCCAGTACAAAAGGGTAGCCTGCAGCAGCAGAAGAAACGGAATGAGCAACTGAGAGGGGGGAGTGAACAAGCTCAACGGAGCTCTATCATGACTGCCGCGGATTTCTTTGTGGGCAGAAAAGGGTGGCAATGCATGCAGGAGCCCAGTACAAAAGGGCAGTCTTCGGTGCCGACAGAAATGGAATGAGTGAGTGAGTGAGAGAGGGGGAGTGAGTGAGGTCAACAGATCTCTGTTGGGAGTGCTGCAGATTTCTTTGTGGCCAGAAAAAGGTGCCAGCAGAGGCAGGAGCCCAGTACAAAAGGGCAGCCTGCACCGCCAGAAGAAACAGAATGAGTGCGTAAGACAGGTGCAGTGAGCGACCTCAACAGAGCTCTGTCGGGACAGCTTCGGATTTCTTTGTGGGCAGAAAAAGGTGCCAACACAGGCAGGAGCCCAGTACAAAAGGGCAGCCTGCAGTGCCGGAAGAAATACAATGAGCGAGTGAGAGAGGGGGAGTGAGTGAGGTCAACGGAGCTCCATCGTGACTGCTGCAGATTTGTTTGTGGGCAGGGAAAAGGCGTGCAACGCAGGGAGGAGCCCAGTACAAAAGGCCAGCCTGCAGTGCCGGAAGAAATACAATGAGCGAGTGAGAGAGGGGGAGTGAGTGAGGCCAACGGAGCTATATCGTGACTGCCATGGATTTGTTTAGGCAGGAAAGTGGCAACACAGGCAGGAGCCCAGTACAAAGGTCAGCCTGCAGCACCTGCAGAATTGAAATGAGGAGTGAGAGGGGAGTGAGCGACCTCAATGGAGCTGTGTCAGGACTGCTGCAGTTTTCTTTGTGGGCAGAATAAGCCACCAACACAGGCAGAAACCCAGTAAAAAAGGCCAGCCTGCAGCTCTGGCAGAAATGGAACGAGCGAGTGAGAGGGGGGAGTGAGTGAGCTCAACAGAGCTGTGTTGGGACTGCTGCAGATTTCTTTGTGGGCAGAAAAAGGCAGCAATGCACACAGGAGCCCAGTACCAAAGGGCAGCATGCAGCAGTGGGTGAAACAGAACGAGCGAGTGAGAGAGGGGGAGTATGCGAGCTCAACGGAGCTCTATCGTGACTGCTGCAGATTTCTTTGTGGGCAGCAAAAGGCTGCAATGCAGATAGGAGCCCAGTATAAAAGGCCAGCCTGCAGAACCAGCAGAAACAGAATGAGCGAGTGAGGGAGGGGGAGTGAGCGAGCTCAACGGAGGTCTATCGTGACTGCTGCAGATTCCTTTGTGGGCAGAAAAAGGTGGTAAAGCAGGCAGGATCCCAGTATAAAAGGCTAGCCTGCAGCGCCTGCAGAAATGAAATGAGCGAGTGACAGAGGCGGAGTGAGCGACCTCAACGGAGCTGTGTCAGGACTGCTGCAGATCTGTTTGTGGGCAGAAAAATGCACCAATGCAGGCAGGAACCCAGCACAAAAGGGCAGTCTGCAGCACTGGGAGACATGGAATGAGCGAGTGAGGGGGGGTGAGTAAACTCACCAGAGCTCTGTTGAGACTGCTGTGGATTTCTTTGTGGGCAGAAAAAGGTGGCAATGCAGGCAGGAGCACAGTGCAAAATGCCAGCCAGCAGCGCTGGCAGAAATGGAATGAGCGAGTGAGGGAGGGGGAGTGAGAGAGCTCAATGGATCTCTGTTGGGACTGCTGAGGATTTCTCTGTGGGCAGAAAAAGGCAGCAATGCACCCAGGGGTCCAGTACAAAAGGGCAGCCTGCAGCGGTGAGAGAAACAGAATGAGCAAGTGAGAGAGAGGGAGTGAACGAGCTCAACGGAGCTCTATCGTGACTGTTGCGGATTTCTTTGTGGGCAAAAAAAGACAGCAACACAGGCAGGAGCCCAGGACAAGAGGCCAGCCTGCAGCACTGGCAGAAATGGAATGAGCAAGTGACAGAGGGGAGTAAGCAGGCTCTACGGACCTGTGTCAGGACTAATACAGATTTCTTTGTGGGCAGAAAAAGCCACCAACAGAGGCAGGAGCCAGTACAAAGGCGAGCCTGCATTGCCAGGAGAAACAGAATGAGCGAGTCAGAGATGGGGGAGTGAACCACCTCAACGGAGCTCTGTCGAGACAGCTGCAGATTAATTTGTGGACAGAAAAATGTGCCAATGTAGGCAGGAGCCCAGTACAAAACAGCAGCCTGCAGTACTGGGAGAAATAGAATGAGCGAGTGACAGACGGCCAGTGAGCAAGCTCAATGGACCAACGCAATCAACATTCGGCATTGGCAAACGCTTGTTATGTATAGGGATTACTACAGCCTGCCTCCAAGCCTCAGTGTCCTGACCTGTCTCCAGGGATTGTTGGAATAGTTGTGTAACAGGCCCTGCCAAACAATCTGCCAATTCTTTAAGCATTCTTGGGTGCAAACGATCTGGTCCTTGTGCCTTGTTTTGGTTCCGTTTTTTTAACCTCTTTCTCACATCTTTGACCTCTATTTTGGGGCATATTGTCCCTAGTAGCATATTTTCAGGGACCAAGATTTTTTGGCCTGCATTAAAAACAGAGGAGAAATAGATATTGAACCTATCTGCCATATCCTTGTTCCCTATTATAAGATTTTCACTGTTATCTTTTAAAGGTCGAACTGTTTTACCTGGTCCTCTTTTATAATTAATGTAGGCATAAAAGGATTTGTAGTTATCCTGTGCTTTTGTGGCCAGTTTGTACTCAAATCTCTTCTTGGCCTTAGAAATGGTTAACTTAGCCTTTTTTAAACAATATGTATATATATCCCAAGATCTGGATTCACCACTCCGTTTTGCCCTGGTGCATGCCCTATTCTTTTTTTAATTACTTTTCTAACTGAGGGTGTCAACCCTGGAGGAAGAACCTTCCTGGGATTGTGATATTTAGAACTAGCTGGCACATACTTTTGAATTAGCCCATTTAGTTTGGTACTAAGCTTGTCCCATATTTCATGTACTGTATTGTTCTTTAGCTCATGCACCCAGTTTCATTTGTCCAGTTCCTCTCTTATAGCACTGAAATCTGTTCTATTATAATCAAGCACTACTGTACTTCCGATGTTGATTTCATTAGCCCCATTGTACCTAAAACCAACCATAGAGCGATCACTGGTACTCAGGGGAACCTCCACTATGCATTTATGGATAATATCTACCATGTTACTCAGTACTAAACACAAGATATGATTACCCTTGTATTTTTGAAAACCAACTGTTCCAATCCAGCCACCAGGAAGGTCTCCAAAAAACTAGCCTCTACCATGGAGTTAATTTGAAATTATTCCCAGTTAATTTCAGGTAGACTAAAGCCTCCCATTATGATGACCCTATCCTCCTGAGTAATACATTTGATAAAATCCAATATAAGGCTGTTGTTCTGGGTTGGGTTAGCTGGTGGTCTATATACCACACCTATATTAATCTTGGATGATCTTCGGGGGGAGGGTACTTTTTATCCATAAGATCTCAGACTTTCCCCAGGCTGTACAGTCTATATTGTCTGATGTTATACCATTTAAAACATATAATGCCACTCCTCCTCCTCTAGTGTGCAGCATATCCTTATTATATAAGGTGTAACCAGGGATTTGTTTATCCCAGGTGTCCTCCACCCTCCACCATGTCTCAGTGATGGCACATATATGAATATTTGAATTATGTAATTTTAGTTTTAATTCATCTATTTTGTTAATAAGGTTTCTGGCATTTAGGACTAGAAAATTCCAATTTGGTTTTGGGTTATCAATATGTCCGTTTTGTTACCCCCCATATCTAGCTTAACTGATTATTAATACACTGTCTTAGTTTACTAGAAAAACATTTTCCCCTGTCTATTTAGGTGTAGTCTATCCTGTGAGAAGTTACGGAATGCCTGGAAATCCTCCCAATGATCTATATAGGTTAAGCCTTCTCTATGACACCACGTTTTAAGCCACCCATTCAGAATTCTGATGTTCTCAGCTAAATGCTGTCCCACCTGAGGAACTGGTAAGATGCCAGATATAATCAAATCACATGTTCTGCTGGTTAGTTCTTCCCCTACCAGCTTGAAATCCCATTGGATCTCAGTAATATTTCTTTTACCCACATCATTTACTCCTACATGCAACAATGTCACTGGTGTCTGCGTGTTTTCAAGTAAACCCAGGAGTCATTTCCTTATATCCCCAATGCCAGCGCCAGATAATGCAGAAACTATAGTGTATTCCTTCCTATTTCTGCATATAACATGGTCTGTATACTTAAGCATGGAATCACCTATTACTAGTACAACCCTAGGTGGTATTTTATTTTGCGTTGATATGCCAGGATTGTCTGAAGTGTGGGGGCTCTGAGTACAGCTGTTTTTAATGGGGCCATCTAATAATGTGGGCTCCCTTGCTTCTTCAAGTTCTTGATCAGTTACAAGGGCACTAAATCTGCTTAGGGTTAATATGTTGGAGGATCCCCCTATATTCCTTCTGCCCTTTTTTTCCTCTTGGTGATTTTTGTACAGTAAACTATTCATTTTTGTTATCAATTTCCTCAGGAGCCATTGATTTAGATGGTGAAATATCAACTGGTGGAAAGTGCTGTGATATAGAAAGTTCATTTGCCACTGAATCAATGAACTGCTCCAATACCGAGATCTCTGCCTGGCACTCTCACCCTGAGCTGTAGGGAAGCGATCTCTGCTTGTAGTGTCTCAATTAGAACACAGCTGTCACAAATAAACCCCTGAATATCCTCCCCGTCAGCAAACATACCACACCTAGTGCACTTCCTCATTGCTGAAGCTTTTACCTTAGACTTGATTTATCGTGTGTTGTCCCTGTTTCCTAGTGCCCCAGCTGACACAGCTGACATGCACTGACACATGTGTCTCTGCATGCAGCGACACGCCCCCGTCCGCACTCACCCTGCTCGCTGTAGGGCCACTTGATGTAGGGCCGTTTGATCCAGAAGTGCCTGCAAGGGGTCATGAGTCGAAAAAAGTGCTATTTGCAAAACAAATGCTTTTAAAAGCCCTCCGTGTGTCTGCCTCTCATACGAAGCACAGGCACAATGTAGAAATGACTCTCAATAATAAAAATGTGCTGAATTAGTGCAACTGTAGTCCCAACTAAAGCATCAGAAACTACAGTGCTCTCTTCCTACTTCCTGCTTTCACAGGAGTAGGGCTCCTAGTAGCAACACACGAGTCAGTGTTTAAAATCACAAATACACACTTTCACATACCTCAAATGTTTGCTAGCACCCAGAATAGTTGCAGTAGCTGGTGTAACATAGTCGCTCGCTGCAGGGCCACTTGATGTAGGGCCGTTTGACCCGGAAGTGCCTGCGAGGGGTCGTGAGTCAAATAAAGTGCTATTTGGACAACAAATGCTTTTAAAAGCCCTCCGTGCATCTGCCTCTCATACGAGGCACAGGCACAATGTAGAAATGACCCTCAATAATTAAAAATTTGCTGAATTAGCGCAACTGTAGTCCCAACTAAAACGTCAGAAACTACCGTGCTCTCTTCCCACTTCCTGTTTTCACAGGAGTAGGGCTCCTAGTAGCAACACATGAGTCAGTGTTTAAAATCACAAATATACACTTTCACACACCTCAAATGCTTGCTAGCACCCAGACTAGTTGCAGTAACTGGTAGAGGGATTAGAACAAGCTACAAACTATTAGCCTTTCTCTCAGTCTTCATTGTCAGCTTCCTAAACAAACACACACACACACACACACACATATGGTCTGTTTTCACATACAGCAGTAGTGGAAGTTCACCAGATTTGCAAAAACATACTGTCCATGGAAACATGGTTATTTTTCACATACTGAAGTTATCTATCCCTAAGAAGAAGCAAGCAGAAAAAAGTCTGTTGCTTAGTTGCCTACTGATAAGGGGACAGAGTGCTGACTATCCAAGCCCAAGGCTGACATGTGAGAGGCATTTCACATGCAGGGGAATTACAGGCAGTCCTTGGAAAAGTTCTGCTGAGCCACCTTAGTTACATGAGGGTCTTTGTATGACTGTCAAACAACTACATGAAGCTGGGTATCAGAATGGATCTGAAAGAACTAGGGATTTCAGATGCAGATACCATCCTAAGATGACCGCATGGCCTATACTGCTCTCCCAGGGGAGGTAATTTTTACCAGATCATCTGTTCTTTGTAAAGCAAACAGCTACATTATCTTAGACTACAGGATTATGCTTTGCTTTGTACTTTTATTTTGACTGACTGCATAACAAAGGAAACTTGCAACAATACTGTACACGTGTGTTGTGTGATTATTTTACCAAACAGTTTCCTTACAGATTGGTGACTCTGGTGAGGTCCTCTGAAAATTTAATTTAAAAATGGGGTTCTGAACCCAAATGTAGTTGTGCCATTAGCAAGACAAGGTATGGGTGGTCATTTTAAAAGTTTGCAACCTTGTTCCACCCATAGGGGAAGATAGGAGAAGAACTAGGCATAGCCAGAGAGTTAGGGTGTCTAGTTTACTATCCAAAAGGACCTGGTTAGCTAGGCAGGATGGAGGCTATTATTGCAGAAGTTTTGGCTAAACATAAATTAGATGACTTTTACAAAGAAGCCCCATGGAAGGCAGATCTGTGGGATTACTGTAAAGAACAGTTTGAGCAACGGAAGGCAGATAAAAAGCCAAGTCAAAAGATGCAGAAAGCCTTGTGTATTCAGGCACTCTGCATAATCAAATCTGCCTTACAAACTAATTTGGATTCAGCAGAGAAAACTGTGCCAAGCTTGAATTAGAAATTCAGGCACTCAGAAAACAGAATGAAGAATTGACAAATGGGAAACCATACTATGATTTATTTTGCAGGCTGACCACCAGGCAGGTCTGTTAAATCACATCTGTGAATTAGAAACTGAAAACAAGGCTTTGGCTGTACACGCTAATACTCTTTGTACCTAGTTGGAAGAACTAAAAATCACTTTCAGACATCAGAGTAAGCAGATGACTAAGATTAAGGAAGGGACACCAGAGGAGCACCACCTCTGCTGAGAAGTGATACAGGAGCTAAAACAAATCTTAGTTAGGCAGAGGCGCATTATTGCTGCTGTTGGCCATGCACCCCTGGAATCACACAATGAGGAGGATGTAGACTGTGGACTTTAAGAAGAAGAAGCTGAAAGATACAAACATGAAAAGTATGAATGAGAAGGTAGCAGAGAAAGTAGTAATAGTGAGAGTAGTGAGGATGGTAGTGTTTCTGCCACACACCGAACCCCTACCCAAAGCACCTTAAGAAGGATTAGGTCTGTATCACTCCCAAGATCTTCTTATGACCTGAGGGATAGAATAGAAGGAAGGGGCCTATACCCAAAGTGGCCACCCCTGAAGGTGGTGATATCCAAAAGGCAACAGCATAGGTTGGATCCCATCCCATCAGTTCCCTCAGCACCCACCTTGGAGACTAAGGATGTCCTCAGTCAGGAGTATGAAGAAAAAGGGAGTCACCAACAGAACCCCATGATTCCCATAGTATTTAAACAGCTAAAGAGAGAGAAAAAACCTAATACAGCTCTGGAAGCGCAGACCACAGAGGTTTTGGAACAATACCAACTGTATTTCCCGCAGGAATTACACAAGATGACACAGACCATTAAATAACAGGTAGGTGCAGATCTGCTGCAACACCTCTTGTAGGTGGAACAGATGGCAATTCTCAATGATCTAAATGAGAGAGAAAAGGTTAAACTTCTCCTTTGCTCCCTGGATCCCCTGACGTATAATGGCTTGGATGCTGGATGTAAAACTGGCAGTTACAATTGGTTAGAATCTAAACAAAATGTTCTCAAAATTATGGAATATAAGCCAGGAAATGTTCTGTCTAGGCTCTTCAACTGTACCCAGAAGCTGAAGGAGCACTCATAGGGGTACCATCAAAGGACATGGGCTATTTTCAATGAAGTCATGGGGGACACATTAAACATGGATGATTTATCAGACAGACTCAGAGATCAGTATATTACACTGTATATAGATGGGTGCCAGAAACAATTAGCACAAATCACCTTTCCAGACAGATTTGAAAACTTTCACCTCCCTTGTTCATGAGGTGGGGGTCCCAAAAAGGCCATGTTGAAAATTTGGTGTAAAGATATTGGAAAATGTCAAGGTTTTGAGTAAAGGTTCAAACCCCACTGAAATACATTAAACTGGACTCACCTTATTATCTCATATTGCAGTTGCTGGTACCAGCAGCAACTTGTTTTCAATTGGAGAGTGGATCTAAACTGGGGTATAGTTTTAGATCAGTGAGGGTGCTGAGTCAGAGGGTCGGATTGGGTGAGTGGGGGTCAGGTGGGATGGGGCTGATTGATGACGAATCATTTTCTTATTTTCAGGTAAAAAAATGTAAACAAGGGATTTTTTTCATATACTTTTATATTTTTACATTTCCAGATCCAACACTGGGTAACCCAGTGTTTTCAACTATGCATGGGGGAGGCAGGCGACCTGTAGGGGAGGGGGTGGGCAAGCAGTACCTGGGTTGGGCACCTCAGTCTGATTTTTTAAATTAATAATGACAGTGCAGTGGATGCTGCCTATAACTGGCTACTCTATGCAGGATACTTTTGTGCATTATAAGTGGCTGGCTGTTTTAGCCAAAGTTGCTATTTTTAACAAAGTACTGAATGCATGCTCATCGGGGTTGACTCTGTATTATACAAAAACAAGAAAAGCAGTGATCCACACAGGAGAAGAATTCCAAAGCAAGTATATAAATTGTTTTGTGACTTACAACAAAAATGGTTCCCTGGCATTTTAATGGCAAAATTCCTCTTCATCAAGAGGGGTGGAGCCAGATAATAAAGTGCAGTCTTAAATAGCCACAATACAATGACATAATTCAAAGTGCATAAATCAGCCAGTAGATAAAGTGCTACCATAACAAGTGCCATAATATAAAAATAATGCCTAAAATTGCAAAAACATCTGCTATTATTCACATCTATAGCACTACATATCAACTTTTAATTCAAACAGATGTATGTTTGTTCTTTAATAAAATAAAGAACGGTTGTGCAGCTTAACGTTCTACTAATTGTTTACTTTATTAAGCCATACATTTTAATATTGCACTACTAAAGCACACAACAAGGTAATAAACTTTAAATTTATCATAAATTTCATCATGATCTGCCCAATCAACAACACCAGCGCTAGTATTTTATATGCAATAAATTTTGCAAAACATTTAGTTTATTTAAAATCTCTAATACTTTGCTGTGCGCTATGATGAGCTAAAGCAGAATTTGTGTTAAAGTTCAGAAAGATATAGACACCAGACAGATTAAATAACATCAAACCTGAGTGGGTAACCAAAACCAAAAACAGTTAAATTATGAATATACACTTAGATCAAGATCCTTATTCAGACCCCTGGGTATCAATGTATCTAATGTGAATATCTACCTAGGTTAATTTTGTAAAATGACCTGCCTTCTATTTCCTTTTCTAGGAAAGGGCTTCACATGCATAATAATGGTAAATCTGAGGGACTGCGGATTATTGCCATGTTTGCTCATGTACTGCAGGATTATTGAAGATTCCAGATTGTTATTTCTCATGTCCTTCAGATGTGCCAGAAATCTCTCTTTTGCACGTCTAATCATGCGACCAACATACAACAGGTTACATGGACATTGTGCCACGTAAACAATGTGGTCAGTGGAGCAATTTACAAAATCAAGAATTTGCACACTAGTTTGCTTTGTTGGGTAGACAAATTGTCTTTCTTGCACCACTTGCTTACAGGTGGTGCAGTGGCCACATTTAAAGCATCCAACTGGCCACTCTGGTGGTCAGGTATGCAAGCGTGGCGTATCAAAGATATAGCGACTACTGGAGATAAGGTCTCCTATGTTTTTTGCTTTACTGAAAGTAACTTTAGGAGTGACAGAAAATTAATTTGGCACACTACGATGTTCAAATAAATTCCAGTGTTTTATCAAAATAATTCTTAACCTTTGGGGAAATACAATTATATTCCAAAACAAAATACATTTTATCGTCATTCTCTGTTTCTCTTCTTTTTGGTCTCAAGAAAGTATCCATATTCTATGATCTTGCCCTATCCAGTACCCTATTCAGATCTTCTGTATCACATCCCCTATCACAGAACCACTTAAACATTTCCTCTGCTTGAACTTCAAATGTTTGTTCTGTTGAGCATCTTCTTTTCAGTCCCAGAAACTGCGCATAGGGGACTGATTTAATCAATGTAGGTGGATGGGTGCTCTTTGCATGCAACACAGAGTTACCTGCAGTTGCCTTTTTGTAGCATGCGGTCTCTATATTTCTATTGATGGATGCAAATAGCATCACATCCAAAAAGTCTATTTGAACACTGTCATTTCTGTGTGTAAATTGTAAATTCATATAATTTTCATTTAATGTCTCTAAAACAGTTTAGCTTCTTCTTCTGTTCCCCACCATATGCTGAGTAAATCATCGATATAGCAGCTCCAGAATGCATTTTTTTTCTGAACACTTGTTCCCTATGTTAAAGATGTACTGGCTCTCCCACCACCCTAGGTATAAATTAGCAAACGTGGGTTTGAACGCCACACCCATAGCTGTTCCCCTGTTTTGTAAGTAATACCTTCCATTAAACATAAACTTGTTGTCCTGTAAAATAAATGTTACTGCATTTAAAAAGAATTTGGGGGACCTTTATACATTGTACCATTTAAAAAAAATTGCAATACCTCAATGGCCAGGTGATGGGGGGATACATGTGTATAATAAACTCACATCTACCGAGATCCAAATGAAGTCATTTTGCTATTGCATTGTATGCAGTTTTTCCAAAATATGCAGAGTCTCTGATGTAAGAGGGCAGATTAAGCATCAAAAGCTGCAGGAAAAAAATCATAGAACTGGGAAAGGTTCTCAGTTAACGATCCTATTCCTGAGATGATGGGCCACCCAGGCGGGTTTCCAGACTCTTATGAATTATTGGTAAATAATAAAAAGTCAGAATTACCAGTTTTTTGACCTTCAAGTATTTGCTTTCCTTGTCAGTGATAAACCCCCTCCGGGCAGTCTCATCTATCACACAGAATAGAGAATTTTGAAATTGCAATGTTGGGTCCCCAGTTAGAACTACATAGTTCTCCGTATCTGAAAGAAATCTAGTTGCTTATAGTTTGTAGTTCTTTCTATCAAGGACTACTATGTTGCTGCCCTTATTGGCTTTTTAGAATAAAACACCTTTTAGATTTTTAAGTTGTTGTAAGGCTTCAATTTTGGGCACAGAGAGATTGCCATTTGTGTTATACCATCTCTTAAAAAACAATGTGTCTATTTCTTTCATTACTACATGTTGGTATGTTTGTTCCGCAGGATGAAAGACCCCTGGGCAAAATATTGACTTAGGTCTAATTTTAGAACTTCAGTTCAGATGTGATAAATTAACAAATCCTTCATTTTCAGTCAAATCATTTATAAAAGCATAGCCTTGTGTGTCAAAATTGATAAAATCTAGCATATCTAAATGTTTAGAAATCAAATTGGTAGAATTAGAGCCTAATTCTCCATCCACAGTAGTACCAGGTTCATTTAATGAGCTCATTAATTCTCCCAAATCCATATGATCCAAATCTGGGCTTTCACTGTCTGCAAAAGGTTGCCCCCATATTCTTCACTGCTCAAAATGAGTTAAGTTAATCTTACTAAATATTTTAAACAATTCAACTTGTAGCATAAATCTATTCACTTTTGGGGAGGGCACAAAAGAAAAACCCTTTCTTAGAACATTCAGTTCAGTAGTATTACATAGATATGTACTTAAGTTCAAGATTTCTTCGTATTGGTCGCCCGTGTTGAACGTTTGCCTTTATTTTCTTTTGTGTTTTTTTGCCACCACATTTGCTTCTTCTTGCCTTTCTACATGTTCTGTGGCCTTCTTGTCTAAAAAAACACCTTTTATTTGCTGATGTACTTGCTATAGGTGGTGCACTAGGCAATTCAGCCGATGAGCTTGTACCCTGGGGGCCCTGTTCTGTTTGTCCATCCGAGCTATTAGTGCTGATGTTTTTATTTTTATTCTTGTTTTTGTTCCATTTCCAGTTTCTTGAATTGTTCCTCCCCCTATTCCCTTTTCCTAGAATTGTTGCAACTTGAATTCTGGCCTCTGTTGGCACCCTGTTCCAAATAAAGATCTGTCCGAGGGTATAATCTCTTAAGTCTCTATCATGTTTAATCTGTTTACATTTGATGATTTCTTGTTCATGGGAACCAATGTTCTTATTCAACTCCCATTCTTTTGCTTTAAATACAGAGTGGGCTTTGAGGGGTTCTAGATATTTTTGCATTGTTTCAGTTTGTGCCTTAATTTCATCATAATTTAACTTATCTTTTTTTTTTGGCAACATTTTTTTATTGAAAATATATTGCACAGAGAATTACAAACAGATTCCATCACCAATTCAAAATACAAGGATGAACAAATAGATCATATACTTATATATGTACAGTAGTAATTAATCAGACTTCAGAAGCCATCACTGTGGCTCAAGGTGTTATATTTAAGAGCCATAGGGCCTGATTCTACAAGGATGGTGCAAGTCACCACCAAATGCGACTTGCACCATTCCCTGTTATGCCAAGGATCCTGCACCTGATTCTGGAAGGGGCAGGATCCCCATGGCTAAGTCCTGTGACTTGTGATATTCCCACAGGTATACCAAATGCAGGGTGTACCTGACAGGCATGTCACAAGCCACATCCAAATGTCTGTAGGGTGCAAGTGCCCTCCCCAGCCCCAGCCCCCCAGTCTGAGAAGCCCTGCAGAGCTATCAGTTCCCCCTGCACCAGTCCCCCATGGTGTAAACACGAGAGCCTCTCAGGACTATCAGACCCCATCCTGATCCCCTCAATGTATACATAATAGCCCCACAGGGCTGATCGTGCCCCCCCAAGCCCCGATGCCAGCTGCTTGCACATGGCACTTTCCCGTATAACCTGTAAAAAGAGACATAGCCAAACCCATAATCCCTGGTAGTCTAGTGGCCCCCATCTGGCATTGCCAGACCACTCCACACCCTCAACCCAGACGCGACTGGCACAGCCCACCACTCACCACCACAGCCAGCTGACAACTGAGCTCTGTCTGAGTGCATACTGTACATACATGCTCAATGAATGAATGAACTGCCATTAATTCATTGAGTGCATATATACAGTACGTGCTCAGATGAGGCTCAGTCTGTGGCTGGCTGTGGTGGTGAGTGGTGGGCTGTGCCAGTCGCTGGCTGGGTTGGGGGGTGCAGGGTGGTCTGGCAATGCTGGGTGGGGGGGTTCTACTAGACTACCAGGGATTATGGATTCAGCTATGTCTCTTTTTAGGAGTTCTATGGGAAAGTGCCATGTGCAGGAGCTGGCATTGGGGCTCAGGGGACCATCTGCCCTGTGGGGCTATTAGGTATAAATTATGTGGCTCAGGAAGGGGGTCTGATAGCCCAGAGGGGATTTTATTGCACAGGGACTCAGGGAGGGGGTCCTATAGCATGTGGGGCACCTGCAGTAGGTGTGTGTGGGTTGGGGGTTCCTCTAGCCCTGCAGGGCTGTCTGGTGGGGCAGGGATGGGGCTGGAGGGGCACTGACTGGTGGATTGAGGCCATTGGCACACCCCAGGTGGATGCAAGTTACACCAGCTATTTGCTGGTGTAACTTTTCATTGATAGATGTCTACTGGGGGTCTTCTAGAAAAGCGACATTGGGGACTTTGTGGCTGTCCTTACAGAATAAGGTGCAATGGCTGCCATAAACCCCCTAGAGCCATGTTGCAGGGGGTTTAGGGCATAACTGGTGGTGTAAGTCCACTTTGGCCAAGCAGCCTGGGACATGCCACAGGCTACTTTGCAGAATACTGTATGTTGCATCTCCTGGCCTAACTTGCTACTTGCACCAATTATTTTGGCACAAGTCAAGCTACACCAGGTATATCCCTTTGAGAATCTGGCCCATAGAGGTCACAAGGACTTAGCAGTTTAAGTGGTCGGGTAACAGTACTCAGGCATTTATGCAAAGGAATGATTGACAATGATTAACTCCTTGATAGGTCAAAAGGCAGTACGCTAAGAGGTGCAGGCTAGCCCACTCCCTTGGTCAGAAAGAAACATATGCCCAATTGGGCAGGGCAGTTAACTGGCTGAAGACACCCCCCAACAAACCATCAACTCAAATGCAGGAGAGCTCTCGGAGTTACCTATCACGTCTATTGATCTGCCCTATTTAGGGAATTCTCTCCATTCAATCACAGCCAGAAGGGGGCTCCTTGTGTAAAAAAAGTCTCTCTCCTCCCATTGGCCAAAAGCTGAATCCTCTTTAAGGTCATACATTGCCTACAATTGTTGGCCCACTGTTGGATAGTGGGGGGGGGACATCCAAGACTGTGCCACCATTTTATGAGCATTAACCAAAGCTAGGGAACACAGAGGGATATAATTCCTCCCTCCTGGGTGGTGAGGGTCAGCCCAAAGTAACAGCTCAAGTGGAGACCTAGAGGGACTATATCCCAGGACCCCCCCCCATTACCCTGCACACTTTGCACCAGAAAGAGGCTACTTTAGGGCAAGTTAGAGCCATATGTAAAAAGTCTCCCACTCCACTAATGCACTTAGGGCATTCACTAGGCTTCTGAGCATCCGATGTGTGAAGACATTTAGGGGTGATGCAAACTCTGTACATAAAAGTTAGTTGGACTTGCCTGAGTTTATTACTCCTAGAGCATGTAAGGAGGTGCTTTCTCACCAGTCTCCATGTCTCACTGTTGACTGAGGTAGACAGGTCACTGTTCCAGGATGCTTGTATCTCCACTGCCACCTGGCAGTCTTTTCCTTGTATTGTCTGATAGTATGTTGTTCAAGGTTTTCTGCCTGGTTAGAGTTTATGTAATTCTTCCTCAAATGGAGAAGGATGAGCCCAGTTATTTACCAGATACAAAGTGTCCCAAAGGTGATTCCTAATTGAAAGATGTATAAAAAAAATCACCTGCATGTATACCCCATCTGTTGCGGACTGAAGTGAAGTCCAATAATATGCCCCTTCATAAAGCTGGTTAACAATAATCAGCCCTCTGCACCTCCAACTTAAGAGCCTCTGTATTAGTGGGACAGTGTTAACACCCCTTTAACAAAGTGCTGTAATCAGCCCAATATAAGTGGAAGGCCGGTAAGCATACTCTATTTGATTATGGGCGTCCACCCAGGCCTTCAGGGTGGCGACTATGAAGGGATTAATTGCCTCAGTGTTAGACCTGGGCCATAATGCTGCTGCTAGTAGATCTGCCCTAAGTGAACCTCTCAATGTCTCTTCTTCTAATTTAAGCCAGCTATTCCCTGCTTCTGAATCTCCAACCGGTAGGTACACTAGCTGAGCAGCCCAGTAGTACTATTGAAAGTTAGGAAGCCCGGCCCCTCCAAACTTCGGCGGCAGCTGTAAAATGACTCTCTTAATGAGGGCAGCCTTGCCGCACCAAAGGAATTTATGAAGGATAGCATTCAACTGCCTAAAGTGTTCTTTTGGAACCTTAATAGGCAAGGATTGGTAGAGGTATAAGCATTTCATCAGAACCGTCATTTTTACCACCCCGACCCATCCCAGCAGGGATAGTGTGAGGACCTGCCACATATCACAGTCCTCAGATAGCTTTGACAGGAGAGGTTTACAATTTAGTGCATAAAGAGAACTGGTTTTAGTAGAGATTGATATACCCAGGTACTTCATTTTAGTAACTAACTGAAGACCCCCCAAATTGGCTATTAAGTTCAATCTCTCCAACTTTCCTATAGGTAACAATTCACTTTTAGTCCAATTTACTTTATGACCAGATAGCCGTCCATATTTCCTCATCATCTGATGTACCTCGGGCAGATCCTGCACTGGGTGTTGGAGATATAAAAGCAGGTCATCGGCCTATGGTGCTATTTTAGGTTCTTTACTACCTCCTACCAACCCTTTGATCCCCATGTGCTCTCTGATGGCAGCTGCCAATGGCTCTAATGAGAGCACATACAGGAAAGGGGACAGTGGGCATCCCTGTTTTGTACCTCATCCAAGACTAAAGGGGGGGTTACCAAACCATTCACTGCAATTTGGGCCTGCAGGCTAGTATAAAGCACCTTCACTCAGAATTTAAATGATGGCCTGAATCCCAACCTTCTTAGGGTCTTGAATAGGTACCCCGTTCCACGTGGTCAAAAGCTTTTTCAGCATCCAATGCTAGAACTGCTGCCCCATGTTTTGTTGGATTCTTCCCCCATCTATGAATCACATTTAAGGTCCTGCAAATGTTGTGCTTTCCTTGCCAACCCTGCACAAAACCAGCCTGGTCTTGATGAATCAAGTCTGGAAGCACCGGGTACAACCCGGGGGGGGGGCCAAGACCTTCACCAGTATCTTATAATCATCTGTAAACAAGGAGATTAGTCTGTAGGATGCACACCATGTGAGGTCCTTACCCGGTTTGGGCAGCATTGTGATGGTGGCTGATCGCGTGGATGTGGGTAGCTCACCCCTTCCCAGGCTCTCCCTTAGCATATTATATAGGGATCTCCATCAAAATAGGCCCCTGCTTGTGTCAATAGTATAGCTGTTAAAGGAGCTTTCTTAAAAAAGTGGTCCTTCTCTTGAGGAGTGGGAGCTACCTCCAAGGTGTACAGTGAGCTGTAGAAGGAGTCAAATGATCCCCCAATTGCCACCAGATCCTGAACCAATTTCCCTGATGCGTCCTGGATCTGACCTATCAGACGTTCTCCCTCCACCGGCGTAACTGCCAGGCCAAGAATCTGCCACTCCTATCTCCATCAAAATAGGCCCCTGCTTGTGTCAATAGTATAGTGTGTTCTATGTGTTCACTACTAAGCATATTGAAACACCATTTTAATTTCTGGATTACCCTATACAGGGACATGGTTGGCCTCTGCTTGTGCGCTTCTTCACAAGCCTCTATTTTTGTACAGAGATGATTAATCTCCTGCTCATTTTGTTTTTTGGAGTGAGCTGAAAAGGCTATCATCTGACCCTTAACAAAAGCCTAAGGCTTCTCATCTGCTTTGGTGTGATGTGTCCCCCTTTTTTATTAAAGAGTAAAAATTCCGAATGTTGCTCATCATGGCCCTTATGTATTGCTCATCTTTAAGATGAAGAGGGTCAAGCTTCCATTGTCTGGTCACAGGAGGGGAGTTTGGGTGGGACATTCCCACTGTAACAGAAGCATGGTCTGATAGCAAAATAGATGAATAGGTCACTGTATTGACCACTGGGAGTAGAAACATAGAAACATAGACTTTGACGGCAGATAAGGACCACTTGGCCCACCCAGTCCGCCCATTTCCCTACCTACTGGATAAGCTGCAGATTCTAGTTAACCAACAGCCTACTTCCTGCCATCCCCCACTACAATTGCCTTGTGTCTGTCCTATGCATGTTTGAATTCCCCCACTGTTTTAGCCCCAACAACCTCCCCAAGAAGGCAGTTCCACACATCCACCACTCTCTCTGTGAAAAAATGTCCTCACATTACCCCTGAGCTGTCCCCCCTCTATCTTTAAATTGTGTCCCCTTGTTCTTACACATCTCTTTTTCTGAAAGATGCTACCCTCCTGGACTTTGTTGATTCCCTTGAGGTACTTGAACTTTTCTCTCATGTCCCCCCATCCCTCCTTTCATCAAGGGTACACATATTAAGCTCTCTCAGTCTCTCTTCATATGATTTATGATGCAGACCCCACACCATTTTAGTTGCCCTCCTCTGAACTGCTTCCATCCTGTCTATGTCCTTGCATAGATGAGGTCTCCAAAACTGCACACAGTACTCCAGATGGGGTAGAGTGGGACTGATCAATATCCTGTCTAAACATGCGTAGGACTAGTGTGCATGAGAGTAAAAATTGTAGTCCCTACCCGAAGGGTTAATTTGCCTCCACACATCCACCAGATTAAAGTCTGATTCCACCTCCCCTAAAACGTTTGCATTCCTAGACAGCGGGGCTGGGGCTGGGTTAGACTGATCCAAAATGGTGTCTCTAACACAATTAAAATCTCTCCCCAGGATCCAGGGGCCTGGCCACACCGCCACATCCACAGTCAGCCTTTGGAAAAACCCTGGGTTCTCCATGATTGGGGCGTAGACTGATCCCAGTGAGACGGTTCCCACCCCCACCAGTTCAGCCCTTACCAGGACATATCTACCGGCATTATTAATTATTTGGCCTAGAATGTTAACCTGAACTCCCTGTGGAAACCACACTGAGGTCCACCTGGCCTTGGAAGAGAAGCAGGAAGATATCCATGTTCTCCCCCAGGAAAGTATTGATTTTCAGGGCCTCCCCAGGAGACATATGCATCTCTTGTATTAAAACAGCCTACCACTAAGCCCTCTTAACCTCCATTTGAAAGCATTTCCTTTTGACCACCAATTTTAGACCATTTAAATTCCATGTTGCCACTTTATTATACTAGCCATTGTCAAGATATTGGTACAGACAATTAGGAACTCCAAGAATTAATTTTACCATTCCCACAATTCTGTTCCTCATAAGTCCTCCTGAAGCCTCATGGATGCTCCAGCCTCTGATAGCCTGAATTCCATCCAAATATTTATAATGCAATATCTTAATTTTCCCCCCTTTAAGCCAGTTCCAACCCCCCGCCCCTAACTGAAATAAAGATTCTGAGGAGAACCTTGAGGTCTGGAGGAAGCGGTCAGCAAAATTGCCTCCCCAGACTTGTAACTCCCGATCCCCACCTTTCACCCCTGAAACTGAGTCCCCATAAATCTAAACTTAGCTGCTCCAGTACCCCTGCCCTCCCACCCAGAATTACCATCTTGATTAACTGTTTTCCTGAGTAACCCCCACCCACCCCTTTTCCCTCCTCCCCATGATTACATCCTCCTTCAGTACTCCCCCATGCACTCTAGTGCATGGGATATATTCCTGCAAACAACTGGCAAAACATATAACTGCTAATATCTGGCCTATCATCTCTAAACTTAACTTTGAGAGTAGGGACATTTCTAAAATTCGAACAGTTGAAAAATCCCCTCAGCAAAACCAGGCAATAGTTCCATTGGGCCAGACTATACGAAGTCTAGAGGCACTCGGGGGAATCACCCCAGATTCATCATGTTGCTAACATAAGGCAAGTAGATGAAATGATATATTATCTAGTGCAAATAGCACTATAAATAAGGAAAGAAATCAAGCCAATAGGTTAACTTTGGGGGCTTAATTTCAGCCCCATTGTTAAATATAATCCACAAACAATCAAAATTAAAGACAAAGTTCTTAGCAGCATCACATAAAAAGAAACACATTGGTGCAAACATTTAATGAGGGGTATACCCTTGTGTGAGCTACTCATTATACCAGACCATGAGGAGCCTCTAAAGTAAAAGCATTTTAATCGGGGACTACTGAACGGTAAGGAAAGAAAAAGAAAACTAGACATTGACCCATATATGTCCAGCATAATACCAATTAGACCCTCGACTGTCCAGCCGGGTCCGTGGAGCAAAATGTGATTGTTCAATGACCTCCCTGCCATTACCCATGTCCCTAGACATAGTCAGAGAGGAAAATATATTTTATGACCACCCGTTTAGGCCATGCATAACGTATCATTAGGACACAGTTGCGGGATAATGCCAAAAGTCTCAGCCTGGTGCCACAATCCACACAAATAAACCAGAAGACCAAACAGGAGGTAGTCTATGTAAAATGCAGCCAGATTCTTCTTTGCTGTTCAGATAAGTGTAGGAGTCCATATACACTGGACACCCTTCTCATGGGCAATTGCTCTGGGCATATCAGAGATTGAAAGGGCTTTCCCCCCATGCCTTGTGAGCCATCCCATCTAGGCTCGCAGCAGCTTTGAAGCTCGGGGTCATCAGGGTAAACCTTCACCTGCCATGGAGTACCAAGTGAAAAGATTCAAAACAGAAAGTACTTACCTGTTGGAGGCACCTTCCTTATCAGAAGTGGATCGACCTCCTCACATTTTGGCTTCCTCCTCAACCCAGTTTTCCAAAATTTGGGGCAGGTGAAGTATTTTGGTGAGTTTCCCATTGCGTAGTTTTGCAGGGTACATAAAAGCAATAGTCCATCCCATAGAAAAGAGCTTAGATTTTTACTTGGTTAAATTTCTGCCTTTTGAATTGCAGCTCTCTGCTGTAGTCCTGGAAAATGTGCATCTCTGGTATTATTTATAGGATAGGGTCCTTGGACTTAGTACCCTTCAGGACTGCTTCCTTGTCCACATACCTCAAGTATTTAATGAGGCAATTCTGTGGCCTCTTTCCCATTCCTAGTGCTGGGCCTACCCAATGAGCTCACTTGACTTCGAATTCTATCACCCCCTGAGGAAGGTCCAAGTGCTCCACCAACCATTCGTGGATGCCCTTCTCAGGCTTCCACCCCTCAACCCCCTCAGGGAGCCCCATCATATGGAGATTTGAGCACTGGGAACGGTTTTCTTGATTGTCTACCTGAACACTAGTCCTTCCGAAGCTTTTTTCATGTCATTCTGTTCACTGGTGGCCATAGATAAAGAGCTCTCCGGACTGCTCACCTGATGCTCCAGTTCAGAAATCTGTGTTGTGTGAGATGCGATGGTTCCAGAAAGTCCAGTGACCATGCTTTGAAGGTGGGTGATCTGTGCAATAATATTTGTAAATTCAGCCCTCATCTCATGTTACATTTGCACCAGTGACAGAAACCCTGGCAAGTGATTGCTCCAGGTTGGACATGATGTACTCTGCAGTCTCTTCCTCATGGTCCTGCGATCTGGTGCGGGTCTCCAGCCCCCGGCAGATCTCTTTTGGTGGCTCCACTGGCTCAAAGTTTAGTTTTGATTGCTTATTTTTTTTGTTTGCCCAAGGCCATTTACCTCAAAGTTCATTCTGTGCAAGTTTTTGCTGTCGGGCTTTACTGCAAGGTGCCTTCAGGACGACTTCAAGGATGTGCAATGAGGAGCTCAGCTAGGACACGTCTGCCATGCTGTAGAGCTAGCCACAGCCCCCAGCTTATCTTCTTTTACTAGGATTTTAATCAGTTCATCAGAGCATGCCCCCAATGAATTTTCACACTCAGTTTTATGCTTAAAGTTTTCGATCCCAACAGTAGGCTTGATATCTAAATGAAGGCTGCAGGGAACCCTTTTATTAATCAAATAATCCTCCTCTAGACTGCCAATGTTATAATATGATAGTTATGTCTTTAATAACTTTTCTAGTTTTGTGAAAGTGGAATTTACTTCAGCAGTATTTTTCAGTTGATCACTTACTATAGCATCTGCTGGGGGAGTGGGGGCTGTCTCCGCGTCTGGCGTATTTTCATCCTTTCTTGCAATGACTCCAAACAGGATACTTCATGATCGGTTAACAATTCTTCAGTATCATAATAATTTTCAACATCTGAGTTTGTAAGCTCTTCCGGTTCTCTCACCTCGCTCATTCCATTCCAACTGGACACAGGACACTGGCAATATATCTATTGCTTGTTATCTGCTTTTTTTTGTTGATACAATTAAAGCACAGGATTCAAGCTTCAAGCTTCAGGAAAACTTCAAGAACACTTAGAGCACATTTAGATGAGGAACATGAGCAGCTCAGTTTACAATTAGCAGTTCAAAAAGACTCAATGACCAATTGAAGTCTCAAGCAACAAAACAAACCGAAGTGTATGTCTCAGTGGCATCCACTGGTGAGATCAATCCACAAATTGTAAATTACTAATTGAGTCGGCCCGGCGATGTAGAGAGTTGAGGTGTTGGACACCGTACTTCGCACTACGCCAGTGACCTGGGTTTGGAAATGAACTTGGCTCATCTGAGTGCTGGCATGGGGAAGCAGAGCATGATTGAGCATGCCGGTGGGCAGTTCTCCTCTCCTGAGGGTGGTGGGGGTGGGTTGACACCCTCCCGTAGTTTCACTCCCACCGGCTGGAGGTCCGGTGAGTAGCATAGGCGGACAGGGGATGGAAAAAGTAAGGGGAGGTTGAAGGAGCCGAGCTGGCACCATGGAGTGTGAAGTGCCCCTCCACACACTCATACACCATGTGCCAGGGCCTCGGGGGGGTCATGGGAGAAAATCTAGAAATTGCATATGTGTCCCCATCGCCAATTGGCAGAAGGAGGTGATGGAGACCAAACAGCTATATATAAAAAAGATTACTAATTAAATGCACTTGCCTTTATATCTTACTGTGCAAATGCTTGCCTGGACAGTAGTAAAATACTGAACAGTTAAAGCTGCAGCCACTCTTATAGGACGCCAGCTGCAGCATTTTTACAACACGAGAACTCATGCACTGGGCAGTCGATCCTGTGGATCTGCACTTAAATTAGCAAACTGAACACAAAAACTTGAAAAGCAGCAATCAACATAGGAGAAGAATTATGAAGCAAGTATATAAATTTATTAGGACATACAACAAAAACAGTTCCTTGGTGCAAGGGCCAAAACCCTCTTCATCGGGGGGAGGGTTGGAGCCACATAATATAGTGCAGTCTTAAATAGCCACAGTACAATGATGTAATACAAAGTGCATAAATTGGCCAACAGATGAAGTGCTAACATAACAAGTGCATTAATATAAAAAGAAAGCTTAAAATTACAAAAACATCTACTATTATTCACATCATATAGTGCAGCATATCATCTTTTAATTCAAACAAATATAACAAAAAATACTTTGTATTAACTTGCTCCCCTACCCCTCGCCTTTGCTCCATCTGTATATCAGCCAGTGTTAATGCAGAAGTTAAGTCAAATGTAGAAACTTTAAAGCAATTCACAACCACCCATCCACCTTCCAGTATAGTATTCACTCGCCCATCCCTCCTATCTCTCTCCATTAGCCTCTCTTGAACTTACTGGGAACTTACTTTGCTCTTTTAATTGCTTTCTTCTATATTAGCCAGTGTTAAGAAATGTCCTGAACTTACTAAGACCACACATGCTGCTCATCCAACTTAGTGAAAAAAACTGTCTGCTGCCCATTCTCTTGCACTTGTCTTTGATCCACTGCCTGCTCACAACTCATTCATCTCTCTATAAGAACAACAGTCTGTTTCACAAATGTCCTGAACGTATGAAGAACACATGTGCTGCTCATCCAACATGGTAAGAACTGCCTGCTGCCATTTCCCTCATACTGGCCTGCAATCTGCTGCATGCTCACAACTCACCAATCTCTCATAACTAAGTGAAAATAAATAAAAGAGATGAAAACAGATATGAAAATAAATAAAATATATTATGTATATGGGGAGAGTGAGGGAGGCCTGGCTGAACTGGGAGGGGGAGGAATAAAACTAACATAGACAGATATAGTAATAGAGACAGAAACAGAGATGGAGACAGAGACAGAGACATAGAGGAGAGGGAGATGGAGAGGAGAGGAGATGGAGACAGAGATGGAGATGGAGAGAGAGACAGAGATGGAGAGGGAGAGGGAGACAGAGACATAGAGGGAGAGGGAGATGGAGAGGGAGAGGGAGATGGAGACAGAGAAGGAGAGGGAGAGGTAGATAGAGATGGAGAGGGAAACAGAGATGGAGAGGGAGAGGGAGACAGAGACAGAGAGGGAGACAGAGAGGGAGATGGAGATGGAGAGGGAGAGGGAGAGGGAGAGGGAGAGGGAGACAGAGACAGAGAGGGAGACAGAGAGGGAGATGGAGATGGAGAGGGAGAGGGAGAGGGAGACAGAGACAGAGATGGAGATGGAGACAGAGACAGAGATGGAGAGAGAGACAGAGATGGAGAGGGAGAGGGAGACAGAGACAGAGAGGGAGACAGAGATGGAGAGGGAGAGGGAGACAGAGACAGAGAGGGAGACAGAGAGGGAGATGGAGATAGAGAGGGAGAGGGAGATGGAGAGGGAGACAGAGACAGAGATGGAGATGGAGAGGGAGACAGAGATGGAGATGGAGAGAGAGACAGAGATGGAGAGGGAGAGGGAGACAGAGACAGAGAGGGAGACAGAGAGGGAGATGGAGATGGAGATGGAGAGGGAGAGGGAGAGGGAGATGGAGAGGGAGACAGAGACAGAGATGGAGATGGAGAGGGAGACAGAGATGGAGATGGAGAGAGAGACAGAGATGGAGAGGGAGATGGCGATGGAGATGGAGAGGGAGACAGAGACAGAGAGGGAGAAGGAGATGGAGAGGAAGAAGGAGATGGAGAGGGAGATGGAGATGGAGACAGAGATAGACACAGAAATGGAGGCGGAGACAGAGACAGAGTTAGAGACGAGATGGAGATGGAGACGGAGATGGAGATGGAGACAGAGATGAAGATGGGGATGGGGATAGAGACGGAGACAGAGATGAGATGCAGTCAGAGACAGAGACAGAGTCAGAGACAAGGACAGAGACAGAGAGAGAGAGAGATAACAATATGCCCCCAGCAGAGTCATTGAATCTCAAATCTCCTATTTCTAAACTGTTGGAAAAAATATTAATAAGTGGAGACATAAGTGCATGAACAGGGAAAGAAACATGTCATTACTACATATGGAAATAAGCATATATTTGGAGGTAATACCCCTTATGCTAACCCATTATTGAAACAAAGATATATTTATGACAATGTGATTAAAACAAATGGTAAGAAATTATTACAGATCTGTAAAAGTCTTGGCTTCTACATCCCTAATGGAAGAAGCAGGGGTGATTCATTAAGGAGATTTACATTCAACTCACCTTTGGGCTGTAGTGTCATTAACTATGTCATCACCAGATTTGGATATCAGCACAAGAAATGCATTGATTGTTCAAGCTTAGTCTCCTCTATCAGATCACAACCAAAGTATCCTATACTACCCAAATAGGTCAGATGAAGTAATATATAGTGCCCCATTATCAAACACTTCCAAGAGGTATAAGTGGACACATGGTAACACAGCAAAATACAAAGAAACCCTAGAAACACCAGAATTGAAAACCATAATCAATATGTTCTTAAACACAAATTATACCCAAACTCTAAATGTTATTAATCTGGCACTAGTGATCTGAACACATTTTTTTTATAAAGCAGCAACTAAATCATTACCTCAAAAATTAAGAAAAATAAATACAAATAAAATTGGAAAAGATGAGAAATGGTTTGACAAGGACTGTAAACTCTCAAAAAATAAAATAAGGAAATGTTCTAATCAAAAACATAGAGAATCTCTATGAATGGGCCATCATAATTACTTTCACCAGAAACTACATGAATACAAGTCCCTGCTCAGGCAGAAAAGTTCTAATTACATGAATCAAAGATTATCCCAGACCGAGAAATCCATAGATACTTCTACCTTCTGGCATGTTTGGAAACAGTTTAAGCCCCCAAAACATGAACATAAAATAGCAATTTAAAATGGCACAGTATGGACATAGCACTTTCAACAACTCTGTAAAGGAACCTAAACTGAAACACTTATTCAGGAGCACCCATGTGGCACATAACATACCAAAAGGTCAATTTTTAAGAACTAGATTTTTTTTTTAACCAGGAGAGACACACTAAGCTGAAAGCTTGTTTACAGGTATAACCTGGGAGCACAAGGAACTTAAGTGACTTGCTCAGGGTCACACAGTATGCAAGAGGGGGGTTATGGGATTCAAACCCAGGTCTCCAGGTTAACAGCCCAGAGCCTTAAACCATTGTGCTATACTGCCTCCTGCCTCCTAGATGAAACTGTACTATGGATAGGACCTTTGAGAAGGGAGCCACAGAATGCTCGCATAGATTAATACAGCGAGGGTACAACAAGGACAAAATAGAAACAGCAAAAAATAATGCCAGAAGAATTGATAGCAATGATTTGCTACAAGACAGAGTAGAAAATAATATGATGGACAGTAAGTTTAACTTTGTCACTAGCTATGCAGGTCAGGCCAGGTATCAAGAAGAAATCCTAAAATGCCGTTGGCATGTATTAACTGGGAAATCAGCAATGAACCATTTAGAATGTGCTACAAAAGATCACCAGTGCTGAGGGATTTACTAGTGCATACCCATTACAGGCAGAATAACACAGGCACTTGACTCAGTCAGGTTCATGACTGTTTCAAGTGTACAAAATATGTAGTCTGCGAGCATCTCACACAGAAAAAGAATTCTCTAGCTGTAATATTGAGAAGAGCTACCAAATAAGACAGTGCATTACCTATAGTATGGAAGGTATTACTTACCTAGCAACATGTTCTTCCAGTGCATTTTATGTGGGCAAGACCACCTGTTGCTTTAAAATCAGAGTGGGTTAGCACATAAGGGCAATATCAAAAAAGATGGCACATATGCCACAGCAACCCCCGTAATGGAAGCCACTGATGGTGCTTCCTATTCGTTCAGCTTTTATTTTTTTTTTTATTTATTTGTATCTTGGAATATTAATCTTAGAGCTGGAAGCTCATTTACAAAGGTTCCACATCATACATACAGAAACATAAACACAGGTACAAGTAGTAGGGGGACATGAGTACAGCATAAGTTGGAGTTACAGAGCATGGGAACATAGGAACAATACAAGTGCATAGTTACAGAGTATGGACTCAACATTCAGGTAAGTGAATAATAGAGAACAACAATCGATAAAGTTCCTCACGACATACTACTTGATAAAATGAAACAGATGGGTTTCTCACATTACATAATTAATTGGGTGTCAGGTTGGTTAAATAATAGATATCAGCAAGTCAGAATCAATGGCACACTTTCCCAGTCATTGAGTGTGACCAGTGGGGTCCCATAGGGATCTGTGTTGGGGCCAACCCTGTTTAACATTTTTATTAGTGACTTGCAGGTTGGCCCTGAAACTGTTCTTTCAAAATTTGCTGACGACACAAAGTTGTGTGGTTCTGTTCTAACAGTGTCAGACAGAGAATCTATGAGGAACAATTTAAAATCTATTGAAGAATGGGCAGCTCTAAACAAAATGACACTCAACTCAGATAAGTGTCATGTTATGCATTTTGGTAAGAATAATCTGAGGCAGACCTACTTATTGAATAATGTGGCCCTTCATGTGTCACCACTGGAACGAGATCTTGGAGTAAACATTAACAACAAATTATCTCCCAATGATCACTGTACAATGATAGCCAGGAAAGCCAATGCCTTGCTCACCCGAATCCAGCGTTCATTTGTGTCTAGGACTCAGGAATGTGTGATCCCACTATATAGAGCTTTCATTAGGCCTCACTTGGACTATGGATCTCCCTGCTGAAATCCCTACTTAAGGCAGGATGTGGATAGAGTTGAAAGGGTGCAGAGAAGAGCCACCAAAATGCTGTCATATTTATCCAAACTAGACTATGAGGAAAGGTTAAAGGTTATGGGGTTACATTCTTTACATACAAGGTGTACAAGAGGTGATCTTCTCCTCCTGTATAAAATTCAGAATTCTCAGGAGTTAATGCATCACTGTGGCTTACATTTCTCAACCAGTTGGAATTCCCCATGGTACCATAACAAACAGATATTTGTTTCTAAAACTAGAACAACAAAAAGGTTAAATTACTTCACAGTAAAAACTCCTAAACTATGGAATATTCTTCCACAACATTTAGTCGACAGCAGCTCCATTCTTGCCTTTAAGAAAGGGTTGGATTATTGGTTGGAGTGGAATAGCCCTGGGGTATAATTGTCCCACCAATGTGGTGGGGGACAATCTCGATGGGCAGTAGCCTTCTTTTGTCCCTTGAAACCAAGTAAACTAAGTAAGGAGGCAGACAGGTAATTATCTTTGTCAGGGGTGGTAGAGGGAGGGGGGAAGAGAGGGGAGTGGGTTAAAGAGGTGGAAGAGGGAGAGTAAAGTATGAGTCGCAACCCCAGAGGTGGGGATTTTGGCAATGTAATGCTCATTAGGGAAAACTCTTGGATTCTGACCCTTAGAACTATTAAAACAATGGGTCTAAATACCCAATTGGATGTGCGCTCCTATCTGAGAAAAAGCTGAGTCTTCAGTCATTGTATTAAATTCTTAGGTATCAAGTCTTGTATTGCTATATATGTCAAGCGATGTTTTTCATAAAGAATGGTGCAATTTGAAAAAAATATGAATTATGCATTCTTGCATCATCCACTCTGATTTTAAAACCTTTTATCCAATTGTGTTTTTTTCCCTCTTCCCCCTTCTAACCACAATACCACACTTGTGTTGTTCCAATATTTCATAGCTTTGTTCATAAATAGTGTTTTTTAGGACACCTATAGATGACTTGAGCATTTTAATGACCATGAGTGTTTATGAGGGGTTAAGTTTTTAACCATGAAGTTTAATTCAAGAATTTGTGTTTTTAACCAATGGGTTTGAATCAGGTAGTATGACATCACAGTATCAAATGCTAATTTGCACAGTATTTAAATGTTGGTGTGTCTTTTAGTCCCTAGCCTTTGATAAAGGACCTGAGCATTCGAAACATGTCAGGCAGGACTACGTCTGTCTGGTTTCTGCAATAAAATGGGATTTTGAAAAGAACACTGTTGTTTCTGTGTCCCTCTTATGAGGTTGTGTGTGCTTGAAACTTTGTGGTTTTCCTAGTCTTGTTGGTTTCTTGAGCACCACTCTCCCAGTGCACATTTTCTGTCTGAATATTGTATTTTTGAGTAATACGCATGGGTTATGAGCAAGGAAGGAAGGAACCAGCAAGTACAGTATACTGGACAATAGTAAATATACTGGAGAAAAAGCCTTACCTTGCCATGTAAAACCTCGAGGGTGTATGCCTTTGAATTTAATTTACTATACAGCAGACCAGACAAGTAAAAATATCACTAGACAACACTCCAAATTTGGTGTTTCCAAGTTCCAATGCAGGACGAACAGATAACCCCTTAGAATATGTAGATAGTCTCCTTTTAACAGCAGCAATGGCTAAATCTTTTTGGTTGAAGATGGTGGGGCAGCCCAAATACCACTAGAAGCTCAGTCACTGTTGGAAGCTTTCAGAAGGCTGGAAAAAATAACAGATCAATTGCGATGGATATACGGGAACAATACCACTTTGGAAGCCTACATACAGGTCAATAGAATCCCCAGGGGCTTGCATTTATTAAAAATTCAGCATATTGAATGGAGAACACAGCCTTCATGCAAGAATGGGAAATGATACTAACAGAAGAAAGTTTAAAATTAATCAAACTTACCATTAAACACTGTAAAGAAAGGGAAACCAAGTTAAGGGAAGAACTTAAGCCACAGGAAACTGAAGTTCTAAAACACAAAGATCATACGAAATTTGATAAATTGAATAAAAAGCTACAAGAATCCATACAAAAACTAGATAATGAATTGCAAACAACAAAAAGGACAATATTTATTCGAGCCAAAAGTGATTATGAGAGGGGGACCATCTATAATTGGAAAAAGACCACACCTAGTGGCACAATGAGACAAAATAAAAAAGTCACGTTTGACTTTTGCACAGATTTAAGTGAGTCAGAAAATGAAGATGGTGGTACAGGGTCTTTTTTTCACAGGGAACAACACAGCAGGGACCCTCCTCCAATGGGTCATCCACAGCAACAGTCCACCCCACAGCACATACCACTGTTATCAGGGAGGAGCCCAAGACGGCAGGAACAGACACGAGATTATGCAGGAGGCAGGGGAAGAGAATGAGGTGGGGGAGAAGATGAAGAATATGGCCACAGAGACAGACACCAGTATCAACACAACAGGGGAAATTCTATCATAGGAGACCATACAGGGAACAAGGACAGAGGAGGTAAGAGACACAACTGAGAACATACAGATTATTAACTTATCAAAACATGACCTGACAGCAGCAGGGAGTGACTTACTTAAAAAAGGTCTGAGTTTTGCACCAACTAAAACAATAAAGTACAAACTCTCATTGATTTGAATCTAAGCTGCAGGAAGCTCAATTTTAAAGCATTCGCCAATAAAAAAAACTTCTATGAAAACCGCATGAATGTTGTGACTGATCCATTTAAAAAGCCATCTACTTTCTGCCCCCAACCCCCCATGTGCAGCAGTAACAATGTTCAAAGAGTTAGTGTAGAATGACCTGGAGGAACTTTTCAATACACCACCAACTGACTTCTTAAACATCTTTAACATTCTTAGTAAAAGTGAGAGAGAGAGGCAATAAAAATGTTGCAGGGTAACTGCAATTTAATTAACAAGATGGCAGCCACGCTGGGCTGCTGTCTGCAGGCTCTCTGAATGGACAGCTTGGAGAGTAGGATTTTAGTCTCAGGCAACTTAAACCCAGGACAGCTTAACTCCTTTAAACCCAGGAGAGTTTATATTTGCTGTGTCAGACTTGGAGGCCCAGGTCTGGGTAGTTAGAGGTGAGGCTTAGAGTTTTTAGTTATTAGAGAGGGACAGGTTAAGTGAGTAAGGTACACAAGTTAGTTTTTTTGTCTTTTAGCGAGTCTTCAAATTGTGCAATGGATTGGTGCTTTTATTGGAGAATTACCTGGAGGAGGATTCCAGAGGTCTGAAGTGAAGCTGTGGATGGTGAAACTGTCTGCCTGTTTCATGCAGTGTTGTCCATAGCTGGAGTGGTGAGTGGCATTTTGGACTTGCCGATGGCCCCTATGGAGGCCTACTGGATCCTGTGTGTGGAGGAATGGAGACCGACATCTCCTGGTTTGCATCCAGTGTCACAAAATTGGAAGCTGAGGACCTTGCTGTGAGTGGCCTTGAAGTGCTCACAATGGGTCCTATGCACTATTGGAGTGGAGTGGCTATGTGTGTGTATCTGGGGCACTCAGCCACCCCACACCGTATGTGCCCCACGTGTGGGATGCACTAAGGGGGGGGCACACAGGACTAATGCACTGATCCTCTTGGGTACACAGACTGCACTGCACCAGGGCGGGCTGTGGGTGTGCCAGCACTATGCGCCATGCACAAAGGCACAGTGCTAACCATGGGTGCGCAGAGGGGGCACAGGGTACACCAGGGGAACCATGCCATAAGCCCCCTACACATCCTGCACAACCATTGGGACTCCACCAGGACAGGGTGGATAGCCCACCTTCCCGGACCACTACCACCTGCCCCTGTACACATTAGTGTGGGGCCCCTACCAGGTGCCCCCACTCCATACATACCCACAGAGGCACCTGACTAAGGATGCTGCCACCCCCACACCCCAAGGACACCACTGGACCATCCCCATCACTGGCCCACATTGCTTCGGGTGGGAGCTAGACATGGGGTACAGCCACCCTGCACTACCAATGGGCTCCCTCCCCATCCCTGTGCACTGCTCCAGTGCTGCATCAGAGGGCCTGTGGCTTTGCCCTCCTCTCGCCACCACAGCCACCAGCTGTTGGCCATCTGCAAGGCATGCTGCCATGGAAGGGATCTACTGAGTGATCCAGACTGGACATCCAGTTGGATGTCCAGCCGGGTCCATGGCCGAACCCCCAGCCACCCTGTGGACTCCTGCACACCAGGGGGTGGGACCGCGGACAGGTGGCGCACGGTGATGAATATCACCGGCATGCACCTGTCCACAGGTCTGGCCCTATGCGGGTAGGATACACACCTTTGGCATGTATGTCTTGCCCATTCATGCATACGGCCCATTGTGAGGATTGTTTGTATGGATCTGCTGGTGTGCAACTTTCTCTGAACTGAGTGGGGTGCTTGTAGCTCCATTCTTTGGCCTGCTGGTGGTCGCTTGGTCTCCGGTCTTGCTATCATGCTCCAGCTCATGTCCCTGGAGCTGGGTTGTTACACTGACAACTGCTGGACATTCATCTGCGGACATTTGGGATGACTGTGAGAGGGGTGTTCATTGTTTTGCCACGTTGCCGGTTTGGTGAGTCTTCCTTGCCCTTTTGTGACAGCAGTAAGATCTAATTGCTGACTTCTGTGATGACTATAAGTGAGGTGTCTCATTGTTTTGCTGTGTGGCTAGTTTGTTGAGTCCTCCTCATCCTTCTGTGACTTCCATTGGTCTGCCTGGGACTAGTGAGAGGAGTTACCTGACTCTGTCCTTCAGAGATCTCTCTCCTCCAGTGAAAATTTTTTTTCTCTCATTAAAGTACTGAGACTTAGCTCTGAGTTTTGGGACAATGAGAGTGCTCTGTGGTTCTGGAACAGCAAGAAAGACTGACTGTGGGACATAATTGTAGACTGTTATTCATTTAAATATTAATATACTCTGTGGCACTGTTGAATTTTTCTCCTGGAAAACAAACTCTGTGTGTTGGGGGTGGTTTTAGGGGTTTTTGATTAGGGTTTTGTTGTTATGGGTTAAAATAAACTTTTAATTTATTTATTTTTGGGGTTGGGGAGGGTTCTTGGGGACTGTGGTGTGTGTGTGTGTGTGTGTGTGTGTGTGTGTGGTTGGATGATTAGGTAAGCTTAATCTAGTAGTATTTTATGTATATAGATAATGGTAGTTCTGATTTAGGATGGGGGTTCTACCTCATGCCCAAATATTGGCTGACTCTCTCTCTCTCTCTCTCTCTCTCTCTTCTTACAGACCTCTGCCCCTTCCTCACTCCACCACTTGATGGTGTGGTACGGTGGAGATGTAAGCAGCTGGATATTCTGACGAGGGGTGCTAGAGGGAGACAGAGAGAAAGAATGATGTAGCCTGGGGGGAGCCGATTCAGGTAGTGGGGACCAGAAGATGCCCTGGGTTAAGGAGACAGTTGGAACAAGGTCCCTCATGCCTTGTCTATATACCCAGGGTATCCTCCAGACCAAGAGGACAGGTAGCTGATAAACCGGCCCCAACCTTTCATCCTTTTTGGGTGGTGCTCTGCAATGCCAGGTCAATGGCTAACAAGACCATTATAATGGCTTGGCCTTGTTGGGTCCATCAACCTCACTTGCATTATGAAGACCTGGCTGGGAGATACCTCGGGCCCTGTGCTAGTGGCATCTGTTCTGGCCGGGTGCTCCATTGTACACTGCCTGAGGAAGGACCGCAGGGGAGGGGGGATTGCAATCTGTTTTACATCACAGCTGGGCCTGATGGTGCAGCCAGCTGGGGACACCAGTTATTTTGATATTATGGCTGTGTGGGGGGGTCCCAGCATTGAGTTTCAAGTGCTCCTGGTCTACAGTTCACCTGTGTAGGACCGGGGTTTCTTGCAGGAGGTGACATCCTTTGTCGCCAAGAGGGTGTTGGAGTCACTGAGAAGGATTATTCTTAGTGACTTCAACACCTGGGTGGACGATGTGACATTACCTTGGGCCAGAGATCTCCTGTTAAGTATGGAGGCCCTGGGCCTGATCCTGCTCACCTTGTCTTGGATCCACAAGTCTGTCCATGCGCTTGATTTGGTGTTCTCCCTGGGGCATGAAATTGGCACCTTCAAGACTGATCGGGTCACCTGGTCCGATCATTGCACTGTTGAGTTCAGCTTTAAAAAAAACCTGAATATCCCATACTCTGTGGAAATGGTCCAGTTCCACCATTTAAGGAATGTTCATCCAGAGGGACTGATGTTGGAGCTGGACATTTCGTCTGTGTTGGAGGTTTGCGCTAGTGGTCCAGAAGAGGCAGTGACAGCTTATAATACTGCTGTTGCTGGCACCCTGGACCATCTGGCACAGATCCGTGTACACCCCCCTTGTCTCATACCTTGGCTCCACTTGGTTTGATGGGGAACTAAGGAAGTTGAAGACAAGGGAGCAGAGGGTGGAAAGACATTGGAAGAAGACCGGGTCTCGGGAGGACAAGCTGGTTCTGATGACTCACTATGATGAGTATCAGAATGCAATCATCCAGAAAAAGGCAGCTTTTATGTCAAGGACGATTGCAGCAGGGAGGAATTGACCAGCTCAGCTCTTTTGGGTTGTAGACAGGTTATTACATTCAGCCTATCTGGAACCCATTAGAGCCTTTTCAACCCACAAATGAAATCCTCATCCTCAGTGACCGAAATCTTGATTGGTTAAACACCAACACCAAAAGTAAACAAATCAGAGATTTTTGTGATGAATTATGTTTCACCCAACTAATATCTGACATTACTTGGCCTAAACCCAAAAATTCCACAAATGGTCCATTGCTCAATCTAATCCTTACCAATAGACCCCACAAGTTCACCCACGCTGCAGACTTTCACAATGATGCCAGCGATCACTACACCGTGGGCTGCATTAGAGGCCTGGCATCAGCCAAATCAAAGAGCAGGTTTATTTGGAAAAGAAGCTTCCACAAATTCAATCTACCTGACTACTTAGCTGACCTCAGAGGTATAAACTGGACAGACTTCTACCTGGCTTCAAATGTCAATGATGTGGCCTCCCTTTTTAATGGCACCCTAAGTGATATCTTCAACAGGCATGCCCCGATGAAAAAATGTAGAACCTGGAAGTATTCTTGCCCCCCAAACACCCAAAGTTTAGTTTTCTTAGTTAAGAAGTTGGCATTATAGTCTGCTAAAACAAACACATCTCAGTCCCCTACTGTCTTGCTGCAAGTCCCAAACCGTGTACCTCTGGTGCCTAAAGCAACAGCTCTGTCACTGCGCCAGCAACTCAGGGTAATACCTTGCACTCTCCCAAAGTCCCTAAGCTTTGTCCCTCTCCCTCCAACCACTCAGTGTCCTTATAACACTGCATACCATGTCTTCCATCACCATATGTCACCTGCTACTGACCATAGCAGCCATCTTACTACTAGGGGAGGCTCCACTTCTCCCTCCACTTGGTGACTCAGAACAGCCTAGCACCAAGCTCCTAACCTTAGTCATCCTACCCACCCCTACCATCGACCCATTCCTCTCACTCCACCAATGGACCATATTTCCCCTAAGCTCCAATCACCCTACTGGTACTACCATGTTACTGCAATGGACACTACTCTGCCTGGCCTCTCCCTCCCCACAGGACCTATCTACTCCCACCTCCACACGGTGCTGTTTCCCCTTCCTAATGGTGCCTAATCTCATGAAGAAACATTTAAAGTTGGCTGCCCTGTGCATCCTCCTACTACTACTCCTTCTTTCCGGAGACATTCACCCCAACCCAGGACCCACCTTCCCCCAGGGTTACTACATCCAAGAGCCTCACTATCACCTCCCTCAATATATGTAGCCTACTCAAGAAATTTGACTCCTTTCAGGGATGGGTTGCTCAGAAACGCCCCAATGTCATCTCAGTAGTTGAAACCTGGCTCAACAACCACACCCCCAACTCTGCGGTGTCACTTCCTGGCTTCACACTATACCGGGCAGATAGAACCTCAAAGAAAGGGGGTGGTTGTGCACTGTATATCCAGGAATCACTACAGTGTCTCGCCCTATCCTCCCTATCACTTGAACATGGGGCCCAGTCTCTCACATTGAAGATCACTCTTGCCCGTAACAGAGCCCCCTCATTCCTTTCCTCTGTATACACCCCCCCCCCCGAAATCAGAAGACCGCTTTCCTCTCCGTCCTCACACATGTCCAGACTCTCCCTGGCAATGCTGACATCATTGCCCTCGGATACTTCAATACAAACTGGCTGGCTGACACTTCAACCCCTGTTAGGGATGCTGCAATTGCTCAAAACCTGAGCCAGTCTGTGACTACTGCCACTAGAATAAACCAGAGGACTGATACTGCCACCCTCCTAGATCTAGTGTTCACTAATGCCCCACACAAAGCTACACAGATCAGTGTACTACCTGATGCTCTGAGTGACCACTCTCCAGTGCTATGTCACTGGTTGTACTGTATTAACAAGCCCCCCAAAAAACTGTCTTACAACGCTGCCTCAAACCTGGCAAACTACAGTCCCTTAAACAGTACCTCCTAGTTACTGACTGGCCCCCCCATAAGAAATGCTCAGAACATTGATTCTGCCCTCAACTAATTCATTCATATGTTCAACACTGCCTGCAACCTGTTTGCACCCCTGAACAAACAAAAAATTAAAGGTGTCAACACACCGTGGCTATCTCAAGCCCTTTTGGACCAGATGCATGAATGAGACAATCTGTGGCACATTGCACAGGATACCAGAAAACCCTCTGACAGGCAGCGCTACCAGGAAGTGTGCTATAAATGCACATGGGATATTCGAAAGGCAAAGGCTGAGTACTTTAAAACCTTGCTCACCAACACATGGTGCTCAGGTCACAAGTTTTGGGACTCACTCAAAACGCTAAGTGGCAAAGCCTCCACTGCCCCGCCTACCCATATCAGACCCAGCGCTTATTGCAGACACATTAAATTATGCCTTCTCTGACCTCACTGGTGTTCTACCCCCAACTTTTTCTCCCTCACCCACCCTACACCACACTGCCCCCTCCCCAACCCCCCTTTCCATTTTAAAGCGGTTTCCCAGCATGAAGCTGCCCCTCTCCTACTCAAAGCCCTCAGTAAATCTCATTTCAGCAGTGACACACTGGACCTGAAACTGCTTAGACTCCCATTCAATGAGGTCCCCCACCATGCTTTTGAACAACTCTGTTTCTCTGGACCAGTTCCCCACCAAATGGAAATCTGCCCTCATCACTCCTATCCTGCAAGTGTGACCGCACCCTGCCGGGGAACTACCGCCCAATATCAATCCTGCCTCCCCTCTCTAAAACCCTGGAGGAAATCGTGACCACCCAACTAACAGACTACCTCACTAAATATAGCATCCTGTGTCCTGAACAACATGGCTTCCACCAGAACCATAGCACTACCACTGCCCTCTTGGAATTTACTAACACCCTCCATACATCCCTGGTTACACTGCTGGCGCTGTCTTTATAGACCTCTCAAAGGCATTCGATACCGTGTCAAGTGAACTAATAAGTGACTTTCTGCTGAATTACTGGCTTTCTTATTTATTTTTGTTTACTAAAAAAAGGAGGTAGGATGTTGTTGTCTCAGTTTGTTTCATGTCTATGCCTCCTTCCCTCAGCTATTTTTCTGTAATATTAATATACATGCCTGTTTTAATCTTTCATTATTGCCGTTGGCTGGAGACATAGAGATTAATCCTAGGCCCACATCCTCTTAAGAAAACAGAATTTGATGGCAGATAAGGGCTGCTTCACCCATCCAGTCTCCTCATTTCTCCCTACCTAGATTATTACCACAGACCATCTCCGATCTACAGCTCCCCTTCCCCTTTCTCTTCACTATGATTCCCTTGTGCTTATCCCATGTGTTCTTGAACCCTAAAACTGTTTTTGCCCCACCACCTCTGCTGGAAGGCTGTTCCAGGAATCCACCACTTTTTCTGTGAAGTAGTACTTCCTCACATCTGTCCTGAATCTACCCCCTCCAGCTTTATAGTATGTCCTCTTGTTCTTGAGCACCTTTTCTTTGGAAAACTACTTCCCTCCTGTACCTTACTTAACCCGTGAGGGATTTAAAGGTCTCTATCATATCCCCCTCTCCTTGCTCTGTTCCAGGGTGTACATATTGAGGCCCTTTAGTCTCTCCTCAAAGGACTTTTGATGCAGACCCTGCACCATTTTAGTTGCCTTCCTCTGGACTGCCTCAACTCTATGCCCTTTCAGAAGTGTGGTCTCCAGAACTGGACTCAGTACTCTAGATGGAGTCTTACCAGCAATCTATACAGATGCAACACTACCTCCCTCTTTCTGTTGGTGATACCCCTCCCTATGCACCCTAGCATCCCACTAGCCCTCCCTGCTGCCATGTCACACTGCCTGGACACCTTTAGATCATTCAATATGATTGCCCCCTGGTCTCTTTCCTGCTTGGTAGTTGTCAATACCACTCCACCCATTTTGTACCCTGTGCTTGGGTTTGTGTTCTATGTGCATTATTTTGCTTTTTATTTGCATTGAAACCCAGCTGCCATACCCTCTGACCACTCCTCTAGTTTTCTCAGGTCTCTGTTTATCCTTGCCATACTCTCTGGAGTGTCCACCCTATTACAAATTATAGTGTCATCCGCAAAGAGGCAGACCTGCCATTCCAGCTTCTCTGCTGTCAGTTATGAAGACATTAAAGAGGACCAGTCCCAGTACTGATCCCTGAGGCACCCTGATGGTCACCCTCCCTTCACTGGAGTGAACTCTGTTTACCACCACCCTCTCTCGCCTATCTCCTAACCAATGTCCTATCCAGTTTACCACCTTTGTACTCACTCTTAAGCTGCCTAGCTTGCTTATTAGTCTCTGATGTGGAATGCTGTCAAACCCTTATTGAAATCTAGGTAGACAACATCCATCACTCCACCCTAATCTAGCTACTTGGTTACCCAGTCAAAGAAATCTATCAGATTAGTTTAATATGAGCTCTCCTCTGTGTCTATGTCTTCTGTTGGCACCCTTTGAAAACTGTGTGAGAGGCCTTTCGGCACCGTGCATTTCTACTTAAAGTTGAACCAGCATAATATTCTGTGGTGATTTGCATATGCAGCCTATGATGCTCTGCATTATGGGGGCATGTGTGATTTTGTATTTCTTTGAAACTTGGCTTCCTGGCCAATGCCCTTTGGGGTAACCATTGCCTCGGTGCTTGCACACAGAGGTTCTTTGTCTTTTAACTTGTTTTTTGTTTTAATTGAGTTCACCACAACATAACCCAGATAGACCATCTAAGGGTAGCTGGTTTATTCCACTGGGGTGTCAAACAGACTAGGCATACAGATGAGTCCTGGTAGGACAAAACACGTGTCTATGTCTTCTGTTGGCACCCTGTCAAACTGTGTGAGAGGCCTTTCAGCACCATGCATTTCTGCTTAAAGTTTAACCAGCATAATATTCTGTGGTGATTTACATATGCAGCCCATGATGCTATGCATTATGGAGGCTTGTGTGATGTTCTATTTCTTTGAAACTTGGCTTCCCGGCCAATGCCCTTTGGGGTAACCATTGCCTTAGTGCTTGTCCACATAGGTTCTTTGTCTGTGAGACAATGCTGCCTCAGGTCTTATAAACCACTGGATTCAATACAGTCCACAGTCTTTTCCTTCAGCAATGATTCCATTAACTTTCCCACCATTGATATCAGGCTGACGGGCCTATAATAGCCAGCCTTCCCCATGCTGCCATTTCTGTGTAGTGGGACTGCATCCACCCTCCTCCAGTCCTCCAGAAACACTTCTGTTTCCAGTGAGCTGTTAAAAAAAACTGTCAGAGGTGCAGCCAGTATTTCCCTGAGCTTGTTTGCACCCCATCTGGCCCCATTGTTCTATATCTAAATTTACTCCTAAATGTGTGTTTGTGAAATCTACTTAAGATTCTGAAATGATATGCCTGATGTCTTTATCCCAAAATTGTTGAACTTGAAGCTTTTGTTGATGAATCCCATCCTGATGCTATTGAGGCTTCTGAGAACTGGATAACATCAGTAATATGTGATAAGATGTGTTCCCTGCCTGGCTATAACATAGCCTGCATACATAGAATGGGAAAGATAAAGGGTGGAGGAGTGGCCATATATTTTAAAGATTATTTTGATGTTAGTCATATTGCAGACAGTAGTTCAGGTAGCTGTGTTACTGAGTGGATCTTGGTATGTCTGGTTTTGGGAGATGTAAACGTGTTTTTATTAGCTGTCTTTATAATCATCTGAGTGGTATGGAAGGCCTTTCTAATTATCTTAGTCATATGGAACCATCAAGAATCATGGCTTTTTTTGTCACTATGGGGGATATAAATTTAAATTGACAACAAGGCATGTGGCAAAATATGAAACACTACTGCATGCTTAGAATCTGACTCAGTAAATTAAATCCCCTACAAGTTTAAATTTACCTAGTGGGAACCATTCTCTTTTAGGCTTATCAACAAATGGCATTCTTTGTATACAAAACAATCTCTCAGGGTATTCTCAGTTCATTGAAGTTGGATCTTTTTTTCTTCGTCTCATATGGTTGACAGGGTGGTACCTCAGGGGTCTATTCTCGGACCCCTGATGTATCCCCTCATTGTTAATTCCATTCAAATATCTGTACAAGCTGTGATACATGATTATACACAGATGACATAATAATTTATTGCAGATAGAAAGATGTTGATAGGATTTCTTGGCCTCTAACTAAAGATTTTCTTGCTGTTATGTGATTGGTTTATTCTAAATTCTTTAGTTTGTAATGCTCTGTAGGGAATGTCATTGAGCAAGTGCAACAGTTAAAATATCTGGTCATCTTGTCAGATCCTTCACTGTCTTTCTGTAGTCATGTTCAGTCAGCCTGCAAAAATATAAATAAAAAATGTGAGTGTCATTTATAAACTGAAAAATTTCCTCCTGGATCACAACTACCTCTTTTTGATTATGTTTCAGACCTTTTTGTGATTTGAATATGAATGAGTGCAGCACTTAACAGTTGCTATAATAACATCTGCCACTTGACTCTTCTTGCTCCAGATCATACCCATCACTGTTCTCTCTTAGTTGATTTGGGCTAGTTATCTTCATTGACTCAAATTAAAAACAATTGGTTTAAAATTTACAAAGCTATTTTTTTTCTACTGAAACTTTTGCTCTTGCTGATTTGATTCTTCTAAATCATTCCAACGCAATTTACATTCATCAAATATTATGTATTTGCAAATTCAACATTGTAGAGCTAAGATGGGATCATGTGCTTTCTCCATGGCTGCTCCTATTTAGGTTAATGAGTTGCCTGATTCCCTTCGCCTCTATCAATTATTGATGTCTCAGAATTCTTGTAACTCTGTATAATTTGTTTGTAATTGTTTCACATGTTTGTTATAATAATTGTACATGTATTCATGTCTGACATCTTTGTTTTTTACCTGGGTCAAGCCTGAAAAAGGACCTTTGGTCCAGTTGCTCCTACCCGGCAATCAAATTTTCATATAAACAATTAATATATATCTATATAATAAATGATAGGTTACTGTTGTTTATGGGGAAAGGGGTAATTAGCTTTATAATACACCAGTGCTTTCTGTACTCCTCCCTTGTAAGTCTCTCCTTACCCTTACGTTGTCAGTTGCACTACTCCTTCTTCATCTATATATACTGGTTTGGTTCCTTTCCCTCCTACCTCTCCTCATTCCAGTCCCACTGCTCCATGCTCCTTCCACACCAGAGACCAGAGAACCTTCTCCACTTCCCACCCATTTCTCTGCCAGGTAATCTGGCTTCTACCACTTGTCAACTCTCTGGAACCAGCTCCTCTCATCTCTGTGCCATTCTACCTCTTCAGGGTCATTCAGGCGCCTGTCAAAACTCCTCCCACCACCCACGCACAGCTGTTTCCTGTAGGAGTCTCCCTCTAGTGATTTCTTGTAGCTCAGGACTTCAGTTCTCCTTGACCAAATGGATCCCTAGTGCACTGCTTTGCTTGCCTTTGTAACATCTTGTTTGTTTAATTCAGGTTTCCTCTTGCACTGGTGTTGCATAACATATTGTTTGAAACCTTGCATTTTAATCTGTTTCATGTTTGTACCAGAGAACTATTATCTATTGTACTGTATCTGCACATTTGTTTGTACCATGTAATGTACTGTATTATGTTTCAATATTTTCCCCCTGTATCCTTCCCCCAGTTAGCACCCAAAAAAGTCTTGTCTCAGTGTGCCTTTCCTGGTTACCAATTTTCAAATAAATAAATACATAACCCACAATCCCTAAGGGCTAGCAGTATTATGAGCTAATTAGCCCCTGAGATGGTATATTTCTCCATACACCACACTTACTTAGCATTGATTTTATACAGTGCATTAGAATGGTTATTATATTTTGTTTAGATTGCATTTGTGATCATCTCCAGATTTGCCTTGCATTATTCTTGTCCTTTCTACATTTCTGTACTGTAGCAGTTTGTAAATAGGGGCATGTTTTGCCCAATTGGTTTTCTATAATGTAGGGGCCTCCTATAAATGGAGGCATGGCTGCAGTACTCCATGCCTTAGAATGCTGTTTATGATGGTCAAGCGGTGTGCCGTGTGAGACTTGGAGCTGCAGTCACATGGAGTATGTAGTGGTCTGGTGTGGTGGTACAATGGAGTGGAGCAGTGGTTTAATAGTGTGGAGCAGCAGTTCAGTACTGTGGAGTGGCAGTCCTGAGAGGCACTTCCCCGAGTTAGAGCAGCAGTCCTGAGATGAGATGTATGAAAGCAGTAGTAACAGCATGGAGGGCATGAGTAAGTACACTACTTCCACATATTTTCTCTTCAAACTTTGTGAGCCTTGTTCAGTTGTGTAGCCCAGTTCTCCTGACCCCCTTCCCAATACTTTAGAAAAAATGCAGCTCCCACACCTTGCTCATTTTTGTTAGCTGCAAAAGGAAGACTGGAGCTGCAGTGGCAAAGTAATACATCATGACAATTAAAGTCAATAACCCACGACCAGCCGTGGTATACTGTATGACTTTAGTGACCGTGGTTTATGATTCTAATTGTTGTGACATATGGGGGAAACAGATAATGGGCTTTTGAATGGAACACAAGCCCCATTCATATATATTAATATCTATATCTAAATTTATATCTATCTATCTTGCTATCTAGCTATATTACGGGGCGTGGTTGCACCCCTATAGTTAGGGTTAAATCTTCACGTCTATCTTAAACAGAAAATTTTGCACTTTAATCACTTTGCAATTATTCAAGTGATTCACATGACATTTGGCATGTAGCATCAGAGACCAAAGATCTCTTTATGTGGTGCATTCTGTTTCGCTACGATGTGCTGGTGCAGTGATACAGAGTGTCAAAAAACATGTAAATCATCCGTTTTTGTCAAATTCTTTCTCACCATGTTGTGCAAACACTGTGTGGAATTTTGGTCTGAAATGTTTAAGGTATATAGATGTTGGGTCACAGGGGATCCATCCTAAATCCCACTGCAAATAATCCCACCATGAAAAATGCCGACAAAAACATCCTGAAATGTTAAAATACAGGCACACCAAAATCCCGACTGATTAAAATCTAGAAATAAATTTTACTCACCATACAGCAGTGCCACTTGAAGTCCCAAGGAAATCCAAGATCATCTGAGCAGCATTCATTTATTTTATTTCTTAGAAGTGCAGTGTTAGAGAACTATTTCATCCATATGGAGCATGGTCAAATTCAAGGAAAAACACTGACATTGCCTCTGCCATCGGTGCATATGCAGCATCTGGAGAGTGGTTGTGTTCTAACTCACTCAGCAACAGACGCTGACCACCCTGCAGCAGTGTTATCGCACGCCTGTTGCAGTTCTTGGACTTGCGGCTCTGGCAACACCAGTAGTGCCGCTCACCACGTCTCTCTTCTTTTACAAGCAAGTACCCTCCAACACAAAGTTTATCCCATCCCTTCTGTGATGGAACCACTCGGCACACTGGGGCTGCTGCTCCGGCCATTACTGTTGTTACCAATGTGGAGAAAAGCCGGGTGCAGTAACCAGGATACCTAAAGTATTTCTTGCATCTGCGCTGTAACACCTGGATTTTACCTGTCATTTGTGTTGATTTGTGTAGATCTGCACTTGCTGAAGCTGGTAAGGATCAATGCTTCTGCGCTGACAAAGATTTTGTCTACCCGTTTAGTGCAGTTTGTGTCCTTGCACTGACTGATTGCAAAATATACATAGGTGGTATTTCTCTATTCAGGATTAGCAGCCATCAGTGAAATAATGATTTGGGAATTCGCCAATGGTCTTTTCTTGGTCAGGCTTTTGGCAGGTGGAATTTAGTACCTAACCCGGGTCACAGTGGTACCATTTGAAGGTTTGGTGAAAAAAATATTAATCCATTCAAAAGTTATTAAATTTCAAAGTTTCCCATTATTTCCCATGTAAAAAGTTAGATGTTCATCTTGAAAAAAAGATTCTTTATCGCAAATGCAGAATCCATTGTCGCAAACGCGGACTCCTTTGCCATAAATGTGGAATCTCTTTCCGTGCAACTGCCATCTTGTTTTCAGTTAACTGTGACAACAAACTTAAATTACAAAATAAATAGAGAGCTTTAGGAAGCACAAACAGTTGTATTTACCTAATTGGGGCCCGTAGAATCTGAATCTGGGGTTAGTTTTTTGATTACTTACTCAGAAATGTGCATTTTTTAGCTGCAGAAATCCTTTTTTGCAAACCACAGGGGAAAAAACACCCGGAAAGAGGATCCTTTTTCACAATTTACAAAAAAGGATTTTCTTTTACTGCAAATTGTGAAAAAAGATTTGCAAACCAGGATCCTTTTTTTGCAATTTGTGAAAAGGCATTTTCTTTTCCATCAGTTTAGAGTGATAGTAATGGTATCCTTATTTTCCTGTGGGAGATAGTTTATTTATCTTATTTCCCTCATCATCACCTCTGCCCATCCTGATTTTCCCATTGAGCACCCACCACCCCACCACCCATACTCTATACTTACCACCCGAGGTTGAATGCTGGCATCTTCTGTGAACCAAGACACATCTGCACTCTTCAAAACTAAACCATTAATTGAGGAATATAGGTTAAGTGCCATATAATGTTTTGTTTTTCAATGGGGGTTTGAACTTATGCTCATAACCTGATCATTTTTATGAATTTTTTTTACCAAATTTTAAACACTGGCCTTTGTGGGATCCCACCTCATGAACACTGTTGGTGAAAGTTTATTTATTTATTTATTTATTTATTTATACATTGGTTTACAACCTTTGAGCCAGAGGCTCATTTCCAAAGGTACCTCATCACAAAGAGGACACATACAGTACAACATTTAGATTACACATTGCAATTAGAGTATTTATAACATTGCGGTTACAGTCTTGGTAGGTATATGCAGTTATTTCTTTGTTACAATATGAGTGTTGCAGGTTTGGTATTCGCAGGCTATTGCAGAAATTGGGAACAGATTGAGAGATAAGCATACATTGATAGTGCAGACAAGTAGCCTAGAAACGGAAACAGCAGGAAGTAAATAATACAGGTGGTGAGGGCACAGCTGGTGATAAGTTTGGGTGGGGAGCCACTCAAAGTGTTGTCAGTTAGTTTGTTGAGGAGCCACTCAGAGAGTTTTGTAACGGCATGGTGTGCTAGGTCACCTATGGACAGGCGCAGCTACGCATGTTAAATAGCTGACTCCAAAGTGCGGTTTTGAAGCGGGCAATTGTAGGTGTATCAGAGATGGTGGAGGGAAGAGTATTGTACCAGGAGGGAGCTCTGTAACAAAAGGACCTTTGACCATGTGTGGTCCTGGACCTAGGGACTAGCAGGGTGGTCTTAGAGGAGGTACGAGTTTGGACTAAGGGTTGTGCAAGATGGATAGAGTCTGTCAGTCTGGGCGGGGAGATTCCAAGGAGTATTTTCTTCTTTAAGAGGCAGGTCTGGTACCTGAGCTGTTTGTCCAGATTAAGCAGCCTAGCCTCATCATATAGTTGGCAGGTATGAGTGAGCCTAGGGGCTCCCGTAATTAATCTACAGGCCTTATTCAGGGTGAGTCAGATTTTATTAAGGGCGGTCGTGTGTGCGGCACCATAGACTGCAGGCCATAGTCCACAGGGGACATTATTGAGGAGGTGACTGCTAGTTGGAGGGCATCGGGTGGGAGGCAGTGCTTGTAGCCGTAGAGGATACCTAGCCGTGCATTTGTAGCTGAGGCTAGGGTATCAATGTGGTCGTGAAATGTGAGTGCTGAGTCAAAGGAGACCCCGAGGTACTTGTACAAGCAGACTTGATTGAGAGGATACTTGGAACTAGGGAGGATACGGAGTGGGAAATTACTGGATTTGCTTTGGGGATGGGCGAAGAGCATGGCTTTGGTCTTTTTTAGATTGATTACTAGTCAGTGCTCTCTGAACCAGGCTTCAGCATCATTGAAGGCTAGTTGCAATGTGTCTTGAAGGGAGATGGGGTTACGGTGGGAGGCAAAGATGACGGCATCATCTGCATACAGCAGGATTTTACCAGTGCAGGCTTTGGGCACGGTGTTGAGGTAGAGTGAGAAGAGAAGAGGACCAAGGATAGAACCCTGGGGGACACCAGATTGGATGGGACATGTATTGGAGAGGGTCCCAGTAATTTTAACATGCTGAGAGCGGTCAGACAAGTCGCTGGAGCACCAGGAGACTGGGACGGTGGCAAAGCCAGCGTGGCTGAGGGCATCCAGCAGGATGGGGTGGGAGACAGTGTCGAAAGCCTTTGAGAGGTCAAAAAACACTGCCCCGGCTAGTGAGCCCGAGTCCAGGGAGGAGTGCAGGAAATTTGAAAACTCAATAAGGGCAGTGCTGGTACTGTGACCTGCCCAGAAACCATGCTGTTCATGGCAAAGGATGTTGTATTTGGTCAGGTAGTCCGTAATCTGGGTAGCCACCAGTTTTTCTAGGGCTTTGGAGAGGGAAGGGAGGATGGAGATTGGCCTGTAGTTTCCAGCTGTGTACCTGTCACCTCCTTTGTGCATGGGCGTAACTGTGGCAGTTTTCCAGGCAGAGGGAAATTGCTTCAGGTAGAAGGACTTATTGAGCAAGCTAGTTAGTGGGATAAGGACCTGATCCAGAACCCGACGGAGGATATTTAGGTCCAGGGAGTCACTGCCAGAATTATTGCTCTTTAGAGCTTTCAGCAGGTGAGGCCTGACCTCCTGGGGAGTTACCCTGTGTAAGTGGAAGCTAGGATATTGAAGAACCGGGGCAGGTAGGGAGGAAGGGGGGTCAAAGAAGTCTTTAGGGAGGACCGAACTAAGGTCTGTGAAGGATGAGTTGAAGAAGTTGGCTATGCGGGCAGGGTCAGTGGAGACAGAGCCATCAATGGTGATCTGAGAGAGGGGTGGGGAGCGCATGCTCCCATTTAGTTGTTTTATGTTGTCCCAGAAAGTTCTCGCATTCCCCCAGGAGGAGGTAAGTGCGGCCTGATAGTGATCGGCTTTTGCTTTCCTGATGACCCAGGTGCATTTGTTTCTTGCAGCATTGTAGGCCTGTCTGTCCACCGAACGGCCTGTTTCAGAGGCCAGGTGCCACAGGTTATCCCTGTGTTTGAGCAGTTGCAGCAGGGGTGGGGTAATCCAGGGGGCATTACGAACTTTGGTATGGACTGCTGTAATGGGTGCAGAAATGTCACTAGCTTTGTTGAAGGTTTGGGAGAAGAAGGTAAGGGCAATATCTATATCTGGGGCATGGTGTATAGGAGACCAGTTAATCTGGGCAAGAAGCTGCTTAAGGTCTTTTAGTCCACCTGGTCTGAGGCACCGTCGTAGAGTGGGAAGGGCCTTGGGTTTGGGTGTGGGGGTTGCCCAACGGAAAAGGATAGGGGAGTGATCACTAAGAGAGTCAGAAAGGACCTGGGAATCATGTATTTGTTGAGGGCGGTTGGTGATGACCACATCCAGTAGGGTGCCGGTACCAGTCCTTCTGTTAACTCTGGTGGGTTGGGAAATTAGTTGGGACATGTCAATGGCTGCGAAGGAGTCACAGGTGGCATCAGCGGATGAGCTGAGCCAGTTCACATTCAAGTCACCCACAAGGATTTGGTCAGTTGAGTGAGGTAGGGTTGAGAGTTTATTACTCAGCCCCAGAAGGTGATTTCAAGGTCAATGAATGAAATCACCTTTTGGGCTTGATTAACATAATTTCACCACCAGTGTTCATGAGGTGGGGTCCCAAAAAGGCCATGCTGAAGTTACAAGTGTAAGTTGATATTTTTCTACACACGTCCATAACTTTGGTAATTTTCAATATTTTAGCCCCATATTTTCAACATAGCTATTTTGTCATGCCACCTCATGAACATTACAGTTGCAATTTTTCACATCCTGGTTGAAATGTGTTTTCACACCTGTGATGCAGAATGGCATTTCAGAGGGGATTTGAAAATTTTTGCCTAGTGGGTTCATGAGGTGGGATCATAAGAAGATCATGTTGAAATTGTAGGGTCAAAATATTAAACAACAAAGAGTTTATAAAGTTACATTGTTTGCAGGGATGCCCATTGCACCTTTGGGGACCACGTTACCTTACCATGCCAGTGAGCTGAGTTCAGGTGTGAATTCACTGATCCAGTTTAATGGAACAAGGCTAATGGTGAAGGTGCTACAGCATGTAGCACCAGCCCTGGCCTGGCTAGGGACAGAGTAGTGTTTTGGTTCAGATGCCACACCCTGTGGTGGGTCAGGGAGCCTTACCCACAAGGTACTGACATGTGTGCCAAAGCCTGCGTGGCCCATGCACTGGGTCAGGAATGTCTCCAGGGACCTGTGCAAATGAGGATACAATTCCACTATCATAAAAAGAAGGGAAATTCTTTGCAAAACAACTATGTGAATGCAGACATTAGGGTTGAAGAATGCAAAACGCACAAAGAAGGAAAATGAAAAAACATTAAGGATTTGGGTCTATGCAGTATTAAAGAATCAGTGGTGGGATCTTTCTTAGTGTTGTCAACCCTAATGCTCACCCCCTCCCAGATCAGATGAGGTCAGATGTGACATCTCTTCAAACTTTGAGTTTTGTGCAATTGTGTAGTGCTATTATAGTTAGGATTCAACGGTCACGTCTATGTTAAACCCAAAATTTTGCACTTTAATAACTTTACAACTGTTTCACCAATTTGTCTGAATTTTTGCCAGCATTATTTGGTACCATAGATATCTGGATCTGGCAAGTTTCTTCTGGTTTGATGTACGGGTGCGGAGCTATAGAATGTAAAATAATGTGAAAAATACCACTTTTTTTGTCAATTTCTTTGTTGTGCTGTTTCTCTTAAACTGCTTGATGATTTGCCCTGAAACTTTCAGGGTATATGGGGCATGGGTCACAGATGTGTCTTTTGAAGGTTTGGTGAAAAAATATTAATCAGTTCAAAAGTTATTAAAATTTCAAGTTTCCCATTATCTTCTATGGGAAAAATTAGCTGTCCCATGCAAACGTACCGTTTCTCTTTCGCGAAAGCACTTTTTTGTTTTGCAAATGGGTGAAGTTCTTTCATGCTGCCACCATCTTGTTTTCAGTTAGTGATGCCTAAAAAATGGTATAATTCAAATAATACAGCCCCTTGGTAAACACCAACAGTTGTGTTAACCTAATCGGGGTCCAAGGAATTCGATTCTAGCATTATTTTTTAAATATAATGTCTGGAAATATGTTTTTGTGGTTCCAAGGTTGCTAGTGTTGCAAATTTGTGGCACTACCTTTGCGAAAATGCCACAAATTGTGGCACTACCTTCTCATAAATGCCACAAATTGTGGCACTGTCCTGATTATTGCGAGAAAGTATGGGGAGGTTCCCAAAAACATACCTGTACATTTCTTGGCCAAACAGACCCCAGAATCTGATTACTCAGCCCCCGTTTAGGTAAACACCTGTTGTTGTTTACCTAAATAAAGCCTTTTTATCCCCCTTTTGCTACTTCTAAGGTGAAGGGGGTCAAGGAATGTTAATATAAAATAATTTAATTATTGGCAGATTGGATGGTGGTAGCAGTCCTTATCCACCAACTGTTCCTTTCATTGTACCAACAGCGGGGTGTCCAGTCCCCGTGTTGATAGTATAACATCCCCCCAACAATGTGGGACACTGGGGATCCCACTCCCAGTGTCCTGAAAAATACATTTCCTTACTTGCAGCCAGTGGGGAGCCGAATCCCTCTGTTAGCACTGTAATGCCCCTGCCACCAGTGTGGGACACTGTGGAGCCTACTCCCAGTGTCCTCATATATGTTTTACCACACACCCAACATTGTGAGACACTGGGGAACCCACTTCTAGTGTCCCCAAAGATTTTAACATTTCACCCTGTAAAAAAGAAAACAGTCCCCTAATGTCTTTTTTCCTGAAAAAAAGATAATGGTCCCTCGTCATCTCCCCATCCCCTTCCCCTATCCTAACACTCCCAATGAGCACCCACCACCCCACACACTCCCTTGCTCTATATTTCCCACTGGAGGTTGTCAGATTTCATCTTCTGTGGCTCAGGACACATCTGCACTCTTCAAAGCCAAACCATGAACTAATGAATTAAGGTAAGTGCTGTATAATATCCTTCAATGGTGCTTTGAACTTGTGGTGATATCTCGGCCAGTTTTTGAAATTTTTGTACCAAATTTTCAACATGTGCTATTTTGGACCACACCTCATCTACACTGTCACTGTCATTTTGTTATTCTGGCTCAGAAGGTGATTTTTACAGTTGCTGTGTGAAATCACTGTTCAGGACCAATTAACAAAATGACAGTTCCAGTGTTCACGAGGTGGGGTCCCAAAACGACATTGAAAATTTGGTAAAAAATTCCAAAAAATGCCTGAGTTTTGTGCGTCCATTTAATTTTTCCTATGCAAGCACATAACTTTGGTACTTTTCAATATTTTGCTGACAAATTTTCACATTGCCATTTTTTCGCACCACCTCATGAACAGTACAGCTGTCATTTTTAATATCCTGCCTGGAACATGTTTTCACACCTGTGATGTGGAATGTCATGTTTGCTGCATGAAATCACCTTTTGAAACTGATTAATGAAATGACAGCACCAGTGTTCATGAGGTGGGATCCCAAAAAGTTATGTTGAAAATGTGGTGTAAAAATTCCTAAAAATGCCTGAGTCACATGTGTCCGTTGAATTTTTTCTATGCACATGTATAACTTTGGTACTTTTTAATATTTTGCCACCAAATTTTCAACATAGCCATTTTTTTCACACCACCTCATGAATAGTATAGCTGTCATTTTTCATATCTTGCCCAAAATGTGTTTTTGCACCTGTGGTGCAGAATGGCATTTCAGCATGGATTTTATATTTTTCACCTACGGGGTTCATGAGGTGGGGTCATAAGAAGACTTTGCTGAAAATCTGGGGTCAAAATATGAAAATGTGCCAACCATATGACCATTCATTGCAATTCCACTACACGCGCTTGTAATTGAGAATTTTAAATATTTTTACCCAAGATTTTCTACGTAGCCTTCTTATTACCCCACCTCATGTATGTCACAGCTGTTACTTTTCAAATCCTGCCCACAATATGTTTTTTCACCTGTGGCACAGAATGCCATTGCAGTTGTGCATAATTATGTTTACCTTGCACTTCACAATTTATCTGTACTGGGGTACATGAGGTGGGCTAATAAGATGGCTATGCTGACAATTTGGTCACTGTTGTTCAACACATGGGGCCCTGCTCTGCCACACCAACATACATATGTGCATCTGTGGAGGACTGGTGCAGGACCAGAGGGCCCAGTGCTTCTACAGTAAAATAAGGATACTATTATATTGTACTATCTCAAAAAGTAAGGAAATTCATTGAAAAAAACATTGTTAATACATCAGTTAGGGTTCATATTAAAGTGACAAAGATATGGAAATGTGGTGTTAGGGTTTCTAACCCTAACACCCCACCTCACACCCCCACCCAAACATACCACCCCACTCCCCACCCTCCACACACCAACAGGTGTCAGAGTGTGCCTTGGGGTCATTGGCCCTAATGCGCACCCCATTCTCCAATACTGTACCATCTCAGCTTCCTTACACATGGAATGGGGTGACTATTAGGACTGATGACCTCAAGGCACACCCGACACCTGTTGGTGTGTGGAGAGTGAGGGTGGAGTGGGGTGGTAGGGTTGGGTGGGGGAGTGAGTTGGGGTGTTAGGGTTGAGAACCTTAACACCACATTTCCATACTTTTGTCACTTTAATATGAACCCTAACTGATGCATTAACAAAGTTTTTTGCAATTAATATATTACAAAGGCACGGTCACACCCTTATAGTTAGGGTTGAGAAGGCAGTTTAATGTTAAACCTCAAATTTAGCACTTTAAAAACTTTACAACCATTAACAGATTTGCATGAAAATTGGTATGCACTGTGCCGTGGGTACACCTCTTGATGTACCAATTTTCGTTTTGATTGGATTTGCAGATTTTGCACTGCGCATAGTGAAAAAACAGTACAATTTGCCTTTTTTGGCTGTTTTTTCCTCATCACGCTGTGGCCACACCATTTGGAAAATTTGGTCTGACACTTTTGGGGCAGAAAGAGCTTGCCCCAAAGAATAAGCCAGCACTGGTTTGGTGAAATAATATTAATGCGTTCCAAAGTTATTCAATTTTGAAATTTCAAGTTCTGAACATGTTCAGTTCAGTCTTTTGGATAGCTGCATGATATGAAAAGGGATTTGGGCCTCACGAAAAGGGATTTTGACAGCTCACAAATAGGAATCATTAGAATCTCTTTTCATCAGGAAAAAATTCCTTTTCATCAGCTGTCATCTTGTTTTTTGATGTGTTTTTTTAGCCCAAACAAAATGTTGCAACTTTGCCCAGGGATGACTTCTGGAGACATCCAAGTATGTATTTTGTTCATGTGAACATCCTTTACTGTTCTGTACCTTTGCCTTACTTTTATGTTGCCTCAGAATGCTAATTTTTTATTTTAAAAATCCTTTTTTGCAAATCGCTTCCGTTTTGTTTTCACAATGCGAAACAGAATTTTGTCACCTCACGAAAAGGGAATTTCTTCTTGCGAAAAAAGGATTACTGGCAGGGCCATCTGATCTCACAACTCCCATTCCTTTTTGTGAGCTGTCAAAATCCCTTTTCATCAGCCGATTCTCTTTTTGTGAGGTGTCAAAATCCTTTTTGATGGCAATCCTTTTTAGTCAGACGAATTCCCTTTTCACGAAGTGTCAAAATCCTTTTTTGCATCGTGAAATGGGATTTTGACTGCTCTCGAAAAGGGATGGTCATCAGGGCAATCTGGTCCCAGAAGCCCTAATCCTTTTTTGCATTATCAAAAAGGATTTTGACACCTCGCAAAAAGGGAATCAGCTGATGAAAAGTGATTTTGACGCTCACAAAAATGAATTATAAAAATGTATCCCTTTTTGTGAGCTGTCAAAATCCCTTTTTGTCAGCCAATTGCCTTTTCATTAGGTGTCAAAATCCTTTTTTGCATAGTGAAAAAGGATTAGGACTTCTGGGACCAGATGGCCCTGCCCTTAATCCTTTTTTGCCAGATGATTTCCTTTTTTGTGAGGTGTCAAAATTCTTTTTTGCACCACGAAAAAGAATTTTGACACCTCACAAAAAAGGATATTTTAATTTTACTGTTTCTTTGTCACTTTGCTGCAGAGAAATGGTTAGGAGTTTCGTGCTGAAATCTGAAGGATACTAAGAGCTTGCCCAGAGATGTGACTTTTGTTGGTTTGGTGATAACATTTACATAGCTTCAGTATGTATAACATTCCAAACTTTTGAAATTTCCCATAGGATAACACTGTGGTGGGTGCAGTACCTTTCAGCAGCTATATCTCAAAAATGCTGGGAGATGCAGATTTTTCACTGAACGCAACTTAAGCAATGATATAGGTTGCTAGGCCTTGATTATAACTGCCGTGGAATGTTTTCCAATAATCCAATGGTTACTGTGATATTGTGCCATTTGTAGCACAAGGGTTACTTGGAATGTCTGTAGCCCTGTGCTTTGTCTACCCTTATGGACATGTGGAGCGCAGGGTCTGAAGACTCTGCACTCCCACCCCTAAAGATGTTGTGGAGCAGGGTTTGTGGGGCACTGTGTTGTGGCAATAAATGGTGTGGGAGTGCAGTGTCTGAAGGACCCTGTGCTCCCACCTCTAAAGATGCTGTGGCACAGGATCTGTGGGGCACTGTGATGTAGCCTGGCATGCTGTGGGAGTGCAGGGTGCAATGGAACCTGCATTCCCACCCCTAAGTACATTGTGCCGCAGGCTCCATGGGGCAGTGTGCTGTGGCCTGATATGCTGTGGGAGCACAGGGTATGAAGGACCATGCACTCCCAGACCTAAATATGCTGTGGCACAGGGTATGTGGGGCACTTTGTTGTGGCATTAAATGGTGCTCCCACCTCTAAAAATGTTGTAGTGCGGGGTCTCTAGGGCACTGTGTTGTGGCCTGGCATGCTGTAGGAGTGCAGGGTGCAATGGAACTTGCACTTCCAGCCATAAGTATGTTGTGCTGCAGGCTCCATGGGGCAGTGTGCTGTGGCCTGACATGCTGTGGAAGCACAGTGTCCAAAGGAACCTGTGCTCCCACCCCTAAAGATGTTGTGGTGCAGGATCTATGGGGCACTGTGATGTGGCCTGACATGCTGTGGGAGCACAGGGTCTGAAGGAACTTGATCCCCCACCCCTAAAGATGTTGTGCTGCAGGGTAAATGGGGCAATGTGCTGTGGCCTGACATGCTGTGGGAGCATAAGACTATGCACTCCCACCCCTAAAGACATTGTGGTGTGGGAGCTGTGGAGCACTGTACTGTACTGTGACATGACATGCTGTGCCATGGGGTCTGTGGTGCACTGTGCTGTGGGAGTTTAGGGTCTGAAGTTACCTGCACTACCACCCCTAAAGACATTGTGCTGCAGGATCAGTGTGGCAGTGTGCTGTGGTCTGACATGCTGTAGGAGCAAAGGACTATGCACTCCCACCCCTAAAGACATTGTGGTGAGGGGGCTGTGGGGCACTTTGCTGTGGCTTGAGATGTTGTGGGAGTGCAGGGTCAGCACAAGACACTGTAGTGCAGGGTCCATGGGGCATTGTGTTGTGGCCTTTCATGGTGAAGGAGTGAAGGACCCTGCTCTCCCACCCCTAAAGACATTGTGGCACTGGGTCTGTGGGGCAGTGTGCTGTGGCCTAATATACCATGGAAGTGAAGCACCCTGTGCTCCTACCACTAAAGACATTGTGGCATGGGGTCTGTGGGGCACTGTGCTGTTGTCTGAGATGTTGTGGGATCCTGTGCTCCCACCCGTAATGATGCTGTGGCACAGGGTCTGTGGGGGGACTGTGCTGTGGCATGAGGTGCTGTGGCATGGAGTCTGTGGGGCACTGTGCTGTGGACTGACATGCTGTAGGAGTGCAGGGTCCAGGGACCCTGTGCTCCTACCCCTAAAGATGTTGTGGCATAGGGTCTGTGGGACACTATGCTGTGACCTTACATTGTGTAGGAGTGCAGGGTCCTGCAGGGTCCAAAGGACCCTGCACTCCCACCCCCTAAAAATATTAACAATCTCATGAGTGATTCTGTGTGATAAGTCTACAACCCTTCATATACACCTACTGTATACATGCTGTGTTCTGCACAATAGCAACTTTTACATTTAAACTACTCTGGGCTGTACCACTATAGCTCGTGTTAAGAGCAGAGCACAACTGATGATACATGTTCTGTTGTCTTATGTTATTTAGCATTGACCAGTCCTGCCACATATTGTGTGTGACACCTCTTTAGATGTTTGAAGCTATCTTAATGCAAACCTATAGGTAAACTCAGGACACAGGGCTTGTCACACATTCTCTGTTACATATCCTTAGCCAGTTATATAACACCTCATTAGAGAAGTATGATGCACCGCTGTACAGATAGTTTGCTGAAGTAGTAGTGTTGCATTGCATGTTTTACATTTTATTTTTTGATTTTTTACACTGAGAAAGCAGTATCTTTCATAGAGGATAACAGATGTTATTTGATGAATAACCATGTTGCAATCTCTTTGAGATGTTGTCAGGACAACGTAAACCTCGAGAACGCAGCTGAAGAGTTTTACTATTGTCCTGGCAACCTCGAGAAGAGATTTCGGCAAGGTTGTTCACAGAACAACATTCATTACATTTTTTTGTGTATGAGAAACAAGTATAACATAATTTCTCATATTTCTTTTTGCTCCCCATAGCACTGCTCTCCATAAGAGACAGCACTCAATGCCACTGCCATTTGTTGTGAGCCACTACTTCAGATGTGATTATTCGCAGATCGGTTCCAGTCATAATCCTATTGCTATGACACACTCAAAAGTGGTTAACGACACCCTGACACCACAGTGATGGGAGTACAAGGAAATAATGCTGATGATTTTTACTGGTAATAAGGCTCTCCCATACATTATAATACAATAATGCAATGTCATTCTCATCTTTGCAAGTGGTTGTAACGACTTTTCCCTCACAAATGAAAAGAAGTATATCTATTATTTCTACATACTGAATATGATTCATACAACTGCTGAAAAGTTTCTAAACAGAAAACACCCATTTGATAACTACAATAAGACAGTATTGGGTATGTGCATAGAACAGATTTTAACACATCTTAAGTGGTTGTAGGTACTTGAACTGTGGGTAGCATGTTTTTCTACACCCTGGATAAGTGTTGCAATCAGTTTTCATGCACATCCTATTCTGTTGCATTCTTTGCTTATGTTGCAAGTTGAGACAGTGCAGTTCTGTAGTTCTTACATGCCCATGTTCTTCCACAACTAGTGTTGTGGAACTACTGAGGGGTGGAAGTGCACAGCATAACTGTCATACATTGCATAGGAAGCTATGACCTTAGAAGTACCAGCAGTGACAATATGACAAAATTCATCTTTCTATGTATTTCAGCATGTAACCTTTGCTATTGACTATGTTGCCCTATGGATAAAAGAGTCAGACAACCTTTTGAATTAAACATATTTTCTAACTTTACTTTTCTTAAAAGGCATATATATATATATATATATATATATATATATATATATATATTAGAGGCAAAAAACTGTTTAATGCATCAGTTAGGGTTGTTCCATAGTGACAAAAGTGAGGAAATTCGGTGTTAGGGTTGAAAGCACCCCTTGGACCCCTCCAGCCCACCCCCCAGCCAGCATCAGGGTATGCATTGGGGTCATTGGCCCTAACTCTCACCCCATCACATGTATAAAGAAGCTGAGGAATAAGAGAATGGGGTGAGAGTTAGGACCGACTACCCCAACGTGCACCGTGATGCTGGCTGGGGGGGTGGACTGGAGGGGTCCAAGCGATGCTTTCAACCCTAACACTGAATTTCCTCACTTTTGTCACTGTAGAAAAACCCTAACTGATGCATTAAATGGAGTTTTTTGCCTCTAATTTCCATTCTTTTTGAGAATGATGATGAGAAATAATGAATGTAATGCGTCGATGGGAGCGCGGGGCCCTTTGGGCCCCGCACTCCCACCACATGATGTCTTGTAACATAGTAACAGAAACAGCAACACAAACAGAAGCACCAATAGTGGTGCACATGGTAACATAAACATAAATGGTAAAGGAAATGTTAATAGAAACGTAAGCACAAAGTGGCGCCAAAGCGAACAGTGACGCAAACGGACATTGAAGCACATATGAAAATACAACTGGTAATGTGAACAGTGATGGCAGCAGTATTTTAAATGCAAATGTTAAGTGTCACAGCAAAAAGAATGTGAAAGGAAACAGAAATGGAAACGCGAAAGCAAGCGCACACGTAAATGCAAACCGTTACGCGCAGAAGCAGGGTACCACTATACTAGCAGAAAAGTAATAATGCCAGAATTTTTTTAGTGCTTTATGGGGTTAGGTACCAAATCCCAACATGTGAAATCCTGACAATTTAAATCCTATCACTGTTTGCCTGACATATCTAGTGCCTGACGGTTACAATGCCCAACTGCCCAAATCCCAGCCCTGACAAAATTGTGGAAGATATAAGTTCAGTATAGTGAAGCAGATGCAATATTCTTCATTGTGCTCCAGGAAAAGAAATACTGCACATTATTGAAAAAAAAACCTAAGCAGACTGAGTGCATTCAAACTTAGAACGATGTCATGTCTGACGATCAGTGCCAGTTGAAAGTCAAGTCCGTGAAATAGTTTTTCACAGTGCTGACCGTGACTTATATAAGAAAAAATGTCACCTATGACGGGCATATGCACATTTTACATAATTTTTTTGTTCAGCTTTGCACTTTGTTTTCTTGTCTGAGGCAAATAGAATGAATATGGAAACTCCTGGCTTTTAAGAAGTGTCATTTAAAAAATACAGTACAACTTATAGTGACAGATAATACCCTCAGACATATACATGAGGGTTAGGTCTATCGCACCAGTGCAATGGTTTATTGCCAATTCATAAATCAACAGAAATTAGACATTTTTAAAAAAAAATGCATCTGCTTGCAATTTTTGACTGATATTGAAAGTCACACTGTATTGTACTTCTCTGGAAACAAATCATGAATAACTAAAATTCCTATGTAATAAGCTTGTTCCAGCATAGGTTTTTACATATGGTTGAACTTGCACTTGCTGATTCTGGTGGGAAAAACAGTGTATAGCAATATCAATTAATTATTTGTATCCCATCTGAAAGGATTATGAGTTACTGTATTAAATCATATACAGTGCCTGGGATACACTCATGATGTCTCTACCTGCATCTCAAGTATAAGCGTCTGCTTCTGCTATTCCTTTTACTGTTTCTAAAACAAAGCCAGATTCCAACACAAGGTGTCTCTCTCCAGCTCCTGAAGACAGGTCGCTGATTCTGAACTTAAAGGATATGAACTGGTAAAAAAAGTGAGCTTTAGGGGATGTTCAAATAATTTTACATTTCCTTGATGAACTGTATCCTTTAAAACGTTGTTCTATTCTATGCCTCCTATTGCTAGATATTAAATTCCCTGTAAGCATTCATTTATGTGCCTGGATCCCACCCCAAATACACACACACACACACACACACACACACACACTCAAGAGAATATATATCTGCCCATTGTACAGTCTGAGCAAAAGATTTCAGGGTGGCATTACACACATTTTATGTGCATCCTAGCTCTCCTTTTTGGGGAATATTAATGCAATATGTTGAATATTGTAATCCCCTATCAGGTTCTGGTTGAGAACTGTGCCTGTCTGAAATAAATTAAATCCCAGCGGCTGAGATTGTTTTTTTTTTTTTTTGGGGGGGGGGGACACAACAAGATTCAGATCATTGGCCTATGGAGCGATCCATAACATTTCAAATTTAAGTGGCCTGGGGATGGTGTTTGAAAGCACACCTGCACACAACAGGTTTTACTGACAACCCCAGATTACATTGGTGGCACTGGCTTGTGGCATTAATGGAGAACTCATAGAGGATTCCATAACACGGTGCTGCATGCTCAAAAGACTGGTTACACAGAAATAGTTCACTGCAGATTTTCAACTGGTGTGTCTACCCTTTACCCATTCCAGTGTTTGTTAAGTCAGGGCATTTTTAAAGAATGATGAATGTCACATTATCTGACAATGAGGTGCTTTCCCAGATGTGTTGGTAATTGCAAGCAATTAGAAAAAGACAATAACCAAATGAAGACAGCATGAACTCTATTTCACCAAACTGTCTCCAGCCATCAAGTTATGACAACAGCCAGTCTGACTTGATATGTATGCAGCTGTCCTCTTAGGTCAGTGAATGACTAAATGTTGTAACTTTGTTACTATGTGTGGATGGCAGCACTGCTGCATAGATGAGTGAATTTATGATTTGTAATATGCTCTCAGCACCAATCTGAAACTGCTTTTGAAAAAGTAATTGACCTACAATGATTGCTGCATGTACTATAACAATATGACTCTCAAAGAAATGAACATTCACCTGGGTGTTGGCCATATATGGCTACAACATATTCAGAAGAGACAGGGCGGGTAGGAAAGGATGAGGAGTGGTACTGGTTGTATAAAATGACATAAGGGCCACAGAGATCAAGGCGGAAAAAAGTGGTGGAGAGATATTTCACATATTTCACAGGTGTTTCTGCTCAGTCTTTACTGAGGAAGAGGAGGGGAATGGGTCTGAAGTCATTACAATGGGTGGGATTAGAGCAGCAAAAACAGACACAGGTCCCTTTACACGAAGAAGGGTACTTCAGCAATAGGAAGTATTAAGAGTTGATAAAGCAATGGGTACAGATGGGATGTACCCCAGGGTCCTTAATAAACTAAGAGAGGTTGTGGGTGAACCGCTGGCAATTCAGTTTGGACAATCACTGGAAACAGGTGTGGTACCCAAAGACTGGAGGACAGCTGATGCAGTCCCCTTATACAAAAGTGGGAACAAAGAGGGAGCGGAGAACTACAGACCACTCAGCATCAGCTCGGTAGTGGGGCAGATCATGGCAGCACTACTAAAGGAGAGATTGGTGAAACCATCTCTGTGAAGAAATACTACCTCACATTTCCTCTGAGCCGTACCCCCTCTATCTTCAAATTTGGCACCCTTGTTTTTGCACATCTATTTTTCACAAAGATGCTACCCTATTGGACTTTGTTGATGCACTTGAGGTATTTGCGAAAGTTTTATCAGGTATTTCTCTCCTCTTTTCTCTTGAGGCTATACATCATTAGTTCATTTAGTCTTTCTTCATATGTTTTCAGATGCAGACCTTCCCTCATTGTGGTTTGCCTCTTCTGGAAAGCATCCACCCTGTCTATAAGAGATGTGGTCTCTAGAACTATGCACAGTACTCCAGATGGTGTATTACCAACTGTCTATACTGGGGGCCAACAACTTCCTTTTTTCTACTGGTGATGCCTCTCCCTATGCATTCCAGTATGCCCCCAGCCCTCCATACTGGCTTCTCATATTCATGTCACACCTTCAGGTCCTCTGATATGACTCCCCCCAAGTCCCTTTCCATTTTTGTTGTTGTCAGTATGGGACACCATACCATTGTGTACTCATTCCCAGTGTTTTTTCCCCAGGTGCATTACCTGCACTGCTTTGCACTGACCTGCTTACCTATACATTTAACCATTCCTCCAACATTGCCAAGTCCATTGTCCTCCTTTCCGCACACTTGTGTACGTAACCCGTTGCAGATCTTTGTGTCATCTTCAAAGAGACATACTTTCCCATCCAGTCACCCAGGTCATATAAACATAGACTTTGACGCAGATAAGGACCGCTGGCCCACGTGAGTCTGCCCATTCTTACCCAGGATAGGCCGCAGATCCTAGTCAACCAACAGCCCATTTCTTCCTAACCCCCACAAGAACTGCCTTATGTCTGTCCCATGCATTCTTGAATTCTCCCACAGTTTTACACCCCATGACTTCCTCAGGAAGGCTGTTCCATGCATCCACTACCCTCCCTGTGAAAAAATACTTCCTCACATTACCCCGGAACCACCCCCCATCTTTAAATTGTGTCTCCTTGTTCTTGCACGTCTCTTTTTCTGAAAGATGCTACCCTCTTGGACTTTGTTGATTCCACTGAGGTACTTAAAAGTTTCTATCATGCCCCCCCTTCTTTCCTCAAGGGTATACATATTAAGTTCTTTAGTCTCTCCTCGTGACGGCTTCTCTTGCAGACCCTGCACCATTTTAGTTTCCTCCTCTGGGCTGCCTTTTTATCCTGTCTATGTCCTTATGAGATGGGGTTCCAGAACTGGACGCATATCCAGATGGGGTCTCACCAACTGTCTGCACAGAGGGATAACAACTTCCTGTTTTTACTGGTGACACCTCCCTATGCATTGCAGTATAACCCCAGCCCTCCCTACTCTTCTTCACATTGTTTGCGAACCTTAAGGTCATCTGATTTGATTACCCCTAGGTCCCTTTCCTTTTGTTATTACTACCTCCCCACCTTGTAATCTTCACCTGGGTTCTTGTTTCCAGGTGCATTATTTTTTCACTTTGCATTGAATCCTAGCTGCCACACTTCTGAACATTCCTCCAACCTTACCAAGTCCCTTCTCATCCTTTCCATGCCTCCTTGTGTATCAACCCTGTTGCAGATCTTGGTGTCATCTGCAAAGAGGCATACTTTTCCTTCCAGTCCCTCTGCAATGTCACTTATAAAGACATCAAAAAGGAATGGACGCAGTACTGAACCCTGCGGTACCCCACTAGTAACCGCTCTTTCTTCAGAGTGGACTCCATTTACAAGACGTTAAAAAGGCCTGTCACAGGCACTGAACCCTGTGGCACCCCTCTAATAACCCTTCTTTCTTCACTGTGGACTCCATTTATTATTACTCGCTGTGTCTAATTTTCCAACCAGTGTATAACCCAGGCTACCACCCTGGTACCCACTACCAGCTGGCTAATTTGGTTTATTAATCTTTGGTGCGTGATCTGTGTCAGATGCATTGGTAACGCCTGCAGGGTACTGTCCACAGCCCCTCCTGGTCTACTGTTTTGGTCACCTCGGCTAAATAAATCACTTGCATTTTATGACATTACCTTCTAGCTGTGGAATCCATCCAAAGCAAATAGGAGTTTGTGGATGAATAGGCAGGACATTACCAGCTGGAAAAGGAGGTCAGCATTCACCTGTACAAGACACTAGTGAGGCTCCACCTGAGTAGCAGTGCACAGTTCAGAGACTCACTTACCTAAGTACGTGAGAGAGAGGGTAGAGACGGTTCGAGGAGGAAAAAAGATGTTACCTGATTGTATCACAAGTCCTATGAGGAAAGGTTGAAGTAATTGAATATGTAATCCCTGGAGGAGAGGAGGGAGAGGGATGATAGAACATACAAGTCTCTGTGTAGGAGGTACAGGGTAGAGCGAATCCTACTTGTAAGTGAAAAAGATGTTCCTGGACTAGAGAGAATAGGATGAAGTTTGAGGAGGTTATGAGGAAATGTGAGAAAGAATTTCCTCACAGAACGGTTAGTGGATTCAGTGCAACACCTTGCTGAGTAGTGTGGGGGCTGAAACAATCACTGTATTGAAGAATGCATGGGATAAACATAGTTGAATTAGGGAGGCCAGGGAGGGCAAAAGACTTTAGAAACACATAAACTGATCTTGCAAGTACCAGTGGGCATACCATGTGGTCATGTGCTTATCTGCTGACACTGTCTATGCATCTATGTATATATCTAACTTTGGTCCATGCCTTCGTTACCTCCCTGCCTGGACTACTGCAATGCCCTATACTTAGGGCTCATGGGGGGTTGTACTTCGTCAGTTGCAGCTAGTGCAGAATGCAGCAGCCAGTCTTCTTGACTGGTTCTTCTCAGGTCCAGTCATATAACGCCTGTGTTCCGCGGACTGCACTGGCTGCCAGTTTGTTGGCAAATCACCATCAAGGTCGGTTTGCTGACCTATAAGGCCCTTCATGATCAGTGACCTGCTTACCTGAAAGATCTTCTTTTAAGCCTACTGTCCCCCCCGCTCTCTCTGATCCACTGATGAGGGATTGCTGGAGATTCCCAGGGTTCACTTAAAAACTTCAGGGGCAAGATCTTTTAGTTTTAAGGCCCCCACCCTGTGGAATTCTCACCTACGGGCTAGCGAATTGCCCGACTCTCCAAAGCTTTAAAGTAGCCTTGAAAACCTACCTTTTTAGCAAAGTTTTTAATGATTGTTGATTATTTTAATCTTGTTTTAAATATTTATTGTCTTATGTAATTTGTACAGGTGCCTTGTTTTAAGAAAGGCACCTCATATAAATAAAGATTGATTGATGATGATGATTGATTGATATCATCACATACTGTATTGTCGAATGTGTCTTGCCTACACTTGTGCCTAAGTTTGTTTTATGACAGCCTGTTCCAGACACTAGTTTTCTTCTAAATATTCGTTATTCACAATCGCTGTACCTGAGCGGCTATAACAATAATCCGATGATGACTGAAGTGTGGGATAAAAAAAAAAAAATGGGCAGTCAATGATGTAATTGTCGCATGCTGCACTGTGCATGCCATCGGAACAATTCCATGTTTCATTAGTTAGAAGGCCATCGTTCTGTGCACATGCATATATTTTAACTTTTTGTTATATATCTGGGGCAATATGAGTGCATTTTTTCACCTTTAAATGTCCCATTACTGAAAACCAATGTAATATTCTTTTCACAGAAAGGGTGGTGGATGCGTGTAATAGCCTACCTCAGGAAGCAGTGGATATGAACAGTGCAGCGCTTGAAACAGCCATGGGATAGGCATATGGAGCAATATAGATGAGTATGATAGATAGGCCACAGACAGAGTACAGGCTGATGGCACATTTAATTCGATAAAAAAGAAAAGGGCAGACCTGGATGGGCCTTAAGGTCCTTATCTTGCCTTCAACTTCTATATGTTTCTATGTAAACAAGGCCTGCAGGCTACTGCTGGGAGCCCCTTGGTGCACCCACATTTTGGTTCTGCTGTACTCCACCACCAACTTGCTCAACCTTGAAGAAAGACTCACTTCCAAACCTGCCTTCTTGTAAAAAAAGACCCTGTTAGGGGTCTGGGTTGCCACCACCTCTGCAGCATGCCTCCCCGTCTCCACCCGCAGCACTGTCAAAACCTCCATTATTGTCCCAGGGTAATGACCTCTATGGCCTGTGGAGATCCTCTGTTATCAGGCTCCTCCTGGTTCAGTCTCTCCAAGTCAACATAGCTGACTCCACTATGCTTGGTCCTTTCAAGGTCTCTCTCAGAACCATCTTGACAAGCACTCTGCTGCTGCAACTGCACATAATCCCCCACCTGCCATTACCTTTCTACCCTAGGCTGGGTCAGCCCTGTCTACTTTTTGCTGTAGATGCCTGGGTCTCAGTCAACATCTCTTGACTATTGTAATAAACTATCTCGGTTGCTACCCGGCCGTGGTACCTGTATGTATATTATGACTACTATGATCTACCTATTACCATGCTGCACCACTATTCAATTGCTAACACTTTTCGCTTTTTTCATCTCATTGTTATGTTATTTCCATGTTTTGTTTGCTGTGAAGTCTTGCTGTCTTGACGATGTGCCTTTGTAAGTGAGTCTATGAGTCAAAGGTCTATACACCGGTGATCTAATAAATAAATAAATAAGTAAAAACAATAACTGCAACCAATCGCCCCTACAGTTCAGCTTTGGGTGACGAATCCTATGCGTGACATGTTCTTTGGAGTGGATCGGGGGTAAAGGTGGTGACCAACTGTTAGATTAATAAAGTAGTTGCTTCTGAAGGCAGGAGTATGTTATGTCCGGAGGATGGTGCAGGCATATATCAGGTCGAGTCCACTGTGGTTCAGTTTGTCCATCAGTGACAGTAGGGGATAAGAAAGTGGTGTTCCACTCAATATAAGAGGGTTTCAACGTAATGTGTGCATGGATACTACACATAGACTTTGGGCGGAGGAAGAAGAGGAGAAAGGCAAGAATTTAGCACTCTGTATGCCCTTTTCAATTACTCCATTAATATGCAAATTAAAAAATTCTCCTGCTACTGTCCTTTCTCTGACTGCACATCCATCACTCAAAAATATAACACTATGAATTCAAAAATAGTGCTCTTCCAGACTTGCAGGAGCCAGCCCAGTCTTCCAAATTGAGGTTTACACATAGAGCTATTATCCCACTATAATCTTCATCACTGTGTAAGGTTGCATTTCATTAGCGAAGAATGGCATTCATTAATTACATTCAAACCTAAACTGTTACTCAATCACCTCCTATTGTCACCTGTTTTCTGCCCATTTTGATTGCCTTTTTCATTGAGAAGTAGAGAACATCAGCATTGCTACCACACAATTGCGGTGTGCTCATTGCATACTGCCTCAGGAGTGCCAAAACAGATCATTATAGTCCATGGTTATGCTTTCAGTGTCAAGCTGTCACTGACAATTTTCATGCATTCTAGTGCTCTGCAAGCTACTGCCCTGTGAGTCAAGCAACCTATATGCTCACCAGCTGACATATGGCAGGCTGATGGCCTATTTCTCTGTTATTTCATGGATAAGGCAAAGGTGCACACCTATAGCTGCATTCTGCTGTTTCCGCATGCCTTTGGGATTGATGGTACACCACTGCCTCAGGGGATTTGAGATGGGAGTAAGGGGGGAAAGTTAGACAGTGATGTTTACTGAGCTTTGGACGCTCCTGGTGATAGTGGTGTTGGGAGGTGGTGGGTGGCAGCAGTCACCGAGACTTATGCCACTGGCAAGACAGATTGGGATATAAACATGCAATAGTCTGTTACATCACTATTCTGAAGAGATGGTGTTGAGATAGGTGGATTGTGGGTAGACTTTATCATTCATGATATACTACCATACTAACATACTAAAAGTAAGCAGAATCGGCCGGATGGTATCTCGTGTCTGCTTGATAGCCAGCCTCCTACTGGGTGTTTGCTTTTCCTCCACCCCTGAGGCCAAAGAGAGGCTCATCTTCAGCTTCAATTTTCCCTTGTATCTGTCCCACCCCTTCTTTAATTCCTCCACTGCGCCCTTCTCCACCAGACTCCCAGGCAGTGCATTCCATGGCTCCACCACCTTCACAGTGAGGTACTGTCTCTTGCATTCCCCCCAGTAATTTCCCCCTCTAGCTTCCACATGTGCCCCCGAGTTGTTCCCCCCATCTGTAGTCTGAACATCTCATTGGCTCTGCCTCTGTTGATTCCTCTACACATTTGAATACAACTATCATGTAGCCCCTATCTCTCCTTTCCTCCAGCAAGTACAGCCCAAGTACATCCACCTTTCTTCCTATGGCCCGCCCAACCACCATGCCCTGTATCATCATTGTTCCTCTTGTCTTGGAACCGCTCTATCAGTGCTATGTCCAACTTTGAGATGAGGTCTCCAGAACTGTACACAGTACACTTAGATGCTATCTAACCAGGGCATTATACATTGGGAGGATCACCTCTCCGCATGGATGTAATCTCTGGCTATGCAGCCCAGTATCTGGTTTGCTTTTTTCCAAGTTCTTCTGCAATTTTATGTATTATTCATTTTGGCCATCTACCACCACCCTAAGTACCTCTTTGCTCATGTGGCTTTCTTAGTGATACCACCACCCCCGGTGTGGATACATGTCCTTGGTTGCTGGCCCCCACCATTGCATCACCCTACACTTCCTGCATTAAAAGTCAATCGCCACCTCTTTGACCACCACTCCAGGGTATCCTGGTCCCTCTGGACGGTCTGTCTTGCTTCTTCTATGTGCGCTAGCGCTCCCAGTTCTGAGACATCCACCACTACAGCGGTTTGCATCTCCATGTATCCTCAACTCTGTCAGTTAAAAACAAACCTCCTGTCATTCCCCCTGAATCATTCTTCCTTCTAATGTCATGCTGTGTCCTCTTGTCCTGCTATTTTGCGTATATTGAAACATGTTACAGTCTTTGACCCATTGATGGCCTTTTTCTGTTGTTTTCATCATATCACCGCTTCCCAGCTGTGCTCTATGTTATACATATTGAGGAGGAAGTGATACCTTCTGTATAACTGTTGGTGAGGACGCACCCAGGTACTGCATGCAGTTTTGGAGGCCACACTTAAAGAGGGACATTTAACTCCTGGAGAGGGTCCAGAGGAGGGCAACCAAAATGATTTGGGGCTTGGGGGACAGGACCTATGAGGAGAGGCTCGAAGAGCTAAATATGTACACATTGGAAGAGAGAAGGGACCAGGGGGACAACAAGGTACTTTCCCAGATGTGTTGGTAATTGCAAGCAATTCAAAAAAGACAATAACCAAATGAAGACAGCATGAACTCTTTTTCTTTAAACTGTCTCCAGCCATCAAGTTATGACAACAGCCAGTCTGACTTGATATGTATGCCGCTGTCCTCTTAGGTCAGTGAATGAAAAAATGTTGTAACTGTGCTGTTATGTGGATGGGCGCACTGATGCATAGATGAGTGAATTTGTGATTTGTGGCTATGCTCTGCACCGATCTGAAACTGCTTTTGAAAAGTAATTGACCTACAATGATTGCTGCATGTACTATAACAATATGACTCTCAAAGAAAGAACATTCACTTGGTGTTGGCCATATCTGGCTACAACATATTCAGAAGAGACAGGGTGGGTGGTAGGAAGGATGAGGAGTGGTACTGTATGTATAAAATGACATACAGCCACATACTTGTATACCTCTATCATGTCCCCTTTCTCCCTCCTCTCCTCCAGGCAGTACATATTCAATTCCTTCAACCTGTCCTCATCGGAGTTGAGATGCAATCCATGTACCATCTTTGTTGCCCTCCTCTGAACCTTCTCTATCCTGTCTATGTCCTTACGTAGGTAAGGTCTCCAGAACTGTACACTGTACTCCTGGTGGGACCTCACTAAATATCTTGTATAGTGTAAATATGACCTACCTTTTCCTGCTGGTGATGCTCTGCTCTGCATCGGAGCATCAGATTTTCTTTACCTGCCCTTGTCACACAGCTTCCATACCTTCAGGCCATCAGAGATAATAACACCAAGATCCCATTCCTGCTTGGTATGCTATACCCTAACCCCCAACTGATATTGTGCCAGTGTTTTGTTCCCTATATGCATTATCTTGCACTTCTTTGCATTGAATTTCAACTTATAAACCCCCTCATCATTCTTCAATTTTCAGCAGGTCCCTTCTCATTCTGTCTACACCCTTGGTGTGTCTACTCTGTTACAGACCTTGTGTCATCAGAGAACAGAGAAATTATGCCTTCTAGGTCCTGTAGCTATTTCACAGATGAAGATGTTGAATAGACCGGTCCCAGCACTGATCACTGTGGTACCTAACTAGTCACTGTTCCTCTGTGGAGTGACAGCCATTTACCATCACCTCTGTGTCCTGCCTCACAGCCAGTTACCACCCACCACACTACTGTCCTGCCCACACCCATATTCCCTAGTTTGTGCAATAGTCTTCTATGTGGCACAGTGTCAAAGGCCTTGCTGAAGTCCAGATATGCCATGTCCACTGCCTCCCTGATCCACCTCCCTAGTCTCCGCGAGTCAAAATTCAAATAGGTTGGTCTGACCTGACCTCCCCTGGTGAAACCATGCTGCCTTGGGTGCTGCAGTCCATTGGACAACCAGGTGTTACAGTGCTTCCATGCTCTTTCACCGCTACAGAGGTGAGGCTGACTGCGATGTAGTTCCCCGCCTCTCTTGTTCCAAGTTTTGTATAAGGACTACATGTGGTGTCCTCCAGCCTTTGGTACCTCCTCTGTTTCCTGTGATAGGCTAAACAGGATTGCCAGAGGTTCCGCCACCACCTCTTAGTTCTTAAGGACCCTGGGCTGCACACCATCTAGTGATATAGCTTATCCACTATTATTACTTCCAGTTCTTTCAGGACCCGTTCTCGTGTCAAGGGACTGTTCCATTTATGCACCATTCTCATCCCTTGTACCCATTACCCTCTTCCTAGTAAAAATGAGCAGAAATACCTGTTCAGCATGTCTGCTTTACTGTTGTCATCCTCCACGGGACCCATCCTCCTTCTGTCTCACTAGCCTCCTTTGCCCTTCTTTTTTCACTGATGTACCTATAAAGGTTTGGTCCCTACCCATTGATTTTGCAATCTGCTCTTCTGCCTGAGCTTTGGCTTCCTTACTGACCTCCCTGCCTGCCTTGCTTCTCCTGGTACTTCTCCCTATCCCTTCTGCTCATGCTTTTTGTATTGCCTGAATGCAATCTTTTGGCTTCCACTTTCTTTGCTACCTCTTGGAAAACCATAATGGCCTCCTCTCTTCCTTTCCTCTTGCTAACCTGCTTAATGCATAATTCTGTTGCTTGTAACTACATTTTAAATACTGCCCACTGTTCCTCAACACCTGATTCCTGCCCCATTCCCTTAATGCCTCTTTCAAGTATCTTCCCATTTTCCAAAAGTCTGCCCCCCTAAAATCCAGGATACGTGTTTCTGTGTGGTTTGGTTCTCCTTCTTCTGTGATTTAAAACCACAGTGACTGGTGGTCACTGTTACCAAGGTGCTCCCCCACTGTTACCCTCATTGTACTGTCCCCGTTTATGAGCACAAGGTCCAGTATTGTCTTCTCCCAATTTTGTTCTATGACCAATTGCTTGCAGAAGGCACACCGAAGGGATTACAGGATAAATCTGCTCCTAGTTGATGCTGCTGCTTGGATGCTCCAGTCCACATCTGGAATGTTGCCGTCTCCAACCAGTACTTCCTTGCCCTTGTCTGCCATCCTTTTGATGGCTAGCATCAGTTCCCTATATGTTTCTTCATCCTGTGCTGGTGGTCTATAGACCACAATGGTGCTGATGGCTGGCATCATTTTTCTTTCCAGCTTAACCCACAGCATCTCTCCCCCATTTTGTTCCTCCTTGATCTCTGTGGCCCTTATGTCATTTTTCACATACAGTGTCAGTCCTCCTCCCTTCCTATCTGCCAGGTTGCTTCTGAATATGTTGTAGCCAGGAATTGCCATCTCCCAGTCATGGTTATCATTACACCAGGTTTCTGTGATGGTTACAATGTCCATTGTGACTGCCCCATGACAGCTTCCAGATGTTCCATCTTGTTGCTAAGGCTCCTGGCATTGGCACATGGCTTTCCATGATTTTACCTCCTAGACTGTTTAGCTGTTCTACTCCAGCCACTTCCACGCTTTTGTCCTTTATCACTGGTTGCTGCAGATAAGCTGCAGCTACTAATTAACTAACAGTCAACTGTCTCTCACTACCAAGATAACTGCCCATCTCTGTAAGTAACTAATACTGGTTTTGTTTTCGGGGACTCTTCTTAGTTTTAACTTTAATTTGACAGGATGAAGTGTAGTTGGAGATATCTGCAGTCAGTGCCACTAGGACCTAATACTTAGCCTTTGTGAAATAGGCTTTTCGCATGAATGTAATGTTGACTAGTCCAACACCACAACATACCATTATGAAGTCATCGTATTAATGGCTGTGGATGTGTTGAGGCCAATGCATGAAGTGTCATGCTACATTAGTCGAATTATTACCAACACAACAAACTAGTAGTGTCAAAGACTAACACAAGAACATGGCTAATCTTCCATAGAAGATGTAATCTTAGCAGTTTTAAAAAAACTCATACAGTACACATTAATACTAGACCAAGCATATGCAGCATGTTGGCTTCCATGAGCTTATTATGGAGGCATGATACAAAAACTCAAGCAAACCACTAAAAAATACAAACAGCACAAGCTAAGGATGGAAGATGAACAATTGATATTGTGTGTCATGGAAACATGGTACACAGAGAACCATGATTGGGATGTCAACATACTTAGGTACACAAACCTCAGAGGGATTACTGGTGATGGCTGATCTATCTAGTGTGGATGCTGCTTTGTGGCTTGAAGTGAGGGATGCTAGCAGCCTATAATGATGCTGTCTCCAAAGTGTTTGACATCATTGCAATATTGAAAATCTGGTGCAAGTATTAACAATTTGCAAACTTATGAGTATGCGTAGTAACTGCATAACGTATGCCCTAAAACAGTCATTTGTGGAATTTTGCAAATTTTCAACCTAGCCATTTTAAGACCTCTGCTCATGAACAGTGTCATTGTGATTTGCTTAATCTGTCTCAACATTGATCATGCATTCCACCAACTGCGCCATTGCACGCTACATGCACAGAAACACATTTTGGGCAACCTGTGAAAATGACAGTTGTACTGCTCATAAGGAGGTGTGGTAAGATGGCAATGTTGAAAATCTGGAGTGCAATATTAAAAATTCGTGAACTTACGAGATCATGTAGGAACTTGCAAGGCACGCTGGTAAAACAGTAAATCTTAGGAATCTTTTCACCAAATTTGTAACACAGACTTTTTGAGTACACACTCATACCCAGCAGTGTATGTATGTGTAAGTAGGTAATAACATTCTCAGTAGCAGTGCATGAAGCAGACATTTTCTTGGTTTTTATTAACTAGGAAGCATGGCAATGAATAATAGTAATGCAATGCATCTGAAAAAACAACCTTCCTCATGTCAGAGCACTAGCGCTGTTGAGATATATGAAAATATGTATATTCTCTTTATCAGGCAATGATCCGCTTTTTTTTTTATTGATTATGTGCCTGAAGAGACGAAACCACCTGCCTGCTTTGGTATTATATTTCAATACTTGTCCATCCTTCTATAGCCGATAATGACTGTCTCCACTGCTGGGTAGCTTGACTTGGCAGCACTGCTGCAATAACACTGTAGGCATAATTATTGTTTTTAGACTAAATGCATATTGCATTGCTACAAAGTGAGTTGACATTTTGTAGCTTCTGGATTGAGATGTATTCTGTTGTTAACAGTAGTTAGCGGTGAGGTACATGTTGAGACTGATTTTTATTTTTATTTCAAATGTATGTTCTGCCATGTGCACTGTCAGTATCTGTTTATGAATAATAGCAGTGTAGTTATTGGGGCATATGGACAATTTCTGACTACCACAGGACCTACTACTGTTGTGGTATTGACATTTCTAAAGTATATTCACCTGTGTCATCAAGAAACACACAGCTTCTCTGACAAAATGAAAGCAAAGTAGAAGTACCAAATTCCAGAAATACAGAAATGTTAAACATTTACAGAGTACATCTGTTATGATGCACTCCAGAATAAGTAAGAGTTAGTGGAGTGTGCCACCAATATATGGCAAGATATTCGTAGCAGAATTCTTGGTGGTCAGAATTCTAATTACACAGCACACTGTGTTTTAAGCTACATTATAAAATGGGGTTAAAAGTAGTTATGTGGGCATTGATTAATGCCTGGTTAATGCATGGACCCACTGCAACCTAGATATTCTTTACATACAGTTGAATACAGTAAAGTTGAAATCATTCACTCTTATCATGTGCTTTTAAAACGGTGCCATGTTTAAAAATCAGCTTAGCGAGGGAGAGTGAAGTTTTACATTTACTACTTGTTTCCCTACCCATTTTATAAATCTGAGTTTAACCTCCTCCCCTTTATTATTATCCCGTTAGCAGCAGATGAGAGAAAGAGAGATAGAGCATCAGTGGGTAGAGAGTGAGCACCAGCCAGGAAAAAGTCACTAGACAGCGGGGAAATACCTGAAGACTGGAAAAGGGCAACAGTTGTCACTTTATTTGTTACTACTGTTGCACGTCTTGTTGTACCCCCACCCCCAGATCATACGGAAACGAGCTCTGGTTCATTGTGCCTGTCCCGGTCACCACATTTTAAATAAATAAAAATTTAGCACAGTGGTGCTCAGTGACAAGTTCTATAATGCTGCAGCATGTCAATCAGTAACTCTTAGTAACTGTAGTTACCAGTGTTTAATCCTATCAAATTACACATTTTAACATATAATAATTCCTAGTGACATAACTAGTTACATATATGGGCATCAGGGCAATAGTATCAGGATATACTTATTTATAATGGAACCAGACACTGAGCTCCACTATAAATACAGCATACAATACATAATATATAACATATACTGTATCTTTGAATATCCCCTGGGACAGCAGGAAATGCATTCCCCTTCAAGGGTCAATCAAGACTCACTGAAAACTTTGGCCGCAAGGGCTGTGCTAACCCAGCAATGCCCTCACCATGGTTTTACAGACCCAGCACCCGTGCATGTTTGTGTTATAGTTTCCAAAAAATTACAATACTACCATTTTCTGAAAACTGTGTTGTATTTTTCAAGACTGCACCACCATCATGTGCCCTAATGCCATTTCTTCAAAACTACACTGCCAACGCTTTCCAATACTGATTCAACACTTCCTCAAAAATGCAATGACTGTTTTCTGAAAATTGCACCAATTGTATTTTCCTGAAAACTGTACTGATATTGTTTTCCAAAACAGTGCATATTGTGTTGTGTGAAAATTGTACCATTTTTGACAACTGTGCCCATACTGGGTCCTCGTTGCATCTCTACTCTCCATTTCATTTGTCAGCATAAATGTTACAGTCCGCACAGAATCCAGCTCACAGTCCAAAAACAAAACTGAAAGAAAATAAACAAATTTAAATTGTAAATGAAGTATAAATATAAATAAAATGAAATATAACAAACAGTGAACCATATCGGTGATGCATAGGAAATGTGTGGTGCTACCTTATAATAAAATACATAAAGTGCACTGGTTTCCCAGATGACAAAGTCATGACATGAAGTTAGCTGGGAGCACAGATTAGTGCAGCAATTCAGTAGCAAATGTATGCTGCAACTAGTATGTCACATGAACTGGACACTTCTGCAAGTGAAAATAATGAAGAATCATTGTATCAGTTCTGTTCGCGTTGCTGCACATACAGTATACAAGTAATCAAGAGTAGATGCTACTGTTCAGGGAAATAGAACTGTAACATCAGAAACGAAAAAATAGAACTTCCATGTGTGCTTTTTAAATATGCAGCACGACGAACAGAACTGCTTCACAGATTATGCCCTGGGCAAGTTCACAGTGATATTTTTTAATTGTGAGAGTACTCTGCATTCACTGTGTTACATTCACAGTCGTGCACTAAATAAGTTACTTGCAGACTAGTGCAAGGTCAGTTGAACTGAACATGGTGTGATTCTGACTAGCTGAAAAACTGCGGATACATGAGTGTGACACAAATGTGTCCTTTTTATTGAATTTATAAACGGGGAATCAAAGGGAGTATGTTTGTGGTTAGTTATGGAAATATGCCTAGAGAACTGCTTTAATTTTTTCACTTTGCAGATGTGTCACTGGTGTAGCAGACTAGTTGCAGCATGCCATTTACACACAATTCCTGCACTATTGCTGGGTCACAACTAACTTCATTTATGGAAAGCCGAAAGTTGGATTGTGGACAGCATGTAGCAATCACAACTATGATTTGTAGTGTCACATCCAGCACATCAAACACTGACATGCAGTTTGGGTGGTCTGTACAGCTGCAGGCTGCAAATGTCTCACATCGGGAGATGTTGCCATGCATGCTGCAGATTTTCCTCCCTGATGACACATAAACCTCCCTGCTGAGCCTGTTACATGCACATACACAGTCACGGTGCTGTGAACAAATTTTGGGATGTGGAGACACGGGTGGGGAGGAAGTATCATACATTCGGTACAGAGAGGTAGAGACAGAGAGTACACTCTTGTATGGTTCGGCTACAAATGTCTGACATCGGGAGACATTGCCATGCATGCCACAGTTTTTCCACCCTGATGACACAGAAAGATCCATGCTGAGCCTGCTTCCTACACCTACACAGTCACTTTCCTGTGAACAAAGTTCGGGAGGCGGTGACACGGGTGGGGGTGGAAGTGGCACACATTCGGTACAGAAAGGGATACACAGACAGTACACCTCCCTGGAACATCTCCTCAGCTCCTGCCCCTGCAATGCTGTTGGCTGGCAGCTATGCATGGTGATTGGCAGAAAGAGACATGGAAACCCCTTGCTTGAGAACACTGACTGACAGATACTTGTCCCGCAGTACTGTGCTTGTCACTGCATAGCTGTAGCAATCACTACTAATCAGCGCACCGAGCATCGACATGTACTGTCCCATTCTATTGTGCCGCATCATGTAATCAACACATGCATGGTTCATTCAGGTTCATTCTTAAAAAAAAAAAAGTTACGAGTCATGAAAAAAAAAATACCCATAAAACTGTTTATGCATTTGAAGCTGTGCCACTGTACGCTGGCCCAGCCCACCCACATACATACATGACCTGAATGGAACTTCTGCAAATGATTTTGTTTATTTTCTTTGAATGCCTTCACTTACACAGGCTGTTCCCAATCCATCTATTTCATGAGATCAACCTCGGCACCTGCCTCTTCTGTTGCAGAATCGCCAGTCTTTTCTAATTCCCTGAGTGGTTCATGATCCTAGTCACTAACTGCTAATGCAAGCTGTTACTTTGCAGTAACTTTCAAAAACTGATAACACAAACCAAGGACACCAAGCGGTAGGCAGGCACAAATCACTTTGGATCCAGGAAGCTGAGGGGAGACCGAGCGAGTGTTGGATCTGGGACTGCTTCTACTTCTTTGCATTTACTTATTATTGAAATTTGGGGTGTCTCACAAGATGTTTGTATGTTTTCCTGACATCCTACTTTGTCTGCAGCAATTTACCTTTAAGGGGGAAGGATGCAGACAACTTACTTCTTGTATATCTAAATAGGTAGACTTATGGACTGAAAAAACAACAACCATGAACTCAAAACTTTCAGCTTTCAGGAAGCGTCTCGGTATGTCATTTCCCTTGCCACACACACACACTGTCACACACACACACATATTAGCTTTCTAGTATAGGCTCAGCAAAGGAACAATGATCAATTTTGGGGGGACTGAGACCCCTCCTTGTGCAACATGAGTGAATGATGTGCTCTTGTCCTATCTTCAGTTATAGGTTAGCAAGTATTGGGTCTGGCAATAGCTCAAATAATTGATTTCAGTATTATGTTTTTATGTGGGGACATGGGTGAGGGTGGAAGTGGCACACATTCAGTACAGAGAGGGAGTCACAGAGCACACACTCCCTGTACAGCTTCGGGCTGCAAATTTCTAACATCGGGAAACATTGCAACACATGCCACAGTTTTTCCTCCTTGAGGACACAGAAGTATCTATGCTGAGACTCCTCCATGCACATACACAGCCACTGTCCTGTGAACAAAGTTTGGGATGTGGGGAAACGGGTGGGGGTGGAAGTGGTACGATTCATACAGACAGGGAGAGACAGAGAGTACATCAGCTCACCATGCATCGGCATGCACTGTACCGTTTTCTTCTGCTGCACCATGTAATCAGCGCACCCTGCATTGAAATGCACTGAACCTTCTCTTAGTTCTTTCCCCCCATACTACAGTAGCAGCAGAGAACCAGCTCTGCCACCACCACCACCACCACTGCTGCCACCTCTCCTCCTGCTGCTGCTGCTTTGTGATTGTGGCTTTGCGCTGCTCTTTTTCTCTGTGCCGATCGCTGCTTTAGCCCTATGAGTAACACTTAGGGCATAAGAGAACCTGTCTGCCCTTATAGTTAGTGAATAAAGCCAGAAGAAAAAGAAAACCATTATGGTTTTCAAAATAAGTGGCAGAGAAGGTTAGAGAGAGGAAACTGGCATTCAAGAAATACAAGGAAATGCAAAGGAAGGAACACAAGGAACTGTATTAGGTAAAGCAGTCAGAAGTGCAAAGGCAAAAACAGAGGAAAGGATAGCCCAGACCGTGAAGGAGGAGAGCAAAACCTTCTTCAGGTACATAAGGGAAAGAAGAAAGGCCAAGGGAGGGATAGTGAAGCTTAGTAAAGGGGGGGGGGAGTGGGGGCCTGGAGAAGAGTGACAGAGTGACAAGACTCTGTCTTTAGACTTGTTCCCAGGTCCATCGTGTAAATGAGCTTGTCTCAATGGTGTTTCACCTGGCAAAATAAAGATGTTGATTTATTGATTGAGACGACTGAGATACTGAATGAATACTTTTGCTCAGTATTCACAAAAGAAGGGAAGGGGTATTGACCCGATATTAGCAAGTAGACACACAGGAAAGAGGGGTGGACACCAGTCAATTCACAGAGGAGAGAGTCCTAAAGGAACTCTTGAAACTGAAGGTGGATAAGGCAATGGAGCCGGATGGGATACATCCCAGAATACTAAAGACTTCAGAGAGGTGATACTGTCACCACTGACAGCCCTACTCAAGAAATCATTGGAGGAGGAGGGAGTAGTACCAGAGGACTGGAGAAGGGTGAACGTGATACCCCTTCACAAGAGTGAGAGCAAGGTGGAAGCAGGTAACTATAGACCAATCAAGTTTGACCTCAGTGGTGGGAAAGATGATGGAGTCACTTTTAAAGGAAAGGACTGTAGAATATCTAGAAGGCAGAGGGGCACAGGACACAAGGCAACATGGATTCACAACTGGAAGGTCATGTTAGATGAATCTGATAGATTTCGCTGACAGAGAGACAAGGATAGTAGATCAGGGAGGGGCGGTGGGCATGGCCTATCTAGACTTTAGCAACGCATTTGGCACATTCCCGCACAAGAGGTTAGTTAACAAGTTGGGCAATCTGGGAGTTGGTCCCAAGGTGGTAAACTGGGTCAGAAATTGGCTTAGCAACAGGACTCACAGGGTGGTGGTAAACGGAGTTCAGTCTGAAGAAAGGGGGGGTAACCAACAGAGTGCCACAGGGTTCAGCCAGTCGGTCCTCTTAATGTGTTTATAAGCAGCATTACAGATGGACTCGAAGGAAAAGTATGCCTCTTTGCAGATGAAACCAAGATCTGCAATAAGTTGACACTCCCGGGGGGGGCAAGTGAGGAGAGACTTAGGCTAGTTGGAGGAGTGGTCAAGAGTGTGTCAGCTCTGATTCAGTGCCAAGAAGTGCAAAATCATGCACCTGGGGAACAAAAACCCAGGGAAGGAATACACAGTGTTTGGGAGGAGGAGGTACCAACAACAACCAAAATGGAACGGGACCTGGGGTAGTCATAACAGATGATCTAAAAGTAGCCAAACAATGTGAGAAGCCAGTGAGGAAAGCTGGTGGAATGCTGGGGTGCATAGGGAGAGGTATCACCAGTAGAAAACAGGAGGTGGTGATGCCACTTTACAGTCGGTTGGTGAGGCCTTATCTAGAGTACTGCATGCAGTTCTGGAGACGTCATCTCCGAAAGGACATCAACAGGGTGGAGGCAGTCCAGAGAAGGGCAACGAAAATGGTGCAGGGGCTACACCAGAAACCATACGAGGAGAGATTGAGAGAACTCAGTATGTATACTCTAGAGGACTGGAAGGAGAGGGGGAATATGATAGAGACATTCAGATACCTCAAGGGGGTCAGCAGAGTTCAAGATGGCAGTATCTTTCAGAAAAGGAGATGTGCAAGAACAAGGGGTCACAGTATGAGGCTGGAGCGGGGGAGACTCGGGGGCAACGTAAGTAAGTATTTTTTCACAGAAAGTAGTGGGTGCATGGAACAGCCTCCCAGAGGAGGCTGTGGGGACAAAAACAGTTGCTGAATTCAAGAATGCATGGGACAGGCAGAAGGCAAAACTAGTGGTAGAAAGGAGAAGGTAAGCCGCAGATCAAATAGGATCTGGAGCTTATACAGTAGGTAGGGAAATGGGCAGAGCAGGTAGGCCTTATCTGCCATCAAGGTCTATATTTCTGTGTTTCTGTAAAAAGGGACCCCAATGAAAACAAGTGTCTCACAGCCAATACCCATTCGAGGAGAGGGGAAGACAACATACTTGGAACTGGAATGAGTCCAGGGCGTGGAGGTATTTGAGTAGTACTCTGTGGAGCAGATAGCTTTTTATTTATTTATTTTTTTAATTTATGTTTATTCACTTTTGAATGAAACGAGGTCAGACATTACAGTCAATGACACCAGGAGATAAAACCGCTCTGCATTACACTGCATACACACATTTGTTAGCAACAGGATAGAAAAGTGACAGCCCATTGATTTATTGATACCACATATGGGGTACTATACAAAACAACCTATGGAAGTGCTGCGATAAAACAGCATATCCAGGTCAGATACTCAGGAAAGCCAGCCATGTTCAAACCAGTGGGAAACAGTAAAGTTAGGTAGTTAATAAAGTGAAAAGGTAATAAATGGCCAATTTCGGTCAATGTGCCCACTATTCACAATGCGAGTTATAGGCATAACAGGGCTTTGGACAGATACAGCAAACTCTGCAACATTAACAAACATAAAACACTACCATATAAACAAAGCCCCTGGAATTCTGCGGTTCTGCGGTTGCAGAATTTGACGCAGAATTTGTGTCATGCCGCAGAATATATATATAGTCCTGCAGAATTCATTGTTTTTGGTGAATTTTCATATAAATATACTGTTTTTTCATAGTGTCAGGCTTTCTTCCCCACCTCGTTTATCCTGAAGCCCCTCCTCTATGCTCAGCATATGATGTCATTGATGACATCACAACATATTTAGCCAACGACAGGACTGCATTCTGCCAGAGAAATGAATAAATCATGCCGCAGAAATCAGAAAATGCTGCAGCAGAAGTCAAGGAGCCCTGCCACAGAAATCAGAAAATTCTGCCGCAGAACACCAGGGGCCCTGCATATAAACAACAATTTTAGACAGGTATAATGTGCGTGAAGAAGAAGCCAGAAGGGGAAGGAAGGAAACATATTCAAGTCAGTGCTTTAGAGTAACTGGTAATTGCTATTTTTCTTTTAAACTTAGATTGTGGGCTTCTAGTGACACTATACTTTCTTTGTTGTCTTTACTTATAATTGTTTTTGGGCTGTTGAGAATTTAAAACATAGTGGTGGTGTAATTCTGTGCTGTCTTTAATTGCTGCAAATTTTATCTTGGCTTGTCTAACTGCCCTGTAGTTGGCTGAAGGTGTTAATTGTCTGGCCTCTGACCTCAGCTACGTGATAACTGGAGGTGGGGCTTAGTCAGAGTTAAAGTAGCAAGCAGATTTTTATTTTCTCAGAAGAAGCCAGAAGGGGAAGGAAGGAAACATATTCAATTCAGTGCTTTAGAGTAACTGGTAATTGCTATTTTTCTTTTAAACTTAGATTGTGGGCTTCTAGTGACACTATACTTTCTTTGTTGTCTTTACTTATAATTGTTTTTGTGCTGTTGAGAATTTAAAACATAGTGGTGGTGTAATTCTGTGCTGTCTTTAATTGCTGCAAATTTTATCTTGGCTTGTCTGACTGCCCTGTAGTTGGCTGAAGGGTGTTAATTGTCTGGCCTCTGACCTCAGCTAAGTGATAACTGAGGTGGGGCTTAGTCAGAGTTAAAGTAGCAAGCAGATTTTATTTTCTCAGAAGAAGCTAGAAGGGAAGGAAGGAAACATATTCAATTCAGTGCTTTAGAGTAACTGGTAATTGCTATTTTTCTTTTAAACTTAGATTGTGGGTCTCCCTCCCTCCCCTTCCCCCAACTCTTAATTATATGCCCTGTTAAATCTGACTGACAGGAGCTAAACACAGGGTATAGTAAAGGGTGTGAAGTAGGAGGGGCATAAGGAGGAAGAAGCCCACCCTCAGCACGACAAGTGTTTTGACTCATTTATTTATTTATTTGTTTCTTTTTCTTTAAAAAAAAAATTATCTGAGGATCAGTGGCAGGATTTTTAGTACAGTAAATTAATAAAAAGGGAACTAGGAGAGCTTCAGTAGCAGACAAGTAGTGGAATTGCAGTATAATGTGGGGAGTGGTGCAATGCAGTGGCTGTGAGGCAGCCATATTCAGGCAGGCTTTCTGGACACTGAGGTGCTGCTCCTATCTGCATGCATCTCTCTGGACTGCGGATGAGGTAGCCAGACCAGAGCTGAAGCAAACTGGGTCAGGAGTACCATCACACCTATCCAGGGACCACCCAGTCCAATGCAACTGCCTCAAAGGATGCCGAGAATGAGGAGCACTTGGATGACAGTGGGCTCAGGGAGGGTTAGAGCAGTCAGACAGAGGCACATCCCAGATCCTATTCCACTCAAGAACTCATATGCCACACTGGAAAATGAGGACAACCAAATAGAGGTACCTAGAGAAGTGGAAGGAAAGGATGTGGAGGTTAGCCAAGGAGGTGACCTCAGCGGGAAAGCAGTGGACCCAGAGGAGGAGGAGAGAATCCTGGTGGGGACTCCATCATAAGAGGGATCCAGCTAGGAACACAGGAGGGGGAGGACAGGGAGGTGAGGTGCCTACCAGGTGCCACGGCATGGAGAGATGGAAGGAAGATCCTGGGGCTCACTGGGAAGGCAAGATGGGAGGGTGAGCTGGATGTCATTATCCACCTAGGGACTAATGACCTGGCAAATGGGGAGCCAAAGGAAGTTCAGGAAGAGTTTAGGAAACTGGGAAGGGGTCTCAAGCAAGTAGCTACTTCTGTCACTTTCTCAGAAGTACTACCTGTGAGAGGCAAGGGAGAGCATAGAGTGCATGCACCAGGAACTTTAACTCATGGTTGAAGAACTGGTGCTGTGAGGAAGGGTTTGGATTCATTGGTGACTGGGGACCCACCTGGAGGGATGGAGGTTTGTTCAAGCCTGACGGCCTGCATCCAGCCTGAGGGGAATCCAAGCATTCAATGATAAGTTTAAATGCTACATTGACAAGCATTTAACTAGCAAAGGGGTGGCAGGCCAGCAAGGAGGATACCACTGCTCACCCCCACAGCTAGCAGTGGAATCAGTGAACCAGAGGGAGGGCTATCTCTGCAAAGCAGTGTGCAGAAGATGGAGATTAGTGCCCAAGAGGTGGATAAGCAGAAAAGGGGCAAAATTCAGCAGAAGGGCAGACAGCAAGGAGAACCAGGGATAAATGACAACCAAGGAAGGGTCTGGAGTAGAAAAGTGAAACAGTGTAGGGAGGTCAAATCATGGAAAGCCATGTGTGCAAATGCCAGGAGCCTTAACAACAAGATGGAAGATCTGGAGGCTGTCATGGTACAATCAGACCTGGACATTGTGGCCATCACTGAAACCTGGTGTAGTGATAACCATGACTGGGAGATGGCCATACCTGGCACAACATATTCAGAAGAGACAGAGCAGGCAGGAAGGGGAGGAGGAGTGGCACTGTAGTGAAAAATGACATAAGGGCCACAGAGATCCAGGAGGAACAAAATGTCGGAGAGATACTGTGGGTTAGCTGGAAAGAAAATGGGACAGCCATCCGCACAGGTGTAGTCTATAGACCACCAGCCCAGGAGGAAGAAACAGATAGGAGTTGATGCTAGCCATCCAAAGGATGGCAGACAAGGGTGAGGTAGTACTGGTTGGAGACTTCAATATTCCAGACGTGGACTGGAGCATCCCAGCAGCAGCATCAACTAGGAGCAGATTTATCCTGGACTCCCTTCAGGGTGCCTTTCTCAAGCAACTGGTCATGGAACCAACTCAGCAGAAGGCAATACTGGACCTTGTGCTCACAAACAGGGACAGTGTGATGGGGTAACAGTGGGGGATCACCTGGGAAACAGTGACCACCAGTCATTGTGGTTTGAAATCACAGAAAGAGCAGAACCAAACCACACAAAACACGTATCCTGGATTTTAGGGGGCAGACTTGGGAAAATGGGGAGATACTTGAAAGAGGCATTAGGAATGGGACAGAATCAGGGGTTGAGGAACAGTGGGCAGTATTTAAAATGGGGATTACAAGAACAACAGAATTATGCATTAAGCAGGTTAGCAAGAGGAAAAGGAAGAGGAGACCATTATGGTTTTCCAAAGAGGTAGAAAGAAAGTGAAAGCCAAAAGATTGCATTCAGGCAATACAAAAGACAGGCAGAAGGGATAGGGAGAAGTACCAGGAGAAGCAAAGGGAGGCAGGAGGTCAGTGGGGAAGCCAAAGCTCAGACAGAAGAACACATTGCAAAATCAGTGGGTAGAGGGGACAAAATCTTTTACAGGTACATAAGTGAAAAAGAAAGACAAAGGGATGGATAGTGAGACTGAAGGGGAGGATGGGGCCATGGAGGATGACAACAGTAAAGCTGACATATTGAACAGGTATTTCTGCTCAGTCTTTACTGAAGAGGAGGAGGGTAATGGGTCTGAAGGGAGTACAAGGGTGAGAATGGTGCAGAAATGGACACAAGTCCTTTATACGAAACGGTCCTGAAGGAACTGGAAGTAACAGAGTTGATAAAGCAATGGAGCCAGATGGGTGCACCCAGGGTCCTTAAAGAACTAAGAGAGGTGGGCTGAACCTCTGGCTATCCTGTTTAGCCGATCACTGGAAACAGGGAGGTACCCAAAGACTGGAGGACAGCAGATGTAGTCCCTTATACAAAAGTGGGAACAAAGAGGAAGCAGGGAACTACAGACCAGTCAGCCTCACCCGGTAGTGGGGAAGATCATGGAAGCACTACTGAAGGAGAGATTGGTGGAACATCTGGTTGTCAATGGACTACAGGACCCAAGGCAGCATGGTTTCACCAGGGAGGTCATGTCAGACCAACCTCGTTGAATTTTGACTGGGTGACTAGGAGGTGGATCAGGGAGGGCAGTGGACATGGCCTATCTGGACTTCAGCAAGGCCTTGACACTGTGCCACATAGAAGACTATTACACAAACTGGGGAATATGGGTGTGGGCAGGACAATAGTGTGGTGGGTAGGTAACTGGCTGGGTGGCAGGACACAGAGGGTGGTGGTAAATGGCTGTCACCCACAGAGGGAAGAGTGACCAGTGGGTACCACAGGGATCAGTGCTGGGACCGGTCCTATTCAACATCTTCATCAGTGACATTAGCAGGACCTAGAAGGCAGAATTTCACTGTTCGCTGATGACACAAAGCTCTGTAACAGAGTAGACACACCAGAGGGTGTAGACAGAATGAGAAGCGACCTGCAGAAACTTGAAGAATGGTCAGGGGTTTGGCAGTTGTAATTCAATGCAAAGAAGTGCAAGATAATGCATATGGGGACAAAACCCTGGCACAATATATCAGTTGGGGGTGAGGATGCATAGCATGCACCAAGCAGGAAAGGGATCTTGGGATTGTCATCTCTGATGACCTCAAGGTAGGGAAACAGGTGTGACAAGGCAGCAGGTAAAGCAAATATGATGCTGGGATGTATAGGCAGGGGCATCACCAGCAGGAAAAAGAGGTCATAATCCGCTTATACAAGACACTAGTGAGTCCCCACCTGAGTACAGTGTACAGTTCTGGAGACCATACCTACAAGTAAGGACATAGACAGGGTAGAGAAGATTCAGAGGAGGGCAACAAAGATGGTGCATGGATTGCATCACAAGTCCTATGAAGACAGGTTGAAGGAACTGAACATGTACTCCTTGGAGGAGGAGGAGAGAGGGATATGATAGAGACATACAAGTATCTATAGGGAGGAACAGGTGCAGGAAACACTATTTTTAGTGAAAAGATGTTCCAGGACTAGAGGGCATGGGATGAAGTTGGAGGGAGGACTATTCAGAGGAAACATGAGAAAGAATTTCTTCACAGAACGGGTGGTGGACAAGTGGAACACCCTGCCAGAGGAAGTGGTGGGTGCTGAAACAATCACGGGATTTAAGAATGCATGGGATAGACATAAAGGAATTCTGGAGGTCAGGGGTAAGGGGCAACAGACTTCTAGGAAAACAAACTGAACTTACAAGCTCAAATGGGCAGACTGGGTGGGCCATGGGCCCTTATCTGCCGACACTGTCTATGTATCTATGTATCTAATACCAGTGTGCCCCACTTCTGCTACAGCACGGCAGTAATATTCACTGTTAAGTTTCTTGATGATTGAGGGCATCGCTTAAAGTGCCTATAACAGGAGTGGCACAAAGAGCCCCAAAAAAGTAACATGGAGCACCACCTCAAATCAAATTATCATATATAGTGCCAAATTGTCTGAGCCTCAGCTACAAAGCCTGCACAATTTTTATTAAAAAAAAAAAACTGTAACAGTTTACCATGACAGGGGCTTCATTAATATCAGTAGAGAACGTAAATGCATTTGGTGAGTTTAGGATTACAGACAAAAAGTCGATACACGCATAAACAGTGTTCCCAACCTGATACTATTGGCAATTTACACTGGTATCAAGTCCAACATGACAAGAAGCCACAATAAAATCAGTTCTCTTCCTCCGAGTCAAGTGGCCTATCTTGTTCTCTAGGGGATCGATTTGAAAATTCTGCAACTGTGGCATCCACTTTTTTCCATGGTTCTGTTGGATCATTGAACTGGTATGTTCTCCCACCATATGTTATTCAGAGGCATGCAGGAGGACGTAGAGAGTGAGCCACCCCTAGACCCCGCAGTTCACGGTGTAGTGGATCAAATAGTTTGCATCTGCTATGTGTAGCATAGGTCCAGGCCAGGTAAATTTTGATCTCTTGTTCTTCATGTAGAGAGTGCAAAAGGTTCTTGCCCATTGCAGTACCAAATCCTGAAAGTCAGGCCCCGCCGTAACCACAAGGATTGTCCTAGAAGTCTCTCGACTGTCCTGGGCTCTTCTGAAGTTTACCTGGTATGCACGTTTGAAGGCTTCAGGGTCAGGCTGCACCTCCAAGGGCATATTGGTGTGGATCCATTGCTGTAGGTATGTAAGCAGGTCATCCCTTCCAGCGGTCTCCGGGACTCCAACCAGACGTAAGTTCATTGCTCTGTTTGCATTTTCTAGTGTCTCAAGCGGGGCACACCGATGGGTATTTTCAGCAGTCATTTTTGTGAAGGCCGCCTAGGTCTTTTGGGAGTGGGTATCGGCGTCCATGGTGGATTGAACTGCCATTTTGATTTTGGCATCTTGAGCCCCCAACCTGCCAAGTACTTGCCCTATTTTATGGTCCATATCACGATCTGCCTGTAAGACAGAGTTCCACGGTGGGGAGGTCCCCTGCTGCACCCTGGCCTGGGTTTTTGTCCAGAGTCTCCAGCCACCCCCTTTGGTTGTCCCATGACTTGTCTGGTATTTTTCGATTCTGGGAGAGATACTGAATCTGACTATCCCACTTGAAACTGAACAGTTGTCCTTTTTTAAAAGTCTTTCTTATAATTTGCAGAGTTCTGTGCAGAGCTGTTCCAAAGCACGTCCAGTCACCAGCGTGGCTCTCTAGCACCCCTCCAAACTTTTTATTTTTATTTATTTATTTATTAAGTCTTGGATTACAACCTTTGAGCTCAGAGCTCATTTACAGAGGTTCCACATCAAATAAGGACAAATACAAAATACATAAAGCAAATACTAACATAAATATACAAAAAACATATAGAGGATTATCTGGGTATACATTGCTCAGGTTAATGCATGATTCCAGCAAATACTTGATGGAGGCAGAAACTTTAGTAGACAATAAAGTCTTATAAAATAGGAAGATATAAAAGGACTGATAGAACACAGGATGTGGGAGAGTAACGGGGTTCTGGGCTGTGAGTAAGGGTGAAAGAAGCCAGGAACAGGTAAGGTCAGTTCCTATTGTCATACGTAATAGGAATTAGGGAAAGTAATATATAGGGAAAGGATTACCTTGGTATGTGGAGTGGGGGTTACGGGAGATAAAAGCACGGGGGTATAAGGGTACTCTTGGGGGGGTTAGGGGAGATAAAAGCACGGGGGTATAAGGGTACAGGTGAGCGAGCAAGGTAAGAGGCTTAAGTGATGAGAACATTTGGAGGAATTGCCATTGTCAGGGGGTTCTACTGGGGGCAAGAGCACCCTGCAAGACTAGAAGGGTGAGAGCGAAGCTTGTTTTTAAAGGGTCCTATTCTTGTTATAGTAAGTAGGTCTCTAGATAGGGAGTTGAGCAGATTATGGGCAAGTTAGCTAAAAGACTGCTGACAATGTGTGGGGTAATGGAATGGCACCTTAAAGGGATGGTTAATTGTTCCCCGGGCCAGCCTTGTTGGCGCTGAGGGTATAAGAATGGACTGGACCCCGACGGAGGTCATGCCAAGGGTGGCTTTTCTGGACAGAAGGAAAATCTGGTAATTAATCCTGTTATTGAGGTCAAACCAACCCTTACGGGTGTATAGCTCGCAGGTGTGGGTGAGGCAAGGAACTCCCAGGAGAAGCCTGCAGGCTTCATTGAGGTTCATTGCAATTCTTTTTAAGGTTGTGTCGAATGCCACACTATAAATCAACAAACCCATAGTCAATGACAGAAAATATCGAGCTTGTTATGGCAAGTTTGAGCGCATCATCAGTAAGGCAGTGCCAATGCCTATACAGTTGCCCTAACTTCCTGTTTGCAACCTTAGAGACAAGGTCAATATGTTGGGAGTATGAGAGGGAGCTATTTAATGTAACCCCTAGGTATTTGAAGCTGTTGACCATGTCTAGCGGTTTTGTTTTGCTTGTTACGGATAGTAAATTTTGCTGATTTGAACCTGCTATGAGTTGAGGAAAACAACATAGTTTTGGTTTTCTTGTAGTTGAGTAGCAGGCGTGAGTTGATAAACCATCTTCAACAAGTGAGAAGTTGGCTTGCAAGCTTGGCTTCACAGTAACGATATCCGGTTGACTGGTGAATAATACAGCATCACCCGCATAAAGGAGAATGCGGTCTTGGCATATTAGCGGGAGGCAGTTAAAGAGAAACAATGGAAAAGACACAGCTTTCCTCAGACACTACAGAAACTCTTAATTAGTGCTTTCAGACAGTAACAACTTTTTTTAATGAATTTAGAACAGCTACCCACAACTTCAACTTCCTGCTGCTGGCAGCAGCCATTTCATGAGCAGCAGTGAGCTTCCTGAGCTCACTGTACGCTAATATGCCTATCTGACCTCAGCTATTGGTTGGCAGGACATATTAGCATAAAGTGAGCTCAGGAAGCTCTCTGCTACTCATGAAATGGTGGCTTCCAGCAATAGAAAGTGAAAGCTGAAGGCCACTGTTTAAACCACTAAAAAAACTATTAGAGTAATTAAAAAAAAAAAAATTACCTTCTGAAAGCACTAATCAGGAATTTTTGTAGTGCTTGGGTAAAGCTGTGCCTTTTCCAATGTTTCCTTTTAAGAAAGTGACTGAATAGCCGGCCCGGTGGTGCTGAGGGTTGAGGCACTGGACGCCACACCGGCGACCCGGGTTCAGGAATGGCCCCGGGTGGCTGGGGGTCGGTGGGGGCAGGAAGAGATTGAGCATCTGGAGGACAGCTCTCTCTTCCCAGGGTGGGTTAGGGCTGCAGGTCGCTCAATGAGCTCCCTCTGGCGGAGGCTGGGGGGTGAGCTGAATGTAGCGTTACAGGGTGTATGCCGGGGGTGGCATATGGCTCCAAGAAACGTAGGAAAAAATGGAAAACAAAACCTCGCCACTGATAGGTGAAGGCGCCTTCCCTCTGCATTCCACACTCCCGTAGTCGGGCCTGAAGTCCTCTCCGCTTTCCTCCCCTCTCTGGCCCGGTGTCTCAACCCTAATAGAAAGACCGCCTTGGGTGGGGGGGGCCCTTCCCCGGAGGGTAGACCCATGGGGGGGGATGCCAGGTGCTGGGGAGTAGCGGAGGAGGACACAGTAGAGCCACGCAAGGAGGTAGAGTGTGTGGCAAGGTAGGGTCGCTGAGAGAGTTCAGTGGTGTGGGAGAAAAACAGAGTTTGGAAAAAAAGAAGAGAGACTGAATAAGAGGGGGGCCCAGGATGGACCCCTGAGGGACACCTGTGCTAATACCTCGTCTGTCAGAAAGGGTGCTCCCGATTTTTACTTATTGGTCATGACCATAGAGGTAGCTCCAGAACCAACACAGTGATGTTGAGGAGACAGAAGCTGCGCCTAGTTGGGCAAGTAGGAGCTTATGATTCACTGTATCAAAGACCTTAGTGAGATCAATAAAGGTGGCCCCCACTAAGTGCCTGCAATCAAGTGAGTCATGTATGAACCCTGTAAACTCGACTAGGGCAGTGGTGGTACTGTGCAGCTTTCTGAAACCATGTTGGTCCTTGCACTGCAGATTGTATTTGTCGAGGTGATGAATTAACTGATCGTAGACAATTCTTTCAGGTGTCTTGGAAATTGAGGGTAGAATGGAAATCAGTCTAAAATTTGAGTGGATTGTCATATCCCATTTTTAAAAGCAGGAGTAACAATCACTGACTTCAGATTTGAGGAATTGATCAATGATAAGTAAGTAAAAATTTATTTTTTTCAAGCGCCCTTCCCAAGCTCAGGGTGCTTTTACAATAATTCAAAACCACTTTAAAACACATTACACAAAACAATAAATACAGCAGTCATAGATAACACCCATTTACTATGTCCCAGCAAATGCTTGGGTAAAAAGGAAAGTCTTTCGCTGTTTTTTAAAACTTTCCACAGTCAGGCAATCTCGTATCTGACGAGATAGAGAATTCCACAGGGTCGGTGCCATAAAGGCAAAAGATCTACCTCCACACGTCTTTAAACACACCCTGGGTATTTCTAGCAATCCCTCATCAGAGGAGCAAAGAGAGCAGATAGGACAGTAAGGCACCAAGAGGTCTTTCAGGTAGTGGGTCCCCAAATCATGTAGGGCCTTAAAGATCAACAATGTGACCTTGAAGGTGATCCGCCACTGTATTGGCAGCCAGTGCAGATCACGCCTTTAGGTGTCATATGGATAGATCTTGAAACTCCCATCAACAACCTGGCTGTCGCATTCTGTACAAGCTGCAAGTGGCGGATATCCACCCCCGGCAACCCTAGATAGAGGGCATTGCAGTAATCAGAACGGCTGGTGACAAAGGCATGAACCAGGGTGGGAAGATCTTCAGGTGGGACCAAGTGTTTCACCTGGGCAATGTTCCTCAGATGGAAAAAGGCAGATTTGACTACGGCTGACACCTGTGCCTTCATAGTCAGGCCTTTGTCAAATATCACGCCTAGGTTACACACTTGGCCAGAGGCCAGAAGTGGGGCTCCCCAAGATATAAACCTGAGGGTTTCCCAGACCAAGCCCCTATTGTCCTCCCTCCAGGGTCCACAACCAATACCTCAGTTTTCTCTTAGTTCAACCTAAGCCAACTCGCACTCATCCAATCCTGAATCTCAGGAGGCAGTTATTAAACACTGTGATGGAATCAGACTCCCGTTCAGGTATAAAAGACAGGTAGAGCTGAGAATCATCGGCATAACAATGAAAACTCAGCCCATACCATCTTATAATGTCCCCAATGGAAGCATATACACATGAATTACATAGGGGACAGCATACCCCTCATGTACCCCACAGGGCAGCCAATGAGGGGCCGAGATGTAAATTCGGACACCACTCTCTGAGATCTGCCCTCCAGAAAGATCGAAACCAACTGTGGACTGCTCCCTCAGACCACAGAAAACCGCAGGCAGTCGAGCAGTACCCCATGAGCCACGGTGTCAAATGCTGCTGAGAGATCCAGGAGAACCAAGATGGAACGGGTCCTCCGATCTCTTGCCATCAGGAGATCATTCAATACCCAAACCAGAGCCATCTGTGTACTATGCCTTTTCCTGAAGCCGGATTGGATAGGGTCATAGATATTGTGACTGGACAGATGATCCTCCAGTTGCAGAGTGACCACCTTCTCAATAATCTTCCCTACAAAGGGGAGGTTAGAGACCGGTCTGTAATTTGCTGGGCAGTCGGGGTCAGGAGAGGGTTTTTTCAGAAGGGGGCATACTACCGCCTCCTTTAAGGGATCTAGAAAGATCCCTCTCTCTAATGACACCCCCACTATCCCAGCCAGGACTGGGCCAATAACATCTACACACCCCCACCACCAGGTGATAAGGAAGAGGTTGAGTGTACTTGTAAGAGGAGACAGAATAGCATTGATGGTTAGGGTAATTAGCTTTAGGTCTAGGCCATCACTGCTGTGCCTGGAATTACCTAGAGCTTTCATCAGGTATTTTTTTACCTCTGATTTTGAAATTATGCAAAGGTAAAAAGGTGGGGATTGTTTGAAGGGGAAAGGGTAGATGTGCTACTTTGGTCAGGGCTGAGGGTCAAGACAGTTGGCAGGAGAACCCTGCTGAGGTCCGTAAGACTGTATTAAATGTATTTTTTTCAAACTGTTTTTCACTGCCTACCGGACTCTCTCCAGAGGGTTGCTCGGCTCTGTGCCATGATCCCGCCTGCCTGAAGTCCTCCGCCCCTCTTCTCTCTGGTGTGGTTCCCTACCACTACCCGGCCACTCACCCCCCAGCTCTAAGTCCCCCAAGGTGGGACTGCCATACTCCTTTCTGGTGCTCTATCTATAATCCAGAAGAGCAGTCAGGCAGGGAGGAGAGCCAGAGGAATGAGCGGAGAGACCTGGCACTGGGTGTGGTTGGCTGCCCCCTGTACCCTCCTTCGCCTACCAGGAGGCAGGGTTTTCCATTTGTTCCATCCCCTGTTGCAGTGTGCAGTGGCATCAGTGTGGGACCTCCCACAGATGACCTGCAGTCACCATGTTCCCCTCTGTTTATCCCTGCTACTTGTGATGCCCCCAGCTTCTGCCAGGAGCTGCAACTGAGCGAGGAATCCCTGGGACCCACCCCAGGAGAAGAGCAGTCCTTCGGATGCTCGATCTTCTCCTCCCCGTGCTGACCCCCAACGGTCCAGGCTCATTCCCGAACCTGGATCACCGGCGTGGCACGAGGTGTGGCATCCAGCACCTCAACCCTCAGTGCCACCGGGCCGGCATCTTATTAAATGTATTTTATATGAGCTTTGGGTCCTGGGTTATTTCACCATTGAGATTAAGCATGGTGGGTGGTGATTTATCTGAGTCACCTGTGAGGGCCTTGATATTAGCCCAAAATATGTGGCTGTTGCTCCAGGAATTTTCTAGTTCAGATCGAAAGAATTGTCTTTTTGCTAGGCGTATTGCCTGGGTACTGTTGTTTCATGCTGTTTTATAGTTTTGGACATCAATGGGGGAGCCTGTACTTTTTGCTATCTGCTAAAGATGATCCCGGGCTTGGAGTTGGGCAAGGAGTGAGGAGGTAATCCACAATTTTTTATTTATTGCTTTTATTAGTAGCATAATAAATAATACACCGGATGGGTGAAAAAGACATATTGCACACCCGCATGTAAAATTGATTACAATATGAAGAATATCTATCCATTTGTTGCATCTTGTTGAAGAGAAATCAGTATTGAAATCATTACATTTGCTAAGCATTTTTTGAGACCTTATATAGTCAATGCCCTATAAGTTAAAATGTATTCTGAAATGGAGAGGAATAATGCTGGCTCCTGAATAGCCAAGAGGTACTTCCAGCCAGGCTGTTCTTCCAGCCAACATCAGCTAAAGTAGCTCAACAGAAATATGTTTAAAAAATGCATCCAGTGTGCTACAAAGGACCTATTTCATAATCACAGTAAAGCACTCCAGGTGGTGCATTATGGTGGGCTGACGACCCTTCTCGGGTGGTGAAAGCACTCCACTTCGCCTCATTCTTCAACCCACCCAAGGCAGATCGTTATCCCACCATAACGCAGCCCCATCATGCCTTATTGCTTAAATATTATTATACAGACTGAATGTACCGACCTCAGCTGTTCCTAGTCTTTGAGTTACACAATTGAGAAACCCATAGTACACATTTTTCTTGAGTCCCCCTCGAGCCTTTTAACTCTATTATGTAAAATAAAGCAAGAAATCTGTGCAAATAGCTTGGATCCTGATGCTTTCAATGCAGGAACAAATAATGACACTACACAACTTTATCCAACCTTTTGTGTCTACCTGAGTCAGCTGTAGGATATACCTGCCCAGAAGTCCCAAAGATACCGAGATGCATTTCTAACTGCAGCTATGGTTGGGGCTGAGTGGGTATCCCTCCAGTCCCCCTTCATGGTGTTAACAGAACTGGAACAGCAATGCAGGGAATGCATGTAAAACAAAAATCACTGTATATACCATTGTGCTCAGATTAAGCTTGGTTGGAAGCCCTACACATAAGCACCTATAGAAATGTGGCACATAAATATTGCTTGACAGATGCCACAAGAATGATTTCCAGCATATAGCACTTACCCTCATGCTCATTTCACTTTTCAAATAACAATTATATAGAAAATAACCCTTGGTTTTAAAAAACAATGACATTGTTGAAGCCAGGACATTCAGCACTATCAAGCCATCAGTTTTATTTATACACCTCCAAAATCGCCAGACTCGTTCATGCACAAGTTTGGCATCATTCAGTCCTATGTCAATAATGGGGACACACAGTAAGGAGCGGACCGCGGAATTTCAGTCAGGAAGACCGAACATCTATTTTATCAGAAAGATACATTGAAAAGGGCGCTGTGTGCATTTTAAGTAGAATCAGAGCAAATACTCTGTAAACTCTGTTAATAGGCACAAACACACACGGGCAATAGAAACAGCTTGAAAAGCTGACAGTGTCCCATGTGTTAGCAGCCCGCTCCTGTCAAATGGGCTCCCTGTTGTGTGCAACAAAGCACTAAATGAAACGAATGAACATTAAAAAAATGAAATGAAATGTATTATTAGCAGCAGCTCACTTCTAACCAGCAGCAGCAAGTGAAGTGTGTACAAGGCACCGAGAGGCTGCATGTAATGCCTGGACTGTGCAAATAAAAAAACAACCCTGCAGCAGTAAATTAAGCAAAAAAAACAAAAACAAATACAGTATAGCCTTTTTGGCAATAAACCTCCCGGATTCCTTCCTTCCAATTGAAATTGCACCGGCATACTTGTTACTGTACTGGTGGCTCTGGAGCAGTCATGGTTCCTGTGGACTGTGCAAATAAAATAAAAAAATGCTCCTGTCCAATACGTTCTCTGTAAATATACAGTAGGAAAAGCAAATCCTCTCTAATAAAACTTTTTTCTGTTGCGCAGACTCAGCCCTTTTTTTGTTTTGTTTTCTGTGGCTGTATATGATGCGTTGTGAAATGAGATATTGACATTCAACCTGTGAAAACTGGAATTCTGTGAGGCTGAAATTCACTGTGTTTAGTGTTGTACATGTCAAAGTTTAGTTTTATATTGAGAATGTTCACTTATTTCTTTGTATCTTAAAAATCCATGTAAATATGGTATAAAGTTTATTTAAGACGGTAAAATTATGATTTGAAAAATACCTTATGATTTTAAGGATGTTTATTTTGGAACGAACCTTACAGACTGTCTCAGCAGGAACCTTAGGTAGTCAGAGATGGATTGAGCACCGGAACAGTAACTGAGCTGCTATGCGTGGGCACAGGTGAGAAAAGCATTCATCAACGTTCTGATATAGGCAAAAGCTTTTGAGTGTGACGTCACTGCGTGATGGGTGGAACCAGAGAACGGGAGACTTATCAGCGGGCCGAAAGATATCACATAAAGGGGCCAAAATGACAAAAATAGAACAGAATTCAAACAAAGGACAACTGATACAGGTACTATGTAAGCAGCAAGTTCTGCTACTTAAACTTTATTCTAACAAAACGACTGTGTGAAAAACAGTGGGTAAACACTGACAGTGCAGCTTTAAATAAAAAGTTACAAAATAATATAGGTAAATTCTTTATTGCATCTATCTGTTTGATTATTAGCAATGAAAAAAACAATAACAACGTATGTAACAAAAAGGATTCAGTACACTTACTACCTTAACGCCTGTTTGTTGGTCATTACTTATTGCTGACATGGTACAATTATTAGATAATTAATAGACTGATTTGACACATACATGCTAAGCTAATGCAAAGTAACTGTATGCAGGATACTCCGTTTTCAGGAGCGTATTTAATTTAAACGAGCAGACAGGCTCCTTTCAGGTAAGGCATCACACTGGGGCATCTCACATGCAATAAAGAAATGAAACGCAGCTAGATTAAATATTGTCTGCATGAGAGGGGGAAGGAAAACACCCACTGCCATGTATGGCTTAGGCTGGAGGGGAATGGCTTCTCATGTTTCACTCCAGCACTTCTTATTTCAGGGGTCCTTTTTATGGTCATTAACTCTGGCTTTTTTTTACACTAGGAGCAACTATAGCAAAGTTTTTTTGGATAGTAATAATCCTTGTACTATCTCTGATCTCAGTTTTTACAAGTTAGGCAGTTTTTTTCATGTACTAAGCCATCCAAATATATTGTTAACATTTAAGTGCTGCCAGTGCATCCTGATGGGTCATTCTCTAAAATATAAACATATTTACAACAAGTCTCAGCAAAGCTTTCCCAGTTTAGTCACTGCATCACAGCATGCTGGGGGGAGGAGAGAGAGAGAAATAGTGCTACATGGGATTCTCCCCCTTATCTTTGCAACACTACAGTGAGTGGTTAAATAACAGTTTTATTTCTCAAGCAGCTAGTTTTGCTGCATTTGAGCCCACTCTAAGATGCAATAGCAACAGCATACTTTACTTTGCATGCTATGTAAAAGGTTCAGTTTTCAAGAGCCTATTTAATTCTACCATCTTACAGGCTCGGGCAGGACGGCTTTGGGCAGCATTCTTAAGGTCAACATGAATGCCAGAATTAATTTATATCTTTCCTCCACATGAGAAGAAGGAAAACATCTTTGTTTGTTACTTAAAAATTGTGCAGTTTACATTCCCCTCCAGCCCTTTATTTGGGGGAAGGGGAGTAATTACCATATTAAAGTGACAGAGCTTTCTTAGACAAGGAGCCATTTTACATAGCAGCCTATTTCTAGTGCATTACAACCTAAAAGGAGAGCTGCCAGCACAAGGAGCATTTTATTATAAGCTACAGTAGAGAGTGGCTACCTGTATAATAAGGTAGCTGCTGTGCAGGATGCTCTGTTTTCAGGACAGCATTTCATTTAAAGAAGCAGACATGCTCCCTTCAGGCAGAGCATCTCTCATGCAATAAAGAAATGAAATGCAGCTAAACTAAATATTTTCTCCATCAGAGGAGGAAGGAAAACACCCACTTCCATTTATGACTTAACCTAGAGGGGAATGGCTTCTCATGTTTCACTCCAGCACTTCCTATCTCAGGGGTCCTTTTTATGGTCATTAAATCTGGCTTTCTTTTGCACTGGGAGGCACTGTAGCAGAGTTTTCTCAGACAATAGCAAGGCATTTATACAGTAATTTCATATATATATATATATATATATAGTTTTGCAGCGTTACAGGGTTTTTTTCTTGCTATGTCCTTTGAGGTATACTTATGTGAGCAATATTACTTGTTGTTATAGAGTTTAAAAGCACCGGCTTGAGAATCAGGGAGACAGAGGCTTGAATCCCACCACAACCATGTACACGCATTGTGTGACACAGAACACTTAGCCCCTCATTGCTTCTGTCAATCCACCCGTAAAAATATGAAAAAGCTGGAACCCACTATAAACAAGTTGTTAATCTCAGCAGGGCAGTCTTGGGGCAATACTCTTTGACAGCTTGAGAATCAGTCAAAATGTGAGCTCCTGCAGCAGGTACATTTGTTCTTTTGAGGGGAGAATTAGCAACAGGTTCATGGAGGTCTTTTTACACTACCCTTTCCCAATGTGATTAGCGGCAGTTATGCTTTGCTTTTTTGTTTCTTTGTTAAAAATAATTAAATCATTTGAAAAGTTTCAAGTTTCACAGTTCAGAACTACAAGGTAAGGAGCACCTGATGCACCCAGTTAGAGTGCATCAAAAGCAAAGACAAAAAAAAGTATTTTCTTCAAGCCATAGATCAATGCAGCAAAGGTAAAAAGATGAGCAGGTGGCTGAGAGCAGGAGTAAACTAGCGTGATGTCAGTGGTAAAACAAAACAAGCAGGGGTGTAGAGCTGGGAGAGTGTGGCTGCTGTTAGAGGTAGTGTAGGAAAATGTGAATGAGCTTTTAGAACAAGAACAAAAAAAATAGTGTTCTTTTTGTTTTATGTGTTGCCGCCGTGGACACAGACGGTGGGGGGGGTAGGTCAGCTGGGTAGCAGTGCAGTGGAGTGAGCAAGGGTCCGTTTAAATTTAAAATGTTTGACTTGGTGCTGAAAGAAAGAAAAAAATGCATAAAGAAATGTTTTTTTCAGCTGCTACAATCAGTGGTCGTGATTAGGCAATTTGCCTACTGTGACCTGTTGCATACTGACCATGGCAGTATGCAATTTGCCTACTCCTTACCACCACTGATTGTAGCGGTCTTTCACTTTCAACTGTATACCACTGCATCTGAACTGCTGTCATAGGTAGCTCAGACATTTATTGGTACAGTGAGGCAACACCTGCAAGAAGGAGCAGGGCATTAGAAGCTGAGTGGCACACCTACAAAAATTTGTATGGTGGCACTAAGTTTCTTGCACATGCGTGCAAGCAAACATAAAAATGCAACAAGGTTTTTACTTATAGTAAATGCTTTACTGTTGACTTGTTTTGCTGGACTTATGATAGAGACATAAAGATTAACATTGGTTAAGGTAAAAGAAGATTGTGAAGTTCCTGCTATGTAACTTGCCTTTATTGTTGTTTGTTGATCACACCATGGTGCAATATGCTTCAGTAACAGGTTAACCTTCTGCTTTGTATCTTTACATTGGTCTGATACCTATTCTGTCTATGATTGAGCTCCCATCCTCCCTCCCTCCCACCTACTCTGATATGTGAGAGGAGTATCTCGAGCCACAGCTGTTAGCCCCCTCCTCTTACTCGCTATATTCTGCTGCCCCCTCATCATCATTTTCCCAACATACACTTCCTGCTATTGTGTTGTAAACAAAGTTTCTGTATGCTCTTAATGAAATGCTACAGGGTGTGTTGGTTGTTGTGCCACTGTTTGATATAGTATGGTAGCATAGAGGTGATTTGAATCTTGTGTTATCAGCCCTAAACATGGTGAACTATAGCGGCTGTTGGATACTGTACTGTTGCCTATTATAACAATCTGAGAAGGAACCTGTGCTACCACACCTTAACATGCCATGGTGTGCGCTCTGTGGGGTGACTATGGTGGTGCATAACATACTGTGGGACTGCAAGTTTTGAAGGATTCAGTCCTCTCATCCATAAAGATCTTGTAATGTTTGGACTGTGCAGTACTGTGCTGCTGGCCATAGTATTGTGGGAATGCAGTGTTATAAGAACCATGAGCTTCCAACACCAAAGTTGTTGGGCAGGATTCATGAAGCTGTTGAATGACCCCGCATCTGTGGGTGAACCACTGCACAAGTGGGTTACCACTTGCGGAGCCACAGGTTACCCACAGCAGTGGGTATTCACTAAGGTGGAGCCAGATTAAGACCGTCTCCATGGGTTATGGCCGCTTGCGGGTGGTGTCACCAGGGTGATGGCCGAAGCCACGGGAATGGGCTATGGCCTGGTGGAAGCAGTCATAACACCCTTCGCAACTGCTGTGGTTGTGAATCGCTACAGCTGCAGCTGCGGGTGATTTCAGTCCACAACAGCAGTTGCGGAATGGAACTTAGAAAATAACACGTCATGAATCCTGCCCATTGTGTCTTACAGTGTTTGGGCACAGTATTGATGCCTGGTATACTGTGGATGTAGAGTGTATGTTTATATCTGTAAAGGTGCTGCACTGCAGGGTCTCTTGGTCAGTATCGTACTGCTAGATGTACTGTGGAGTTGTATGGTGTAAAGGACATTGCATCTCAATGTTAAAGATGTTGTGGTGCAGTAAACATCTCCCCACTCTACAACTGATGTATCTTTACCTCAAGTACTGATTTCCTGTTATAGTGATAGGATTGTGCCTGGGACTATTGTGTAATCCCTAGGTCCACTTTCACACAAATGTACATTGCAAAAAGACAGAGATTGAGAAACATTGTTGACTGTTGTTAATTAATTAACCAAAGAATACTTTGTTTGTTTGTTTTTTCAAAAATATATTGCTTACCTTTTTGGACAGTCAGTAGTTCCTGCCACACAGGAGATTGGTCTATAGATAGAAAAAAAACTAATGTATTTATGGTTTGAAAATCTATTGAGGATTAGCAATATCGCATTATTTTTTTTCTATAGTGAGTGAGTCCATTTATGTTAGCTGAAACTTTTGTAAAACATTTCCACAGATGGTAATTTGGTAGCGGTAACATAAAATGATATAGATGATTATGAGATATCAGACCCACTGTTGTCACAAAACATCCCACATATTTAGAATTTGCATTGTTCTTAATCTACATGAAAGTTGAGGGACTTTTGCAGCACAACACTAAAGCTATTAAGACTCTAGTTCAGGTATTTAACATAGGAACTATTACCTAATGTTAATTATACAATGGCAAGAGAAATTCTAGTAATCAGATTGGTCAATGGTCATGTTGTACAGTGATGTTATCCCAGCACAACGTCACTGTATCAAGGTCCAGTACATACTGTACATGACTGTATGGCAATTAAAAAAGAATCACTCCACTCATTCAAATTGCCCACGCATGAAATGTGTTCCAGGACTTTATCCAGTAGTTTCTGATTTTTTTAATTCATAACTACTTCCCTCTCACTGTAGTAAAATAAGAAATAAAATCTCAGTTTTACTTAGTGTAACCCCCTGGTCCCCTGGGGTTACTAGAACACCATCAGTGTCAGTGGTAGATAGGAAAGGCAGCTGGTGAATAACTGGTTAAATGGTTTTCACATGCTCCCTCTCTGTTCACTTGGCCTCAGTGAGTTGAGGGAGGTGATGTCATTTAGAACTCTCACAGCAGCATAAGCCACGGTAGCTAGCAGTGAGTGGGGAGCTTTAGAATTTTCGGTTAGTTCTGCAAGTGGAGCCAGAGTGAGCAGTTGGAGAAGTGAAGAGCTACAGTGTGGGCCCTGTGAGGAGAGCCTGTTTTCTCACCCTAGTGCTGAGAACAATCTGCCTGCCAATAGAAGTGGTGGAAACTGTCTAGCAGAAGTTCCTGATTTTCTCATCCCCTCTGAGATGAGAAGGACTGCGGAATAGATCAGAGGGGCAATCCCTGACTTTGATCCAGGATATTGAAGCTGCCTGTCTGTGTACAACCATGAGTAATCTGACTTTGGCTATCCCAGGAGGAATGTGTCTGTGTTTTTCTTTTGGGGAATACTCTGATAAAGAGACATATGCACCAAGTTCTGTTCTAAGACTGTTCTCATCCTTTCCTAAAGTTGGCTGACAATCTTGGAGTCCCCCGAGACACTTGCACATTGTTCAGGACTTAAATTTACAGTCAGAAGTAGTGTTTCTAATGTTGAATGTGACAGACATTCCAGGATGCATAGTTCTACTGTTTTACTAAACATTTGAGGTGCAACTCTGAAGGAATGGCTGGGTATGGACTGTGGAAGCAAAAGGTGGGCAACATCCCATCTGAAGTGACCAGTTCAGCACTACAGATTCTGTAAGGGTGCCTGCTTATTCAGGACATGGTGGCCAATGCCTGTAGAGAAAGTTTACCCCCGGTGCAGGTTGTGCTAATTTTGAGCACCAGTGTGCTCTGTCATGGCCAGTTGCCACACTGCCAAATGTTTAAATCCTATGCCACAAGGGAAATGTTCTAAGTTGTGGCAAGTGCCACTAGAAGAAAACTGTGTGCTCCATTGTGGCCAGTACCACTAGAAGGAATGTGTGTTTCAGCTGAGGGCAATGCCGCTGAAGAGAGTTCAAAATCCTATGCAATATTGGATGTTTAGAGTTTCTGTCCACTACAGACCTTTTGTTGTTCTGCATTGCCTTGCGCCACAAAGTGTAACCTCTTGGGGGGGGTCCACCTTTTCTTTTTTGTACCATCTTCAGAATAAAGCCACACTCTAGAACCCCAGCCTGGTCTGGACATTCTTGTTACTGCTTCCTGTGTGGAATTACTGCGTACCCCTCCAGAAGTACAGACCTAGTATAGCCCCTAGCAAAAGTTCTGTCCTCAGGACCTGGGTACAATGGATATTTGTGTAGTATTTGCTTATGTACACCCCCATCCCTTTTTGACTTCTAGATGTAATGAGCCTGGCATACATTCCCAAAGCTAGGGATGGTACCATAACAGTGTCCGAAGTTCTTTGGGTGCCCAGTTGAGGGTACCAAGGGGTAGCTTACTGTGCAAAGTAGCAGGGGGTGGTTACAAAAAATGGGGGGCTCATCCAAGAATGTTGTTTAAATTGAGGCTAGAACTAGAAATTTGTGCTGAGGGTATGACTAATGGTGGTCTGTCTGGTAGCATGGTAGCCCAAAACAGAAAAGGAAGATTTGCACAAAAGGATTTTGCCCACGAGAGTGCCTGCTAGTACAGAAATAGAGTGCTGCTCTGCATTTCGTTAACTTGTAATGGACAGTAAAGCCAGGAAGTGTATGTCCTTGTCTTTGCATCCAAAACATTTACAGAACTTTTTAACTTCTAATTTTCAAATGCTAAAAGTAGTGTGGACTTTAGGAAACAGACTGAGGAATGTGCCCTGAAAGTTTCATGTGCTTTGTGTGCAAATTGGGGGCGTCGCTAGAGAAATTGCCAAAATCTATGAAGAAAATTGTCAAAACGACACTCCCATTGCTGAAATTGCAGCCAAGAAAAAAATTAGTTTGCAGTTTAAATTTACTCCTGCTCAATGATCGTTGTGAAGGAAGAGCAAGCAAGAGAGAGAGAGGCTCACTGACATGGCGTCAAGTGATTGATGTGACTGTATTCAGTCCCATCCCCTAGCCAGCTTCTCTGTGCAGTTGAGTGTTTGAGACGGAGAGAGCAAGTGGTGTGCAAGCTGGTCAGACCAGGATCAACTATTGAGGAGCTTGTGAATGTTCTAATCTGTAAAATACAGACTTTTGCTGTCTAAATTCAGGTTCAACCCGTTGTCTGACCAACTGGAAAGTGAACGTGGGGCTTGTGGCTATGATCAGCGGGACCACCAGCCTGTTTTGCCCCAACAGCCTTCCACAATCAACACCAGGCTGAATATTTCCACTGGAGAAAGCCAACTACTGATTTCAGTGAGTAAAACCAAACTAACTGAGCATCAAACTGTGTGATTTTCAAGCCAGCTGAATCTGTGTGCAAGCAGTGTGATTGTGTTGCAAAGAAGGACTATGTGTTGAAACAGAAAGTCAACAAAGAAAAATTCTGAGCATCGACTGGACATTTATGAGTTCAGCAACAGTAAATGTTGCTAAGCGAGAGAGAGAGACTGTGAGCTGTATATTAGGCTGCAGTAAACAGGCAATCCTGTGCTCTAGAAATACTATAGGCTTGCAAGTGATTTTAAGCATGTGTATATAGTTCTTTGATTCAATGCTGATCGCAAAGTCAAGTTAAAATCATATGAATGTGCTGAGAGATACAAGCAGTTTAATCGATTACAGTTTTGAGCAAGATCAGTAGCCAGAAAAGATAGGAAACACGGTTTTGAGTCAGAAACAGATTTGATGCATGAGGAGTGCTACCGCAACCATTACAGGGTGGGGTTAGCAAATGTAAATGCAGCAGCAGGGAGCAATTTTGTGAGACTGTAAAGGGACCAGTGAACAAATCAGTAACAACAAACTTTTGTATGTTTGATTTCAGACATGGCTTCAGGAAATCCCCACTACCTGGATCATGCCTGAGCTATGATCACAGAGGAGCTGGCAGCACTAAGAGAAATAGAGAGAACTTTCTATGGTGAAGGGTTGCCTCCAGATGTAACAATCCCTAGTTATCCAGTGAGACTGTGCATTGTGTGCCTCAAGGCTGGAAGGGATGTGTTTCTGATACCCCACTGTTTGGATTGCCTTGTGAAGTATGGTATGAGCAGGGGTGCAGCACCAGAGAGGGCATCATAAATTTGTTTGGCTGCCATGTGGACCAGAGTAGAAACTCTGCAATTAGCACACAGCAACAGGTTGAATCTGTTGGGGGAAGCCCCATAGAGTGTGGCACAGAGGGAGAGAGAGAAACATTGATCTACTGCAAGGGCATGAACAAAGAAGGGTTTCTACACCTGTGTCCCAGGTGGGCAGTACAACAGAAGGATCTGTGGACCCATGAAAGGAGGGTCCAAGTCCTAGCCTAGTAGAGGAGGATGAACTGAAAGAGAGACTGAACTGGGAGGTGTCTACCTCTGTGCCCAGTGAAGAGTGCACTGTCTCAGGAGTGAGGACATCTGCTCGCTCCTGGGCTCAGATCTTGAGTGAGGAAGAGAAGGATGAAGGTCTGTATCTTCATGTTGAGGATCCCTGTGAATCATCTCAAACTCTTGCCTCAGAGGAACCAGAGAGAGAAGAAGAAGAAGAAGGCTCCAGTAACCTTCCCACAGAGATGGTCAGGGACAAGTTGTTTAGTTCTTTAAGTATGCGGCACTGCAGGACTGACCACCCCCAAGCTGGGCTATGGGATGCACACTTGTGAAGAATAGTAAGAAGGACAGACTGATACATAGGAGGGCTGATGCCATTAATGGGAAGTCCTTTCCTACCTTTCCTCATGGAGTCTGGGAGGAAACTGAACAGAACAAAAAGTCCTGGTTGTTGGAAGAGGCAAGCAAGAATTTGTATTTTGGTGCAGCAGAATGTGTCAGGGACAGAGCCATAAATGATAGAATGAAATTCTGGAAATTGGGCAGAAGTCTGTTGAAGAACACTGTGTGAACTATGGGTGAGGCAGGGAATAAGACATTCCACAACATCAACTTTGAACTCCCAGATGGTGTCATAGTTCTTGTACCTCACCACAAGTGGTACTACCCTTAATGGTGCCACTCCCTGTGAATATACCCAGCATACCTAGAGGGAAGTGAGCTGTGGCAGTCCAGTGTCTGTCATCCAGCAGCAGCAGTATCCAAGGAGGAAGATGCAGCTCTACAGGTATTCCAGGATTCTTTAGGTGCATCCAGATTCATCAGCCAAGCAGTGTTTTCCCATTTCATCACCTGGTTTTGCAGAGGACATCAATCCAGCTGTATCCGAAGACGCCACCTGGTCTGAAGGGAGAGGGTCCTCAGCTCGGAGAAGTATGGTGATCCTTTGTTTCTGGTCTTCAAGGAACTGGTAAGACCACATTTTTGATACCTAACTGACTTTGCACAACGCACCGTACACTTGAAGACTGTCCATGGAATTGTAATGACTGTCCACGAAGACTCTCCCCATGGATTGCAGTCCTTTTCAAGCCCTGTCCTGTTCAAGGACTGTTCTTCAATGGTCTCCAGCCCAGGACATTACTCTTTTATGGACCTTGCCTTCGGGCAACAACATTCTGTCACTAGATGGACATTTTGGGGCCTAGCACTGCCCCAAATGTGTTGTATAAATGGTTTCTTTCCATTTTTTTGCTTTTGTACTTTTATAGAAAAATATTTTGGGGATTATCTAGTGTTCAGGTGGAAGTGTAGACACCGTGTGGTATGCAGAATGTGTATTTTTTCTTCTCTAACAGGTGTTCCTGGAGAAGAAAAGAAGAGAAGAGAAGAAGAGGATGTGGGAACTCAGCCAAGTTCCTTTTTTTCTTAGAGCTTTAGGATTGTTTGTAGTTAACAGGGTGTTAACATGCTTTTTCTTCACAGGTGTGAGGTTGTGGGGAATTTTTGAGAAATGTAATGCATTGCAATGTGTTGTTTCCTTGTCGTTTTTGTGTACAGGTACCCTGGGAGCTTGGGGGGAGGTTCCCTGAGGGGCAGCCTGGTCAGATAGATTTTCCCTAGAGGGCTAGGGGGATAGATAGGCTGTGGTCCTGACTTGCAGTAGGGGCCTCAGTTCTGGTCTATTAGAGCATGCTTCTGGCAGTTTCTTGGAGCCACTGAGTATCCATAGATAGATCATAGGATAGGCGCAGAAGTTTCATCAGCCAGACTCTGGGCCTTTAGTGTTGCCTGCCTATGACTGGCACATGGTAGGGGAGAAGTAACACTACCTCCCGATAGGTAACACAGAGGGTTGGCTGGCCTGATGCTGGGTAAAGAAATGACTGTGGACAGTCATTTACCTGGCTAGGGGTGAGTGCAACCCCTCCGGTCTCCTGGGGTTACTAGAATACCATCAGTGTCAGTGCTAGGTAGGAAAGGCAGCTGGTGAATAACTGGTTAAATGGTTTTCACCTGCTTCCTCTCTGTTTACTTGGTCTCAGCTGAGTTGAGAGAGGAGATGTCATTTAGAACTCTCATACCAGCATAAGCCACAGTAGCTAGCTGTGAGTGGGGAGCTTTAGAATTTTCAGTTAGTTCAGTGAGTGGAACCAGAGTGAGCAGTTGGAGGAGTGAAGAGAGGCAGTGTGGGCTTTGTGAGGAGAGCCTGTTTTCTCACCCTAATGCTAAGAACCATCTGCCTGCTAGTAGACGTGGTGAAAACTGTCTATCAAGAGTTCTTGATTTTCTCATCCTCCCTGAGATGATTTACTGCAGAATGGATCTGAGGGGCAGTCCCCTGACTTTGATTCAGGACATTGAAGCTGCCTGTTTGTGTACAATTGCAAGTCATCTAACTTTGGCTATCCCCGGAGGAATGTGCCTGTGTTTTTCTTTTGGGGTGTACTCTGACAAAGGGACATATGCACCAAGTTCTGTTCTGTTTGAGACTGTTCTCATTCTTTCCAAAAGTTGGCTGGCAATCATGGAGTCCTCAGAGATACTTGGCACATTGTTCAGGATGTTAATTTACACTCAGAAGTAGTGTTTCTAATGCTGAATGTGACAGCCATTCCAGGATGCATAGTTCCACTGTTTTACTAAATGTTTGACGTGTAACTCTGAAAGAATGGCTGGGTATGGGCTATGGAAGCAAAAGGTGGGCAACTCCCCAACTGGAGTGACCAATTCAGCACTACAGGTTCCATAAGGGCACCTGCTTATTCAGGACATGGCGGCCAATGCCTGAAGAGAAAGTTTACCCCCTGGTGCGGGTTGTGCTAATTTTGAGCACCAGTGTGCTCTGTCATGGCCAGTTGCCACACTGCCAAATGTTTAAATCCTATCCCATATGGGAAATGTGCTCAGCTGTGACCAGTGCCACTAGAAGAAAATGTGTGTTACAGCTGAGGCCAATGACGCTGAAGAGAGTTCAAAGTCATTGAAACAGAAACATAGAAGTTGACGGCAGATAAGGACCACAAGGCCCATCCAGTCTGCCCATTTCTTTTTCTACCTTATAAATGTGCCATCGGCCTTTGCTCTGTCAGTGACCTATCTATTCATAGTCATTTGTATTGCTCCCTTATGCCTATCCCATGCCTGTTTGAAGCCCTGCACTGTATTCATAGCCAATCGGCCTCCTCTAATCTCATGCTGTGTCCTCTTGTCCTGCTATTTTCTTATATTTAAACATGTTAGACTCTTTCACCTTGTTTATGCCCTTAAGGTGTTTGAATGCCTCGATCATATCACCTCTCCCTCCTTTGCTCAAGGGTATACATATTGAGCTCCGCTAATCTGTCCTCGATAGTCTTCTGATGCAGTCCCTGCACCATTTTGCTGCCCTTCTCTGGACTGCCTCAATTTGGTTAATGTCCTTGTGAAGGTGTGGCCTCCAATACTGCACGCAGTACTCCAGATGGGGCCTAACCAATGTCTTGTACAGAGGGATTATTACCTCCTCTACGACTTGTGATACCCTACTAATACACCCTAACACCCCTAGCCTTACCTACTGCTTTAGAGGTCTGCTTGGATGATTTTAGGTCATCAGTGATGATGATGCCCAAGTCTCTTTCTTCCTTTGTGCTAGCAACTCCTCCCAGCCTATAAGTGGCTTCAGGGTTTCTCTTCCCTATGTGCATGATTTTGCACTTCTTTGCATTAAATCCAGTTGCCATTCTTCTGACCATTCTGCTAGTTTATCCAGATCTCTTCTCATTCTGCCCACCCCATCTGGCTCATCTACTCTGTTGCAGATCTTGGTGTCATCTGCAAACAGACAAACCTTACCCTCTAGTCCATCTGCAAGGTCACTAATGAAGATGTTGAATAGGACTGGCCCCAGGACTGATCCCTGAGGTACCCCACTTGTGACTTGCATCTCTTCTGACTGTATACCATTTACCACCACTCTCTGTTTTCTGCCAGTCAACCAGTTTGCCACCCAGTTGACCAACTTCTGACCCACCCGAGCCTACCCAGCTTATTTATCAATCTTCTATGTGGAACAGTGTCAAAAGCTTTGCTGAAGTCAAGGTAGGCGACATCAACTGCTCCCCCTTGGTCCACCACTCTGTTACCCAGTCAAAGAAATCTATGAGATTAGTTTGACAGGACCTTCCTTTTGTAAACCCATGCTGTCTTGGATCCTGTGCCCCTATGGATTCCAGGTGTTGCACTATCCTTTCCTTAAGGAGTGCCTCCATAATCTTGCCCACTACTGAGGTAAGACTGACCAGTCTGTAGTTCCCCGCGTCCTCCCTGCTACCACTCTTGTGGAGCGGGATCACATGAGCCCTTCTCCAGTCTTCTGGGACCTCTCCTGTGCTCAGAGATTCACTAAACAATTCTGCTAATGGCTCTGCTAGTTCCTCCTTTAGTTCCTTAAGTACCCTGGGATGTATGTCATCAGGTCCCATTGCCTTATCCACTCTGAGCTTAGCAAGATCTTGTAGGACCCTTTCTTTTGTGAAGGGAGTAGTGCTCACCTCCCTCCCCCCTGTGTCCATGATGCTGAGCTGTGGGCCCTGCCCTACCTTCTCTTCAGTAAATACTGAGAAAAGTATCTATTTAGGATAGATGCCTTTACAGGGTCCTCCTCCTCACATGCTCCCTTTTCTCCATTAAGCTTAGCAATACCCTCTGGACTTTCTCCTTTCACTAATGTATCTATAGAAAGTCTTGTCACCTTCTTTTACTGTTCGTGCTAGTGTTTCCTCAGTTTGGGACTTTGCCTGCCTTACTGCCTTACCTGCTTCCCTTAGGGCAGTTTGGTATGCCTCCCTATCTTCATCCCGCTGTGTTCCCTTATATTTCCTGAAGGCCAGCCTTTTGGCTCTGACCTTTTCTGCTACTGTATTTGAGAACCAAAGTGGTTTCCTTCTTCTTTTGCACTTCCTTTTCTGTCTAACACAATGGGATGTTGCTTCAAGTATTGCATCCTTAATGCTTGCCCACTTTGCCTGTACCCCCTCACCTGTGTTTCTTTTTGCCAGGGCTAGCTTAACTCTGTCCTATGCAATATGGGATGTTTAGAGTTTTTGTCCACTACAGACAGACCTTTTATTGTTCTGCATTGTCTTGTGCCACAAAAAGTAAACCCTTGGGGGTCCACCTTTGCTTTTGTGTACCATCTTTGGAATGAAGCCACTCTCTAGAACCACAACCTGGTTTGGACTTTCTTGTTACTGCTTCCTGTGTGGAATTACTGGGTACCCCTCCAGAAGTACCAATGTACCATAGCCCCTAGCAAAAGCTATTTCCTCAGGACCTGGGTATAATGGTCATTTGTGTAGTATTTGCTTTTGTACACCCCCACCTCTTTTTGACCTCTAGATGTAATGAGCCTGGAATACATTCCCAAACCTAGGGATGGTACCACAAAAGTGTCTGAAGTTCTTTGGGTGACCAGTTGAGGGTACCAAGGAGTAGCTTACTGTGCAAAGTGGCAGTGGGGTGGTTACATTAGCTAAATTAAATTTCAAAGTAATCCTACAATAGACTCCTCTGATTTATATGACAGTACAAAAACAAGGTATAGTCAGACCCAATATGCCAGCAAATTGATTTGAGTAAATGTTCATATCAGGAATTAGCATATTGTTTTGTTGTTAAAGGTTCTATTTAAAACGTGTCATACTACATGTAAAATGGCATACAGTATCATATATGAAAGAAACATTAGAAGTCTGATACTAATGTGACACATCCTCAGGATACGAGGAGGCTCATAAAGTTACAACTGGCAATAAAGGTAATGAAAAGTATAACATCAGACTTGGTATTAACTACACACAAGGCATATTTTCAACAGTTGGTTAGCAGATGAAAGTATTAAAAAAAGCTTTACATATAAAACACAATATCAGTGAATATAAATTTATATTGAAGTCTATTTTGCCCATGTTGTGGTGAAGCACTGAGGATATAAAATGTTTAGGTGTTCATCCAAATATATTCCATCTCTTGAGAGACATTTCTCTAGCAATGTAGATCCAATGAACTCTGTGATACAAAGTACAAATGTCAGGCATGTATTCCAAAAAATAATAAAAAGCAGGACAGTACTATATCAGATGCTCATTTAGTCGTAAACATACGGTGGTAGCTGTAGAAAAGTTTCTCAGTACTGAAGTATACCTAGAAGTTTCTTAGTACTGAGGTATACCTAGGTATACTGAGGCATAATGAGGTAGAATCACATTACAGTCAATGCAAATTGTAACTTGAATGCCTCATTGGTACCTTGAGGCAGGCAACTTTTAAATAACTACCACTGTAATACAATAAAAAAACACTTCTATTGCAAAGTATGCCTGCCATATTTATATACAGGAAATAAAGATTGTCTATAGAAATCTTATAGAAAGTGCACAAGTTCAAGGCAATTATTCACACCTGGGCTATACCGAGCCCCCAAGGTATAGATCCATTATGGCTGATCATCTGATATAATCATGCCCTACTTTTTATCTAATGTTTTAGAATAGATTCCTGATATTTGGAATCATTGTACTGCAGAGTTCATTGGTTCCACACTCCTAAAGAAAACGTTTCTCAAGAGAAGTGATATATAAATGAATACCTGTCAATTTCATATCCTCATTGCTTCACTCCAGCATCCAAAAATGGATTTTTATAAAGTTTATATTTCCTGATATTGTAGTTTATATGTAAAGCTTTTTTTTTTAATTACATGCATTAACCAACTGTGAAAATATGCCTTTTAGGTAGTTTATACCAGGTTTGATATTATACTTTTCATTACCTTAATTGTCAGTTGTAATTTTATAAGTGCCTCCTCGTATCCTGAGGATGCATCATATTCGTTATTTTAAATTTTTTATTTGTACATATCACTGGTGGTGGATAATATAATAACCAGTTACAATAGTGCTACAAATACAGCATAAGGAAAAAACAGTGATGTCTGAATGGCATACCACAGACAGCGAAAGTGATCAAACAGTGCTGTGCAGTAAGCGTTACCCAGGTTGCTGTCCATAGTACTAGGAAGAAGACAAGGGCTGGGAAATTTAAAATGGCAGAGGAGCTGTTCCTGTGGCAGAGAGGATTGAGACATGGAGCTGCTTGGCCACAATGGTGGTGGAGATCAGGGTTCTAATCCTGGCATTCAAAATTTTGTATTTCTCCCATAATCAAACTCCAACTTGGAGTTGATTATTTTAGTTAAGGGGTGTTTGGGGGGGGGCAGAGCCCCCACTAAAATAAGTGTTTGGACTGGTAGCAGTTGTCAGTGTGCTTTGTGACTGCTACCAGTGGCATTACCTTTATTTGCGGCATTTGTTCCTGCCACTGTTCTGCATAGTGCTGTGTAGAAGGTGATGTTATTGACAGCACTGTTCATACATATGCTATTCAGACCTAGTGTCAGATAATATAAGGGCATTTCTGCACTAAGTTACTAGCTCTGATAAAACCCTGCTTCAGGAGTAAAACATTAGTTGTTTTTGCCCCAATCTGGCATAGCATTGCTCCCTGATAGTCATTGCAGTACTGCACTTCTGTTGTTTTTAGTATTCATTCTATGAATTCCCTTATGCTTTTCTATTAAGCGTGTTAAAGTTTTACTGCTGACTATGGAATAACATTGCTTTTTATTTGATGTACAAGTGGCAAGTACACAAATATGCTATAGTACAATGAATAGCAGGAAGCAATGCTACAATAGATTAATGCTGAAAGCAACTAATGTTGCTTTCTATAACATCACTGGAGATGGGCTCCCATTGTCTGCTTACTTTTTTCATTGACTGTTGGACTGGGGAGCTGGGCACCTAGTGTTAGAATGGAGTTTTGGCAGCACCGGGGTTTGGCTGTCGTTTTTGCTTACTTTTTTTCATTTACTGTCTGACTCTAGGTTTAGGCACTTGGCATCAGAATTGGGGATGTTTGGTAGCAACAGGGTTGGGCAGCAAGTGGCTGCTTGCTTTCATTTTAGTTTACCATCCAACCCCATAATTGGGCACCCAGTATTGGGGGCAGGAAGTGCAATGTGGTTTGGCTCCTGGAGACTGCCTAGCTGACTGAATCAGGAGTCACCCAGCCAACCGTGCCCACCAAACCAGAACCGCATTGCCATTGCATGCAAGCTGCAGCACAGAATCCCTCCCCAACCCAGCAGAATAGCTAACCTTAAAAGATCTGTACTATGCTGTGCTTTTTTCACAAAATACTAAAGCACAGTCTTGTCAGTAATGAGAGTGAGCAACGCCAACTAGCCACCCTGCTCAGCCAGTAGCTGCAGCACAGAGTCAGACCCTCAAGTAAAAGTCCTGCCAGCAGCAAAATCAGCAAAGAAAGAAACTGCCTGCAGAACCAGAGAGACAGTGTTCTGACTGCTTGTGCCGTTTCATTAAGTTAAGTGGCTGGGTTTATTTGAAAATGTCTCAGTACTGTGGGGAGGGAAGGGGAGGGGAGGGGACTCAAAAGATAGAATGCATGGCCCTTGATCTCCTGGCCTGTCACTGCAGGTGGTCAATCCATTGAGGATCATTTTGGTAGGTGGATACCTGCTGGAAGGGGTTGGGATGGCCATTTCTTCTTGTTCAGGTGATGGGGATGGCTTTATTTCTCCTGCCCCTGGGCAGAATAGCTTTGCTTTTCCTGGTGGGGGGGAGGAGGAGACCCTGCTTCTCCTGGCTTAGGGGGTCAGAATGGCCCTGCTTCTTCTTCTGGCTTGGGGGAAGGGTATCTTCCTGTTCCTCCTGGCTTGCGGGAGGGGTAGCCCTACTTTTCCTGGCTTGGGGGTGTAGCCCTATCTTCTGGGTCATGTGGCCCTGCTTCTCCTGTTAAAGAAAGAAGGGGACAGGGCTATTCCACCCCCTTCCCATGTCAGGTGAAGCAGAACCATCCATCCCAAGCCAAGAGAATCTGGGCCATCTGTACCCTCACCCCCAAAACAGGAAAAGCAGAGCCATCCCCTGTAAAAAATAAAATGGAATTTGCATTTTTATTTTTAGAAACATAACATTCAGCATTAATTCAAATACTCCAAGAAGCAGGTAAGTATGAATATGCACATATGCTTTCCATTCCGGTTTCATTGGTGCCCTGGCTTACAACTGTAGTGCCCAGCCAGTGCCCTGGTAGCCAACAGAAGCTGGAGCTTCCACTGTTGCTAGCCTTACATGTTGTGAAGCTTGATCAAATAGAAATAAAAAATGTAAATGTGGAGGTGGACATAGGACAGCAAAATTAAATGAAAGAGGTGAGGAATTTGCCAAAAACTCTGCAAAAACACAATGCCATTATGGGACTGAACAAGAAAATAAAATGACAACTTCTATGTTTTTAAAAGCACACAAGAAGGCTGAAGATTAACAACCAGCATAATCAAAGGTTAAGACTCAAATGTGTTCCAAGGTAATCTGAGAACAGGGGGAGTAGAAACCAAAAAACACCAGAAAAGGCACAAAACTTCATTAATTATATAATTATTATAAATATCTTTGTTTTAAAGACACATTTTGCAGCAAATGAATACATATACCGCAGAATCAGGTAAATATGCAGCAATAAAAAAATTATAAGCACATAATAGGAGCAAACTCTTTAAAGGCAAAATCTTGTAATGGTAAATCAAGCTGAAGCAAAGACTGGAATTCTACTACACAATGGAATGCAGTACTAGAGTGCAGGAAAAGAAGTGCCATTGAAAAAAAAAAATATTTTCATTGTTTATGGAAGTTAACTGTTCTGGGTACATGTCAATTTGCTCCCGATATTTCGCTCCCCAATGATTCACTCGCGACGGTACGCTCCAGCGACCATTCGCACCCACACCAACTCACCCACGAGTCAATTAGCTCCCGGACCACAGTAGAATAAAAATTAACTGTCACTGTTGGTGTTAGAGTTTCAGTGTTTCAGTATTTTTTTTAAATCTGCTGTATAACTGGTGAGCAGCTTTACTTTCTGTCAGTAGAAGCAGCTCCTACAGTAAATACCCCACGAAGAAGGAATTGCCAAAGACGGAAAAATGCTTATAGCAGGACTGCTACCTACAAAGCGTACCTCTCATTTTTCTTTTGCAGGGAGGTTGAATTTTTTTAAAGAAATACTTTGAGTTGCCAGTTTGCTTTTGAGAGAGAGAGCTTGTGAAGGCTGCAGACAGGAGCATGCTGGGTCGTCGCTCTCTCTCTCTCTCTCTCTCTTAGTTTTGCAGTATGTTCTGGTGCAGTAGTAATGGGGCAGCTTAAACTTTCTCTTTTTGTCGTACAAGCTGCTCTGCCTGCAAAACCTACTACACTGAGTGAAACAGGGCTAAAATTGTCTTTCTCTTTAGACGGGAGACGGTTATATTTTAAATAAAAACATTAGAGATCCCATTTTTATTTAGAGATGAGAGCATGTAGACTTGTAAATAGGAGAGCGTTCACTCCTCACTCTCTCAATCCCTTTGTAAGCATTCTTATTTCAGTGCATTCCCAAACAGGATGCATGCTGCTTACAGGGGAGAAAATGGCATTACTGACTTTCAGAATGCTGCTTGGTATTTATATTTATATTGAATGCTGTTGCCGCTTACGGGAAAGACAATTGTAATATTTGGGATTTGTACTGAATAGTGCATACGGGAGCGAATTGTCACTGAGGTGAGTGATCATAGGAGCGAATTATCACCGGAGTGTAATATCGGGAGCTTATTGATGGGGGGGGGCAAATTGTCAGGAGTGAATTGTCGTGTTCCCAGCTGTTCCATAGCTATTTATGCTACATGCCCTTAAACTGATGAATGTGTTTCTTTTTTTTTTTTGCAGCTACTCTTATTTTTCTTCCAGTCACTGTCAGCTTACCTCTCCAATCCCCCAGCCCCATCCCCCGCTCACAGCTTACCTCTCAGTGTATCCCCATGGCTATGCCCCCTGTTGCAGGGAGGCGGGACCCCCTCCACCATCTCTCATGAATCTGGACCCGAGGGTTACTGCCCATCACAAAGGCAGTGCCTGTGGGGATCGGATCATTCTGCCCACAAGTGCCTTCAGTTTTTCCTCCATTTAACCCCTGAGGTGCAGCATGCAATGATGCCAAGGAGTGAGCACGCACACTACCGCCCGCATTTCTCCAAGCATCTGCTGCATCTAATGCTCTTCTTGAGCTTTGGTGCGCTAGTCCCCAGCCTCTGCTAGGGGCCAGTCATACACTGAGAGCTAGCGTCCCCCCTACACTGGAGAAGAAGAGTAGTCCACAGACACTCAATCCTTCTCCTCCCCTGCTGACCCCCAATGGCCCGTGCTCATTCCCGAACACAGGTCGCCAGCATGGTGAGAGGTAAGGTGTCCAACGCCTCAGCCCTCAGTGCCTCCAACCAGACTATGAATGTGTTTCAATAGAAATTACAGCCATTACTGCCTTAAGCTCTTTTAACAGGCACAATTATTTAAGGGGTCTAGAAACAGTGCTATATACTGCAGGCAGGGTTGCAGATACACACACACACACACACACACATGCACACACACACACACACACACACCACTGTGATAAATGGAGAGAACAGCATGGTGATATGAGTCTTGCAGCCATCCAAATTACTAAACCGAAGACCACACTCTCACTGTCCTGTTAAATAGTTCTCAGTACCCTACCCACAGCATACATCAGCATGGTGACATCATCATGTTGTCATAATAAAAGCATAGCCATTAGCATGGTCGGCTCCCCCCCCCACACACACTTTGGCAATGCATTTACCTTGTGGTTTGTTACCCACACCTCAGTAAAATAAGCAGAAGGATGACAAATTCCTAAGCCTTACACAATCAAAAGAGTAAACCATATATGAAACTCCCTCTGTGATTTGAAGCAGCTGTAACCACGATGTCCAGTTACCCTATGCTGCAGGACTTGTAGCACTCCTGAACACCTCCTTCCTTTCTCTTCCCACTGCTAGCATTTCTCACTTTTCTCAGCGAAAGCATAAGTAAAAAAAAAAGGCAGAACCCAGCAGCATGGCAAACTGACAGAGCAACTGTATCGGGGGGCACTGTGTAACAGGTACACAAAAAGAAAGAACAAGCGAAGCATGGGAAGGGAAAGACAACAACGGTGTCTGCATTTTAAAACAGCAGCTTTCACTGCACTCTCTGAACCTTTCCTTTTAATTACACTGCTAGCAGTCTTGCTTTTCTAACTTAAAGCCTGTATTAAAAAAATGCACACACAGGTAGCACAGCAACTGCATGGGAGGGGTTTGAGCACCATTACACAGAAAGAATAAGCAGAACCTTGGAAGGGGGAGACAACAACTAGTAATAGCACCACTTACTGAAGACAATATAAATCATAATTTATGGACTATTTTTAACACAAACTGTATACCGCCACTTACAAAAATCAATAAAACATGCAAAACAAATATATACATATTATTTTTTTCTTTTAACAAATGAGCCATTGTATAATTGGCACCACAGAGCCAGCCTTGAGATGTGTAGCTTTTGATGATCAGCTGGCAGTATAGCCCGGAGAATGGGGCAGTCCTGAAGATGAATTGTTTTTGCTAATAGTTTGAAATGTAAGTATCCGTGGCTTACTAGATAGCGCACTCACTTCTGAGGTTGGTAGATCAGAAGGCTGTGGGCTCTATCCCCACACCAAGCACTTGGGTTAAATCCCAGTACTGACACTGTAGTGCAGCATGGGGGGGTCCTGAGGTGCTGCCTTTTTGATGAGATGTTAAACTGAGGTCCCATCTGCCTGTTCAGGTGGATGATAAAGATACCATGGCACTTCTCGAAAAGAGTAGGGGAATTGTTTATTAAAAACAAATATTACAGAAAAGTTTTACATTATCACATCAAACATACCACATTTATACATATTTCAAAAATATCATTCATTATTTCCCAACATTGTATTACCTCTTTCTTCCCTTGTATATTGATCTTACTAAATATTTTATCCTATTGCTTTCATGTTTTTCCATAATTTCTTTGCTCTGTTTTCCCCATGTATTGTACATTCATTCTGATATACTTTATCAAACTCAGTTTGAATCATAAACATGAAATCATTTTGCTGTAATTCCTTATTTTGTAGAACCATTTGACATCTTATCTGCCATATTCCCCACTTTAATACTGCTAGAATTGCATATACTGTTCCATATTCAAAGTTTTCCCATTCTTTTGTTAGTTGTCCGTATACTAAGAACATCAAGCGTCATTTCCTTAAATAAGTTAAGTCCCCAAAACTTCTCTAATTTTTCCCAAAAATTATTAATAAAAGAGCAGTCAAAAATATGTGATACAGTACATGCTTTCCTCAGCCATGCCACATAAAACCTCAGAACATATTCTTTCCTCTTTTGCTTTGTGTTTCTAATTTCCTTTTGTGTTAAGTTTACCATGGCTACACATCCACACCACTTCTCTCATTTTTAAAGGGATTATTTTCTCCAGAGCCATATTTAGTATTTGTTCTGTACTTATACCTTCTTTAACATTAAAGACAGGATCTTCATAATAAAAAAATTTTTCTAATACTTTATTATATTGTACATTTGTTTCCTACCTACTCTGGTTACCAATTCCAATGATATTCCACATTGAGTCATATATTTTCTACATTCCTCCATGTAGACTGGCATTTCTTTCTTTTGTTTAATATTTCCCTTTTTTCCAATATTTGGAAACACAATATTACTCCACTTTTGTGCAAAAGGACTCTATAATTTCTTTTTCACTTGCAAAATAAGCAATATGTTTGGATAATTAAATATGCTTTGAAAGAAAACTATTGGGTGAACCATGTTCAGACCATCTTCTTTCACTGGTCTATATGTATGATCTCTCTTTACTGGGTTCAACCTTGTACCCCATAACAGTTGAAAGAATAACCCCAATATCTTCATTTGTAAATCAGGTGAGACTGGGAATATATACACTGGGCCGGATATTCAAACTGTGCTATTTTGTGGCGCAAGCCCTTGCGCTGCACAAAATAGTTGCGCAGGGGTGTGGCCAGGGCAATATTCAAAGGAGTTGCGCTATTGAGCAACTCTTTTGAATATCACCCCAACCACAGCCACTGTGCATCAAGCGCGATGGAACTTATTGCTACTGCAAGTGGTCAGAGTGGAGCATTCAACTTGCAGTGGCGCGAATACCATTTGCGCCACGCAGATTTAGTATATTCAAAGGTGACATGCAATGGGGCCATAATTCATGCAAAGGCTGGGGGGCCATTTACATCTGTTTATGGCCCCATTTGCATGCCATTAGCATGCAGGTGGCTGATCCCCGAGGACCTGCACCTGGCACCCTGCCAGGCAGCAGCCATCTGGGACCGACGCCCCCTGCAGCCCGATCACGGGCAAAAGAGTAAAAAAAAACCTCACCCCCCACTGGCCCAATTGCAGGCAAAAGCATAAAATCCCCTCTCCCGACTCGCCCGATTAAGGGCAAAAGCTGAAATAACCCCCACCAGCCCGATCGCGGGCAGCAAAGTGTCCTCAACATATCCCTGGTGGTCTAGTGGACCAGTAAGTCTGATTGCCGGGCTGAATATGTTTAACCCACCGCTGCAGGGGCAGGGTGGTGGGGCTTCATGGGTGGGTGGGGTGGGGACACTAGATCACCAGGGATACGTTCTGGGGGTTTAAACATGATGCAGCCAGCGATCGAGCTTAGCAGTCCACTGGACCACCAGGGATACGTTCTGGGGGTTTAAACATATTCAGCCCGCGATCGGGCTTAGTGGTCCACTGGACCACCAGGGATATGTTCTGGGGACACTTTTCTGCCCGCGATAGGGCTGGTGGGGAGGTTATTTGTGCATTTGTCCACGATCGGGCCAGTCGGGGAGGGGGATTTTATGCTTTTGCCCGTGATTGGGCCACAGAGGGTGGGGGATTTTTACACTTTTGCCTGCGATTGGGCTGCAGGTGGTACAGGGAGTAGGTTGAGGGTCAGCCACAGGTGGCAGCTGCGTGTTGTGCCCTGCAATGCGGCAGCTCACCTGTGGGTGGCCTCGACTTACTCTTTTTTGGCTCAAAGTTGTGCAGGCGCAGGTTGGGGGTTGCGCCTACACATCTCTGCACAGCCCGGCTGAATATCGGGCTGTGCAGTTTATGCATGGTTCCTCCCCCTCCAGTTCAGCATGCATTCATTAGCATTGCGCTGTTGCTCAGCATGTTTTCAGTGGTGCAACTGTCTCCTGCTGAATATCGCAGAATGGCACAATTTTGGACTTGCGCAGGCGCAACCCTATTGCGCATGGCGCAACCCTTTTGAATATCCCACCCACTATGTATAGAAAAATAGGAATAATAAAAGTCTTCATCAGATGTATCCTTTTTTCTTTTGTCATTCCAATTCTTTCCATCGTATTATTGTTCCTTGTGCTATATTATATTTCTCCTCCCATTTCCCCCATGCATCCAGCCCCATACATGATTCCTAATATCTTTATATCTCCTTGCTCTATTTCTAATTCTCCTACTTCCCCTTTCTCATATTTACCTAAAAGAAGTATCTTACTTTTAGCTTTATTTATTCCAATTCCACTGTAACCCTTATATTCCTCAATAATGTTTAATACTATTTCTCCTGCTTTAGAGTTTTTAACTAAAATGACGCAATTGTCTGCATACGCACAAGTTTTAGCTAAGTCATTATCTCCCCATGTTATACTTTCCACCTGTTTTTCTTTCTCTATATTTCTTAATAGTGGGTCCAAACAAAGAACATACAAGAGCAGGCTTAACGGGCAGCCCTGTCATACCACATTCTTAATGTAAATTGGTATTCCCAAGTGCCCGTTGATCACTGGGCACACTTGGGCTTCTACGTATAATGCTTTTATTAATTTAAAAAAATGTTCTGGTATGTTGTAATTTTTTAGTACATCCCACATATATTCATGTTTTATGGCATCAAATGCCATTTTTTGATCTAAAGTATACAAAAGACCTCTTAATCTTTCTTCTTTTGCTTCATTTATTATTTCTCTTATGTATATCAGGTTTTGTTTGATATCTCTCCCAGGTACTGCATAAGTCTGCATATGTAACATTAATTGCTCTGCAAAGGAATTTATTCTTTTATTCATTATTTTGGCTAATACTTTGTAGTCTGATGTCAAAAGACTTATTGGCCTCCAATTTGTAATGTCTGCTTTGTCCCCTTTTTTATGTAAGAAAATCATAACTCCTAAGTTCATACTATCAGTCATAATCCCTCTTTGAAATATTTCATTAAAAACTTTAGTCAACATATTTGTCATATCCTCTTCATACTTTTCATAAAAGGCATCAGGAATTCCGTCAATGCCAGGCACTGTATTGATTGTTAAGGACCTTATTGCTTCTTTTACTTCACTAGGTTTTATTTCTTTATTCAAAGCCCTGGCCTATATTTCCCCTATTTAAGGTAATATAGCTTTTTCTAAGAATGCTGTTCTTCTTTCCAGTTTTTGTTTCTGAAATTTATCTCTTATATGTAACTGTACAATTTGTATCTGTTTAATACTCGTTTGCATACTCTCTCCACTATCTATTAAACCATACATAACTCTATTTTTAACTCTTTCTGCACTACTCTCAAAAGGATTTGTCTGGAATTTCATACTTTGAGTACCAGTTTTTTGAGCCATTATAAATGATTTAACTCTATTATATTGAAACACTTTCATCTGTGCTTTAATCTCTGCTATCATTTCTGATTCATCTATTTTATTTTGAACTTGTGATGTATATAGTTTGTACAATCTTGCTCTTAGCCCCAAATATTTTTTATAATTAGTTATCTCACATTTCTGTGATATTTCTAACATCAAATTTGTATGTCTTTTTTAGAATCTTCCCTCCATTCAGCTACATTATCGTATAAATCCTGAACTAACTCCCTAGCTCTAAATAGATTTCAAATTTTTCCTCACACTCTTTTTCTTGTAACCTCTCTACATTCTTTCTCCAGTAACCCTTTCCAAATTTAAACTGATTACCCATATCTAATACTATTCTAACTCCTAAATGATATGAAGTTTCTATCAGAACTACTTTTATTTCTTCGATCTTTGTCTCTGTCTTTACCAACCAAAAATCTATCCTAGATGAGACTTTTCCTTTGAAATACCTATTTTCTGTTTTTTTCTTTGTTATTTTATAAGCATCTATCAATTCCCGTTCCTTAAAATATTATTTAAACATTGTGTATCAAAGTAAATTTTATTTGTTCTTCTCTACCAGACTTCTTTACTTAAACCGCAATTAAAGTCACCACCCCACAAAACTATTTTAGATGTGTGTATGTAAGGTTCTGTTAGATTCATTATTTTCTTCCTATCCAATTTAGTTTGTGGGCTATATATATTTCTTACTCTCACTGCCCTATTTCTAATGTACAGGTCTGCTGTGGACACTCTTCTTGGTACTAAATCTATTATATTGTTTACTTTCACCTCCTATATACGAAACGCCATCCCTATCCCTGTACACCACTCTTCCCCTATGGACCACAATGAGGGCCTCCATCTCCAATCCTTTTGGGCCTGCTTTATCTTTTCTATAGTGTGTAGATGAGTATCTTTTAATATTATTATTTCATTTTCCAATTCATTTAAAAATGAGAAAGTAACTGCTCTTTTATGTTTATTTTTTATACTGTTCACATTAATTGTTAAACATGCTAATGTTTCCATTTAAAATTCTCAAAAAAAATAATTTTCCTATTTCTCCTTCAACCATCCTTTGCTTTTTTCCACCTTTTCGAGGCCTGCCTATCTGTAGTGTCCCCATCTGTTATTTCTTCTGCTTCTGAAAAATCCACACAAGATGACAAAGATTCTTCTTCTTTGTGTCCCAGTCTTTCTTTTGTAACATTGAATATATGTTGGATAATCCGGTCCCCTCTCTATCTTTTTCTTTCCTTGACACTTTATTTGTTCCTGGTTTTTCTCGGGGTTGAGATTTCCTCCTGGACCTTGTTTACCATTATGAACCCGGTTTCCACTTTTCCCTTTTGTTTCTTTTCGTTCATATTTTCTTTCTTTCTTTCTTTCTTTCTTTCTTTCTTTCTTTCTTTCTTTCTTTCTTTCTTTCTTTCTTTCCAGCTTCTGACTCTTTTTTTTTCTTTAGGATGTGAGAGACCTCCTTATTCCTTGCTTCATATACCACCTTGTCATCTTGGCCTTTCATAATTTGTGCTTTAGCCAGATAAACATCTTGGTCATCCATTTCCCCGGGGTCTGGACTATTATGAGAAGCCCAGGGACAATGTTGAAAAAAATGTCCTTCCTCTTCACACAGATGACATCTGATTTTGCTCTTGTAGTCTGCTCCCCAGTGTCCAATCAACACACATAATCCACATTTTATTTGCTCACATGAGCTGCTTAAATGACTTTTATCTTCACACCTATAGTAGGCCCGGGGCTGGCCTGCATAAAAAACTACCCCCCCATCTCGCCCCAAAATGCCAAGTGCTGAATTTCACCATTTAGTGGTTTTAATGTAACTTTGTATTTCCAACCCCCCCCCATCCACCGGCACTCTTCATCTAGTATAGAACCTGGGGGGCCATTCACTACACATCTTTGTTTTAACCAAAAGGAGATATCAGCCATGTTTACTCCTTCATTTCTGAATAACACTGTCACAATTTTGAAAGCAGGTTTAGTGAAAAGTATTGCTATAAATTGGTTCCATTGTGGTGTGGTCTTTGATTGATTAAATAGTTTCCAGAATCTGTACCCCCACCCGGATTTTAAAACTAATATCATATTCTCCGCTTCCAGAAACATGTTTGAGTGCATAAATTTCATAGGGGTAGAATTTCATGTCTTCTTTCAGTAACTTTCTCCCTATGTGCAATCGGTCTGGGGCATCTGCAGCTGCCCCCCTAAATTTAAGGTGAACGTGTTCCTCATTTTGGCTTGTTTTATGTGTTCTTCTGAAAATAACTTCCTTTTGTGTTTTCTTCCCACGCTTTTTGTTTTTCTTTCTTCTCTTTTTTGCTTTGTTCTTTATCCTCCTAAATTTTGTTAATTCTGTTTCCATAGAATTCCCTTCATCTCCGATTTGTTCTAATTCGTTTGTATCAGCATTTTCTGTTTCAACATTTATGCCCTCTTTTATTTCTACATTTTGTACATTTTCATTTTTAGTAGCTGTTGAACACCGGGGCCTATTTGGGTCCCATCCATTTCCATCAGCAGTTCTTTTCCATCCAGCAGCTATCAAAACTTTTGTAACCCATTCTGGGGTATCTTTGTAATTTCCAAACTTTTCTTCCTCTATTTCTTCTTTTTTTTTCTCCACTTCAAGGGGGCCCCTTGCTTTTTCCTCCAATGTATCCACTTTTCTTTGTTTGGTATTAATTTTACTTTTCCCTTTAACACGTTCTGCCCGTCTTAGGCCTAGTCTCTTGTGACTTTCTGTGGCCATTCCTTTCAGGGCTTTTTCACTAGGGTTTTCTGTATCAGTGGGAGCAGCCGGCTCTGTCACTGCCACATCACTTTTTTCAATTGTTTTTGACAGGCCTCAGGCTTGTCACATTCCTCTTTATCTGCTTCAATTTCTTTTAATAACATTTTTTTTCCTCTGTTTAATCTCTTCTTCTTCTTTTTCCAATGCTTTTAGTAAAACAGTTTTTGACTTACTGTGCTCCGTAGAGTTTTCTTCTTCATTGATATGTGTTTTAATTGCTTTTTTTTTTCCTGTTCCATTTTCTTTCTCAAGCTGCAGTTTCTGCACATTGCTTTTACTCCTTCCTTTTACAGACCTCTCTTTTTCCTTAGCTTCAATTGCATCTGTCTTCTTTGGTACCAAGGCAGGGATGGAGACCCATTCCCCTGTCCCCCACACATACAAATAGAATGTATGCCTTGAAATCTGGCCTCCTCCTTGCAGCACAACCTGCTCCCCTGACACTTCAGCACTTTCTCCTCCTGTATCTGGCTGCAATCTGGGTCCCACCATCCTGTCCACAGGAAGTGACAGCACCCCTGCAGGCACAGTAGGGGAATTTCCCCAGTGCCCTTGCCAAATTTCCTCCCATCCACTAAAAATAACACCAACAGTTTAATCAGGTGCAAGGTCAGTTTGTATTCATCTATATTCTCCTCCCCTTGGTCATGCCTGAAAATAGGCAGAATCTGTCTAATGCACTTACCCAGTCAACAAAAAATAAATAAATGAATAATAGCAATAATGCACTCCAAGGTGTGTGTGTTGTATGGTATAACATCACTTATCAGGTGTTGAACACAGACAGCCTGTGGCCTCATGCTTCAACCACCCAAGGCATGATGTTATCCCAGCATGTCACACACGACACACACCCCTGTCATGCACAGTTGCTTAACTATGCTTGTGCTACAGAGATATATAAGCATAATTATTATCTGTATCTTGTGGCTAAACTCTGGTCCCCACATCACCCACATGCACCACACCCCGCTCCCCCTCAACCTGACCACTAAAAACATTATGTGAACTCTATGTCAGAGCACATTGTTAATTATCAATACACAGAGCATTGTTGTAGAAAAGTTCATGTAAAGATGTATACATTAGTGCAAGCAATTTAAAAAATGTGAAAACTATGTTCACTTTCTACTGGATTATTGCAAATGTTCAGAAAAGAGTTTATGTTGCTCGGTTAGAGACCTCCTCTGAACTGCAACAGACTGCAATCCAGACAGACCAGGCTTGGATTCCTCAGATCATTGTGCTTTGGAGGAGTCCTCAGCAACTGGTGGGGCATCTTTCTGAACCACAGAGGGTTCCTGCTTTTGTTTCTGTATACCCTCTGTGGCCTCTTCAGCCCCAACACCAGCATCCTCCTTGATGGCATTTTCCCCTGTAAAACATCAATGAGAAAATACTTTGTAGAGTTGTAGCTGTATTATTATTTGTCATTTCTTCATTTTATATGCATAACAAGATTTGTTCATTTGTTGACAACACAATTATACTATATAACTATCTAAGAACAATGGCTGCTATGCAGGAACAGGCAGTCAGCTACAGACTGCATGTTTTCTGCTACTTCATGCATCAGCGAGGCAGCTGGGCTTGGATGCCCCCCCCCATAGACTGCATAGGGCAGTCAGGGGCGTAGTAGTGGACCAAGACTGGAATCCAATTGGATGCCATTTTTAGGTGTCATAGTGGGTCACTGGTACAAAACATGTGGTTCATGTTATGTGGATACCAGACAAAGGCAACTGTGCCCCCATAGCCAGGCCCTGTTGGCAGGAGGACCCCCTATTAGATCTATTGGGCATCATGGCCTACTTCCAGTCAGTAGAATGGACTCAAGATGGCCCCTCAAACTGCCCTTATGCCCCCTTTCCAACCCCACCAGCACACACAGACATGTTGTCCTTGTCAATGTTATATGACATGTACACACACACATGCACACACACATACACACACACACACACACACACACACACAAAGGAGCAGTCTTCATGAAGTATATTGCAATAGATTATGAAGGGCGTTATGCATTGTGAAACTGTGTAGAAGAAAACAGTAAACAGAAAGCTCTGGTTCGCACAACTCAAAACCTTGAACCACATTGTGTACTGGTGGACAGTGGTCCACCTATCTACTCCCATGGCAAGCACAACCCCCCCTCCTTTCCTGTCCCCATGCCTGTCAGTCATTGCTTTGGGTTGTACGGTCAGTGGCACATCCCTCCTGATACCTCCATGTGTGGCAGACTTACAAGCAATGCTGGCAGTACACTGCTAACAAATAAGCAGCATAGGCCCAGCTTTGGCTTTATGTACAGTGTCTGAGGTGTAATGAAGAGGGGATGTGCTGGCAGTTGTGCAAACCTGCAGCACTGAGTGGCAGGTATGGTGGATGGTGGAGGGGGGACTGTTGGTGCTGCATGCATTGGAGAGTGTGGTGTCAGACTCCACTACACAGTGTGGCACCAACTGGTCATTTCTGCTTATTTTATTCTGGACGGTTTCACAAGGCATACTGAGCAGCGTTACCTCATTTCAAATAGGGGCAGGGGGGAATACAAAAATTTAAATGTCTGCTCAATTCTGGTTGCAGAATGTTTGCTACCACTAGCACACAACAGAAGGCCTCAGATGGAACCAGGGCTGTTGTTTTATCTGTTACAGGCTACACAGATTTGCTTAGTAAGTCAGTGAAGATATGAGATACATTTGCAATGATCAACAAACAAAACCTTTTCTAGTGCTCTTATCCTGGGATATCAGTGCTGTGTTATGAGCTCCTCAGGTAATCTGTGTATTGGATTGTTTTATAAACATGCAGTATGTATATAAACCACTCAGGTGGTCAAAACATTGTATACAATACATCATGTTATTTTGTGAAAAACTATTCCTTTAAACTAACAACAACCATTTGTTTTAGTTAGAAAGCTATCTATTTCACTTACAACATGTCATTTCAGCTTTGAAACTACAAATACAACAGTGAGACCAATAGGCCAGATGGAGTACTTGCAATGAAAGAAAGTCACTTTTAAGCTAAACGAAAAGTAAAACACCAGTTAAAACACTGTATATAGTGTAGTACAGATCAGATAGATAATGAGTTGCAGTAGAATAATACATTTATTTACAAACATGAATGATACATCATCTGTAACTATCTTGTGGCTTTGCCACTCGTAAGTTATGGGTGTTACCACACAGTGGTGGAGATAAATTCTACTACAATTCATTATGTATTTGCTATGTAGATAACATACTAGTTGATTTTTACTCACCAGCTTAGTCAAGCACAACCAGCTGCTCAATTACAGGATTCTCTTGCACCTCATCCCCAGAGACTGGCACGAGGTGGACCTGTTTCAGTAGGATGGCAGGGAAGCCTTCATGTTCTGTTGTGAAATAATAGACAAACGAAAATATGTGTTATTATGTATTAGTGTCAAATGACTGGTTGGGATGTGACAGCTAAACATTGCAAACAATGGTACCTATGCATAAATGGGTGGGAAATACATTGCTTTGTAACTCTGCAGAGGAAGAGGGTATGCAGTATTCACCACTGCATGCACCTACAGGGTACCTAACTGCGCCCCAACCCCCCTTCTGCTGAACTCCGCAGGGCTGCTGGGGGTGTAGTAGATGACCCAGGTGGCCATTGAATCACATACCTGTCCAGGATGCAGTACTGGATCTGTTGTGCATGTAGACGCAGGTCAGGGTGCGTGAATAACACATGCAGGCACTCGGCCTTGTGCCACTGGGCCACCACGTCCAGTGGTCCCTCCCACCCCTGCTAAAGGATGCCACTGTGGGCAAACATTCCCTTCCAGCAGCAGCTCAGCATGCCTCTGGTAAGTCAGGTCCCCTTCCCCCTGGTAGGGAGCAAAGCCTCCCTTTCTCCCTATCCCCAATGAACATCACTGCTCCATCCCTTGAACACATGTTAGGGACCCTTTTGTGGCAAGATGGCAGCCACGCTGGGCCAGCCATCAGGAGTGCATTAGAGCTCCTTTTATTTTCTTTGGTTTTGTTTAAAGTATATTTATTTATTTTCATTTGTGGATTTTATTATTTATTTTAAGTTTATTTTAAGTTGGTTGATTGTGTTAGTGAGTGCTCAGCTCATCAAGCGTTCTGCTGCCCGAAATATTTTTTGCTGCCCAAAATACTTTTTAGCATCCGTTTAGAGATTATGTTTAAACGCCATCCCCCTTTTACCTAATAAGCTGTTTAGACTGTTTTTGGAGCCGAGTGACATTTGCTGGTGGATAAGGAGAGTGTCAGCGGGTGCTGGGTTCATTGAGCATTTTGTTGCTGTCTGAAAAAACGTTTAGCACTTGTTTAGAGGTTATTCTTAAGCGCTTTTTCCTTCCATCTAATAGTCTGCCCATGGAAGAAGAAGGTCTTTATTTGCTGTTTAAATTCCTGGACGTTGTTTGGATCAGGGGAGTTTATGGGTTTGGGCGTTACTGGACTTGGAGTTGGCTGTGTGCCATTGGAAGAATCGTATACTGAACCTTATGTCCTGGATCTGTGAGTAGAGAAACATAGTATGCAGTGAGGTCTGGGAGGTGTGCTGTGCTGGGGGTGTCCCCTCCTTCCTTGTACCTGGGGCCTTTGTTCCTCTGCAGCTTGGGACCAGGCAGGGGTGCCCTTACTGGGAGTCAGAATGGAGTGTGGACTCTCCCAAGCTGTCTAGGAGGTAGGCCTTGCGGTCTGTCTCTGGGGCAACTGTAGCTGTGGGTCGCAGGTGGCCTGAGATAAGGTGGCTATTCTTGTTAGTGCAAATGGGGGGGCTCCTTCGGGATTCCAGCTGTTGCTCGTGCATAGCCTGCTGCTTCTGGCCCCTGCCTCTGGAATGAAATAAGTGACTTGGGCTGTGTGTTTAAACTTGGATTAAACCAAACTTTCAGGACTTGATTGCTCGCTTGAACTGAATAAACTGTGTTCACATGGATGAGTGTTTTACTTTCCCTAAGGAATTTTCAGAGAGACGTGACCTGGTTTGGATATAAAGTTTTTATAATTTTCAGTACTATTATTATTTGAGTAACTTCTTCTCTGTTTCATTTTCTGCAGACTTTCCCCCAGAGAGGTGGGGGGGGAGTTGACCAGGTCATTTTGCCAGAGCAGTGAGAGAACTCTGGTTTCTAAAACTCACATTCATAACTTTTCTTGTGACTGGTGTTTGTTTGGACTATCAAACTCCATATATCCTAAACCCTCGAAGTAAGAGTTCTCGGGGTATTGGTTTAGACATTTTGGAACTGAATAGATTATTTTTTAGAAATTCTGTTTGATTATTTTAATTTATTAGTATTTATTTATTTTGATAGAGTGTTGGGATTGATTTTGGTGTGGCTGAAATTAATATTTATAGTAGGCTTTATTAATAGGCAGCATGTGTTTGGATCATGCTTCAGTGGGCAGGCACTACTCCCCATCCAGGTTGAAGCACCTGCACCCCTTTGATAGTCCTCCATTGCAACCAGAGGTGTATAGGCTTTGTCGTGCCTTGGGTATTGCATGGAGGGGACAAAGAGGTGAGGTCCCTGGACCTGAGAGGGAGGAGCAGGGTGGGCAGATAGAGGTTGTGAGATTGAGGAGGCACCCTGGGACAAAATGGGTCCAGGAAAGGGGTCCTCCATGCCTGGTACCCATACCTAAGGGCTCCACTGATAGTGGGCAAGTTGCCTGCTCTTCCATGGCCTCTCATCCAACTCGGGCGATGTTATGCAATGCCAGGTCAATAAAGAACAAGACAGCAGTTATTGCTGATCTTGTTGAGACATCTGACCTGGTTTGCATCACTGAGACCTGGCTGGATGAGAATGCTGGTCTGGTATTGGAGTCGGCGGTTCCAGCTGGGTACTCTGTGATACACCACCCGAGACTGGATTGAAGGGGCGGGAGTGTAACCATCTATTTTAAGACAGAACTGGGCCTTGTAGAAAGGTTCCAGTGGAGACCACTAGACCCTTCGAGTGTATCATGGGAGCAGGTGTGGGTAGCAGGATTCTATTCATCTACCGTCCACCCAGAGATGAGAACGTTTTCCTCCAGGAAGTTGCAGACTTCATGGTTGACATGGTGTTGGAATCCTCCTGGTGGTTGGTCCTGGGGGGATTTCAATGCCTGGGTTGACGATGAACTCTCACATTTTGGTCAAAACTTCCTCCAACTGATGATTTCTTTGGGCTTCACACAGGTAGTTACCGCTGCAACCCATATTCAGGGTCACTCCCTGGACCTGGTGTTCCTCCTGGGGATAGAGGCCATTGACTTGGTGGTGGAACCAGTTGGATGGTCGGACCATCACTCTATAAGGTTCAGTTTTGTGGCTCCCCTGTGAGATCAGTCCATTTGGAGATGTTCCAGTACCGCCCTTTGAGGGGTGTTACCCCAGAGGGTCTGTTGGCAGTGCTGGACCTATTGAGTTGGCCATTGGAATGCTTGGATCCAGGAGACCTAGTAGTGCTCTATAATGGTGTGGTGCTTTGGGCCCTGGATTCCATAGCTCCTGTCCCCCTCCCTCTCTGTCCTCAGTCCTCTTGGTTTGATGGGACTTTGAGGGAGTTGATGAGAGTGGGGCGAAGGTTGGAACATTGTTGGTGGAAATCTCGCCTGGAGGAGGACAGACTTAGGTGGCTCACCCATTATTCGGACTATCAATCAGAAATCTCCCATAAGAAGGCAGAGTTCCTGTCCAGGGAGATTGCTGCAGCAAGGAATCGACTGGTTCAGCTCTTTCAGACCATGGACAGGCTGTGCAATCCAGCCTGCCTTCGGGTCCAGAAAGCTTTTTCACAATCTAAGTATGATGAGTTCACTCAGTTCTTTGCAGATAAGGAGACTTTCATCAGGTCAGAGATCTGCTTAACTCATTCAAATGAGTACGGCAGTGGTCAATGCGAGGGCACAGGCACCCAGTCTGTCTGGACAGATTTTGACCAGCCAGCGATCATGGATATCATGAAGATTGTTCGGGGCTTGCAACCAACTTACTGTAGTTTGGATCCTGGTCCAACATGCCTCCTTGTGGGGTGTATGGATGTCATCGGACCGATCGTTGCTGAGATAGTCTGGTGCTCCCTGGACCAAGGGGTGTTTCCAGACCCTTGAAGGAGGCTGTGGTGACACCCCTTTTAAAGAAACCTTCCTGTGACCCAGACAGTCTTGTGAACTACAGACTGGTCTCTAACCTGCCCTTTCTGGGCAAGGTTATTGAGAAGGTAGTCGCATTGCAGCTTGAGAACTTTCTTACCACCCATGAAGTCTATGATCCTCTCCAGTCTGGTTTCAGGAAGAGGCATAGTACTGAGACAGCATTAATTCAGGTACTTAATGATCTCCTAATAGCGAGGGATCAGAGGAGTCAATCGATCTTGGTCCTCCTTGATCTGTCTGCAGCATTTGACACCATAGATCATGGGGTGTTGCTGGAATGCCTGCGGGTATTCTGTGGACTGTCAGGGACAGTCCTCAGGTGGTTCCATTCTTTCCTCACAGGCAGGACTCAGAGGGTGGTGTCAGGAATTTTTTCCTCTGCCCCCATTGCCCTGCCTTGTGGGGTGCCACAGGGTTCTGTGCTGTCCCCACATTTTTCATGGTGTACATGTTGCCATTGGGAGACATTATAAGGTGGTATGGGCTGAGTTTTCCCTGCTATGCAGATGATACTCAGCTCTACACGGCCTTTGAACCCGAACAAAATAGCGCAATCTCAGTCTTTAACAATTGCCTCACTGAGATTCAAGACTGGATGAGTTGTAACTGGTTGAGACTAAATCCAGACAAGACTGAGGTGTTGGTGGTGGACCCAGGTCAGTGGATAGAGAAGTTGACTTCTGGGCAACCGTCTGGCCTTGTGTTAAGGGATAACCAGTTGAGACCTTCTGAACGGGTGCATAATCTGGGCGTTGTGCTTGATAATGAACTGACACTAAAAACACAGGTGTCAGCAGTTGTCAAATCCTCAATTTACCATCTGAGGAACATCACCCAGATAAAGCACCTTGTTCCGCCTGATGACCTTCCTATATTGGCTCATGCCTTTGTGTCCCCTTGTCTTGATTACTGCAATGCTCTATACTTAGGGTTACCGGGGATGGATCTCCGTCACCTGCAGCTGGTGCAGAATGCTGCAGCCAGGTTGTTGACAGGGTTGTCAAGAACTTGCCATGTTGTGCCTGTGCTGTGTGAACTGCACTGGCTGCCGGTGCAATGGAGGATCACCTTCAAGGTTGCATTGCTGACCTATAAGACCCTTCATGGACAGGGACTGTATTACTTACAAGACCTCCTTCGGCCTTACCGCCCCCCCCCGTCCACTCAGCTCCACTGATGAGGGATTGCTAGAGGTTCCCAGAGTCTATCTTCAGACATCAGGTGCTAGGGCTTATGCTTTTGTAGCCTCAACCCTGCGGAACTCTCTACCTCATCAGATTAAAGAGTGCCTGTCCACCGAGACTTTTAAATCCTCATTAAAAACATATTTATTTGGCCTGGCATTTGGGGATAATGTTTAGTTTTATTATTGCTGCTATTTTATTTTTATATGTTTTATTTGATTACATGTCTGTTTTTATATTGTATATGTACTTTGGCTCTGGAAAAGTGCTTTAGAAATAAACATTTGATTAATTGATTGATTGATAGTGACCATCCCTTGATCCCAGTACCTTTGCTGTGACATTGGTGTACAGTGGCACAAACACACACACACACACACACACACACACACACACACACTCCTTATGATACCAACAACAACACTCAATCCCTTGTCCTTTGTACCTGCCTGTCAGCACTGTACATCTGTATAGCTAGCAGCAGAGCGCACCTCACACAACCTTGGCTGCCAGTTGTCCAAGTGATGCTGATATTGTGCTGCCCATATATAGTGGTGTGCTCCCAGCATAACTTGTACACCCAGTTGACAAGGAGGTGTGAGGAGTGCTGTGGCACTGGGTGTCCATAGGTATAGCAGTGATGGGCAGGTATGAGATGGGGTGGTTTTGTTTGTGCTGCAAGGAGGTGGAGTGGGGAGGACACTGTACAACAATGGCTTTGTAGACCGTATAGGGCCCAATGTAAACATTTGCATTTCTTGTCTATTTGTGCTCATCACTATATGCACTGTATGTGTTATCATGATGATTTCAGACTGTGATGTGTTACACTGAATGTAGCCATTTAGTATTACAGTGTGTTATAAAATAGCAGTTTGCTATCATTGTTGCATGCCAGATAGCACCTGTGGTAAAATAACAGTTTGTTATTTTATCTGTTGAGAAGAGACATGTAACCATATAAAAGGTTGCTACAGTAAAGGAAGCAGTACCTGATAAAAATGTCCTTATTCTACTTCTCACATGGCTGTACAAAGAATGATACACCACTTTCAATGACATCACATATAAATGAGCACAGGACCGGAGCTCCTCATGGAATGTAGGCATAAGTTAAATTATTTCCTGAATGTGGTACAATGATTCTGTGACCCTCATAAGAATTGCAGTTCGATGCATGATACCATTTTGAAACATGGGGATGTATTTGCAAGAGATGACATCTCTAAATGCTGTACTGTTCACAATGCGCTCTGAACATTTCAAAATATGTAGTCTATTGATAATCATAGACTGCAGTGACCAACATGACTCTGAAAGCAGAACAAACCATTTAGTGGTACTCGATTGACCAATGTTTGCAGCGTGGCATTTCACAATGCAGATTTGTTGTCACGATGTAACATGGCAACATCTTTCTGTCATTTTCCAAATACATTAAATTCGTATGTACCTTCCCATATCATTCCTGCCACTTACATGAGAAGACACAATTTGTAACAGTGCAGCAGTCACAGGTTTTCCATTTGGGAAGGTACTTCGATGCAGGATCCTGCATTGTGCCACAGTTCTCCCTTTGAAATACCGCACAGCAAACTATAGGGAACCCTGTACCACTGAACCACTTTTCTGCTGAGAAAGTGACATTGTTTATGAATACTGAACAGCTACATCACTCATAGATTTCCGATGTGGAAGCTACCTCGACTCAGGATCCTACATCGTGTCAGAGTAGCGCATAAGACAGTATATTGGACAGTATGCCACTAAACCAATGTTATGCTGACAAAGTCACATTGCTCTGCAACAGTGAACATGTACAGCACTCACAGATGTATCATGTTGCAACCTACTTCAATGAAGGATCCTGCATCGTACCACAACTGTACATTTAAAATGCCACCCACCTAAATATAGGGAAGCATGTACCAGTAAACTGCTTCTGTGCTCTGAAACTGATATACCTTAGGAACACTGGACAGCTAAACAGTTCTTGTAGGATCAAAGTCATCTCCCTCATACAGTACTTTGTCAATGCAAAATCCCTCTCTAGGAAGGGGAATGGCTGCTTTCTTTATTCCATGCCATTACATTTTTAGTATAAATTAATATTAAAAATAATTGTAAAATATACTAAATTAAATGAGAAGTGGACTATTCCTGGATCCATAGCATACAGTAGAGTAGGAGGTAATGATGAAGTAATTAAAGGTGCATAAGGCTTCTGACGAATATGTGATGTCAGAAATTTGCTATTTGTTCCTCTATATTACCGAACCTCACAAAAAAAAAAAAGACAGTGACGTGTACCTTCGGCATAAAATCCTATGCCAGACAGCTGTTCTGATATAAAATACTATGCAGATGACTAAATTTTGGCATAAAATCCTATTCCAGACCACTGCTGTGACATACAATCCTATGCCGTATGGGACATCTACTTTTTGCTCATAGAAAATAATGGGAAAAACAACATTTATTAACTTTGGAATGGATTAATATTTTTCCACCAAATCTTCCAAAGGCATATATGTGAGGCCATAGTTTTCTACCCTGAAATTTTCAGCCCACTAGCTACTGTGATTTCTGAGATACAGGTGGACAAAAAAAACAGCAAAAAAGCACAAAAATCTCTGTTTTTTCAGCACTCTGTATCTCAGAAACCACACAAGAGATTCAAAGCAAATGTGGCATATTAATAGACCTGCCCCTTACAACGTTGCATGCAAAAATTCAAGGAAATCTGTTAAACTTGCCCAAAGTTATTACCCTACAAATATTTGCCTTTAACATTAAACACTTGCACTAACCCTAACTACACTGGTGCTATCATTCTATTCTCTTAAAAAAAACTACGTTAACGCACCTGGTAGGGTAAATTGAGGCCACAAAAGTAGGGTAATGTGACTTTAGGGTTTCTCATCCTAATGTCCCCCCCAAGCAGCAAAAGAAAAAAAACACTAGGGTTTTGGGTCTCCGGAGTCTTGGTGAATCAGTGACTGGGTCTTCCTTAGTGGTTGTCAACCCTAATACCTACCACATTCCATGAGCAAGCAACATCACACATGATCTCCTTTCTTCACGCAGGGCCCATGGGGAAGGGTAAGCATTAGGGTTGACAACCCCCAAGGAAGACGCCACCACTGATTAGCCAGGACTCCACAGACCCAAAACCCTAATGTTTTTTCCTTTTGCTGCTTGGGGTAGGGTGGGAGGAGATTAGGGTGAGAAACCTTAACATCACATTTCTCTATTTTTGTGGTGTTAAGTTACCCTAACTAGTGCATTAATGTAGTTTTTTTTCAAAGAATTTCCTTACTTTTTTAGATAGTATAACTGAATCCTCATTTCCCAGTGGAAGCACTGTGTCCTCTGGCCCTGCACTGCCATCCCTCCATAGATGAGTACTGTGCATGTATGTTGCTGTGGAAGCACTGAGAATATTTGTATCCCTGCTGAAACATCATTCTATGCCACCACAACGTCATTCCATGCCACAGGATGAAAACACATTTTGGCCAGGATTTGAAAAATGACAGCTGTCATGTTCATGAGGTGGTATAAAAATGGCTATGTTGAAAATCTGGGGTCAAAATATTTTCAGTTATCAAAGTTATGAACCAATGTAGTAAAATTTCAATGTATGCCTATAAATTTGCCATTTTTACATGTTTTGACCCCAAATTTTGAACTCTGCCTTCTTATGATGCCACTTCATGAACAACGGTGGTAGAAATTTTTAAATCCTGCCTGAATGTGATTTCACCAAGTGACCACGAAATTGCCTTTTGGGCCAGATTTGTGAAATTTCACTGACATTGTTTATGATGTGGGGTCCCCAAAAGACCATGTTGAAAATTTGGTGTCAAATATACAAAAATGGGCAAGTTATGCATCAGAGTTGAAAACCCCATTGAAATACATTGAAAAGCATTTATGTTTATCATATTGTAGTCAGCTGTTCCAGCAGCAAGACGTGTCTTTGATTGGAGAGTGAAGCTTCACCCTGAGACCTTTTCAGGTGAGTGAGGATGTGTAGGGGAGTGTGAGGGAGTGCAGGGTGATGGGTGCTCAGTAGCAGGCCAGGGTGGGGGTCAGATCAGCAAAGGAACTGTTTTCTTTCTTACAGGTGTAAAAATAGAAAGACATTAAGGGACTTTTTTTTTTTTTTTTTACAGAGCAGGACGATGTTAGAGTGGAGGTGCCATTAGACACCAAGGAAAGAAAAAAGTTTACAGGACAGCAATCAGAATGTGGGAGGTGCTACTAGATACTAGGGAAGCAAACAAAATATTACAGGGATGGTGAGTGGGGGGGTCACTAGGCACCGGGGAAAGCAAACAATATTCTGAGGATGGTGATCGGAGGGAGGTGCCGCAAGACACAGGGAATACAAAGTATTAAGGGGACCTTGATCAGAGGGGGGTTGCCACTAGACACCAGGGAAATAAAATATTATGGGACTGTGATTGGGGGGGTGCCACTAGATGCCAGGAAAAGGAAACTTCTCCATCCCAAGTATTAATGGGATGACGAATGGGGGGACACCACTCAACACCAGGGAAATAAAATATTACGGGACCTCGACTGCAGGAGGGCACCACTAGACACCAGGGGAAATGGCAGCTCATGCCTCTCACTGCAGCCCGCAGCATGAGTTCCAGCTGTAGCTGCAGAAGTCAAGGAAGTCCCGCTGTTCTCATACAGAGAATGTGGGTCAATGGCTTTTCCTGCTATGTTGGGCAGCATGGGTTTTGGGCTGCCCAGAAATTGTATTTCTGGCATTGTTTTTAAAGAACAAACTCCAGAGCCTAGCCAACTGGATCCTGTTTAACTAGATTCATGAATTTGTTTTTTAAAAATACATTATTTTTTATATACTTTGCATGTTTTTTCATTCAAGGAGGAAGAAACAAGATGGCGGTCTCACAGCACAAAAACAAAATGCTTCCTGAAGCAAGAAGCAAGTGGTGAGAAACCAGAAAAGGGGTTCTCAACCTCAAGTTTTTCATTTAACAGATGAGTGCTAACTCAAAATGATTATTAATCATGCTTATAACAGAAAACACAAAACTTTAAACTTATAGCTTTGAAGCTCTTTAATATTTTTTCATCAGACTCCTCAAAGGCACTAGCTTAGGACATCCCACATTTGCTCTGCAAGTTTGTGGAGAAAATTCCATTCCATGTAAGCTGTAGATGAGAACAAAAAAAACATGTTAAGTATAGGAAAAAAGTTAAACATCATCAGAAAATGACATTTGCGTATCTCAGAGACCACACAAGCTGCCAACACAAAACATTCCATAGATACAGATATTGCCTACTAGACAACACATGCAAAATTTCAGCTCATTCTGTCAAACAGTGCCAAATATATTAATGTACAAAGTTTAGGGTTTAACACTGAACTGGCTACGCACAACTGTGCCCCTATAAAATATATATATATATAGCAGTAAACTACATTAGCATTGCAACCACACAAAACACAAACCCCACAAAGTAAGGAGATATACTACTAGGGTTTTTATGTATAAGTCTCATCTTCTCTCCCATGTCCACTGCCTTTGTAAATGTGGATCAGTGCATAGGTACAGAGCTGTACATCAAGAGTCTGGTACGTCATATAGGAGTACACAATTAAAATTGGTTAATAGCAGTCATAATCACCACCCCTCCCCCTCACTTTGTAAACCAAGAACGTGGTATATGTCCAAACTCATGCCACATACATCGGGTATTTGCTATGATCTCCCTGTATATAATTGAGATACTTCTGAAAACATAGCTATAGAAGTTAATGTCAATTTGTAACATGTCTTACCAATCATGTATAGGATAATTTCAATTTCTATAAATGCCTACTGATATTTTTGTTACTATAGTTTCATTTTATAGTAGATGCAAATATTTTATCATGGTAATTATAACTCTAATAAACATGTGCATTGTTCTCACCCTTGGATTACTCAAAAGTGAAAAGAAGGAGGAAATGAAGTCTTAACTTCAAAAGAAGAGAAACATGACTTGATAACACTACTACACTACAATACATGGTATCTGTTATTATGTTGGAAGAATATCCTAATATTTAATAAAGTTGTTCTGTAGTTTTAAATAACATTATATCTTGTACAAATAAATGTACTTTGTAAATAAACTAGAACATTATTAAACTGATTGGTAAGCTTGCTTCTTTATATCATTTATCTGAAATGTTATAATGACTTGTAATAGTTTAAATGCTTATGAAGTAAAAATGTTTGAACCACTTATGTGATTATTTAACAATAAAGTAAACCTTGTATCAATGTTCTGATTATTTTCAAAGTTCAGGTTAAACTTTTACACAGTTACATAACATTGGGCATTTTTATATCAGTGTTTTGAACCACTATGACAACCTTTGAGTGTTCTGAACTGGTATGATGGCATTGGAACAAAACCAAAGTAATATTTAATCAATTTTGAAACAGGTGATATATTTGACTGCTAGCTTTCCAAAAGTAATACTCAACTACAGATGTTTAATAACTATCATTAATGTGAGCGGAAAAGTCACACCATAAATAGATAACCTATTGATGAGTAACTTTAGTAATATACTAGCTATAAAACCTCTGTGCTCCCTATACAGGTATAAGGTGCCAGACAATTGATGTACATCCTGATCAAAACTTTGATTGCTTCTTAAGTGTTGCTATGAGCTAGCTGAAGGTAATAGTAAGAGGTCTGCCTAGAGCTCATTCACCTGTGTTATTCAAAAATGTAAGTGTTCTTGTGAGAGCAGCATGATGTATTCATCTGTGGGAATCTCTACTGATGAACGTTTTTATGGACAAAAAACTGGATGAATTCTAACTTGATACTTTGTGGCTTTGCACCACAGACTGTAAAACAATCATTACTGCTGTTTGCTGATACACTGCATGTGTGGTGTGGTTTTGAGAGGATAGGTCGAATAGTGTGGATGGTTGCTGGTTAGGAATTTGCTGTAATTCTGTAGATAGTGTGTACTGTAGTTGTGGCATAAGTGTTTAGGGCTTGAAAGGTGTGTGGGGTGTAAGTGTGGTATGAGAGGATTTTGGAGGCTGTTATTTTAAGTAGTACAGTATTTGGGGAGGTTAGGTTTATTTATATTTGGGTGGTTTGTGGGGTAGGATTTTATTGGGATTAATTGGTTGGTGTGCTGACTGCAACAAGTTGTGCCTTGAGTTTGGACCCCTCAGGCTTAGCTACTCCCTCCCATACCAGCTGCTGCATGAACACCCCATTCAAGACCCCCTGCCCTTGTAGCATATCATTGGTGCAGGGAGGTGGGAACTGTGAGGAAGAGTGGTAGCTGGTGGTATGATTCTGGGAGAACAAATGGTCAGAATGGTCATTATTAGGTCAGTGAGGACCAGGAGATGCCCTGGGATGAAATGGGGCCAAGATGGAGGCCTGATGCAGCTAGTTTCCATACCCAGGGCCTCCCTAGACTGAGATGGCAGGTAGCTAGTAAGCCAACTGCTATAATCTATCCCTTGCGGGCTATGCTTTGCAATGCCAGATCAATAAAGCACAAGACTGTCATTATGGCAGATTTAATTTCTAATTCCTTGGTTGATATGTCTTGCATCACAGAGACCTGGCTGAGTGATGAAGCCTGTCCAATCTTGGAGGCATCATCACAACCAGACTCTCTGTAGTACACTTTCCACAGAGGGATTGCAGAGGGAGTGACCATCTGTTTGAGATTGGAATTCAATTTCACAGTGCACCCGGTGGGTGAAGCCTTGTTGTATGAATGTGTAGCCATGTGTGGGGATTTAGGTGCAGGTTGCAGGATCCTCCACGTGTATCAACTTCCAGGACATGAAGGGGACTTTCTGCTGGAAACCATGGACTTCATCACTGACAGGGTATTGGAGTCATCCAGATGGATTATTCTGGATGATTTCAATGCCTGAATTGATGATGAATTCTCACATTTTGGGTAATATTTCCTCCTGCTGACAGATTCACTGAGCCTCACACATGTTGCTACTTCTACAACCCACCAAGTATTGCAAAAACAAAAGGCAGCTAAGGGAGTTTACACTCGGAGCACACTAGAAATAGTGACCAATCTAACAGTAAGAATAGGGGCTAACAAGACTAATGTGGATAAAATAAACCATGACTGAGTTTGTCATAAAAAATACGTTATTACACTGTATATGCTAATTAATACACACACTCACCCCACCAGCCAAGCACCTCCAATGTCTCACCTACCAACCGCATGGGCTTTCTCAAGGCATGGCAAATGTGGTAAGGAGCCACTATTTAGGTGATTGTCTTAAAGTGCCCTCAGTCATTTTATTTACATAATTACCACATTGCCCTTCCAGTACCAATCAGCACTACAAGTATTAATACATAAGAAATGAGATACACTGTGATGGGTGTTTCTTTTGCACTTAATTTTGTTACTGTTTATTTAGCAGAATGGGAGAAGTACATTACAGCTGAAAATAATCCATATTTTGACAAAACTGATATATATATATATATATATATTTACAGTGAAGCCCATCAGGATGAAGCGCAGCACTGCAGAATTCTGCACTAGAGTTACTGCAGCAAACAATGCGATTTCAATGGGATTTAATCCCTTTTGTCATGCAGTAAACCTGTGACACTGTGCTTCATCCTGGTGGGTGACATTCTATATATATGTGTGTGTGTGTGTGTGTGTGTGTGTGTGTATATATATATATATATTGTGTATATATATATATATATATATATATATACAGTACAGTACCACATTGCCCTTCCAGTACCAATCAGCACTACAAGTATTAATACATAAGAAATGAGATACACTGTGATGGGTGTTTCTTTTGCACTTAATTTTGCTACTGTTTATTTAGCAGAATGGGAGAAGTACATTACAGCTAGAGTTACTGCAGCAAACAATGCGATTTCAATGGGAGTTAATCCCTTTTGTCATGCAGTAAACTTGTGACACTGTGCTTCATCCTGGTGGGTGACATTCTATATATATGTGTGTGTGTGTGTGTGTGTGTGTATATCTATATATATATATATATATATATATATATATATATATATATATATATATATATATATATATATATATATGATTTATTATATTTGTTTCTAATATGGAAAGGCTCACAGGAAGAGTTACATCAATTTTTGGATTTTATGGAAGAGACTAATGTGAATTTGAAGTTCACAGTATCTTGTGATTTACAACAAGTAAACTGTTTGGGCCTTTTTATAAGAAAAGATGGTAAGGGTGGCATTCAAATGAACCTATTTAGAAAACGCGCTAATATAAATTCTTTGTTACATTTTAATAGTTGTCATCCAAAACATTGTAAAGAAAATATTCTGTTGGGCCAGTACTAACAATTGTGCAGAAATTGTAGCGTGAAAAGTGATTTGAAAAATGGAGTGATTGAATTGACTGATAGATGTGTCCAGAGGAGATATAATAATACATAATAACTGGTCAGCAATTTTTTCTGTGCGCTGAACCAGTTATAATTTGCCATTATAACCCAGGTTATAATGGCGAGCATGATCCCAGTCAGTCAAAAACAGCTGCTCCCTTATTGGCTGTTCATCTCCTCCTGGGCGGGATAATTGCTTTTGAAAACATAGCGTCTTCTTTTCCCCCAGCAGTGAGGAGCCACCAGACCAAGAGTATTTGTCATGTTTTACAGGTTTTTTTGTACATAAGCAGTTAGTTCCTCTGGTTTAAATAACAAAAAATGTATCTGGTTGATCCCGGCAGCTGCAGTGGACAAGAACTGCCTCCGGGGATTGGCTCCAATCTCAATGACTGTGGTAAGCAGTGATCGTGAGGGTGATCTAAACTGTAAACTAGTCTAAAAGAAAGCACAAGTTAAAATTAAAAAAAAAAGTATAAAAGCAACTATACAAAAAAATCCTAAAGCAGGGGAAAAACGACTCTCAGAGATTGTGTGTGTGTGTGTGTATATATAACACCTAGTAAATCATGTAGGATAAAATTGCTGACCAGCAATTATAAATAATAAAAGATGGGAAAATGTGTTCTACTTGAATGTAATTGTCGCCCTTGGTGTGGGATGCTTTAATAAACCCCTCGGACTTTGCCCTCAGGGATTAGGTAGCATCCCACACCTTGGGTGACCATTACATTCTCATTAAGCACACTTCCCCATCCATTATTTGTATATATAATGAGACCATAATGGGTTACTACTTTAATGAGCCCATAATGGGCATCCAAATGGCCACTTAGCACCTTGCATGCCCAGTGGGCTCATTTGCATTGGTCTGTTTGAGTATCAGAAATTTAGCATGGGCACAAGCCATTGCGGCACCCTATTTTGGGAGCCATATCTGCCCAGCACTAAGTGGCTTAAAACTGGGTCAGCATGGCCCTATATTCAGTCAAATAGCACCAGTGCTCTAGTCCACAGAATATAGCATCTTTGGGCACCCAGGCAAGTGCAAGGTGCAGAGCAAATTTTTGCACTGCGCTTTGTGCCTCTTTGCTATTGGGCCCCAAATGTTTAATACTGAAATAAAAAAACATGATCTAGATCCTAGCCAAATAATTTACTTTAATGTGGTTCAAATACAGATTTGGCATCTTCAGTAAAGCTTGCTTGGACTGTACATGAAACCACAAATTCCTACTAACAGCATTTTTGTAATACCCTGTAATGTTAGCTATCTAAAAATCAAAATACATTACTTAAAAATAAAAATGTTGTGTACTTAACATGTATAACCAAAATAAGTCATACACTATACATATTTAGAATGAATATTGTAACTTTTAATATGATGTTCTGCAGAACCAAAGTTATAAAGATGATGTATAAAATTACACATACCCACATAATACAAAGCAACATGGGATGTATATGCAAATCACTGTGAAAATTTAGGCTGGTTCTGCTGTAAGCAGGAATGCATGATGTCAAATGGCCTCTCACACAATCTTCAAAAGGTGCAAACAGAAGATACAGACACGTGTTTCATCCTACACAAGACTGTTCAGTATGCCTCATCTGTATTGCACCCTAGGGGAAATGAACCAGCCCTAAGTTGGTCTTATGGGTTTGAGTCATGGTGGGCCTAAAACAGGAAAGCAAGCTGAAAGACAAAGAACCTTAGTGCAAAAGTACGGAGACAAGGGTTATTCAAAAGGGCACTGGCAACAAAGCCAAGTTTCAAAGAAATACAGAATCACACATGCCCCCATAATGCAAAGCATCATGGGATGCATATGCAAATCACCATGACAATTTAGGCTTGTTCTACTTTAAACAGGAACACATGGTGCCAAAGGGCCTCTCACACAATCTGCAAAGGGTGTAAACAGAAAACACAGACACATGTTTCATTCTATGCAGGACTCATCAGTGTTTCTCATTTCTATAACAGGCCAGGAGAAATTAATGAACCTACCTTAAGTTGGTCTTATAGGTTTGGGTCATGGTGGGCCCAAAATAAGAAAGCAAGCTAAGAGACAAAGAACCTCAATGCAAAAGCATGGAGACAAAGGTTACCCAAAAGGGCACTAGCAACAAAGCCAAAGTGTCAAAGAAATACAAAATCACACATAACCTCATAATGTAAAGCATCATGGGATGTATATGCAAATCACCATGGCAATTTAGGCTGGTTCTGCTTTAAACCGGAATACATAGTCCCAAAGGGCCTCTCACACAATCTGCAAAGGGTGCAAACAGAAGACACTGACATGTTTTGTCCTACACAAGACTCATCAATGGGCCTTGTCCATATCATTATTATTGATGCTTCCCTGACAACTTTACCATGACTGACACTACAGCCACAACAGCACCAGGTCACTGTACTGTTGGTGTGGGACCACGGGATTACTTTTTGGGGGTATTGTACCCTCTCCCCAAAACAACTCTGACTCAGAGTTGATTATTAAAGCAGCAGGGGGTGCGGGGGCAGAGTCCACTGCATGGGGGGCTCGGGGGGGACAAAGCCACCCAAAGAAAATGCAATTAGATACAACTCATTTTATGCCAACCACAAATGCAGTCAACATAAAGGAGTCCCTGTAATGTCGGTCGACAAAAAAATTCTTGTCCGACAGTCATAGATCCTTCATATCACTCTATAGGGGAAATGAACCAGCCCAAAGTTGGTATTACTGATTTGGGTCATGAAGAGCCCAAAATCAGAAAGCAAGCTAAAAGACAACCTCAGTGCAAAAGCACAGAGACAAGGGTTACCCAAAAGGGCATTAACAACAAAGTCAGGTTTCAAAGAAATACCAAACCATGCATACCCTATAAAGCAAAGCATCATGGAACGTATATGCAAATCATCATGATAATTTGGGCTGGTTCTGCTTTAAGCAGGAATGAATGGTGCCCAAGGTCCTCTCACACAATTTGCAAAGGCTGCAAACAAAAGACACAGACACTTGTTTTGTCCTAAACAGGACTCATCAATGTGGCTGTTTGTATTACACCCAAGGGGAAATGAACCATCCCTAAGTCAGTCTTACAGGTTTGGGTTATGCGGATATGTGTGATTTTGTCTTTCTTTGAAACTTGCCTTTGTTGCCAGAGCCCTTGTAACCCTTGTCTCAATGCTTTTGCACTGAGGATCTGTGTGTTTAAGGTGACATATGCTATAATCCTATTGAATCTCTAAGAAAATCAAATAGACATTGTTCTTAAATTCATTCTTAGGTGCCATTTCTTTGTAATAGTACAATCACTGAACTCAATCCAACCCCATGTTTGATGCAGCCAGACAATGTAATAACCAGAATTACTGACTCGGCCAGGGTGATACACCACTGCCAGGACAACCAACATGAATCCAGAAAATAAACTTCAACACCAGTGAATTTTGAAATGCCTGTATCTATTTTATTGCCTTGTGAATCAAAACAAGATAACAAAATCCTTATGATAACACACTAAAGTAGCAGTTTTCTTACAAAATGTCCACAAGATTGGCATTTCTGTTCTTTTCAGGCACAATGCTGATTTTGTTTCAGATTAGCATTGATGTATCAGATTCATGTGCTGCACCAAATAAATCCTGATTAATTAGTCACTGGCTTTGTAGGCTCCACACTGTCTATATGACAGTGTTTTCCAGCATAGTGACCACAAAAATGAATTCAAAGACCTGGTGGAAGACATTTCCTCCCACATCTTCTGCAGTACCATGTGCTCATGTTTCATGATGTATGAGGTACCATATCATGCAAGTATGATTGTGTTGTCAGCTGCATATTGCACATCTATGTTTGCCTGTCACATCAAAAGAAGAACAGTGCTGTAGTCATTGATGTTCATTTCTTTTTCAGAGTGAGGCAGGTCATGCACGCGTTTCTAAGACTTGGCCTTCAAATGGTGTCTAATCACATAAAAGACATCATGAAGAACTGCAGTGTGTGCAGCACATCTTGGAAAGCTGAGTCCACATCTTTTGTAGCATCACTTTCCACTTTTCAGTGTCTTTAAACAGTAGGTACCATCACACTTGTGTGTTTGGAAGTTCTTCAAAGCTTCCTTTGCATTGGGCTATCAACTCAGAAGACTGAAAGTCACATATTTTAGGATGAATTGTGAAACAGAAGAACTGTCAGCATCACCAATTAATAAGGCACCCTTAAGCCATAACAACATCTGAATGGAAAGAGCTCCATGACTCGTATACTCAAGCTGCCACAATTAGTGTTCCACTGATCCAAATGGGGGATTGGTCTTGTTCTTGATAAACATAAGCAAACAGAAAAAAATAGTGGTAAAAATGATGACATATCGTTACTGGATCAAGTGAATAAAATTCATATTTTTTTGAGTTTACATAATCCAGATTCTCATTAGCCCAAAGCACAAGAATTGGTAACTCTTCCCAGCTGTACTCAACACAGTTTAGAGTTACAAACTAAGATGGAGTTCCACACTCTCTGACAATGCACATCAAATCAGCATGCCATCAGTATCAGTATTATTTGGTACCTCAAATGTTAGCATGTATGCGTCTCAACTTTTCATGATTGTCTATGATCTTTTGTAAAAGATCCTGTGCAGACATATTTGTGAGACCACAATTGACCCACAAACTGTGAGCAACACTAGCAGACAGAATACCAAGCTCACTGTCCCATAATAAATTAAACAAATACTAATTGTGTCTCCAAAATCTAGGATCCACACTCAACATATGTGCGGTTCTATACTCTGTGCCAGATATCCTCACTTCACCTTCATCCAGTTAACCTCCAGTATCTAAAGGAAAAAAATCAGGTAAACATTGAGCTTCCAGTGTCATATCTCACATATTTAACAGAACATCCTTAACTGGTTGTATCTGATACAATTCAGTACTGTCAGCCACAGAAGTTTTACCATGCAGTGGATGGATGGTGTTCTGATTATATATAGATGTGACAGCCAGAATGCAACACAGAAATGCTGCAGAGTATCACAGAATGCTGCAGTTTACTGCAAGGGCCATTGAAAGTCAATGGCAATTAAGTCCTTTTGTCACGTAGGATTTTGTGACATGTCATTACTGCAAGCTACTACACTTCATTGTGGCTGACTCCACTGTATGTTGTCTACATCTGTTGTGGGAGCTTCTCAATCATTGGTTCTTTACTCTCACCAACTAAGTGCAATGATTCAGAAGTCTGTAAAGCATCTACCTGAAAGTCAGAGTACAGAACATCATGAGCTACTGTATGAGAAACTGAAGTGCTGCCTAAATTTGCCTAATGCCTACTACATCCAGACAGATTTTTTGTTGTTGTTGGAAGCCCATTAACTAGAATAATGAGCCTGTCACTTTCAGTAACAGTATCTGCATTGGTCTTCATTGGCATGGGTAGATACACAATAGAGCTCTTCAGAGACTTCACCAATTCTTTTGGTTGTAATTTACATATTTTAGAATTCAATCTCAAAATTGTTTGAAAGGGTTTAACTGTCTGAATTAGAATTTTTTCAAACATGTTTAAATGTTAAATTTCAGGAGATATGGGATCCACACCCATGTGCTTTCAACACAGAACAAGGAGGAAGTACATTTCTCTGAAACTTTGAGAAACAATAGCAACATACAGTTAAGTCACATCATCTAATGAAGCAGTCCTATTCTGCAGTGGAAAGCAATTAATCAAGTCCAAGTGCCATTCTCACAAATTTCTGAAATGAGATCCACTGTTACTGTTTGCAGTTTGTAAAATAATTTTTCACAGCAGATAAAAAATGTGGTCAACTTTATCTTGTTTTGCATGTTCAAATTTTGTAATTTTGTTGCCAAAATGTTGGATGAGATTGTTTTCAGACCCAGAAATGTGTGGATCAGATTCAGTTTCCATGCTATGATCAGTGTTCATTGAACCATGATCAAATCTTAAAAGTAAAGCATTCAGAAATTTGCCAGCATTCTCCATGTCCCCATCCTTTAGCAACTTCTCTAACTTTGCCAATCATAAAATTATTCTCTAACATTATAAACAGACCTAAAAATTATCTCATGCCAGTCTTGCGCACTGTCACCATGTACATGTGATGAAATCACAAGAGTTTTACATCACAGAATATCCTCATGAAACACAGGGGCTAGACCAGCCATTTAGCCTGCAAAAAGCTCATGGCAATAAAATAAAAATGAAATAAAAGAAAATGATATTGTACAAAGGACCAACTCATGCTGAACAAAGCCATAATGGAGAGCTGCAATAAAAATGCTGAAATCTTAGTGTAGCATGGATCGACAATGAAACAGCATTTGACAGCATCCCACACTCTTGGATCATTGAGTGTTTACAAATCTACAGGGAACATACAACAGTGATAAACATCATCACAACTGCTATGAGGAAGTAGCAAACCACCATGCAATTAAACCACAAGAAAACTGAATCATCATCCCAAGTATTAAGATCCAGTGAAGGATATTCCAAGATGACTCCTTGTTAACACCTTTGTTCTGCATTGCCTTCAACCCACTAAGCAGCCTAATCAATAACCTGGGCTATGGATACAACTTGAAATCTAAAAACTAGAACAATCAGCAATTCACATCTCATCTCCTTTTTGTAGAGGATCTGAAGCTTTTTAGCCCATCAGAAAAACACCTGAAAGCACAGCTACAAACTGACAAGACCTTTGATGGTATACAGATGACATTTGGCTTAGACAAATGTTCCAAGCAACATTTAAAGCAGGAAAGTTACCTCATAAAATATATATCAACCTAACAGAGGGTTGTGACATAAAAGAAGTTGAGCAAGAGGGAGTGTATAAGTATCTGGGAATAGATGAAGGAGCAACAATGCAACATGAACAAATGAGAGCAAAACTCAGAAAGGAATATTTCAGAAGACTGAGATGTGTGCTGAAAACAGCTTTAACAATATGAAACAAAGTGCAAGATATAAATCAACTTGCCCTTCCTGTGACATCATACAGCATCAGTGTGACCAACTGGTCACAGAAGGTGCTAGACCAGCTAGATATAATAAAAAGAAATCTACTCCATGCTTACCAGTTAATATAGAAAAAAACAGTGGATGCCAATATTACACATCCCAAGGTCTGAGGGAGACATGAACCTCCTTGAGATTGATTACACATACAGGTCAACAATAGTGGGGATACAGCATATTTAGTGACATCCCTGGATTGAAACATAGTCAAGGTCCTGCATCATGAAGAAAAGCCTAAGATGCCTTCCAACATCAGGTTTGGAGAAGACTTCAGGAGGATAGCAGAGATGGATGTAAAGCCACCAATAGATAAGCAACAGAAAGTGCAAAGGAGCAGAAAAAAGCATATAAAGACAAAGATCAACAGAGATGAAAGGTCAACTGAAAAGTCCATAGTTACAGGGGAAAATACAGGGAGCTGCTGGGACAACCAGAAGTCTATCAAGAACTAATCCATGAGTTGTTAAAAAGAGGTGATTTAAGTCATGAGATAAGAGATTGATAATGGCAGCTCAAGATAGTGGACTACACACAATCCTGGTTTTCTCACTTCCACTTTCTTGGCAGTTGGTATCGGGTGATCCCATGTGATCATTACTTCATCATTCTCTGTGATTCTTTGTGCTTTGTGTTTCCAGTGTTTCTCTATGACCTGTATGTTATAGTGCTTGCATAGGTTCCAGTGGATCAATCTTGCTGCATTGTAATGTCAGTATACGGGCCTTCTGACATGGGTACTTCACATCCAGTCACAAGATGTGCAACTGTTTTTAATTCTGTACTACAGAACCGACACCTGTTTATTTTTCCTGTCTTTTTCTATGAAGTTCATGAAATCCACAGAAAAAGGCAGGAAAAACAGACATAACAATGTAGCAAGATTGATCCACTGGAAACTATGCAAGCAGTATAACATACAGGTAGTAAAGAAACACTAGAAACAAAAAGCACAAATAATTATAGAGAATGAAGTAATGATCACATGAGATCACCCGATACCAACTGCCAAGAAAGTGGAAGTGAGAAAAACAGACATTGTAACAAAAGAAAAAAGAACAAAGGTAGCATTGCTGACCGAAGTACCCACCCTTAGTGACTACAATGTCCTGTGCACAGAGACACACAAAATCTTGAAATGCCTAGATATGCAAAAAGGAATTAAACTGAAGTGGAACAAAGACACACAAATCATTCCAGTAGTGCTTGGAGCAATAGAGCTAATCACAGAGAACTTTCAGGCACATCTAAATATGTTACCAATATCTGTGACACCCTATGAACTGCAAAAGGAAGCCATTCTGGGGACACTGCATATACTAAATATAACAAGAGTTCAATGCACGTAGTAATTTCATAACACATTAGTGAATTCAAATGGTGGAAAGACACCATATAACTGTGCTGGATATAATAAGAATATTATTAGGAAGACTGACATAATAATACATCAGTGAACTCACTTGGGAAAACCATATAAATGTGTTGAATGTAACAAGAGTTTTACTTCGCAGCAAAGAATCACAAGACATCAGCATGTTCACATTGGAGAAAGACCATATAATGTGTTGAATGTAATGAGAGGTTTGCCAGGAAGAATTACTGAATAATACATCAGTGGGTTCACAAGGTGGAGGACACCATATAAATGTGCTAGATGTAACGAGTTTTACTACATGTAGCAGCTGCATAACACATCAGTGAATTCACATAGGAGTGTACCATGTAACTGTTTTGAATGCAACAAGAGTTTTGTCAGGAAGGCTGGCCTAATACATCAGCAGATTCACATGGGGAGAAACCATATAAATGTGTTCAACGTAGCAACAGTTTTACAGCACATCAAAGTCACAAAAGACATCACTCTGGGAGAGACCATATAAATGTGCTGAATGTAACAAGAGTTTCAAATTATAGAGAACCCTTGAAATACATCAGTGGATTCAGGGGTTGGGAGAAACCGTATAAATACACTGAGTGTTGTCTTAACAATTTCCTTGTGCTCAATACCAAGACTACTAAAGCTATGCTCTTTTATCACTGGAACCCTAAACTAACCCTTCTGCCCCTCCCTGGTGATTATTTCCTCCTGTGGTGACCCACTTGAATTGGTACAATCCTTTAAATATCTGGGTATCACTTTAGATTCCCACCTCACTTTTGACACCCATGTCACAACTGTGTTCAAGACCCTTCATCAGAACCTAGAACTGCTGTACCACCTTCAGCCCTACCTAACGTTCTCCTCCCACCTTGCCATAGCTTCCTCCTCCCTCCTCCCTTCTCCCTTCTCCCTCTTATCTCCTATGACGCTCAATTCTCCACTCCTCCCAGGTCTCCCCTCTTGCTAGGCTCAAACAAACTTACTGTAGGATATCTTGCTTCACCCTTGGCGCTAACACTAGGGAGCACCGCTGCTCAGTTCTTGACTCACTTGGCTGGCCTTCCCTTGAAGCTAGACTGCAATACTCCACCCTTTGCCTGACATTCAAACTAGTTCACACTTTCACTCCTCCTTGCCACAAGCCCATTGTCCAATGAAAAACAGTGACAAGGTCCCTAAGGTCAGCTGGTCTACCATTGCTCACATTCCCTAAACCCCACCTTGCGATGGGTCAGTGTGCCTTCACCTCTTCTGGGCCCTCTCTCTGTAACTCGCTTTCATCTGCTGTCTTGTCCTGCCCTTCTATAGATATGTTCAAGCATTCTCTTAAATCCCACCTTGCCTCCTCCCAGCTCTGCACCTGTTCCTGAGTCCTCCCTCTCCTAGCCTCTTGCTCACTCCTCATCTCTCCAACCCTCTCTCATTGGCTACTCATGCTCCTCACTCATGTTCAGCACATGCTTTGGTATGCTTATGTGCTACACAGGTCTTGATGTAATTATCACACTACATTCAGTTGTGTCTACTGCCGTTATGTCTGTATACTCTGCATCATTTGTATCTGCTGCTTAAGTACCTTATATATACCCCATTCATTGCTGTTATCTTTTATGCCTTTTTTTGCCTTAATGTGATTTGTAACTTAATTTATTTATGCTCTGTTTTATTTTCATCATAGAAATGATTATAAAAGTGTTATTATACACTTACATTATGCTGTCATCATTGTATTTCTTTACCTCCCTTTGTAAAGTACCCTCCCCGGGTCACCCCTGAAGAGGGACATTCCTTCTCAGTGGGCTTACCCAGTTACCAAAATTCAAATAAAAAATAAATAAATGTAAAAACTGTTTTACACAACAGAGTTGCCTCTTAACACATCCATGAATTCACACAGGGGAGAGACCAAAAGAGTTCTGAACTGAAGGGTAACCTTATGAAATATCAACAAAATTACATGGGTGGCCCATATCAATGTGTTCACTGTGACAAGACATTTGTCATGTAAACTGACAATACATCGGCAAACGCACATTGGGGAGACACTGTATAAATTCACGTTATAAAATGTAGTATAAAAAACTGTCCAACTCAAAAAACTTAACTGGTTAAAAGATAGTACCTGACTGTTGATTAGTTATGAACTGTTAAGTTTCTAGATAAAAATCTGTCCTACTCTACCAAGCACCTACTTAACTAAATGAATATATACTGTACTCTGTATGGTCTGTGGGAAATGCCTGATATTCTTATATTCTTTTTACCCACTGAAGGTCACTCAGATTTAAAAATATTGCTTTGTGGGTAATAATAAGACTTTATATAAAATGGGGCAGCAAAAAGATTCTTGTTATCTTTAAACAATTTATTTTCAGAATGACCCCAGTGTTTTACCCTGGATATAGTTTTTTTTAAAGGGGAGTATCTGCTATTTTTAAAGCTAAATCTATATTAAAAATACTTTTTCCATAGTAGGATTTCCAAATAATTTTCTACAGCATTTATATGTTAACATTCAAGTTATTTTACTGTAATATATCAGTAGCTTAGTGATATAGTTGCCCTGTTTCCAACAGAATTGTGGTGAAATACATATTTTTTTAAATGGTTTCTATGTTGCAATAAATGCAGGCACTCATGTATTTACAAGTGAGTTACATTAATATTTACCACAGAGGCATTATTCTCACCAGTGCCTACTTTAACAGTCAACAACGTGCCTTACCTCTCTGTGGCCTGATTGCAAAGGTTGTTTCTTTCTGCTATATTTTTTTCAAAAGCAACAGTTAAAACCTCATTCAAATTAATTTAGTCTCCTTTTACCCTTCCAGTCTGAGAAGGAAAATGTATTCATTCTCACACTAGAAGGGAAAAAGCAGGTTGAATTTGAAGGTTGTGCAGACAGTAGTTTTTTCTGCTTATGATGTCATTATTTTACTTGTCACTTATTTAAAAATCGGAGTATGTAACAATTTATAAATATGTAACTGTGGCAAACTAGTCTCTTTCAGACTAACTTGCAACTGTTACTAGCTTTCTTGAACCATTCAGACACCTGCAAGGGTGCTCAATAGTTGCAACTCTTTAGCCCAGACACTCTCTTCAGATATCTCTGGGTCTCAATCCCTCCAGAGACACTGCTCACAAAACACAGTGCTCCTTGCTTAAGGGCAGATGAGTCACCTGTCTCTGTCATAGTGGAGAACTCCTTACTTTAGAAACAGAATATTGTAATGGTAGCTGTGACAGAAAACGTGACCACATTCATCTATTCATTTCTTTCTGTTAGTTTAAGAATTATTCTGGGATAAGTTCTGTTTTGGATGGACACCCATAATGTCTTCCAAGTCACATGTTGAGGCAGATCTCAGGAGCAAATACTGTCCAAATGCTAAGCAGTAAGTATTCCATGAGCTCACCCTGGCAGATGTGAAGGTGCTAGTCCCAGCACCCAAGACATCCTGCAAAACAAGGTTGTAAAAGGAGGAAGAAGGATGTCATATGAGTGAAAATGTCAGTTGGCCTGGAGGATGTCACACACACACACATATACGCCTTAGTGGGGAACTGTTACTCAAGGGAGGTGGTCACTCTCTCACATCTCTGAGCACATAAAACTGATGAGTGAGACACTCTCTCTAATCTCTGACACTTTACATTTGGAAATAAATGAAGCTGACGTCAGCAGAGTTAAACTAAATACCATATATACCTACTCTGCTGACATCAACTTCCTCCCTCTTTCTATACCCATTACTGTCACTAACTTATGCCTCTCTTTTCACTGCCTGTAATACAAATATATGTACAACTGCCATAGTACAGATCAAAGATAAGAGTTAAAACAACCTATCCAAAACATGTAACAAAAGATCTGCATCCCAGTACATTTTAAAACCACTCTACCACAACTCGCACAAGCAGTCTGAAAAATCTGCATAAGTCTTGTTCGAATCAGAATGAAAGAGCAACCATTCCAAACAACTCTCACAGCATAGAACACTATTAATGTTCTCATTTACCTATAATCAGTGAAAACAATATTGTTTACCTACATTTTATATCGCTCTCCATTGCAGACCGTGGACACTGAAGTGAAACGTCTACAAAAACATACATCAGCGTGTAGCAACACCCAGAAAGAAAAGCGAAGGAGACTCTCTAAACATAAATACTAAAAGCGAAGTGGACCACATAAAACGTTTAGAAACACAATTACAAATTGCCACAAAACACCAGAAGAGTCACTAAACAAATAAAAATTATACCTAAGTAATGCAGCTCACAGTCCTGCTCTTCCCAGACGTAACAGACATTCCCACCCTCACAAACAAATGACCCAATCACACACCACACTACAAACAACATCCAATCAGCAATCACACAACACCAAATGACCAATTACAGCTCTAACACACACACTACTCATACCTAGTCACTCACACAGACAATACAAATGAACAGACCAAACAAAGATGTAACAACATATAATAGAGGAGCTCCCACTCCCATGGTATAAATAGCACACATGATGTGCAAATCATGGAATATGGAAAATATTTTCACTCCTGCATCATGAGCTCTGGATATTTCACTCATGCCTTCACCACTCGTGAAATATTTAGAGCTCACTCTGCAGGAATGAAAATATTTTCCATATTCCTACCTCATCATGTATCTCATATATATATATATATATATATATATATATATATATATATATATATATATATATATATATATATATATATCCTGTTTATTTGTAAATACCTGTAGCAATTACTAGTAAAAACTCTATCCTTCTAGAATCAGTGACTGTGCCTCATTATTGAGAAAGTAATTTTAATATTTCTGCTGGCACCTCATATTCTCTGTTTATAATTCACTGCCTGAAGTGCACTCTACTTAATATTATTGTGTTTGAACTTTCTGATCTTGAGCAACATTATATTTTCTGATATAATCAGGTGGTAGCAGTCCAGTGAATCAGTACACCTAGACAACTGCCCTGTAAGCTGGTACATCCTAAAGGACAGGTTGTCACAAACTGGTGGCAACGGTGTGGGATCATTGGCACAAGCTGGTGACAGAAGTGGCGGGCAGTGTCACAAACTTTGGCAGTGGTGCAGATCAGTGCATAAAACTAAATCCAGAATTTGTGTATAGTGTGCTATCTTAGGGGACTTGGATCTCTGCTGAGAGAGGAGAGAGCTTTAACTAGCACATGGGGAAACAGAGAGCTTGAGTTGAAGGAGGTGCAATTGCGGTGGACAAAACTTGAGATCAAGAGGGAGAGAATTAAGCTGTAGACTGACAAAAAAGAAAAGGAATGAGAACAAAGAGAGAGGGCATGCCAGCACAAAAGCTTGATGCATCAGGAAAGACAGAAGTAATGGATGGAAAGAGAGAAGGAATAACAGCATGAGAAAAAGATGATGAAACTGCACCAGAAAGCATTGCAGTAAATCATAAGCAATAATGTAGAGAGTCAAACCCACAAAGCCACATTTAATTCAATGTTTCCTCAATACTGGGGGGAGGATGATCTTGATTTGTTGTGAAAATTATTTGAGAGAGTAATTGTGCAGTTTAAATTGGATGACCCACCTTACATCATTGCTTACTGGACACACTTTGTACACATTTGCGAGAATGGATAAGAAGTGTACAGACTATGATAATGTTAAGAGGGTGTTACTGAAATGTTTTGAGCTAACTCCTGAGGCTAATAGGAGAAAATTCAGGGAATTGAGAAAGGCACAGGAGACAGCTATGTAGAATTGCATGTTCAAATGTGTACCTATCTAGACTGCTGGGTGGATGGGGCCAAAGCCAGAACTGTACAGCAAATAAAATATTTGTTTGTAAGGGAATAATTTCTTAAAATTGTACCAGAGGATCTGTGTGTATGGTTACTGGACCAGGTGTGCAGCTCCATGAAGGAGGCAGTAGACAGTGTTGATCTGTATGTGGCCAGCAGACTACACACACACTGCAGGAACAATGGTGGGGGGCAGCACATGGTTTCAAGGTGACCCTGGGAGGGCAGCCTAATGTAAACCAGCCTGCATCTGAGCCTAAAACACAACCCACCAGTCCTAAGGGTAACAAGGAGCCGGGGACATAGAAGTGCTTCATTTGCCAGAAAGTGGGTTATTTGTCCAATGACTGCCATAATAAAATTAACAAAGGACAAAAGTCTGGGGGAAGGGGTGACCAAGACTGTACCCAGCAGATGGCAGCCTACTCAAGAATGTAGTGACACCTAGCTCCTCCATGCATATGCACCCTATCTTAGTTAATGGAACAGTAACACAAGGATTGAGGGACACTGGCGCATCCATCTCCATGGTGAGGCAGGATCTGATCCAGGTGGAGCAAGTTCTGTCAGTACAGTTTTCCTAGATTTGGAAAGTCACGGGTCCAGTGGTCCAAGTACCAATGGCTTGGGTCTCCCTGAGCTGGAAGGGTGGCCATGAAGTACAGGAGGTAAGAGTTGTACAAGACCTCCCTGTGGATATGATCATGGGGAATGATTCTGACCACAGTGAAACTCTGGTGCTTGTTACTACCCACAGTCACGCAAAAGGGCAAGTTTCTGAGGGAAGGAGCAGGTGACACAGCCTGTGCTAACCCCTCCCTCAGCTGCTGAGGAAGCAGCTAGTGTGGGTGAGGAGCTAGCTAGGAATAGCAGCCCTGAGCCCCAGCTACAACAGAGGAGATCTCAGCCATGGGCAGACTTCCTTCAGAAGGGGAGTTGGGGAGTGTCTTAGCTGATCCTACCCTACAGAAACTGAGAAAGATAGCAGATAGTGCTGTGGACATTCAGGGGAGTAAAGAGCTTACTGGGAGAATGGGCTGCTGTACAGGGAGTGTACACCACAGAGGGGGCTAGAGAGAGAGGCACTCAGTCAACTGGTAGTTCCTCGGGCTTAGCACAAGCAGCTTTTGGTCCCTGGCCCATGACATCTCTTTTTCTGGCCACCTGGGTATTAGTCACACAAAAAGGCAGTTCATGAATAATTTATTTTGGCCTAGTATGTACATGATGTGGCAAATTACTGTTGGACTTGTCCACAGTGGCAGAGGGTGGGAAAGTAGGGGAGAAGGCTAAGGCAGCTTTTATGCCCCCTGCCTATTATTGATGAACCCTTTGAGAAGGCAGCCATGGACACAGTGTATCCACTAAGTCACACAGGGAAAAGGTACATATTGGTTGTCATGGACTATGCAACCAGGTACTCGGAGGCAGTGGTCATATCCTCCATTAGCTGCTTACTGTTTGCCCACTCCTTCTCCCGGCACTCCCCCAGGCTGACCTCTGGCAACCAGAGCTCATTCCTGAACTCAGATCACTGGTGTGTGTCAGGTAAGGTACTAAGCACCTCAGCACTCTGTGCTACTAAGCTGGAGGGGGTTTTCTTTTTAAACTCTCATTTGAAGTTATTTGGTGAGCCAGGGTGGATCCATTCTACAGTAAAACCTGAAATTCATCTAAATTACCAAATTTATCAGATTAGTTTTTAACTAAAAAAATCTGTTTTCTGAAGCATTTTTTATGTAACTTTACCTGCTTGCTCAACACGCATTTTTTCAGTCAAGCTATATGTGTGTGTCAGATGCTGATGCGCTGTGATGTCAAGTGAGGTGTGTTCGCTGTTTATCCCACTGTGGGGTATGCATCCTTAAGGATTCAAGAGGTGTAGGTGCTATGTAATCCCACTTTCTCCCTCTCCCATATTCCCCCTGGCTGACAATTGTCTACACATACTACCCTAAAGATAATCCAACCAACTGCATTCAATGGTAATGTGTTATGTGTATCATTTATGCTCATGTTTTATGTTGTATGGGTAGGATTAGTTTATTTTATTTTATTTTCAGTTATTTATTTACTTCAGTTATTTGTCTAGTTAGGGATTTATTTATTTAAATTTTGTTTCCCATTATTCTTTGCATTATTGGGGTATGTGCAATTTGTGTTTTCTTTAAAATGTGGCTGTATAGCCATATATCCTCCAAGATAACCCATACCCCAGTGCATTGCTCTGGGGTTCTTTTGTAGTTTTGTAGTTCTCTTCTCACCTTACTTTGGGCTGCCCACGACCCAAACAAATAAGATCCCCTATAGGCTGGCTCCCTCTTCCTCGGCTGAGATATAGATATGGCACACTGAAGAGTCCAAATGAGGATGAAACACGTGTCTATGTCTGCTGTTCCCTGCCTTTGCTGATTGTGTTGTGAGGCCTTCTGGCACCATGCAATTTTGCTCAAAGTTGAGCCAGTCCAAATTAATTCGTGTGCATTTGCATATGCTTCCCACGATGCTTTGCATTATTGAGGTATGTGCAATTTGTGTTTTCTTTAAATTCTATTTAGTTATCTCTCTTACTTTATTTATATGTGTGTCGTATGTAAATTCCATTTATGTACTAAATCTTTATTTGGATGTCAGGTGCTGCCTAACTTTACCACAATATGGTTGGATAATTTTAATTATTTATGGTTATATGTTCAAGCTTCATTCTACGTATATGTACTTTGTTTTACTTTACAAATGTATCCCCCTTCCCCTTCCCCCAGGACGTATCTGGAAACGAGCTATGTAGGTCAGTATGTCTCTCCTTGTGAAACTTTTCAAATAAATACATGATCACAGCATGAAAGCAGAGAAACCACATAGTCAGTTTGGCAAGCCCTGAAGTAAGAATGACAGAACTATTGCAATCAGTGATCACTAATGAGTCCAGTAACCTTGGATTATTCTGATACCGACACAGTGTCAGAGTTAGATATCAAAACTGAATTTGAAGGTAAGAGAAATAGTTTTAATGAAGGCATATGGGCAAGAAAAACACAATTAACAAAGGCTAAAGGCAAAATATACAGTATAAATACAAATTATGCATTATGGCATAGTGAACAGTGCAAAAAGTAAGCCATACAGTGTGTCAGGGAGTAGCAGCATAATATTGTAGTTCAGTAATCAGAGAACCAAGACATGAGCACATCTGTACCCACATTCAAAGACCATGGGTGGACCGTGAATCTGGACAAGGCAAATCCAATAAATCAGGGTTTATAAAGCAAGTAACAGAGTGAGAGAGGAAAAGACTACGAAGGCAGATACCCTTAGTATTCAGCTGGGTATTATGCAGATTAGCCAAAGCGGGTACAGGGCTTAGGCTGCAATAGATGTGCAGAGAGGGAGAGCTTGAACATAGCAAAGGAGGAGCAGGAGAGTGAAGATAAGGGGAGTACATTCCGAGTAGTGGGTGCAGAGTAAGCAAATGAATGCTTACCTATTGCTAGGTGGGGATAAGGAATGTTAAGCAGAACCTCCCACATTTGACAGATGAAAACAGGTAACCCCCCCCCCCCAGTGTATGTAGGGGGTCAGTCAGAGAAAGGCCACCAGGGACAAAGTGGGAAGCATAAGTGTAAACAGCACAGCAGGTAGCCAAACCTGGACAAGTGACCACACAAAAACTTGTGTTTGGGTTCTTTTTATTCTGGTAAATCACACAACTCACAAGAAATGAAAACTGAACTAAGACCATGCAAATCACACATGACTTACTAAAAACTAGATTAGGATCATATCCCAAGCCATAACTTCTCAACAACAGTTCCTGTTTTTGCCTTAAATATTTAATTGGTTTCTCCCATATTTGACTTTTTTTTCCACTGAAAAGTAGCAGGTATATGACACATAAAATGTACTGCAGTGCTTAGTTATTCGGCAAATGCTCTTCACATTAAACCTCACAAACATAGCGTGTTTTTAATTGAAAGTTTCACCTCACAAGTATGTGTTTAGTTTAGTGCATGTATTAAGCCACAATGTTGCAAATGCACTGCAGTAGACACCAGACCCCAAGTACCTCGAAATGAGGTATTTAAACGATGCTACCCAACCTGGTCACTGATTTTGAACGGCAGTTCAAACTGTTTTCCAGAAGGACTGGCCAAACGAGGTACTCCTCCTACTATATAGCCGCCTAGCTCTTTCCACCCTATGACAATTGCCAGAACAAGGACAAAACTAGTCCATGCTTTAACTATATTAGCATGCACCAAGAGGAAAGCAGGCCAAGGTATATGAATCTGCAGAATGGCCCTATCAATACTATCTTTAGTGATGAAGGAGCCTCTAGCAAGTTTACCAAGATGATACACCCAGTCCCCAGTCCCCAGTCCCAGTGAGCAAATCCACTGCAGTAGAAATGTGATCATCCCCCCCCCAGTTTGCACACAAACCTTGAGCCATATACACATCAGGAATGGTGACCCTCACACCACCCACATAGATACACAATGCCTAAGGGATACTTAAGATACCACCATGCCACTAGATTTGTAGTACAATTGTACCGTCCCTACCATAATTGTATGCAGCTCTGACACTGTAGCTGGGATCAGTCTGTCTCATAGATTAAAATCATTGGCAACAGAAAACACAGACAGTGACACATATCTAAGTCTGTGTGTGATAAATTTAACTAGCATGCCCACTGCGAAGCTGCACAGGGTTGCATTTCACCAGCCAGAATCAAGATGTACCATGATTGTGACTCAGACATAAGCACACAGACAATCCTGCCAAGTGTCAAGGGAAGCAATTATTCCACAGGCTGCAGCAGTTGCTTTCGGGGGTCACACTGGCAAGCAGGCACATCCGTGGTGGTTACCATGGGAACAGACAGACTCTAGTCACCGTGTCCACTAAGAATACTGCAGAGAAGATTGGGAAACACTCATTGCCACAAACTAAAATATTTTTCTGGTGGCCCTTGAAATTCAGTGCACACTGAAGAACTCAGATCAGGTACCAGTGTAAGAAAGCCAGTATTGTACCGGTCAAATCGGTACAGTTAGAGGGTCTGGTTACACAAGGGGGCAGAGGAAGACCTGAGTAAATGTGGAGAGAATTTAAGTAGCAGTGGGTCGCTCGGGCAGGGGGGACAGAAGAAGGTAAGTCTGTAGGTGAAGCAAAGGGAGAAGAATTGCAATCTTTGATCATAGTCAGGCCAGCCTAGTGATGCCAGGACCTCACAGTGGTGATGGCATGAGTTAGTTCCGAGAGCAAATCATCCCACCCTGTAGTATAGCATTCTCAACTGAGTGAATGTGGCTGCCTTGATGGATAACAATACAGGGCACCATAGAAAAGTGTGGGGGGGCATGGTTTAGCCACCAGCGTGATGGCCGCTTAACTTTTGAGCTCTCTCCAGGCTGGCCAGCATCCAAGCTCCAGCACCGCGATCCGAGACCCCCACTCAGTCAGTAATGTTCGGTTAATCATCCCTTTACCAGTCAGCGTCCTTTGTAGTTGGATGCGACATGATTTGCCGTGTTAGTAGCGCCAGGATCAGTGAGCTCATCAGATGCATCTAGGCCACGTAGGCCCAAACCCAGTTGCAGTGCACTGCGAACCCCTGTCGGTCCTTCTTTTTTGCCAATTGACTCTCCTGCTAGGTTGTGAACTACTGGGGCATCCTGTTTGCTGGCTGATAATCCCCATTGTTGCAACAGGATGGCCACTCAAGAGTCTCCCACCCTGGTGCCCTCCAGTGCCTCACCCCAGGTTCAGCCCGTATCGGTAGGGGACTCTCTCCAGTATACAACGAGCATGTTGGAAGTGCTACTTACATAGGTGGACAACATCAGCCTCTCACTGATGGGCACAGTTGCTGAAGTGCGGCAATTGCAGGACCGAATAAATGTGTCCGAGCAGTGGGTAGACTCCTGCGAGCAGCAACAGCAGAAGCTATGGCACCATCTCCAGTCCCACTCAGAGAGGCTTGCAACCTTATGGGCCAGGACTGAAGACCAGGAGAACAGAGGGGGACACAATAATTTGCACATAATTGGTGTGCCAGAGGGGGCTGAGGTGCAATCAATGGAACATTGGGAGACTATGGTCGAGACAGCCAATATATATGAAATGCTATCTTCATTGAATCAATGACAAACAGATTTTGTTAGAGGGAGGCCACTGGGATTAACTTCTAATTATTCATTTATGCCTGATCTTAATAAATCTGATTTGTCTATGTTCAAGATTTTGTCTTGGAACATGGCAGGACTTGGGGAGAAGTTGGGGGATCCAGAAACTATTCAGTATTTTAATCTATTTGATCTGATTTGTGTGCAAGAAGCATGGGCACTTTTTAATTTATATTTGGATGTGTTTAAATCTTGTAACAAATTGGCTAGTCGAACTAGGAAATTGGAAGGGGGTCTGGAGGGCTAACTATTTTTATTAAATTGGATATTGATATAAAAACTGAAGAACCAAGTAGTAACAGTAATGGCTTACAGGTAGTTAAAATAATGGATAGAGATAAGAATTTGTGGTTCATAATTAATGTCTATCATAATCCTGTTAGAAGTAAATACGGTGATCCAGACTTGTTCATGTCTCTCAATGAAGTAGTGGAAAACATTCAAAATGATTTTCCTGAATGTGGACTGTTAATTATGGCTGACTTTAATGCCAGATTAGGCAATTTAAGGGCCTGTAATGAAGATATAGAGGAGGTTTTGTCTTTAAGAGAGAATTCAAAAGTACAAATGATAAGAAATGCAAAGGACCTCGTAATAAACAAACACGGAATTGAGTTGCATAGGCTAATGATGGACTGGAATTTGTGTCTATTGAATGGAAGGATACTGCAGGATTTAGAGGGTGAATATTCATTTAGGGGGAGTAATGGCTCATCAACCATTGATCTTGTATGGGTAGATTTAAATCTAACATACCAGTGCCATTCACTGTATTTGAATCCAAGACCTGAGAGTCAACATTTAGGAGTTGAATTTAGCTTAATTAGGAAATCTGGTATTATCAAATCTACCAGATATGAACCATTAATGATTCAGTTAAGGAAGAATAGAATTAAATGGGATATGATTGAAGCACTGAATTTTGAAGAGATCCTACAAAATGCAGGTATCCTAAAAAGATTATCAGAATCAGTGAGTAATGCTTGTGTTAATCAAATAATATTTGATTATAATATCATTATAAATGCTGTAGTCTACATAATAACAAAAGAGACAAAAATAAAAAAGAAAGAAGGACAACCATGGTATAATACAGAATGCAAACAAGCCAGGAAACATCTTAATAAAGAATTTAGATTATTAAAACAGCATCCGAATAAAGAGAATAATAAAAAATGAATCAAATAAGGAGGACCTATAAGTTAGTGTTAGTCAAAAATAAAAGGAATTATGCCAAACAATTGTGGATGGAATTAAAAAGGGCAGTCCACCTAAAGGATAATAAATTGTTTTGGCAAATTGTTAAATTTGGAACCAAAATCTCTGATACAATTGAGGCACATATTGAGCCCAGCACTTGGGAAATTTATTTTAAACAAATGTTTTGTAGGATGAACCTGATTATCTTTTAAAAACAATACAATCGAAGATCGGTGAACGAAAATATAGACCCACTGATGAGATAACTATAATGGAGATAGAAAATGCAATGGATTTATTCAAAAAAAGAAAGGTACCAGAACCAGACGGGGTACCTCTGGATGTTGTAATTAGGACCAAACAACATTGGATTCCATTTCTTTATAAATTGTTTAATTATGTGTGGACAACCAGATTATTTCTGAGTAGTTGGAGTTTAAGTATTATTTTCCCCATTTTTAAGAAGGGTGATAGAAAGGATCCTGGCTGTTACAGGCCAATCAGTTTACTTGACACTATAGGGAAATTATTTACTAAAATTATTAATAGAAGACTATATTCATGGGTAGAGACCAACAATATAATCGATGATGCACAAGCTGGATTTAGAAACAATTATTCAACAATTGATCAGATTTTTATCTTGGCACATTTAATCCACAAGTATAAAGTAGTAAAAAAACAAAATTTATACTGTGCGTTTATTGATCTTAAGTCAGCATTTGATAAAGTAAATAGAATTCTCCTTTGGGAAAGACTCTCAGACCTTGGAGTAGACCCCTCATTATTGGAAATAATTAGGTTAATGCACCAGGATAACTATGTTAGTATCAGATATAATAATAAAGGTGAAATCAGTAAATGGTTTAGTTCAAATATAGGAGTCAAACAAAGTTGTTCACTAGCACCACAACTGTTTAATTTATTGTTCTGCACTGTGTTGAACAAAATGTATAATGAAGATTTTCATCTGCCCAAAATTGGTCAAAGAGTATTACCCTATTTGGCTTATGCCGATGATGTAGTTTTATTTTCAACTAGCCATCTAGGTCTAATAAGAAGTTTGGATAATTTCTATGCAAATTGTTTCCATGCAGATCTCCAGATAAATTATAAAAAAATAAGGTATTGGTATTTGGTGAAAATAAGAACAAATATTAATATTATATAAATCATAACAAATAGAAGAGGTAAAGAGTTTTTGTTACCTAGGCATAACTTTTAGCAAACAAGGGAATTGATATGAACACCAGAGGGAAATCAACATAAAGGCAGAGAAGTTTGTCCCTGCTATCTTGTCCTTTTTTTCAAGGTTTGGCGAGAATTCTATTAAAAGGAATTTGATGGTCATTGATGTTAAAATTAGATCCCAGCTCCTTTATGGAGCTGAGATCTGGGGAATTAATTACAGTAGAAAAGGGGACTTGACCCGACCCTGAATAAACTTTATAAGAAGATGTTGGGACTCCCAATCTCTGCCCCATCTTTGTTAGTGAGGGCAGAGTTAGGTAAGGTCTCAATTGAATGTTATATCCAGCAAAGGCTGGTAAATTACTGGTTAAATGTTTTTAGAATGAGCCAGAATAGATTTTCCAGGATTTGTTTAGAGGAAGGTCGAACATATTTTCATTCTTATAAAATCTTCCCCTATATGCAAATGGTAGAAGAAATTATCAAACCACTAGGTTTAATGCCAATTATAACAGATTGTTTAAGATTTTCACCAGTTCAAATAAAAGAAGAAATTAACTTCAGGATAACTAATGTATATATACAAAAGGACCTGGAGTTTTGTAGATTGTCAAAAGTGTGCCCATGGTTAGCTGAAAATAAAAGATCACACAAATTTGAATCATATTTGGAAATATTACAAAATCCCAAACACAGGAAAGCAGTTACCAGATTTTGTTTTGAATGTTTCACTAGTAATGTTAGGAAAAGAAAATTTGAGAAATATAAAAATATGGATACCAACTGTAAATGTGGATTAAGTGAAGATAATCTATTACATGTAGTCCTGCTTAGCCCTCTGTATAATAAAATGAGGACTTCTCTCTTTGGTGGTTTAATCCAAAAACTTACATATCAACCAGTCCATATTCTGAATTTCTTATTAAAAACACAGAAAAAAGAAGTGCTTGTCCCTGTGGCCTCCCTCTTAAGATATATGGAACTTAAATGTCTCCATTTAAAAATGTTACCTATGTGAAAGAATGTGACTTTGTGCAATTGATGGTGATAAGAACTATATATATTCTGTATGCTTAATTGAATTAGGATAAATATAAGAAAGTTATATGGCAAATGGATTTAAAATGTAAAAACAGAACTGTAATGGGTCAGTGATAACTTGATACCATGCGGATCTTAGATATTGCTGATGTATTTTTATTATTGAGAATTGTTTTTATAATATGTCATTTTAATATGATTTTTATTAATCTGATATTTATGTCTTGATTTTTAATGGCATAAATTGCCAAGCAATAAACTTAAACTAAAACTACCCTAGAGATAATCCAACCAACTGCATTCAATGGTAATGTGTTATGTATATCATTTATGCTCATGTTTTATGTTGTATGGGTAGGATTATTTTATTTTATTTTATTTTCAGTTATTTATTTACTTCAGTTATTTGTCTAGTTAGTGATTTATTTATTTAAATGTTGCTTCCCATGATGCTTTGCATTATTGGAGTATGTGCAATTTGTGTTTTCTTTAAAATGTGGCTGTATAGCCATATATCCTCTGAGATAACCCATACCCCAGTGCATTTGCTCTGGGGTTCTTTTGTAGTTCTCTTCTCACCTTACTTTGGGCTGCCCATGACCCAAACAAATAAGATCCCCTATAGGCTGGCTCCCTCTTCCTCGGCTGAGATATAGATATGGCACACTGAGGTGTCCAAATGAGAATGAAACACGTGTCTATGTCTGCTGTTCCCAGCCTTTGCTGATTGTGTTGTGAGGCCTTCTGGCACCATGCAATTTTGCTCAGAGTTGAGCCAGTCCAAATTAATTCATGTGCATTTGCATATGCTTCCCATGATGCTTTGCATTATTGAGGTATGTGCAATTTGTGTTTTCTTTAAATTCTAACTATTTAATTATCTCGCTTACTTTATTTATATGTGTGTCGTATGTAAATTCCATTTATGTACTAAATCTTTATTTGGATGTCAGGTGCTGCCTAACTTTACCACAATATGGTTGGATAATTTTAATTATTTATGGTTACATGTTCAAGCTTCATTCTACGTATATGTACTTTGTTTTACTTTACAAATGTATCCCCCCTCCCCTTCCCCCAGGCATATCTGGAAACGAGCTATGTTGGTCAGTATGTCTCTCCTCATGAAACTTTTCAAATAAATACATGATCACAGCATGAAAGCAGAGAAACCACAGAGCAGTCAGTTTGGCAAGCCCTGAAGTAAGAATGACAGAACTATTGCAATCAGCGATCACTGATGAGTCCAGTAACCTTGGATTATTCTGATACCGACACAGTGTCAGAGTTAGATATCAAAACTGAATTTGAAGATGAGAGAAATAGTTTTAATGAAGGCATATGGGCAAATCTGCAAAATGATCTGCCCTACATGTACGAACCTGAGCTACTGGTTGAAAATGCAGACAGCAGCCCAGAGGCATCTGCATCCGAGGCAAAGGATGGTGATGATGATGATGCTAGGAACAATAACACAGACTGGTAAAATACTTAATATTTTACATTTTACAGGTTTATAATGCATATAATAAATTGACAACATTCAGTCAGAGGCTCCCAGACTGCTATGCCATGTTAGAGTGCTTTTAGCAGTCAGGTAATGGGCAAATCATGTCAAGATAATATTGTGGAGGCATTGAGGACTCACATGTTGGCCCCACTGGCTTAAATGTAGATCATTATGTTAAGTAATGCTACTACACACCCTCCCTATCATGTCTGTGTGATCTTACACAGAAGTACATCAACACCCATGTGCTCATAGTATCCTATCTACAAGCATAGATACGGGACAGGTTAGTGCACAAACACCCATGTGCCATAGCATTCTTTCCACAAGCATATTTATTTATTTATTTGAATTTTGGTAACTGAGTAGGCCCACTGAGACATTACAGTCTCTTTTTCAGGGGGACCTGGGACTGGGTACATACAATAAAACATAAGTCAAAGGACTGCGAACAGAAAATGTACAGCAAGAAAAACACAGTTAATAAAGGCTAAAGGCAAAATATACACAGTATAAATACAAATTATGCATTATGGCATAGTGAACAGTGCAAAAAGTAAGCCATACAGCGTGTCACGGAATAGCAGCATAATACTGTAGTTCAGTAATCAGAGAACCAAGACATGTACACATCTGTACCCACATTCAAAGACCACGGGTGGTCTGTGAATCTGGACAAGGCAAATCCAATAAATCAGGGTTAATAAAGCAAGTAACTGAGTGAGAGAGGAAAAAGACTACAAAGGCAGATACCCTTAGTATTCAGCTGGGTATTATGCGGATTAGCCAAAGCAGGTACGGGACTTAGGCTGCAATAGATGTGCAGAGAGGGAGAGCTTGAACATAGCAAGAGAGGAGCAGGAGAGTGAAGATAAGGGGAGTACATTCCGAGTAGTGGGTGCAGAGTAAGCAAATGAACGCTTACCTATTGCTAGGTGGGGATAAGAAATGTTAAGCAGACCCTCCCACATTTGACAGATGAAAACAGGTACACTCCCCCCCCCCAGTGTGCATAGGGGGGTCAGTCAGAGAAAGGCCACCAGGGACGAAGTGGGAAGCGTAAGTGTAAGCGGCACAGCAGGTAGCCAAACCTGGACAAGTGATCATGCAAAAACTTGTGTTTGGGTTCTAATTTATTCTGGTAAATCACACAACTCACAAGAAATGAAAACTGAACTAAGGCCATGCAAATCACACATGACTTACTAAAAACTAGATTAGGATCATACCCTGAGCCATAACTTCTCAACAACAGTCCCTGTTTTTGCATTAAATATTTAATTGGTTTCTCCCAAATTTGACTTTTTTTTTTTCACTGAAAGGTAGCAGGTATATGATGCATAAAATGTACTGCAGTGCTTAGTTGTTCAGCAAATGCTCTTCACATTAAACCTCACAAATATAGCATGTCTTTAATTGAAAGTGTCACCTCACAAGGATGTGTTTGGTTTTGTGCATGTAGTAAGCCACAAAGTTGCAAATGCACTGCAGTAGACACCAGACCCCAAGTACCTCGAAATTAGGTGTTTAAATGATGCTACCCAACCTGGCCACTGATTTTGAATGGCAGTTCAAACTGTTTTCCAGCAGGACTGGCCAAACGAGGTACTCCTCCTACTATACAGCCACCAAGCTCTTTCCACCCCATGACAATTGCCAGAACAAGGACAAAACTAGCCCAGGCTTTAACTATATTAGCATGTACCCAGAAGTAAGCAGGCCAAGGTATATGAATCTGCAGGATGGCCCTATCAATACTATCTTTAGTGATGAAGGAGCCTCTAGCAAGTTTACCAAGATGATGCACCCAGTCCCCAGTCCCCAGTCCCAGTAAGCAAATCCTCACACCACCCACATAGATACACAATGCCTAAAGGATACTTAAGATACCACCATGCCACTAGATTTGTAGTACAATTGTACAGTCCCTACCATAATTGTATGCAGCTCTGATGCTGTAGCCAGGATCAGTCTGTCTCAAGAATTGAAATCATTGGCAACAGAAAACACAGACAGTGACACATTTGTAAGTCTGTGTGTGATAAATTTAACTAGCATGCCCACTGCAAAGCTGCACAGAGCTGCATTTCACCTGCCAAAATCAAGATGCACCATGATTGTGACTCAGACAGATAATCACACAGATAATCCTGCCAAGTGTCAAGGGAAGCAATTATTCTACAGGCTGCAGCTGTTGCTTCCGCGGGGGTCACACTGGCAAGCAGGTGCATCCGTGGTGGTTACCATGGGGACGGACAGACTCTAGTCACCGTGTACACTAAGACTACTGCAGAGAAGATTGGGAAACACTCATTGCCACAAACTAAAATGTTTTTCTGGTGTCCCTTGAAATTCGGTACACACTGAAGAACTCAGATCAGGTACCACTGTAAGAAAGCCAGTATTGTACCGGTCAAATCGGTACAGTTGGAGGTCTGGTTACGCAAAGGGACAGAGGAAGACCTGAGTAAATGTGGAGAGGATTTAAGTAGCAGTAGGTAGCTCGGGCAGGGGGGGACAGAAGAAGAAGGTAAGTCTGTAGATGAAGCAAAGGGAGAAGAACTGCAATCTTTGATCATAGTCAGGCCAGTCTAGTGATGCCAGGACCTCACAGTGGTGATGGCATGAGTTAGTTCCAAGAGCAAATCATCCCACCCTATAGTATAGCATTCTCAACTGAATGAATGTGGCTGCCTTGATGGATAACAATACAGGGACACCAAAGAAAAGTGTGGGGGGGGGCATGGCTTAGCCACCAGCATGATGGCCGCTTAACTTTTGAGCTCTCTCCAGGCTGGCCAACATCCAAGCTCCAGCACCACGATCCCCAGATACTGAGACCCTCCTCTCAGTCAGTAATGCTCGGTTAATCATCACTTTACCAGTCGGCGCCCTTTGTAGTCAGATCCGACGTGATTTGTTGTGGTAGCAGTGCCAAGATCAGCAAACTCATCTGATGCATCTAGGCCATGTAAGCCCAAACCCAGTTGCAGTGCACTGCGAACCCCCGTCGGTCCTCCTTTTTCGCCAATTGACCCTCCTGCCGGGTCGCGAACTACTGGGGCACCCTGTTTGCTGGCTGATAATCCCCATTGTTGCAACAGGATGTCCACTCAAGAGTCTCCCACCCTGGTGCCCTCCAGTGCCTCACCCCAGGTTCAGCCCGTATCGGTAGGGGACTCTCTCCAGTATACAACGAGCATGTTGGAAGTGCTACTTACATAGGTGGACAACATCAGCCTCTCACTGATGGGCACAGTTGCTGAAGTCCAGCAATTGCAGGACCGAATAAATGTGTCCGAGCAGTGGGTAGACTCCTGCGAGCAGCAACAGCAGAAGCTATGGCACCATCTCCAGTCCCACGAGGAGAGGCTTGTGACCTTATGGGCTAGAATTGAAGACCAGGAGAATAGAGAGAGACACAATAACTTGCACATAATTGGCATGCCAGAGAGGGCTGAGGGGCAATCAACGGAATGATTTCTAAACAAAACTATTCCCATTATGCTGGGGGACCACTGGAGGAGCCCCATAGATGTTGAGAGAGCACATCAGGTGTCTGGGCCCCAGGACATATCTAAGCAATCTCCTAGGCCCGTTGTGGCCTATTTCCTACATTTTACAACTAAGGAAAGGATTTTGAGGGCAGCGGGAGACTTGGGGGAGATTCAGTGGCAAGGTGCACAGATTTCCTTTTTCCAGGACTTTGCCCAGGAGACTGCAGCCAGAAGAAGTGCTTTTGGGCCACTTACATAATTTTTGTACCAGCATAATTTCAAATTCAAATTTAAAGGACTTATTAGTCTGCTTGTCTCCACAGAGGGAAGGGAGCTGTTAGCAGAGCACCCCAGTGAAGTGGAAAGGTGGCTCTGCAAGTTTTGGCCTGCCCTTTCAGTTCCTACTACAACTCCCAGAAGGCTCTGGGAACCGAATAAGGCACCATCCTCAGCTTGGAACCAAAACTCTGGTCAAAGGGCCCTGGAGGGCAAGTTCGCAGTGGGACCTGTACCGCCCCGATGGATTCCCCCGTTACCCAGGCTTCTCGCAGATGCTTCTCTCAGCCACTCGCCTGCTGTATCTGATCCTACTCCGATTGCCTCTTCAACCTATCTCCACCAGGCACAGACAGTGGGCTAGAAGCAGCAATCATCAGTCGCCAGACCACAGGCTGAATGCTCCTCTAGATAAGACCCCAGAGATGTTGCCTTGGCAGATCCTGTCTTGTCCCAGGCTGTATTGTTGGATCCCTCTGCTATGGACACTGAGTCGATTTCCAATTGGGATGACTTTCCTGATGCATCGTTGGTGGAATCTGTGGATCTTCTAACACCAGTGAGGCCTGGCCTCATAAGCTATGCAGCAGCCGTAGCCAGCAGCGTGCCCAGCCAATCTGATCCCCCCCCCAGGCTCCTTCTGGGGTGGCCGAAAGACCATTGAACTAATGTTTGGACTCTATGGTGTTCTATACTTACTGTGCATGCTCTAAGGGTGGGTTGGAGAGGCTCGTTTAAATGACACTGCTGACTTCTCAGCCCCTATGGTGGGTCCAATTCCCTGCCACCGTGGAATTCTTTTCTCCCCTTTGGTGAGGCAATGTGATGCTGAGAATGGCTCATGGGGGTGGTGTTGGGGGCTATATGCCCTCACCCCCCCCAGATAATGTTGCTTCAGGGGTTTTGTGGGCTTGTGTGGGCTGCGAGCTAACGTGGGATGCCACTTCTGGCTGTTGAGCTACTGCACCCTGCTCTTTGTGCTTCCTTTGGTGTGCAACGAATAAGCTGCAGTGGCTCTTTGTCCCTCTCTATCCTACCCTCCCTCCTCCTTGGTGGTGGTGGGGGGTTGTGGTAGCTAATGGGCACCCCAGATATTTGGCTGCGGTTCTGTGTACTACTGCTTATAACAGTGGGGAATCCTTAGTATTTTGTTCCCATTTTGGATACATTGCTGACACTGGTAGGTCTACTGTTATATTGGTAAGAGGGTTTACCCTCTCTCCCCCTGTTCCTTTCTCCCATCAGTCCTCTGTCCTTGCTTTCCCTTCCCCTTCCCTCTCCCCATTCTACCTTTTCTCCCCTTCCCTTGCCCTGCCATTCCTATTTTTACCTCCCCCCATCCTTCCTGATGTCTCGGTGCCAGACCTAGAGATTATTGTCAGTTCTGGAAGAGTCGAACCCGGTTGGTTTTTGTGACCTCTCCCTTATTGGGCTTCTGGAGCCAGCATAGCTGAGGGCTGCTGTGTGCAGTTCCCTCTTTTGCCTTAGCTCCGTACCCTTAGCATGTTTATGCTTTTGTGCAGATTTATTGCTACTGTTTGTGGTTGTTTTACATAGTTTAGTGTATAAGGCAGGTTTCTCTGCCCTTTGCTACAAGTGTGTTTAATCTCTGTGCAATTTTTATTGCTATAGTCTTTGATTTTTCTTATTTATCCCCTTACTTGCAGCTCATCTAGTGAGAGCGGGCAGTGCCCATCTCCTTTTTGGCGTGCTTACATCTTCCCACATCCAAGGCTACAGGTTTGTTCTGGAGATTTCCTGGTACATCTCTCACTTTTCCAAACTGTCCTTTCCCATCAACTTCCCGTTATCCCATATGTCAGAGTAAGTACCCTTCTAATTTTCCTTTTTTGTGCAGCAAGCATGGTAAATCCCCCTGTCCAAGGGACCCAACTGGTGTCTTGGAATGTTAAGGGTTAAACCACCCCATTAAGTGGATGAAGGTGTTGAAGCACCTCAGGTCTCTCCGTACAGATATTGCACTCCTTCAAGAAACACATCTCTTGAATGGTTGAAGAAATCTTGGGTGGGAGAGGTCCAGGTCAGCTCAGCCTCGTCTAAAACCAAAGTGGTCGCTATACTCATCCGACATTCCTCCTTATGGGTGGTAAATGAGGTCCAGAAAGACTTACATGGTAGATGGTTGGTTGTTAAACTGTCGTCCCCAGGCAGTCAGTTGATCATTGACAATGTATATGATCCCAATGACGACCACGCTGATATTTTTCCCAGCTCTTAGCCAGGCCCTTTCCTCACTTTCCCCTAGTGGCACCTTGATCCCGATTTTAATAGGGGGTGATTTCAATTTGGTTCAAGACATCTTTTTGGATAAATCTAGGCCCACCCCTCTTGCCCATCCCAAAGCTCAAAGGACCCTGCAGGATATGCAAGATGAGTGGGGACTAGTGGATGTTTGGAGGAGAGATTTCCCTACAGGACAGGATTACACATATTATTCCCCTGCTCACCTCATCCACAGTCAGATAGACTTTTGGCTAGCAAATGTAGCAGCAGCTCAAGAGATCTCCAACAGCAAAATTGGTCAGATTCTGATTTTGGACCATGCCCCAGTTTTGACTACCTATGCCCCAGCTGGTCAGCAGCTCTCAGGCACCCGTTGGAGGTGTAACCCTTTGTTGCTCAAAGACCCTGTGTTTCAACAAGCAGTAACCCAGTCATTAAAGGACTATTTTTCCCTCAATTACAATTGTGGGGTTTCTCCGGGCATGGTTTTGTAGGTGTTTAAGGCGGTTCTCCGGAGGCGCATTATTGCCTACTCAACAGTGAAAAATAAAGCTTGTAAGGCAACCCTAGCATCCTTGCAGGCTGAGCTTGCGACGCTGGAGGACTGTTTTAAATCCACCATGAATATTACCAGAGACAGTTCCCTTACACAGAGCATAGTAGGTCTGAAATATGAGATCAATACCATTCTCCATTGAAAGGCTGAGTGGGGTAATTTTAAGGTCCAAGCATGAGTACTGGGACAGAGGGGAGAAAAGCGGAAGGCTCCTGGCCTTTAGACTACAGAAACAACAAACCTCCACTCGCATCCATGCCCTCCATGCATGCACTGGGAGCATGGTCTCTGACCCCCTGGAGGTCAATAATATCATGAGGCTGTTCTATAAAGCTTTGAACCAATCCCACTCTTCCTTGTCTCCACCCCAGCTGGAGCGGGAACTTAAAAATTTCTGTCAAGGGTTTGATAGGGCTCACCTCACACCTGCTCAGGTTGCTCGTCTGGATGCTCTGATCACTGGCGAGGAGCTGCGCTTTGCCTTTTCCCGTATGGCCAAAGGGAAAGCTCCTGGCCCTGACAGAATGTCAGTAGAGCTATATCAAGCACTAGGTGCTCTAATCATTTCCCTGCTGTTCCTGGCCTTGCAGGAGGCACAAAAGGCGGGCACTCTCCCCCCGACCATGTGTGAGACCCTTATAACACTCCTCCCGAAAAAGTCGAATGATCCCCTGGATTGCGCTAACGCCCCATCTCCCTGTTGTCAGTACATACTAAGATACTGGCTAAGATCCTGGCTACCAGGATGTTGGAAGTTTTGCCATCCATAATCCACCCTGCCCAAGTGGGTTTTATGCAGGGGAAATCTGGAGTAGACAACACTAAGCTGCTGTTAAATCTTAAATGGATAGCTTCTCGGTCCTCCCTACCTATGGCAGCCCTGGCTATCAACTTTACTAAAGCCTTCAGTTCTATCGAATGGGACTATTTACATGAGGTGCTTCTACTATATGGCCTTGACCCTCAATTTAGACAATGGGTAGTCACGCTTTACAGTTCCCCAATGGCCAGGATTCTGACTAAAACTACCATTTCTCCTCCCTTCCCATTACACAGAGGAACACAGCAAGGTTGCCCCCTATCCCCCCTCCTTTTCTTGGTAGCTTTGAACCCCTTTCTTCATGCTTTTACAGCCTCAAAAGACATCGCTGGCATCGAAGTGGCTGGAACATCATACCCGGTGGCTGCTTATGCAGACGACCTCCTTCTCACTCTAGCCCGGCCTGAGCAATCCTTACCAGTGGTGCTGTCACTTCCATGGCAGTTTGCTGTCTTGTCTGGGCTACAGGTCAGCAAGAAAAAATCTATTTTGGCCCCCCCTAAATGCAGCCTGTACTAGAGACTGTCTCCAGGAAATGGAATTGTCTTGGGCTGCCCAGGGGTTTTCCTACCTCGGGCTTCATATTCCCACTAAATGGGCCGAGCTGGAACCATGCAATTTCCCCCCCTCTTGGCACAGTTTTTCTCTGATGTAGAGAGATGGTGCAAGCTTCAGCTATCTCTGCCAGGGAAAGTTGCAGCGGTCTGTATGCTGTTGTTGCCCTGCGTTGTGTACCTGTTTAATAATCTACGAATCCACCTATCCCTGAAACATTATGCCTCTCTGGAGTAGCTTATGTTTAATTTCCTCTGGGAAGGGTGATCCCCGAGATAGAGCAGACACAAGCTGAGGGCACATTGGAAGCGAGGTGTGCTTGGAGTACTTTTGTTGCAGGGGTATCATTTGACATGCCTGGCAGCCATAGCCACTAAGTGGTTTGTTCCGGAAGTCAATCTTCCTCTGCTCTGGGTTCGGTTGGAGGTAGGCTTGGCCAAAGATCTTCCCCTAGTTGTGCTACTTAACCCCAGAATTTGGCCTCATATAGGTCTATCCTCTATTATGGAGAAGACTGGAAGAGCTTGGCGCCAGCTCATGGATGTGTCGCATACTCCCTGGGAGGCCTGGGCTCCACCACTCAGGTATGTACCTCTGTGGCACAATAAGCTCTTTTTGGTGGGTGGGTTCCCGCTACACTGGCCAGTCTGGGAAGCCCAAGGAATTAGTCGGGTGCATGATCTCTATTCTCCTGGTTCAGATACCTTGCTGTCATTTGAGCAGCTGAGGGCTAAATTTCACCTTCCAAGTAGGGATTTTTGGCGGTACTTGCAAGTGCGAAGTGCTGTTAATGGTTTCTCTACCCAATATAGCTTTGACAGCAAGTGGAGCTGGCTTGACTCCCTACACAAATCGCCCTCCTCGCGAGGATTGATAGGCAGATTTTATAGGGCATGGGGGGATGCCCAGCCTGATCCTATTTCCTCATGTAGGTTGAAATGGAGTACTGATCTCAATGTAGATATCCCTGAGAGCCTCTGGACACACTACCTGAGGGAGGCTCATATTTGTTATAAAGACACTAAGAGCCGCTTCTTCCAGCTTAAGGTTCTGCTTTTCTGGCACCGTACACCAGCAGCCCTGCAAGCACAGGGCCTACTTGGACACTCCAATTGTTGGTGTTGTCAGCAACCTGATGCCCACCTTCTCCATGTGCTATGGACCTGTACTTCACTTGCACCTTTCTGGGCTTCAGTTGCTTCTGACTGCTCAAGGGTGTTAGGCTCCCCAATCTCATTGCATGATCTTAAGATCTTATTGGGAATACCTCGTCATTGGAGGCCATACCTAAGCCCCACCGTGAATGGTTAGCACTGGCACTGTTGGAAGCCAAAAGGCTACTACTCATGCACTGGTACCAAGCTGCCTTACCTTCTTGAACATCTTGGCATGTGGCCCTGGTGCAGCTATTCATTTTAGAGGGCCTCTCCTATGTCCACTGTGGCCACATGGACCCGTATCTCAATAAATGGGGTGCCTACCTGAACTCTCCACTCTGCAAGATTCCTACCCCCCTGGAACCCTCCTGTTTGAACTTACCATGTTGACACTGCCCTCAATTCCCTCCTGTTGCCCTATACTAATTTAGTGGGAAGGTGTAAGCTTCCTAGCACCTATATAGGAACTTATGGTTTAGACCTAGTTGTTTCATTTCAGGTTTCTGATAATTTCTTGTAACTACAATACTGGATCTGACTGTACGCCTTTATGTTGTGATCCTCTATTTTACTATGTACTGCCTGCTGTATCTGTGAATATGGCATCTGTATATGTTTGGGATTGTGCTCAGCTGTTTTGATGTTGTAATAAATAAAATCTTCTATGATAAAAAGAAAGGGGTGGGGATTAGGGAGGAGGTGGCAATCTTATGACAGGAGGCATGAGAGAGGAGAGGACAAAGGCAGGAGAGCAATCCAAGTTTCTGATTGATTTTTTTAGTTGTTTGTGTCACATGCTGATCAAAATAGAATAAGGGGTATAGCAGGATACCCAAGTATTTGAAAGATTGCACCAATTCAATGGTATTCCTTGAAGTGGACTGGCTATGAAGTGAGCCATGGGGTGTCACTTTTCCAGAAGGGTTGAAGAATAGCATTGATTATGTTTTCTTGGTGTTAAGGACCAAATGATTCTGAAAGAACCATTTCTCAAATTAAAGGAAATCTGATTCCAGGTTGTGATTAAGCCACTGGGTGTCACAAGAAGACTGGTATAAAACAGCGTTGTCTGCATAAAGTTGCACCAGGAACCCTCCGCAGTTCTGGGGTAAGTTGTTTATAAACAAAGAGAACAGAAAGGTCCACAAGATAGAGCCTTGTGGTATGCCGTGGGTTATGGTATTACCACATTATTGATTTACCACATTGCAGTCGACACCCACTGAAGTTGGGGAGGCTGAAGTTATATACATCATTTCATAACAAGAATACAAAAAATACAATAAATACACAGCATAATAAAAATACTCATAAAACCAAGGACAATAAAAGAAACATCTTTCTACACAGAGGACACACACATTAATAATATTAACAATCATTTAAAAATCACATAAAAATGAAGTCTGATATTTAGTTGTTCTAAATACTGGTTTTCGCCATCTAACCTGCTTTCTTAAGTCATAAACTGCAATTTCTCTAGGTTGTAACAGCATATGCAATTTGTGTTGAGGATTACAAATTTCATAAAACAATTTCTTTGACATTTCTAGTCTCCTCTCATCCAACCTTACTAACTTACAGTACAAATCTTCAATGCATCATTATACGTCATTTCACTACCTAAAATAATCCTCAAGGCTCTCTTTTGAATTCTTTCTCCCATAGTTAACCCAGCATCCCATACAATAGCTCCATACTCCAAGATGGGGCAAACAACTATACAAAAAAAATACACTAAATCTTTCTGGCTCACACCTGCTCCCTTTAACATTGTCAAAAATTATCCTTATGGGGCTGGATAAGCCTGGTTAAAATGAACATTCTGCCTCACATTTTTCACACCATCAACATGTTAAATCTTTGACTGCCTCTCTCCTGGTTTAGAAAGTTGCATAGTTGTATTTCGGAATGCATTTGGAAAAAAAAAACTGACATGGGCATACCACAAACTCGCTGCTCCCAAGGATAGGGGAACCGAGGTTACTGCACTTTGGGTTATATTATTGGGCTAGCTAGACGGGCAAGTATCTTCACTGGCTGCAACCAGAGGAGGACTCTCATGCATTCCCATACATATCCACTTGACTTTAACTAGAGAAGGGTTTTATGGCGTCTAAGGGTATTTCCTATGATGCTATGCTGCACGTTAGGCAAAAGGACCTACCCAAAGAGTGGCATGACTCACCAATTGTTATGTCGGTAAAAATCCACTCACAATAAGGTGCCTTCTTAAAATACAATCATACCGGGGATCCCAATCAGCCTTTACTGAGGAATCCGAATTTTAAGTTTGGGGCAAGTTTCTCCCATCCAGCTAGCTTCCACCACTGGTGGGCGCCTGCCTTAGTGACTTACTAAGTGGTGATTCATATCTCACCTCAGAAGAGATCGGAGTAAATCCCAAAAACAGTTGATTGTAGAAATGAGCTTCCATGCATGGGATATGGGGAGAGAGAACTAGCCTTCGCTATCACTCTGCAAAGGTAGAAGCATGGAGGCAAATGAAGAATGGAGGTCCTCTTTAAACAGGAAGTGGCAACCAGGCAGGATACAGAGAGAGGACAAAAACCCAGTGGATCCAGGGATAGGCTATGTCTCCATGTTGTCGATGAGATGACATGCAGTTGATGTAGACAGACAAAGACAAGGGTGGAAGGCAGGTGGAGTGTGATGGTCCCATTCCCGAAGGGAAGCAGCGAACTGTATCAGTAGAGGAAGCAGACGATGGAAACAGCAATGCAAGTCTGGGCTGTGGAGCAGGCAAGGTAGTGGGATGAGGCTGGAGGGAAGGCTGCAGGCAAGGAGACATGGAGACTACTAGCAGGAGGAGGTCCAATTCCAGAAGGGTTGTGGCTTCAGATATCTGGTGGAGAATGAACGCATGTGAAGCAGTGGAATGGAAGCTCATGCAGCCAGGCATGATGGTTGAGGAGAGATGTTCCTGACAGGATGCAACTAGGAAAGGCAGGATAATGAGAATATATGGTTGAAGAAGTTCCATTCCCAAAGGGAAGCGGCAACCCGCATCAGGAGTGATATGCAGAAGATGGCATAGGTAGAATGATGAAGGCACATAGAGCAAAGAAGTTCCATCCCAGAAACCAGGTAGGATGTGTCAAAGTCCAGTTCCTGAAGGAAAGTAGCAGCTAGGTATCAAGCTGAGAAAGCATAAGCTGAAATGGTGGCATGTAGATTCAGACATCCATCGGATATGGCTGATGCAGGATGATCATGAGTTGAGGCAATTAGGCTTATGTAGGATGATGAAGGCATATGCGGTGAAGTTCTGTTCCCAAAGGGAAGTGGCAACTGGCATGAGGCAGGGAGGTATGATGAGACTCAGTAGATTGTAGACATGGCTCCCATCCCTGGTAGTCGGGGCAAGCTAGCCTTCACTTGATGCTGTCCAGAAGAGTTAGGGACAGAGACTGTTGAGCTGGTAAGTAGAATGTAGTAGTGAATGTAACAGAATCCCATCCCCAGTAGACAGGGGAAGCCTACCTTTGCTCAGCACCTCAGAAGGCGTGAGTTAGGGACAGAGTCGGAAAACTGCTGGTATGGGCTGGCTAGAGTGCAACGCTGCTGAAGAGAGAGACAGAGAGAGGAGATGGAGACATTAAAGCAGGTATAGGATAATGACTCAGTGAGTTGAAGTTGAAATTGTAAAGTGATTGGAAATAAGATGCATATATATATATATATATATATATATATATATATTAGGTATGGAGAACAAAGATAGAATTAGCTGATGGGGTAAGAGCTCAGGAGCATATGTGGAGGACAACTCTGAAGAACGTGGGATGGATGAGGTAGCAAGATAGAGAGGAGACAGCTCTGTACCGTAAGGTAGTGGAGATATGATATGTGAAGTTCAGCCATGCAGAATGCAGTTGTGGCGAGATCCCATACCCCCCCCCACCAGTTAGAGTGAAACTAGAGCAGGTGTCTGTATGGTTACTTCGCTGGTCAGTTGCTGGATCACTGAGTAAAATTTTCCTGTGGTCAGAGGGGATGGAACTCATTACTTCATGGCAATGTATAGCAGGAGTTTCGGAGGGTTCCATGTCAATTCAGCGAATTAACATTAGCGAATGCAATTTCAGCGGCTATTTTATAGCAATGGTAATTATGGAGACCATCAATTACAGCTCATTTCCATTGCCTGAATCATGTAGAAGGAATCCATCTCCTCCAAGTGTGCGTGTATAGGTTGGGGGTATAATTAACTCCTCCAAGCTACCTGGGGTAACGGGTGCAACTGTCGCTGACTGCCGAATCCTCTGGACAGTCCATCTTAGGGCATGAATATCTGGCACAGCACTCTCTACAGCATCGGGTGCTCCGGCAGTGCTATCAAGCATTACCTGTGCAGTACTATCTGCCATGCTCCATGCTCTCTCCCTAATGCCACACATAACCCACCTAGCAACAACCTCTGCAGCATCGTAACCACAACCCAATTAACAGTGTTATGCAGGGGACCTGTGCCCCCGAACCCCTCGCTATTTCTAAATTAACATCCTCCAAGGCACACCTGCACCTCGGAGGTAGGTCATCTACCCCGTCTCACTATACTCGTTTATCGCTCATATTACTCGCTCACTATAATTGCAAGCACTGTAATTGAGTCGCTGTAAATGACTCACCCATATTGATGTGCTGAACTGACATGCTACCATTTTGGAGGCTTTTCTACATATCCCGCTGGTGACCTGAAGTGGTGCTACAGTCAGAGAGCTGCCTACATTCTTGCAGTGGGATGTCCAAGGGAGAAGGTGTAGGTCTGAATATAGGAAAGGAGGCTGGAATGAACCCCTCCTCCATTACACTGTACAAAAGAGGTAACACTGTAGAAGTCGAGTTAAAACTCAGCTATTAAGTGACATCTAAGAGCTAATACTGGGCAAGGATAGAGAGGCGATGCTGAGGAGGGAACTGTCTTCGGACGAACGTTGGGGCTGAATTAAAATGGAATGGTGAGGTACTTACTGAAAAGGCTTGTTGACAGCTGATCTGGAGTCCCTACATCCACGTAGGGATTAGGAAGGGAGGAAAAAGATGCGGTCCTAGGTGACCGGAGGTCTGGAGCAGAGAAGGAGCTGCTGGCATAGTGGGGAAATGGAAGGCAAGGTCCAAGATAAACTGAGTATAAACAGTAGGATTGTAAATGCACAGTAGTGGTTACAGGAAAGGCTTGCCATGTCAGAAGAGGTGTGCAATTGATCTGTCGAGCTATCTTAGGTGTCCCTTAACAGAGATGGTCCGCACTGCGGCGACAGTCAGCCTTGCAAGGGTAGTGGAAAACAGAAAGGTGAGGTACCCACATAAAAGTGGCTGGGGATGAGTGGAACGGAGTGGGGGTGCCTGTAAGCACCGCCAGGGGCCAAGAAGGCCCAAAAAGAAACAAAGGGGAAAGAAACAAGGAAACCCCAGGACAGCAGAGAAGGGGGTGGAAAGGAACAGGGAAGTGGCTGAAGTGGCCGAGGAGATGAACAACTACAGAGCACAAACGGCAAAAATGGGACACGAGGAGGGAAGGCAGGAGGGGATCACAGAAAGAGACAAGCAGAAAGCAGAAAGCATGAGAAGCACAGCTACACAAGCCATGCAGGGAGCTTGGGACAAAAAACACTCCCTAAACAAGGGAAATGCATTTAGTGGAAGGCTTAAGTAGAGGCTGTGGGAGGAGATATTCCCCACATTGAACCATGGGCTAAGCCCTCCCAAAGATGCTAGTGTGCATAGGAAGTGGTATGTCCTGCAGAAGCGAGGGGGATAATACCAGCAAGATGGTAATGTACATAATAAGGGTTATATCCAGCAGGAGTGGGAGGATAACACCAGTGAGATGCTACTCTGCACAGGAAGGGGTATGTCCAGTAGGAGAGATGAAGATAATACTAGCAAGATGCTAATGTGCATAGGAAGATATATGTCCAGCAGGAGTGAGGTGGATAATACTGGCGAGATGCTGCTTTGCATAGGAAGGGGTATATGTGGTAACAGCAAGGGGGATAATAACAGCAAGATGCTGGTGAGCACTGGAAGGGGTACATCCAGCAGGAGCAATGGGGGTGATACCAACGATATGCTGCTGTGCACAAGAAGGGGTATGTGCAGCAGCGAGGTGGCTCATACTACCAAAATGCTGTTGTGAGTAGGAAGAGGTATGTCCAGCAGGAGTGAGGTGGATAATACTAGCGAGATGCTGCTTTGCATAGGAAGGGGTATATGTGGTAACAGCAAGGGGGATAATAACAGTGAGATGCTGGTGAGCACTGGAAGGGGTACATCCAGCAGGAGCAAGGGGGATAATACCAGTGAGATGCTACTGTACACAGGAAGGGGAACATCTAGAAGGAGCAAGGGGATAATATAAGTGAGTCGCTGTTGTGCACAGGAATGGGTATCTCCAGCAAGAGTGAGAGGGATAATACCAATGAGATGCTGCTGTATGTAGGATGGGGCATGTCCAGCAGGAGCGAGGGGGATAATACTAGCGAGATACTGGAGTGCATAGGAAGGGTTATGTCTGGCAGGAGCGACAGGAATAATACCAGCAAGATGCTGCTGTGCACAGGAAGGGGAATATCCAGAAGGAGTGAGGGGGATAATACAAGTGAAATGCTGTTATGCATAGGAAGGGGCATCACCAGCAGAAATGAGGGGAATAATACCAGAGGGATGTTGGCGTACATACTGTAGGAAGGGGTGTGTCAAAAGCAGGAGCAATGGGGATAATACAAGTGAGATGCTTTTTGTGCATAGGAAAGACTTCATTGAGCAGGAGCATGGGGGATAATACCAGAGAGATTCTTCTGTGTATAGGAAAGGGTACTTCCAGCAGGAGTGAAGAGGATAATACCAGCGAGATACTCTGTATGTAGAAAAGGGTATGTCCAGCACGAGTGAGGGGGTAATACCTGTGAGATGCTGCTGTGTATAATAAGGGTATGCCTAGCAGGAGCGGGGGGGGGAGTTAAGTCCAGCTAGATGCTGTTCTGCACAGGAAGGGGTATGTCCAGCAGGAATGAGGTGGATAATACTAGCGAGATACTGCTTTGCATAGGAAGGGGTATATCTGGTAGGTAACGGGGGGGTAATAACAATGAGATGCTGCTGTGCATTGGAAGGGATGTGTCCAGCAGGAGCTAGGGAGATAATACCAGTGAGATACTGCTGTGCACCAGGGAGGGGAATATCCAGAAGGAGTGAGGGGGATAATACAAGTGAGATACTGTTGTGCATAGGAAGGGATATCTCCAGTAGGAGCAAAGGGGATAATACCGAGCGAGATGCTGCTGTGTGTAGGAAGGGTTATGTCCAGCAGGAAAGAGGGGGTTAATACTAGTGAGATGCTGGTGTGAGGAAGGGGTACATCCAGCAGGAGCGAGGGGATAATATCAGTGAGACACTGCTGTACACAGGAAGGGGTAGGTCCAGCAGGAGTGAGGGGGATAATACCAGCAAGATGCTGCTGTGCATAGGAAAGAGTACATCAAGTAGCAGCAAGGTGGTTACCACAAGTGGGATGCTGGTGTGCATAGGAAGGGATATGTCCAACAAGAGTGAGGGGGATAATATTAGTGAGATGTTGCTGTGTATAGGAGTTAGTACATCCAGCAGAAGTAAGGGGTATAATACCAGCGAGATGCTGCTGTGCATAGGAAGTGGTACGTCCAGCAGGTGTGAGGGGGTAATACCAGTGAGATGCTGCTGTGTATAGGAAGGCTGCATCCAACAAGAGTAAGGGGGATAACACCAGCAAGATGCTGCTGTGTATAGTAAGGGGTAAATCCAGCAGGAGCGATGAAATACTACCAGCAAGATGCTGCCATGCAGAGAAAGGCGTACATCCAGCAGGAGCAAGGTGGATAATGCAAGAAATAAGCTGCTATGCTCAGGAATGGCCATGTCCAGCAATAGCAAGGAGGATAGTACCAGCAAGCTGCTGCTGTGCATAGGAAGGGGTATGTCCAGCAGGAGTGAGGTAGGTAACACAAGCAGGACGTTGGTGTGCCTAGAAATGGGTATGTCCAGCAAGAGCGAGGGGGATAATACTAGCAAGATACTGCTATGTATAGGAATGGGTAGGTCCAGCAGTATTGAGGGGTTTAATACCAGCAACATGCTGGTGTGCATAGGAAGGGGTACATCCAGCAAGAGTGAGAGGGATAATACCAGCATGATGCTGCTCTGTATTGGAAGGGGTACACCCAGCAGGAGCAAGGCAGATAATACCAGTGAGATGCTGTTATGTTTAAGACGTGATACGTCCAGCAGTTGCAAGCTGGTAATTCCAGAGAGATGTTGCTGTGTATAGGAGCGGGTACGTCCAGCAGAAGGGAGGGGGATAATTCCAGCATAATGCTGCTGTGCACAGGCATGGGTATGTCCAGAAGGTATGAGCGGGATAATACAAGTGAGATGCTGTTGTGCATAGGAAGGGGAATCTCCAGGAGGAGAGGGGGGATAATACTAGTAAGGTGCTGCTGTACACAGGAAGTTGTACTGTATGTTCATCAGGGGCAAGGTGGATAATACCAGTGAGATGCTGGTGTGTGTAGGAAGGGGTATGTCCAGCAGCTGCGAATGAGATAATACCAGTTTGATGCTGGCGTACATAAGGAGTATGGCTGGCAGGAGCGAGGTGGATAATATCAGTGAGATGTGGGTGTGCATAGGATAGGGTATGTCCAGTAGGAGCCTGGGGGATAATACAAGCAACATGCTGTTATGCACAGAAAGGGGTATGTCCTGAAGGAACGAAGGGGATAATACAAGCGAGGTGCTGCTGTGAATAGGAATGACCACATGCAGCTGGAGCGAGGGAGATAATACCAGCAAATTGCTGGTGTGCATAGGAAGGGGTATGTCCAGCTGGAGAGATGAAGCTGGGGGTCACTTTAAGACAGATGTGAGGAAATATATTTTCATTGAAAGTGAAGTAGATGCCTGAAAGTGCAGTACACACAGGAAAAGAATGGCAGCAATAGTGATGTAGGCCAAAACAGTGATTCTAGCATGTCTGTGATAGACACCATGGGCGTCCCCGAACTGAGCTTCCAACCAAGCCCAAACCAATTAAATATAATTTATAAAAAAAGCTGCCTGCCCTTTAAGTGACTTTGCGTGACCCATGGGTCACAACTCTCAAGCGAGCTCCCATACCTGTTTTTTCCCCAATCTGTTGTGTTTCTCTTGCGCTTCATGACCATGTCCTGTGGCTCTGGCTGACAGTGTTGGCTCTTCTGCGCTTCCACGTGCCTGCTTCCCATTAGATGGATCATGGTGGTTGTGCATGGCTGATGGCTTGTCGGGGGGGGGGAGTGTGGCCCTGTGAGCTGCTCTGTGCTTGCGTGCATCACCTGACCAGAAGAGATTCGGTCAGGTGGCTGAGGCAGAGATTGGGAAGGAAACTGAGTCTCACAGGATCTGAGCTAGCATGTGAGCAGATTGGATAATCCCCATGTCACTCACTGTCCTCAGTGCATGGGTGTGCATGCTGCTAGACTAAATGGACAGTGGTGTAGTGTTGGTGGTGGTGCTTGCTTTTGCTTACTGATCTGCTCTCTGGAGACACTTCTCGGTGGCGGCAACAACTTAAAAGAATTGTAGAACAGATAAAAAGTACAACAACACACACACACAAAAAATTCAATTTTGTTTTTTGAACAACATTTACTGAACAGGTTCAGAGAGAAAGGGTGAAATTTGAAAGGAGCAGAGCTTGAACGGGCATGGGTAAACCAGGCAGGGGAGTGGGGGGGGGGGTTGAAGAGAGATCACCCTGCGAGGGTCAGGGAGGAGGAAAGGCATCAGGAACTTAATTGAATTGAAATGTATTTGGTGGGGAGTGTAAAAGATTGAGTTTGATGAACAATTTGAATTTAATATTTTTGAGGCTGGGCCAGGCAGGCTAAAAGGGCTTGCCACTTACACCGTGAGTGTTCAAAATTAGTTCACTCTGGAGTCTCTCAGAGGAAGAATTTGAATTTAATATTTTGGAAACAGGGCAACAGTGTTCAAAATCAGTTCAGTCTCTCAGAGGAAGAAATAAGATTTGAATTTAATATTTTTGAAGCAGGGCCAGGCAGGCTAAACTGGACATGCCACTTACACAGTGTTCAAAATCAGTTCAGAATTTCTCTCCATGGCTTGGAGGGATGGGAAGCGAATCCAAAGGATAGCTGGGGCAGCAGGACAGGAGAGTGAACTAGATGTTATTGCCCACCTGGGGACAAATTACCTAGCTGGGGATGAGGTTAGGGCAGTGCAGAGGGATTTCACAAAGTTGAGGAGGGGACTTAGACAGGTGACACACACAGTAAACTTCACGGAACTGTTACTTGTCTATGGCATAGGAGAGACTAGGGTGCTCCGCACTATGGAAATCAATGAATGGCAGAATAACTGGTGCAGAGCTGAGAGATTTGGCTTCGCTGGGGACTGGGGACACACCTGGAGGGATGCAGGCTTGTACAGGAGGGATGGTCTGCATCCATCTGAGTGCAGGGAGGGGGAGACCAGGATCCTGATGGGCAGACTGGGTGGGCCAAACTGTTCTTACCTGCCATCAAATTCTATGTTCTATGTTTCTGAGTGAGAGGTTTAAATGTTTCATTGGCAAACATTTAAACTAGCCAAGGGGTGAGGTGGGAGTAAGCAGGGTAAATCCAACTGCCCCTCCCCCACACACAGGTTAAGGTAGTCAGAAAAGAAGATTCTAAGGATGAGGAATCAACAAAAGGGACTGAAACAAGGAGTAAATTCAGGAGAAGCATAGGGGAAGGGATAGGATGGGAACTAGTAGGGACGAAGGCATCAAATTTTGGAAGGCCATGTGTACAAATGCCTGTAGCCTGGGTAACAAGATCCCAGACCTAGTGGCCTTGATGGCAGAGGAAGACCTGGACATTGTAGCAGTCACAGAAACATGGTAGATGAGAAACCATGACTGGGATGTTATCATACCAGGGTACACAGTCTTCAGGAAAGACAGGGAGGATCAAAAGAAAGGAGGGGAAGCTATCTACATCACAGAGGGGATCAAAGCAACTGAGATAAATGGAAAGCTGGGAGAGGTGGAGGCAGTGTGTGTCACCTTGGAGATGAGAAATGGCACCACCATTCGCACAGGCGTTATCTACAGACCCCCAACGCAGGGGGAGGATATAACCAGGGTATTGGAAGAAAACATCCATAAAATGGCAGAAAAAGGGGAAGTGTTGGTGGTAGGGGACCTCAATATTCTAGATGTTAACTGGAACACCTACTGTATGCTTCAGCCACATCCAGGAGCAGAGACATCCTGTATGCCCTGCAGGGGGCGTCCCTCAGACAGCTAGTAGTGGCACCCACCCAAGAGGGAGCAATGTTGGAAACAGCCCTAGCTGGTGACAACCAACACTTGTTCTAACTTGGCTGGAGCCACAGACATTATTCTACATCTATTTGGGTTTACTCATTTAACTTAGCTTACATTATAGAGCAATTGCTGTCTTTTTCTGAAAACAGCTGTAATTAAGTTGTATGTCCTTTCTTGTCTCTTTGAATGACTAAATATTTTAACACAGTTGATGTATGAGTCAGTAGTTTGCATATTTTTACAGATGTGACTATCGAGACTTAACATCTCGCTTACATGTTCCTCCAATCACTAGCATCAGAAAGCGCATTATAATGCATATAAACATACATGATGGATCACGCCCAGGGGAACATTTTCAGAACATGCCTTTAAGAGTCCTGTAAGACCTGGGAAAAGGACAGATTGGTCCATTAAATAAATTCTCTACTATTAGGCTCAGTGGCCATTGTTGTTCATTGTAAGAATCAGCTGAAACACATCTCTGGTAAAATAACATTTGTATCTTCAGGGCAAAAGTTTAGACAGTAACAGATTCATCTGGTTCATTTCAGCTCTAACAGAAATGTGTACCATCCTGTATGATAAACAGTTTCAGACGGTTTTATAGTTAAATAAATGGAGGCATAACTTTATATTGAGAATCACATTCACAGCTAAATTAGATAGAAATAGCAACCACCCTTTTTTACATACAGTATAAACACAATTTGTCATACCCCTTATTGTTTGACCTGTCTGCATTACAGGAGACTTTCTAAGTGCTTTAATTGCTTAGTGGTGGCCAATACTGCACCGAAAACATCTGTCATCTTGATTATATGCAATACCAATACCAGAGAAAGGAAATGTGTCCAGGAACCTCAGTTCCGGCAACTATGTGAACCTGTAGCCCAGTGCTTAGAGCACTGGGACAGTATTCTGGGTACCTGGGTTTAATTCCCAGTAGGTCACATTATTTCTTTCTCACTACAGTTTGTGATTTAAATTGCATAGCAGTGGCTAATACACTGCACCAAAAACATCTCATTGTCATCTACATTAATGATTATTTTAGTCAGGGAGACACCATCTGACTCTTAGACCCTGTCCATATCATGCTGCTTACACTGATTTATCTCAGTCAAGCTGGTTTAACAGTACTTATAATGGTTACCATTCATACTGCTGCTCTGGTAGAACAGTTTTTCAAAACCATTGTTGAGTTCACCTCAGGAGCTAGTCTCAAAAAAGAAATAATTTAAAAGGGAAGTAACATTACTCAGTGTTTGCACATATCTTAAGGACGTGGAGATCCTGGTATATGAAATCACCTGCACTGAACATTTTTAGGAGTTGGTGTAATGTAAACTAAATAGGAGTCTATTATATGGTTGATCTTTCAAAAACCCATCCTGCATCCCAATTGTATCCCTTCCCCATAATACTACTGAAGCTGATGTCATTAAGAGCAAAAGCTGTATGGACTTGAGTGACAGTACAGTTAGCTGTTTTCAGAATACAGACCTTTGTGCATGACAGCAGGTTCAAGAGAGACTTTACTGATTTAGCATTCTGTGGAGATACTGTAAAGTGACAATTTCATGTGCACAGCAGGTCACTCACTGGGGAGAAAATTGATTGCAATTGATATAAAACAGATGCATTTTTTAGCATTACACTGACCCCAACACACACACACACACTCCACCCTACTGCCACCCACTAAGCAAATTGCCTCTTTAGTCCACATAAGTTGAATCATGCTGCTTCTGACTCATGCAACTGTAAGCCAGGACTTGTCATAACTGAGTGTCCCCTCCCTGTCTCTCTCTGATACAGATGCTTACATTTTCCAGTGCCTTCAGATTCCAGAAGGATTCTTATTTTCCTTTGCATGGAACATCAGATGCTTGCTCACCCCCTCTGCCATGATCACACACTTACAATATAACTGGGGGACAAGGGGGTCATGTGATGAGTTGAGGCTAGAAGCAGTGCTCCATCACAACTCCAAACCTTGCCAGAAATAAGTCTTTAAAATATCTGCAATCTGTTACACATTTGAGGCACTTTTTTTGATTTTCTGCTTCCTCTTGTCACCTCAGACCCCAATCAAGCAAATAAAAAGGAAGTCATATGATGGAGGACAAGATGGAACATCACTTGCACTTACTGCTCTCTCCTCCTGAACAAGCTGAGGGGCCTAAGAGTATCAGAGTGACAGCAGAACAATTGAGGTGGGTAGCTTTACTGATGAAGCTTCTAGTATGTCTGTGCTGATCGTGGAGTTTAGCCCTCTCAAAGAAACTCTTCCTCATATCCCTGGTGACATCAAGATTATTCAACCGGGGGTCGAAGCTTTGACTAGATGGCTAGGGTCGCTGAAGCTCAGTCAAAGATTGGTGTGCTCATACTGAACCTGAGCTCACTGAGTAATGATGCAAAGTCATTAAGCCGAAAGAGCAACTGTTGGATTTTAAAGGCCTCAGTCAGAGAAATAACTTTGTCATAGTGGGCCTGCCGGAGCATGTGGAGGGCGACAACACAATTACATGTATTCAGAAGCAATGTAATAAATTGGCAGGGCCCTCACCAAAAGGCCAAGGATATATTACTAAGTGGGCCCACAGAGCACTCCATCCTATGCCAGCACAGGATGAGAAGGCCTGTCCTGTCATATTTAGGATGCTTAAATTGTTTAAACAAAATCCACATTCTTAGGAAGGCATGGGAGACTAAGGAGATAATATGGGAGGTAAAGGGGCTCTGTTGGTTTCAAGATCTCCCTCCACTATTAGGAGAACAACAAGCCACCTACAGGAATCTTAGGACTAAGCTGTTTGCAGCTCAAATCCGTGTTTGGATACAGAATCCAGCAAAGCTGGTGTTTTTTTGCAGGACAGCCAGTGCACCTTTCAGTCATTGGATCAAGCCTGTCAACAACTGCTAAAATTGCCCCTGAATCTGTTTATAGGGACTCCCCTTCGACACACATCACTGCACCCTATATGCGGCAGTGGGATGGACATCACTAAAGTTCAGGCGCCACAGAAACGCCGCTCTCTGGACCTATAGAGCCATCTCTAATAAGCTGCCTTACTATATCTCCTGCTGTCTTCCCCTGAGTATAATTGGGAAATACGCGTTAAGAATTTACTCAGCTATTACACTTAAAGTACCCAAAGCAAAATCCCGCTTCGGCAGGGCAGCCATAAGCTTCGTGCTACCTACCTTATGGAACGATCTACAAAAAACCCTCAAATTAAGCACTCTAATCGGTATAAATGCTTTCAAGATGCTTTATTTCCGTACAATCAGAGAAGTATGTAACTGCTTCACCCACTCAGACCCAGTACCGGTGTCTGCACTGGTATATAGCCACGCCTAGACCCAATTTTAAGTACTGACCCCCCCCCAGCTTGCTCCTCACCAGCCTAATTGTTCTCTCTCTTATCCCCCTGTCTTATCAACACTAGGCCCATCCATCCCCTTATTCTTCCTTTCCCAACCTCGGATAGGAGTTCACTACCCTGGGTTGTGACATCCTACCATGCCCCGTACTTTATAGCATTCAATCCCGGGGCTCACACATACTCCTTTTCTCCATCCACCTTCTCTACATCCAGCTTTACCAACTCCTTTCTGTGCACATCGTCTCTCCTCTTTCCCCTACTTCCCCCTCTCTCTCCCCTACCTTCACCTCTACCTGGTGTATATTTTTATTTTTATTTTTTCTTCCGTTATTTCCTCCTGCAACCTTAGATAACCTGCTTTGTCTTCCTATAGACACTTCTATGTATGTAAATACTGTGTAATCTGTACAATATCTGTATAATTCTATGTACATATGAACTTCTTTTTCTTCCTCTCTGTAAAGAGTATTATCTGTATTGCCTTGTAAATACCTGTGTTGACCTGTATATACAATTGTTCATGCTCCACCCAGGTCCATCTTGCAAATGAGCTTCTGCTCAATGATGAACGCCTGGTTAAATAAAGACTTGATTGATTGATTGATTGATTGATATCTAAAAAAAGGATTTCCTTTATTCCGTGCTTGGCATCCCTCATGTCTGTAAAGGGGATTGTCACACTTTGGTCAGTTTAAGTGCTGGGTAAAATGGATAACACTTACAGTATGTGTTTGTCTCATGGAATATTAAAGGGGGCGCTCAAAGGAAAAGAGACATACGGTACTTAGACATCTTCGGAAATTAAATGTTTCTATTGCCTTTCTGTAGGAGATGCATGTGAAATCAGAGGACCTCAACTATTTCCAGAGGGTGTGGGTGTGGCAAGTGTATGGAATGGAGGATAGCACTAAGAAGAGGGGAGTGGTCATTTTAATTGCTAGGTCTGTGGCCTTCCCATCTTATCAAAGTCCTTGGGGACACTGAGGGAAGATATGTCTTATTGCATGGGAAGCTGGAATAACATGAAGTTTTATTCGGGTTCACAGGTTTTTTTTACAGAGTTGGCTATGGAATTATATTCCCTTGTATATAGGCCTACTCTGCTGGGTGGGGATTGGAATGTCATGTACCAAACTGATATTGACCGTGCAGGTTTTATTAGGAAGGGGATAACACCTGGTCAGAGGGGTCTTCGAGAGCAGTTGGATATGGTGGACCTGATAGACCCATGACATCTGCTTCATCCTCAAGATTGGAGTTACACTTTTTATTCTAAGCCTCATAATGTTTTTTTCTCGTATTGATTATTTTCTTATTCATCAGGAACTTGTTCAGGGTGTATCCAGGTATGAAACTGAATCACAAGTAATATCAGACCATTCCCCTATATGGTTACACCTCATGCTAGGGACTTGGGGGTCACTCAATCAAGTGTGATGCTTTAACTCCCTGCTGTTAAGGGGCAAGGTGATTGAGGATGAATTGCTGGATTGCATCAGAAGCTTTCTGGACAACAACATTGGTATGGTGGACAGGTTGGATATATTGTGGGGGCCAGCAAAAAGTGCAACTCATGGGGAATGTATCTGGTTAGCTACCAGATGCAAGAAGGACTGGGAGCAGAAAGTTGATGATTTACAGAGATGTATCAGAGATCTAGAGGTCTTGCTCTCATTGGATACAGAGGAACAGACCTAGCAGATTTTGAATTCCCTTCGGGCGCAATATGCTGATTTGCTCATGGAGAAGGTGGAGCTGGCCCTGTTAGGGGTGAGAGTTTAATATACAGATGAAGGGGAGAAGGTGAGGGAGTTGTTCGCTTTGAGGCTTAGACAGCAGGAGACTTCTAGAGTTGTCCTGGACATTTGGGATGCACCTGATTTAATTACTCACCCAAGACAGATTGTTAGAGTTTTTTCATCATTTTATCAGCAGCTGTATAAAGATGACTTAAGGAGTGCACACTTGGATCAGCATATTGGTGCGTATCTTGATCAGGTTCAGTTCCATCAGTTGGCTGCTCATCAACAAGAACTTTTGACAGGACCCATTAGAGAAGTGGAGGTTTTGCAGGCCTTTCAGAGTTTGGTGTTGGACAATGCCCCTGGTTCTGATGGGTTTTCTATTAACTTTTATAGGCATTATAATGCCAAGCTGACCCCATTTCTAACTTGGGTTTTTAATTATGTTTACTCAGAGGGGCTCCAAGATTAGTCACGTTTACTGGCCCAGATAGTCCTCATTCTCAAACCAGAGAAGGATGCCACTTGTGTGGGTAATTATAGGCTGATTTCACATCAATATGGATGTAAAAATATTGGCAAAAATGTTGGCTGCTAGTTTGGGTAGGTCTGGGATGGCTTAGTGGGAACTGAACAAGTAGGCTTTAAGTAGGGACGTGTTTCAGGTGATCACCTTAGGAAGTTACACCATTTGGTGTCTGTGTCCAGGGAGAGCAGGGTACCTGTGCCCTGGTCTCTCTAGAGGCAGAAAAGTCTTTCAATCACATTTCTTGGCCATTTTTGTTTGCTGTTTTGACAAAGTACAGGATCCTTCAAGAATTTATTAAATGGATTCAGGTTTTTATACCTGTTTTCTAGTGTCCAGATTTATTGCAATGAAGTACGGTCAGATGCATTTTATCTGGAACGGGGCACTAGGCAAGCTGTTTTTTTATTGCCCCTTTTGTTTAACTTGTATTTAGAACACCTAGCCAGAAGGCTGTGGCTTAACCCCGAGATTGCAGGGATCACAGCAGGCCACTTTGTCTGCAAATTCTCATTGTATGCAGATGATATCTTGCTGCATGTTGAAGAGCCTAGGCTCTCTATCCCTGTGGCTTTGAGAAAGATAGAAGTATTTAGTGCAGTGGCAGCATACAAACTTAATGTGGAAAAAACTAAGGTCCTACCGTTAAATTTGGTAGCAGTTAAATGGGATAGTATAGACTTAGGTCTTTGATGGGAGTCCACAATGGTTACTTATTTGGGAATTAAATTATCGAGACATCTAGCGGATCCTAAAAGGAATAATTTCGCTCCCCTCTTAGGTACAATCCAACAGGACTTAAAGAAGCGGATGGCTCTTCCCCTGACTCTTTGGGGTTGAGTGAATATTGTGAAGATGAATGTGTTGACCTGCATTCCTTATCTCCTGAATATGTTGAATGTGCAGTTGCCCTATTGTTGGCTTAAGCAATTGCATAGTGTCCTCACCAGGTTTTTATGGCAAGGGAAAATGGCCCAGTGGATGTATCTCAAACTGGATAATTCAAAGGTGGAAGGGGACTTAGACTCCCTAATTTTTGGCTTTATTATTTAGCCTTACATGAAGCAAAATAGTTTAGGTGGGGGTCTTTCCTATGGCAGCCGGAAGAAGGGAGTTAGGTGCCAAAGTGGCTGGTTATAAAGCAGAAGGCATGTCACCAATGGGAGTTGTCCTTGCTGGGATTACTTTATGTTACCCCAGCAAAAGTCCCTAGGGCTCTTCACTCAACCCCAATTTACTGGTCTGTACAAGCACATAAACAAATGAATACTTTCTGTGGATGGACTTTTCCTGAGTCTTTTCCCAGCCAGTCTGTGGGAATGCTAATTTCCTTACTGATCATCATCCCCTCCCAGAAGGTTTATGGCAGGAGATTTCTAATTTGACTGTGAATCAGTTTGGTCAGAATGGCAGGGTTGTTTCTTTTCATTCTTTCCAGGCTAAATACCAAATTCCTATGAATAAGTATTTTTTTCTTTTTATCAGAGTATTCATGTTATAGGCACTGATATGGGCCCACAGCCATGAGAGGAGGGAGAGCAGAATATTATTGATCAATTTACTCAAACAGTTTTACAGCTCCATAGTATATCTCAGTTACATTAAGAGCTGCAAGCTTTACACTCTAAGGGGTTGGACGGGTCATGTTATTACTGGGAGAAAGAACTTCAGTTTCAGTGGTCACCTGCAGAATGGCAAAGTTATGGTTCAGTTTATATACCTATGTTAAACATGCTAAATATAGATTATTGCAATTTAAGGTTTTGCATAATCTGTACCTGACACCTACAAAGTTGTGTAAAATGGGGAAGTTGGCATCCAGCCAGTGTACTAGGTATGGTAAGGTCTTTATTTCATATCTTATGGGCCTGTGAGAAAGTTAAGCCTTTTTGGGAAGATATTAAGCCAGGTTTAGATTCCTTCTTGGGCATTGAGGAGGCATTTAAATTATACCAGAGATTTGCTTATTAGGTAGATACCCAATTGATTGGGCCCCAGAAAGGGTTACATCACTTTGATTGCTGCTGTAGCGAAGCTGGTTATCTTACAACACTGGCTGGATGACCAGATCCCCACTAGTATAGAATGGCATAGAAAGATTATGTCTGCATTATCTGCTGCAAAACTGATATCAGGTATGCATCACCATTTACAGTCATTTTAAAAGATGGGACATTTTGTACACATTGCTCCTTGTTGAGTGACATTGTTCCTCTTCTTTGTTTTATCTGAATGTTTGTTTTGTTTATGTTTACCCAATACTGCGTTTATGTGAGGACAGACATTCCACCTGTATAAGTGGTTTCTCCGGACTGGCAGGGGTGGTTTGTTACGTTTGTGTCTCTGGTGTTTTTTCACTATTTTATATTGTTCTGTTGTTCATTTTTCACATTTTCAATAAAGCTTACTTAATCTAAAAAAATGGGGACAATAGAAAACAGTTCTGAAATGTCAGCCTCAGTGGCTTTTCATAGTCTTCAAATAGGGAACTCGGGCAGACTGGATGGATCATTGGTCTTTTTTAGTCATCATTGTCTATGTTTCTATGTTTCAAATCAGATAGAGATACTGGATTACATTGTTAGACTCCTCTGCCAGTTATATATTGCAAGGGTGCTATTATGACACAAGTGCTGAGCAAGTGTCCCCTGGTCCATGCAAAGGTAAACCAGGTTCAAGCTGGCATCTGAAGGCATTGACAAATGTAAGCATCCAGGACAGAGAAAGATGGGGGCATTCTGTCATAGCAATTTCTAGCCACCAATGGCACACTCAGTCCCAAGTGTAAGATGGAAGAGGCAGAGTTCCTGCATATGGCATTAACCTGTAGCTAAGCTGTACCTTTCTGGCAGGAAATGCATGCTACCATGAAAGGAGTGCTGAAAGTTAGGCTGCCCAAAACTTCCTATAGAATTTATTTTGGGAGCAGACTTGGAGAGAACACTGGGCAAGAATAAGCTCAGATTATGGGACCTTGCTCTGGTGGACACCAGGAAAACCATAGCCCAACATTTGATTAGTCAAACACCACTTTTCTTGGTACACTGGATAAATAACCTCTCCCTTTGTATGAAAATTGAACAAATCAAACTCAGTGCTAAAGGCCAGAAAAAGCTGTTTGTGAACACATGCTCACATCTAATATCAGCCATTGAAAGCAATACTATAGCACTTTGAGTTCAATACTGTATGCAGTATGTGATATAGGTAAATACATTTGCTCTGTATACACATTCACTACATAGGTGCCTAAGGTAACAGAATATGAATGTATCTTAAACGGGAACTGTCAGAGCCCCACAGCCAAAGAGGCAGGACCTTTAGGTCCTGATTAGTAAAAATGCAACTTGTGTAAATTCTTTAAATTACTTACATTTCTGGAATCTTTATTTTTGTCAGGTTGATCTGTGACCCTCTGCTTGTCATTATGTTCCCAGAGTCCCCCACGTCCATCCTTTGATGACACAATCAACAGTTATGCTATGGGGGACTCCTATGTACCAATATATGTCTTAGGGAATAATTAAACATCATCAATAACAGATACACCACATTTGCACTTCTAATGCCATTACCAATTGACTGAGGAAAGTGCTTTCCATGCCAAATTGTCCCCATTAAGGCACTGTAGGCACTGAAAATGGGAGTTATCTAGCAGGTTAGTATGTGAGTATTATTTTACAGGTCAAGGATTTTCTCTTGAGAAAACCATATTTTTAGGGTTCTAGTAGTATACAGGCATGGTAGTGATACTATAGGAAGAACTGAGAAGGCAGTTACATACAACCACCCAATTTGTGGCATCTTATATATCTTGATGTGCAGCCATGAAGTCTGATAGGAAAACAAAAAGAAGCAGCGCACTCCCAACCTGGAGAAGAAGCCATCCTGACTTGGTAATCAAAGAGGCTTTAAATGAGAGAGGCAAGGTAAAAAAAGGTTTCATTCACAGCAGTACTCGATGTAACAAAACAGCAGAACTCACTCATTTTCAGGCTCCTTTGAGAGCTGCTGTGAGGTGATAAATCTGATGTGAAATAGTTATGAGTGACTTGGATGAGGCTGCAGTTCACGTAAAGCTGTATGAAGTAACATGGCAGCCACTTTGGTTTACAAAAGGTAACGACTTTTAACTTGTATGCATACTGATACAATTGCCATTTTTGGAACACATGTCCTCTAATAGTTAACAATTCAACCTAAAAGACTTACTGTACTTGGAAAATTTGAGAGGTTGCTGTTCACATAAATTAATTTGGCGTACAATCAAGTATCCTTGGAAACTAAAGAATGGTTGTGTGCTGAGGGAGTCTTTGTTTAGTAAAAACAATTACTTCAGGTATTGAATACTGAGATTTCAAGGAACAATCAGAAAAAGCATTAATGGACTGCTCATTTGTCCTAATTAGGAAAATTGTTGAGCATGATAAAAAAAAGTGTGGCAGTGTGGGAAGAACTTTCAGTATTACACAAAGTATTAGTGGAGTACAGCAATCATGGAGATTTTGAATGTTTCAATAAAGAACTAAAGAAAAAGTCACAGGAAATGAATCTGAAATTAAGACGAGAAAAAGGCAGAACCTTCCCTGAGACAAAGGCGATCACAGACGGGGTCAGTTTACAAATGGTCTGTGGCAATCACTCCCACAGCAGGGAATGTTTAAAAAAATTGCACTGTAAATCATAAATGGAGAGACAAGCCCAAATAAAAACAGCAGAAATAAACCAGTTGTATCCAGAGTACCCAGTGATTCCAGTAATTCCCGAACCCTATTAAAAATAAGTACCTGTCTTTCTTAGAAGATACTGAGAGGGATAATCCCCAAACCCAATCAAAGGAAAAATTACAAATAACAACAAAAGAGGAGGAAAAGAAAGACAAGGAAAGAGGCAGAATGGGGGGGAGGGGCATAGAGGTCAGGAAGGAGTCATGACAAAACAAACCAAATAAAGATATATCTAAAGTGACATTGACAAAAGATCAAGAAACAGTTTTGTAGAAAAGTCTTTACTTTTTCCCAATACCATATGATGACACTTTTGAAACACTAATCTGTTCAAATTCTTTAGAAAAATTAATTTGAAATATGTCTTCATTAATAGATCATATAATAAAACAGCAGCTATAGGCCACTTCTTGAACCATGCAAGTACAAAATGTGATGCTTCTGAACGGAATGTTTTATCTGCTTTAATTTTTTGCATCGAGGACAATACTATGGAGAATATGTCACCAAAAGATTCAACACAATGTTCAATATGGGTTGTATAATAAATAATGCAATTTCTGGATGTAATGTAGTTGAAACAAATTCTTTTTTTTTACTTCATGTGCCTAATCAAGGGCAATCCTGTAGCTAATATTCTACTTAAATAACCTAACTAGCTTTCTATCATAGATTAAATGACTGATTGGGGACAAAATGTTTTGGACCCTCTTTTGGATCTTTCACTTACTATCCATGAGGCACGTAATACTGGGATGGTAGCTCACCCTTGAATTTGAACAACATGATAGAAAGTGGTAGACTTAAAAGAGCTGGTGACACGTTCAGGGGAACTTTAACAAAACATAATATTTAGGCACTGTCCAGCTTGTATTTCCCATTAGTTCTGTATTCCTCCTCTCCATTATTTAGTAGTGAGGTCATCTGCATGAAAACAGGATCGCTGCTCCTAAAGAGTTCATCTATTCCTGCTGCTTTCTCCCTAGCTGAAATCATAGAGCACTCCTTGTGACCTCATAGTTACTCCCATGGCAACAGATTGTGATGTCACAACAGAGGATTATGACTTGAAGTAGGGAATAAGCTACAGAGGCAGATGAACTCTAAGGTGAACTCTAAGGGACAATGATCATATATTCATACACATTTCTTTAGTAATAAATTATGGGGAGGAGAACTATATAAAATATAAATGGAATGCAAGCAGAATTGTACCTAATTATAATGGCCCAGATATTCAAAAGGGTTGCACCATGCGCAATAGTGTTGCTCCAACGCAAGTCCGAAAATGCACTATTCTGCAATATTCAGCGGGAGGCAGATGCGCCCTCAAAATCACGTTGAGCAATAGTGCAATGATAATGAATGTATGCGCAACTGAAGGGGGAGGAACCATGAATAAATGGCGCAATGCGATATTCAACAACATGCGCCATGCGCAATAGGGGAGCAAGCGGAAGTTGCGCAATAGCGGAAATGAGCCAAAATAAAAAGGAACAAGGGAGAGGTGCAAGAACACTACAGGGAAGGCACATGAGGCTGAACCATAGCAAGTCAAACTGGGCAGGAGGGACACACAGGGCAGGCCAGGGAAAGGGCACCCTGAACAGAGAGGTACAGGGAAGGTGTGGGGAGCCACAGCCAGTGCAGAAGGGGAAGTGCCACACAGCGCAGAGGCCACCACATTTAGGTGTTCCCGGTGCAGGGGAAGTAGCAGCCAGAACAGCGGGAGAAACACAGAAACAGCTGCCTGGGGGGGGGTTGAACACAAGCCAGGGACATGGCCAGTGCCACCATCCAGAGGGAGGCAGTAATGATGGGGGTGAGAAGGTGGGCAGCAGGGGGGAACGGCCGTGGAAGGGCCCATCAGTGGTATGCCCCCAACAGGCAGTACCGAGCCCACACTGGCTTCAAGCTGTACAACGATACTGAGATTGTGGGCCAGTACCACCTGAATCGGGCAATTCTGAGGTGGCTCTGTGAGCTGTGCAGTGATGTGATGCAGGCACCCACACGACGGAGCCATGATCTGTCAGTGGAGACTAAAGTGACAGCTTGCATGTGCTTGCTCGCCACGGGTACCTTCCAGAGACCAACAGGGGACACCACAGGCATAACCCAGTCAGCCGTGTCACACCACCTCACCCAATTCCTCAGTGCACTGCTGCCACATGCTGCGGAGTACATCCATTTCCCCAGCACACCGGCAGAGTGCACAGCAAACATACAGGAGTTCCAGTAGTAGCACATATGTCTGGCATGCTAGGGGCAATAGACTGCACCCATGTGGCCATCTGCACACCACCTGGCTCCGAGGGGGCCACATATATTAATCAGAAGGGTTATGCTAGCATCAACTGCCAGGTGGTGTGCGATGCCAGGGGGTGCATAATCAATGTCTGTGCCACGCAACCTGGGGGAGCACACGATGCCTTCATCTGGCACAAGTCAGCACTGTGCCACAGATTCGGGAGTGGGGACATCCCCACTGGCCACTTAGTGGGTGAGTATGCAAACCACACGGACAAACATAGGGCTTGGGAGGGGCATGGTCAGAGGTGACATGGGTAGTGACCTACATGGCCTGGGGCAGGGCAATGCCGATCACCAAACTAACCTCCACCCTCTACACACAGGTGACTGTGGATACCCACTCCTTCCCTGGCTGCTCACACCATACCGGCGGCCTGTGACCCCATCACAGCAACACTACAATGAAGCACATGCCACCACACGTAATGTCATCAAGCGGGTGTTCAGTATGCTGAAGGCACGTTTCGGTTGCCTGGACACCTCCGGCGGTGCCTTACAGTACAGCCCCTCAAAAGCCTGTGGGCTATTTCTGGCCTGTTGCATCCTGCACAACATGGCCAACAAATGTGGGATAGCTGCACAGGTCAAAGAGGGGGACAGCGATGGGGATGATGAGGACGCCAGTGACAATGGTGATGGGCAGCCCTCCCTTGGGCGAAGGGACTCCCGACTGCTCCGGCTGGCACAGCTGCACTGGGACACCATCAGGGAGGAACACTTCAGCCAACCCAGGTAAGTCATGGGGCCATGTGCAACCACCAATGACAAAGGCACAACCCACAAACATGCATGAACACACACCAGGGGTGCATGCCGTCAAGGGAAGTGGCCGGGCATGGAACCGCACACACCGCCAGGGATGGGTGAGGTCTAACATGGCACGCGGTTAGACACACACACACACACACACACACACATCACCAGACATGCAGAAAGGGTAGGAGGCACACCGACCCAGAATGCCACCCCAGCCACACACATGTCCACAGATCACCATGCCCACTGCCTGTCATTGTGCGTGTGTCAGACACTGGGCACTATTGCACAGTGGCATACAATGCAATGCAGGCATCATCATGCACACGCAACTGCGGACAGCAGCCGGGAGGGTGTGCAGATGGACTGTGTGTGGGCGTGCAGGGCCGGGTACCCACCTGTGCATTGCCCGCTGAATGACACAATGTACACAGGGCAGCATCAGACAGTAGCCACGCTGGGAGACAGGTCAGTCATGCGCCACAGTGCCATGGCCGCCACGGATGCGTGGGCAGCTCTGCCGAGACCCACCAGCACTGACAGGCTGACCACTGACCTCGTGGGTGGCACCGATAGTCCCCAAGGGGTTCCACTGTGTGAATGTGACCGTGCTTGCACAGGGGTCTGCGGCACACCGAACATGCCTGTGCCAGGCGTGCTCGGGATGCCCACAGCTGAACCCGGTGTTGACAAGGATGGTGTCGCACAACACTGGGAACAGGGGGTGGACAGTGCGCTGCGTGGTGTCTGCGATGCATGGGCAAATAACTGTGTGCCCATTGTGGCCATGACAGCAGTGAATGCCTGTGTCTGCCTGTCAATGGCAACGGTCACATCCTCCCGCAACTGGTCCATCCCTGCCAGGAGCAGAGCGGAGTCTCTGCTGTGATGCTCCTCTGCCTGGCACAGAGCCGCACTCAGTGCATCCACCGCCGTCACAAGCAGCATCTGCTGATTGACTGATGCTTGCAGTATGCGGGTGTGCTCATCCAAGAGGTCATCTGCCTGATCGGCATGCTGTCCCTCAGGGTGTTTGCGGCCCTGATGCTCATCACCCCTTGAGGGTGGGCGCTGCACACTAGGGCCAGGACTGGGCATGTCCACAGGTGGTGCACTGATGCCACCCCTGACACTGTACCCCCATTGCCATTGGCCGACTGCTGATGCTGCCCCTCTGGCTGCCGCTCCCCAGGGCTCAATGGTGCTGCTGCAGTGGCTGCAACAGTCCCACTGTCCTGTACACACACCAGTGCTGCCCCACTGGTGCTGACAGGCACAGGCTGGGACTGTGATGACACGCAGGCCTCCACAGTGGCACCACCCACAGCCATGGCCACGATGTAGCCTGCTGTGTGGCACACACGTGTCACTGCCCATGACGTTAGTGCCATCATCATCAGTGACGGATCCGGCACCAGCCCGAGTCTCAGCATGCTGGCATCCATGGATGCTGGGACAGGGGCAGGGCCTCCACCACACCTGCTCCACCAACATCAGTCTGGACGTCCAGGCGGGCCCACTGTCGCCCTGACCCACGTATTCCTGTGGAAGTGGATGAGCCCTCCTCCATCTCCATGTGACTGGCCTCAGTGGAGAAGCCCAAAACCACTGACCCATGCAGACGCTCAGGAGCTGTAAGGGAAAACAAAGTCTCGTTACTGCATGTGACCTACCCTGTCTCCCCCCCCAATAGACAGACCATGACCTACCATGCAGTTACGGGCTACCACTCATCTGGAATCCACCACCCGGAACACCCTCAATGACGCAATGCTGCATGCTGCCAGCAACCCGGTCCTCCTGTGGGGTCAGGCGTAGCACCTCCGGCTGTCCCCCACCTGTCGCAGACCATGCTGCCCTGATGGCAGTCACCTTCTCCTTAATCCTCCACCTGTCTGTGCCCATCTTCTTCTTGCACTCCTGCATGGAGCGCTCGTGGCTGCCATGCAGGTTTACAGCACACACCACCTCTTCCCATGCAGCAGCATGGGCCTGTGGTATTCCCCTGACGTCCGCTGAGAAGTGGCTCCTGGTTCAGGTAGGCCTCAACAGGGCATCTGTCTCGGACTTAGTGAAATTGGCCTCCTCTTCCTCCCACGTACTCTGTTTCTCTTCCTCCACCACACGCTCAGTCATGATTCAGCCTGTGAGAATGACAGGTGTTACCTGTGACTGTGCAGTCCCATGCATGTCCCAAAATCCACAGTCCACACTCCCAAACAGCATGCAACTTACCGCAATAGACTGCAGTAACCGACTATGGCCAGTGCAGCCCAATGTTGCACTTTTATAGTGCAACCCATGCAAATGAGGCGAGGCACATCTTTAAGTGGATGCAAATGCAGTGACTGTGCCATTGAATGGCTGATTAGCAGATTTGCATATGCCAGCTGAATATCGCGCTGTTGTGCTTTGTGCAATTGTGTTGACGTGCTGAGCCAAGGGCGCAGTTCTGTGACATGTGCATTACACACCTAACTGCGCATGCCCGGGTTGATGACGCAGGCGCCTGCTGCACTGCTGATGTGCTGTGCATGGGAGGCAATGCAGGGCATGCCCACCATTGTGCCAGTGGCGCTACAGTGTTGTTCACCTATATGGCGCTGTGGCACTGGGGCGTCATAGGCACACTGGGGCAATAGCACGGTAGGCCGCTACAGGAGGTGGCACACAGGCACCCAATCATGCTACACGCATTGGGTTCCAATCACACTGTGGCTGTCCATGCACCAGAGACCCTTGACCCTGTGCCCAACCTTTGCCCCCTAGGCACCATGCATCAGGCATGGGTGCACCACTATCGCGCTGTTCGGTGACAGCATGATAGGGAATGGCAGCGCTGTATCGTGCAGCATCTGCACGTGGCAGAACCATGCTGCAGAGTGCCATTTTGACTGAACTGAGCAGCAGAGATGGTGCGGAAGTGTGCTGTGCAGTGGAGCCAGGTTGAGCTGGCAAACCTCGTGGCCATAGTGGTGCCACATGTTGGACCTTTGTTTGGGGAGGCATCCCTGGACAGGGCCAGGAGTCAGGTGTGGTAGGAGGTGGCTGACGCCCTGGAGGAGGCCACTGGTATGGGGTGGATGGCAGAGCAGTGCCGCCACCGATATGGGGACCTGAGGCGCAGGGACCCGGACCTGCTTGGCCGCCTGCGGGCACGTGTCAGGAGGGGCATGGTGCTACGGCCAGGTAGGTGTAACATCCATACACTTTTATCATCCATACGGGTATCATGGTTGCATGTGTCCAGCACATGGGGGGGCCATCCAGTGTTGGACGTGGTGGTGGTATCAGGGTGTGGGGTGGGTGGTTCTGGCTGTATGGGATTGCACACACATGGGGACGGGGGAAATTGCTACAGGATTGTACTGATGTTCCTCTTTCCATGTTTTGCACCTTAGGGCCCGCAGAATGCCAGCAGGCCAGAGACAGGAGGCACCGCTTGGAGGAGCAGCAGGCCAGGAGGACTAATGGTGGTCAGCGGTGCATGGATCACCCTGATGATGGTGAGTGCCTTACATCCATGATTACTACTGCATGCTGTATAACTGGGCGGGCAGAGGGCCATGGCCACCATCCATTGACACCACTGCCATGCACGCAACTTGTTACAGTCAGCACTGTCCAGTGGCACTGCATGTCTGGGAGTGCGTCAATGGTGGTCCATGCCTGCACCGGGCACATGGCTGTGGCACTGCCTTCACACCGCATAGCCAAGTCACTGTACAGCCATGGTGATGCTGTGCAGGACATGGGTGGTGGGTGTGTGCAGTGGTCCACATGGCTGTGGCTGCCTGGGTAGGCAGGTCTTGTGGACACAGTCACTGTGGGTGGTCGAACACCATCACAGAGGCGTAGCACATGGCTGTATGCCATGCACAGTGGGTGGGCTGCAGGGGGCTTGACAGTCACACTTATTGACTCTGCTCCCTCATCCTAGGTGGACGGTGACTCCAGGCGCTGGAGAGGAGTGTGAGGGAGCTGCTTCAGGTGGCGAGGGCAACACTGGAGCTGTTAGAGCGCATCCACCACTATGGGGTGAGGAGGAGGAGGAGGAGGAGGAGCAGAAGACATAGGCGCCACGTGGAGGAGGACCGGGGCACACACTGAGGACTCCATGCCCCTACTACCACCTTCCCCCCTTTGACCCACCCTCACACCCCTTCTTCCCTCTCCCATATGTTCACCCCTGCCCCTTACCCACCCCCACGTGTTATGTGTCCCTTCCCCCCTTGTACATACTTGTAAATAGTTTTTGTTACTTCTTTTAAATATAAGCATTTTGTTATGACAACTGTGGTGGTCTCTGCTTTGCAGTGGGCTACAGGTGCTCAGCTGCAGTGGTGTGCATGGCGTTGGGGTGGTTCACACATGGGTGTGTGTGTGCAGAGGTGAACCACCTATGGTGTGGGCAGGGGTATCAGTCACTGTCTGTGGTTTGTGTGTTGTTCTCTGTGCACTGGATGCCTGTGTGCAGTAGTCCATGGGGCCTGCACTGTATGCATGTCACCCCTGTCAGACCATCCATGGCCTGTGCAGCTGACACCCTTGCATGTCTGTGATATGCACGGTCTGCTGGTGTGTCAGTGGTGGCTGTCAATGCTGGATAACAACTGTACCCAGCACAATGCCAGGTTGCCTTCCATCACCAGTATGGTGCATGTCTGCCTAAGGTGGCTCTGTGGCCTCCTCTGTTGTTGTCCCCCCTCCATGCTGCTGCTTGTGTCTGTTGCAGGGGATGTGCTCCAGTGTCTGTCACCTGTGCTCCGTCGGCATGCTGGTGGCATACAGCTTCATGGTGCCTGTGCAGGGTGGCTAGCACACCTGTGCAATATAGGGGTGCTGGCCGTGTGTACACATCAGCTGTGGCCATACACCAGTGGCTTGGTTGACCCGCTACTGTGTCCCTGTGTTGGTGTGCCCTTGGGTATGGGTGGGTGTTTGTCCATGCACTGTGTTGCATCCTGTGTGGTGCATGCCTCCATGCTACACTGTGCGTGTCTGTGCTGGCTTTTGTGGCCAGTGCTGGTATGGGATGTGTCCTTGGGAGGGTGTGCAGGGTGCTGTACCACTGGAGGTGGGGTCTGGGGCATGCCCTGTCACATGTGGGGTACTTCATGTGCTGACGCATGGTCGGTCTCTCAGCTGTACCTCGGGGGGGGACATGCAGGATGGCACTGTGTATGCATCTGTTGCATCACTGTCTGCTGCCTGCTGCAGGGTGCCCATGGTGGGGCTGCCTTGCATGGCTCCATGGTGCACAGGGTTGCATTGTCACAGTGGGGGTGGTGGCATGCATGGGGTGTCCTGCAATGTTGGGTGCTACTCCTGGGCAGGGTGTATGGGGATCATGGTGCAGGGTGTGCCCTGCATTTGTGGGATGGTGTGGTATGGGGTGGTCGGCCATCCTTGTGTGCTGGTCACAGCTTGTCAGGGGGTCTGATAGGGCATCATGGCCCGGCTGTGGGTTGGTTGCTGGTATCCATGGGCCGGTTGTTATTCCAGCTCTCCCCCAGTTGTGCAGTGTCTGGGGTGTGGGGGGATGATGTCTGTTCTGCTGTGTGTTCCTCTGCCCATCTGTGGCATGGGGGTGGGCCCTGCATCCCTGGTTGTGCTGTTGCATTGCTGCCCTGCTGCTGGGGCATCCCTTGCTGCGCTATGGCATCTGGACTGCTCAGCTGAACATCCCTTGCTGCGCAATGGCGCATCAGGTATGCTCAGCTTCACCTCCTAGTTGTGCTATGGCGCAGGTGGTGGATATTCAGTCGCTGGTCGTAGAGACATCTTGGCCTCGCGCAGTTTTTTAATATCGCGACTTCTTTGCATGGGCTTAGTGGACTTGCACTTGCTCCTGCTGTTGAGCACTTTTTGGGCGCAGTTTGAATATCTGGGCCAGAGTTTTTTAAAGTTTTTTTTGAGGCATCAGTAGCTCTTTAATTACCAAAGTTAACACCATTTAAACATTTATCAACTTTTTGTCTTAATACCTACCTTGACCGTCCAATAGTTATATACCAAAGATTGGTTAAACAGGAGGTGGAACATCTACCGACCTCCAAATATAAACCAAGGTATCATAATATCTTGAAAAAAGATAGACTGGTGCTGCAGGAGCTGAACATATTCAAAGAGATTATTATAAAGAAGCAGACAAGGGTGGAAGTATAGTCATTATGGACAGTAATTACTACACCTTGGTATAAGTGTCTTACTTTCAATTCCACAGCTGTGTTTAAAGTTGAGCTAGACTACATGCTAGATAAATATGAGGCTCTTAGTGCATTAATATAAAACAAAGTTGTTTTCTTCAAAACAGAAAGTCCTGTTTGTCCTACATTCTACTTCTCATATTTAAATTAATAGATTGGTGGAACAATCACCTGATAGCAATATTACTTTGGCATGAAATCCCTCACTGAAAAAGTATATATCTTTATTGATTTCCATATTGTAGGTTTTGTACCTATCCTTAAATGTCATACCAGAGACACTATTGATCAGATAAAATACTTGAAAGCAGGGTACAGAATGAGAACTATTAGTAGATCAGCATGGATGAGCTGAGGTAATGAAAACTAAGGGACATAGCTGGCCCTGGTGGTGTAGAAGGCTGAGGCACTTGTACCTTACCACGCTGATGACCCGGGGTCATGAGCAACCTCAGGTGTCAATGGGTCGGCTGGGGAGATGAGGATTAAGCATCCCAAGGATTGCTCTCCTCCTCTGGGAAGGGTGGGAGGGGACAACCACTGAGCTGCTGGCTCCTGGTGGTGGCTGAGGGCTGGTGCAGGCTCGGGGGCACAAAGTGTGGGTTAGCGTGGGCAGACATCGGATGTACTGAGTGCGTAAGCATATGTGGCAGTGTCCTTGGTGCTATTGCATGCCCATGGTGCCATGGGGGATCACAAAAAAGGGAAAAAAACTAATCCTCCAGCACACAATGTGAAGGCCGGCCCTGTGGCACCACAACGGATGCATTCAAGTCAGCTCCCCCTGAGCCTGGCCCCCAGATCTTCCGCAGTGTGCAGGGTAAGTACCCACTGTGATGTGGCCTGTGGTGGGCAGCGCATAAGGGGTCAGAGCTCTGACTGTGGCTAGTGCAGGGTCGAGGAGTCCGCTGGATGAGGGAACCATAGGCCCCCCCCCCCAGCCAAGGCAATATAAAGAAATTAAAAAAAAAAAGAAAACTAAGGAACAGAGGTTGAAGCATTCTTAAAAAAGATGTGGGTCCATGGAGGATAGATTGGTACTGAGAACTCATTATCATGAGCACCAAAGGGCAATCAGGTGATTACTGCAGGGAGCAACTGACTAACTCAACTCTTTCACACTATGAGCAAGCTGTTAACACACCCTGTCTCAAGTTTAGAAGGGTGAATTCAGCACAAATATGTGATGAATCTAATACATTTTTCTTGACAAGGTAGCCTCCACTAGGAGTGGTTATGTACTGGTAGTGCCTAGTTGAGGATGAATATGGGGGATCTGCCATACTGGGGGTAGTTGAGAGAGTTTTGCTAGATGAGGTGCTCATGGTGATCTCAGAGCTACATCCAGCTTACTGTATACTTCACTAAGGTACTACATAGTTGCTTGTGAGCTGCTGAGAGACTTTGGTTTTAGTTACTGCAAAGACTGCCAGATGTTTCTTGGAGGAGGGGGTCCTTCAAACTGCACTGAAGAGGGTAGTGGTGAGCCCCTCCTAGATAAACTGACCTGACATTCTTGTGAATTACATGCCTGTCTTAATCCTTCCCTTTCTGGGGAAAGTGGTTGAGAAGATGGTGGCAGTGCAGCTGGAGAGGCACCTGGAAACATATTGACATCTATGAGCCTCTCAATCAGGTTTCAGGCATCAGAACAACACAAATACTGCCCTCATTAAAGTGTTCAATGATCTTGCAGTGAGAAATAAAGGACAGTGGTCCATCTTGGTTCTTTTTGATCTCACATTAGCAGTTTCCAAAGTGTGCCATGGCGTGTTCTTGGATCAACTGAGACACTATGTAGACTTCACTAGTATAGTGTTGTTGTGGTTTGAGTCCAACTTCATTGATAGGGAACAACAGGATATACTGGGTAATTCTGTCTCCAGGATGGCTCTGCTCAGCTGTGAAGTGCTGTAGGATACAGTCCTCACCACCATGTTGTTTGCAATGTGCAAACTGCCATTGAGTGAAACTTTAAGATGGCATGGCCTTGATTTTCATTGTTATGCTGATGACACCCAGCAGTACCTGTCTTGTGCACAAAATTTATATTTATTTATTTATTTCTCGAAATTACAACACCTGTGAGTCACAGACTCTTTTACAAAGGCTGCACATCATGAATGGGGGAAAAAAATGGACAATTACATGGTACAGTAGACAGAATGGTTATACAATAAACATATCACACAATAAGAGCTGTATAAGTTCCAAAGATGATTGCAGTAGGTTACAGGCAGTAATATTTTGTATGTGCAGTCAGTGAGATGACATTGTCTTACACAGAGTTAGGAAACCCCTAGATGGCAAAGATGATTACTGTAGGATACAGGCAGTAATAGTATATATATGCAGTCAGTGGAAGACGTTGTCCTTGACAGGGTTAAGATAGCCCTATCGTCATGTAGTAAGTGGCCACTGAAGAGGGGCAGACTAAGACTAGGTCCCAGGTGGATTCTGGGTGGGGGGGGATACAGGAAAATTATTACTTAGGTTTAATGCTGCCTCGTGTAGGGTAATAAGGTGAGGGAATTTGGGGGTAGCTGTGCCAGAGACAATTGGGCCAGTATTGTCTAGTAAGCATGGGGATTACTTAATGGAAGAGAAGCATATGATTGTGGCATCGGGGAGTGGTAGTTGCCTGAGATAAGGAGTAGGAGGAGTGGGTACTGGAGGGTGGTAGGAGAGAAAGGGGTTATATAGAAAGAGAGAGATGAGTGGTCACTGGATGATGTGATCTCTGTGTTGAGCCAATGTCTAGGAGAAAATAATGGTTGAAAGGCCACCAACTGGCTTGGTCCCAACCATGGTAAGAGAGAGGTGTTACTAACTGAATTGGGTTCCTATGGGTCAGCAATGATGGGTAATGATTCCACTTTATCATACTTGAATGGTCCTACACTCAGAGCTTGGGATAGGGGAAATATTTGGGGACATTATGGACTGCAAGCTGACACTAGAACATGAGGTGTTAGTGGCAGTCCATAATTTTTTTTAACTTATGGAACAAGGCCTAGATTAAACCATATCTAGCAACAGGGGACCCGATTATGTTAGTACATGCCTTTGTTACATCCAGATGGGATTACTACAATGATCTTTACATGAGGTTATCTGGCAGTCTAATGCACTGCCTACAGCTTGTCCAGAATGTGGCAGCCTGTCTGACTGCTGGAACCCCTTAGTCAGAGCATATTACACCTGGGCTGCACAGTCTGTGCTGGCTGCAAATTCAGTGGCATAATAGTTTCAAGATAGGCTTCTTAACTTACAAGGCCTAGTAGGGTTTAGGTCTTGGCTATCTGGATGATCTCTTGCCCCTGTCCACCCTCTGCTCCACTGAAGTGGATTTGCTCACTGCACCACATTTATGGCTGAAACTATTTGGGGGACAGAGCCTTTGAGATGGCTGCTCCATTGGTTTTGAACACCTTGCCATCCTACATACAGGGTGCCCCCTTAGTGCAGGCCTTTAAGAAAGTTTTAAAAGACCCAGTTTTTTGAGTTTGCATACAGAAACATTTTATAATTATTTTTTGTTGCATAGATTTGATATTTTTTATTATTTTAACCATTTACATGATCTATTTAAGCATTCTTCTTAGGCATACTCTGCCAACAGAAGTAGTAGGTAGTAAGTGGAAAACTAATTTCAAAATGAATCTAGATAGATACTTACTCATATGTTCATACATACATATGAACATACAAAGAAGCCAGCAGAAGAAGGCCATTTGGTCTATCAAGTCTGCTTGTATTGCAGGGTCCACAGCTTGAGCTAATGTCCCTGCCTTCCCTCCCCACTCCTCCCATCCTCCCTACCCATGATCTTACCTGCTTCCTGTGCCTATCCCAGCCTCTCTTAAAGCTGCCCACTGTCTTCAATGAGATGACCTCTTCCGGCAGTGTATTCCAAGTGTCCACCACCCTCTCTGTGAAGAAGTGCTTCCTGATCTCCCTCCTAAATCTCCCACCCACCATCGGGGGTCTGATGAAGGAGGGACTCTGTCTCCACCCCGCTGGGGAGCTGGAGGAATGCGGGAAAAGGCCGACTGGTAAAGTGCAGACCAGGGGAAAACGGAATCCCCATGGGAGCATGAGCAGGGGAAATGGAAGTATAGGGAAAGGGTGGAAGATAGTCCTGCTTAATGCCAGGAGCTTGGGCAATAAAATGCCTGAGCTCCAGGCGATGCTAACTGAGGGAGCAGTGGATGTGGCAGCAGTCACTGAGACCTGGGCCTCCGCAGGACACGACTGGGACCTGAACCTGGAGGGTTACACTATGTTCAGGAAGGACAGGGGAGAGGGAAGGGGAGGAGGGGTAGCAATGATAGTCAATAACTGCATTGGCATAGGGGGAGTAGAGGAGGCAGAGGGAAATGTGGAGGCGATTTGGGTCACCTTGATAACAAGGGGAGGCAAGAGAGTAAAAATAGGAGTGGTGTATAGACCCCCTGCGCTGGCAGAGGAGCTGGAGGAGAGTCTGGTGGCAGATGTTGGGAGACACTGCAGATTGGGCAGGGGAAGGGTGGTGGTGTTGGGGGACTTAAACATGCCAGGAACAGACTGGGAGACTATGAGATCCTCAGTGGCCAGGGAACAGAGGTTGTTGGATGTCTTTCAAGATGCGTTCCTAACTCAGCAGGTGGGGGAACCAACCAGGGAGGCACGCGTACTGGATGTGGTCCTGGCAGACAGTGACCAGATTGGGGGACTGGAAGTAAGGGACCTGTTGGCGTGGAGTGACCATGCCATGGTCTGGTTCTGCCTGGACCTAGAAGGGGTAGAAGAAGCTGCACAAAGACGGAGGTAACTGACTTCAGGGGGGTGGATTTTAAGGAAATGGGAAGGATCCTTACGGAGCATTTGGATGTGATTGGGTCAGACATGGATGCTGATAGTAGGTGGGAAATCATCAGGAGAGGGGTGCAGGATGCTACCAGCACCTGTGCAAGAGTAAGATGAAAATGCGGTAGGGCCCGAAAAACCCTGCTGGTGGACCAGGGAGGTCCAGGAGGTGGTGCGGGGAAAGAAGGCAGCCTATAGACAATTCAAGTACTCAAGGAGAGAAAGGGATCAAGGGGAGTACGAGCAGATGGCTAGAAGGGCCACTAGGGTGGTGAGAGCGGCTAAGGCAAGGAAGGAGCAGAACCTGGCCAGAAAAATTAGGAGAGGGAACAAGGGGTTCTTTAGATACATTGGGGAAAAACAAAGGGTGAAGGGGCAGATTAGCAGGATTAAAACAGGGGAGAGATGGGCACAAGACCCGGAGGAGCAGGCTAAGGTACTAAATGAGTACTTCACCTCAGTTTTCACCAAGGAAAATGGGGGTGCTGCATCATGTATGGGAGGAGACAGTGATACTGAGGGGGGGGGACCCTTACCGATCGGCGGGTCTGGGGAGAGGGGGAGGCATCAATGGCAGGAGAGGGGAAGGCTAAGCTGGGAGAAGAGGTAGCAGAAGTGGAAATCACAACAGAGAGAGTGAGGGAAGCCCTCATGTCCCTTAAGATGGAGAAAGCACCAGGGCCAGATAAATTACATCCCAGAGTGCTGAAGGAACTTGCGGATGTCCTGCCGAAATCCCTGGTGGAGCTTTTCACCATCTCTGAGAACAGGTGAGTGCCCCAGGACTGGAAGGTGGCATATAGTGCCTATCCACAAGGGGATCAAGGGAAGTGGTAGGGAACTACAGGCCTGTCAGCCTGACATCGTGGTGGGCAAGGTGATGGAGGGCATTGTCAAGGAGAGGCTGGGGACCTGGAAAAGTCAGGGTGCCTGGACAATAGGACAGCATGGATTCATCCTGGGAAATCGTCAGACAAACCTGTGGAGTTCTATGACTGGGTGACGAGTGCCTTGGACCTGGTATCCAGTGGGCATCCTCTTCTAGACTTCAGTAAGGCATTTGACTCTGTCCTCACGAGGGCCTGTTGGATAAGCTGGGAGAAATGGGGTGGAACCAGATGATCAGATGGATAGGCAATTGGCTCCAGAACTGGACCCAGAGGGTCGAGTTGGCGGATAGTCTCATCCTCAAGGAGGGTCATTAGTGGGGTCCCACAGGATCAGTCCTGGGCCCCTCCTGTTCAACGCCATGTCTCTGACATAAGGACAGGTATCAGGAGGAGATGAGTCTCTTTGAGGATGACTCCAAATGGGGTGGATGGGGAGGAGGGAGGGTGGCCCTACAGGGGGACCTGGAGGCTCTGAAAAGATGGTCTAGAAAGTGGAAGCTGAGGTTCAATGCAGGGAAATGCAAGGTACTGCACCTGGGGGCCAGAAACCCGGGCCAAGTGTACACCCTGGGGGGGGGATGCTACAAGTCTTAATAGCTGAGAGGGACATGGGGGTGGTGGTGGATGTCAAGATGAACAACTCGGAGACTTGTAGGAGGGCAGCAGCCAAGGCCAACAGGATGCTGGGATGCATTGCTAGGGGGATCACCTCCAGAAGGAGGGAAGTGATACTCCCTCTGTATAACTGCTTGGTGAGGCCGCACTTCGAGTACTGCATGCAATTTTGGAGGCCACACTTAAAGAGGGGCATTAAACTCCTGGAGAGGGTCCAGAGGAGGACAACCAAAATGATTTGGGGCTTGGGAGACAGGACCTATGAGGAGAGGCTCAAAGAGCTAAATATGTACACATTGGAAGAGAGAAGGGACCGGGGGACATGATAGAGGTCTTCAGGTACATGAAGGTGGTAAATAGGGGAGGAGCAGTCAGGGTGCTTCAAAGGAAGGAGGAGGGGGCCACTAGAGGGCATGGGTGGAAGTTGGAGGGGGGAAGATTCAGGGGAGAAAGGAGGAGGTGCTACTTCACTGAGAGGGTGGTGGAGCCATGGAATGCGCTGCCTAGGGGGTTGGTGGAGGCAGAGATGATGGAGGGGTTCAAGAGGGGTTGGGACAGGTACAGGGGAAGCGTTCTGGAAGCAAAATCCAATGCAGCGAGAATATCCGGAACTGGAAAGGGAGAAGCCAGAGAAGGCGAGGGGGGCAGCAAGGTCAGCTCCCAGGGTGGGGGCTGACCAAATGACAGACGTGAAAGACTGTTAGGCCTATTCTGCTGGCATTTTAGTATGTTAGTATGTTAAGACTGTGCTCCTTTGTGTTATGGTTGCCACTCAGCTTAAAGAGACTCTCCTTATCAACCTTATTTATCCCTTTCAAGTACTTGAAGGTCCCAATCATGTCCCCCCCCCCTCTCTCTCTCTCTCTCTCCTGTCTTCCAGCGAGTACATGCTCATTGCCCTCAACCTCTCCTCAAATGCCTTACCCTGCTGACCAGCTATCATCTTTGTAGCCCTCCTCTGGACCTTCTCCAGCAGTTTAATGTCCTTTTTGAGGTGTGGGCACCAGTACTGAACTCCATACTCTAGATGCGACCTTACCAGTAACCTGTACAAGGGCAGTATAACCTCCTCTCTCCTGCTACTGATCCCCCTAGATATGCATCCCAGCAACTTGTTTGCCATTGCTGCTGCTTTCTTGCACTGCATGGAGTGCTTCAGGTCACTAGTGATCATCACTCCAAGGTCCTTCTCCTCCTCTGATACAGATACTTGGACTCCACCCAGGTAGTACTCTGTCCTGGGATTCTTGGCTCCAATATGCATAACTTTGCATTTCTTGGCATTGAAGCCAAGCTGCCAGATCCTGAACCACCTCCCCAGCTTTTCCAGATTTCCTGTAGGTCCTGTATCCCTTCAGCTGTGTCCATTCTCCCACAGAGCTTGGTGTCATCCGTGAATAGGCACATTTTGCCCTTAATGCCATCCCCAATGTCATTGATGTAGACATTGAACAACATAGGCCACAGCACTGAGCCTGTGGGGTCCCACTGGTTACCTTTCTAGTGCCAGATAACTCTCCTCCCACACCGCCACGATCACCCTCTGGGTTCTGTCCTTCAGCCAGTTTTCCACCCATCTGGCCAACTTTTCCCCAACCCCAAGATCCACCAACTTCCTGATCAACCTTTTGTGGGGCACAGAGTCAAAGGCCTTGCTGAAATCAAGATAAAGGATGTCTACCACTTGGCTCCTGTCTACTGTCTTAGTGACACAGTCAAAGAAGTCAATCAGATTTGTTTGACACGATCCCCCCCCCAATGAACTCATGCTGCCTCTCATCCTGAAGGCCATGCACCTCTAGATATTCCACCAGCCTTTCCTTTAATGTGATCTCCATGAGCTTGCCCACACTGGTAGTCAGACTGACTGGTCTATAATTCCCTGGGTTATCCTTGGGACCGCTTTTGTGGAGGGGCACTACATGTGCTGTTCTCCAATCCTGTGGTACCACGCCTGACTCTGGTGAACTACTAAACAGGTCTGCAAGTGGCCCTGCCAGCTCCTCAGTGAGGTTCCTTTGGTACCCTTGAATGTACTCTGTTTGGGCCTGGTGATTTGTCCACCTTCAATGCCAGCAGCCCCTTCCTCACTCTATCCTCCTCTATCACTACATCTGTGTTCCCCTCCCCCTCCACTCCTCTTTTCTCTCCTGAAGGTACTGGTCCATCCTTCTCCCTGGTGAAGACAGAACAGAAGTATTCATTTAGTATCTCTGCTTTCCCCCCATTATCCTCCACCCACTCCACCCTTTTCTTAACCCAACAATCCCTTCCTTCATGTCCCTTTTCTCACTTATGTAGTGAAAGAAAGCCTTATCCCCCTTCTTAATTCCTTTAGCTAGCTGCAGCTCCTACTGTGCCTTTTCTCACTGGACTTCCTTACTGGTCTCACTAGCCAACCGTAGGTAATTTTCCCTATCCACCTCTCTCTTGGTCTTCCTGAATTTTCAATAGGCCAGCCTCTTTTCCCTTACTGCCTTGCAACCCCAGAAGTGAACCAGCTGGACGCTTTGGCCCTTGTGTTCTTTCCCCTGAGCCTAACGCAATCATCTGTGGCAACCAGTATTCTTTCCTTAATAATGGACCACCTTTGGTCCTCCCCCATATCTGCTCTGATGCCCGCCAAATGGCTCCTTAGCACTTTGCCCATTTTCCTGAAGTCCACCCTCCTAAAATCCAAGATTTTGGTATTAGTCAGAAGGCTTTCCCTGCCCATATCCAACTGGAACCACACTGTGCAATGGTCACTTCCACCCATTGGCTCCCTGACCATTATTTCCTGCACATGCTTCCCATTTGTGAGCACCAGATCAAGAATTTCCTCAGCTCTTGCTGGGTCAGTGACACCCTGAGTCATAAACCCACTCTGCAGTCCTTCCAGGATCACCTGACTCTTAACACATGTTGTGGATGGTATGCTCCAGTCCACATTGGGCAGGTTGAAGTCCCCCACAATTACCATCTCTCCTTTCTCCGCAGCTTCCAATATTTGTGAGATCAGTTCCCTGTTCCTCTCCTCATCTTGACTGGGTGGTCTGTAAACCACCCCCAACCTCACCTTTCTCCCTCTATTGGACCTTAACTGAACCCATAATTCCTCCAACTCTCCTTCCTCTGACTCCTCCCTCGTGTAAGTTATTCCCTCTCTGATATAAACTGCCACCCTTCCCCCTTCCCTACTACCCTGTCCCTCCTGTATAGTTTATATACAGGGATCGCAAGGTCCCAGTTATGGTGTGATGTTGCACAACATAGGAACACAAAGTCATATTACAGGTAACTGACAGGAACTGCTATGGGCAAATGCCTGTCTTCATTCATCAGTCTCCCTAGTTATGAATATTTGCTATATAGTTCTAAGATGACACTTCAGTTATTGCAAGGACAGAATATTCAATTATATCTAATGTATTAAATAAAAATCAGAGATAACAAAAGTATACAAACAAAGAACTGAGATTAATGGAAAATTACACACATTATAAATATTCAGATTTAAAGATTCTTAGTGTTATACACTTTACAGATATCACACTGTTATGGTAAGCCCATGCAAGGAACCATAAGAATTAAAAAATAGCCAAGCATTCGTGTTTATGATCCTATTACATCGGGGGTCGGGTGTGGTTACCTACACCCCACGATATAATATAGATACCCAAAATAAATGATATGCCAATTTGAGGTGTTATGCAATTCTGACAGTTGGTTGCATGGGATTGTCAAATATAGACTGCAAAAGGAAGATCAATAAGCTCAGTAATGATTTTGTCAGACGTGACAGACAGTAAGATGATAATTTTTTCTAACAAACATGCAATACTTGTCACTCAGCATCAGGATTACTAAACTTGAACTGTGGACAGAAAACCAAGCAATTTCTTAAGAAAGGTTCCATCACATGAGGAACTGTAAACAAACAGATGATAATCTCTTCTGATGAAATATACAAGCTTGCATACTTTGCAAGCAAACATAAAAAAAACAGCTCTATGATGAATAAGACTAATTTGTGTACCACAAATGAAGCTGCTTTTGCACTTGCAACACTTTGGGAACCTCTGTTTTCACACCTACTGTACAAAACTTTATAGATCTCACATTTGCATATGGGATCCTGCAGAAATCCCTCCTTCTCACCTGTGAAACTGTGTTAAGGTTGAAGAAACACATATAGTACAGAACCCAGCCTATGTCACCTTATAACGTGGCTATTTTCCTGCAATGTTTACTGATGTTAGTGAACATTTTGTATACATGTACATAATGATTATTTGTTACAATTTTATTAATTGTGCTTATTGTGTATTTCTGTATGTTTTTTGACTCCCCTCATGTTGTACCCTTTCCCCCAGGTGTGGCTGAAAACAGACCCTTTTGAACCAGTCCACCTTCATGGTAAAATGCAAATAAATAAATAAATAATCTCTTGATGTACAGTACTGTATGGGTAGGGAATTTGGAATGCATTCATTTTGAGCCTGGAACTCAGAACTTACCAGTGTTGGTTGAATTTGGTTCAGCGTTTTTATTTTTTTGTTTGTTTGGTTTTTTTTTGTTTGTTTTGTTTTTTTGTGTGTACAGTACTTGAGTGGCAACTAGTGCTGGGTGAAACTGAAAACCATTTCATACACTCTTTGTAAAATTCTACTATTCTTGCAAAAGTTTGAGCAAGCCTGTGAACAATAACAATCTGTTTAAAATGGATTTTTTTTAAACTGCACCCTTTTTAAAAATCTAAATGTTTAAAAATGGGCAGTTTGGAAAAAATGGTAGTTTACTCACCTGGTAAAGGTGATTGTGGGAGAATATCGCTGAGGCCCTCCAAACCTTACACACTGGATCTCTGAGTCACCTGATAGGCTTTCGATGCACATGTGACTTCTAAAGAAGTCCAGTCCTTGCATGACCCCTTCTCTGTCTATCTGTGGTCAAGTTAGACCTCTTCCATAGCTGTATCTGTGTACTCGGAATAATTAAATGTTAGTCTGTCATGGCTACCCCCAGTGGCGTAGCCAAGATTTGGTGGAGAGGGGTTCCCAAAAACTTCTAGGGCGTCCGGGAGCATACCTCCCTGGAAAATTTTGAAAATGTAGGCGTTAAATGGTGCAGTTTTGTGGATTTTAGGCAGTAACTTTGCAGTGCACTGGCTGGCTAAATTCATACAGAGCCAGGAGACATGCTTTTTCCTTTTTTTTCTCCGTACAATCCTCAGATTATCATTTATTTTACTGACTACGCCACAGCTCATAGACAGCCCCCCTTATGTTTATTTGTCTCGTGTGAGACCAGGTAAGTCATTGCATTTGTATCTTTAGCTGTGCTAATTCATCATGAGCCAGCCACTAATTAATCTCCTATCCCCCAGCCCCTGAGTCACATCAGCCCCGCATTTCAGTTTTAGAATGAGATTCGCCAAAATCCCCAGGCCGTTTTGGCAAAATTGAGCCATTTCCTTACCTCCATGACACAGATAGCCCCCTTTTATGTTTTTTGTCTCATCATTGTGAGACCAGGCAAGAAGATGCATTTTGTCTTTAGCTATGCTAATTCATGAGCCAGCCAATTTACTAATCCCCTGGCCCTTCAGTCACATCAGCCCCATTTTAGTGATAGCCCCTTTTATGTTTTTTGTCTCATCATTGTGAGATCAGGCAAGATGCATTTTGTCTTTATTATCTGTGCTATTATTCATGAACTAGCCAATTTCCTAATCCCCTGGCCTCTCAGTCACATTAGCCCCTTCAGTGTGAGAATGTTTGGTCACCAAAAAAATCCCCAGGCCACTCACCACTTTGGCTAAAATGAGCCTGGTTTTTAGTGTTTTCATCATCATTTTTTAATTCTGCCCCAATGTATTTGCTGCCTGTCAGCTACTTTAAAATCACCCATGTCCGACTCTGCCATGTCTGACTCTCACAGTCTGACAAGACACTTTGTCTTGGCCTACCTGCCCGGTTTTTCCACCCCTCACTGTGTCAGCCAAGCCTGACCACAGATACTCAGCCTCCTCCCTGGCTGCTCAGATTTAATTGCAGCCTGCCGTGGCCTGCCGAGACCCAAGCTCCACTACTCCCCAAAGGTGCCCTGCCCAGAGGAGACAGACAACTAGCCAGCAAGAATCCACGGCCTGACACACTTTTCAGACACTACCAGCTCACGGCGGAAAAGACTGTACTGGCTGACTGTGCAGGCAAACTATGCTTCTCAGTGACTCTGCATTGCATGTGACCTCTCCAAATGCAGTCATGTGATGCAGAGCCAGCGAGGCTCTTCATGTCAGACTCAGCAGTGTGGGAGGTGGGGCGCTCATCCATATTCATCAGCCGACTCCCGGCGCCCCGCCCCACTTCCCATAGCACACAGCATGCGGCCAGGGTTTTAAAGTTTAAATGGCAGGACCAGGCTTGCTGCTCGGGTGGTGGAGGATACAGCACCGCACAGCGGGCAGGTCTTTGGGTGGCACCTCAAAGTCTGTAAATCAAATCAGGCATCACCTTACCGTGGCTGGCCTGGAGAATTAAAAATGTTTGTTTGGTTTTGCACTGGTGAAGCGGGGGTTCCGGCACCCAGGAAACCCACCCCCCCCGGCTGTGCCCATGACCCTGATGGAAACACATACTCTCACTTTTCACCAGTACTTTTCCTTTGATTCCTATTATATACACTCTAAGGTTAAACTGGCCCTCATGGCATGCTAGTAATCATCATTTTTCATCAATGTTCAAAGACCATGTCACCAGGGTCACAAACTGTTTCCCTATCAGGAGGGATGTGGAGTGCCTCAGAGATATTCTCCCACAATCACCTTTACCAGGTGAGTAAACTACCATTGTGGGGAGAATTCTCTGAGGCACTCCAAACCCTAAACACTGAGTCAATAAAAAGCAGTGCAGAATCCCAGTCAGGGTAGGGAGATAGTTTGTGAGTGGCCAACTGTTCTAATGCTGCTTTTAGCACAGCTGTACTGAAATTTGTACATGCAACTGAAATCATATCCATTCTATAATGTCTTATAAATGTGTGTGGACAGATGCACATGTTGCAGCTGCACATATCTCATTGGCTGTAGCTAAATTATGTTCCACCCATGAGGTAGCTACAGCCCTGGTAGAGTGAGGCTTTATGCCACTGGGTGGTACAGCATTCTTGACCTTGTAAGACTGAGTAATGGCATCTTTCAGCCATGCTGCTATAGTTGATTTTGATGCCAGTTATCCCATTTTCTTTCCTTGCCATAAGACGAAGAGTCGATCAGTTTTCTGAAACTCTCTTGTTCTGTTTATGTAGGACATTAGGACTCTCTTCATACCCAGGGTATGGAGTTCTGGTGGACTCATGGTATCTGCATCAGGTAGTGTGTTTGGCAGCTCAGTGGCTTGAGACATGTTGAAGTCTGTGATGACTTTGGGCGTAAATGATAGCAGGATTCTCATGGTGATTGTGTCTGGTTGGAACACTATAAATGGTGCTTTACATGCTAGTGCCTGTAGTTCACACGTCCATCTTGCAGAGCATATTGCAACTAGAAGTACCATTTTCAGTGTTAGCCACTTAAGCCTGTATGGGCTCAAATGGGGGTGACGTTAGTGCCTGGAGAACCAGGACTAAGTCACATGGTGCTGTGATTGTTCTCACCCTAGGCCTCAGATTGCTGTGCCTTGATAAATCTGATCACATTGGCATGTGCCCCGGTGCTGTGTTACCTATCTCACCTCTAGTGGCTCCAATTGTCACTACTTGTACCCTCACAGAGGACAGTAAGAGTCCCTTCTCCAGTCCTTCCTGGAGGAATAGTAACAGTATCAATATGGAGGCTTCAGTCAGTTCTATATCTTTTCATGCACACCAACTCGAGAATATTTCCCATTGCCTCTGGTATGTGTTCGTGGTCGAAGTCCTTCTGGACATGGATAGTGTGTCCACTACCTTTTCCGTGTATCCTACCCTCAGCAATTTCTCCCTTTCAGGAGCCAAGCAGTAAGCTGTAGACTGTAAGGGTTGGGGTGTAGGACTGGGTCCTGGTGGACCATATTCCATAGCAACAGTAATATTCAGGGACAGTCCAGTGCCATGGCTACCACCACGGTGAACCACAATCTTCTTGGCCAGTATGGTGTCACAACAATTTCTCTTGCCCATGACTGTCTCACTTTGTGCAGTACTTGTGGGATGAGTGTAATCTGAGGAAACACATATGCTACTGTGAACCTCCATTCCCTGGACAGTGCATCCACTCCAGCTGATTGGAATTCCTTGAGTCTGGAGTAGAACTTCTGCATCTGTGTATTGTCTGCGGTTGCCATGAGATCTAGCTCTACAGGGCCCCAACAGTTGTTGATCTTGATGAAGATCTGTTGATTCAATTGCCATTCCCCTGGGAGGATGATTTGATGGCCAGCCAATCTGCTGTCTTGTTCACTTTCCCCACCAAGTGTATTGCCGCAAGGTGTGGTAGGTTGGCCTGGGCCCAACTGAGGACCTTGGTGGCTTTCCTCTGCATGGCTGCACTCTTGGTGCCCCCCTGCTTTGCTAGGTAGGCCACTATGACCATGTTGTCCAAATGGATGAGGATGTTTTTGTGGCACACTCGAGCCTGAAATGCAATTAGGGCATTGTACACTGCTCACATTTCTAACAAGTTTATGGGGAGCCTTGTTTCCGATGGGGTCCACCTGCCTTGTGAAAATTGGTTGTCCGTGGATGCCCCGACTTAGTAGGCTGGCGTCTGCCTCTATGATTAACTCCATCTGTGGGTCCAGAGGTGTTCCTCTGGTCAGGTTGTCTACCTTCAACCACCATGTCAGAGAAGCTCGCAATTGTAGTCTCATGATGAATTTAGCTGATTGGTCCTAATTCGCCTGGTGGCCCTATCTTATGTAAGCTAACAACAAGGGCCCCATGTTCCACAATGCCTGGGGGATCAGGTATATACATGATGCTGTCATGCCCAGCAACCTGTATACCTTGAGTAGTGACAGTTCCTTTTGGGCTGTCAACTTCCTCGCTAGGTGGAGTAAGGACTGCACCCGACCATCCGCTGGGTGCACCTTGCCCTCTGCTGTATCTATCGGGGCCCCCAGATGTTTGATCCTTTGGCTGGGCAATAGGGTACTTTTTTCCCTGTTGACTACCCAGCTGTGGCTCTCCAGACAGTGTAGTACCACGTCAGTGTCCCTTTGTGCCTGGTAACAAGATCTCACCCGTATGAGTCAGTCATCCAGGTATGGGATCACCTGGATCCCCTGCTCTCTCAACCTGGCTGCTAGAACCACCATTGTCTTCATGAAGACATGGGGCACTGATGCCAGACCAAATGGCAGGGCTGTGTACTGGAAATGTTGGCCCATATGTGGAATCTCGGATGCTTGTGGTGGGATGGCTGGAAGCACCAAGTTTGGTCAATAGTAAATCTGTTGACCACCCGCACAGCAATGGCACAATACTGACACAGGTATTGTGCCACCCAAGCCCCCAGTGTTTTCTGTGGCGGGGCTGCACCCCCCACACATTCCCCATGCGGGGGGCTCTGCCCCCCCCCCGGACTTTAGGATTCTCAACTCCAGGTCGGAGTTGGTCCAGGGAGGGGGCAGGACACTGGGGGAAAACGAAACACAGAAACGGGCCATTACAGCCACTGTTGCTGTAGTGGTCATTTTCCGTGTTTTGCCATCTGGGTGCCGGGCAAAAGGGGGCCACCCGGGATGGACTGATGGAAATATGCAGGTATGTGTCCTTTAGGTCTATGGACATGAGATAATCCCCTGGTCTCAGAGCCTTGATTGTGGACTAGATAGTTTCCATCTTGAATCGCTTGTACAAGATGAAGCAATTTAAGAATTTTAAGTCAAGCACTGGGCAAAAGCCTCTCTTTCTCTTGGGCACCATAAAGAATTCAGAATAAATTCCCTTGCCCTGCTCTGGCTCTGGGACTTTTGCGATTGACCCTGTTTTCATGAGGTCATCCAGTATGCCCCTGACCTGTTCTGGGGTAGCCTTCTTTTTGGACACCAGGGAGGTGATCAACCGGTCCCTTTGGGGTGTCTCAGCCAGTTCTATTGCATAGCCTTCTGTCACCACCTCACTCACCCACCCATTTGTCTGTTGTTGTCTTTAGCCATGCTTCAGCAAACTGTCTGAGACGGGACCCAATTGGTAGGTATCCCACTGCCATTGCCCCCCACAGATAGTCATTGTTTGTTTTGTTTAGGGTTGAAAGGATTATTGAGACACTTTCTGTTGTGCTGGAATTTGTTGTGGGCTTGTACTGCTGACTTCTGTTATTCTGTTGATGGTGTCCCTGGTAGTTGTTTGTGTTGCAATTTAGTCTTTTGTCACAAAAGGTTCAGCTCTTCCAGGACCTTGATCTGTCTAGCAAGTATGTGGGGCTGGCAGTATAGCCCAGAGGTTAGAGTAACGAACTGTGAATGAGCTTGATACATCCAGCAGACCTGGGTTTGATTCTCACAACCTTCACTTGCATACTGTGTGACTCTGAGTAAGTCATTTAACCCCCAGTGCTCCCAGGTCCCCCATGAAAACAGGCACTTGTGCCTAGTGGGCCTTACCCGGTTACCAAAGACTAAAATAAATAAATAAAATAAATGAGTCGGCAGCTGACTTGTCCGTTACCATTTCTCTGCCCTCCTTTTTCTTTTTCAGATACCTCTGTATTCCTTAATCAAACAGTGAGGCTCCCTTAAATGGTATTTTAAGGAGCATAGCCTTTGATTCCAAATCAGCATCCCATATTTTCATCCATATGAGTCACCTAGCTCTGTTAGTTATTGCCATTGATCTGGCATGTATTCTCAGGGAATCGACCACCATATCTGCCAGGTATTTTGCTGCTGGTATGGATGTTCCATCAAAGTCATTTCTGCCTAATTGGGTGTGAGGGTCTTTTCAATGACCTGGAACTATAGCACTTGGGTCTAATATATATATATATATATATATATATATATATATATATACATATATCTGTGGTGGAGGCCCTAACCCCCAACCTGGCTAACTCAAAATTCTTTTTAAGGAGTTCCTCCAGCCTCTTGTCAGCTGGTTCATTTAGTGCTAAAGTACCCTCTGCCGGTAGAACAGTCTTTTTGCTCAGCGAGGTGACCTGTGGGTCCCCATGTAGTGCTGTGTACCACCTTTTTAGTTCTTCCTCATGGAACGGATACAGCTTGTCCCAGGAACTGCACCCCAGAATTCTGGTGGGCTTTGTTGTGACCCATTCCTTGGCAACCAACTCCTGTACTGACTCAGACACTGGGAAGGTGTTGGCTGACTTCAGAGCTGGGTTTAGTGATGCCACCAGTTTTAATGTTGGTTCTGCAGGTTGTTCTACAAATTCCACCATGCATTTAATGGCCTTCACCACATTTGGGACCTAGTCTGGGATGCAATATTTGCCATCAAGGATTGTGGATCCTGTTCCATTGGTTTCTGTGGTTCAGGTTCCCCTGCTGAACAGGCCATCAGATTTGTCCCTGGACTCGTCCAGTTTGTTTGGCCATATTGGGTCTGTCGGTGGCCTGTGGGAGCCACTGGGGTCCCAACTGGCTGTTTTGGCTGTGTTGTCTCTGCCAGCTTCTGTAGTGTGGCCAAAAAGACTTGCTGCTGCTGAATCAGTGTGTTTGTGGCTTACTGGTTCTGTATGGGTAGTGTGGCCATGTCAGCCTGGGTATTCTCTCTGGACAGGGTGCTGGTTGGTGCTGCCCCTTGGAACAAGGTGCCCTGTTCTGGGTCAGCATGGTCTGAATGCTCTGATAATTCTTCGTTTAGGCAGTTGGGGCAGAGATGGCTCATACTGGCTGACAGTAGAGGGATCTTGCACAATTGGCAGGTTCTTGTTTTAACCATGTTTTCCTGTCTTGGAGAGACAAAGGATAGGGTCTTTTAGGGTTTATGACCACTGATTACCTGTTAAAATGTATTATTTTGTATGTCACCCCCCTCCCTATCTGTTAGGAGTTTGTCTACATTCTGTGATCATGACTACTAAGATGGCAGCTGAGGTAGAAGACTACCAAAATGGCCACTGGTTACTCCCCCCCAAACTACAAACATGGCCACTGGTTAGCTTCCAGCAGACTACAAACATGGCCGCTGTCATGTTCGGTAAGGGCATTGTTTTGCAGTCCTTAGATAGTATTTGGCGAGTTTGGGACTGTGTGCTGCCTTTGTCATTCACCCCATTTGTTGCTCTGGGTGACTTCAGGGATTTATATAACTCTAAAAATTGATTAGCGTTTTGCTCATAAAAGTGCTAAATCTTTGTGAAAATGCATAGCTCTTGCCTCACTGTGTTTAACAAACACAGCACTTCTAGAAAACCTATATAAATACTTTCTGTACAGTTAGTATCATCCCAAGAAAAAAACTGCTAATCAATTATTTAAAACCCTGGACTTGCCATTAGATGTTGGATCTCAGTGCTCTGGGCGTGCATGCTTCCACAGCCCTCTGACATCCCTCTGGCTTCAGACATGCCATGACTAAGAGGGTGCCAGGATTGCACACGCGAAAGTGTCTCAACCCAGTGTGCATGCCTAAGTCACGAAAATCCCCACGAATGGATGGGGAAGATGCAGCGGGAATCTGAGCAATGACGATTTCCCCTTTACCCTGTTGTGGCTATAGCGATGTAAACTCTCTTATAGTGCTGGTACAGGGAGGTGTCTCTACTCTTACTTGCAGTGCTTCAACATACAGGTAGTTTTTTGCTGTCTCCAGATTCTTTGCATTTTTTCCCTTTGTTGGTGAGCAAACTTCCTTGTAGCTGCTAGTAGGGGCTACAAGGTGCTGTACTCAGTGTCTCCATACCCAAGGGTACCACACTAGCAGGGAGGTACCTTGGTAGAGTTCTTGCCTGGCACCAGCACCCTCATGAGACTGCTGCCTGAGGGACCTCACGTGGTAGTCATTTCTTATTCTCTGCCCCTTCTCTACAGTAGTATAATTAAGCTACCTACAAAAAAACGGTCTGGCCCTTAACTGTTTGCCTTTTTCCTCTTTGATACAAAACCCCATCAATGTGTTGCCTGGCCCCTTATAATGGGGCATTAGCTGTATGATTTATTATTTATTTATTTGAAAATGTTTCACCAGGAAAGACATACAGAGCTGTAATAACTCATTTCCAGATGTGGCCTGGGGAAAGCAAAATCAGATATATTCAGAATATTAAAGGAGAAGTCCACCCAGAATGTGCAAAAACATATGTTATGTAGAGTGTTTTGATATGTATGTTAAGTCTTAGTGTGTTCTTCCCTCTGTCTGCTATTAGGAGTTTTTCCTAAATTAGCCTGCTAGCTGTATGGTAGTTTTATGACCCCTGGGGCTCTCCATCACAAATAGGTTTATTGGCTTTCTTTCTCCTACGATGCACCCTGGCCCGTGTGACAGTGATGTAGCTATGCCCTTAGATTTAGCAGGGTCTGTCACAGCTCAGCCACAAAGATAATACTTCTTTCAAAGAACTCACACTACTAGATTTTGGGTGAGAGTAATCATTATTATTTTTATGTTTGCTTGCACGCATGCGCAAGAAACACATTGGGACAATAGGACTTTTCGGAGGTGTGTGCCTGTCCTTGCCAATGCAGTTGTCAGTGTATTGGGTGCATCCTGTATGCACCAATGGATTGATGAGCTGTGTATGACAGCAGTTTGAGAGCAGTGGTCTTGACTTGAAAGAAAAGTAGCACTGCAATCAGTGGTGGTAATGTGTCTCTACTTTACATATATGCTGTGTTACGTCTTCCTTTTCTGCCCCCCCCCACGTAAAGTTGTTTTATCCTCAAAATTGCTCTGTTCCTCAAGGAAAAAATGTTGACTAGAGAATGTGCTGCAAATTCGGACTTTAAAGCAATAAAATCATAATATGTTTTGGATATATGCTAAATCAAAGTTAAAGTTTGCTCAAGTAAGCGCACTGGCTTCCATCGTGTTCTGAGCTTGACGCTCCATGTTGAGGATGTGTCCCGCATTATGAGGGACAGTGTCTCACTGTCCATCATTTTGGGTGTCTATGTCCCTTCCTTCAGTGACAAACAGGTGAAAGGTATGGTTGGTACCTGCTACTTCTGCTGGAACTGGGAACTTGCTGATACAGCTGGGACTGGTGCTGCTAGAGATCATATAGAAAGTCTTAATATATACAGTCTTTATAACTGTGTAGCTGTCAGTGCCTCACCCCGCCATGTTGGTATTCCAGAGGCTGAGGTGCTGGTAAACAGACCAGCAAGAAAAGGTGAACGCCTGTGCTGGGATCAAAGGCAAAATGTGTATTTAGTAGAATGGCAGTAAGCAGGGCGCATATACAAATAACTGCAGGTCAAAACAGAAATGGTTCGATTTTGGTGTTGTTATCCTTCTTAAGTAAAGCATCAGCAAGTGTACCAACAGTGCTGAAGCTATTGTAAGGGTGGGGGTTTCAACAATTTCATAATTATTAATAAAACTGACTCTGATGCTTACATTCTGCTGCTTTCACGAAAATTAAATATACATGTATTATTACAAAATGCTGTGCACTAAGCCTCAGTATTCCATGCAACATGCCTTCTATGTTCTATTTACGTAAAGTGGTGATGATGGGGAAGGGAGATCCCCCCCACATATACTCATTCCTCCTTTATTAAAGCTCTTCAAGTGTAATTCCAACAGTGAAAGTGTAGCAGCATTAAGGAGTATCTATCGTGAGTATCATTGAGGTGCATTTCTTAACAAAAATATAACCTTCTTGAAGTTTTAGAGTGAGTAGAAATGGGACGACCCCCCCCCACACACACACAAACAGGTGCACACACTCACACACAGGATGTCTGGACAATCTCATTTTGACTGCGATGTGCAGTTGCTCAGTGATTCTGTCTCATTCTTCCACTACAAGTCTGCGGCTTTAAGGACTGTAAGACTGAAAATATTAAAGACTGGATATAATCTACATATGCATTTGGAATGTTCAGATTTTGAGGCAGTTGGCTGCGTTGTGAGAATCTACCAAAGCACAGTCCTATTGATGAGTCCTCATTAAGAAAATTACATATTTTGGTGTAAAGTAGAATGAATGGAATGTCAAAACCAAATTATTGAGGCTTGAGCTAAATCAGGCATTGAAAATGTGTAAAACGTAGTGTTGACACAAGCTTATGCCTTTCACTTAAGGGGCGTTTTGGATACAAACCACATCTAATCAATACATACTTATAGTACTTGACCTCATCCCTGATTCCCTTAGGTCCATTCTGACTGACTGTTGTTCTCGTTATTGTTTTTTAGTTTGTCTTCTGACGGCCATTCTGTGACAGAAACGGGGAAAGCTTGTTGCGGTGTCTAGGAAAATGCATTGTTTACAAAAGTCTCTGCGCCCAATTTAAAAAAAAAAGTCACCATTGTAAACATTAATGACACGCGAACTCTGTTACTGTGTCAAAACTGCAACAACAGTGTGACAGAGGCAATATGTGAATGGGAGTAAAATACGATTTTAAGTTAGGAACAGTATGAGCCCCTTGAGAATCTATGTAAAAGGTATTTAATACACACTGTTTCAGACAGAAATAATTCAGGATGGGAAGCATCTGTCAAATAATAATGAAAGCATGAAACCCACAGCCTAATCTGTGTTACTTATCCTCTCGGATTCTTATCTTTTGGCCGGTACTTTTTTATTTTGTAAATGTTCTCGCTGCCTCTTCTTTTCTCTCCCCACCCCACCCCCTTGGGGCACTGCTATGGATACCTACTTTACGGAACACTGAGCAGGTAGGGTAGGGTAGGATAGGCACTGGGGTATTTCCCACAGTCAAACACTCATATTGAGTTGGCTTGGCTTGCTGATCATTTTAGGCATCTGAGTTGATGCACTGCAGTATCAAATCGATTCAGTTTTCAGTCCACAAAAGAAAGCATTTGAATCGATGGCCGCTGGCTGGCCTGTGAAAACATAGCAGAAAAAAATAAATTAACAAATAAGTAGGGCATATGTAACAAAAATACAACTCCAAGACCAATAACTGTGAAATGTGGAGGCTGCTATGCATGTCAAATGTTAAAACAAGCTTATGTAGCTGCTGTTTGCATATAGGTAAATAAGTTATTAAAATTGTTAGTAACCGAGCAAGAAAAATGTGGAATCTGCACTAAATGTGTGGGGAATGTACTCAGCTAACTACAGCCTGTTGCTGCCTTATCAAAGGTATATGCAGTGGCCTCATTTGATATTTGACTTACTTTGTTACTTGATACAGTATACTAAGTCAGGTTCGACCTAATTTAGTAATGCAGTAGTCATCACTAAGGCAGTATAGCCTAGAGGTTAAAGAGCTGGAATGCCCTTAGTAAATCCAGTAAACCTGAATTTGAGTCCCACAACCTCCATGTGCATGCTCTGTAACCCTAAACAAGTCAGGTAACCTCCCCAGTGTTCCCAGGGTCACCCCTGAAAACAGGCTTTGTGCCTGGTGGACCTTACCTGGTTACCAAAGCATAACTATAATAATAAAAAATGCAAGTCGCACTCTTACACCAAATGAACACCTGCAAATGCAAGTTCTATGCAATCTGTGGGACACTGTTTTTGTTATAATATTGGGGCACAATGCTACTTAAATAAGGTTATGAATATTCTGAAAACTAGTTGGTGACACATCTGTTCCTTCTGCTAGTCATGGTCTTATAACTTACAAGGAGCTGAACCAGGGAGTGAATTTCCCCTCAAGTGTAAAATGTATTAACTCATACTACACCCAAAGATTCTTTATTCTTCACTAAGAATACCACCAACAGTTTAATCTGGTTCAGTTTCAGATGATTAGCATCTGTATCCCCCCCCGTCACCCCTGAAAAAGGGACTTCTAGTCTCAGTGGGCCTACCGGGTCAACACAATTCAATAAAATAAAACAAACACATTTATACTCTAGTTTTTACTACTATGGAAATCTCTCTCTCTCTCTTTCACTGTCTCTGTCTCTCCCCCCCCCCCATCATGTTGCAAGGGGGCTGAGAGAGAGAAACAGAGAGAAGTTCAATGCATTCCTTTCTGAATGGACCTGAAGTCTACAATACAGATTATTTTAGTGTTCCCTTCCCTATTAGGTCAGTGATGCACACTTAACAAATGAATAGCTGTTGAGGATTTCACACTTTATGGTAACAAATGTTTTTTTCCCCCCTGTGTGTTTTTGTACGATGACATGACAGATGGCTGCAAATAACAGCTTTGTTACATCATAGTTACCTGACTCAATTACAGTAAATGGCCAGACCACCATAACAGTCTAGCTATTCCACTACTTGCAAACTTCAACGCTCAATGCTGCACATTAAGCTGCAAGTTAAATAATGACCTAGAACCAAAACTGGGTTTCATTTGATAAATTTATTTATTTAAATCTAGGATTACAATTACCTTTGAGCCAAGGCTCTTTTACAAAGGTTCCACGTCAAGAGAATACATACATGTCAAACATGTTAAACAACAGCATACAACATTAAAGAGAGCAGACAGCCATATTCATCAGTTCAGATATGGCATCACAGCAAACAGGATATGTGAATAACATATACAAAGAATCATTTCAGAAACCTTGAAGAAATCAGGGAAGAAGGGTGAGAGGATAGGGGGTGGCAGCCGAGAAAGACTAAAAGAGAAAAAATAGGTAGACTTGGTATTTAACAACCAGGGCCCTGACATTCTTAAAGTTTATATTTGGGGAAATTGTTTAACTAGACAAGGCACACCAAACCAAAACTTGCTTCCAGATGCAACCTGACAGCACAAGGAAGTTAAGTGACTTGCTCAGGGTCACACAGTATGCAAGAAGGAGCTAATGGGATTCAAACCGACCTTCCAGATTTGCAGCTCACTGCCCTTAACCACTCTCTATACTGCCTCCTATTTCATTTGGACCTTCAAGTGGCCATTGTGCGAACTTTGCAGGCACTGTATTAGACATGCTTTATATTGTTTAATTTTTCTTTCTACTACCATGCCATGGTTTTCTAATTTTGTTACACAAAAAAAGAGTCAAGACATGAAAACAGCAATGATGTCATTTTTTGCATTACTCTAAAATGCAGTAGGTTACCTGCAGTTTACCAGTGGCAGAAACAGTCTGTTAGCTTTAGTAGCTCTTTGTATGTTCATGCATACACACATTGTGTATTCACAATAATGAGTCTGAGAAACATATAAGCCACAATATAGTATCATAATATGACATGTTGCTAATTGTCTTACTTACCTCTACTGTCACTATCTCCTGTGCAAAGACATGTCTGTCCTACTAACGTTGCAGCACTCCATTGTAGACCTCCTTCAATACATTGTTCAATAGATATAAAATACATTAATCAAAACCACTACAGTACATGGCAGCGCTTCTATGATTGTCGTGTCTTCCTGACTTACTAATGCTATTCATGTTTTGCACTAGGCTAAGACAGAGAGACCCCCTGCTGTGTTTGAAATGCAGACCTCAAGAGATCCAACAGGAGATAGAAACACTGTAGCCATAGACTGCCTGTCTGATAGCATGTCATAAAACATACAAAGTATCACTTTCTGCTGCTTTTCAATGCTGCAAAGTGCTGTATAGCAATAACAAGTCTACAGATAAGATGCATCAAAGCACAGCACTAATCTCAAACCATATTTACAAACTTAGAAATCCAAAAAGAGAAAAGAAAATCCATTCTCCTAAATTTGGGGCTGTCAGCCACAAAAAAGAGCTTCAGCTTCAGTGCTTTTTATTAATAAATACTACTGTGTTAATGGTGAGCAAATTCATGGGTGGTCAAATGGTAGGGGGGAAACCCAGAAAAAAACTTTCTATAGCACTTTAAATAATGCAATAACGATTTATTTTCCACAGCTTAACTACAAATTGCAATAAAGTGCTTACACCAATTCAATCTCATACAAAAGTACAGTCTCCTACCATACATATGCCTTGCCTCAGTCCAGGGCATCTACCCACTAGCTGCACTACTAGCCCCTGCGCTTCACCACTGTGGCTTCCTGAGGGGTTGTGATTCCATATCCCTTCATTCTTCAATACTCAAAGGGCATGTGCAACATAATTAGAAAATCCTAAAATTTAACAACTACCTTAATCACTTAGATGCAACTAAATGTATCAACAAAGTGGCCATTAAAGCTTCTGTTCCATTTATATGTAAAATATTTCTATTGCAAATAAATTTAAACATTGCTTAAAGTTCTAAAATAATACACTGTTCACATTAAACATATTCACAGCATATGCAATTCAATAACCTATGACCTGCTATATGTATGATTGTATTGTTTCACACTTTAGGTTCACAATGTGTAAATAAAAATATATATGTGTGACAAGACATCCCATTCAATATAGCCTCTTACAAAAATGCAGTACCATGCCATATCAATCCATTTAAATAAGCAGCTATGTTAATTCTATTGTTGCTAATTCTAAAACAAATACTAAACTCCAAATTCGCAGTATCATAGTATAACTGCCACTCAATGCAATTTGCTTTACTAATGTCCACCACTGAATGGGCTTACCCATAACAGTCAGACTGCGCTCATTATCGATGCCAATTACTCACTAAAACGACTCACATGCAAATCTTAGCCAATTCATTTACAGCCCATAATTAAGGCTTCAAATTCATATTTATCGATCTTCACAGCAAAAGAAAAGAAACTCAGAACAAGGACAGCCAGAAGTAATACAGGATGAGAATGAAGCAATTTGATCCAATGTTCAGTGTTGCTTGCATTTCAAATGCTATGCTTCAGTACTACATTAAATTGTATGTCATTGATTGAAAAGAAAAACCAAAAATTATTTTTTTCCCCAATTGTTTAACCAGGAGAGACACAGTAAGCTGAAAGTTTGTTTACAGATGCAGCCTGGCAGCACAGGGAAGTTTAATGAATTGCTTAGGATCACATAGTATGCAAGTGGTGGGTGTGGGATTCAAAAACCCAGGTCTCCAGATTTGCAGCTCAGAGCTTTCAACCACTGTGCTATACCGCTTCCAATGTAAACTATTTATTTGTAAATTTGACAATTTAGTTAATTGTCCATCAATTTTAACATAATTGAACACTATGCATTGAATAGTAACAGAGCCACACTACACCCTAGCAACTTTGCGCTTTGATGACAGATCGATAAATATAAATTTGAAGCCTTAATTATGGGCTGAAAATGACCTGGATAGCATTTGCATGTGATTCATTTCAGCGAATAAATGTTGTCAATAACAAGTGCGGTCTGACTGTGTCATGGGTGAGCCCATTCACTGACTCACATTAGTAAATTGAATTGAGTGGCACTTATACTACTACACTTTGCACTTGGAGTTTAGTATTTCTTTTAGAAATAGAAACAATACAATTAACATAACTGCTTATTTAAATCGATTGATATGGCATGATACTGCATTTTTTCTAAGAGTGCTATATTACATGGGACGTCTTCTAACAAATCTATATTTTGTATACACATTGTATACAACCTCCAGCCTCCTCTCCAGCCTGCTTCCTTCAGCCCACAGCAACCAGCTGAGCTCCGGGGCTTCGCTCCGCCAGCGGGCGGTCGGTGGCACCTAGCCGAACTTGGGAACCACAAGGCCGGGAGGAACAGCGAGGGAGCAGTCGGGAAAGGCGCAGCCAATCGGTAAGCAAGCGCTCCACCAGGCACAGCAGCTGATTGGCTCTCCTGCCCCATTGACTTACACTGGCTCAGTTTGCATTGCTGAAATCTGTGTGGACTTGAAATTTGTTTTTCTTTCTGTCTTTACTCTTCCCTGGTGTTCTACTGCAAGTTCCCAGAAGAGCTGCTTCCACTCTGGTGAGACATCTATAGAGGCAACTGCTGTTGATTCTGTTGAATTCTGCTGGACTCTGTTAGCAGCAGGGGCCAGATGCTGAGGCGCCACTCTCCTTCTAGTTTTATATGTGTAAATCATCAAAAAAGTGCTGTTATCCACTATTGTATTGTAAGGAAACTACTGTTTTACTGCTCTTTAAAGTAATTGCAGATCCTTGTCTGAATATGTAGGTGGGCTAGGCTGGAGCGCCACAGGACCCCTCCCCACAGTCCTTTGTAGTGCAGATTTGGTCAGTGACGCTCAGAAAAGGCTTGCTACTGCCTTTATTAATTGCTGCACCCTCCTCTGTCTCTCCAGCCTGCTCACTTCAGCCACAGCAACCAGCTGAGTGCAGGGGCTTTGCTCTGCCAGTGGGCAGTCGGCACTAACCCGAACTTGGGAACCTGAGGCCGGGAGGAACAGTGAGGGAGCAGTCGGAAAGAATGCAAACTTTTGCCCACCGCCTTCCCCTTCCGTGTGTTAATTATTAGGCATCTTCCGCAATCTCTTCCCGCCCCACAGCACTTTCTCTAAACCAATAGACAGTCACACCAGCTTGCTGACCCAACCAATCAGCAACTTCGCTACTCCCTATTGCCAACTATCAATATCCCCCTCAGAATGGGGAGCTTGCTACTGATACTCCTGTCACTAATAGCCATAGGGTTCCACAATGAATATGACCCTATTATACAATCTAAAGTGGTCAACCCGACTAGTTTCTCTGGAACATCCCCCGTGGCTGACACCCATACCCTCATATATGTCTTGCCATTGCTGCATCGACTACAGTGGTACAATCACCATAAAGTTACACACATCACCACATATATGTCTCAGACAAGGCCCCACTACTGGGTATATAGATCCCCACTAAGCCTAGTCATCAAACTGCTAATTGGTATCCCCACACACTACCTTAAATCCAATGGAGCACCCAAAACAAAGAGTGGCAACAGAATAAAAAGGAGGACCAAAGACAGCCCTCTCCTATCACTGGCAGCCCTTATGAAATTACTGATCTTCCTATTGCTCTGTATTGGTAATGTAGAAATCAACCCTGGACCTCTTGAAAGCATCACCTCTCCTCAGACCTATCCTCAATTAAAGGCCTCAGTTTCTGCATATTAATGTATGCAGTCTGTTGAAAAATTTACATTGCTACAATCCTGGGTTGCCCATACTTTGCGGACTTTCTTGTGATAACTGAGACATGGCTCAAGACCACCACAATGGACAGGGAAGTTAACCTACCTAACTATCAGCTATTCAGAGCTGATCACCAAACAAGGGAGGCGGAGTAGCCATATATGTAAAGCTGGTTTAGTTGTATCCTGTACTGCTGCAACATCTATGCCCAAGGAATTTGAGTGTCTATCTCTAAAAGTCTCTCTCCCAATACAGCAGCTTTCCATTTAATTGATGCTACAGACCCCCCTCTGCTGAACACAAGCTCTTATCCCACCCGGAAACCTGGTCAAGTCCTGTACTGAAGAAGTCATTATCATAGGGGACCTCAATTTCAACTGGCCCACCCAGGCAGCTACACCTCTGGTATCATTCTGTGACACCTATGGGCTCACACAGTTAATTAATGAACCAACAAGACTAAATGCAAGGAATAGTAGTAACAGTACTCTACTTGACATCATACTAGTGAGTAAACCACATCTATTCACACACGCTGGAGTGCTCCTATGCAACATAAGTGACCACTGCCCCATCACAGGGGTAAGATCCAACAGCATTAAAACAGATCCTGCAAAATTCCTCATGAGGAGATCCAAGAAAAACATCAATATTGAAGGATATCTGCATGATCTAGCCTACTCTCACACTGGCAAAAGTTCTATCTTGCACATTCTGTAGAAAAAGCTCAGCAGGTGCTAAATAGCATTATATTAAATGCCCTTAACACCCATGCCCCAATCTCTAGTATCCGAATAAAAAACAAATCCTGTCGCTGGTTTTCAGCTGACCTCAAAGCTGCACTGCTGGAAAGAGATAAACTTTGGAAAGTAGCAAAAAACTAAGAATATCATGGACTGGATGATCTTTAGGAAAGCCAGGAATAAATGCACTAGGAAAGTTAGGGATGCAAAGGCTGCCTACTACCTGGCCCAGCTCGACTCCTCCTACCATAATACTGCTAGATTTTGGGGCACCATCAAGGGATGATGGGCCGGATGTTAACAACCCCCTTCCAACCCATTTACACAGTAACTATGGCCCCATTACTGGCACATTGGAAATCCTGGATGCATTCAACAACCACTTCACAACAGCTGGCCTTGCCTTGACTCCTTCCCAACTAACCTATTAAGGGATCATTTAAGCTCCCACTATACTGGTGAACAAAGAGTTGACTCCTCCTTTAGCTTCAAACCTATACTGTTGAAACAAGTTGAGGATCTATTATGGCATCTAGATACCAAAAAAAGTGCAGGAGCAGATCTTCTGGACCCATTCTTTCTAAAGATTGTGTGTCATGTGCTTGCAGTCCCCCTAACTCACCTCTTTAACCTTTCCCTAAACTCTGGCTCTATTCCACGCTGTGAAGACAGCCTCAAGTGGTCCCCCTTCTAAAATCAGGGGACCCTATGGATCTTAATAACTACTAAGGCCCATTTCCATCCTACCTGTGTTATCCAAGATGCTGGAGAAATTAGTGAGTATTCAGTTAAGGAATATCTGGACAATGCTAATCTATTAAATCCAGCTCAATCTGGATTCAGGGCCAAACATAGCACTATCACTGCATTAGCCAAGGTCACCAATGATTGGCAAACCGAACTGGATAAAAAGAACAATGTCTGTGCAGTATTCCTGGACCTGAGCAAAGCATTCGACACTGTGGACCATGAACTGCTACTCTCATCCCTACACTCCATTGGTCTAGATCCATCCTCCCTTAAGTGGTTCAGATGCTACCTCTCCGGTAGATCACAGCAGGTAAAAGCTGAAGGTGACCTCTCCCCATTAAGACCACTGTCAAGAGGAGTCCCCCAAGGCTCTATTCTGGGTCCTATCCTTTTTGCCATTTATATAAATAAAATTGATTCAACCCTTACCAAGTCCTCAGTACATCTCTTTGCTGATGACACTGTACTGTATGTCAGCAACCCTTCACCTAAAGTTGCTCATGAAATCCTACAAGCAGAATTCTCCCTGTTACAACATCAGCTTCTCGAGAAAAGCTTCTGCTAAATGCAAAGAAAACCAAAGCAATGATGTTCACAACCCAAAACTCCACCAACACATCCTCTTCAATCAGTCTCCCCAGATATGCACTATACTTGAGAAAATCTGAGTATGTTGAAATTTCAAATACCTAGGTGTGTGGATTGACAACAGACTTGACTTTACTCAGCATCTAGAACAACTGCTGAAAAGCTTCGCCTAAGGCTTGGCCTCCTCTACAGATTAAAACCCTTCCTTAATAGAGATTCAAAGATGAGATTAGTCAGGCCATCTTTCTATCAGTCATTATTAAGCAGACTTCCTCTATAGTCACTGCTCCCTCCCTACCTTCAAAGTTGGATACCTTATACCATAGAGCAATAAGGTTCATTACAGACCTGCCATATAATACCACCATTGTTCTCTATGATCAGTTGGATGGGTTTCCTTCATGTCAGGAGGAGCAGAAATGCAGCTCTATGGATCTACAGAGCTTTATCAAAAACTCCCAAGCTATATCCTGACTGCTTCAACCTGACGACTCCCAGCTCCTATGCCCTAAGAAGCAACAATATCATCCTGCTCAAATTGCCCAAAGTCAACACCAAAATAGGAGGGCAGCAATAAGTTACTCTCTAGCCATAGCATGGAACACCTACAAAAATCCCTAAAACTGTCCATTATCATTCCATTTACATCCTTCAGCAGCACTGTATAGCCTTCTTCACAGAGAAATGCAGTTGCTACTGCTAGAGATAGAATAGTCATCCACAAAACCTTATTCCAATCACATATGGCATATTCCTTCCAGCCAGACACCGCCAGTATATGGCACTCTAATATCTCCTTCACCATCCTTGTACTCATTATGTGAGTGACTGTCATGGCCCTCATTGTGATATATATGTATTGTACATATTGTAGATGTTAGTTTAACTTTCTCTTGCCAAGCTTTAACATGTGAATTCTCTGTATATTATTGTGTTATAAATAACATTTTCTTGTTTCTGTATGTATAACTGTCTCATAAGTATGTGATGTAATTGCTGTGCACCAACTCGAACCTTGACCTTATCAGGTCCATCTTGTAAATGAGCCTTGCTCAATGATGATCGCATGAATAAATAAAGATTTGATTGATTGATTGATTGATTGATTGATTGTGAACCTAAAGTGTATAATAATGTAATCATACATATAGCATAGCATAGGTTCTTGAACTGCATATGCTGTGAAACCATTTAATGTAAACAGTCTATTCTTTTAGAACTTGCAACAATGTTTAACTTAATTTACAATATAAATGTTTAACATGGTTTTACCAAGTAAATACCACCAATAATGACTGCTGTCTGACTCTGTTATTCACACTTCACATGCAGGTATTAGAAGGAATGGGTTGTTATCTGATCTCTTACTATACCTGCACACTTAAGCAGACTTAGATAGGCCAGGTGATCTGTTTCTGCTGACACTTTCATAGGTTTGTATGTTCACCATATGCTGCAATAAATATGTCTATATGATATAACTACATTTTTAACATTACTATCATTATCATACCTCTTCATCTCTATGCTTTCTATGGCAAGCCCTACTCTGCACATCCTTCCCTTTTTCCCCTCATAAGTACCCTTCCCACCATCCGTCCCCTCAGTTGTTACTATCTCCCAGCCCTATGAACACCTGAAACTGTCTGTCACAACTGTTACAGCCTACAACACAAAGGCACACACCCCAACACCTCTCACTCTTTGCAAGTTGGGGGTGGCAGTTGGCATTACTACAATACCTCACTACCATTCCTATTATGCATCTGCCACTTCTGCACTACCAATTTCAATACCAGCAAGCAAACATTCGGCATTGACAAATGCTTGTTTGATATTAGTACCTTGTCTTGCTATGTTACAATCTATAAGGTGATGTTCAATTTTTGCTACTTAGTACTGGTGCAAAAACTGAAAATGACTGAAAGGAATAGAGTAAACAGTGACATGATTCAAACACACACACACACACACACACACACACACACACACACACACACACACACACACACAGCAGAACATAGCAGGACAAGGTACTGATATCAAAAAATAATAATGATTACACTCACCCAAAATCTAGCAATGTGTCTTCTCTGTATTTTCTCTGTGACTGAGCTGTGACAGACCCTGTAACAAGACACTGGCTTCCTGCAGGGGCAATTAGACATCACAACAAAGGGCACTCTGGGAAGACTAGAGGCCATAAAAGAAACCAGAATGGCAACCTCCAAGGGCAATAAAACAGTTAGAGAAAGTTAGAAAAAACATCTCTCATAGCCAGAGGAAAAGAAAACGCTGGGAAATGGTTAGAACACAGAAAAAAAGACTATTACATATCTTTTTCTGATTTTAACATAGAGTTTTCCTTTAAGTATGATAAACAAAGAGTTAAATAAACATGACAAATTGTACATAAGACAAAAATTAAAACATGAAGGGCAATAAACAAAATCAAACTGCAGCTAATAAACAATTATAATGACATATACTGAAAGTCAAAAAATGTTAAGGACAAAATATATTCACTGCATGATAAAGGAGGGAAGCTGTGATACATGGGCAGAACCACACAACTGAGTAAACAACATAAAGCCCACTTAGCCAGTACATGGGACAGTGTCTATCTAAGGAGGTGGAGGAACTGGGGGGGGGGGGAGAGTGATATAGAATAAAAAAGGGAAAAGAAAAAACATATGGATGAGGGAAAGGGATTAGGTGGGGCAGAAGGTGAAGAATTAAGAGAAATGAGTAATAGGGAAAGACGTGTTAAAGAGCAGGAGCAGGAGCAGGAAGTGGAAATGTGGTTACGGAGAAGATAGGACAGCGAGTTATTAAGTGGTTAGCTATAGCTTGCCTTATTAATTGTGGAGGGTTAGACAGTAAAGAAAAGGTTTCTTACCTCTGCTCATTTTGAATTAGGGTTTATTTGTTGTGTTGCTCAGCAGCTTGGTCCTGTCCACGTAGCCTGGTCAGATGCACATGAATAACTGACCACAGATGGACAGAGGAGGAGGAGTCAAGCAGGGGCCAGACTTCTTTAGAAGTCACATGGCGAATCAAAAACCTATCAGGTGACTTGGAGACCCAGGGTGGGATATTCAGAAGGGCTGCACATGGTGCAACACAGTTGCACCATGCATGCTCACTGATGTGCCCCGCGGATATTCAAAAGGGAACATGGGTAGAGCAACTCCGATGCACCGAGTGCATCACTAATGTATGTGGTGAAGTAGGGGTGTGCCCATGCATATTCTGCACATCCCGATATTCAGCCCGGGATGTGCTGAGCAGATACAAGTGCATCCCGTACCTGCACCGCACACAGCTGAGCAAAATAAAAATGGAGCAACAGCTGGCCACCACAGGTGAGCTGCCATGTTGCAGGTGCAACATGGCAGCTGCCAGCAGTGGTGGCCACCCGCCCGCGCACCTTCGCGGTAGTGCCCCCTCCCCATGCTCAATCGCGGCTTTGTATGTAACAATCGTTGATATCCCGTGGTCCAGTGGACCGCACCAGCCTGATCACGGGCTTTAGTATTAAATAACTCAATATCCCTGTGGTCCAGTGGACCGTGGTCCAGCCTGATCGTGGGTGGAGTTACAGATTATGACATTGTCCATCTCTGGTGGTCCAGCGGTACCCCCTCCCCACCCACACACTGAGCCCCACCACCCTGCTCACCCCAGTCAGCGGTGGCCAGCAGCTCCCCACCTGCAAGCCACCCACTGCCCACTGACTGACTGCGTACAGTAGGGCTGTATGCCCATTGGTCCACAGCCTGGACCAATGGGCATGCAGCCTGTTCCATACTACACAGTCCAGAAATGTGAATGGATCCATTCACATTTCTGGACTGTGTAGTACTGTACAGGTTGCATGTCCATTGGCCCATGCTGTGGACCAATGGGTGCCAGTCCACAGTACACAGTCAGTCGGCGGGCAGTGGGCAGCTTGTGGGTGGGGAGCTGCCACCCACCGCTGACTGGGGTTAGTGGGGTGGTGGGGCTTAGTGGGTGGTGGGAGGGAGTACCGCTGGACCACCAGGGATGGATTGATATGTCATAATCTATAACTTACACCCACGATTGGGCTGGACGCAGCCCACTGGATCACCAGGGATATTGGACAAGTTATTTAAATACTAAAGCCTGCGATCGGGCTGGGTGTGGTCCACTGGACCCCCAGGGATATTAGACAATTTATTTAAATACTAATGCCCATGATCGGGCAGTGGAGCACTTTGCCGCTTGTGCAGGGGACATCGGTCCCCAGCAGCTGCAGCCTGGCAGGGCGCCAGGCACAAGTCACTGGGGATTGGCACACCTGCATGCAAATGGGGCCATAATGTCATGCAAATGGCCCCATTTGTGCTTTGCATGCATTATGGCCCCATTTGCATGTGCACTTTTGAATATCGCAGTTGATGCACCTAGCGCAACAGCAGTTGTGCTGGTGCATCCCCTGCCCCTCTCTGGCCACTTGCGCCGGTGCAGTGCCACTGCACCATGCACAATGTGGGTGGCCACAGCATGTTATTCAGTGGTGCTGAGCCGTGACGCAGCACCGTTGAATATCACCCAGTCAGCACCCTGGCACATCCCAGTTGTGCTGTGCCCAGGCTTGTGCCACAGACTGGCGCAGTCTGAATATCCCACCCCCAGTGTGTAAGGTTTGGAGTGCCTCAGAGAATTCTCCCCACAATGGCTCTATTTGCAGAAATTGAAAATCTTTAATCACCTGCATTTTATTAAATGTGTAATATAAGGAATAATGGCACTATTTGAATTAGTGAAATCACGCCAGATTTTGACACAATTTCATGATAACTTCACAAATGAAAAATTTTCAGTTTCCATCAGTTTCACAAGAGCACTAGAAATTTCACCCAGCACTAGTGGCAGCACATGTTAAAAATATGAAATAGATTTTTGTAACACTTTGCACTGTGCTAGGCAGTTACAGTGTTCAGACGTATAATTGCTAGACAATTTTGCATTTACAAGTTATGTAATTACATAATTTGCCTGAAGAGACAGCTACCTGTGCAGCAACTAGGGTATCTTTTTCAGTATTACTCATTTCATTCTGACAAGCATAACTACACATTTTAAAGCTATTGCAAAGAATTATAGTACATCTGCTGTATCTCTTAAACAGGTGTACTGGCCTAATCTTTCAATTTACAATGTAGAGGTTGGTATCTCTGCAGATTCCTGTGTAGATAGACCTCACCTTTCAGAATTTGCTTATTACTCCTGAGAAAACTGGTGGATGGCCCCTCGGGGGGCCTATTTCTTATTTTGGACATTGTGGGGCCTCCGGGACCAAGGTGTCATTTTCTACATTTATTGCCATGCCAAGTTGGCTGGAACAACTTAGAAAATCCAAAATGGCCACCAAAATCCAATATGGCCACCATATCGCTAGTAAATACTTGATTTGCTAATAATTTCCAAACCCCTAGCTTCCAAGATACCGATTATCAATGGTTCATGAACTGGGAGTTTATTATTATTACATTTAATATAACCACATATTAAATTAATATAATAGAACATAAATATAAATAAACTATGCATAACGCATCAATCTGCTTGTTTGTGCCGTTGATCCAAAATTGCATCCACTCTGTGAGAATTTGTCACTTTGTTCACAGGATTGTTTCATGTGTTCACGTACGTTGTATGCCTGATTAGTTTGTATTTCTAGTTTCTAGTTTTTAATTTTCATTTCTGTTTTTGTTTCAGAAACATGGATAGCCCTCTAGCTGTACCTGTTGGACTGGTCAATCCATCCGATTTGTCTACCTGTGTTCTTTGTGAGAACCAAATTATAGATATGGAACTGCAACAAATATTAGGAGAGAATGCACTGACTACCATCAAAGCTTTTGCAGAGAAATGGTCAGTCACAAAACCAACTTCTGAGTACGCCAGAAACTTCAGCCTCGTATGGAATACAATCTGTGACCAACTTCCCCCCGGCCCTGGAGAAACAGGCCTACCTGTTCATACAAGGTGTCACCAAAATTTCACCAATGGAAGGAAATTAAACACCAACTCAATGAAACAACTTTCTTTGGATCAATCTTCTGAAGCTGAATTCTCCAGCATACCCAACCCACAGATGTCCAGTAGCAGTGAAGCAGTCCATGTAACTCTATGTAAAAGGAAATCTTCGGAATTTAAGAAGGATGAAACCTGCTTCATCTGTGAAAAGAAAAGGAAAATGAGAGGAAATATGGAAGAAAAACTCCAAAGAGTTGAACTTGAAGATGAAAAGATTACATTGCATGACAGCATGTTATGGAATGAAAATTCCGATGATGCTCTTTTGTCTGGTGCAGCCAAACATTTGAAGGTCACTACCGCCAGTGTTGACATCTTTGCTGCAGACTTCAAATACCATCAAAGTTGTTACAACACTTTCGTCTACATCAGCAAAAGAGAGAGACAAACACCAGGTGGATTGGAAAGCATTCACACAAAGAGTGCTGAAATTAAGTTTCTTCAAATAGTGAGAAGAAAGGTTGTTAAGCAGAGATGTTGCTATTTACTCCCAGAGTTACTGGAGGATCTTCATAACCTCTACGAATTCCATGGATGCAAACAAGATGCTGGAAAAAATCACATATTTCAGTTGAAGAATCTTATCAGCAATGAATTCAGAGATGAGATAGGTTTTACTGCAGGGAAGGGGATACATGGGAATCCTGTCATTCTTCACTTGACAAAAGTAAACCCACTTGATTATTCTTTGGCACCTTTGAGAGGAGCTGCTCTCAGAGACAGTGACATCACCAAGGCATTTGCAAAGATGTTCAATCGGAAATTAAAAGATAGACAAATTGATACACTGCAGTTTCCTATGGCATCCGAAGACTTGCTTTCTGAGCTTGATAATTATGAACCCATTCCAGAAATCTTCAATGTGATAGCTCTCTCTCTCTATAAGCCCTTCTAAGAAGATTAATGCTCTAGGTTATGTGACCATCCCAACAGAAATTCAAGCTACCAAGATGGTCCATTGCTAGTGACTGGCAATGCCTCATTACTGAGAACTTTCTCCAAAGTCAATAGTTCTATCCATGGCCATTCATCATCTCACCGGAAGTAAAGAAGCAGCCAATCTTCTACATAGTTTGGGGGGCTGGTATTTCTTATACAGACATCAAAAGACAAAACAAGAAATTGGCCCATGATAGTAAATCTCAGAAAAAAAAAGCACCGCTCACGATTCCACCTGGACAGCCAACTCATGTCACACTTGATAACTCAGATGGTAGGCAACAGACATTAACAGGTGTCTCAACAACACATGACACTAACTCAATGATTTATATACCCCACATTTCACGTCCTGCTGTCATCTGTGATTTGCCAGTACAAGAACAGAAAATTCCAAGCAGCTCAACAAGAGAAGTCCAGGAAACCTTTGAGAGCTCAGAACCTATTGACTATGGGGATTATCAAATAAGAAAGAGAAAACCCCCACCAATCATCCCATTCTACGATGAGGATGAAAGAAGGACTGAGCTTGATCTTCGTTTGAGCAAAGATTGTATTTGGGCTCTGGCAGCAAGCATAGAATCTTCCGGAGAAAATGAATCTCTCTCAGTCCTAGGATCATGGACAGCTTTCAATAAAAAAGCAACATTAACCACTACCTTCAAATCCGATTCTGATTTCCTGCTCATTATACCACGTGAACCAAATGATGCAGTTTGCAAATATTACCTTGACTTTCTCATAAATCTAACAGATGACCTACAAATTGACCACGTCTTCAGCCATAACGATCATGCAGTTTTCTACAAGATTGCACAAATAATGTGAAAAGAAGAAAAATATACAAAAGTGGTTAATTTGATGGGAGGATTTCATGAACTGATGGTGAGGCAGAAGATCCTCTACAAGCAATACAGTGCTATGGGACTTCGTGACAGGTGGGTTCAGGTGGGGATAATAGCAGATGGATCTGTTGACCAGGCCTTGGAAGGATGCCACTATTCTAGATCAATGAGGTTACATAAACAGTCCCTCAAGGCTCTCCTACAATTCATGAGATCCAAGATTCATGGCTTACTAACCGAAGGACTACAAGAAAAGCTCATCAACATGAGAAGATCTGTATCAGCAGAATCCCTGAATTTGTCCTCTTGGATTAATCTTTCCCTGAAGTGTAGTCACAAATGCTGGAAACCTCTGACACCATGGGACAGCTGGTGATAGGCTATATTGGTGACACCAGCTCTCTTCTCGCCCAGGTCACCGCATATAGAGAGAAGAATCTGAACTTGTATCTGAAGACTCAGTGAGATAGTCTACCTTTACTGTTTGCATTCAACTATCAAAGTGACTCTCAGTATTTGACGTGGCATCATGTAGACCTTATCAATCTGAAAACCATCAATGAGTATGCATACAACGAACTACAGGAATATGACATTGGGGCTAGTCTGTCCAGTGAGGCATTCTCCACGACACCTGGCAACCAAGTGACTGAGGTCTCAATCAACAGAAAGGTCAAGGTGAGGGGTGGACCCATGAGAGGCGGTTACAGTACATCTGAAGAAGCTGTGGGCGACTTCATTTTGAATTCACACAAGCTGACTAAAATTAGTTTGTCTCTGAAGGAGAAGATGCTTCTGAAAATATCAGCTACACACAATGAGGTGACATATGGTGCCATGAAGAAACATAATGGTCAAGTGAAAGAGCTAGTGAAGAAACTTCACGCATCTTCAGATCCATGTCAGGCTGTAGCATGACACATCGCAATGGGCATTGAAATACTGCCGGCAATAGTAGAGGGCCCTTTGAAGGCAAGAGCTACAGGGAAAGTTATGTTGAGTGCATTTATAAACAACCGCCTCCTATCAAGGAAAGTTGGTTTCTTCAAGCCCATTAAATGCAGCAGAATTTCCATGGGAATGGATAAGAAGAAAAAGAAACCCAAAACAGAATCAGTCTTGAAAGAAGACCGTCAGGCTCTCGGTATCATTGTTGCAAAGTGCCCCGACAAGAAAGATGCATTTTCCCATTCGCTCACAACATATCCTCTTGCAATAGCAACTCCGGACGAAAACCTCTACAAACCTAATACCAAACATGTCTTCAGAAATTATCTCATTGATGAAGCAGAAGCTTGAAGTTCTTCCCCTTCTCTGTTACGCTCAGTGTACACATACAATGCCATGGTGAGGGTCAGAGCACTTCCTGCACAGTGTACATTGGGCAGCCTTTGGAAAGCACTTCTTGTCGCATTCACACCTCCATCTACAGCAAACCCAATGGAAGTCATCATTGTTTTTGATAATTATAAGGATGATCAGGAGTTCTCTGTGAAACAGGAAGAGCGAGCTGAGCGAGCGGTAGGAACAGGAGGAATGTGACTTCACATGGGATCAGATTCGCAAGAGATGCCACAGGGAAAGGTGTGTCAGCAATACCTTCACAACAATGACAAAAAAACAGATCTCATACAGCGCTTCAATGAGTATGTTAGACAAGGGGATGTCAAAAGAAACTTACGATACCCGCTTACTATAAGCAATGGCAGAAGTTCGTATACTATACACCCAGATTCAGAAGAATTCCTGTTTTCCTGCAACCATGAGGAGGCAGATATGAAGATAGTGCTGCATTGTGCTCTTGTGAAAGGCCCTGTTGTCGTCCGAACCAAAGATACAGACATCCTTGTCCTGATGGTTTATGCTTTCGCAAAGAGCCTTCCAGGTTCACCATGGATGCTCCAAATTGACACCGATGTATTTGTAAACATAGGATCTATATACGATCACATTAGACACGCTGCAAGTCTCAAATTTGCCAGCATACCCACTGTCTCTGGATGCGATGCATCAAGTTACTGCTACAAGGTATCAAAGGAATTAGTCTTTCAACATTCACACAGGGTCAAAGAAAGAATAAATATCCTTTCAGGGCTTGGGGAAAGCACATATGCTTCACTTTACTGTGTGCTACAGTTTACAGTATTGACAATGTGCATAATAATTTTACACTGTATCCATTTGAATCACATAACCTGTCATTCATAGAAACATAGAAATCGATGGCTGATGATGACCGCTGGGCCCATCTAGTCTGCCCATTTTTAATTATGATCACTATTGCTGCAGACCCAACTTGATCTACAACACTGTCTCTTCCACCACCTTCCTTTCTCCAAACCAAAAGTTAATTGGCTTACCAGAATTGCAGCCATGTTACAAGTGATTCCCCAAAACTGAATAAAGTGGTAAAAAATTGAAAAAAAAAAACAAGGTCGCAAATTGAAAGAAGCATGCTTGGCTATGTGTCATTACTGTTTAGACAATGTCTGGATTATTAAAAATAAAACAAAAATACCTAAAATCCCATATTGTTGCTAACTCAGCATTGGTATACAGTTGGGTACCATCATAATACAGTAACTTCATGCAATATGTACCTAGCATGGCGTCACTATTCTATGAGTAGTATACTGCTTCACACATGTTCCCCTTGATTTTTTCTTCCTTGCTCCATGCATATATTATTACCCATTTGATTACTGCATCTTTGTAGCATTGCACTACATGAATTATGTGTGCCATACAGTTTACAGTATCGATGTTGCGCATATTAATAATTTTACACTGTATCCAATTGAATCACATAACTTGTCATACATAGAAACCGATGGCAGATAATGACCACTGGGCCCATCTAATCTGCCCATTTGTAATTATAATCACTTTTGCTGCAGACCCATGGCACTGTCTCTTCCACCCTCTTCCTTCCTTCTAGGATTCCTTTGTGCCTATCTGAGGCATTTTTGAAGCCCACCACTGGTTTCACCCTCACCGCCTCCAATGGAAGTCTGTTCCAAGAATTCATCACCCTTTCTGTGAAGAAGTACTTCCTCACATCTCTCCTGAATCTACCTCCTTCCAGCTTCATATCATGACCCCTTGTTCTAAAGCACCTTTTTCTCTGAAACATATCTCCCTCCTGTACCTTATTAACCCATGTGAGGTATCTAAAGAGCTCTGTCATACCCCAACTCTCCCTCCTCTTCTCCAGGGTGTACATATTAAACTCATTCAGTCTCCTCTCATAGGGCTTCTGATGAAGACCTTGCACCATTTTTATATCCCTCAGCTCTCTTCTTGTCACTTTTTTCTTTTTGCAAGTGTTCCTCCTTCCTCATCTTTTTCCTTTAACTGCTCCTCCCCCTTCCTCCTTTGCTAACCCCTTGCTTTCTTGAATAACTTGTATCCTGGTGGGATTCTCTTGCCTTGGAATCTCCCTACTCTCTATAACAGCCTGCAGTGGCCCACTTTCTGCCTCCCCTATTTCTTCCATCACCTCCCTTGGCTAGTTTAAATGTCCATTGAAGTAACATTTAAACCGGCCACTGAGGACTGTGGTTCTCTCCTGGATGGAAGCAGGTCATCATCTCGATATAGGCTGTTATTCTTCCAGGTTGGTCCATATTCCCCACTGTAGCCATACCTCTCCTCTCTGCACCATTCCTTCTACCATTACTTGAATGCATTGGTGCAGAAACTCCCTCTCCTTCCTCATATAGTACAAGATGCACTCGCCACTTGCCTTTAAAACACATGGGAAACACATGATCAACCAACTAACTGATCTAACTTTACCAAAAATGAAATTTACACATGGAGCTCACTACAATAATTCATCTTTATGTTTAAGCCCATGTAACACCATTATCAAGTTAATGTATTAGCAATCATAGTGGCTCTGACCAGAGTTTGTTTTTTCTGCTATTGCTCACCTCCTTTAAGCAGAGACTGGTTGCCTTAATTATACCCTCCCATATGTTTTCCCACTGTGTCTCTACCCCTCCCTGATAATCCCCCCCCATGAGGCAGTTTCTGAGGAAGCCTGCCATTTCTACTATCCTAAAGTCCAGGGGCCAGATTTTCAAAGCCCTGATAAAAACACAAGGTGCTTGTGTCAAACATTTCTGATGCAACTAGCACCTTGCATCAGAAGATGAACTGGGAGCTATTCAGCAAAGCAGCATGTGTCAAACACAAGCTGTATGCACCAAGGGGGCTTGCACCAGCCTTGCACCACAAAACAGGCTGTGGCATGGTGCTAGAGGGCTTGAGGCAGATTCAGGCTGCCATATCCCCAATGTGGCATTCACAAAACCTTCCCAGAGGACAAAGGTCTAAGTACCATTAGACCAGCCAAGAGCTGGTCTAATGGTACTTAGACATCCTCTGGGAGGGTTATCATCCATACGCCACTGTGTCAGCCACCCCAGCCTGGATCTACTTGTAATGTAAAATTTGACAAAAACTAATTCCCTATTGATCTAGTGCCCCCCTTCTCTTAGATGCCCATACTGTAAAATGCTGAAATAATTCATTTCCTGGTGATCTAGCTATGCCTGTAATGTAAAATATTATTAAAAAAGTCATTCACTGGTGATCTAGGGGTTCTCCCCCAGCCTGATATGCCCAAATATGACAATGCTGATAACTTCCTTTCCTGGTGTTCTAGTGGCCCCCCACCCTAGCAGGTAGTGCCCACTACCCCCGCTCCTCTCATCCCAAACCCCTATCTGGTGACCGGCACAGTACTCCTCACACCACCACAGCCAGCCGCTGAATGAACTGTCAGAGAGTGTGCTGTATACAGCACACACTCTGACAGTTAATTCGGTGGCCAGCCATGGTGGTGTGAGGAGGGCTGTGCCTGTCATCAGATCAAGGTTCAGGATGCAGGGGGAGTGAGGTGGTGGGCTCTACCTGCTGGGGTGGGGGCCACTGGACCACCAGGAAAGGAAGTTGTCAACATTATCATATTCGGGCATATTGGGCTGGGAGGGCCCTTGATCACCAGTGAATGCCTATTTTTTTTATAATATTTTATATTACTGTCATATCAGGGCTGGGGGGATTGCTAGATCACCAGGGAATGAATTATTTCAGCATTTTACAGTACAGGCATCTCAGGGATTGGGAGGGAGCTGCTAGATCACCAGAATATTAGGTTTTATAAAATTTTCATTACGGGTAAATCAAGGCTGGGGGGGGCTGCTAGCCACTACTGTGATCCTTTCCAAGGGTGCAGCTGCCTCCCAGTCACCCTGCAGCTTGTGGCACACCTCGTGGATGCATTGTCTGTTTGGCGCACTGCCACTGTTGCTGCAAGCTGCAGGACTTAGGCACTGGGACCCTGCCTGATAATGAATTGGGCACAGGGTCCCTGATGCATTAGCAACTGGCGTAAGCTGCCATTGGCGCAGCTTGCTCTGACCTTTGAAAATCCAGTCCCAGGACTCTCATCCTCATGTGGTTTGCCTCTGTCCCCATCTTAATGTTAAACACACTGCACAGTGATCACTGATACCTATGGGACTGCCCACTGTGATGCACGTAATGCTGTCCCTGTTTCTAAGCACCAGATAAAGCACTGCCCTGTCCCTAGTAAGTTCATTGACTAGCTGCCTGGGAAAAGCCTCTTGTAGGGAGTCAAGGATGGTCCTGATCCTTGCCGAAGATACAGCTGGAAGGTTCCAATCCACATTTGGTAGATTGACTTCACTAACTAGCAGCACCTCCCCTTATTTGCCATCATCATGATGGCTTCCCCAAGTGCCTTATCCAACTCCTTTACCTGTGCTGGAGGTCCAATACAGATAGCTGCCCCAACACCTGGTTCCAGGATGACCCACAGCACCTCCAGCCCTTTCTTTTCCTCTGGGTGCCCATGCACTTCTGTGGCCTTGATTCCCTCCCTCACATATAGTACAGCTCCTCCTCCCTTCCCTGTCTCTCCTGAACAGAGAGTAGCCCAGTATGGCCATATCTCAGTCATGGCTATCAATGCACCACAACTCTGTTATGGCCACAAAATCCAGGCTAGTGGTCACCATGATGGTCTCCAGGTTCAGAATTTAATTTTCAAGACTCCTTGCATTGGTGCACATGGCTCTCCATACCTTGCTGTCTCTGTGCCTACTTCTCTGCTCTTCCCCACCTGTGCTGTTCCCTGATGCTCCTCCTCACTCATCTCTTCTCTTCCTTTATTACTGTCTTAGTTACCTGTCTCTTTTACTTCTTCCTTCTTGATTTCCTAATTTATACCCACCCCATTTCCCCTTTGTCCCCACCCCTGTCTTCTTTTGTCCCTGCCTTGGGGAAGTTTATTCACCTCAGGCCATCCCTCCCTGCTGCTTCATCATCTGGAGGGCAGTTGTTACCACACTTAGTTCTACAGCCTCCCCAATGGCTAGCTGAGATGCTCATGCAGGTAGCATTTAAACCTCAAACTAAGGACTCTGGTCCTCTTCCTGGTAGGATGCAGGCCATCTCCCCTCTAGAAACCCATAGCTTCCCAGGTTGGCCCTAAGTCCCCAGTGTAGCCGAGGCCCTCCAACATGCATCATGCATTCAACCAATTGTTAAAAGCCCTGGTGCAGAGTTTCCTTTTTCTTGCCTGGCTGCATACAGGGAACACCTTGGCAAAAGCCACCCTGTGTGCCACCTGTTGAGGCACCTCCCCCGTTCCCTGAAATTTCCTTGCACTACCCCTACCCTGTCCCTCATTTGTTCCCGGGTGAACATCTAGCTCCCTCCCAATCTCCTGCTGCCAATCCTGATCCTCTGTATCTGTTCTCCATCCCTCCAAGCTGAAGTACCTTTCAGGCATGTCACCTCCATCTTCAATCCCCCTTGCTCCCAAGTCTATCTCTTTAACAACAGAGACCCCCACCAGTAGCTGCTTCCTTCCCAGCTGGGGACCCCTTCCTCTCTTCTTGGGGCCTCCCCTTTTGAGGACCCCCACTTTCTCCCTTCCCACTGCTACAGATGCCTCCTCCCAGCTGTCCCATGCTTCTACAAAGGCAAAAGAATTCTGCAGGGTTACATGCTGAGCAGTGTGTACCCTTCCCTCCACCTCACCCTCCCAGAGCCCATCATGGTCCAACTGCTTTGTCTCTGCCTAGGCATCCTCTGGGGGAGTGGTAGCAGACTTGGTGGTCCCTGTATGGGGCAGAAGGTTATCTGCACCCTTGCCAGTTCAGCCCAGAGTCTAGCTACCTCTGCCCTCAAACCAAACAAGTGAGTACAAATGGGGCAGCATCTCAGCCTCCAGAAAGTGTCCCTATAGACTGTGGCTCCACACCCACTGCAATGCACCACGCCCATGTGCCTGCTTTCTTTAACCTTAGTGCCTGTTGAAATGTCCCTGTTCTTTACTGCCTCCTTTCTATGCCTACCTCTCCCTTTGTTCCTTTGAAATGTTTTGGTACCCTTTCCTAGATAGGGTGTTCCTTGTATTCCCTTTTTTAACCCACCTACCTGTGTCTAACTTGCTGTGGGTGTCTATTACTTCTGCCCCCCTTACCTGAACCATATTTGTAACCCTACCCTAGACAGGGCATCACCTAATTGCCCTATTCAACCCTCCTACCCATACCTACCTTATCCTGCTGCCTACCACTTATTACCCACCAGATGTTAACACACTACCTGTATCTACCCACCCTGTTTCAGGTTACCAGAATACAGTAATGTGTTATCTCCTATCTTGGCCTGGTGTTCATCCTGCAGTCTCATGCACACTGTGGACTATCTGTGGACATCTACAAACACCTAAGGCAGATGTTCCACTTCTGCGCAGTTCCACTTACATGATGGGACACACTGGACAATGAAGTCTTTTATAGTGCTCTTGTAGAAGTCCCTAAGCTTCTGGCAGTTCCACCCCCCCCCAATCACACATCGGATTCACAGGGCTTTCTTAATCTAATCACCATGAGGACTTATTTTCTGAGCTATGTTCCCTACACTACCTGTTGCAAATTTAAAGACAAGTCTCAAAATGTCCCAAATACTGATAAAAAAAAATCTCTTTCTTCCACCTACCCGCTTGCACTGCAACTTTAAGTGTGGATAGACTATATATCCTCTCTGCAGCAAATTCGGCACTTCCAGAGGGCAGGGATACTATTTTGTCCCTGTTACCAGTCTCAGTGAGACATGAGTGTCTCTGTGAGTTGTAATATCACAGCTGCAGTCTTGCCTGAAAGCTTCAATGACTCAGTGCATTGTTTCTTGGCAAACAGTTGAAGAGACTGATGGTTCATGATGACAGGGAGACAGACAAAAAGACAGAAAACTAAATTACCTTAAATTGGTATGGAACAAAGGAAGTTGGACTTGAATAGCTAGGAATTAAGGGTTTGTTAGAATTTAATTCTACAAAAAAATATACAGTTGATGTTGGAGGTTGCTATTGCTAAGCTGGAAAGTGAAGGTAGATTTTTTTACATCTAGTAATATCTTTTGTGGTGATTTGGGGTGGGCTGTAAAACCTGGGAAATAGGGGTGGAGTTTTTTTGGGGGGGGAGAAAGCTGCATTTGCAGTTAGGGACGGACCAGCTGAAGATGATAAATTACATTTTTTGAAATTTCTCTGGAAAGCACACATTGAGCTGAGACTCATTTTGAATTGCATCCTGACAGAAATGAATAACAATACAAAATATAACACTACAGTAGCACACACATTGTGATACAAAGCTGCATAGTATAAATAGATATTAAATAGAAACACTCAACATAAAGTATAAACAAATTAAAAATAATCATTAGATGAGAATCAAAGTGAGTGAGGGAAGATAGTGAGCATGTTTAAGCTGGCAATAAGGGATGAATGACCTGCCCCAATATTTTGATTGTGGTCCTACAAAGTTGTTCAGACTCATGCTGCTCTACTGAGATATCAAACTTAGTTCAATTGATCAATTCTGTTACTCAGTTTTTACTATTTTTTTAACATCAAATAAGTTTTACAGACACATCTTAATAAAGCACCGGACCTACAATATGACATATACACATTTGTGCTGGTTTACATTAATATTTCTGAAATATAATGGCTTTTAATCCCGTCTCATGCATTCCATATGGCAATCCAAGATGACAGTGTTATGGACTGTTTAACATAGACCACATTGCTTGTGTTCAACCATATTTAATTAATCCCCACCGGACTGGTGTCCTAAAAGTTGATTGAACATAGATAGATGTACCCTTAACTAGCACTTAACGGTTTTATGGAACTTGAACTTTTTGACTTTTTTCCTTAAATAAATGCTATACCATTTCACTTCTGAAGTTCCACTAATTTTTTAGCAAAAAGTTAGAGCACCCTTTTTATGTTGCTTCAGCATTTGTGAGCAGGGTATCAGAGAGGAGAGGAGAGGAGAGGAGATATTTTATATATACACACATATACGTACAGGTGCATACGTCATAAAGCAACCACAGAGACACATATGGTGACTCGAGACTGAAATGCAAGATGCTGAACATGTGCAAAGGAGCTGAGGAGTAGCTGCTCAGCAAAGCATTTTAACTCTTTGCCTTTATTTATTTACCATGTACCATCTATGCTTTAACTTTAAACATTATATGTGTTCTCATTCTCAACTGTACTTGGTTCTCCTACTTCTGACTGCCCTGGGTTTGGTTCTTGTAGCTGTTTGAGCCTAGGTGCCAGTCTGAGTAATCTTCCACAGAAACACAGAAACATAGAATTTGACAGCAGATAAAGACCACTTAGCCCATCCAGTCTGCCCTTTTTTCCCTACTGACATTATTACCGCAGACAGTACTTGATCTTTAGCTCTTTCTCCTTCCCCTCCTTCCTTTCCACTATGATTCCCTTGTGTCTATCCCATGCATTCTTGAGCCACAACAGTGTTTTTGCCCCAACACCTCCACTAGAAGGCTGTTCCAGGAATCCACCACTCCTTCTGTGAAGTACTTCCTCACATCTTTCCTGACTCTACCCACTTCGGCTTCATAGCATGTCCCCTTGTTCTTCACTATATTTTCCTCTGAAGAACACATCCCTCCTGTACCTTATTTGCCCCTGTGAGATATGTAAAGGTCTCGTTCATATCCTCCCTCTTCCTCCTTTCTTCCATGGTATACATGTTGAAGTCCTTTAATCTCTTCTCATAGGGCTTTTGATGCAGACCCTGCATCATTTTAGTTGCCTCGTCTGGACTACCTTCACTCTGTCTATGTCCTTCCCGAGATGTGGTCTCCAGAACTGGACACAGTTCTCTAGCTGTGGCCTCACCAGCAATCTTTACAGCGGCAACACCACCTCCCTCTATCTGCTGGTGATGCTGCTCCTTAGACACCCCAGCATCCCACTAACCCTCCTGAATGCCCTATTGCACTACCTGGCCACCATTAGATCATTTGATATGATTACGCCCCCCACCCCCAGTCTCTTTCCTGCTTGGTAGTTATAAATACTATGCCACCTATTTCGTAATCCACCCTTGGGTTTCTGTACCCTAAGTGCATTATTTAGCACTTTTTTGTATTGAAACCCAGCTACCATTCCCTTGACCACTACTCTAATTTTCTCAGGTCTCTACTCATCGTTTTCACACACACACCCATAGCGTCCACACTATTGCAGATTTTGGTGTCATCCATAAGGAGGCAAACCTTACATTCCAGTTCCTAAGCAATGCCATGTATAAAGACATTAAAAAGGACTAATCCTGCACTGATCTTTGAGACACCCCGCTGGTCACTCTCCCTTCCTCAGAGTGTAGTCCGTCTACCACCACCCTCTGTCACCTATCCCCTAACCAATTTCTTATCTACTTTACCACCTTTGGACCCACTCCTAAGCTACCCATCTTGCTTACTAGTCTCCTATGTGGAATGGTGCCAAACTCTTACTGAAATCTACAGCAGGTAGGCCATGTCAACTGCACCACCCTGATCTAAATTCTTTGTCATCCAGTCAAAAGAAATCTATCAGATTTGTTTGACATGACCTCTCCCCTGTGAACCCATGCTGCCTTGGGTCTCATAGCCCACTGGATTCAATATATTCCACACTCCTTTCCTTCAGTGATTCCATTAACTTTCACGCCACAGATGTCAGGCTGACTGTCCTATAATTGGCAGCCTCTTCCCTGGTACCACTTTTGTGTGGTGGGACTACATCTGCCCTGCTCCAGTCCTCCAGAACCACTCCTGTTTTCAGTGAGCTGTTAAATAGGACTGTCAGAGGTACAGCCAGTATTTCACTGAGCTCTCTCAATACCCTTGGATGCACCCCATCTGGCCCCATTGCTTTGTCCACCTTCAGATTAGCAAGTCCCTTCAGGGCTCTCTCTCCTCTGGCTCTTTTCTCCAAAAAAAGACTAGTGTCCTCCCTTCAAAGCATCTGTTACTTTTTTATGGTCTCTCCTCTTCTTCTTCCTCTGTGAACATCAAGCTGAAGTATTTGTTTAGGGTATCTGCCTTTTCCTGGTCCCCCTCTTCACAGTCCCTCCTTCCCTCCTTTTCAGCTTACAATCTCACTCCTGGTCTTCCTTTTTTCACTTACATTCCTAAAAAAAATGTCTTGGCCCCTTTTGTTACCTCCTGGACTATTCTCTCTTCAGTTTGTGCCTTTGCACTCCTTTTTGCTTTCACTGCTTCCCTCTGTTTCCCCGATACACCTCCCTATCCTCCTCTCTCTGTACCTTTTTATACCTTCTGAATGCTACCCTTTTAGCCTTTACCTTTTCAGCTACCTCTTTTGAGAACAATAGTGGTCTCCTTTTCCTCTTGCTTTTGCTCACTTGCTTGATGCAGACGTTTGTTGACTTTATTGTGTTCCCTTTCATCTTCTCCCACTGCTCCTCCACCCCAGCCCCTCCCTCCAAGTCATCCCTGAGGCATACACCCTTCTTTATAAAATCTGCACTCCTAAAGTCCAGGACCATTGCGCTTGTGTGGTTCAGTTCTGTAGCTGTCCTTTTACTGAACCACACTGTACAGTGTCACTGGACCCCAGATGGCCTCCCACCTTGATGTTTGCAATACTGTCCCTGTTAGCGAGTACCAGGTCCAGTATTGTCCCATCACAAGTGGGTTCACTGACTAGTTGCCTGAGGAATGCCCCCTGCAAAGACTCTAGGATGTCCCTGCTTCTAGATAAAGCTGCTGTTGGGAGGTTCAAATCTATATCTGGCAGGTTGAAGTCCCCCACCAGCAGCACCTACTGTACCCATTTTCTGCCATCTTGCCAATGGCTCCCGCCAGTACCTTATTTAATTCCTCCCCCTATGCTGGAGGTCTATAGACCACTCCAGTGTGAACAGTGGCTCCACGCCCCATCTTCAGGGTGACACACGGTACCTCTGCCTCCAGTGTAAATGTTCACTCAAATAACATTTAAACCATCCAGTGAGGACTGTGTTCAAGTTTTCCCTCCTGTCCTGCTGGCTGAGTGATTCTCAGGATCCACTTTCTATTCCTCTGGGCCATGGTGTCACATAGGCACCTAACCTGGCACCTAACCTGCCTCTCCCTGTCCTTTCATATTTGAAACATTATAACCCTCACAGTTGAGTCCCCCACCAGAAGTTTCTTCCTCCTCTGGAATCCTCTTCCTCCCTCTTTGAGGTCTCCACTATGTAGTGCAGCTACATCCTCCCTGGTCACTACTGTGGGTGCTTCCTTTTAGCAGTCCATCCCCAACAGAGCAGTGTAGGAATTACATAGTGGTGCTGGATGAGGAATGTGCCTCTGTCCCACCACCCCTACCCTGTCAGAGCCCACTATAGTCCAGCTGTTCCTCTTCCCTAGCATCCTCTGAGGTAACAGTGGCAGACTTGGTGGCCTCTCAGTGGAGGAAGAGGTCCCCCAAATCCAAGCCAACTCAGCATGGAGTCTAGTGACCTCCTTTCCCAACCCAGAGAGGTGCATGCAGATTGGAAGCACAGCAGTCTCCAGAAGGGCTATCTGAAAACTACTGCCCCACAGCCAATGCATTGCACCACTCCCAGCACTCTTAACTTCTATTCTCTCTGTGTTACCTTGAAATACTTCTATACCCTCACTCCTGATAAGGTGTTTCTAGTTTTTCCCTTTTTTGTTTTTTTCTATTTGTGCTCCCTGTGCCTTGTTTAAATCTCTTTATATTCCTACCCTAGACAGGGTGTTGCTCCTAGTTCCAGTTTTGGCCTTTTACCTCTGCCTTCCGAGCAGTGACTGTTGCACAGTAGTCAGCAGGTGCCTTAACTTAGTCAACCAGTAGAGTCCCCTACTTCCCTGCTTCTGCTGATGCCTACCAATGCCTAAGATGCTAGTTACCTGTTCCACTCCTCTGCTGTTCCACTCATTCACTGGGACAAGAACATGCTGGACACATTGGAGTGGAAGAGCTTTTATAGTGCTGTTGTAAGGAGGCACTAAGCCTATATCAGATCAACCCTCCCATTACATACCTGTTGTTCAGGGTCTCCTGAATCTACTCAGCCCAAGATTTATCTCCTGAGCTGGTTTCCCCCACACCACCTGTTAGAATTTTAAAGACGAGTTAAGTTCCTAAACACCGCCTTCAAATCTCTTTTCTTCCCACTTACTCTGCTACCTTCAGTATGGAAAGAATTTAAATATACCTTTAAGGTAAAGCTAAGTGCCAGGATGTTACAGAGGAATACTGGAACAGAGGAACCGCTGTGGTGATGAGTGTTTCTGGGCTGTGCAGAGTCATGAGCAGGGAACTAGGGAGTGGATTGCTGAAGCTGTGACCTGGTACACAAGAGTTGGAGTGCCAGGAAGTGTGAGTTGGGTGACAGGAATGGGATTCAGAGCAGCAGAGAGCAAACTAGAGCACCCAGTCTTTGTGCTTGTGCCATTAGAAGAACAAGAAACATGGAGGAAGAATGAGTACTGATCAAGTGCATAGAGATAATGCAGTTTCTGAGAGAGTTACTAGAGCTGTTTGTTAGTGATTATTTCCATTTAATAGTGCTCTCTTGGTCCTGGTCTGTTTTATTAGGATTTTATTTACTTGAAGTGCAGCATGTGAACTGAACTTTACTGTGTAATGAATGCTTACTGGATATAAAACCTCTTTTTACCTGTTTTTTAAAATCTTGCTTTTGTTACTTAAAAGAAACTACTAAAATGATTTTTACTGCACTTCTATACATAAAGACCTTTTTTGGCAGCATAACACTATTCAGCGTTTTAGGGTGAATTTCATAAAAGTGGCTCAATTATAATTTGTATACAGAATACAATATTATAAACCTCTGCCTAAGTATATTAAACATATAAATAGTATCTAGAGGCAAGTTTTAAATCATTATTTTTATTTTCTCTCTTTTCTACTTTTCACTTTTTTATGTCACATGATTCTTTGGTCCAGTAATAAGTAACGCACAGAACACCTGACATCGGCGCATTGTATGGCTGGTAAGTGAGTGCAACAGGATGATCAGAATGGTTCCTGGCATCCTTTGCTGGACTTATTATTTGAGATCTGCACACTGCTTCAAAACTAGAGATTCTCTTTTCTACCAAAATTGGTAAGCTGAGCTAAACCCTCTCAAGTTTTATATTTTAACTGCTGTTTTGTTGTTGCTTGTAGTGGCCATTTTCTTTGCTAAAATAGAGCTGGTAACTCAACCATCTTTCATGATGTTTTTGATTTTTAAAGGATGTTGGAAAGAAACCCCACTTCATGTTGGATTCAAGCTGTTTTTGGCCAGATAGTGACTAGCCAAATATGAAGCCCAAATGCCAGCCTCTCTATGAAAGAATAAGGTTGTGAGAGTTTTACATTTTTATTGTCTTAAAGGACTTCAGCCTGATTCTGAGTCATCACCCCTTTTTTATTGCTTCTTTTTGTATTTTTGTGCGTACTGTTTTTGAAGAACAGTATTATGCATTGATATTTCATTAACAATTATAATTTTCAGAGAATCATATCTCAGTGATTTTAGGCTCTAGAACTGTAAACCTTGGCATGCTCCTCCTCAGTTCTAGGGTCTCTAAAGCCTCCAAATTTCAGAAGAATCAGCTGTGTACTTTGGGAGTAGTGATATGCGAAGCTGGAAGACTTCGCTCCATGGATTAATTTGCAAATTCACCTCATTTCACGAAGTCAATCCACCATGTGAAGTCCAAATTCATAGAAAACTGATAACTCCACAAAATGCAAAGTTGGCAACTCCACCGGGGGAGTTTGGCACAGAGGCAAAGTTTGCAATGTACTATGGGACTGGAGGTAACATGTTGCTGAAACAAGTTGTATGCCACAAGGAGGCTGTCTTCTGTGCAGTGTTCTGCAGACAGAGTAGGAGAGAAGTCTGTGTGTGCTTGTCTGAGGAAAAAAAACTTGTAAAATACATCTCAAAACAGCTTTTTGAATCCAAATGGCTCACAAATTATTTTGGAGGGCCTTGTGCTGCTAGATTTGTGTTTTGCTTTGTTTATTATTTCGGTGATTATTTACTGTAAAGTAGTGGTTTCTATTTTGTCAGTTTGTGAAGCAGTGGATTGGGGGAGGGTAGGTGTACTGTGAAGCAAGGCAGGCCAGAAAGATCCAGAGCCTTTATGTCTAAGCAGGAGATTTGTGTTATATTTTCATTTTCTCACACTTTCTTGTTCATCATTTTTGATCCGTAGTGGGTAATTTCTAATTTTTATTTCTGTGGTTTACTTTGGTGTGCTTTGAGGTGAGCTATCCCTCTGCTAGCCCTTATTTGTAGATATAGTTCTGTTGTATATTTTTGTATGTAATTCTATGTAAATGTAAATGCCACTGTCAGCAAAGGCACATAGAGAAAAGACTGGCTTTTTTTTAAAGGGGTTTGACCTTCCTCTGACCTACAAGGCCAGCCTTGCTTGCAGGAATCTGACAATTTCTTGTCAAAAAAGATACATGATCAAAGAGTATTCTTCCAAGTTAACTGGCCAAGGGAAACTGAAGTAATAAAATCAGCTTATATAATCATACAACTTACAGAATCCTCCTTATAACTAATTAAATAAAGCCAGTTCAAAATCCCAGGATGAGAGAAGTGATTTTCACTGTTATAAACCCTTAAGATCAAAAGGGAAATGGTCTTAGACAAGAGGTGACAGAAAAGGTTCCCAAAGTACACTGCCATTTTTTCTAAGCTCCAAGACTTTAGGAAAGTGCAAGAGTGACACCCTGTGGCCTACAGTAGAAGGGCCAGACTTTATTTATAGAAGGGCCAGTCTTTATTCAGAGACTGGGAGGTAGTCTTCTACATAAACTCTCCAGCACAGACACTCAGGGCCATTTTGCCATTCGGTTTGGACTCTTCTCCTGACCACAAGTGAGAAGCTGTCAGCACAGAGACTGCCTAAAAGCCAAAGGCTGCTACAGAAAGACTGCAATATTTTGTAAACCAGCGATTCTCTGGACTTTGAAATCTTCATACCTCAGATAGATTAGCTAACAGTCTTAATGCATTTCATTGTACATTTTTCCATTTTCTTTTCCTGTATATTATAACCTAAATTAATATAATCTTTTTTAGCTGTACTTGTGTTGATTTAAGTATTTTAGTAAAACATTTGCTTTCCTAAAGAAATTCTGCCTGCGTGAGAGTTCTTATATTGTATGTGTGACTATAGAAGGTTTATTAATAATTTGTGAAAACTGTTATTGCCAGAGGGGCCACCATAAGCAACCAAATTGAGAAAAGGGTCTGTAAGGGATCTGGAAAGATAGAGAGAATACCAGAGTCTTCAAAGATTTTGCATCAGGCTGTTGCATGTCCTGGGGGGAGAAAGTCAGGTTTTTACGCTGCTACAGCGAAGAGAGTGTGATACCTGGGTCTTCCTCCTGTGTGTATTAGCCAAGGAAGGGTTCTGATTTGGCCACAAGACTCAAGACTGGTATTGTGCCCTTATTCAGAGCTAGAGGGATGCCCTGGATCATCATAGCAGAGGTGCAGTTGTGACTTCGGTGAGCATTCTAAAGGATGAGAATGGCATCCCTGTTCCCCCCACCATGGATTGCACTCAAGGGCAGGCATTGTGAGCTCAGTGGCCCTGACCCCCCAAGAATGGGTTCATGACATGCTTAAGTAAAGTATTTTGTTGGTGTCTTTCTGTACCATTTTTGGTAATTGTTTAGTTACATGTTTCTTAAAGTGATGGTGTTCTGTCACTTTGTGTTATACTTAATATTAAATTACCCCTGTTACCCCGTCATTTTATTCCCTGTTCTGTTTAACAACAAAAAAATAACTTTTTTGGTTGTTTTTAGTAGTAGTTTTTCAGGTCACTCTGCTAAGCCCTGATTTCCTAGGGGAGGTGTTGTCTGCTCCTGGTACTTATTTGTACTACAGGCTTTTTTTACATTTCATAATTTTTCATCACAAATCAAGTTACTATTAGTATATACAGTAACAATGACCAGGAAGAGATGCTCTACTAAAGGGAGAGGTGCTGTGGAGGCAGCAAAGAAGTGTTCAAAATCTGTGGTGCAAAATAGTGCTGCAGTTAAAAAAATGATATCTCTGGCAATGTGTTCTGTGGGCTCTGGGGCTGGCAGTAGTGAAGGAGTAGTTGGTGGTGGTGGCATTAGTGTAGCCAAATTTTTCTCTGCCACATCTGTTGCAGCCATGCTGGTGGGAGACGTGGATGGTGACAAGAGAAGCAGCAGTAAACAACCCAGGGGACACGTTTATTGCATAGGTTGCAAGTGATCACAGTAACCCTAACCCTACTGTCCCATAGGATAACACTGTAACTTTAAGAAGTCATAATGCCACCAGTCTTTGGAGTTGAAGGACACTCTAAACATCCAAACAAGGGTCTAATAGTAATACATAATGCCCCTGGAAAAATTAATGGGGTGTACAACACCCAAAAAATCACCTCCCAAATTGACCATGATGCTAAATCCACAATTTAAGTCTGATAATCATCAAAAATGCACCAAATATGCACCTTCTCTTGGACAACAATCATACCATGTTTCAGACAAACTGGACAAAACTTTATGGAGTTATGCCTAAAAAACCCAATAGAAATAATTGGTAGAAGTCATTTTGACCCAGCTTCACTTGTGTGCACCCTAAAGAGAAGTTGCAGGTGAAGTTGCAAGGTGGAATTACCAATGGCGAATTTCTTATTAAATAGAAAAACTTAACAAAATGATCTGCGGAGGTAAATTTGGTGACTTTGCTGAACATTGCTGGTGAATTTAAACTTTGCAACATCTCTATTTGGGAGACATTAAGTGCTGAATTTACATATTTGTGCCCAATTTGCTAGCTAATGTCTTGCTATCAAATAACTTAAAAAACACCTTAGAGATGTACTACAAAACTTAGAGATTTTGTAGATATCATATGGGAATAGGTCCTATGCAGGTTTGGTTAAAAAAGAATAATTCATTTTTAAGTTAATTGTCATTAATTGGTTGTGCATGATCATTAAGAAAAAAATGCTGGGAAAAATAGCTAAAACTACATGGAAACTTTTTTCCATGTTAAAGTTGTACATGAACAAAAAATTTAAGCTAATGTAACTTTTTAAATCCATAAAATTAAAGAGTAAGGGTTAAACAGTAGTGATGGAGGGATACTAAGAGGCACACAGTGTAGTTTGTTATTTAAATAAACTAATTAGTAATTATTGATAATTCATTAAAAATGAAGATGTTTGCAAAGTAATATTTATGATTTTTTAACAATGTCTACTCAAAATATGAATATTTTTAAGATTTGCAGTAAGATGGTTTTCCTATTTTGCATGCACTTTGAAAATCATTAGTAATCTTACAAAATCTACTGAAAATACAACTATTTTTAAGATTTGCAGTAGGACCAGATCTCTGTGGCATGATTCCAAACATTTACTTTGCCCATCAGTCATGAGGGTAAGGGAGTGGAGAGGGTGGGAATTAATGCTTCTATATACCAGTTTTACTATGTTGACCCTATATGTATATGAGGTACCATACATTGATATATTGCCCTGTACCTGTAGACCGCCCCAGATCAATGAAGATAGGGAACATGCTGGTGGGGGGTTAGATGAAGGAACCCTAATAGCACATTTACAAACTTTGTGGGCATTGTGTTTGCAACCCTGCTCATTTATTTCCAGCCTTTGTGAAGTTTGCATTTTGTGTGGTAGCAGCTCTAATAAGTAAACAATAATACCTGACAGGGTGGGCATTATTGGGAAATACTGGACTGCCCAGTGGCATAATGAGTCCCAATGCTACAGCTGGAGGGCCTTATAGCCCCTGGAAGGTCCGGTATTACCCAAAAATGCCCACCCTGGAGGGTATTATTGTGCTTAGAAAATGGCCATCTAAGTAAATTTTTATGAAGTGGCAAAATAAGAGAGGAAATTAGTGTTAAAAATGGATATAAGTATTGGAAAAAATTGTTAATTGAGAAAGTAGTCCATAAGCTGTTCCAGGTCCTGTTGTCCCTCCCTACAGAGCCATTCTGGTGGATTGACACCCCCCCCACTGCACACACTCAAAAATTGCCACCTCAAGAAGGAGTGTGGATAAAAAAAAATTACCCATACCAGCTTTTGGGCATTTTAAAGTTATTTTCCATTTCTTCAAGATTGTGTTTTTTTTTTTCATTGCAGTCACAAGTCAGAAGCAGTGTGTTGAGCTTGCGACCTTTGGCCACAGTGGAGGTGGATAGTGTATCTGCTGTGCAGGAGACTTTCGAGGTACATGATTTTGTTTTAGATTATATGAAGAGAGTGTGGGGGTATTTGCATTGTGTTTTCAGTCATTTGTTTCTTGCTTTTTTTTTAAACTGCACATGCAGGATGAAGCTGATGCAACTGACAGCTTTGTTGTGTTTGCGGTCAGCACACACTGCAAGAATGCAGTCAGAGAGTGCTGCCTTTTTAAAACAAGACAGCTGTTTTCATTCTTCCAACTGAAAAATGATCGGAGTTTGAGTTCTTGTTTATGTTTTATTAAGTGCCAGCTGATACTAAGGGAAAGATCATGGGGGGGGGGACCAGTAGCTCTTGCTAAGCAAGAGAAAAACATGGTGAGGATTTTTAAATTTTATCAGCTGCTTTCAGCCAATGAGAAACCAGACTGGGCAGCATGGTAGAAGGGTATGTTGTGAAGCAGCACTTGGGATGGTACTTAGTTTTTGCTGGGTATCTATTGAAAAATAGATGCCCAGGTTGGAGGTAGTTTTAACCAATCATGTTAGAGAATCCATTCTGGCCATTTTCTAATGTGCATTAATGCAGTTCATTTGCCATAACTCTAGGAAATAGCCACAAGAAATCTGAAATGCAAATAACAAAATAACTTATTTTCTAAGGGGGTCCCTTACTCAAAAAATATCAATTGAAAAAGCAATCTATTTTAAATCCTTGTGTTGTTAAAGACTCACAGGACCCAATGGGTCTTTCAGAGGAAATAAGGAACCTTGACTCTACTGAGAAATCTAGGAGGAATGTAGCTATCCTCTTAGAAACCAAAGCTATTAGGAGTACAGTACTGACTTAACCAAGTCCAGTCTCTGTGCTATATTGTGCACATCCCAGGAACAGGAGTGTGTACAATAACTACACTGGTAAAAACAGGGATATACATTGAAACAGCATCCATTAGAAATGTACAGGATGGGAGGAAAGAAGCATTAAATATTTAGATAGACATGGGAAAGGAACAACTCAGTCTCAGTGTCAGTGTCAGTGGCTCAGCAGGTAGCACACTCACTTCTGAGGCCGGGATATCAGAGGGCTGTGGGTTCAGTTCCCACATCTGGCACTTGGGTTAATATCCCAGTACTGACACTGTAGTCCAGCATGAGAGGGGTGCTGCACTTCTGAGGTGCCATCTTTCAGATGAGACGTTAAACTGAGGTCCCATCTGCCTGGATTGGTGGTAGTTCAGGTGGATGTTAAAGATCCCATGGCACTTCTTGAAAAGAGTAGGGGAAGTTTTTATTAACATCAACAGTAGAACATCAATCCGAAAGTAAAAGGTACAAAATGTACAAAACATGTTACATAATACAAAAATCATAATGAGAAATAAAAAGAGAACAACACTGATACAATACCACAGAATTAAACACTTGTTAAAAAAAAACAAAATGAAAACCAAAAAAAACAAAAATTAAATTAAAACATTGATAATATAAAAAGAAAAAAAACAGAACTGAGAAATCAGCCAGTATCTAACCACTGTATTGCTTTCCATTTTTTATGAAAAGCTGAAGTTGACAATGTACGAATATCCCTGTCCCAAACAACCAATAACCAGTCATGGATTTTCCAAAATAATTGATCGGGGAAATATACAATGATCGTAAGGACCACATACATCGTACTTGCCATATATGATACTTAATGCCTCCTAAAATAAATCTAACAGTATCAGAATTAAATAACCTCCAGTCTGAAGACAAAATTCCAAAAAATAATCAATCTTTTTCAATAATTGGGAATTGAAAATGTGCCCACTTAACATAAAAAAAGACCAACATTGTAGAATATAAGGACATTCAAAAAATAAATGAGACATTGTTTCAATACAAAACTGACAGGTACTGCTTCTTGGACAATATCTCTCCTCCTTGCCCTTATTTTTTAAATTACCCTTGACATTTAACTTCCCATGAACAGTAAGCCAACTGACATCCCACATATAATTCAGAATACTAAGGGAGGTAAGCATTGAAGAAATTTGAAGCACATCTAAGTCCGATACATGTGGAAAAACAGAACTTTCAGAAAAATAAATATCCAATAAAAAATAATACATACCCTTCCACGAGGTATGAGTTATCGAAGAATATGAAACTTGCCATTACTTCAACTTCCCAAAACAAGATTGAAAATACCCTGGAAAAGTATTTATACATGTTTGTTTATGAATAACTCCATCTGTTGACCAACTATCCAACCACCGAGAAATATGGTCCATTATCCAAACTGACCATATTTTAGAGTGACCCATTAAAAGAGGAGAGATATTTTTATACAAAAAAATACTAAAAAAGAATAATATAGGATTTATCATGTTAAGTCCTCCATTTTTAACAGGTAAATATAGTATGTTCCGTTTGATAGGGTTCAACCGACTGCCCCATATAGTTTGGGAAAAGAGACTATGCAGAGCCGTGTTCCTGGAAGTAGGCAATGCATAAACAGCACTTAAATGTAAAAATAGACCAATGAGGAATGTCCTAACCATATAAATCCTCTTTTTCTTAAACATTTTCCACTTGTTCCAAGTGGCTATTTTCCACTTTCCAGTTTGAATAAGTCTATCCCAATTATATGTCGCAGTATCCTCTCCGCAAAAAAATTAAATTCCTAAAATTTTGAAAACCTGAGATGTAACAGGAATCCCCAAAAGTTTAGAATGAGTAAAATTACAAGTGCCAAAGAAACTACACTTACTTTTTGATAAGTTAAATGCTGCTCCAGTACCCTTTGTATAAGCTACTGTCAAACTTTCCGTAGCTACTCAAGAAGGAACATCTGCTAAAAAAAAAAATAAATCATCAGCATAAGCAATGACTTTGATTTCTGTGTCTTCAGATCCTAAAGAGAGACCTCTAATATTGTCTGAAGCATAAATAGCAGAAAGTAGCGGTTCTAGAGATATAATATATAAAATGGGGCTTAAAGGGCACCCTTGCCTCACACCCTTACTACACTTCTGTTTAGAACCCAACCAGCCATTGACATAAGGGATAACTTCTGCGTGAAAATAATAGTGTTGCAACCATGTAACAAAAGTAGACAGAAATCCCATCTTTGTCATCTTTGTCATACAAGTCCAAAGATACAGGTGAGACACATTATCAAACGCTTTTGTCTGATCTAAAGTAACACAAATTCCTGCCATTTCCTCTCTAGTACCCCTTTCTATAATCTCCCTTATAAGGATGAGGGCATCAGTGATGGTGCAACCGGGTACAGAGCAAAATTGCGTAGAATGGATAATAGTTTGTAAAAGACACGAAATCCGCAAACTCAAAATTTTAGTGAGAATTTTGCAATCCGAATTTAAAAGAGTAATCGGGCGCCAATTATGCAAACATTCCCTATCTCCCGATTTGTACAAAAAGATCAAAAGCCCTTCATTCATGCTAGCCAGAAAAAAAAATGTGAAAGGCTACTATTAAACACATCAATAAGCTGATTATCCAAAACTTCAGTAATAAAACTATAAAGTTCATTTGGAAGCCCTTCTTTACCGGGGGCTTTTCCTTTACAAAGATTTTGAATAACTACATACAATTCAGTTAATGAAACAGGTGCCAAAAGGGAAATTAAAAATTTATCAGGCACTTGTGGTAAAGAACTAAACTTAAGCCACTCAGAGATTGAATCTTGCATGACATTAAAGTCTTCCCAAAATAAAGAGTGGACATGAGCATCAATAACCTGGAAAAGATCAGATTAGGAAGTAACTGTACTACCATCTGAATTGAGTAAGTGAAGCATATCCTTCTTTTTCTGAAGTACCATATTATGCTCATATGGGTTCATACATGCCGAGGAACCATGGGTATTAAATTTATGTTCCCTTTCTAATTGAATCTGTTTAGAATTGTGAAGCTGTGCCAATTGAACTTTCGCCAAATTTAAATCAGGAGCAGCAACTTCAATACCCATATTAATTTGTGAATAATAATACCTCAATAAGTCCTGAAGATGTCTTTGGGTGTTTTTACATGAAGCTCCTAACAAACGTCCGATATGTAGAAAGTACTGTTTAAAACTAAGTTTTGAATCTTCCCACCAATCCTGAGATTGATCATATAGAAAAAATACCGACAGACGGGCCCTTAAAACATCCATAAAACCCTCTACTACTTCTGGAATATCCAAAAGAGATAAATTAAGTTTCCAATACCCAGGTCCTTTGGAGGTATTTTTATAGGCGGAAAGGGAAAAACACAAAAGTCCATGATCTGATGAAGCTATTAATTTGACTTGGGGGGCAAAGAACTGAAGGGAAGATGAAATAAACCAATAATCAATTCTAGTTTTCTATTACCCTGTATGTAAGTGAAGGAGGGAGTAGTCTCAAAAATATCACGCAGTCCTGAAACTAATAGCAAGTTATTCAAACAATGCATATCACAGTATACCTTAGAGGTAGCAGAATTAGCAGGTTTATGGGAAATATTAAAGTCCCCACCAAATAAAACATTTTTGCTAGTAAACAGATAGAGTCTAAGAAGATGTAACAGTTGAATGCGATCCCATTTGTTTTGAGGAGCATAAATATTAATTAACCTAAACTGGACATCATCAATAAGGACATCCAATAACAAAACTCTACCAGGGGCAATATGAATTTCATCCATGATTTTAAATTTGTGGGATGTAAAGCAAATTCCCACTCCAGAACATATATCCGTTCCCCCAGACCAAAACAAGGCCCCCAACCCCACAAATCAGTTGCAGTGATAAAATCTTTAGTATACAGTCTAGTGTTCTGAAAAAAAATAATATCGTAAAGTAAATCTGAAAAAAGGGCGAAAGTTATTCTTTTTTTATACAAGGATCGAATACTATTAGCATTCAGACTGGCTAAGGAAATATCATAGCCATGATCCATAAGACCAGAAGTAAATCAAGTATTGGGATGCAGTTTTCTATTACTTTTACGTAATCCAACTCTGGTAATCTTTTTTGTTTTACCTTTCATCCCCACCTTAGGCTCTATTACTGAATCATGGTCAGAAGTGGTTTCTACTTAGGAAGAATTCTGAGAGGCCGTATCAGAATTATGGTCCTCAGGTCCAATGGAGTCCAAAATTCTGTATTTATTTGAAACCAACACAGGTTCCGGAGATTGTGCCCAATCCAACACTGGGGTACTTGGAACACTAGTCCCCTCAGGAGGAAAAGAGACAGTTCCAGCCGACTCAATCATAACCTGAGAAGGAACTACCGGCTTGCTGGTTAAAATCTTTGCAGAATCACCATCGGAGGGACGCCTGTAAATGGGATGACCAGGTGACCTGATTAGTGTAGGTGATAGGTTGGGGGGGAGCTTGTTTAGACTGTTTAGAAGGAACAGTAGAAGGTTTTGTAGCTAGACCTGCTGAATAAGATTTAGGACCCATAGAAGTATCAGGTGAAACACCAGCCAATAAATTCCTAGCTGCTTTAAAAATGATTAAATCCTGTAAAGCATAATCTGATTCTTCAGTATTATGAGCAGCCCACGGACAGTCAGAAAACACATGCCCCACCTCTTCACAGAAATTACATTTTACAGAGTTCTCACATTGGTAACCCAAATATCCAACTTCCCCACATTGAATCTTTTCACAGGCAGTACTAATATGCCAAGGAGAACCACATTTGTAACATCACCTGGGTTGACCAGGATAAAACAAGAAACCCTTATCCCGGCCAATAAAGAAGCAATTCAGAAGATGGACAAATTCATTTTGAACACTACAAAGCTTCAATTTAATCTTCCAACCCCATTCCAAAACCCCTCACCATCCAAAATGGGATCAGGTGTACCGTGGACATCACAACGTTTTCCCAACCAATAAAGAATATCTGCCAGATTTACTCCCTCATTACGAAACAAAACAGTTACAACCCGAAAAGGTTGTTTCGTTAAAGGAATGACCTGAAAATGAGACCACAAAGGATTAGTTTTTAATGATGCATATTTTAACCAAAAAGTGTCTAAATTAGCAGGAGTCCTGAAACTGATGTCAAAAGAATGTTCACCAGGAGCATGAATGAGAGCATAGATGTCAGTAGGCATGAAGCCCAAAGATTGTTTTATCAATACCTTGCCCACATAGAACCTATCCAGTAATTTCTCCATGCCACCCAAATAACGTAGGCGAATTGCATTCCTATGTTTAGCCTGTTCCAAAGGTTTAGCAAATAATTCAGCAAAAGATGTTTTCAGTACATCAGGAGTTGTACCCGGAGAAACAATCGGAGTATCTGACTCTAGATTAACAACAGTAGGAGCAACATTCGCTGAGAAAGAAACTGAAACAGTACTACCTGATGCAACAGGTTGTAAAACTGTAGACTCTCTAAGGTCTTGGTACTTGGTACTTGGTACTTGGTAGATAGGACATAAGAAGGCCAAAGCCCATCGAGAATGTCCTCCACACAGTGTGGATCATTGGTAGATTATAGTCTCTCAATAAGCCAATTATCGATTATAATTTTAAACGTATAAATATTCGTGCAGTCCACAATTTCCTGAGGTAAGGAATTCCATATATTCGGGGCTCTAATGGTAAAGAAATGTTGCCTTTTGCTTGTTCTTGTTGTCTGAATTTCTATTTGTTTGTTGTGTATTCTGGGTACCATTTTTCTAGATGCAAAGGCTAAGCCACATGAACTCATCAATGTGGCTGATTTTTGAATTTTAAATAGCTGAAGGAGATCTCCCCTTAATCTTCTGAATTCCAGCGAATATAACTTTGTTTTATGCAGTCTAGTTTCGTAATTATAACCAGAGAGATGAGGTATGATCTTAGTAGCCCTTTTTTGAACTTTTTCAATTCTTAAAATGTCCTTAGCCAGATAGGGACTCCACAATGGTGAACCGTAATCTAAATAGGGTCTAACATGAGTTTTATATAGAGCCATGATACATTCCTCAGATTTAAGAGTAAAAGTATTGTTGATCCTGCGTAAGAGGGCATTGGCCTGATTTGCTACCTTGTTATAATGATTTGAGAAAGATAATCTGTTATCTACCAGTATACCCAGATCTTTTTCAACAAGAGATTCCCTGAGTTTTATATTGTTAAGGCGGTATGTCTGTTTTAGATTTTTTTTGCCAAAGTGTAATACTGAACATTTGGACACATTGAATTGCATTTTATTGGTTGTCGCCCATAATTCAATTTTTTTAAGATCGTTTGTAAGGGAAATCCGGTTAATTTCGCTATCAACTCGTCCACCCAATTTAGTATCGTCTGCAAATTTTGATAAGGTATTATGTGATGAAATAATGAGATCGCTAATGAAAATACTAAATAATGTGGGGCCCAACACTGAACCCTGAGGGACGCCACTTAACACTGATTTCTCTTCTGATAGTTCCCCATTAACTCTGACTATTTGAGTTCTATTATAGAGCCAATTATTAACCCAAGATACAATACCATAAGAGAAGCCTAGTGTTATTAATTTATTTATTAATATGAAATGTGAAACCTTGTCGAGCATGTACTGTAGTCAAGCAAAATAACATCCACGGTATGTTTGAATCGAGATTACTACTTACTAGGTTATAAAAGCTAACAAGTTAGTTGTGCAGGAATGTCCAGATTTGAAACCATGTTGTGAAGTATCTACTAAATTCAGTGCCATCATCTCCTCTTCAATTAACTGTTTAATATGTTTTCTAATAATTTACATGATATGGAAGTAAGGCTGATTGGTCTATAATTTTCAGCCTTATGGTGCACCCCTTTTTTAAAGATAGGTGTAACAATAGCTCTTTTCCAGTCTAGGGGGACATTAGCTTCTTTAAGTGATTTCTTAAAGATGATGGTAAGGGGGACAGCAATATTAACATATGTTCCCATGAGAAATTTGGAAGTGATATTATCAGGACCAGGACTTCTTGTTGGCTTCAAAGTTTTTAGGAGTTTAAGGGTATCAGAAATAGTAATAGTATAACCAGAATGTATCTTCGTCTTGATAGATGTTATGGGTTCCATATCTTGTTCAAAGACAGAACAAAAATATTCATTAAACTCAGATGCAGTTGCCTTATCGGAAAGAATAGTTATGTTATCTATGATTAATGGACCTATTTTTTTTGTGTCACCCTTTTTATTATTTAAGTATGAATGCAGACTTTTGTATGAATCCCTAGTGTGGGCAATTCTGAACTCCAGATTCCATTTAGAGAGGATGATTGATGTTTTTAATTCCTTGAGTGATTTCCTGTACTTGGTTAGTATTTCTTCAGATTGTTCAGGTTTGCATTTTTTTAGGTTTTTGAATAATTTACGTTTGTGAATGCTAAGTTTTTTAATTTTGTTGTTATACCAGGCCGGAACCTTGCCTTTGTTATTATATTTCTTTCTTTCTGGTACATAATGTTTTTCTAAACTATGTACTATTTCTTTAAAACTGCTCCAGGCATCATTAACATTAAGAGATGAAAATAATGGGTCCCATGATATATCTGCAAGATGTTCGTTGATTCTTGAAAAATTAGCCTTCTCGTATTGTTTAATCATTTGGTTGTTTGTGGAGTTTTTATGGGTCAAAAGAATGGAGAATTGAATTCTCATATGATCGCTGTTGCCCAGAGGGTCTAGAACTTGTAAATTAGATATAGAGGCATTCATGTTAGTCATTACTAGGTCTAGAATGTTGTTCCACTGGTGGGTTCCTAACTTGTTGGGTAAGACCAAGGTCGGTAGTAATTGAAAGTAACTGTAAATCATACTGATTGAGTCCAGAGAGTGTATCCAATTTATTGTTGGGAGATTAAAGTCCCCCAAAATAATTACTAATCCCTTATCAGCCATTGAAGTGATTTCTGAAGATAATTGGTCAAGATATGCAATGTCAGAAGAGGGAGGGCGGTAACAGTTGCCTACCACAATCTGGGGGTGTCCTCTCGGTTGTAAATAAACCCAGATACTTTCTGTTAATGTAGGTAAGGGGGATTCGAAAGATGGAATATTGTCAGTCACATAGAGACTCACTCCTCCACCTTTTTTTTCATTGGATCTGTTTTTATAGTAGAGTTTAAACCCTGGGATGTTCATTATCCATTCTTTATCTGAATTTCCCCAAGTTTCAGTAATGGCAACTAGTCCAATATTAGATTCATGGATCATCGTCTCTAATTCTGCCATTTTAGTTTTATTCAGTGCTCTGGCATTAAAGGATAAAACATTCAGCTTGTATATAGTATTAAGAGATGGCTCCTTGGGCCTGATCTCCCCCTTAGGCTTTAGTTTAAATGTCTATTAATGAATGACAAAAACTGGTGACCAAGAAGAGAACTGCCCCTTCGGCTGAGGTGCAGACCATCCCAGCAGAAGAGGGAAGGATTGTCATTAAAATCCTCCCAATGTGTAAGACAGGCTATATCTTGCCTAAGACACCATTTCTGGAGCCATTCATTTAATGTTTTAATTTTTGTTTGAATAAAATATGAGGCTCGAGGTACTGGGAGAATTTCAGATATGCCGATTTTACATCCACTTTCATTTAATAGGTTACAGATAGCAACTATGTCCTGTTTCAGTTGTTGTAGAGGAATTTTGGTGATATCATTAGTCCCAGCATGAATAATAACTAATGGATTATTACCTGCAGCTTGTAAGATAGTCTTAGTCATAGCAGTTGTGTCCGAGACTCTAGCCCCTCTATAACTTGAGCAAGTCCTGTTTACTTTATCAGGGTTACATACAATCCAATCTATGAATTTTACCATAGAATCACCCAATACAAAAACCTGCGTGGGAGCATCTTTATGCGGTGGGGGGGTATCAACCTGAGTGATTATTGGTTCCTGCCTCTGGTTGCAGCTGATGTCTTCAGCTGGAAGAGAGGTTAATGCTCATAAGAGTTATGCAACATCACTAAAGGAGAGATGTTAATCCTTGTGACTGTAAATCAGTTCTTTTATTCAATTTTGAAGGTGGAATAATGGACCAGGTAGTAACATCAGGAAATGATGATAATTCTGAAGGAAGTGGAACACTCAGGGTTGAAGCAATCTTATGTACTTCATTATGTATGGTGTCTGATGTTAATATACTCTGGGGGGTTAAAGCAGTCTCATGTGCCTCACTGCATGGAGAGTTTATTTTTAATACAGCCTGAGATACATTGCCGTGGGGTGAAGTTAAATTGTTAGCATCTAACAAGAGGGACATATGATCAATATACTCCTCTAGTGCTTCTATTTCTGGGTCAACTGCATACTGGGTAGTATCGGAGGTTGTCTCCACTTTATTAAGAAGTCGAGCAACCTCCTCCTGTAAAGATTTTACCAGTATGCACCTGTCACAGGTGTAATTGGCACATTGTTTGCCAATTGCATACATCTGACAGGAGCTACAATATTTATTGGCTCTTTTCATTGTGTTACCGAGTGGTTCAGACACTAGATAATAATTAGAACAACAGTACACAGTACCTTAGGCTCTCCTTATAAGTGAGACCAATCAGAATATTGTTAAACCGTCGTCCTGAAGTCCCCGATGGACACGATAGACACGCGCTACGACTCGCGCGTGTCTCTGCGCACGTCTCCATGCACGGCCCCACGCATGCTCACCCCCGCTCACTATTGTGGTTGTTTTATCTCGCAGAACCGGAAGTACGTCACCGCGCAACTTCCGGTTTCGCGCTAGTGCACAATAGCCTGAAAGAATGTTAAAAAACTAGTCTGAAGCCCTTAAATCAGTTAAAAATGAGTGGAGAGTGTTTCCCCTGCAAGTAGCTTCACAGGAATTAATGTGGGAAGATGTTACAGTGGAGGGCAGAACTCCTAAGGTCCTCCTGTATCCCACACTGCCTCTGGCTACTCTAACCAGGAAGTGCTCCCACCTTTACTGATGCACACAAAATAGGCACAGAAAACTAGTTGATTACACACAGTTTAAAACACATTCAATGTTCAATCAGGTATATTATAGCAGCACACACTCTCAGTAAATGGCAGAGTGTTATCTGCTGCCCGCTCGCTATTGTGGTTGTTTTATCTCGCAGAACTGGAAGTACGTCACCGCGCAACTTCTGGTTTCGCGCTAGTGCTCAATAGCCTGAAAGAATGTTAAAAAACTAGTCTGAAGCCCTTAAATCAGTTAAAAATGAGTGGAGAGTGTTTCCCCTGCAAGTAGCTTCACAGGAATTAATGTGGGAAGATGTTACAGTGGAGGTCCAATGCTTGTTTACCAGGAAGAGTTTCCATTGCAGTCTGAGGCCCTTTGGAGTGTGCCACTATATCATGAGGCTTGGTGGGGTCAGCAACCCAAGAACCATCAGTATGCCTCGTCCAGCCCACCTTGGAAAGAGCCAATTCTGGGGACCACTGCTCATTCTGTCTCTGGTCGGCCGAAGCAGCGTCTTGTGTATCCTGCAAAATAGTTTCCGTCGCATGAGGAACTACGTCATCACAAAGGCCAGCACCTAGCTTGAAAGTCCTATGGAGAGATTCAGGAGATACTCCCAACAAACGATTCCTCTTTTTTTCCAGTAAATCAGCTTTTGCAGAGGTAAGGACTCATTCTGTTTGTAACAATTGAGCTTTTAGTTGCTCCCTTTGCCGTGCCATTGCTTCCACTTCAGCGTCTTCACTCTCGGCAACCATATGGTCCAATTGAGGAGAAGTATTACTAGTAACAGGTGCCGAAGCAGGCTTTGTTTGCTGACTAGCATGTGCAGTAAGAACCTCTGCAAGACCGTCCTGCAGCAGACCTCCATCTTCCTCCACTGCCGACAGCATACTGTCGTCTTCCATCGTCGTGACGTGTGGGATAATGCCCCCTTCCAGAGCAGGGGAATTTCCCCGGTGTCCTGGCCAAATTTTCCTCATTCACTAAAAATACCAGCAACAGCTTAATCTGGTTCAAGGTCAGTTGGCATTCATCTGTATCCCCCTCCCCCGGGTTGTGCCTGAAAATAGGCAGGATTTGTCTAGTGCACTTACCCGGTCAACAAAAACTAAATAAAATAAATAAAAATAAATAAATAAACTGATATGCTCCAGAATAGATAATGGAAATAAGTGTCAAAAGAATCAGTATCTTGAGGATTTTGTAAAATTCCTTACCCCATTCCTGAATAAGATCAAGCACAGTTCCAAGAGGGAGTTGGTTAACATCCCTTTATTGGGATGAGCGGGGTGTCATTGCTGGGTGGGGGGACCATTAGACTACCAGGGAAAATATTTTATATTTCTTTGAAACGGGGGTCAAATACATGCTGGGGTTGGGGGGACCACTAGACTGCCAGGGAAATAATTTAATAGGGGGATACAGGGGATTGGGAATCGTGCTTTGGGGGGTACCACCGCTGCATTACCGTCGGCTTTTTCTCAGCGGTATTCAGTGCCGTGCTACAGGTCACGCTAATGCCTGTAGCGCGGCGCTATACTGTTGAATATGCAGGTGCACTGGCATTCAGGGCCCTTCCCCTCAGTCCCTCCCCTGCATACATTATACTTTAGCATCGGCGCTAACACCAAGTGCCGGCGTTAAATGTCCTTTTGAATATTGCTGTTGGGCACAAATTCAGCGCTATTCCAAAGCAACAGATTTGAGCCCGGTGCTAAGCTTTAAATAGCTGGCCCTTAGTCTCTTGTGATACTCACAAGATTAAGCCAAATAGAAGCTGCGTCTGTACTATTCCTAGAAACATGAACATTGGGAATAAAATTTATAAAGAGACAAGTGTGGGATAATGTGAATATCTAAAGAATGTATGATATCTCAATAGTTATGACCAAACCCCCTAAAGAATGCAAACTGGTCAAAGTTATGAAAAGTGGTAAACAAGTGACAGCTAAAGGGAAGGTCCCCTCAGCCTTTTATTCTGTTTACCTGTGTAGTTTGTAGGCATAAACAATGATTGCTTCTATTGCACCCTCCTAATTTCGTCAGGATTTAAATGTAAATGAAAGTACTTAAGTCTGGTGTGAAAACCTGCTTGACTCCACTGCAATGGTCATGACCCGACTCATGTAAGGCATCCTAGAATTGTTTGATCTTTTAGTGCTAAAGCCTGTAGTAGTTATACTATATTAGTCAGTGCTGTTGCTGTCCTCTACGGTCCCTATGTTCTTGTCTTATGCTGGCCATGAAACTTTTCAAGGCATAGTAAGTGTCATGCTGTTTTCTGTAGTTTAAAGTGTATCTGATTTACAAAAAAAAAATGCTTTTAGAGAATACAGTGACTTCACAAGACATGGTGGTGTGTGCTGGTATGCATTGGGTCATGACCTTTGCAGTGGAGACACACAGGTTTTCACCAGGGCAAAACAGAGTAAAGCAACCTCATTTATATTTCAATTAAGATGAAATTAGGGGGATGCAAGCAAGGAAATCACTGTTCATTCCTACAAACTACACAAGTATACAGAACATAGGTTGAGGGGACTCTCCCTTTAAGGAAAATTCATATAAACAACAAAAAAAGATAACTGACTACATAATTTTAACCTACAAACACAGGTAGATATTATATCAAATGAAGAAAATACATCCAAAGTATAGATTTATGTATGGAAAACATTAAAGGCTCTAATTAACATTAATATTATTCTAGAAAGTTTAGTCTCAGAGGACGAGGATTCCCATATTGTGGGGAAAGCAGATCATGTAATCAGAATTTCAACATGGACTAGATTTTCTGCATGAATATGCCATTATTTTGTTGCAGGAGACTTAATTGGTTGAATTACAGTTAGATTTTATAAATGGCTTTTCTCAGGATTTTGCCCCTGCAAAAAAGGAAAATAGATTCAGAAGGCCTAAAGGTGGCTGATTAACCAATAAAGCATGACAGGGCATGTGTTATTGTGTAATAACATCACGTCTTGGGTGGTTGAAGCATGGTGCCACAGGCCAAGTGCACTCAACACCCAAAAAGTGATGTTATTACACAATAACACACACCTTGGAGTGCCTCATTGCTATTATACAATGGCTCATTTGTTAAAAATAATAAAAAAGGAGAAAAACTGTTTTTAAATGCGCTTAAGCTTTTTTTATGGATAGGGTTACTTATAAATAAAAAAGTCCCTTGTTGCTATTGCTGGCCAGTAGGTGGTATTTCATGTTTCCCTCTGTGTTGACTTTTGGTCCCCTCTCTGTCCATCTTTCTTTTGTGTACTCCTGCAGAGAACTGGAAAGCCTGTATCTTTCTCTCTCTTTCTCTCTCTAAGTCTTTGTTGTGTGATCACTGCTTCTTTTCTTGGGTCAAGGCCACATTTACCTTGTGAAATTATGAAAGCACCGTTGGGTAAGTCAGCACAGCATGGAGCTTTATGGCAGGCTGTTTGGGACAGCAGTGATGGGGGGGCGTTATGTGGCTGATGCCACTTGCACCAGTGGTATTATTAACTGTGCTACATGCTCTGGGACTGGAAAATGGAGTGTCCCCCTTGCCAGACTGCTGTTACCATTCGATATGCCTTGCATTTTTAAACTGGGACACTAAGCAGTACAGTCGTTTGTAACAGCCACCAAGTTGATCCACGAGTGGAGTTTGGTGCCATGGTGCGCATGCACTGGCTTGATCGCAGCAGCGAGAGAGGAGAAAGTCATTTTCAGTTATGGCTTTTTTTTTAAGTTTACTGTAAATATCACAGTTGTGTATTGTGTCTGGGGCACATAGGACACTGCTGGGTGTCATGTTTTTGCATTCTATGTGTGGATTTTGACATTTTGAAAATGGTCTTTCTCAGTGGGGGAATGTGAAGCCCTGTCGACTTCGCAGTAGTCCAGGAGGGAGGAATATCTTTTATTGTAGTGTGGTCATCTTTCTGCCTCCCCTAGATACAGTGATGTTATTGTCTAATAGCATAACTGTGTCTGTGGGTCAGCAGCCAATCAGGTTGCTAGAATTTTTCTTGCCATTGTATAATTATTTTTATTGTAACACACTTTAATATTACTTGCAAGAAACTAGACCTTGGAACTCCAACTCTCTTTGGTAAATTCTAAAAACAACCAGCCTTGCTTCAGCATTACTAATATGCACAACCCCCCCCCCCCACAAACACTACTAACTCAATGAAAGTGGTAAAACAATTTGAGAAAATGCCTATGTTATAAGTAACTATCCAGATATCCCACTATTGATAGCAGGAGTTTACAACAGCAGAATCAAAAGAAAATGAGCCAAAGACACAAAGATGTCCAAGCAGGTAGCAAAGGCAGTGGGGAAGGCCAGTGGGGTGTTGGGTTGTATCGGATGGGGTAATATATCACAAGCTGAAGAAGGCACATACTGGTCCCACTGTACAAAACACTGGTGAGGCCTCATCTGGAGTACACAGTACAGTTCTGGAGGCTGCACCTTTGTAAGGACAATGACAGGGTGGAGATGGTGCAGAGGAGATCGACTAAGATGGTACAGGTTTTACAGCATAAGTCATATGAGGAAAGGCTGAAGGACCTCAATATGTGTACACTGGAGGAATGGAGGAAACAGGGAATATGACTGAGATATTCAAGTACCTCAAGGGCATAAATAAGGTGAGAGGGGAAAACATCTTCTAGTGTAAAAAGAGTACTAGAACATGAGATTGGACGGGGGCTGTATAAAGGGAAACGGGAGAAAGTTCTATTTCACTGAGAGGGTAGTGGATGCACAGAATGTACTGCCCCAGGAAGTGGTGCGAGCATGCACTGTGGTGGGATTTAAACATGCATGGGATAGGAATAAGGGAACCATAGCGATGGGAAGGAATAGCTAAGCCAATGGCCAACTAGGGTCACAGGCTGCTAGCACAGCTAGGGTAAATGGGTAGACTGGATGGGCCTGCAGGTCCTTTTCTGCCATCAACATCTATGTTTCTATGTTTCTAGATAGAAACATAGAAACATAGAATCTGTTGACAGATAAGGACCATACAACCCACCTGGTTTGCCCATTTCCCTACTTGGTTTGGCAATCCCTACTCTTATACGGACTATATATATGGTCTATTGATGACAATATAAAGATATCGTTATGAGAATGTATGGACAGCAAAGTAAATTCAATGGGTAAAAAGCTCATTGAACTAGCGACAGAATATAATTTGAGAATTCTGAATGGCCAGGGAAAGGTGGATGAAAAAGCGAAAGTTACATTCCATCATGAAAGTAGTGTAAAAGATTTATGCATAATTGATATAGTTCATTACCAGTTAATTAAGGATATAAGGGTAGTAATAAGGGAAGAAAGTGATCACCTGGGAACATAGACATTGTCGGCAGAAAAGGATCCCTTGACTCACCAGTCTGCCCAGAAGTTCCCTGCCTAATCTAGCTCCACAGACCCTAATTGGTCTTTGGCAACCCTCCCTCATTCCTATCTATTTTTTTAATATAACACTATGTCTATCCCACACATGTTTAAAGCCCCCCACTATTTGTGCCCCCGCCACCTCTGTTTGCAGTCTGTTCCAGGCATCTACCACCCTTTAAGTGAAGAAATGTCTCCTCACATCTCTCTTAAACTCACCGCCTACCAGCTTCATCTTATGACCCCTGGTCCTGGTGGGTTTTTTACTCATTTGAAAGACTCCCTTTTTGCACCCCATTTACCACTGTGAGGTACTTGTAGGTCTCTATCATGTCACCTCTTACCCTCCTCTCTTCCAGGGTGTACCATGTTCAGATCCCCTCAGTCTCTCCTCATAGGGCTTCTCATGCAACACCTGCATCATTTTAGTTGCCCTCATCTGGACTGCCTCCACCCTGTCTACCTGTCTATATCCTTTCTGAGATGCAGCCTCCAAAACTGAACAAAGTACTCCAGGTGGAGTCTCACCAGCAAGCAATACAGTGGCAACTCCACGTCCCTCCTTCTACTGGAGATACCTCTCCCTATGCATCTCAGCATCCCAAAAGCCCTACTCTACTTTGTAACACTCCCCTATCACTTTGTGATAATCAGATATGAGAACACCAAGGTCATTTTCCTGCTTAGTGACTGTAAGAACTCCCTCCATCTTATACTTAGCTCCTGGGTTCCTGTACCCTGGAAGAATGATTCTGCACTTTTTGTTATCAAACACCAACTGCCACGTTCTTGACCACTCCTCGAGTCACCCTGCACATTCTCTCCACCATCTCCTGAGTGCTCACCCTATTGCAAATTTTGGTATCATCTGTGAAAAGGCCTACCTTCCCTTTCAATTCTTCTGCAATGTCACTTATGAAGATATTAAAGAGGACTGGTATGAGCACTGAGCCCTCTGACACTCCGCTGATCAATCTCCAATTGTTAGAGTGAGTGCTGTTTACCACCACCTTCTGTCTTATATTTGTTAACCAATTTCTAACCCATTTCACCACTCTGGTTCTTAGACTAGTACTACGTGAAAACAGCCCTAGAACAATGGCGATGGCAAAAACAGCGATGGAAAATCAGCGCAAATGAAAATAGCGAGCAGCAATAATAGCAACTGGTACCAACGGCGAAACTGTCAAGAAATGAACAAAAGCCACCACACACCACTACCAGCAGAGGGAGGCTAATGGAACTGGGGGGAGGAGTCAGAAGGGGGGTAGATTTAGCAAACTGACTCCGGAGGGGGGAGCAACTCAGGGAGCGGGAGACAGTAGGAAGGGGGGGCACATTTATTTAATTGATTTCAAAAGATTGTTGCTCAGGATACGGTATACTGAAACACAGATCAATTAGTCAAAAACAAGTATGGCACAAGGTAGCTGCACCTTACCAGGGTAACAAATAGGAGTCATTTCAAACTGCAGCCACAAAAGCAGAAAGGTCAGCACTCCACACATCGTTACTTGTTATCGCAAAATAGCTTTATTCTAAATCAGGCAGCTTTAAAAAAACAGGCTTGAGTTCATTCATTAACTTGTATATTCCAAAAAGATGCGGACAATCAAGTGGCAGTACATATTTGTAAATGTCAATCACCCATGATCCAACATATAGCCGAGCCATTCACACCACATGAATATGCAATATGCAAGTTGATGAATGAACTCGAGATTGTTTTTTAAAGTTGTTTGTTTTGGAATAAAGTTATTTTGCAATATCAAGTAACAGTGTGGAGTGCTGACCTTTCTGTTTTTGTGGCTGCAGTTTGAAGTGACTTCTATTTGTTACCCTGGTAAGGTGTACCTACCTTATGCCATACTTGTTTTTGACTTATTGATTGGTCTTTCAGTATATTGTATCCTGAATGACAACCTTTCCGTGTTTTATTTATTTAATTGACTCAGGGGGTACAAGTCTGGGAGGGGGACAACAGGGGAACATCGCTAGTTTCTGTGGAGGGCTTTGCCCTCCCCCATACAGGGAGCTTCACCCACTGCACCTCCCACTTGAAATATAACTATCCACCATGTCACACACATCAGGAGGACAGCAGTACAACTGACAGACAGTTCCCAAATGACTTGCATTGTACTTACCCATTCGCTGTTTTCCCTGGCGCTTTTCTTCCCTCAGTGTTTTTCACGCACTCAGATTCCCTCACTATTTTCACCTGACAAGGTTTACACCTAGACTGCTCAGTTTCTTTATTAGCCTCCTGTGCAGCACAGTGTTGAACCCTTCCTAAAGTCCAGATAGGCCATGTACATTGCCCTCCCCTGATTGTTTTGGGTCACCCAGTCAAAGAAATCTATCAGATTTATTTGTCATGACCTCCCCCCACCTGTGAATCCATGCTGTCTGTGGTCTTGCAGCTCATTGGATTCAATATACTCTACCAGCCTTTCCTTAAGCAGGTTTTCCATTAATTTTCCCACCATAGAACTAGGACTGATTGGCCTATAGTTGCTAGACTTCTCCCTGCTGCCAGTCTCCTATACAGCAGAGGGACTACATCAGCTCTCCTCCACGCCTCTGGAACCACACCTGTTTCCAGTGATCTGTTAAATAAGGCTGTCGGTGAGGCATCTAGCACCTCCCTGTGCTCTTTTAGAACTCTTGGGGATATTCTTTTCAGTCCCATAGCCTTGTCCACCTTCAGAGCTGCAGTATCTTCTGGACTGTTTCCTCTGAAAATGGACACACAAACATATAAGATTGCCAGCAGATACATGACATTTAGTCTATCTAGTCTGCTCAAGTGTGCAGCATGCTGTCTTGTTCAACTGCAGCTGCCCACCCCATGTTTATTTATGCTGCCTGGACTTGTGTCCACCCCGTCCCCCATTCCTACCACTCCCTGGTGCTCCGTCCCCCCTCCTTCCACTGTCAAGACTGAGCAGAAGTACTATTGTTATGCCTGGGTTTTCCCCCCTGTCATTTCACATACACCTCACACTGTATTCCTGCTCTGTTGTACTGTGATACTGCTATTTTCCACTAATATTGTAGATTTGGGCACCGATCATATAAGCATGGGTGCTAGGAATGTGCTTTGCTGCTAAGATATGCTAATATTGATCATGCATGATTCATTATACCTCACTATAATACATTTATCTAGATTAGTTTGTCTTTCATAGCTATTCCATATACAATCTACCTAATTACTGATATGATGACTCTGAGGGATCATCACTGATTACTGTATACTTATATTCTCATATAATTATATGTAGTGTGTGTTTTACACTCAGGCAGATATGCCACATGTAATAGAACCCTGTCAGCAGTTCTCTTTGTCTAAGCAAGCTGACAGAGAGAGAAAGCTTTTGTTATGTCTTTGTCTTATATTGTACGTAAGCAAGAAATGCCACATGTAGTTTGAACCAGCCAGCATTTCTTTTGTCTAAGCTATAATGCTAATGGAAGCATATTCTGTCTCATATGGTACTCATTAGTAATCCTGCCTCCTAATTCATTATCCAATGGAGAATGACTAAGGAACAATACATATTGTTTTTCATATCTGTAACTATGTGGTAATCTCTGTTGCTATGCTGTTATCTGTAGTATATAGTTGTTTCCAACCTACTGTAGCTTCTCGAGATGATTAGAAGTCTAGAAGGGCAGTGAGCTGAAGCATGGGGAGAGCAAACAAGATCTTAGACAGCCTAAGATCTACAGTTCTGGAGATTATGTACATTCTTTAGGAGACTGGTGAGAAACCCATCTCCCTTGTGATTTCCTCTGTCACATGCTTGGCGTAAGTAGTATAATAAACTTTATTAGTACTCTTTGCTTGTTTACGAATGTTTCTTGGCAGACTCTGAGACACAAGAATCTGTATTATTATTATTTACCCTACACACCAGGAGTGTTTAGGTTACACTATTTAGGATGCCAGCTTTTTTCTTGTTCCTCATGTGCACAGTGTCCCCCCTCCAACATTCTAATCGTCACTATCCCTCCTCTTGCTTTTGTCTTCTCACTTATGTATCTGAAGAAAGTCATATCCCCCTTACTGACCCATTTTGTGCTCTGTTCCTTTATCTGAACCTTTGCTCCTCTTACCTGCTTACCTACTTCCCTCTGCTATACTAGGTATACCTCCCCATCCTCCTCCCTCTGTGTTTCTTTATATTGTCTGAAAGCCTCCCTTTTTCCCTTCACCACCTTCACTATTTCCTTAGAGGAGAGGTAACAGTCTCTTTTTCCTTCTGCTTTTACTCACTTCCTTCAAACAGTTTTGTTGCTTTACTTACACCCTCCCTTATTTTTCCCACTCTGCTGCTAAACCCCTCCCTGTCTATGCCCCCTTCAAGGAAGTTTCTGAGGCAGTCTCCAATTTCTTTAAAATCTACCCTCCTAAAATCCAGGACCCTTGTTAAACCACACTGTATGGTGATCACTGCTATCAAGAGAACTGCCCACTGCAACATTTGCAATGTTGTTCCTATTTGTAAGCACCAGGTCCAGCACTGTTCCGTCCCTAGTGGGTTCTTTAACTAACTACCTGAGAAAAGCCCCTTGTAGGGAGTTAAGGATGGTCATACTCCTTGTTAAAGTTGCAACTGGAAAGTTCCACTCCACGTTGGGCAGGTTGAAGATACCTACTAGTAACACCACCCCCTTACTCTCCATTCTGATGATGGCTTTCCCAAGTGCCTTATCCAACTCATCTTCCTGTGCTGGAGATCTGTACACTATCCCTGTATGGATAGCAGCCCCGTAGCCAGTCTCCAGTGTCACCTGCAGCAACTCCAGACCCTCGCTTTTCTCATGATGCCCCCCCAACTTGATTCCCGCCCTCACATATAAAACAACCCTTCATCCCCTCCTCTCTTCCCTGTCTTTCCTGAATATAAAGTAGCACAGTATAGTCATATCCCAGTTGTGGTGTTCAGTGCAACACAACTCTGTTATGGCCACTAAGTCCAGGTCAGCCTCCACCATGATGTCTTCCAGGTTCAGAATTTTTTTTCTAGGACTTCTTGCATTGGTACACATGACTCTCCATACCTTCCTTCCTCCCTGCTGCCCTGATTCCCTTCCATTCCTGATTGTTTTTCCCTTAAGCTACCCCTAACTGTCCTCTACTCTTTTTAACATCCCATGCCTTGTCTCCCTCAACACTCTGCCCTCACTTATCTGAATTTTATCACCCCTTTCTTCTGTCTTGACCCCATCCCTGCCTTTTTTGTTCCCCTGCCCTATGGGAGTTTTCTTCCCTTGGGCCCTCCCTCACTGCTGCTCTGTCATCTAGGAGTACAAGTGTTGCCTCCCTGGGGTTTACTGCCTTCCCCCTTGGTTAGTTTACATACTCATCCAAGTAGCATTTAAACTTCCCACCAAGAACTGTGGCCCCTTCCTAGACGTATGCAGGTTTTCTACCTTATTAAGGCCCATATTCTTCCAGGCTGGCCCCTTGTCCCCAGTATAGTCAAAGCCCTCCTCCATGCCCCATGCCTTCAGCCAGTCATTGAATGCTCTGGTGGAAGCACCCTTGCATCTCCTTAACTATACACAGGTAACATCTCAGAAAAAGCCACCATGCATGGCACCTGTTTAAGGCCCCTCCCCAGCTCCATGAAGTTATTCCACTCTACCTCTACCTCCACCTCATTACTTGCCAGGTCATTCATCCCCAGATGCAAGCAAGCAAGGAAACAAGCAACATTTTATTTCTTAAGCGCCCATCCAAGGAGGTTGTAGGTGCTCAAGAATAACATATAATTAAAATCAACAATAAAAGATGAAATAAATAATATAGTTAAAATAAATAAAATAAATGACAGCATATGGGTACTAAACTAAGTGACATACAAATAACATGTAGACGTCAGGATTAATACATGGAGATCTCCTTGAATAGGTGGGATTTCAGCTCTTTCTTAAAGGCTTCCAGGTAGGGGCCTCCCTAAAGGGGCAGAGTGTTTTTTTGCATAGCTGAGAAGGTCACTATCAGGATTACCTGTTGAATTGTTTCAAATAAATTCTTTGAGACAGCTTTTTGGTGTACCTGAACTTGGAAATTCTATGAGTGCGCTTACCATCTTGTTTTGTTGTCTCCCTAAAGGACCCTGGGAGCAGGTTCTGCAGCGTTGGAGCTGCTACTGAAAAAGCATGCTCCCCAGATGATCTCAGCTGAGCCCTGGGAACTGCTAGGAGGCCCTCCTCAGAGCAACAGAAAGGCCATGAGGTTTGGTATGGAGACCGTAGGTCACACAGGTAGCTAGGCCCCAATCTATGTAGGACTTTGTAGGTTAGCAAGCCAAACATGAAGGAGATCTGCCACCTTACTGGCATCCAGTGGAGATCGGGTAGGACTGGTGTAATATGGCAGGACCTAGGAAGGTCTGCCAACAATATGGCCACTGCGTTCTGCAATAGTTTTAGGTAATGCAGGGCTCCTCCACTTAGCCCCAGGTACAAGGCATTGCAGTAGTCAATCCTAGAGGTCACAAAGGCATGGATCAGTGAGGGCAGGTCACTGGGTGGGATAAAGTGCTTAATCCGGGCAATGTTCCTCAGGTGGTAAAACCCATTTTGGACAATGGCTGACACCTGAGCCTCCAGTGTCAGTTTGCTATCCAGGGTCATGCCCAGGTTTCTCACCTTCACAGACACAGACAGCTGAGAGGCACTGAGCATAAGACCGGTTGCATCCTCAGGCTATCTAGTACCCACCGACGTCTGGACTCAATCACCAATACTTCCATCTTGTCTAGGTTAGGTTCTAACCAATTGGAGGACATCCAGTCCTGGACTTCAGCCAGGCAGGAGTTAAATACAGAGGCTGTGTTTTGGTGAGTAATCTAAAGAAATATGATCTATTAGTATTAAACAGATATCTTGAGAAAATGTTTCTTTAAGTCTTAAATAAAAGTCATATATTTACAAAACATATGCAATTTGGGGGCTAATCAGGATCTTACCTTTATTTCAAATTCATAATTTTCAAAATGGTTTGCATCTGCTAATATACATTTTGATTTTAAATTCTACCTGGACTCAGTAGTGGGCAAGATTATGGAGGTACTCCTTAAAGAAAGGATAGTGCAACACCTGGAATCCATAGGAGCACAGGATCCAAGATAGCATGGGTTTACAAAAGGAAGGTCCTGTCAAACTAATCTCATAGATTTCTTTGACTGGGTAACCAAAGTGGTGGACCAAGGGGGGGAGCAGTTGATGTTGCCTACCTTGACTTCAGCAAAGCTTTCAATACTGTTCCACATAGAATATTGATTAATAAGCTGGGTAGGCTCGGATCAGTCAGAAGTTGGTCAACTGGGTGGCAAACTGGTCGATGGGTAGAAAACAGAGAGTGGTGGTAAATGGTATACAGCCAGAAGAGATGCAAGTCACCAGTGGGATACCTCAGGGATCAGTCCTGGGGCCAGTCCTCTTCAATATCTTCATCAGTGACATTGCAGATGGACTGGAAGGTAAGGTTTGTCTGTTTGCAGATGACACCAAGATCTGCAACAGAGTAGATGATCCAGATGGGGTGGGCAGAATGAGAATAAATCTGGATAAAATAGCAAAATGGTCGGAAGAGTGGCAACTGGGGTTTAATGCAAAGAAGTGCAAGATCATGCACATAGGGAAAAGAAACCCTAAAGCCACCTATAGGCTGGGAGGGGAGTTGCTGGCAGTCACATGGGAACAAAGAGACTTGGGCATCATCATCACCAATGACCTCAAATCATCCAAGCAGACCACTAAAGCAGTAAGTAAGGCTAGGGGGATGTTAGGGTGTATTGGTAGGGGTATCACAAGTCAGAATAGGGAGGTAATGATCCCTCTTTAAAAAAACACTGGTAAGGCCCCATCTGGAGTACTGTGTGCGGTACTGGAGGCCACATCTTCACAAGGGCATTAACCAAATTGAGGCAGTCCAGAGAAGGGCAACCAAAATGGTGCAGGGACTGCATCAAAAAACATATGAGGACAGATTAACGGAGCTTAATATGTATACCCTAGAGCAAAGGAGGGAGAGGTGATATGATCGAAACATTCAAACACCTTAAGGGCATTAACAAGGTGAAAGAGTCTAACATGTTTCAGTATAAGAAAAATAGCAGGACAAGAGGACACAGCATGAGATTAGAGGGAGGACGATTAAGGGGTAATGTGAGGAAGTTATTTTTCACAGAAAAGGTGATGGATGCATGGAACAGCCTACCTCAGGAAGTGGTGGATATGAATACAGTGCAGGGCTTCAAACAGGCATGGGATAGGCATAAGGGAGCAATACAGATGAGTATGACTAGATAGCCATTGACAGAGCAAAGGCTGATGGCACATTTATAAGGTAGAAAAAGAAATGGGCAGACTGGATGGGCCTTGCTGTCCTTATCTGCCATCAACTTCTATGTTTCTAGACTTTCCTACTGATTCAAAATTAAGAAATTCATTAGCTACAAATTTGAGATGTTTGATAGCAACGTGTTAACAGTGAGATATAATAAAATCACTGTGAATAGCCCAAAATGCTTATACTCCATTGGCGAATACGAAGACCTCATGCATATCTTATGGAAATGTCCCTGGTATAAAAGAGTGAGGGCTCTCTGGCTGGAGTTTTATTATAATGAGGGAAATGCTATGGATAGATCTGAGTTAACTACAATACTCATTCATACAGAGGACAAAGTGACTAGTTACAGATTAGCCAGGTTTTTCCAGACAGTCAAATATGTAAAGAAAAGAATGGTAGAAAAGCTTTTTTCAGGAGAAATCCTTTAAAAGCCTTACTGGTGCATGCATTATCATTGGATTTGAGAATATTACTGATAGAACTGTATAAAGTTTCTGGGTGCAGTTCACAAAAGAGATGTGCATGGCGCATCCTGGATGTGCCAGCGCATCCCCAACTTGTACCCACTCACAATTCTGTAAGGGCAGTCATGCGCCCGTGCATCACAGATGCACTGCACATCACCCATAATGTTATGCAGTGCATCTGAAGGGTTTGTGCAGGGGGCATGCACATGCATATGGGTGCAGCCCTATTCACAACCCACCTTGGAGGCACATCTCCGGAGCAAGTCCAAAAATGCGACTCCAAAAGATAAGTCTGCAAACAGTAGACTTAAGTGGGTGGATGCCCACAGACAGGCTGCCATACTGCAGACTGTCATTTACAACTTTGTGAATGACCTGTATCATTCACAAAGTTGTGAATGACAGCTTCAGTACACACTGCAAGCCCATTGGTTGACATGGTCTACCAATGGGCTTACAGTAATACAATACACTGTCATTCACAGACAGCTCTGTCAGCAGGCAGCCATGGTGGCGCGCGGGTAGGTTGAGTTGCCCGCTGATATTCAGTACATGCTGGGACAGGGGAGTGGGGTGAGGTGGGGGTGTCTGAGTGGGTGGGGGTCCACTGGACTACCAGGGATATTTTTGGTGTCAGCTAGTCAGTGCGATCGGGTCGGGGAAGGGTGGGGGGTTCCAATAGTCTACCAGGGCTGACTGCTGTTTTTTATGGCATTATGGGGATATGGGAAGGGAAGGTTTGACTAGCAAGGATGCCTGATGCTATATTGGACAGTATGTGGATACGGGTGGGGTGGGGGTACCACTGAACTAACATACTAACATACTAACATACTATTTGCCAGCAGATTAGGCCTTATGGTCTATCGAGTCTGCTCGAACCTAGATCCTTAGTTGGGTGCCGAGACCCTCCCATCCCTTGTGCTCCAGAAACCCCTATCATCCATCCCCACCCCACCCCGGACAGGCCATCATCTGATACATCCACTTTCTGTGTCTGTCCCACCCTCTCTTAAAGCCCTCCACTGTGGATCTCTGAACCAGCTCACCAGGCAGAGCATTCCAAGGGTCCACCACCCTCTCAGTGAAAAACCTCCTCCTCTTTTCCCCTCACCTTCCACCTTCCAACTTCAAACCATGCCCTCTGGTGATGCCTCCCTGCTTTAGTCTAAGATCCCTCTATGTTTACCCTATTTATTCCCTTGAGGTACTTGAAGACCTCAATCATGTCCCCTGTCTCTCCTCTCCTCCAATGAAAACAGGCAGAGCTCCTCAAGTCTGTCCTTGTAAGTCAAATCCCCTAGCCCTCATATCATCTTTGTTGCCCTCCTCTGTACCCTCTCCAGGAGCTGTATGTCCCTCTTCAAGTGTGGTCTCCAGTACTGTACACAGTACCCAAGGTGTGGTCTAACTACCAGGGCTTCTTAGTGTGCTGTATTGCATTTATGGGGATATGGGTGGGGGGGTTCCACTATACCACCAGTGCTACATTGACAGTGTTTCAGCAGATATGGGGCTACAGGCAGGGGTGGGGGCCACTAGCCTAGGGTGTTGTGTTTCGTTACTGCTGCACTTGCAGGGTGCCCAGCGCATTCTGCCAGGTGCATCCCTGCAAGATACATGCAAATGAGGTCATCATGACATGCAAATGGCCCCATTATGCCTTGTATGCCTAATGGCTCCATTTGCATGTCTTAGGCTGTGAATCCCAACCTTGTTCACAGCACATCTGGAGATGCACTGCCCCATTGGTTTCCCAGCCTGACCACAGGGTTGCACTGGCACATCTCAGGTTGGGCAACTGTGGTATTCACAGAGGGGATGTGCCGGATGCATCCTCTGATGCATCTTCTGTGAATACTACAGTTTGGGCTCAGTGCATCTCATTGGGGCTGGGGCAGCTGAAAAGTGCAGAGTGCAAATGCTTTGTGAATTCCACCCCCTTTATATTTGCTGTGGCTTCCCTGATATGACTGATGACCATTTCAGAGTTTAAAATAAAAAAAAGATTGGCTGTTGCTGTGGGTAATTATCCCCATAAGGTTACTGAGGGCTCACACATTTGTTGTGCGCTTATTTCTCCATTCCCTTTTCACACAAATAGGATCCAGGAAATAATCTCTGATGTTTTAGTGCTGGTCTTATGACATATCTTGGAACTTTCTTGATACAGCAGAAATAGAGGCATTACTGATCCATTCATGGAGAATTGCACTGTAAACAGATAGGGATGTTTGTTTCAAACTTATATGAATGAAAATAGTTTACTACTCTCTAGTACCCAGTGGGGACATCCAACTATTTATGCAAAATTATATAGGGTGTATATTGTGTGAATTAGTGTACTAATTCTGCTTTTAAACTATGTTCTTTGTTTAAAAAAAAATTATTCTTGTGTATATTTATATGTTTGTAATGACTTATAGTTGAACAATAAAACTGACATGGAACTGGAACTACAGAGACCGTGCTCTGTAGTCCTGGCGCAAAAGACATATACAGCTGGGTGTCATCTGCATAGCAGTGGAAACTCATACTGTACTGTACTCTCTGATGATATCTCCCAATGGCAAAAAGTACACTACAAGCAGGAGTGATGAAAGGATCATGCCCTATGGAACTCCACAGGATAGGGGCTTTGGGTGGCAGGAGTTAATTCCCATCACCACCCTCTGCATCCTGCATCTGAGGAAGAACTCAAGCCAGCTGAGGACAGTGCCAGTGAGTCCACTGTCAGAACAACAGGTCAGAATTAGGGCTGCGTGGACTGTTCCACCTGAGCTCCGAACCCCCAGATCGAACCTGTAATCCATGGACCCAGATAAATATGGACTTCACTACAGACATCCATTTCCAGGAATGTGGAGTGCCATTCAGTGTACTGTTGCCATGGGCATGCTGTCAGCATGCTTGCTCCACATACAGGTGGCTGGCAGCACCCAATCAGGCAACAGATCAGGATAGTCAATAACATAATGCATTCATAGTGTATAACCATAGTGAGTGCACAACGTGGGCCCAGACAAGTTGAGGACAGTCAGAGGAGTTTATGCTGCTGCACAGCAGAGCTGCCAGACACACTACAGTTTGCGCATGAAAGAGAAAGAGAGAAAAGAAACTAAATATAAATAATGAATACAAAAACCTTTCTTTTTCAAGTGGAGGGGAGTAAAGAGAGAAGAGAGAAAGGAGACTTGCTGGGGCAAGGGAGAGTAAGTTGTCATCGGGGAGGATGAGGATGGGAGAGGAATACAAGGAGGGACTGGGAGAGAGATAGTAGTGGGTGGCTGTCATGGGGGAGGCAAGGCAAATAAAAGGCAGTGTGGCAGTGTACTACAGGGCAAGGGCAGGCTGGCAAAATAAATCTTTGACTGGTGCCATCCAGAAATTGAATCCAGAAGATCCTCCAGATGACAGTAATAGTGAGACTGTACAGGGGGGCCCTAGAGAAATTTTACAGTTACAGAAATTGCCAGATGAAAGTTTTCTTTTCTTGGCCTCAGACAGTGTGGCTATGTGTACATAAGCAAGGGCAGACTGACAAAATATTTAGCTTGTGCCATTCCAGAGAGGTGAGGGAGAGAATACTGGAGGCCCAAGAGAAATTTTACAGCACCAGAAATCCATAAAAGTTGTTTTTTCTTTCCTTGGCCTCAATGTGGCTGTGTAGTACAGGCTAGGGTAAGGGCAGGCTGGCAAAATAAATCTTTGACTTATGCCATCCAGATCCAGAGGAGAGAGAGAGAGAGAGATTATGAGGGAGAGGGCACAAGAAATTTAACAGTCCCAGAAATACCAGATAAAAGTTGTTGTTTTTTTCCTGCTTTCAGTGTGGCTGTGTGTACAGGGCAAGGGCAGACTGGCAAACTAAAACTTTGTCTTCTGCTATCCAAAGGGGAGAGAGATAGAGACAGACTATGAGGGGGCACAAGAAATGTAACAGTCCCAGAATCCCCAAATAAAAGTGAATAAATCTTTGACTTGGTCATCCAAAAGGGGGGAGAGAGGGACAGAGAGAGAGAGAGACTATGGGGGACGAGAAATTTAACAGTCCCAGAAATCCCAAATAAAAGTTTATTTTCTTTCCAGGCTTCAGTGTGGCTATGTGTACGGAGCAAGGGCAGGCTGGCAAAATAAATATTTAACTTGTGCCATCCAGAGGGCAGTGTAAGCGAGAGAGAGACTACGGGGGGGGGACAAGAAATTTAACAGTCACAGAAATCCCAAATAAAAGTTCCTTTTTTTCCTGGCTTCAGTGTGACTGAATGTAAAGGGCAAGGGCAGGCTGGCAAAATAAATCTTTGACTTGTGCCATCCACAGGGGAGAAAGAGAAACTGGGGGGGGGCAAGGAGAAATTTAACAGTTCCAGAAATCCCAAATAAAAGTTTCTTTTTTTTTCCTGGCTTCAGTGTGGCTGTGTGTACAGGGCATGGGTCAGATGGCAAAATAAATCTTTCAATTGTGCCAACCAGAGGGGAGAGAGACAGAGACTATTGGGGGGGCATGAACAATTTAAGAGTCCCAGAAATCACAAATAAAAGTTTATTTTTTTCCTGGCTTCAGTGTGGCTGTGTGTATAGGCGAATGGAAGGCTGGTAAAATAAATCTTTTTCTTGTGCCATCCAGAGGGGAGAGAGAGAGAGACAGAGAGAGAGAGAGAGAGAGAGAGAGACAATGGGGGTGTGTGGCTGTGTGTACAGGGTAAGGGCAGACTGGCTAAATAAATCTTTGACTTGTGCCATCCAGAGGGGAGAGAGACAGACAGACTACAGAGTGGGGGGCCCACAAGAAATGTAACAGTCCCAAAGACCCAGAGATCCCAAATAAAAGTGTTTTTTCCCCTGACTACAGTGTGGCTGTGTACAGGGCACGGGCAGGCTAGCAAAATAAATCTTTGACTTGTGCCATCCAGAGGGGAGAGAGACAGACAGACTATGGGGTGGGAGACAAACAAGAAAGTTAACAGTCCCAGAGATCCCAAATAAAAGTTTATTTTTCTTTTCCTGGCTGGTGTGGCTGTGTGCAAGGGCAAGGGCAGAGCTGGCAAAAAATATCTTTGACTTGTGCCAACCAGAGGGGAGAGGGAGAGAGAGAGACTATGGGGGGGGGGCACGAGAAATTTAACAGTCCCAGAAATCCCAAATAAAAGTTTATTTTTTTTCCTGGCTTCAATGTGGCTGTGTACAGGGCACAGGCAGGCTGGCAAAATAAATCTTTGACTTATGCCATTCAGAGGGAGAGAAAGAGAGAGAGAGAGACTATGGGATGGGGCTCATGAGAAATTTAACAGTCCCAGAAATCTGAAATAAAAGTTTCCTTTTTTCTGGCTTCAGTGTGGCTGTGTACAGGGCAAGGGAAGGCTGGCAAAATAAATCTTTGACTTGTGCCATCCGGGGGAGAGAGAGACTATGGGGGGCCCATGAGAAATTAAACAGTCCCAGAAATCCCAAATCAAAGTTTCTTAATTTTCCTATCTTCAGTGTGGCTGTGTGTACAATACAAGGTAAGACTGGCAAAATAAATCTTTGACGTGTGCCATCCAAAGGGGAGAGAAACAGAGACTATGAAGGGGGAGCATGACAAATTTAACAGTCCCTGAAATCCCAAATAAAAGTTTCTTTTTTTCCTTCCTTTGGTGTGGCTGTGTGTACAGGGCAAAGGCAGGCTGGCACAATAAATCTTTCACTTGTGCCATCCGGTCATGATCACTTGTTAACATTCATTCATGATTTCATGTATTAAAAAAGAAATAATACTGCTCGGACAAGCAACATACAAGTTGATGCACTTGTGCTGCTGGCTGTGGGTGGCCTAGGGGACAATCTGACTTTGTGATTCATAGCAGTCTGTTTACACTACAACACAAGTAAAGTCCACACAAGTGTCATTATCACTCATTCCCCATTATTCCTCCTCATTATTAGTTTTACAGCATATCACGTTACATTATGTATAAGCATTTACTAACCCCAGCGTGGGACTGTGCTGCATGAGGCTATGCACCAGATGTGTCTGCATCTCCTATTAAAATTCTGAGGCACACTTAACAGTTGCTGAATTTGGTCACTGAACAATAACTGTGGGTATCAGTCAGGTAATCTTGGAAGGAAGTGGTGGTGGACTGCTGTGCTGTTGGTGTGCTGTGTATAGTCACGAGTCATGACATTAAATTTGTCCCTGGCCTGTGGGTGTGGGTGAGAGTCATCAGAAGGACATCACGTTAGTTAGAGGGATATTTTTTTACAGGTTATAATACTAAGAAAAAATAGATCAAAGTGCTGATGAGGAGTGTTCTATTTTTCAGGTAGGCAGTGGCACTGCAAAAGACAGCATTCAGCCAGAAAAGGGAAAACAAAATCAAACCCCAAAAAGTAATTTTTTCACATCTATGGTTTTGTCTTCCGAGCAAATGCTTGAATCCAAAAAAGGTGAATGTCTTGGATCATCATCAGACCCAAGTAAAAAAAAAAGTTATGTAGTTAAAAATGCCAATGGCTTGGTGGGTACCACCCACAGAGGCACCCAAAGATATGGTACAATTGCATACTATGCTACTGCTAGTCCCTCTGATTATTCTGAGGTTGAACCCGATGAGGGAAATAATAAAGATGAAGAGAATGATCAGGCAGCACAAGGTTTACTGGAGGGGATGGAAATTCATAAGGTAGAAAAAATGGGCAAACTGAATGGGCCTTGCGGTCCTTATCTGTCATCACCTTCAATATTTCTATGTTTCTATGTAATTGTAGATGAGGAAGAAATAGACATAAATGTTTTGTTTGTGGAGGGGGCAGTGGGAATAAACCACAAGAGGAACAAGCCCTAGAAAAATCCGGGGGGGCCCAGAAAAGGTGACCGAGGTGCCATGCCTTCCTGGGAGAAAAACTAAAAAAATATCAGCTTTTGTTTGGTCATATTCTCTATTAGTGCTTCCAATAAGTTGGTAGCAACATGCACTATTTGTAAACGGCCAATCAGCAGGGGTAAAAAGAAAGGAGCATTGTGAACTTCAGCACTGAAAAGGTACCTAAACAGATGTCATAACATTACTGAGAACTCCAGCTGTGTGTCTTGAAGAGAAAGTGACAATGATAGCTCACTACACTTAGGGGTAACTCCTATAGATAAAAGCAGTGGCAGCCCCTGCAACACTACTGAAACACTTCTACCACCACTTCCTCCCATTCAAATGACTCCTCCTACTGTTACTGAACGTGACCGTGTGTTCAAAAGCCCTCCTCCTTCAAGGAGACAACTTACAACCTCAGAAACATATGAGCATAAAGTCAAATATGCCTCGACACCCTGTTGCTGTTACAATAACCCAAAAAATTTCAGAAATGATAGCTGTTTATTTGCTACCCTATAACATGGTTGAACATATAGGATTCAGGTGGCTACTTAAGTACCTCAAACCTCGATATAGTATACCATTGCAGAAATACCTCTCAGCAACAGGGATTCCAGATCTTTATGATGTCGTATGTAAAAAGTTAAGATGAGTCTTGTGCAGTGCTCTTGGGAGGGTGGTGTATCTCACAACAGATATCTGGACAAGCTGTCAGCCCGAACTCTTCATGTCTGTCACGGCACATTGGGCATGTTTCAATAATTCAAGTGGAACTGGGGACAGTGAAGCATCACAGTTTGCTATTCTAAGAATGTTTTATTTTCCATCTGAACATACCTCATACAACATCAATGAAGAGCTCCAAAGAGCAATACAGCAATGGCTCACTTCACAGGGACTGTCAGTTGTTTTTTTTTTTTTTTCAGTTGTTTAATCAGGAATAGCACACTAAGTTGGAAGCTTTTTTACAGGAGTGATCTGGGAGTACAGGGAAGTTAAGTGACTTGCTCAGGGCCACACAGTATGCAGGTGGAAGTTGTGGGATTCAAACCCATGTATGGTCTGCTGGATGTCACCAGATTTTCAGCTCAGAGCCTTAAACCACTGCTCTTTATTGCCTCCTAGTTGGCTTTATAGTTCCAGATAATGGGTCCAACATAACGCAGGCCTTAGAGGAAGGGGGCTTTGTTCACATCTGCTGCTTTGTGCATTGCTTAAATTTAATAGTTCATGGTTTTCTCGATGATGACAGGCACATTAAGGCTCTCATTAGCACTGCTAAAAGAATATGCACTCATTTCAGTCACTCAGGCAAAGCCCATTACTTGTTTGAAAAAATACAGCAGGAGCACAGAGTGGGTAGAGAAGGGTGTGGATCAGGCAGAGGCATTAAATGAATACTTCTGCTCTGTGTTCACAAATGAGAAAGGGGGCAGATACCTCAAGGAAGAGATGGAGTTGGTGGAGGGGAGAGGGGGTGACTGACGTAATGATTACAGAGGACAGAGTTCTGGAAGGACTAAAGGCACTAAGGGTGGACAAAGCACCATAACCAGAAGGCATTCACCCTAGGGTTCTCAGGGAGCTAGCAGAGATCCTGGCAGGACCACTGGCTGACCTGTTCAATACCTCCCTAGACACAGGATGCATACCACAAGTCTGGAGAATGGCCCATGTGGTGCCCATTCACAAAAGTGGCCCTAGGGATGAATCAGGCAACTATAGATCAGTGAGCCTCACATCAAAAGTGGGAAGCTCATGGAGACCATCCTAAAAGAGAGGCTAGTGACCTTTTTGGAGGACAGTGGTCTCCTGGATGGTCAACAACATGGGTTTGTCTTGGCAGATCCTGCCAGATGAATCTAACTGAGTACTATGATTGGTGACCAGGGAGCTGGACAGGGGCCATGTGGTGGATGTCCTGCATTTGGACTTCAGCAAGGCCTTTGATTCTGTGCTGCATGGGAAGCTGGGGAGGAAGCTGGACTACATAGGTGTGGGAACAAAGATGGTCAAATGGATTGTAAACTGTCTGAATGGAAGGCAGCAGAGAGTAGTGGTGGGGGGAACTCTCAACACCAAGGGAAGTGATGAGTGAGTTGCCACAGGGATGAGTACTGGGACCAGTGTTGTTTCTGATATTTATAGCTGATATCTCATACGGGATATGGAGTAGAATCAGTCTGTTCACTGATGATACAAAGATGGGAGCTGTGGTACATGACATCAAAGGTTGGAAGGGGCTGCAGGAGGACTTGATCAAACTACAGGAGTGGTCAGAAACATGGCAGCTGGGGTTCAATGCCAAGAAGTGCAAGGTACTGCACTTTGGAGCTAGGAACCAGAGGAGGAGTTATCAGCTGGGAGAGGTGCAGCTGGAAAGCATCGAGGAGGAAAAGGATCTGGGGGTGCTTATAACAGGCAGCATGAACAACTCAGCCCAGTTCAGGAAGATGGCAGTGAAAGTCAACAGGATGCTAAGGTGTATAGTGAGGGGAATCTCCTCCAGAAATAGGGAGGTGATCCTTCCTCTATACAGGTCTCAAGTCAGGCCGCACCTGGAATACAACATGCAGTACTGGCACCCATTCCTGAAGAAAGATATCAAATTATTGGAGGGGGTGCAATGGAGGGTGACAAAGATGATCCAGGACTTGGAGGGAAAATTCTATGAGGATAGATTGGACAAGCTGAACATGTACTCCCTGGTGGAGAGGAGGGATGGGGGGTATGATTGAAACCTTCAAATATCTTAGGGGGATAAACAAGGTTAATACAGTGGGGATTGCTGAGACTGGAGGGGAGAAGATTCAGGAGGGAAATCAGGAGACATTTTTTCACAGAATGGGTGGTGGACAGATGAAGTACTCTGCCTGAGGAGGTGGTTTCCTGTAGTACGGTGAGCAGCTTTAAGAGGGTTGTGACAGGGTGGGGAGTTATGATGATGAGGGGGGGAGGGTGGGGCAGCTGTGAGATGAGGGGCTAACTGCACAATTGAGCAGACTCAATAGACCACAAGGCCTGCTTCTGCTGGCATGTCCGCATGTTCATATGTTTACCTTTGCACAGACTGATCCAAGACATTTGTACTCAATGGAATTCGACCTTTTATATGTTCTGAAGGCTGCTGGAACAAAAGAAATCTATCAGGCAATACACCTTGGAAAATAAAATTGGTGATGCAGATGTCTATATTACTCCACCACAGTGGGCCATGCTGGAGTATTTCATTGTACTGCTCGAGCCACTTGAGGAAATCACCAGGGAGATTAGTGCAAACACTGCAACTCTCAGTCAGGTGATACCCCTAATAAAAATTTTAAAATTCAGATTGAATCTGATTAGGGAAAGGTTAGAGAAGCAAGACAGTTCCATGATCTCAAAGGTTGCCAGTGGTGATGCTGACACATGCAGGTTACCCCCTCCCCAGAATACAACAAGATCCATACAGATGTATTATAAAAATAGTTGAAGAAGATGGTAAACTATGTAAAAATGTTTCATTCTAAGTACTACATTAAAGCAACAACCCTGGACCCACAATACAAATCTAAGCAAGTATTGAGTGATGATGATGATACTTGCTTCGAGATAATCAAACAAGAAATAACTGACAAGGTGCATGCTGTCATGGAAAAGAGTACAACAGCAGTACCAAATTCACAATCTTTTTCATGACACGGCACAGCTTCAGGTGGCCCATCCTGTAGTGTTGAGGCATTTTCTCCCTCTTCCTCCTCAGCCACTACAGCCAAATCTTCTTTTTCACCACCAGCCAAACATGGCACTGTCCCACAGTCACTTGGTTCAGCTTCATGTCTCTGGACTCACTTAGAAGATGTAATTGTTAAATTTTCATCTGCCTCTTGTAATACAGCCTCAGCACAGACCATTGTTGAAATGTACCTGGCAGAGCTCAATATCAGCTGTAATGCTGATCCTTTGAAATACTGGAAATCCAAACAAAATATGTGGCCTGCTTTAGTAAACATTGCAATGAAGTATATGAATTGCCCTCTGACTAGCATGTATTCAGAATGATTGTTTAGTTCAGCTGGTAGCTTCATTACTGACACATGATCCTGTTTGACACCAGAAAATACTGAGCGCCTCACATTTGTGAAAGTCAACATCCCTCACTTTAATTTCAAATTTGATACCTGAATAAAATGTGCACTGACTGCTCTGAGCAGGTCCTAGCAACAAAACATTTTCAAGAATTAGTGCCTGAGGTGCAAATCTTTTGTGACTAGGGTCTACTACATAAGATAGCAATTAATTGCAACAAGTCAGGTCAGGATAGACTAGGCCAGGCCACTGTTACTTGAATGATCGCATGAGCAGCACAGAATAGAAAAAAAATAATAATAATAACATCAGTGGGTTCTGAGTCCAAATACAGCATGCAACTGCATTTCATGTCACAAACCTATGTGGTTGTACGAGGTACCACTATCTGATCTGGAAGGTAGGGTACTGCTGTCTGCTGCTACTACTACTATCCCTTTTTGTCCTCATGACTCACAACTATTACTTGTTGTCACTTTTTGTCCTTACTCCAGTCCTTACTACTACTACTTGTCACTCTTTTGGCCCTCAGCAACTGATCCTGACTGTACTGTTTTAATTTTCGTACAGTGCATGGCTTAGCAGATGCCTGAAACTCAGAAACTGAATCCTCTTTGTATATTTCTCATGTCCCCCATATTTGGCTGCAATTATTTCACACACAAAAATGCAACTGAATTCGTATAATTTCTTTATTGTTTGTGTGTGTGTGTGTGTGTTAGTGTGCGTGTGTGTGTGTGTGTGGTACGCTAGCCTGGTTACATCTCACTTACAGTAACTGGGCTAAGATTATTACTGTATTTTATTTTTGATACTTAAATTACTTGGCAGTGGCTGGCAGCAATTGTGGAACTAGGAAGGATGTAATTGTGTTGTGTTGTGTTTCATCAGGTCTTCAGGTGGCAGTGGCAAATTTTTTTATGACTGCACTGCACTTGACCAATGCAATGTGTGACTGGCTCCCTGCCTGGGTGGTGGCGATCACTATGTATTTTGTTTTTCTTCTTTAAGGATTCAGCATGTTGATCAGACTCAGTAGAAGTAGTCATAATACTAAAAAAACATTACCACCTCTTGGACCTCATAGTGTACCATGTACCACAGTGCACTGGGGCATGCGAAGCAATCACATCTTTCACATGGGCAGGGTGGGTGGGCTCTCTTAGTGCTTCGCATTTGATAATTCATATCCATTTCTTTGGCCTATTCAGCTCTGACTGGAACATCTATCAAAATAATACCCACACAGCACCATTAATAAAAAAAATCTTAGCTGCCTGGCAGTGCCTGCAGTGCTTGGTGGTGCTATGATATACAGTAGGTATTTTCATCTGTCTAGCTCTCTCTTTGTCTCTCTCTCTGTCTCTCCCAGCACACTCATGTCATGGACCCGAGCAGGATATACCACCATTACAGGCCAGCCATGAAGGGGCTAGTAGTGAGTGACTGATTTTTCATTTAGCAGTTTTACATTCATTTTTATACAAATAATCCATTAAATTATTTCCTTTTGGTCCTCTGTGTCAAATGTGACTGACTTTGGCCACTTTTATGCATTTTTTCAAATATTTGTCAATAAATAAGAATTAATCAGAACTTCACTGTGTTCCAGTTCTTATTTAATAAGGGTCAGAACTTCATCAAGTTCTCCCAGCCCTAGTCAGAATGCATATTTCTTATTATGGGCACTTAGCTAGGCCTTAGCCTTATGTCACCAAATTTGCATAAATTATATTAATAATTTTAAGATTGGCTCAAATCTTACTTTAATATCTATTGCAGGCAAATCTAGATAATTTAAAAAAATGTTTCTGTCACACCCTTATGTGATATGCAGAAAAAAATAGATTTTATTCGTCGCTGTACATTCTTTCTAATTACTAATATTTTGCATAGATATAAAACTTTGTAAACATAATGAATAGCAATGTAAACATAAAACAACAAAGGTTTTAGAAAAGCAAACAAAACAAAACAAACATTCCAGAAAATAAGCAAGACAACAAAGAAATAAATAATATTAAACACAATGAATAGTATTTGCTGCATACCATGCCTTCAGCATTTTTTTGTATATAGTTTAGCTTTCTTGTATAAGAACTTGCAAACGTTTTATATTAGTGTCTTGGATTATACTTCTGTGTCAAACTTACTTTTAATACTTAATGGCATGCAAAAATGTTCATATCTTTTTAGGTTGAGCTTAAGCTTAACCATGTACCCAGCATTTGTATTAAAAAAAAAGGTTAAGTCTACCATTCCACCTCCCCAACTGAGCCAAATTAGAATATTATAAAACTAATTAAAATAATTCTCAGACATCTGGTTATGTACAGGTTTGGTCTCTTCCTTAGTTTCTCAATGTTGATGAGAATAGTCTTTCCTGGATAGTAACATTCTTTGTTAGTGGCTGGACTTTGTTAATTCTGTTCTTTTTCTGCTTACATATGAACCTTGGACTTGGAACCCATCTGATGTCAACCTAGCTCTGCAAACTTGATTTTTGGGTGATGTACATCAATTGGCAGTCTCTGTCCTTGTTTTGGTTTTGATGGGAAATTTAAAACATCATTTAACAGTTAAAGCATCCATTGCACAAAAAAATCTTTACTGCACCAGGATTTGAAAGATTCTGTTGTGGAAAGTTCTTTTTCCTTGTGGCTTTGCTACAGTTTCTGTTTTTTTTTCCCGAGCTCGAACCTCAGGCTCTTGACCTCAACACCTCTGGTATGAGCATGGCAATGAAGGCTTGGTTCCTTACAAATCCAAACATCACCAGGCAGGAGTGGCTCTTGACTTTAGACCTTACAGGAATCTCAAAACAATAACATTGTCAGGTCCACAGACACATATCTTCACTGCACAGTACATAGGCAAGACCAAGTCCAAGACCAAGTTACTTTATTGTTCAGCAAAGCTATTACAGATTGCTAATTGTAGTCAGAAATCACATTAATACAATTATTCCATAGACATACAATTGGCTGCTTATAGACATTTATAAAAATCTGAAAGATATAAAACCTTACATTTAATAATTTATTAAGTTTAGTTTTAAAGAAATATTGTTGATAAAAACTTTGCTACATTTTATAATACAATTTTCTCAGTGCAAGTAAAAAAATATTCAATAATCTCATCTGGAGGGAGATTAAGTCCACTAAGTATGGAACCCAACCATTTTCTTCTATTTTGTTCAAAAAGAGGGCATAATAAAACAACATGTTTCAAATCATCTTTACATGGTTTACCACATTTACAAAAAGGAGACATAATATTACTTCTTTTTCGACTGTGTAAAATGAACTGTGCATTATAATTTTCAGTTCTGAATCTCGAATATGCTCTCCTAGTTTTAGGACACGTTAGATATGATAAGTATGGCTCAAAACCCCAAAGACCTTTGAATCATTTGTAATCATTGTTTAATTTAGACTGAGCCAATTTAGAGAATGTTTGATTTGAATCTAAATCTCATATTCTGTATTTAACTATGAAAGCAATCTCATCCCAAGATTTTATGTGTATATCATAAAGAGTATGTCCCAAGCCCAGAGGAAAGATAATTTTCCTAATTATCTGTATAAAGGGATGTACAAAACCCAAGTGTTCCATCTTAATCTCCTCCTCAAGACACTTTCTAGGAAATCGGTAATCCTGAAGTGAAAAGATTTTAAGCAAAAACAAAATTTGTCTTTCCTTTATTAAGGAACTCAGAGAATATTGACCGAGTTCCAATCTAAGGATACAGTTAGGAGTGCCTAGAGGTAGCATAAGAATATAACAGTATAATTTATTAAGTAAGATTTCTAGTGGGTTAATATTGACAAATCCCCATACTTCTCCTCCATATATTATACTGGTTTTAATTTTAGTATTAAGTACCCTTAGAACCCCTTTTATCGAGGTCTTCCCAATTTTGGCATGAAATATTTTGAATGCATTCACAGCCAACATTGTCCTATTTTTAATGTATTCTATGTGCTTATTCCAATTTAAGTTATAAGAAAAACAAACTCCCAAATAATCATAAGTTTTAACTATCTCTAGTTTTTCACTGTTTATTATGAATTTGGGTTCATATCTGGAAGTATTTCCGAAAATCAGAATTTTGGTTTTATTTAAGTTTACATTAAGATTTCTCTCTCTGCAGAGGGTATCAAAACATTTCATTTTTCTTCTGAGTCCCAATGCAGTGGTGGATAATAGGACCAAATCGTCTGCATATGCTAGGCTATCAATTCTACTTTCATTAATTTTTGGCGCATGAAATTCTGTATTTTTGATTTCAAGTAAAATAGAATTTAAGTATATATTAAAAAGTGTAGGTGCTAATATACAGCCTTGTCTAACCCCAGTGTTTGTCCAAAATGCCTCTGTGGTATGGCCATATTGATTGTATTGAATCTTTGCCCATGTATATTCATGTAATGTTATGATAATGTCCAAAAGTGTCTTCTCAAGTCCAAGTTTTTCCAGTGTGGTCCAAAGTATTTTCCTACTATTACTGTCAAAGGCTGCTGAAAAGTCCACAAAACAATAATATAATTTTGATTTCTGTATTTTTGTATATTCCCATGCTAGATGATGTAAGACATAGCAATGGTGGATTGCGGACCTATTTCTTCTAAATCCATTTTGAGCCTCATCCAGAATTGAGTTCTTTTCTAACCATGTTAGTAATCTACTGAGTATAATTTTTGAGAAGATTTTTGGAGACACATCAATGAGGCTAATGGGTCTATACATCCTCGGTTCCTTTACATTACCCTTTTTAAAAATCGGGAATATGATGCTACCAGCCCAACTCTTAGGGTATCTTAAGTTCTGAACAAATCTGTTATACATTAAGTAAAGGAGTGGGGTCCACCATTCTTTAAAGGACTTGTAAACATCTCCAATAATTTTATCAGGCCCAGGTGCTTTGTTAGATTTTAGAGAGTTTAGGGAGTTAAAAATTTCTAATTCTGTGATCACAAATGGCTTCGGGAAATTTGCCTCATATCTTATATTTACTTCCATTTCTTCTTCACCTTTTGAAAAATATAGCTCTTGAAAATATGCAATCCAAGTTTGTGGTGTAATGTGACATTCTATTTTCTCTTGATATTTATTATGGCCTTGTGCTACTATTTTCCAAAATTTTTTGCTGTTTCTTTCAATAACCGCTGATCTTAATTTTTCCCATAGAAGAAAAGAGTTTTTATTTTTTTCTTCTTCTAAGACTTTCTTATATATCTCCCTTTCTTTCCCTAAGTTCTGATAATCCATTTTATTTTTATTTGTATTCTTTCTATGTTGTCTTAGTATTTTAGAAAAAACTGGCTTTTGCTGTTTTACATCTTTGATTAAACCATGATTTGACATGATTTGAGCGTTCCTTTTTAATTATATTATTTTTCCTGCAGAAGGCACTCAATTTTATTCGAATATTTTCCCAAATGTCATAAATATCAAAGTTAGCCTTATCTTGGGAGAAGATTGCAGTTATAGCTCCAGAATAGAGTATTTCCTGCAATTGATTTTGATAAATTGGATTCCATCTAATTCTTTTTTCATTAATTATTTCCACATACTCAGCAGTATTCCCCACATCTTGAGTTGTTCCTATAAGGTTATTGTCTATAGTAAGGGACAAAGGAAGATGAGAAGATTCTGATCGCTCAGTAATTTCCAGTTGATAAGTTATTTTTAATCCCTCCAGGTTTGCCCATAACAAATCAGGAATAGAGGATCCCAAAGGACCCCTGAAGGTTAATTTCCCTGTACTGTCCCCATTAGTTCTTCCATTTAAAATACAAAAATTCCTACTGGCAAGTGCTGTGAATGATTCTCTACCTCTATGATTAAATCTTTTTTCCAGTGTAGATCTTGATGAAGTCAGTCTGGGGTTAATTACTTCCAGAGCATCTGCTAAAGTTGAATATAGGCTCTCTGAGATTTCTCCCTTTATTCTAGCATTAAAATCTCCCAAAATAAAAATAGGCCAGTTTCCTTCTGTTTCACTAATAGCATTTAATTGTAATTTAAGATTCAAAATATAGGGATCCTCTATTTCTGTAGAGTTGGATTCTGGGGGAAATATGACATTGCACAGTATTATTTTCTGGGAATCCTTGGAAAGTTCAAGGGCCAAAATATTATAGGTCTTAGGTGGTAGTTCTCTTATCTTCAGATTTAAACAAATCTTTACTAATAATATTAAGCCTCCCTTTATATCTACCAAATTTCTTATCTCTGATTGCTGGAAAACTATAAGGTGCATAACCAGGAAGTCTAGGAGTTACCTCTTTCATACATCAAGTCTCTTGGAGAGCAATTATATCAAATGTTTCCAAGAAGCTAACTACTTCAGGGTCCATGATTTTCAAATGAAGACCTTCAATATTCCATGACAGGATGGTAAATTTTCCCTCTTTATTACTATTCCTTCAGACAAATGTATCAGATTCTGAATGTCATTCTGAATCCAGATTTATTAAAGTTTCAAATCCATTTAAGTCCCTTCAATTCTCAAGATCTATAAGGGGATAATCTATATCCTTTTCATCTTTCCTGATGGGTTCCTCCCCCATTTCTCTTCCCATTTTATATGGGTAGATAATATATATACCCAATTTGTCTAAACTTTCTGCCAAATCCAGAAATATTTTGGACTTTTCTGGGTTTTTGAAAGTACAGTCAATTTGACTAGAACGGGATACATTTTTATAAATTTTAATATGATCTACCATATTCCTAGATATTTTAGATCCAGAAATTCTTGAGAGAAAGGAGAGCAATTCCTCTCTAATACTAAAATCAGAATCCTGTCTGACTGTCTCCCATCCAAATATAACCACTGTTCTACACAGCCAACTCTCATTTTGTTTTTTCCCATATTTATCAATCATTTCAGTTATCTTTGCTATATCTCTTGCCTCATTCCTTTCCTTTCTTGTCCTTTTGGGACTTATTCTCATGGAAACCGTTTCAGTAGGATTACAAAAATTCTTAGCTACCCTAGATTCACTGTTATCAGATTTATTTTCTAAACTGGTACTTTTAGGGACTAAGAGAGGTAACTTAATTGTAATTCCTTTTCCCTCTAGAGACATTTTTTTTATCCATGATCAGTTTGGCCATTTCCTCAGTTTCACAATATAACAAAACTGTATCATAGAAGGTCATATTTGGTGGTCTCATAATAAATATCTCTTCCTTCACTAATGATGGTGTAATCTCCAGCATATGTAACACTCTCTCCCTTAAATCCTCCCTAGTCTCTGTTATAGGTCTTACAATTCCAGCTATTTCAATCAAGTATTCCATTTCCCCTTCTATTAACTTGATCTGGGATTGTGTTGCCTGAGGTAGATCAATCTTATTATCTTTGGCCATACTGCTAACTGATGTTGACATCATAAAGCTAGACACATCCTCATAAGTAAAATTAATCTTTTCCTTTGTTTCTGCTTTATTTGTTTTTTCCTTGGATTCTATTTGCTCTGCTCCAATATTTCCACTATCTTTTTTATACACTAACAAGGTTTTCCCTTTCTTTACTTCCTTGCTATTGTGTTCTGTAGTCTTAACTTTCTTTTTAGGTGTTCTTTTCCCTTGCTTGCTTTTTCCATTTTTAGGTGTTGTAGAAATTGCTTTTTTTGCTTTGTCTGTTGTTTTGATTTGACAGGAACAGAAACTGTTTTTATTTATGTCAAGAGGTGATGGCAATGAGACTTGAACCCCCCTGTTCACCGTTTTTTTTAATTTTAGGTGACAAATTATTTTCGTTTGTAATCTCCTCTTGTGTTCTAATGTCTTTATTAAGGTTTTTAATAAGTACCCAATTATAAAATATATCTGCCCTAATATTAGTCAGTTCCTCTTTCAAAACTAAGATATTCTCCAGAACAGTAATATCTGCATGATATCTGTTATTGATTGTTTCCAACATTTGTTTTGATAATGAAGAATTGACCATAACATTTCTTCTATTGTAAGTATGTTCTTCTTCATGATCAATGAATCCAATCTGAGGGGTATCCCTAATTTCTGAAATATTTATTTCAGGGCAGTGGATTTCCATGAGAATATCTCCATTTTGTTTAACCATTTTTTAAGACCTTCTATAGTTGTTCTTAGTTCTTGAATAATCCCCTTTAATTCCCTGTTACCTTTTATCCCTTTGTATGATACATCCAAATTGGAAGGATGCAAAGATGGTCCTTCAGACCTCAAGTCAGTATTATTTTTAGTTCTTGAGGTAAGATACCTTTCCATATTAGAGGGATTGAGGGATCCATCAGTAGAAAGGGCTATAACTGAATGGTTAGAACTGCTATTACTATTATTATTACTTTCTCCACTTTCTTTCTGAAAAAAGGTTTCCCATTCATAATTGTTAAAAGAGATGTCTTCTGATTTATTAGAATAATTTTGGGAATACTCATTATACGCCCTTTCCGGAGAACGATAATCTTTTCCCAAATCTTTTCCCAAATTGCCAGCTCCACTTATTTCTAATGAGGCAGTACATTTTGGAGTAGAAAGGTACCTTGGGCCTCCTTTCTTATCAGCCCATATGTCTGTTATTTTCAGTTGTTTCTTATTTGTACTACTATCAATATAATTTTTATCCTGAGCTACAGACATATTTTTTAAGTTGAATGAAGAATTCAATGATTTAGACTGTAAACTAACTTTATTTTCCTGTATAGTGAGTTTTTTCCCTCTATTATTGCCTTTAACTTTCTATTCTTTATGGGCTAATTTTATTTTCGAGCCCAAGATACTATCGGTACCAATTGTTTCCTTAACTTCAATTTCAGGAGAAGTTGCCCCTATTGTCAAACTTCCCTTTCCACTTTTAGTTTGAACCATATTGAAACAATATATTCCCAAAAAAAAAAAACTTTTCCACAAATTCAAATTCAAATTCAGAATCAATCTCCGTCAATAAAATCTATAATTTAGTCAGTTCCAATAGTCAATAGACTGAAAGCATATTTATCCAGAGAAAAAGACCAAACTCCAGCTCCAGGATATTCCAGCACAATGTACCAACACAATTAGAAATGATTTGCAGCGTAGATCATGGAAGAATCTTTCAGTCTTTATATTCCTGTTGTAGTAAATCACTTAAGATAGCAAGAAAAGTTTATCAAAACATTGGACTTGTAAAGTCTTGTAGTGACTTTGAGTCCCCTTTTGGCTATGGCCCTAGAATGGTAAACCATGTACAGCAGAAAGTTCTTGCACAGGGGCACCTCCTGTCCTTCTCTGCACTGAAAGGGGATGAAAGGAAAAGAAGAGGCTAATAGGGCAAATAGGTTGTCAGAAATATCAGTGTTCAGTGCAATTTTCAAAACAGTTTTAAGTGCATCAATATATAAATTAATATTGAATTAAACCAAGATATGTCTAACAGGAGGGATACCACCAAAAGAGCAACACTGTTAGTCTCAAATAAATCCTTAAAGATCCTGAGTGCTAACATATATGATAAATTGAAATAAAATGCTAAAATACTCACTTCTCAATAGTTTCAAATAAACCCCTCAGTACTCAAAAATATAATACCCTCTTGTCGACTCCTATAATTATAGAGAGATTCCAAAGTGCACACCCGCCGCTCAAACAGTGTTCTAAAACATTTTATCATTTTAAGTTATTTTAATTTTAAAGGAAGCAGTGCCTTCTCAACGTCAACACACGGCGTACAACGCTGACAACGCTAACTTCTGAGCGCTGGTTGCGATTTTGTATTTAGAATAAAATAAATGTAGAGAGAGGCAGTGCTTGTAGCTTAAACTGAGAATACAAATCTGCACAGGGTTGTTCGCTTCAGTCTCCTTTGACTCCTTTGACTCGATGTTTTACACAATACCAAACACGCAGTACAAAATGCTACTGTTAGCATCCAATTTGAGTAAACTCAAGTATAATTTAATTAAGAGAGCTGATCAATTGATCTGCTCACATAGTTTGATTACCAAGGCAGAGCAGTAGATGTTTTCCCTTCCCCAATTGGCTAACTGGTGGCAATTTAGAACCTCTTCACCGGTAAATGATTATTGAAATAATTAGCAAGTATTTCGGATGAATTAAAGTCAGGCTAAATATTAATATAGAAAAGGTTAATGAAATTTCAAATTAATTTAATTCAATTTAGTCCAATTATGTCCAATTAAGCCAAATTAACTACTGTGATTCTGAAGTAGCAATAAGCACGATTTCCCCAAATTTTCTAGAAAACACCACATGCTTTCTAGCTAGACACTTAACTATCTTCTATTTAGCAATGAAACCAGACCAAAGAAGTAAAAATAGTTTGGTTAAGCTAATTAAAATATATCTCAAGGATAAACAAATCATCCACCCGGTACATGCAACGTTAAACGCTGAAGCACTAAGTGCAAAGTTACAATAGAAACAAATACAAAATGAAAATGAAATATAAAGCAGTCAATCAGTTTAAAATATTTTAAATTGAAATCTTAGTTGAATAAATCCCAGACCAGAACCCCTATATTTTAACCAGAATAAAATTGCAGGTTAACCAAACACCCGATAATTGCATTAAGTGGGTAGCAAATATTCAACGGGAGGAACAGATTAATAAAATACAATAAACTATATAATAAAATTTCAGTTAAATGATTTTAAATATTTTTGGTCCTTCCAACCTCCACGGTCTTCTCCATTATATAATTTATATGTTTTGAAAGTTTTCTGAAAATTGTCGGAGAGCATGACTGATATCTGACACTGAAGAAGGGAGGAAAATAAAAGTCTAAAGCTTCTGTAGTTATTCTGTGATTTCCATCATAAATTCCATCATTATTGAACCTCCAATTCCAATTTTATAAGAAACACAGAACTTATTGAGGATACCGATCCTCCGCAGGACTGCTCCAGCTGTCCCCTCCTCCGGTATGGCTCCCCACCTAGATTCCTAATACCGGGGGAGAGAAAAGGGCCTCCTCAAACAAGCCTGTTTAATTCTACAACACAAGTTAGCCTGGAAAAAGCACCAGAGTTAAGGTGCTACCGCCGCCTCTCACTGCTCTACAGTTTGTTCAGACTCTCATTAAAAAAATTAAGCTCCGCACAGGCAACGGTGGCATACCTGCTGTAGAGCAGCGGTGAGCGTTTCTGATGCTCCTGCTGGAGTGCTCCTCCTCAGCCTCTCTAGCGTGCAGCTGCGCAGTCAGATTCCGTCCCAACTCTCTGGATCCACCCTTTTCACATAGGCAAGAACTGGGCTGGATTTCCCAGTGTTCAGTTTCATTATCTCTGGCCAGAGCGTCACCTTGACATCATTTCCTGCAAATTTTACCAAATTTGATTGGATTTTGCAGATGATGTAAGGGTTAGCTCTCTACCCTTTCTGAGGACTGCCCCTTTGTTTAGAGTTCAGTTTTTAAACATAAAGTTCCTTTTCTTCATTAGCTTTGCATGCAAAATGATACAGTCTCCAAACAAACATTTTTGGATTCCACATAAAATATGGAGTATTTAGACATCAAACACGACATGTTTGTTTTCATTATAAGGTTTATAATTTAGAAATGTTTTCATAGAACCTACTTTCTTGCAGTTTGGAAAAATACTTATATCTCCTCGATCTACATTTACTGCAGAGCAAAATGAGATGTTGTTCTTCTAGATAGCATGTTTGGAGGTTACTCAAATGACAGACAATTTTTTTCAGCATTAGCTTCTTTGTTCTGGAGCTGACCATGTGGTCCATAACTCACTTTTTGATAGCTCCTTTTAAGACGTTAAAGCAGAATTCTTGGCAGTGGCATAACTTTTGTTTTTTACTAGGCAAGTTCATAAAAGTTACATTTTTGAATGGCTCATGCTGTGTCCTTTCAGGAGAGTAGATACATAGATAAATAGATGCTGTTGGCAGATAAGGACTGCCAGGCCCATCCAGTCTGCCCATTTAAGCTGCCTAATGAAGCATCCAGTGACCCTATCTGGTCACTGGCTTTAGCTTTTTCTTCCTATCTCTATTATTCCTTTGTTTCTGTCCCATGCATGTTTGAAGCCTGGCACTGTATGGGCTGCCGCCACCTCCTGGGGCAGGCTATTCCATGCATCACCACCATTTCCATAAAAAAGAACTTCCTGACATTTCCCCTTATGCGGCCACCCCTCAGTCTCATGTCCTCTTGTCCGAGCACTATTATTAATCTGTAATATGTTGTCCCCTTCCACCTTGTTAATGCCCTTGAGGTACTTGAATGCTTCTATCATGTCACCTCTCTTCTTCCTTTGTTCCAACGTGTACAAATTGAGGTCCCTCTCTCTCTCCTCATAAGGCTTGTATTCTAATCCCTTCCCAATTTTGGTTGCCCTCCTCTGCACCGTCTCTATTTTGTCAATGTCCTTTCGAAGGTGTGGTCTCCAGAACTGTACACCGTATTCAAGGTGAGGTCTTACCAGTGTCTTGTGCAGTGGAACTATTATCTCTCTCTCCTTCAGCTTGTGATTCCCCTTACAATACACCCCAACATCCCACTGGCCTTTCCTACCACCTTTGCCATCTACCTAGTGGCGTTCAAGTCATCTGTGATTATGCTGTTTTTTTTCTTTTAACCAGGAGAGACACACTAAGCTGAAAGCTTGTTTACAGGTGTGACCTGGGAGCACAAGGAAGTTAAGTGACTTGCTTAGGGTCACAAAGTATGCAAGTGGGGGCTGTGAGATTCAAACTCAGGTCTTCAGGCTTGCAGCTCAGAGCCTTAAACCACTGCACTTTACTGCCTCTTCAACTGACCCCCAAGTCCCTCTCCTCCTTAGTTACTATCAGCAGAACCCCCAACCTGTAGCTTGCCCCAGGGTCCCTGCTCTCTACATGCATTATTTTGCACTTCTTTGGGTTAAACCTTAGCTGTCATGCCCCTGGCCACCTCTCCAGCAGTTCCAGGTCTTTTCTCATCCTTTCCACCCCTTCCAGAGTATCCACCCTGTTGCAGATCTGTGTCATCCACAAACAGGCAAACCTTTCCCTCAGCCCATCTGCAATGTCACTGATGAAAACATTGAAGAGAAATGGCCCCTGAACTGATCCCTGAGGTATCCCACTGGCCACCTCCCATTCATCTGATTGGGTTCCATTCAAAACTACCCTCTATTTTCTGTCCCTTAACCAGTTTCCAATACAGTTCATCACCTTGCATCCCAACAGCAGGTTGCCTAGTTTGTTGACCAGTCTCCTATGTGGGACCATATCAAAGGCTTTGCTGAAATTGAGGTAGGCAATATCTACCACCCCCCTTGGTCTACTGCATTTGTCCACCAGTCAAAGAAATCTATCAGATTAGTTTGACAGGATCGTCCTGCAGTGAACCCATTTTTCCTGGGATCCAACAGTTCATTGGCTTCCAGGTGTTCCACTATTCTTTCCTTAAGGAGTGCCTCCATTATTTTTCTGCCTACAGAGGTTAGACTAACTGGCCTGTAGTCCCCCACTTCTTCTTTACTACCGCTCTTGTGAAGAGGAACAATGTTTGCCCTTCTCCAGTCCTCTGAGACTAATCCAGTGTCTAAGGACACACTGAACAGGGCTGCCAGAGAGACTGCCAGCTCAGTCCTCAGTTTTTTTAGGACCCTGGGATGTATGCTATCTGGACCTATGGCTTTTTTCTACCTTCAACTTCACCAGTTCTTCTAGGATCCTCTCCTCTGTGAATGGACTGGTGTTTACCTCCTTATCCTTAGCTCCTTTGAAGTCCAGCTGCAGGCGCTGCCCATCCCCTTCCACAGTGTAGACCGAACAGAAATATTAATTCAGGATCACTGCTTTTTCCCCATCTCCCTCCACAATCTCCCCCCTGGCCCCTCAAAGCTTTGCTACTCCTCCCTTTGCCTTCCTTCTCTCATTAATGTACCTGAAGAATGTCTTATCTCCTTCTTTAACTGACTGAGCTATTCTCTCTTCTGTTTGCACTTCAGTGTGTCTCACTTCCTTTCCCACCTCTCTCAGACACTTCTGGTACATTTCCTTGTCCTCATCTCTTTGTGTCTCCTTATACTTCCTGAAGGCTAGCCTCTTGTCCCTTACTTTTTCTGCCACCTCCCCAAGAACTAAAGTGGTTTTCATCTCCTTTCACTCTTGTCTATTGACCTAATGCATTGTTTTGTTACCTCCGCTATAGCCTTCATGATGTGTGCCCATTTCTCCTCAATGTCTCCACCTACCCCCCTTTTTCCAGGCTTTCTTTTAGTTGTAGTCCCATACTGGTAAATTCCACCCTTCTAAAGTCTAAGACTCTTTCCTTCATATGGGTTGACTGGATCCCTGTGTCCACTTTGAACCACACCATATTGTGGTCACTGGACCCTAACCAACCTTCCACCCTAAGATCTGCTACCCTGTCCCCCTTGGTTAGCACCAGATCCAGGATTACCTGGTCCCTGGTAGATTCCTGAATCAGTTGCCTAAGGCCAGCCCCCTCAAGGGAGTCCATGAAGTCCTGTGTCCTAACTGGGGCCCCTGCTAGATGGACCAATCTACCTCCGGCATGTTAAAGTCTCCCATTAGCAGTACCTCCCCTTTGCTGCCATTTCATACATGTTTTCTAGCAGTTGCTTGTCAGTTTCCTCAGCCTGAGCCAGAAGTCTGTTAATGACCCCTGTGTGAATGGTTGTTCCATTCTCTGGCTCAAGGGTGACTCAAACTTCCTTCATTTGCGCATGATGGTTTTGAATTTCAGTTGCCTTTATACTCTCTTTGATGTAGAGGGCAACCTCTCCCCTCCTTTTACCCTCTGTATCTTTTCTGAACAGGGCATAACCCGGTACACTTATGTCCCAGCTGTGGTTGCTGGTGTACCATGTTTTGGTTATCGCCACTATGTCAAGATCAGCCTCCATCATTGCAGCCACGAGATCTTGGATCTTGTTCCCCAGACTGCAGGCATTTGTGTGCATGACCTTCCATGAAATGCAGCATCTTTTTGTTCCCTCCTTGTGTTCTGTTGTTTGCTTCATCCTAATTTTCCTGGAGTGTTCTATGTGTTGCTTCCTTTTTATTACCTTACTGGTTGCTTGTGGTCCAGATTCTTTTGTTAGTGGTGATATCCTTATGTCCTGAGTGCAGCCTATCTCACCCTGTGGTACCTGTGTATCTGCCTACTGGTTGACATCCTGGTCTTGCTTGATGTGTGCACTAACCTGTGGGGGTGGGCTGCCTGAATCTCCCCACTCCTGACAAGCTTACCCCCCAATTTCTAGTTTAAATGCTTGCTCAAGAAGCATGTAAGCCTCTCATTGAGAAGAGATGAGCCCTCCTCAAAAGGTGGCAGGCCGTCTTTTTTGTAAAGGCGTGCATCATCCCAGGTAGTGCCCCAATCCTCATGTAGCCAAAGTTGTTTTAACTGCACCAGTCTTTCAACCACTTGTTGAAGATTTTGATGCATTGGTGTCTTGCCCCCCTCCTTTCCCTGACTGGTAGCACCTATGAGAATGTAACAGAGTTTGCTAACCCCCCCAGGCTCCTACCCAACTCCCTAAAATTCTTCTGAACCATCTCAATACTTGGTCTTTCTTTGGCTAGGTCATTTGTTCCCAGGTGGACAATGATGTCCAGCCCCCATTCATAGCCACAGCCTTTGTGATCCTGTGGATCCACTCACCCTCCCTCAGAGCTGTGCTCCTGGGAGACACATAACCTCCCACTCCCTCCTGATGCCTGATCCTATCTCCATACCCTAAACTATTAAGTCCCCCACTTGGAGAAGCTTCCTTCTCCCCTGGGATTCTCTGGCCACATCCCCTGTGCCCCCCCCGGTGGGTCTGCCCATCACCCCTGGTCACAACCTTGGCTTCCCTTTCAGGGCTCTCCCTCTCCTTGAGAACATCATATTTGTTCTTTAGTTGTACTAGGTGGGAGGTGTGCTTGAGCTCAACCTCCCTGAACCCTCCACAGTCCATCCAGGCCTCTGTCTGAGTACCCTCTGTGGCAGTGGTTGGTGGTATGGTTGTCCCTGTGTGAGGCAAAGGTCCCCAGTACTCCTGCCAACTGTGCTCAAAGCCTGGCAACCTCCCCCCTCAGCCCAGAGAGGTTTCTACAAATGGGGCAGCACCACAGTTCCCAGAAAGTTCTTCTAAGCACTGCTGCTCTGCACCTATTGCACTGCACCACTCCTTGTGCCATCCTACATACTCTTTAAGTATGCTGCTACCCTCTTTTAGTGTTTTTTTACACTCTTTCTTCCTTTTACAAAATTTGTTTGTCTATGGCCCTGATATGTTTCTGTAGCACTTGCTCCTTTCTGCTCCCTGCCACTGTCAAACTTATCCTATTCCTAACAGAGTGAAATTGCCAAGATCATGCAGTTTAAATGTACAATTAGCCACATACATGATATAATCAGCAGCTTCTCCTCCTTTTGATTTTATTTGCTCTTTAGCTATCAGCCCACCCCTGGGCACAGCCAATATGCTTCTCCCAAATAACTAAGCATTTAATAATGTGTGGAGGTGGGGTGAGTAGGAGGGAAAAAAATCTCAGACAGAATGCCTCCTGGAACAGTTAAAGAATGATTCAAACTCACAACTCCTGTCTCCCCAGCAGCAAGCAACAGTTAAAGAAACAATTAAAGAAAGATTCAAACTAATGCTCCCCAAGACCAAATGCCTTCTGGGACAGTTAAAGAAAGACTCAAACTCACAACTCCTACCTCCCCTAGCAGCAAGCAAAATGCACAGACAAAACGCCTAATGGAACAGTTAAAGAAAGATTCAAACTAATGCTCCCCCAGAAAAAATGCCTCCTGGAAGAGTTAAAGGCAAATTCAAACTCACAACTCCTACCTCCCCCAGAAGCAAGCAACATTTAAAGAAACAGTTAAAGAAAAATTCAAACTAATGCTCTCACAGACAAAATGCCCCCTGGAACAGTTAAAGAAAGATTCAAACTCACAACTCCTATCTCCCTCCACAGCAAGCAAAATGCACAGACACAATCCCCCCTTGGAACAGTTAAAGAAAGATTCAAATTCACAACTCCTACCTGACTGTCTCCTTTGTTACTGAGCAACCACCCCCCACAGCAGCAAGCAACAGTTAAAGAAACACTTAAAGAAAGATTCAAATAATGCTCCCCCAGACAAAATGCCTCCTGGAATAGTTAAAGAAAGATTCAAACTCACAACTTCTACCTCCCCCAGCAGCAAGCAAAATGCACAGACAAAATGCCTCCTGGAACAGTTAAAGGAAGATTCAAACTCACAACTCCTGCCTCCCCCAGCGGCAAGCAACAGTTAAAGAAATAGTTAAAGAAATATTCAAACTAATGCTCCCCCAGACAAAGTGCCTTCTGGAACAGTTAATAAAAGATTCAAACTCACAACTCCTACCACCCAAAGCAGCAAGCAAAATGCACAGACAAAATGCCTCCTGGGACAGTTAAAGAAAGATTAAAACTCACAACTGCTACCTCCCCCAGAAGCAAGCAAAATGCACAGACAACATGCGTAATGGAACAGTTAAAGAAAGATTCAAACTAATACTCTCACAGACAAAATGCCTTCTGGAACAATTAAAGATTCAAACTCACAACTCCTACTTGATTGACTCCTTTGTTACTAGGCAAAAAATCTCCTCCCCCAGCAGCAAGCAACAGTTAAAGAAACAGTTAAAGAAAGATTCAAACTGATGCTCCCCCAGATAAAATGCCTCCTGGAACAGTTAAAGAAAGATTCAAACTCACGACTCCTACCTTCCCCAGCAGCAAGCAACAGTTAAAGAAAAATTCAAATTAATGCTCTCACAGACAAAATGCCACCTGGAACAGTTAAAGAAAGATTCAACCTCACAACTCCTACCTCCGCAAGCAACAGTTAAAGAAACACTTAAATAAAGATTCAAATAATGCTCCCCCAGACAAAATGCCTCCTGGAACAGTTAAAGAAAGATTCAAACTCACAACTCCTACCTGATTGGCTCCTTTGTTACTGGGCAAAAAATATCCTCCCCTAGCAGCAAGCAACAGTTAAAGAAAGATTCAAACTAATGCTCCCCCAGACAAAATGCCTCCTGGAAGAGTTAAAGAAAGATTCAGACTCACAACACCTACCTCCAGAGTCACGTGATGCAGGCGGCGGCATAGCAGCTCTTCTGTGGAGCTCCGTTTCTTTGACTAAACATTTTGCTTTAAAAGTGAGATTTTGTACAAACTCATGTTTTATTTATGCTCACTTTGCTGCAGTGACTTGGCAAAATGTCTTTGGAACTGTCACAAATGGAAATAACTCCCATTTCAACCAGAAAATTCTGCTTTGACTGGTGGAACTGATGAAGAGCCACTGCTGACCCTAGAAGCTGAGCGGCCAAGGTAGAGCTCCTCACCAGAACAGGCCCAACATTCTGAATGTGCACTGAAGTCAGACAGTATTACTATCACACAAATCACCCTGGAACTATCAACAATTAAGACCTCAGTGTTTGCTATACTTTTAGGATTTAAAAGATATTAAGCCTGCAGTCAAAGACTTAGCTATAAGGGTCAGTGATGCTGAGACTCATATTTCATCAATGGAGGACAGGCAGGCTAAGTTGGAGCCTGACTTGGTAGCCTTGAATCACAGGATGGGGAAGTTGGAGGACAAGGTGGACAACCTGTAAGGTAGTAGTAGACGAAACAATCTTGTCCTCCTGGGTTTACCAGAGGGGCAAGAGGGCCCAAACATCCTAGAATTCCTCCAGAAACTATGTGTTAAAAATTGCTGGTCTGAGCCCAAATGGCCCAGTATATAAAAGTCCAGTACATATAATTGAGCGGGGCCATATAGCATTGTGAGCGAAATCACCTCCATCTGACCCTCCCCCACCTGATAATTTTTAAAATGCTTAATTATCTGGACAAAGACTATGTTCTGCAGGTGGTCAAACAAGTAGCTGCTGTGCAATGGGAGGGGAAGAATTTGAAGCTCATCCCAGATTTGGCCTTGACAGTACAGCAGGCAAGCATGCTTACCGCCCCATTCTCTCCAAACTTTGGGTGGCACAAGTAAAACACAACTCCTACCTCCCCCAGCAGCAAGCAACAGTTAATGAAACAGTTAAAGAATGAGTCAAACTAATGCTCTCACAGACAAAATGCTTCCTAGAACAGTTAAAGAAAGATTCAAACTTACAACTCCTACCTCCTCCATCAGCAAACAAAATGCACAGACAAAATGCCTCCTGGAACAGCTAAAAAAAGATTCAAACTCATAACTCCTACCTGATTGGCTCCTTTGTTACTGGGCAAAAAATCTCCTTCTCCAGCAGCAAGCAACAGTTAAAGAAAAATTCAAATTAATGCTCTCACAGACAAAATGCCACTTGGAACAGTTAAAGAAAGATTCAACCTCACAACTCCTACCTCCGCAAGCAACAGCTAAAGAAACACTTAAAGAAAGATTCAAATAATGCTCCCCCAGACAAAATGCCTCCTGGAACAGATAAAGAAAGATTCAAACTCACAACTCCTACCTCCTCCAGCAGCAAGCAAAATGCCAATATTAATAGGTTATCTCTGGCAGTGTTGGCATAAAACATTTTGGTGAATAGTTCCTTCCCCAGAGCTCTTGCCTAATAAATTTTAAGTCTTTAGGAGGTAACCACACAAGCTCCCAAATTGCTATTTTCATTATCTCTGTTGGAATTTTACTTTTGATGCAAAATAGATCATCAAACAGCTCACTATCTGTTCAAGTCATTTGTCCTAAATTTAGCCAGGCAACAGGTCCAGACAATCTTATTTCCCTGTATAAGTTTCATGTTGACAGCATTTTGCATTTTTTAGTTACAGCCAAGAATAGAGCAGTTTAACCTTAGAATCTTTGCAGTGTCTGTTGCAGCTTGCCTCCAGAAGACCATCTGCACTTCATCACTGACAAGTTTCCATAGTCACTATCTCTCAGTTGGAGTTCAAAATGAAACCTAAGTCTTCACTGGGTCACAAAGGTTGATTTTAAAAAGTCTGCAAACCATTGTTGTTCCCTAAAGTCTCACTTAGGCAGGACTTTTGTTTTCTTCAGAGTTCATCTAAGCAGTTTTTTTCTTGCTTGGAGAGCTCATGTATACAAGAATAGTGACCAGATGCTTTAGTATGACCTCCCAATTATCCTACTTAATAATTAGACATTTATTAAGGTTATAAAATAGTAGTAATTATAAAATAATGCAAAATAATAATATAATAAAATATTTTTATAACTAAGTTTTGTTTCTACACCACAATGTTCTTTAAAGTGATCCATTAATATCCCATGATATATGGTGTCAAATGCTATGGAGAGGTCAAGAAGAATGAGAATAGATCACTCACCTCTGTCTCTTGCCCTGAGGAGATCATTTTTCACCTTGACAAGTGCAGCCTCCATACTACGCCTAGACCTTAATCCAGACTGCAGCAGCTCATAGATTGACAATGGTGTCTAGCTCCATCTCAGCTCCTGCTGCCTGAACAATCCTCTTAGTATGCTATCTATCCCTCCACATCAAAGCACACTCAGGTACACCACTTCCCTATCCCTCCCCCCCCCACTCCCATATCTACCCCCTGAAAATAGAGTCTCCTACAAGCAGCTGCTTCCTCCTGAGCTGGGAGCTTCTCCTTTTCCTCCTTGGAGCCTCCATCTCTGAGGAACTCCACCTCCTCCCTTCTCACTGAATGGATGCTTCCTTTCAGCTGACCTGTTCTGCCAGTATGGCAAAAGAGTTCTGCAGTCAAATAGAAGGAGGGATGCATACCCTGCCCACTATCCCCACCCTCCCAGAGTCCACAAAACTCCATCCATTCTGCCTAAGCATCCTCTGAGGGAGCAGTGGCAGACTTGGTGGCCCCTGGGTAGGGCAGAAGGTCCTCTGCTCCCTTGCCAGTTCAGTCCAGAGTCCAGCAACCTCTGCTCACAACCAAGAGAAATGAGTAGATATAGGGCAGCACTTCAGGCTCTGTGGTCCTACAGCCATTGCACTGTGCCTCTACCATAAGCTCTCCTTCTTTTAACTAGTGTCCTTAAGCTCAGATGTACTGCTGTTTAAATGTTACTTTGAAGAACATTTAAGCTAGCTGAGGTGGGAGGCAGAAGTAAAAAGGGAGGCATAAACTGCTCCCCCCTCACACACACGCATTAAAACATAAAGGAGGGAGGACCAGAGGGGAGGAGAATTCCTCCTGGAAGTAGGATTCAGAAAATAGCATAGTGGTAGTAGACAAGGGAGTTGTGAACAAAAGTTATGAAAAGAGAGGGGAAAAGGAGGCAGGGCAGAAAGGAAAGAAGGGGCGCTGTAGGCAAAATGTGAACAAGATGTGGAAGGCCATGTGTGTAAATGCAAGTAGTCTTGGAAATTAAATTCCAAACCTGAAGGCAATCATCACAGGGGCTAATCTAGATATTGTGGCAATTACTGAGTCAAGGTTCACTTATAACCATGAATGGCTCATGACCATACTAGGGTATACTCAGTTGAGGAAGGAAAAGGTGGGAAGGGGGAGGAGTGGTGTTGTATATAAATGAGGGTATCAAAGCAACAGAAATGCATGGAAACCAGGAGGGAAAGGAGGGGTTAGAGGTACTGTGTGTCATCCTGGAGACAGGAGCCAAAGACACTGTTCACACTGGGGTGATTTACAGACTTTCAACACAGTGGGAAGAAGAACTGGATAAGGCACTGCTGAAAGTCGTTAGCACAATGGCAAAAAAAGGGGGAGATGCCACTGGTCGGGGACTACAGTCTGTCAGATGTAAGTAAAGTAAGGTTTTATTTATAGTATGGCTCCAAATCCTGGAAGCTCTAGGGGCCATTACAATTCATAGCAGGGTACAGAAATTATACAATAATTCATATTGACTACTAGAGCAGAATCTTCATAAAATCACAATTAAAAACTATGTTGAAATGCTTTATTAAAAAGATAGGTCTTCAGGCCTCCCTTAAACACCTCCAACATTGGGGCCTCCCTCAAAGATCTTGGCAGTGAATTCCGGAAGGCTAGGCCAGCCACCTCAAAGGAAATATCCCCCAAGGTTTTCAGTTTGGCCCTTGGAGTCACCAGGAGGAGTGGAAGGAATGTATCAGGATGGCTGGAGTTAGGACAGGTAACCAGGGCCAAGTCCATATAGAGCCTTATAGGTGAGCAAGCCCGCCTTGAATGGGATCCTCCACCTGACAGTCAGCCAGTGCAGATCACACAGGACTGAGGTCACATGGCAGGATTTTGGTAAGCCTGCCAGCAGCCTGGCAGCCGTGTTCTGCACTAGCTGCAGTCAGCGGAGGGTCCCTCCATTGACCCCAAAGTACAGAGCATTACAGTAGTCCAATCTGGAAGTCACAAAGGCATGTACCAGTGATGGCAAGTCTTCAGGCAGAATCAGGGGTCTAATTTGGGTGACATTCCTGAGATGATAAAACCAACTCTTGATGGCAGATGACATCTGGGCTTCCAGAGTCAACTTGTCATCAAAAATGAATCCACATTTTTCACTCTGGGGGAGGCCATCAACGGGGTTGATCTCAGGACTAACCCTGTTACCATTCCAGAGGCCTCCCCATCACACTGTTGACCAGGCTCAATCACCAGTACTTCCGCCTTGTTGGGGTTCTGCCTCAGTCAGTTCGAGGACATCCAGTTCTAAATCTTGTCAAGTCATTTATTTAGCACTTCATTGGCATTTCCAGCTCCAGGGGCAAATGACAAATACAGCTGGGTATCATCTGCATAGCAGTGAAAATCCAGACTGTATTGTTTAATGAGATCCCCCAGGGGCAGCATGTACACAGCGAATAACATCGTCGAAAGGATCGAACCTTGAGGCACTCCACACAACAGGGGCATTGAGGAGGAGAAATTCCCCATCACTACTCTTTGCCTCCTTTCAGACAGATAGGACTCAAACCATTTGATGACTGTTCCAGTGATGCCACAATATACTCTCAAGTAATCCAATAGCACAATGTGGCCCACGGTGTCAAATGCTGAAGAGAGGTCGAACAGGATGAGAACTGTCTATTCTCCTCTATCACTCACCCTGAGGATGTCATTTTGCACCTGAACTTATGCCATCTCTGTGCTATGCCTGGCTGTGAAACTGGACTGGAATGGCTCATAGATGTCAGAGGCCATGAGGTGTGCCTCGAGCTGCAAAGCCACTACTTTTTCAACAACCTTCCCTACAAATGGGAGGTTGAAGACAGGTCTATAATTTGCCAGGATATCAGGATCAAGCAATGGTTTCTTCAGAAGGGGCTTCACCAGCACCTCCTTCAAGGTGCCATGAAATCACCCCTCTGAGAGTGAGCACTGGACGATCCCGGTGAACACCGGACCAATGATCCCAACCCCTCCCACTAGGAGACGGTAGGGCCAGGATCCAGTTCACAGCATGTGGGCCACAGCTTCAAAATCACCGCTACGACCTCAGCCACCTCAAGAGGCCAAAACTCCCCCAAGACAATAGGAATGCCGCTGCTCAAACTGGGACAACCACTGTGGGACACATTTGTCCCACTGGGGAGATCCCAGCCAGAATAAGGGACACCCTGTCTTAGCAGAACACAGCAAATTCCTCGCACAGCGTGGTTGAAAATGTTTTTTTCAGCTGAAGACAGTCTATCCACAGTCAGAAACAGCTGAGCAGGTCTGTTCTTCCCAGCAGCAATTTCCCTGGACAGAAAATCTGCCTTCTTATGGTTGATTGCCCCCTGATAATCATTATAATGATTTCTCAGGGCCAATCTGTCCTCTATGGACTGAGTCCTCCGCCAGCAATGCTCCAATTTCTGACCCCTGGTCTTCACCTCCTTGAGAGCCTCATCAAATCATGGGGGTCTCAAGCAAGAACACCTGGGTCATATATGGACTGGTGTGATGGCATCGAGTGCCTTGGTAACAGCCCCATTATAGGCTGTCACTACCTCATCCATGCCAATCACACATGCAGCACTCATGCCAGAAAAATCTACTACCACCAGCAGTCCTTCTGAGGACAATCTCCTTAAAAGGTGATAGCAGATCATCTCAAGAGGAGGGACTCTTGGGGGGCCCAAATGAGAACACCACTGTGACGTGATCGGACCAAACAACCTGATCAATCTTGATGTCTGTAACATCAAGCTCCAGTAAGAGAATACCAAGTCCAAGGTATGGCCGTGTTGGTGGGTTGCAGATGGAACTTCCTGTAACAGGCCCAGAGATATCATCATCTGGAGGAGTTTGTAACTGACTAGCAAGGATTATTCATCAACCCAGGCATTGAAATCCCCCATAATTAACCATCCAGGGGACTCTAACACCCTATTGGCAATGAAGTCTGCTATTTCCTGGAAGAAATCTCCCCCTCCATCCCAGAGGATAATAAATGAGGAGAATCCTGCAACTTGCACCTGGACCATCATGTACTGCCACACATTCAAACGACAAGGTAGACCCAACTGGGTGAATGGAGAAGTTCAGGCTGGGTCTAAAACAGATAGCCTCTCCCCCGTCCCTGCCTTCCCTCCTTGGGAAGTGCACTACCGAATACCTGGTGGGGACCGACGCCTCCAATACTGACCCGATGGCATCTCCCAGCCAGGTCTTCATAATGCAAGCCAGGTCAACAGAAGAGATCAAGTTCACCATACCAGTAGTCTTGTTCCTCATCGACCTGGCATTGCACAGCACTGCCCAAAGGGGACTAGCAGAGACTGCTGACCCTCTAGCTACCTGCCCACATGGTCCGGTGGGAGCCCTGGGGACAGGAACCAAACAAATCTGGCTTCTCTCAAGGCCCCATCTGACTCCAGGGCACCTCCTATTCCAGACTACCCCAACATTATTCACCCCCACTATACTAGCAGTACACTACCACATGCCCCTCCGCCCCTTCCATATCCACTTCACAGCACTGTCTCCATGCAACCGCCGAGAGGAGATCATACACAAAGGGGCAGAGGTCATGTAGCAGGGATGCAACATAAACTATACGAGGAGGCCCAAGACCTAAACACATTTCCTGTTATTATAACCCTCCCAAAATTAAAACCAAAAGAAAATCCTAGTTCCACTCACACATTCACCATCCACTCCCTAATGCAAAACAAAACTCCTAACCACAAACACGTCACAATCACACACTAACTAACCCTCTATCCCCCGCCCAAACCCCACCACTCATCAATATCTCTAAATAAAATACAATATACACCACATATAGTGGGAGAATCTGATATTATAGCAGTTTCCAAGAAAATGTGCTGTGGAAATAAGTCCTGCTCCCAAAGGAGCCAAAATGTCCAACAGTTTTATTATGGTAAATTAGTGCAACTGTCCCACTTCACACTTTAACCATCCTAGCAGAAATAGCTCTACAGTCACAGTTCACACAATAAAGGTGAAAAGGTCAGAGAGGGAATAGAAAAACAGTGCTCACATGACCACTTTACTTAAATAATGAACAATTTCATCTGCTGGGCAAGATAAAATGCCTGGGAAAATTCAAGAGTTGGACTGAATCAATCTCAGTCCCTATAAAATTAGTGTACCTCTCACCAGCACCAATGCAAAATAACAGAAGTAATCACAGTCTGTGTTCTTACTGCCCTTGTATTACATTAAGCCTTCAGAAGACACCAACAGACTCAGAGGATTTTAACTGGTCCAGCCAGTGATCCAGTCAGTGCAACAGAGAGTAAAAATTTGGTTTCTCTCAGGACGTAGTGGTACCCTCACTACCACACCTCCTAATTATCCCAAACAATCCCCTTCAATGGACACTGACACACACCAGCAAAACCTCCTTAGGACACTCCACACCAGTGTTCATCTTCATGTTCCAGGCACAGATGACCCCAGGCAAGTCGCTGAATGTGGTCTGGTGCTCTAGTCACAAATCGGAGAGGAGGGAAGCCTTGGTCATCCCAGGACAAACACAGTACTCTCACTACCACACTTCCCAGTTACCCCAAACACTCCCCCTCAAACAGTCGCTGACACACACCTCTGTCATCTCCTTCAATGCACTGCAATTTCCATCCCCTCTCAGGTAGTCTCTGGTATCCTTTGATAATTCTTAATGCTACCAGCCAACCACTCTGGGCGTCTCTTCAATACTCTGGTGACTTAGCTGTTCCTCAAAATACTCAGGTGACACGGGTGTTCTTTGATGTTCTAGTCGGCGATTACAGATGACTCCCTGCACTTCTGTCAAGGCAGGCTTCAGCATACCTGACTCTCAGATTAAATCCTCACATGAATTTTCTCCACAGCACAAAACAAACTGCTTGACCCTCTGAAAAATAAAAACACAACCTCCTGCTTCTTCCTCACTGTCCATCCCTACCTAAAGCTAATTGTCAGTTCTACCATGCTGCAGCGACAGCGGTTACGGAGACATCCTTGACAGTGACAGCTGCATTGCTGAGTGTCGGCAATGCAGTGTCAGGGATGCCTCTGTGTTTCCATCGGGGGCTGCCCCCCAACCCCCCCCATGTGGGGGCTGTGCCCCCCACACACCCCAGTCTCTAGGATTCTAACTCCGAGTCAGAGTTGGACCGGGAGGGTGAAACACCCTGTGAGGCAATCCCCTGGCCATGCAGAGACCATCACAGTGACATGCAGATTTTCACCAAATCCTGTCACTGTGATGGTCTTCGCTGTTGGGGAGTTGCTGCGGCGTTGGTATATGCTAATTGCCATACCTAATCCCTAACTATTAGTTGCAAACTATTCCAGACACTAAAATAGTCTCAGAAAGTTGAAATCTCCCACAATAAAGGAGCCTCAAAATCACAAAGATGACTCTTTACACAGCCCTCACAGCCCACAACCCACCATGGAGCCTCCCAGCCATGCCCTTGGCTAGAAGCAGGGATATCCTAGATTCCCTGCAGGTTTTTCTTTCAGGCAACCAGTCAGGGATCACACTCATGATGGGGCAATACTGAACCTGGTACACACTAACAGGGACAGTATTGCAAACATCAAGGTGGGAGTCCACCTGGGGACCAGTGATCACCATACAGTATAGTTCAGCATAAGGAAAGCAGTGGAAACAAAATAAACAAGGACAAGGGTCCTGGACTTCAGGAGGAAGGATTTTTACAAAAATGGTTGAATGCATTAGAGATGACCTAGCAGGGGGAAAATAGCCAGGATGGGGTGGAAGAACAGTAGGCCAAATGAAGGGATAGCACAGTGAAGTCAACAAAGCTCTGCATAAAAGAAGTGAACAAAAACAGAAGAAAAAAGATTGCTATTGTTCTCAAGAGATGTGGCAAAAAAGGTTAGGGTTAAAAGGATAACATTCAGAAGATTCAAAATGATGCAGAGAGAAGAGGATAGGGAAGTGTACCAAGAGAGGCAGAGGGAATCAGGTAGAGCAGTGAGGAGCACAAAGGTATAAACTGAGTAAAGGATATCCAAAGGGGTAACTAAAGAGACAATACCTTTTTCAGGTACATAAGTGAGAAGAGGAAGATGGGGGGGGTAATGAGGTAAAAAAGAGCAGGGAGGACTGTGTAGAGGAGGATCAGGAAAAAGCAGATACCTTGAACAGATTTTTCTGTTCAGTCTTAATGGTGGAAGGAGAAGGGGATGGAACACATAAAAGCAACAGAAACAGTGGGGGTAGGGAAGTAGACACAAATCCACAGAGGAAAGTGTACTAAAAGGACTTGCAAATCTGAAAGTGGACAAAGCTATGGAGCCAGATGGGGTACATCCAAGGGTGTTGAGGGAATTCAGGGAGGTACTGGCTGCACCACCGACAGCCCTATTCATCAACTCACTGGATACAGGAGTGTTTCCAGAGGACTGGAGAAGGGCAGATGTAGTCCTGCTTCATAAAAGTGGTAGCAGGGAGGAGGCTTGCAACTATAGGCCAGTCAGTCTGACATCAGTTTTGGGCAAGCTAACAGAGTCACATTTGGAAAGAAAGGATTGTGGAATATATTGAATCCAGTAGATTACATGATGTGAGGCAGCATGGATTTACACGGGGGGAGGTCATGTGAGATGAACCTGATAGATATCTTTGACTCGGTGACCAGGGAAATAGATCAGAGTGGTGCAGTGGACATGGCCTACTTAGACCTCAGCAAGGCCTTCAACACTGTAGCACATCGACGGCTCATTAGGAAACTGGGCAGTTTGGGGGTGGGTCCTCAGGTGGTAAGCTGGGTGTGATATTGGTTGATGAATAGCAACACAGGGTGGTAGGAAACAAAATTCACTATGTGGAAAGGAGAGTGACCAGAAGGGTACCTCAGAGCTCAGTACTGGGTCTAGTCCTTTTTAATGTCTTTATAAGTGACATTGCAGAAGAGCAGGAAGGGAAGGTATGGCTCTTTGCAGATGAAACCAAAATCTGCAATAGGGTGGACACCCCGGAGGAGATGGCGATAATGTACAGAGACCTAAAAAAAACTCAGAGTGGTCTAGGGTATGGCAGCTGGGTATCAATGGAAAAAAGTTCAAAATCATGCACCTAGGGCACAGAAATCCAGAAGTAGAGTATAATATTGGTGGAGAGGTATTGACAGTCACCAAACAGAAAAGAGACCTAGGGCTAATCATATTGGATGACCTCAAGATAGCAAAGCTGAGCGATAAGGCAGTAGTAAACACAAAGTCTCATAGAGCTGAGCCGCAAAATCGCGTACAGGTGGATGCACAGATAAGGAGGGGCCACTACAAAGCCGGACAGCCCTCAGAAGCAAGATCATTTGCATTTTCCATAGAAGTGCACAGCATAGTTGGTGTTGTGGTTGGCAAGCAGTAGGTAGAGCTAGTAGGATGCTGAGGTACAGAGAGATGGATATCTCCAGCAGAAGGAGGAAGGTGGTGTTGCCACTGGATAGATCATTAGTTAGACCCCACCTAGAGAACTGTGTCCAGTTCTGGAGACCACATCTCCAGAAGGACATGGACAGGATGGAGGCTGTTCAGAGAAGGGCAACTAAAGTAGTGCAGGGTCTGCATCAGAAGTCCTACAAGGAGAAAGGAAGGGAACTCAATATGTACACCATTGAAGAGAGGAGGGAGAGGGGTGATGTTATAGAGATCTAGTACCTCACAGGGTTCAACAAGGTACAGGAGGGGAGTATTTTTCAGAGGAGGAGAAGGGGCATGAGG